>FR990049.1:13445900-14834013 GCA_905404095.1 Glaucopsyche alexis
AAGTGAACTAAACTAAGTAGGTACATAATTAAAACTGAAAAGAAAAAAACAAGCACTTGAATTAATACTAATTGAATTAATACTATTGGAACATAACAACTGAACAGTCGGGATCCATTATTCGACAGCCAATCTATTTTTTCAATGGATCCTGACTGTTTAGTTGTTATGTTCCAATAGTATTAATTCAATAATATATTATAGAATTCTAGACGACCGGATATCTAAGTGCTTGTTTTTTTCTTTTCAGTTTTAATTATGTACCTACTTAGTTTAGTTCACTTTTTACGCAGTCGGGTTTTTAAATATTTTAATTATATTTTTTTATTGTACAAATGTATTATGGGCCACGTGGGCCACGCACCCCACGCCTGCAGTCTGGGTCAGACACACCACACGACAATCAATAATTATTATTAATATACGAGTATATATCGAATATGTAAAACGTAAGGGATTATAAGAATAAAATACACATGTAATGTTTGAGTTGAAAATCCATACTAATATTATAAATGCGAAAGTATCTGTCTGTCTCGCTTTCACGCCAAAACTACTGAATCGATTTAAATGAAATTTGGTACACAGATAGTCTAGACTCTAGAGCCTGAGAAAGGACATAGACTACTTTTTATCGCGGGGAAACGTACGGTTTCCGTGGGATACTTTATTTACAGTTTCATGTAAAAAGACTACTAAACCGATTATCATAAAATTTGGCACAGATATAAAGTAGACCATGGGAAAGGACATAGGCTACTTTTTATCGCGGAACATATACCTACGGTTCCCGTGGGTTACTGTACTCACGCGGATGGAGCCGCGGGCATCAGCTAGTACGATATATTCTAAGATAGTAGATATGTAAAAATATTCAATTAATAATAATTGGTCAGTGGAATGACCGGGTAAGTCGTCCTACATAAGCACATGAGTGCTTTGAAATAAAATATATTAAATCGATAAAAACATTCATTACTTTGATAATAATCTGGTTTTCCGTCATAATTATTATTTTTAAACAAAAAATTAAACCGACTTCCAAAGTAAAAATACACAAAAAAATATAAAATAAAACTTATTTTATAAATAATTCCCCTTTTAAATTTGGCTATTTCTCTACTTAATCTTCTTAATTCTGAAGTCGCTACCAGCCCAAACGATATCCTACAATATTTTATAGAACTCACGTTCATATTTGCTGGTACCGACTTCAAAATTAAGAAGATTAAGTAGAGAAATAGCCAAATTTAAAAGGGGAATTATTTATAAAATAAGTTTTATTTTATACTTTTTTGTGTATTTTTACTTTGGAAGTCGGTTTAATTTTTTGTTTAAAAATAATAATTTCACCCTTTTTAGTGATAATATTGTTAAGTTATTATTCATACGTCTTAAAAACGTCTAAAATAAACGATCGAATGTTTAACTGAATACGTGCCAAGCTTCTATTAGATATTGTTATTAAGATGATGATGATGATTACTGTAAGTTACAAAGTGGCATATGCTTGCAGTTCTTTAAACAATACCGAAATTTCCAAACGCGTATCTTTAAAGACTGAGGAGTTCTGTTCAGTGTTTTTGGATCTGGGGTATACCTTGGTTTCAGCATCTTATTTTTTGGGAGCATATGCTTGTGTTACTTCAGTAAAAGTCAAAATCACTATATGTGTCGATATAAATTTCGAGGAGTTCTCTCAATTCCTCATGGATCGCATCATCACGTTTCCACTTTAGTGACTAAAGGACCAATTTCGAATTAAACCCTTTACAACAAAAGAATTTTGCAAATAGGTCCATAAACGGCAGAGTAATGTTCAAAGATCTCCGTGTTAGTGTAAAATACTATGAGAAGTACCTTCTTTATCATCATAATGTGATGATGTATGTAGTGATAGTGGTGGTGATGATGATGATTACTCTAATTGACAAAGTGGCATATGCTTGCAGTTCTTTAAACAACGCCAAAATCCCCAAACATGTATCTATAATGAGTCAGGAGTTATGTTCTGTACTTTTGGATCCAGGGTATACCTTGGAGCAAAATCTTACTTTTTGGTAGCATATGCTTGGACTACTTCAGAAAAAGTCGAAATCACCATATGTGTCCATATAAATTTCGAGGAGTTCCCTCGATTCCTCATGGATCCCATCATCAGGTCACCAATTTTCTAAAAATGGGACCAACTTCGGAATATACCTTTTACATCAAAAAAAGAATTTTGAAAATCGGCCAACAGACGGCGGAGTTATCCGCGAACATACAAAAAAAAAATATATATATATACAGCCGAACGTATAACCGCCTCCTTTTTTGGAAGTCGGTTAAAAATACCCCACCGCTTCCGCCAATAAATACACAAAACTTGGCCGTTTTTTTTTTTATTGGCGCGCTCGCACATGAAGTATGCCATACCGACGGCAAAAAATCACGTTTGTTGTATGTAAACTTACATGTTTACTATATTCTGTTTTAATATGGACAAAATTGGACTAAAATAAAGATTTATTTATTTTAAATTTAGTACTTGTCATAATAATGGCAACGGAAATACATCATCTGTGAAGAGTTCAACTGTCTAACTATCGCAATTCATGACATACAGCCTGGTGACGGACAGACGGACGAACAGCGGTGTTCTTTTACTAATAATAGGGTCCTGTTTTTCTCTTTGGGTACGGAACCCTAAAAAAGAGATATAGGATGTACCACATAATTGCTACATCATACGTTAGGTACTCTATCGATTTTAATATTTTTTCCCACGTTTGGTAGAGTACGAATATAAGCTTTAAAAGGCCGGCATGGCACTTTGTCTCCTGTGTTGTTATCTGTATCCATGGGCAGCGATAATAGCTTACCGTCAGATGATCTATCTGCTTGTTTGCCGGTCTTCTTCCATTAAAAAGCCCATTCATTTAATTACTTTCTAATCTCTAAAAACTATCCCAGCCTACTGATACTTTTATATGAACATTGGCGTAACTCGTAATATGTTTCAGCTCTGGTAGTTCGGTTCATAACTCGCCGCTTCATCGGGGACTACGATCCCCATTTGGAGAAGATCTACTCCTTCCAAACTGTTATCGATAACGAGACAGTCTATTTCGAGGTCTTGGACTCGGCCGGCGATCCTAATGTAAGTTTTATCCTAAACGCGTATTTAGTTGTATAATAGATAATTTGTTCCTTTGACAATAAGTTATTTCTTCAAAGGGACAAAGTAAAATAGTTTATTTTAAAGAAACCCATTGCAAAAATAATATTTTACGAGATTTTGGTTTTTGAGTTTTTATAAAAATTAAGTATTAATTTCTCTTTTCCACATTTTTTTGTGCTTTTAATTTATTCGTTTTTATTGTTTACATAAAGCTTAGCTACTTTATTATCTTTAATACTATTATCAATGCCGCTTACTATGAAAAAAAAATATAGTACATAAGAGAATTAAAAATAAAATAACAAGATTCTTTTTTTGTATCTTAATTTTTTGTAGTTTTTAGGATTCCGTACCTCGAATGGAAAAAACGGAAACCTTATAGGATCACTGTGTTGTCACTTGTCCGTCCGTCCGTCCATCTGTCTGTCTGTCAAGACCCTTTTTCTCAGGAACTCGTGGAGGTATCAATCTGGAATTTATAAATATCAAATACTCAGGTCTACAATCCCTTGGAGCTGTAAAAAAATCAAATTTCTAATCCAACGCAATCAAAAGATACAGCCGTTGCCGCAGCAACGTTGCAGCCGTGAAATTTGGTACGAATTTGGAGAAGTTTCATGATTAACTTTGAAGGAAAACTATAACGGCTTAGGTATGTAACTTTGTTAGTTCAGGAGTTATAGAGGCTTAACTTGTAAAATGGAAACATTCGTACAAAAATAACGAAATTAATAAGTAAACATGTAAAATATTGGTACGGACTCCTTCGTGCGTGACACGTGAGTCCAACTCGCACTTGGCCGGTTTTTTTACGAGGCGCAGCCAGTACCTACATATTTAATGAAGAAATGTTTTTACTACAATCTGAATGAATATCCCTAAGTTTTTTACCATTTATTCTGATGATTTCCTTGATTGTTATAATTCGTTCGGTAGCTGTGTAAGCGTAGATACAGACTTTCGAAACATTTCATTGAAAGTCCCATGTGTCGTACCATAGGGATAAGTGACGATGAACCTTCTATACTAACTCCTAACTATAATTTGGTTGTCGGCTGCACGAAGCTGCTTGTCGTCTTAATATGATTCACGTCTTGTCTCTTGCTTCGCTCTAAAATATGTTTAGTAAGCAAAATGGATGAATCTTCTTTGTATATATTAATGGATTGCAATTCCAATGTCTACTTAAAACTAGAGAACGGCTACATATACCGATTTGACTAAAATTATTCTTGAAATAATTGTGGAATTTCAGGCAAGATTTAAATGTTGAGAAATTTTGGAAAAAAGACGGGGAAAATACTAATATTATAAAAGACTGAATATTATAAATAAGAAAATCACCATGAAATTAAGTAAGTAGGGTGTTTTAGGGGAGAAAAATCGATCTAGCTCCGCGATCCCTGGGTAACTGTGCATTTTTAAGCTATGTTTTTTTTCTTTTGTTGTGCATCGATAATTTCGACTCTATTATGTCAGTCCGATTGGCAGATGTGAGATGCTTATGTATAATTTCAGCTTTGTTTGATATTTCGGAATATAGTGGGTTCGAATTCTGGTACATATTTTTTTGATTCTTTTTATTTTTTTTAATTCATCAGAACTCCGAGAAAAGTTCGATTACCCATGTACTTACTGTTATACTTATTAACTATTCACTGTGTTAAAATTTTTAAATAGTTTCAGTTTACCTGTATGTTTAATTTAAAAAAAATCGGCCGGCCCAGTAAATTTATAGACGTTCCTAGGTGAAGGTGGTTATTTATTCCAGTTCATAGTTAAGACAGAACAACGTGTGTCGAGATAGCTAGTACATAAAATAATTTACTTTAAAATCTAATTCCGAGTACACTTTTTCTATCTCCGTTTTGAGACGGGACCCGTACGATGCTACTCCACTGTTTATAGTACTAGGTACAAACTAGTATGTAGAGCCTACGCACCAACAGGTACACATATTACGTAAATGTAGGCTCGTGTTTATTTTCACATGTTTTACCCCCGATACCGTTCGAGTAATTGCTTTACCGAAAACGCAGTAATTAAATTGTCAATCAAAACTACGAGTAGTTGTTTAGCTTTAGGTATACGCCATAACGAGGCCGTAACGTTTAGCTTTAATTTTTAAGTATGGCATGCCGTAACATGTTACGTTTGTTATCTTTTTAAATAATGTATATGTCACCGTAAAATTGTAAAAACCGTTTAGATTGTAATATTACTAGAGATATTTTAATATGCTGTCAGACTATCAAATACAAATATTTCCATACAATTTTACGCATTATTTTCCGTTATAATTATAATTTTAAAAAAGCAAACAAATATGGCGGCGGGGGGCTCATACCGTATAAGTTATAACCAATCGGCACGGTAAATATAACGAAAAATAATTCGTACAATTGTATGGAGAAATTTGTATTTGACAATCTGTCAGCATATTATAATATCTCTAGTAATATTACAATCTAACGGTTTTTATAATTTTACAAAAAAGGTGACATAATATACGTCCAATTTTTTTTTTTCAGGAAAGCGAATACTCAAATTTGGAAAATAACATTCGTTGGGCGGAGGCGTTCATATTGATGTACTCGGTGACAGACAAGTGCTCGTTCGACGAGGTCCATCGCCTGAAATTCCTCATCACCTACAACAAAAGACGTCGCAGGCTCACCGCAAGCAAGGTGCGTCCACGGCATTGCTTCCAAATTCACTGTAATTACAGTAGATTTACTATATTTTAGACTTTTCTATTGTATACTGTAATAATAAAATACAGTGTATGAATATACTGTACTTAAATTTCATAATATGTTGTATGAAATTATTATGAAAAACGTAACGTAGCTATAAAACCACCTGCTGCCCTTTTAAATAAGATCATAAGTCAACCTTTTGTTATTTTTTTTTTAAGTGTAAACATTAAAATGAAGCACATTTCCACTTGTCACTCTTTATGAAAACCATGAGGAAATTGTTCTGGAATAATTTACAATAATTTTCATTTAATTTTATAAATAAACGAATAAATCATTTTATGTACTTTCAATATTTTAACAAATATTAAAACTACTTCACTCAAAATCGATTATAATATATAATATATCATCGATTTTGAAAATTACTGTATTGTTTTGAAAAACTCCTGTATACCTAAGTATACAGGAGTTAAAATAAAATTACAGTGTTGCTAGCAACACTGTAATTTTATTTTCGACACCTGGAAGCATAGATGTCCACGGTCTACACTCTACAGACTTGGACTCTATAATTAGTGTAGGCTTTATTTTTCGAATGGGTCTACGGCTACGCTAATGGCCGGAAGTCCGTTTTAGCTTATGTCGGTAGTTAATCTACGATTTATTAATACTTTTTATTGAATGACGCAAACGCATTAACCAATCAAAAGCGTTATTGAATATATAAACTACCGACAAATAACCTCAGAACCGAAGTCAGCGGTGTGTCATAGGAAGAGTTAAAATTAGTTCATCAAAATTAGAAGATATTTGGACCTTAATTTTTGCGAATAAAAAATAAAATGCAAGTTCCCAAGTTTTACGTTTTAATACATAATACATATTATTATGTTTTATTAGGCTGTTTGTCGGCGTAACAACGGCAATAAAGTCTGTAAATGACAAAGCTCCGATCCGCGTTTTAGGTGTATTTTTATAGTAGGGAGTTATGTACACATTATTCTGCAAATATTATATTATAGACAAACAACGAACTCGTAGGTGTCTACTGTCTGAAGAGTGCTTATTCGTTGAGTAGTAAACAACCTGAGCAAACGTGACACGAATAAATCATAAAAGTTTTTTGATAAAAATGAGCAAATGTTTGTTATAATTGATTTTATTCAAAAAAAATTACAATAATACAACAAACATAAAATTAACAATAAAACTAGAGGGAAATAAAAAAACAAAAAATTAGTACTAACAAAAAGAAGACTTACCTACAAATAATCTATATCTAAAAAAAAATAAAAAAAAATAAAATAAATAAATTAAAAAAAAATAGAAAATCTTCCCCAGGTCGTCCCCATCTGGCAGAGTACCTAGCAAACTGATAGCATTGCCTCGTTGGATAGCAATGGCTATCCGTTGTGCCAGGTAGTTCCCGGCTCTAGGGTCTCGGGTGGCTTCAGTAAGCTTTTTAGAGATTTCTTTAAAAAGCTTATGTGCGCCCGGACCCCATGCGCCTAGGGTTTCCACCCCAAACGGTTCAAATATGAGGTCTCCGCTAAGGTTCTCATACTTGCGCCGTTTGAGGTTCTCCGCTTGGTTTGCAGCCGCGCCCCCACAGCTAGAGGTACCCTGGATATGGGACGGAGCAAGAGTATCGACACAAGTAGCGTCCCATACAAGAGCCCGTCCCACACTCCAAGGAACCAGGGTCATTCCATCAGGTCTCTTGCCATCGTCGCGCGCTAGACCGGAGGGCTCCAATATAGCTGGCACACCGGCGGTGACAAGAGCCCGACGAATGAGGTCATTCAGACTGTGATGCCGGGAAATGCGTCCAGCGCTTCGTGAGCAGCACAGCCCGTGATAACCGTGGCTGTCTACGTACGCGCCGCACTGATGAGGGACGACATGGGGGGCACCAAGACGCAGGGCAGTGGCTAGCTAGTTATAATTTAAATAATAATTATCATCAACGTCAATCACTAACGTGACTTACGCCCCATTACTCCATGAGACATCTAGAGGCTCAGATTCTGTCTTCCACACCAGCCTTCTGCGTATTGGCATTAAGCAAACTTCTCGTGGCTTTTAAGAAAGCTCGCTGCTCACATAAGTTACTAACGGCGACGCGGGTTCAAAAATTCATTTCAATTGGGGTTCCGTACCCAAAAACTTAAAACGGGGCCCTATTACTAAGACTCCGTCTGTCCGTCAGTTGAACCTGTAAAATAGGAAAAAAAATTTGCTCGCTCGTTTTCAACCCACTTTCAAAACACAGGAGGAGGTTCTCAATTCGTGTGTATGTTTTTTTTTTTTTTTGTATGTATGTTACGCGATTACTCCGCCGTTTGTGGACCGATTTTCGATTTTTTTTTTTATTTCGAAGGGTTGACTCCCGGATTGGTCCCATTGTCACCAAATGGTAGACCTGGTGATGGGATCCATGAGGAATCGAGAGAAGACCTCAAAATTTATAGGGACACCTATAGTGATTTTGACTTTTTTTTACATAACTTGAGCATATGCTACCAAAAAGTGAAATGTTGTGCTAAGGTATACCCTGGATCCAAAAGCATTGAACGGTACTCCTCAGTCTTTAAAGATACACGTTTGGAAATTTCAGGATTATTTATAAAACTGCAAGCATATGTCTTTTAAATAATCATCACCACAACTACCACCACCACCACCATCATCACACCATACATTGTATGTTAATATAGGTATTTCTAATTGTCTTTTACACCGGTATCGATTTCTTTGAACATTAAAAGTTACGAAAAAGTTAAATTTTGTATCAAGGTGTTCCCTGGATCCCAAAGGACTGAACAGAACTCCTCAGTCTTTAAAGACACGCGTTTGGAAATTTCAGCATTGTTTAAAAAACTGCAAGCATATATTGCAATTAAATAATCATCATCATCACCACCATACATCATGATATTTTGATACAGGCATTTCTCATAGTATTTTACATCGATATAATTTTTTTGAACATTCACAGCTACCAAAAAGTGAAATGTTGTGCCAAGGTATACCATGGATCCAAAAGGACTGAACAGAACTCCTCAGTATATATAGACACACGTTTCTAAATTTCGGCATTGTTTTAGGAACTGCAAGCATATTGTTACTATTAAACAATCATCATCACCACCACCATCATTACACCATACATAGGTAATCATAATAATTTGATGAAATAAGTGTCTCTTAGTATTTTATTCGATTTCTTTGTACATTTGCTAGTCCCGTCATCATCATCAATATCATATATTGTGTGTCAACTGTTACATCATTTCCGCCGACAACTTAACTTTTAGGTATTTTAAGCATTATATGGTACCAAAAAGTGACATTATGTCAAGGTATAATCCTGGTTCCAAAAGCACTTAATGGAACTCTTTAACGATGCCTACAAACGTGTAGGCATCGTTAAAGAGTTCCATTAAGTTAATTTTGGAATTGTTTAAAGAACTGTTGTAAAGATGTATGCAAAATATCTGCAATGTCAGACGTTTTCTTCCAAAGCTAGGTCTTATCACTGATAAATCACACATTTTTAAGTTTTTCTTTCGTTGCACAACAATACTTTATTCAATAATTTCGACACTATTAATGACAGCTGGATTATAAATAAGTAAATTGTGCGTTGTTTACGCATTGGTCTCGGGTTCGAATCCCGGTCAGATAAATATTTTAGTGATTCTTTTTTCATCCTTTCTTTCCTATTTTTAAATATTTTATCGTCGTACTTAAACGCTAAGCAAAGCTAGATCTTCCACTAAAAAGAAAAAAATTAATTAATATTTTAAAAAATATATAAACCGACTTCCAACATAAAGCAATGACATTCTTATAAATCACTTAAAAGTATAAAATAATTCTTATTTTCGTATAGTTCACCTTAAAATTCTGCTTAACTATTTCTCTACTCAATTTTCTTAATTTTGAAGTCGGTACCAGCCCAAACAATTGTCTATACCCTTTAATCGAAAAATTATCAATTTTAACACAACTACGTCCAAATACATACAAACAATATTTTAAAGAACTTCCATTCAAACTGGCTGGTACCGAGTTCAAAAATAAGAAAATTGAGTAGAGAAATAGTTAAGCAGAATTTTAAGGGGAACTATACGAAAATAAGAATTATTTTATACTTTTAAGTGATTTATAAGAATGTCATTGCTTTATGTTGGAAGTCGGTTTATATATATATATTTTAAATATTAATTTATTGACTTAAAGAACGTATTATTATATATCTATGCCGCCCGTCAACAAAAGTGTTTTTTTTTTACTTTTGGTACGAAACCCTTCATGCGATAGACTCGGACTTGGCAGATTCTTTTAATATTTTAAGCGGCTTCGGTCTCTGTGAGTTGGGTCTAATTCCGACATTTTACTACGCTTTATATTTAAGTAACAAAAGTAAAAATACAATGCGTACCAACCTTGTACCAACACATTGAATCTAATAGGATTAAATTCCGATGCGAAGACCAAAAGAAGGAAAACAATAATAAAATATTGTCAACTCGTTGCCCACTTACCTCGCTCGTCCTCCAATTGTTCCCGCTGAAAAACATTTTAATATTCTTAGAATATTTCTAAGATAAACAACGTGGGTATTCTTTGTTTTCTTTTACGGAAACTTTATATATAATTTATTAGGGATAAGAATTTAATTGGATTATGGAGATTAAAGTAAATATAGTGAAAACAAATTTGCATAATTTACAATTGAATACTAACATGACACCAAAACCTAGATGTACCTATTATCATGGATGTAGAAAAAAAGACGGACGGAAGGTGAGCTAAGCATTGAGTGAAGCCCAACAACGGCGGCGACTTACGTTTGTGTGAGATTTACGGATAATTTCCATTGGCGTAGGTACTGGCGGCCAGTCGCGGATGTGTTTATCGTTCCCGTGGCCCCGTCACAGGGCGGCGAGGAGGAAGGTGGGGGGTGGTTTTTAGTGGGTATACCGTGGGTCTCATTAGCCTATACGGGAGTCCCACATCACCACTCAGGTGCCCTCTGCGCCTGGGTGGTATGCGTAATGCATTTTCCCCCCCGGAAACAAAAAAAAAAGGTACTGGCGGCCGATCGTCTTACTTTGTTGTGAATGTGTGTGTGCGGCACGTGTCGCTACGATGCGTGCGTCTTACTTTGATTGCTTCGCTATTAATATTACTGAAGCGGTGTCTGCCTTTTTTCTACGTCTATGCCTATTATATTAAAAACCAATCATCTCTTTTACATATGGTACTTGGTAGTTGGTAGAACACTGGTAGAACGTATGTATTCAATCCATTGAACGATGAACTTGGGGGTGAAGAGTTGACGACAAATCATTTGAAGCCCCAAAAGTATGGCGGGCCAATATTGGACCATTTCTGTGATATTCGCCTATATTCCTATCTAATAATTATTATTTTAATTACTAGATCTAATTAGATAGGATATCCACCTTTGTATTGCTGGTATTGGATAATAATTAAATTAAATGGTTATCCTACAATATCAAGTTCATAAAACGACATCACCATGAGTTTTTAAGGAGTTACCTGTGAGCCTAGCATGAACATTTGACAGCGGCGTAAACGTATCGTATCGAATGAGAATTGTATGAAAATCAGCCAAAATCACGACAGCCCTCATACTTATGCTTACGACGCTGTCAAATGTTCCTGCTAGGCCCCCGTACGCGTAGCAAACACAGAACTTAACTTTTAGGCTATCGAACAAAGTTCCACATTTTACAATCAGGATTTCCTTGTGATTTCAGGACAGTGCACTAGAAGTACCAGTGGTACTCGTGGGCAACAAGACAGACCTTATGTGGGACCGAATGGTCACCATGGACGAGGGACAACGCCGCAGCAGAGAGATCGGCTGCGTTTGCTTCCATGAAATATCCGTGCGGGAGAGCATTGAACAGGTTATTTTTTATTGATGTGTAACATCTATCCTCTCGCTTTCTTGCAATTTGTGGGAGTGATTTCGTGAAATAGGACGGAAGTGTGTAACAGGAAGTTGCAGAAGCGCGCGATATTTGATTTGACGAATGAGGGTGCGCTGCGCGCTGGTAGAATTGAAGAATCTGACGAACAAATGGCCGTAAGATTCGAATAAAATATTTCAGTATTTAGCTTTTTTTAATTTTGAGGTTGATTTATATCACTGCTAAATGGAAAAGTGTCGGTATTTTTATCATATTAGAAAGTGTTACATTACATTGCGTTTTTTTAAATATTTTCATAAAATGTTACACATCATATGCTACTAGGTACGGCTCGCTCGCTTTTTTATATTTAGGTTACATATCAATTTTACTACTGAACGCACAACGAGACCTAATCATATTAGGTATGCAATGGAGAATGTTTAGTAATAATTTTAAATGTAAGCTTTCTGTATTCTTCGTGGAACATGAATAGACTACATCTAAAATATTTAGTTTCATTAATATACTCAGAAATATTGAGGCATTACTACTTGGTAAATGTAAAAAAATATAATATTATATGTATAGTTTATTAATTAGATACATCTAAAAAGTACAAAAATGTTTTGTTTTTTTGCTAAACTAGTAAACAAAACCTACATTAATTTACTTACACCATTGACCATATACAAAAACATTAATTATGGTAAGTATGAACTAAAACGTACAAATATCGGAGATACAGAGAGACAAATATGTTCCTGCGGCCATATACTTCATACACGGGGTACGTATTTAGTATGGAGCGTTTTTACGAGACTTTCGAAGAATTACTTTTGTATATAAATCGCTGTACCTTTGAAAATATTGACTTTTGATATACTGTTTCTTCTGAGAAGTTACTCTTATTAAAGAGAACTATTCATTTATGCAATAAAAAAATCAGTCTACTCCCGTATTATTTCGATACGTCTAACTTTCAAGTAATAAAGTAATCAAGTAATAAGTAAAAGTAATAAACAAAATCCCTGAATTGGAGTATTTGAAACTAAAAGATATAAGTTCATTTTATAGCACTGAAAAGATGCGCCTGAGAGGTGCACGATTTTATATAAACCTGCGCCTGGTGTCCGAAAGTCACAAAGTAAAAAATCTATACTAATATTATAAAGCTGAAGAGTTTGTTTGTTTCTTTGTTTGTTTGTTTGAACGCGCTAATCTCAGGAACTACTGGTACGAATTGAAAAATTCTTTTTGTGTTGGATAGTCCACTTATCGACGAAGGCTTTAGGCTATATAACATCATGCTAAACTCAATACGAGCGGAGCACCAATCAAGAATGTTACAAAATCGGGGGTCTTTTTTGCCTTTTGAGAGCTTTCGGTACGTACGCTGCGGAAACGGTTAAAGTTTTGCTAAAATGATGTATGGCAGAATTGTTCCCCTTTAAAAGTTCTAAAAAAAACTCCGCGACAGTATATGTCTATCTTTTAAGGTTGGCTCACTAAAACCTTTTTATACTAACCAAATTTGTTCTAAAAGTAAGCATTATTTGTGAAGGTGTTTTCATAAAGATTATATTAATCCTTATCCAAGTAAATACGTTATTCATTACAAGCATTTAATCTAGAAGAAATTTTCCGTTTACATCATTTGATTTCAATGAGTATTTTAGAAGATATCGCAGTAATAAAATAATCATGCGCACTATAGTACGGCGCGCGGCGCGGGCGGGCAGTCGTGAGGTGGAAGCGCTTCTCCTTCTACGTAAATGAAGTCGCGGGAAAATTTTAGCGATATCCCAAAGTAACTATTCCACGCGGACGCAGTCGCGGGGAAAAGCTAGTCTAATAATAACTTTTGAAGTTTTTAAATTACTTCAAAAGTTATTATCGGATTTCGTTTAAAATAATTTTCCTAGTGAGTTTTTAGCTTGATTTGTCAGCATGGAAACTTACAAGTTTCCATCTCTTATAGTTAAAAAATTCCAGGGAAAGCCAACTTATAAACCACTTTGGAGTTTGGAGGCCGACTACTAAAAAATGGGTTAACCATGTAAAAAGTCATGATAAAACCTTGTATTTATATAAAAATACCTATTACTTCACACTCAGCACGATGGGGTAGAATGAAACAAATATTTTTCATCCCCATACACATTCATGTACGTAACTATGACGAATGAGGTAGGTACCTGCCATTATTGCCCAGACGGTCTCAAAAATCAACCTTGTATACGAAAATCAAGTTATAAGTTTTCTAATTCCGAATATTGAAATTCCATGCTCCGTGTCGCAGACCGCAGTAACTATTTGCAATATTATCTGACGTTCCTTAAACTCTTATAATATTATGTACTTAATATGGCATACACATCGGTTGAAGGTCATTAACAGATGGAAATAGATTTAATAACCTTCTTCTTCTAAAGGGTAAATAAATGTTAAAATATTCTTAGATAATTTTAAAGCATAATAATTGTTAAGCATACTTATTTTATTGTAAATCATACATTTTTAAGCATAATATTAATTAAGCATAATATTTTTATGCATACTATCTATTAAAAGCATAAATATTATATATTTATCTACGCTTAATGATATTTAAGCATGTTATTATATATTTACGCATACTTGTTTGTAGCATATTTTTTTCGCATATCTACTAACGTAATAATATGATATTTATACGCCACATAATTAAAATCTTATATAGGTACATTATAACACAATTTTACTAATAGGTTGGGGAAAAAGTCTTTTCGCATTATAGTATGTATGAACTTGTCATAAAATATCTTGGGCTATACCAATTGTATCTGGCTGATTTTGGTATCATTAAAAAGTTTTAATTTTACAGAAGACAATTCCAAATTCAAATTAGGTAAATTTGAGATTTTCATTTGTTTTTCTTATTGTTAAAATGAGTGATTCGTATGAAGAATTTCGATACATTTTAAAATTTTATTACAAAAAAGGTAAAAATGCAACACAAGCCGCGAAAAAAATTTGTGATGTTTATGGACCTAATGCAGTATCTGTGAGAGTAGCGCAAATTTGGTTTAAGCGTTTTCAATCCGGAAATTTTGATATCCAAGATGCACGTCGCTCTGGTCGCCCTGTTACGGACAAAACTGTTGCCATTTTTGAAAAAGTGGAGCAAGATCGGCATATTAGTAGTTACGATGTAGCTGAAGAACTGGGGATTGACCACAAAACGGTTTTGGCGCATTTGAAAAAAGCTGGGTACACAAAAAAGATCGATATTTGGATGCCTCATGAGCTCACTGAAAGAAACCTAATGAACCGTGTACTCATTTGTGATTCTTTATTACGACGTAATGAAACCGAACCATTTTTGAAGAAGCTGATAACTGGTGATGAAAAGTGGATTACGTACGACAAGAACGTGCGAAAAAGATCGTGGTCAAAGGCCGGTCAGGCTTCACAGACTGTGGCGAAACCCGGGTTAACTCGCAACAAGGTGATGCTGTGTGTGTGGTGGGATTGGAAGGGCATTATTCATTATGAGCTGTTACCGCCAGGCAGGACCATCAATTCTGAACTGTACTGCGAACAACTGATGAGATTAAAGCAAGAAGTTGAGAGAAAGCGGCCGGAATTAATCAACAGAAGGGGTGTGGTTTTTCACCATGATAACGCTAGACCTCACACATCTTTAGCCACTCAGAAAAAATTACGGGAGTTTGGCTGAGAGGTGTTAATGCATCCGCCGTATAGTCCTGACCTTGCACCTTCAGATTTCCACCTGTTTTGGTCGCTGCAGAATTCCTTAGGCACTGTCAGGTTGACATCACAAGAGGACTGCCAAAACCACTTGTCGCAGTTTTTTCATCAGAAGCCCCAAAAATTTTATAGCAATGGGATCATGTACCTACCAACAAGATGGCAAAAAGTTATCGAACAAAATGGCACCTATATACTTTAGTCACTTGTAAATAAACTTTATAAAAAAACCTTTTGAATTTTTATATAAAATGCGAAGAAACTTTTTCCCCAACCTAATAGATTATTCTAATGAAATATTAAGTAGGCGCTTTACATATTGGGTAGAATGACGTTGATTTTTCTTTCCTACCGATATCCAAACAACATACGAACCATCCTTTCACTGAGTGTTATCATGTGTCTCTAAGTTGTATTTGATTAGTTTGTCTTGTAAACAAGTCTTACAGATGGATAATATATTAAAATATCAAACGATTCATTTACGAGAAAAATAGACAAACTAATGATAAATTCTTCTAAAAGTGGATCCCTCTTAAATGTCATGTTGTTCTATTTTTACTTTCAGTCTTGAAACTGAAGCAACAATACCTTTTTTATTCCATAAATAATAATCATAATATCTATGGACGCTTCACACCACGTCAATCTGGCCCCGTGCTAAGTATCCGAAGAACTTGTGTTACAGGTACCAGAAAACGGGAAGTATATTTAATACTTTCATACTATACATATATTTAAGATTTTTATTATATTATACACATATTTAATACACATCTATGACCCGGGAACACAAAAAACTTCCTTCCGCAGGACTCGAACCTGCGACTCCGGCCACCGGCACCAAAGCGCTGAACAACTGAACCACAGAGGTCGTCAAATAAATGCCATATTATTATTTTCAATGTTCGCAGGTATGGAGCGTGTTCCGCGACGTGCGTCGGTTCTGGCGCGTGGGCAGCAAGTGCACGCGCAAGGACGACCTGTCCGCCGTGCTGAGCCGGCCGCTCGTGCGCGCCGCCTCCGACGCCGCCGCCGACTGCGCGACCAACGTCAACGGCAACTCTTGTGAGTAGACTGCCACAGAGCTGAGAGGGATAAGCTGACAGCATCTGAGTTCACCTAAACTAACCCCATTTCTCAATAGACTAGGGCCTCTATTCGAGATGCATTCGTATAATTTCGACGGCGAACTTCGAAATCAAAATGTATGGGATTTGACATAAGTCATCGTTAAGTGACATGTCGCTTGCGATGCAATACGTCAAATCCTATACTTTTTTTATCCAACTTCGCCGTCGAAATTATACGAATGCATCTTGACTAGAAGCCCAGTGCCGATAATTTTTGAAACAAAATAAATTTATAGTAGGATGAAACCCATTGGAAAATAGAGAAGAGAATATAACAAAAATTAAAGGAAAAATAATTTGCGGGCGATTTGAGGTTGGGAAGTGAAGGGGGTGCCCTAAGGGGGATAAACCGTTTTCTACCCTTAAAAACTCTCCCCCTTCACTTCCCGACCTCAAATCGCCCGTAAATTATTTTTCCTATTTTTGTTACATTCTCTTCCTTTTCCAATGAGTTTCATCATAGGTACTATAAATTTATTTGACTTTTGTCCATTTTGAAAGGTAAAAGCCCTAGTCTACAAGTTATACCTAATCCCCAGTCAAAGTATACCTTCTCCCGTAAGTCCAAATCCTGAATCGACAATTGTTAGCAGCTAGCTATCGTACGCCGTTTTGTTCTCGTTTTTAGGGTTCCGTAATACTTAAGGAACCCTTATAGTTTCGCTCTGTCCGTCTGTCTGTCTGTCTGTCTGTCCGCGCCTCTAGCTCCTGTAATTATGAATATAAATTGATGAAATTTGGTTCAGTTATAGATTGTGTATAGATCACGGTTTCGGGGTCATAAAAAAATAATAATTTTATATTTTAAGGGTGGCTCTCCATACATGTGAAGTGGGGATGAAAAATATTTTTTCACTCTACCTCATCGTGTGGGGTATCGTAGGATAGGTCTTTTAAAATAAAGGCAAGGTTTCATACGTTACTTTTTTATAAAGTTGACCATTTTCGAGTAATCGGCCTCCAAATTACTTTGTAAGTTGGTCCCCCCCTAGCATTTTTAAACTATAGGAGATAGAAACTTGAAAATTTCCATGCTTATAGATCACGCTAAAAACTCTTTAGGAAAACTATTGTGAACCAAATCGGACAGTAACTTTTGGAGTAATTTAAAAAAAAGCATATTACGCGTTTATAGTTACGGAACCCTCCTTAGACATGTCCTGACATGCTCTTGGTTAGGTTATTTATTTTAACCATACAAGATTAAAGTTCTGAGAAAAAACCTACCTTGATGATATGGCATATAAGAAATAATAATAATTATATTTATTTGATCATGAAAACACAACAACAAATTAAAATACGAGTTCCTCTTTTATTTATTTTTTATTTATTTTATTATTATACTTTATGCACACAATATGGTACAGAGTTACAGAGGCGGGCTTAGTGTCTTGTGGCATTTTCGACCAGCCAACCTTTGGGTGATGCAGAGACAGTGTGAGGTAGATGCATAATACTTATTAAAAGAAAACAAACATTCAGACATTTGAGTATATTAGATATACCTAAAATATAATATAATAATATATAAATATGGTAAATACTATTATAACGTTTTAAGTAGTTAACTTAAAATACAACAAAATAAGATATTATATATATATATATATATATATATATATATATATATATATATATATATATATATATATATATATATATATATTAGCATACTTTATATAGAATAAACCTATCTTTTACCAAATTGGTATGCACTCAGCATAGATATTTGTTGCGTGAATCCAGAAGTTTAGCGTGCCTTGGCGGGGCCCTGTATAAAAAAATTTTTGGGGGCCCTTAGGAAGGGTAAAGATATCTCACAAAAGAAAAAAAATTGCATAAAATTAAAAGAAATATATATTAATCATAATTATCTATCTGTCATTTTTTCTAAAACAATTGAAATTAAATGTACACTGTCCTTGCCTTTTTTTCGGCAAACTGATTTATTAAATTATTTATAGCTGATGATGAAATGAAGATGAAATTTGGGAAGTTTTTATTAACTTTTCTTAACGCACGTGTCCCGGGGGCCCCGTATAATTGATACGGCAGATACGGCGGTAGCTACGACCCTGCGAGAATCGTACCGCTGATTTTGTAACCAGTGACTATTTTTTGTCTGCCAAACTTTTTAGTCGTTAGATGTACCATGGCCCACAATCAGTAGATTAAACAAAAAGATGTTTAGTATACCTAACGGACCGTGACGTTATGGGCTCTGCTCTGAATAGTGCTCTGTTTTCCAAGCGTAATAGCGAGCGTAGCGTAAAAAGGCTTATTACATACTGATCATAAATTATGAGGATTTATTTTGCATTTATACTTTGAATGACTGGTACGAATTAATTTAATCAAATACAGCTACCTAGATATTTTTATACAGGTAAATTATATTATTATTGTACATACCCATTTTAATTTAATTTAATGAAACCTATTAATAAAGATGACTAGATTCGCCGCTCGATACAATGGGGGTATCTTCTTCTCTCCAGAAGTATGCTCTTTAGCCCCTGCTATTTATTAGTGGTGTGACACTAAATAGGCGTGAGCATGTGTTTGTGCATTTATTTCATTGTTAATTATTACATAAATGTTCTATTTTCGATAACTGATTTATATCTATTATCTCTTTGCTTTTTTTTTTGTTTGTTTCCACTTCCACTTCACTCAAAAACTACTGAACCGATTTAATTTTTTTACTTAGTGATTACCTTGTATATCTATAGTAAGTAATATTATAAAGAGGAAAAGTTTGTTTGTTTACACTTATGTTTGTTTGCATTGAATAGGCTCCGAAACAACTAGACCGATTTTGATGAAATTCGGCAATGATATAGAGTAGACCACGGGGAAGGACATATGCTAATTTTTTTTTAGCGGAAAAATCTAGCAACATCTAATTAGTTAAATAAAAATGAAACCCTATTTCCCTTTGTTATGCAATTGCATGAACTGCTAATTTATTTCACGTATTTCAATTATTTCCAGCTCGTCGCTTGATCGAGGAGGACTTCGAGGAGGAGGACGAGGCTGGAGAGGCGCGCGACCCGCCCGTGGCCGGGACGTCACGAGACGAGTTCCGTGCGCGGGCCAGCACCGACTCGCGCCTGCCGCCGCGGCCCACTCGCTCGCGCCATCCGCCGCCGCCGCACATCCAGCCACTCCGCCGCATGAGCATAGCCATGCGCGGCAACAACACTAACACTTTCTAAGCGCAGCCGCTAAAATGTATGACCCTAAATCACTCTAATGGTTCGTTGAAACTACGACAGAAATTCCGACATTAATGTATATACTGTTTAAAATAGGGAATTGTATGGTTACACTGATGGGACACTAATTATTGGGTCACGATAAATTTTGCAATGAAGCTGACAAGTCTAGCCAACTTTGGCGCTGGCCGGCGGCCCGGCGGGACCCGATTGGAAGGACCGCTGACGTCACGATTGCGTGCGCTATCGCGGACGTATAAAAAGTGTTTAAAACTTCTTACGGACAACATAACTTCCGAAGTACAGCATAGATTTAAGTGACATAAAGACTAATATTATAATGTACGTAATCTAAACTTTACTGTCGATGAGGTTTTAGCGCAATATTCGCATGTGTTAGTAACCATGACTGAGACACTCACGTTCATACACAAGCACTCGATGTACGGCGTGTACATGCAATATTGTATAAATAACTCACACTCTTAGAAACGAATGGCGTTACGCCGTCCGCGGAATTCTACCATTCATGACTCTTTGACTGCAGTCGACGGCAATCTGTGACAGGTGACGCAGACAGCCGCCGAGACTCGGAGACTGCTAAAGTTGTGCAGCGGAGTGCCCTTCAACTGTAGAAAGAAGCGCTTAGGTCAGTAGGCCTAAGCACTTCTACAGTTGAAGCTGAAAATGTTATTTTCATCCGATAATGAATGATTTATACAGTGTTCTCCGAGCGAAGTAACCACTCTTGAAATACTGTAGTGCCTGGGACAGTCGATTTTTTAAATGTCGCATGGTTGCCCAAGCACATACGGCATTCTCACAACATAGTCAGCCTAGTCCAGAGGAATGACTGGTCAATACGTCTGGGGCCAACTCTGTGCAGGTTTTCTCACGATATTTTCCTTCACTGTTAGAGCGTCCGTATAATGTACTTGAGATCTGAAAAAGTCTCATTGGTACACGCCTTAACCTAGGATTCGAACCTGCACTCTCACGAGTGCGAACCAAACGGTCTACCTACTAGGCCTCGGAGCTGAAATGCAGTAGCATTATAGTCGATATTTCGCAGTTTATGATGCCATGCCAGCATCTAATATCACTGTGCGAGCCGTGAAGCGTTATTTTTAGGTACGCGTGTGCGATACAGATCTCCTCGGCTCGACCTTTTTTTAAGACATTTTGCAGGTGGATTAGGTATTAGAATAGGTTGTAAATTCATTTTTCACCCTTCTAACACCAACCCTAAACACAAAATCTCAGTTTTAATTATTTTACTCATCGGCTGTAGCTGTAGTAGGTGTATGCATGTTTGTATTAGTATACATAGATGTACCTATGTGGGTGTAAGTTGTAGGTGAAGTTGTTGATAGTTATTTATATACTCCAGTTCATAGCTGTTAAGATGGATTAACGTCTGTTGGGTACAGCTAGTATACCTAATATAAGAATTTATTGCATTTAAAATAAGTATAAAATAAATGTATATGTATATGAATTATAATATTTAAAATATTTGAGCTGACTATTAAATTATAATGAATTTTGTGTCTATACTGTGAACGCGTTCATAGGGTTTATTATTATTATTATTATATAGTCCTTCATTTTCTAGTCATATTATGTAAAGTAATTTAAAATTTTTCCGTAAACTGATCAAAGTAATTTTAAATTTTCGTTATTTATCTCGGGACCAGATCGACGTTTTGCGATTTCTAAATGGTTATGATAATGTTTGTATAGTTATTTTACGTCAGTTATTTAGTTTTTATTTTAAAAATAAACCGATATATTAATAAAATACTCTAAAAGTCACATTACGAACTTAAGACTAATGTAAACTTTCTACTTTTATAATAAACTTGTTTTTTTATATTTGTTTTTAGTAAGATTTTGTTTAGTAATTTTATACTATTCCATTGAGTACCTAATAGGTTGTATAAATTATTTTTACCACGGCTGTAATATAAGTAGTAAAATGTAAATTATTATGTTTTTTCGTCGTGTTATTTGTCGGTATATGGTTAGTTGCCACATTGATGGTGTTTTATTGGTAATAAAATATAATCATTGGTTTGAATAATTTTTTCTCCTACGTAGTTTGAAATAAGAATATTTTAAAACAATAAATAATTTTAAAATATAGGCTAAATACAAGGTAACTCAGCTGGTAAATGAAAAAGAAATTACCGGTCACTGACATTTTTAAAATGCCAAAAAATGACATAAAACATAACCCTTCTTGACAATCGGGTAAAATCATTATTTAATGTTTTCTCTGCAATGATTTGAATGGTAGAATCAGCAGGTCTAAGACAGTCACTAGCGCCCAACGGCAGCCGTGAGAGGCGGCGGTTGTCTCAAGCGAAACTGTGTTTTATTGTAATAAATTTACCCCCTTACTAATAAACGCTGTATAAGCTTTGAATAGTTATACCAAAGACTTTATACAGTGTTTTGTCTTCTTCAATCGAATTAAAAATGTCACTTGTGTGACAGGAACAAAACACTGTATAACTATTCAAAGCTTATACAGCGTTTATTAGTAAGGGAGATAAAGTATAAAATTATATGACAGTTATGCTGCTGGCGGCTCCGCTGCCATTTCAGTGTAAATCGGCCCTTACACGTTGACGACACGCGTCGTGTAATATGAGGCCATTACTGAAGCTACGATTTTTGGTCGAGTTCCCAAAATTTTATTGCGCTACGGTCGTAGACGGCGGCGTTGACTTCTCGTAGCACCGCTACGCGACTGCTACGGTTTTTATTGTTATATTGTCAAAAAAAGTATTTTTAATTACTTTTCCGTCGTTCAAATGTTAAAAGTTTTGAGATGTCGATAAGAAGTATCAACCGACTTCCAAAACACAAGAGGAGGATCTCAATTCGTTTTTATGTTGGTTTTTTTTTTTTTGTGTATGTTACGCGATTACTCCGCCATTTGTGAACCAATTTTCAAAATTCTTTTTTTATTGTAAAGAGTAGACTCCTTAATTAGCCCCATTGTCACCAAATGGTAGACCTGGTGATGGGATCCATGAGGAATCGAAAGAAGTCCTCAAAATTTATAGGGACACTGATAGTAATTTTGACTTTTTTGAAGTATCTCAAGCATATCCTACCAAAAAGTAAAATGTGCCAAGGTATACACTGGATCCTTAAGCACTGAACGGCATTCCTCAGCCTTTGAAGATACACGTTTGAAAATGTCAGCATTGCTTATAAAACTGCAAGCAAATGTACTAATCTACTGTTACACTACTCACTATTAAATAATCATCATCACCACCACCACCATCATCACACCATATTTAGGCCTTTGCATCCGTTAATGGATGATTTATACAGTATTCTCCGAGTGAAGTAACCACTCTTGAAATACTGTAGTGTCTGGGACAGTTGGTTTTTAAATGTCGTATGGTTGCCCAAGCACATACGGCATTCTCACAACATAGTCAGGCTAGTCCAGAGGAATGAACTAGTCAATACGTCTGGGGCCAACTATATGCGGGTTTCCTCACGATGTTTTCCTTCACCGTTAGAGCGTCCGTATAATGTACTTGAGATCTGAAAAAGTCTCATTGGTACATGCCACAACCTGGGATTCGAACCTGCACTCTCTCGAGTGCGAACCAAACGGTCTACCCACTAGGCTACGGAGCTACACACACACCATGATAATATTATGTTGATATATAAGTATTTCTCATAGTACTTAACCCCGATATCGATTTCTTTGAACATTCACAGCTATCACAAATAGTAAAATGTTGTGCCAAGATTATATTCTGTACGTACTGAATAGAACTCCCCAGTCTTTAAAGATATACGTTTGGAAATTTCAACATTATTTAAAGAAATGCAAGCATATGTTACTATTAAATAATAATCACCATAACTATCACCGTCATCGTCACACCATACATCATGATACTATGTTGATATAGGTATTTCTCATAGTATTTTACACCGATATCGCTTTCTTTGAACAGTCAGAGCAACCACAAAGTAAAATGTTGTGCCAAGCCAGTATAGGTTATACACAACAACAACATTGATGATGGGATCTATGAGGAATGGAGAAAACTCTTATTAGAAAAGTTAATGATCGTTTAGTTCCCTTACACATTTTTTATATCCCCGCAACTTTTTCTGTCAACACAACACTACAAAAAAGATTTATAAAAATTGGTCTAGCAGTTCATGCAATGAATGACCAAGAGAAAAGGAAATTTTTTAAATTCCCGCTAAGAAAATCTAAGATTTTCAAAAATCGGGAAGTTATTGTTTCTACCCCGTTTTGCAAAAATCGAATTCTCATCGGATCTCAACGTTTTGAGGTCACAAGAAGCTTCCCTGACTACCCCCGCGAGGGTGTCATTGTGTCTGTCTGTCTGTATGTATGTGTGTGTGTGTGTAAGTATGTAAACCTCTTATAGCTTTTGAACGCTTTGACCGATTTAATTTCGGCTGACGCCATTTGAAAGGGCTCGGCCAAACTTTGATTTTGAATACAATTTGGACCGATAGATTTCAAGAAATCAAAAAAAAAGAGAATTTATTAAAGTGGTTTTTATGGAATAAATTTTAAACGGCTTTATCGATCAGCTCCAAAAACTAATCAGCTCTTAACCTTGAAAAACCACGTCGATCGCAGCTAATTCGGTCAAAATTAGTGAAAAGAAAACAAAAAAAAAAGGGTTTTTTTCGGAATTACTCCGAAAGGACATAAAAAACTGCATTGATTGCCGCCAATCGCGTGATAATTGGGTTGATTCATTCCAAAGTTATGACAGTTTGAAATTTCAAAAAATAGGGTTTTATTAAACTTTCATCAGACTTCAGTGAAAAATTTTAGAAGCACTTTTATTTTTGAGCTCGATAAGCTGAAAAATGACGCATTAGATAAAATTTAAGCGCTTAGCGGGAAGTTGCACGGATTTAGGTCAACTGTTTTTCTAATTTTTTTAATATAGAAGATGATCACTATAATTATGAACTAATCTGAGACACGGCGCCAGCCAATTCAACATTAGGCATTTTGAGTAGATTTTATTTTTGAAATCGTGAGTGTGGGATCTCTTACTCCAGCTAATTTCATGGAGGTGTTTTGTACATAAGTGCAACCAGACAGTAAAATTATGCAAAATGGCCTATGTTAGGCACAAAAACAAAAAAAATATTACAATGCCAACTTATATTAATAACACTTCAACACATCAGCCGTTTTTTCCCTATATTCGTAATATTACCAACTCTTTTTTTGGTTTTTAAGAATAATATGTTCGATTCCCATCTACCGTCAAACATGACGAACACATAATTATTATGTTGGCTGTGCAAGATGTTCCGAAGATGGTTTGACATCAGTAACATCGTAAAAATATATAAATATCTTAGGACAACATATGATTTGTTTGTTTCAATAAATAAAAACAATTAAGTTGTTCCGACTGTTTCCGTTGTATCAACCCCACCTAGCATGGAAGAAGGACAAGAGGAGCAACACATACATATTTAACAACAGATACATAACATTCATTTTTATTTAATTAATATAATAGTTCACCTAACGCAGGGATGGCGAACCTATGGCACGCGTGCTGTCAATAGCACGCGACACAATATTTTGGACACGTCACTGATCACAAAATTCTGTATACTTATTTGTATACTTATGTACTAAGAAATAAGTGTGAAGTAGGTATAATATCATTATCAGCACATTAATACGTAAAGGTTCACTACGCTGAACTACTATATAAATCGAGGCGCAATAGCGTTTACAACAGTATCTGTAAACGCTCGTGCGCCTCGATTTATATAGTAGGTTTAAAAATTCATATAAAATTCGTCAAACTAATTTAGTTAAAAATTTAAATAGCATATTAAAGATAAAAGGTTCTTCTTTTAGAATATGTAAGTAAGAAACAAAAGGAGCAAGTAAAATACATAAATATCATCATTTTAAATAACTATAATTCCTGATAATTTCGCATTCTTAAAATTTTATTTTTATGAGATAGAAACGTATATAAAAATAATCTGACAAATACATAATCTAGAAGAGGATCCAACAAGTTTGTAAAGATTTTTTCTTTTTAAAAAATTTAAGCGGTTTTAGCTATTATATGTTTTGAAAATGCCCCTGTACCTAAAGTTGTAAAAACTTCTGGTTAGTTTTGTCAGTTTTATTCAAAAGTTTGAAATTATTTTAAAATAAATGATAAGGGAAAAATTAGAAAACAATATTTTCTAGTGTTTTTTTACATATAAAAATCAGAATAACCAGTTTTTGTTAGATATAGACGCATTTGAAAAGTAGCGTTTTTTGTGAAATCTGAGTTGCGCGCCGATCAACGCTCTTAATAAATGCTAATATTACTTCGATTATTTGATTTTTGCAAAACGTCAAATGGTTGGGGTACTGGAACGTCGCGGTAACTTATTAGAAGTGGTAGATAATAATAAAAATACTAAATAACCAGACACACACTGACAAAATCTATTAATCTGATAAATTGCGTGAAGGGTGGGGAGTGGTGAAAATAAAATAAATACTCGAGTATCAGAATTTTAAAGGGGGTGTTCAGTGAATCCTACAGATGCTCCAATTTCTTAATCTGATGATTTAGAAGTGCCGGAAGCTCACAGCGAGTTTTTAAAAACGTAAAATAAATGTTATCTTGACATATTACTCGAGTGCGTTCAGATTTGCATACTGAAAGTTTAACATCAAGATCTCATACTCGCTGGGGGGTCGCTTTTTTGGCTCCCTAACTAAAAGCGGTTTGTTGGGGTTTGATCGTCGCCTCCACACATTTTATCTGCTATAAGAGTATTCGTGCTACCCCAGGTGTCTACTGTGGTGCTGAACTTAAGAAGCTGTTAGCCGTTAGGGCGTCTCATCGTTTTCCCTACACACCTGCAAGTCGTTGTTGCATCAATGTTTATTTTAACGAGGTATTTAGTAGCTGGCCGTGCCTAGTTTTAGTTTACAAGGTTTCGCGTTTATAACATTACACCTAGTAAGGATAAGGATATTTTGATGTCAATAAATGTGCGAATAAAAACTCATTCGCAGCAAGGAACATTAAACAAGTTGGTTAGTGAACGAGAAAAAGCAACAAAATCAATTTCTTGGAATAGTGAGATATGACATCGGCTATTGCCCATTGGACAACGCCCAATAGACTAATAATTGAACTTCTGAGCTAAAAGACTAATATAGTTTATCGGGATCAAAAGATATATACATATTATCTTATCATTTTAAAGGCATATTTCCTCGCACCCCTCACATTTAGCTTTTATGTACAGAATCTAATATGAACTACTAATTATATTCTTTTATCGTGTAATATTTTTAATTTTTGTATTTAATTTGCTTTCGGAAATGATTCAAAATTATTTTTAGCTAATATTTACAATTACCGATGATAGTTTACTTAAATACTTGTAAATTATAATAAAATCTGTTAGGTACCGAAAGTACCGAAATTCCCGGTTCTCAATTTTTGATTCCCGGTTCTCAGAGCGACTCAAAATTTCGGGAATTCCCGGGAATTTCGGGACCGGGATTTCCCGGTTCCATACCCTACTACATAGTTTATTATTATGCACATACGTAAGCACGGGTCCTTTACTCGAATTGTGAAATGTCAGATTTTACAACTCTACACGATTTTCAGTTCAATTGTATTAGGGCACAGTTCCATTTACAATGCTGTTTTTTCTGTCGCGACCACTAAAAAACGCTCGAGGGAACGTAGCCTAAACACTGTTTCTTAACTTCGTTTTTTTGTTGGAAGTTTTTATCTATATATATATAAAAGAAAGTCGTGTTAGTTACACCATTTATAACTCAAGAACGGCTGAACCGATTTGGCTGAAAATTGGTAGGGAGGTAGTTTAGAACCAGGAAAAGGACATAGGATACTATTTATCGCGGGAAAATGTACGGTTCCCGTGGAATACTGTATTTACACTTTTACGTAAAAACTACTTAACCGATCATCATGAAATTTTGCACGGATATAAAGTAGACTACGAGGAAGAACATAGGTTACTCTTTATTGCATAAAAATGTACGGTTCCTGTGGAATACTGTATTTACGCTTTTACGTAACTACTTACCCGATCATCATGAAATTTTGCACAGATATAAAGTACAGCACGGGAACGGACATAGGCTACTTTTTATTGCAGAAAATATACGGTTCCCGTGGAATATTGTATTTACGCTTTTACGTAAAAACTACTTAACCGATCATCATGAAATTTGGCACAGATATAAAGTAGACTACGAAGAAAAACATAGGTTACTCTTTATTGCATAAAAATGTACGGTTCCCGTGGAATACTGTATTTGCGCTTTTACGTAAAAACTACTTAACCGATCATCATAAAATTTGGCACAGATATAAAGTAGACCACTGGGAAGGACATAGGCTACTTTTTATAGCGGGAAATGTACGGTTCCTGTGGACAACTGTATTTACGCTTTTACGTAAAACTACTTAACCGATCATCATGAAAATTGGCACAGACATAGAGTAGACTACGAGGAAGAGTATAGGTTACTATTTATCGCAGAAAAATATGTTTGGGGATTTAGTAAATAGGGGATTTAGGGATTTACAAATAATGTGATTTACGAGACGATACTCAAAGGAAAATTCGAAGGTGAGGAAGTTCTCATTCCGAAGATCCCGATGATCCCTACCGAATACCGATATGCCGTTTGAGTTCAAACGACTTCAATTTCCGATCCGTCTTGCATTCGCCATGACCATTAATAAGTCACAAGGCCAATCCTTGAAAGTTTGTGGTCTGAATCTACAAAATCCATGTATTTCACCTGGTCAATTATACATACATACATACATACATATAATCACGCCTTTTTCCCGTAGGGGTAGGCAGGACTGCCTCTTTCCCGTAGGGGTAGGCAGAGACCACTTCTTTCCATTTGCTACGATCCTCACATACTTTTTTCGCTTCGTCCACTTTCATTCTTACCATCCATTCCTCATCTTACATTCAACGTAGCCAAGCGTCTATCCATGGTCCGCTTTTCGCCTCCGCGAGAAACGAGACGTGATGGGTGGCGAACCACATCGCCGCCATTTTGGATAATTAAATTATTTTGATTATCCATTGCGTTTCCACGGATTGGTGGAGAGGGGGCGGGAATAGGGAAAGGGAAGGATAGGTGGTGTAGAAAGGAAGATTGGTAGTTAGAGTGGGAGATAGGGAATGTAGGATATTACCGTCCAGGAGGGCAAGGGATAGGACAGTAATAGCTAGCCGGGGTCGCATACCCGTATACTATACCACAACTACCGGACAGGTAAGTTGGGAAGAGTATCCCATGACAACTGGTCAATTATATGTGGCATATTCTCGGATCGGAAGACCATCTGCGTTATTTATTCTTGCGCCTGATAATAAAACGAAAAATGTCGTCTATTACAAGATGCTTTACTGAAGATTGCAACCCATGCACCAAAATACATGGCCCATTTTAACAATCATTATAATAATTGATGATTTCTTTTTAATTATATCCTAATAAAAAAATTGCACTTAATGAAATCCAAAATCTGCTCATTTATTGCCTCTAAGGTAGAACAAAGTTTGCCGGGTCAGTCCATTCCTCCTCTCACATTTAACGTAGCCAAGCGTCTATCCATGGTCCGCTTTTCGCCTCTGCGAGAAACGAGACGTGATGGGTGGCGAACCACATCGCCGCCATTTTGGATAATTAAATTATTTTGATTATCCATTGCGTTTCCACGGATTGGTGGAGAGGGTAGGAATAGGGAAAGGGAAGGATAGGTGGTGTGGAAAGGAAGATTGGTAGTTAGAGTGGGAGATAGGGAATGTAGGATATTACTGTCCAGGAGGGCAAGGGATAGGACAGTAATAGCTAGCCGGGGTCGCATACCCGTATACTATACCACAACTACCGGACAGGTAAGTTGGGAAGAGTATCCCATGACAACTGGTCAATTATATGTGGCATATTCTCGGATCGGAAGACCATCTGCGTTATTTATTCTTGCGCCTGATAATAAAACGAAAAATGTCGTCTATTACAAGATGCTTTACTGAAGATTGCAACCCATGCACCAAAATACATGGCCCATTTTAACAATCATTATAATAATTGATTTCTTTTTAATTATATCCTAATGAAAAAATTGCACTTAATGAAATCCAAAATCTGCTCATTTATTGCCTCTAAGGCAGAACAAAGTTTGCCGGGTCAGCTAGTTTTTTATAAATAGAAAAGTCAAGTATCTATATCAATAAGAATAGTTGCCCTTCTTTATTTTTGCTTGCATATAAAGTATTGATATTATGGTTACTGATTATATTATACTCAGTCGGTAAGTGTAGCAAATAAGTACCTACTTTGGAGAATCGTGATGGACTTTAAATTTCTGTTCCTACTAATTAGCCCTAAAGAGATTAGTAACTACAGTTCATCCCGAGTTCAACTACGCTTACGAAATAGAGACGAATTCGTGTCGCCTTAATTGTTCTGTTGTTTCATAGCTTGTTTTTGATGTGTTTGGCCTTGGCGAATTTCGAACCGAGCAACCGTTAATTGCACAGACATTTAGCGATTATAGATTAATTCAAGGAACTAATATCTACCAGCAGCAATAATGGGGGTCAGGAGGTGTGCTCGGTCCAAATGTAAACAAATAAATGAATGATAAAAGTTACGATAATTTAATCTATGCACGTGGCGTGCCATTTGAACTTGCGTGGTAATGGAATATGGAATATTACTAGAATATTGCATTAGGTAGATCTTATCCAAGATTCGACTCGTATACAATAGATCAGAGTAATGTAAGTAGGTATAAGCGTCTACTGATCTTATCATATTTTACTTATAAAGCTCGCTGTACATTTTATCTGCAAAAGTCCGTTCGACACTGCGAAAGGTGCGCGAACTCGTGAAAACATTTTTCCAGATTTTTGTCGTGTTTTTTTTTTTTTTTTTTTTTTTATGAAATAAGGGGGCAAACGAGCAAACGGGTCACCTGATGGAAAGCAACTTCCGTCGCCCATGGACACTCGCAGCATCAGAAGAGCTGCAAGTGCGTTGCCGGCCTTTTAAGAGGGAATAGGGTAATAGGGGAGGGTAGGGAAGGGAATAGGGTAGGGGATTGGGCCTCCGGTAAACTCACTCACTCGGCGAGTGAGTGAGTTTATCTCTTTAGCACGATCTCTTTAGCACGAGTGACACACGTGTCACTCGTGCTAAAGAGATCAAAAATGCAATTAATTTTATATGAACATTAAACACCTCTATTCTCAACACTAGTGCAGTATATATTATATAATGTCTCCGAAAATCAATTACGGATACTTCGGGCACATGATCCACTGCTTATGTAAAGACGGCAAAAAATAATTGTCATACTCAAAGTAAAAAAATCATATCTCTTGTATAAGTGACTCTCTGCAAAACGCAAACTCGCCCTTATAAAGAAAATATTTTTTTTTTCTAGTATGACAATTATTTTTCTGCTTGAACGTTTTTACATAAGCAATAGATCATATGCCCAAAATATCTGTAATTGATTTTACCGAACCATATATTACTAGAATTTGGCTTCGCCCGCGTGCGGGGCCGATGCTACGTGCTGACCAGGAGACATGTGCTCTTCTTGCGGACCGGTCGTTGTAGTGAGAGTGTCCAATGAAGCCGATGCGTTGTGACTTGTGGCTAGAAGTCAAGGTACCGAATGTGGCGGAAGCTGGCTGGCATAGTGCGGAGAGGTGAAGAGTGATGATGATGATATCCAGAAAGAGGCGTGTTCTGTCGAGGGTCACCAATTTTGGAATGTGGCAGCCCCAAAGGGAGATCCGGAGATCTCCATGGAGCATACCACCTCGCTCAGTCGAAAGTCGGAACGAGCGAGGTGGTGTGCTGTAATTTAGGACGTTAGCTGATGATATACAATCTACGGCTGTATTAACAGCAGCTTTCGACGTTAGCGACAAAACAATATTGGTCCATTTGCGTCAAATTGGCAAGGTAAAAAAGCTTGACAAATGGGTGCTCCTCGAACTCAATGATTGCCAGCGCGAAGTACCTACGCGTCGAGACGTGCCTTGCTCTGCTCAACAGACACACAAATGAAGAAGTTTACCGCATTGTTACCTGCGAAGAAAAATGGATTCTGTTTAATAACCGCAAGTGCTCAGCAAGTTGGTTGGATCCTGGTTCAGCACCTAAATAATGCCCTAAACGAAAACTTACCCCTAGAAAAGTGATGGTCACTGTTTGGTGGTCTAGCGCCGGTGTGATTCATCACAGCTTCTTACCAAACGGGGTGAGCATTACTGCAGATGTGTACTGTGAAGAACTAAGCACACTCCGCTGCTCCTGCACGACAACGCGCGACCTCATAATGCACAGCAGACGGTCTGCAAGTTGCAAGAACTGGGGTTAGAAGCTCTCCGTCATCCGGCCTATTCACCAGACCTTGCGCCTACAGACTACTACTTTTTTCAGAATTTGGATAACTTCGTGGCGGGAAAAGTTCAATACCCGAGAGGCAGTACAAAATGCCTTTGAAGAATTTGTTGCCTCCCTACGTCCAGCTGATTTCTTTAAGAAGGGCATCAATAAACTGCCACTGCGTTGGCAAAGATGCATTGATTGCATGGATAATTACTTCGATTAATTAAAAAAATTGTTTACTTTTTTTTCATACAAAACGGTAATTTCATAGGTAAGGACTGGACATAGGGAAGAAGGTATTAAGCTATGTATAATTTTGTGCGTGATGTGGAATATTGTGCATTGATAGGGATACGTCCAATTTAGCTTGGCATAACTTTTTAAGGATAAAGTTCGCCCGTGATGCTTATCTCGAGGGCCACGTGATGTCTGCGTGACCGCAGGAGTGAGAAGTTAGAGCCACGCGGCTCGCAACGCGGGCGACCCACAGGCCCGACAGCACGTTAGATTTGAGCGACTTGGTCGCTTTTTGATCAACTTTAATTTTGCTAAATTCCTACAGTACGTAAAATTCGAATCGTTGGTAATAAAAATAAACAATAATAATAAACGTTTATTTGACAGATAAGGACATACACTACAAGATATTTTATACATTACATTATAAGAACAGAAAAATAAGACAAACAAATAACATAAAATGGTAAACAGGAATAACATTATGAATCAGATGGTCGGTAATGCAGCGTAATGCCCATCCATCAAAATGGAGACAACTGAGGTATATCACCACGGCGCAAACACCACAGTGCCTGGTATTATGTGGTTCCATCGATACTCTCATTTGAAGGACAGAACAGTAGTGCCCCCGCCAAGACGAGCCAAGCGAAGCGCAAGGGCAACACCAGACCACCTTTTCTCGAAGCGTTTCATCGTCATCATATAGGAATTTTATGATAACATGTAATGGTTTGAGAATCAATTGAAAATTAAAATCTTGAAAAAATAAAATGCGGCTTTAAATTTAATGACACGATATCGTTTCGCCATTGTTCCGACGCTCGACGATTATTATTGTATTTTTGACAGTTCAACGCTCGAGAGGTTATAGGATACTTCCGGACGTCCTATATTTTCATGTAAAGTGATGCCAAGACGATACTATATGACTCGCACTCTCAAAAAGCTATCAGATCTTATGTAAAACCAAGCTTCTGACTCTACAAAACTTCTAACTCTACATACCTTAACTCTACAAGTCTAACTTCACAAACTTTGGCTTGGCAGTTTCGTTCCTACAATAATAGTATAACATAGCAGAAAAACAGTCTGTAAAATTTTCACCTTACGCCCAAAGGAATATAGCGAAACGGCCAGGCCACAAATTTTTTAACCAAGGTGTAGAGTTTATGTACTCGTAGTTAAGCCTGTAGAGTTAAGTCATGTATTCGGAAATTAGAAGAATACAGTTTTGGTTTCGGCCATAACTGAGACCGTTGCCGAAATTCGTTTTCGGTTCGGTCGTAAAAACCAGTTTCGGTCGAACACTAATAGATATAAATTTTGTACACTTCTTTGTATGACAACAACAAACAATATAATCAAAAAGACGAACAATATTATGCAAAATAATTATATTGCTGGTATACTTTTTTGAATGCAAAGCAATGCATGAAGTATGTATTGATATTTGATGGTATAATTTGTTGAATAAAGGTATTAGAAAGTCGCTCGCGTCTTCTATAGCACGACCCTTAGCAGCAGGGGAACAGTGTAACCGGGTCGTGAGTGACGCGACGTCTAACCCACAATCGTCTATGCTCTATTTATATCGCGTTTGGATACGCACTGCACTACATCCTTACACTACTGCAATTGCACTGAGTGTTGACAATGTGCAATAGGGCATTATTTAATAAAAGCGCTCGTTGCCCATTATAGTCAATATCGTAATATATAAAAGGACTATAATAATAGTTTGTGCGCTGCGTGACAATGTAAATATTAGGTTCCGGTGTCGTTCACTATAGCTTTCTTAAATTTGGCCAGACGATTACGGCAGATGTCTGTTGCCAGCAATTGCAAATCATGACGGAAAAGCAGAAAACCGAGGTTGGTCATTCGCTCTAGGCTGGCTCTAGGCCACTGCTGCTTCAGGACAACGCTAGACCACACAATGTACAACAGACGGCTACCAAATTAGAGGAGCTTCAATTGTAATGATTAAGACATCCACCGTACTGCCCGGACTTTGCTTCAACAGATTACCTTTTTTTTTTTTTTTGATTTGGACAGATATCCAAATATTGAAAGAAAATATTGCAAGGGAAAAAATCAACTCTGATGGGGCAGTCCAAAGCGCCTATCAATATTTTATTGATTCCTGTCCAAATTTTTAGTAAAGGAATCAATAAACTACCTATGAGATGGCTAAAGTGCATAGATAGCTTTCATAATAATATAACACAACTTTTTATACACACTTTTCCACTAATTTTTTTTTAAACACGACCGGTTTCGATTAACTCATCATCAGGTGTCAAAAATCTAAATAAAGTGGAAAAGTGTGTATAAAAAGTTGTGTTATATTATTATGAACATGAATTTCCACCAAGAACAACAATACATTCATCAGTTATATAGATAGCTTTACTTTGATAGATAGATATACTTTGATTCAGTGATAACATATTATATATCTATGCTTTGATTAAATAAATATATTATGTTTAAAAAAATCGACTTTATGTCCCTCCTTTACAAAACGCCAATTTCATAATATGTAAGGACCTAATACTTATAATATAATGCAAAGATTCAGAACAAACAATGGTGTTAGATTTATAAAGAGTTAAGTCGAGTCGTGCTACATGATAAATTGGTTTCTTTGCAAGTTAGTACGCGTAATTATTATGTTTTTCAGTTAGTAAATTCATCTAAGTTAAAATGAACGTTAAGTTAGTTTACTATATACATTATACATATACGGTAAGCCGATTTACTAGACATTCAGACCTTAATTTGATACAAAAAAAAAGTTACTAAGCTGCAGCTATTCATCGCCACGTCACTTTTTATTACAGTTAAGATACGCGTTTATCGAGGGACTGAGAAACATTAAATCGATTGTTTTAACTGGACTGTATAATTTATTATTCTTTATATAAGACTAAAATGTGTCAAACCACGTTTTATGTCGCTCGGGAGAGGGATAAAAAGCATCCTATGTCCTTCTCCTGATTTTAAGATACCTCTCCACCAATTTTCAGCCAAATCGGTTTAGCCGATCTTGAGTTATAAACAGTGTAACTAACACGACTTTCTTTTATATATACCCCCTTACTAATAAACGCTGTATAAGCTTTGAATAGTTACACAGTGTTTTGTTCACATCACACAAGTGACATGTTTAATTCGATAGAAAGAGACAAAACACTGTGTAACTATTCAAAGCTTATACAGCGTTTATTAGTAAGGGGGTTAGAATATAGATTTACGATTTACATGATTTACCATCCTCTTATTTTAATTGTCTGAGAAGATAATAAATAAAAAATTAAAAGTATACATATATATAAACACAGCACAATGTAGAGACAACTCTACAATCTACATTTTATTATAACTTTAAAAAAATATCTAAATTATTTACAAAAGGACAATAATATATCGATTACCTATTAAGGGACGATTACACCACATAATAAAAACATCTCACTATTATCGCTTTCATTTGACGATATTAATCTCGTTTTACGTCAAACGGGTTTCACCGCCATATTTAACCTAGTCGTGATAATGAAAACTGAGTCCGGACTAACCGAAATCAATTACGGATAGGTACCTCGGGCTCATGATCCACTGCTTAAAGACGTTTAGGCAAAAAAATAATTGTCATACTCAAAAGTACTCAAAGTAAAAAATCATCTTATATGGGTGACTCTCCGCAAAACGCAAACTCGCCCATATAAAGAAAAAAAATTCTATTATAAATTATAATAATTATTTTTCTGCTTAAACAACTATATATAAGCAATAGATCATATGCCCAAAATATCCGTAATTGATTTTACCGAATTTTATATAATATATCTTTGCACAAATGTGATTTTTTAGAATTATCGATCTGTGAGAGCTACCTAATCTACACTAATATTATAAAGAGGAAAACTTTGTTTGTATGTTTGTTTGTTTGTTTGTTTGTAATGAATAGGCTCAAAAAGTACTGGACCGATTTCAAAAATTCTTTCACCATTCGAAAGCTACATTATCCACTAGTAACATAGGCTATATTTTATTTTGGAAAAAAATAGGATTCCGTAAAATATTTGGGTTTTTCGGACACAAGGTGTAAAAAATCAACCAGAAAAGTTACTTATTTTGCGTACGCTGCCTAAACTATAAAAGATAGAACCATAAAATGTTCTAATTAATTGTAGATCTTATAAATATCTACAAAAAAGTCCGCGACACACTATACCTATCTATGTAGAGTGAGGCACAACAACCATTTTTTTATTTAGAAATCTTGAATTTTTTTTGGACTACATTTAAACGCGTTTATTTTACTCATGCTATTAATCCTTATCAAAATAAATTATTTCATCACTAAGTACAGTTTATGAAGATAATATTTGGTCTTTGAATGATAGAAATTGGACGTGTGGTTTTGAAGTTATGGCGAAATTAAAATATGACGATTTCTGCTGCACGGCCCGTTACGAAGTGGGCGTCGCCAAGGCAGGGGTGTGCGTGCGGGGGGAGTTTAGATCTATGGTATTTCATACGATAAAAGTATACCCACCTACTTATTTCATTGAGTTTTAGTAGGTACCTATATTAATTTGTTTCTGTTTGTTTTGACTAGATTTCGCCCGTTTTGTTAGTGGTTTAAAGACATTCTGTAGTATTAGTATCAGTATTGTACCCGTGCGAAGCTGGGGCGGGTCGCTAGTGTTATATAAACACAAGTTAATACATAAATTATAAATACAAACATCATAACTGTCATTACATGACATTTCGTACGTGACAGTTCTTGAACGTGATCAACAAAGTTAAACCGACGAAATCTGGAGTTCAGAAGTTAAACTGAGCTTAGAAACTTATTTGGTTTGTGTTGGTGAAATGCAACTTAGATTTTTAAAGTCGCTTAAACACGTAAGTAAAGTGAGTTTTGCGTATACTGATTCGTTCTATTTAATTGATGAAATAAGACCTAAGTGAACAAATTCATTTATAACGATAACAATTCATATTGTTGAAATTAACAATATAGAATGAAGTGCCAATAATATTATACCTACAACGCTTTGATTCAACTTTGTGTATTCTGAACAAAAACGTGTAGGTTTCCTAGTGTTCCCGTCATATTGCATTTATATTTTTCTATACACATAATAAATACTTCATAGTCCATACGCAATCATTAAGAATAGCCTTGAAAAAACAAACAATGGTGTTAGATTTATAAAGAGTTAAGTCGAGTCGTGCTACATGATAAATTGGTTTCTTTGCAAGTTAGTACGCATAATTATTATGTTTTTCAGTTAGTAAATTCATCTAAGTTAAAATGAACGTTAAGTTAGTTTACTATATACATTATACATATACGGTAAGCCGATTTACTAGACATTCAGACCTTAATTTGATACAAAAAAAAAGTTACTAAGCTGCAGCTATTCATCGCCACGTCACTTTTTATTACAGTTAAGATACGCGTTTATCGAGGGACTGAGAAACATTAAATCGATTGTTTTAACTAGGGAACCTAAAAGAGGCCATACAGTCGTAAAGTTCTCGCGTTCCCACCGCGAAGGATGCCGCTATGACATGTGAGTAATGAACGTTTTATTGGCAATCTTTTACAACCCACCGACTTGCTGCATCGCGCTATCGGCACGTCCCGTAGATCACGGAGCTACATTTATTTCTTCGCCGAAGACTCCCTATAATCGTTAGCAAGATAATAATGAACACGATACTCGAAGTTGTAAGAGTTTCGAACTGAGCATATTAAAGTTTATGTTCGCGAATTACGACAAGATTTATATTGAGGAGAGTAAAATTCATAAAAATCTAAAAAGGTTTGGTCAAGTTGGATCCGTTTTAGTTAACTTAATAATAAATTCATTGGAGTAATTCTTAATACATTAGATATTAACTGCTTATTTTAAAACTAATTTATCGGAAAACACAAAAATATCTACAGCGGTGTACAAAATAGGTACGTCTAACGAAACACGTTCTCGTTTTATGATCGCAATTATGAATAACTACGTGATGCGCCAAGCCAAGAGCCCGCGGACGGGCAAGCGATATAAAAACAAAGTATCAAGATTTATCATTTAAGGCACATAGAAAATATTGGGCTCAACGTAAGTGAGCTACCGACAATCGCAACCCGTCGCCGCTGCTACACAATAGAGAAGATGCATTTATTTTAAATCAGCAAAATTCTTATATTTTCCGAAAGGCAACATAAATATGGCCCGAAAAATACAAAAATTACAGCAATTAGTGGTAAATTAAAAAGTTACAGGATTAAAAAACGACAATTTTTTACTTTGATCGCATAACGAAAATTACTGTTCAAAACCTTAAGCTATTTGGCATTTTTTTCTATTACAATGATATACGCAGTATTTAAGTTAATAAAATCAATTTTGTATTTATCTTCATATATTTTCGTAGACACAACATAATATAGAGCCTTTTTGATGCTCTCCAACGATCTCACTTTTGTAATGACTGTATTTCGTCAACGGTTGATCGTAGATATGCCATTGCAATGACAATATTTCCTGGCTTATTACGTACTTTTCGATAAGCCAATAAAAATAATGCATCTTCTCTATTTGTAAGTAGTGTATGCGCACTCTCTCCTTTACTCTCATAATCCAGTGGGACGGATAACCGACACGACTGACGAGAGATCAGGCGCAGGTCTGACTTTTTACAGGCCCATCCGACGCATGGATCATCTTTCTTGTCAGACAATCAGGTGATCAGCCTGCATTGTCCTAACCAAACTTGGAAACAACAATTTTTCTTGTTCCAATGCGGGAATCGAACCCACGACCTCCGAGTCGAGAGCCAATGCTCTAACTACTAGACCACGGTGACTTGACAACAATGTTAAACAGTGGTATAGCTGTAGCGATCGGTCGCGGTCGCATGTAGCCCGTCTGCCCCACGCCTTAGCCAGCATGGTATCCGATGTACATATACCCACTAATTAGGCAACAACTGTATTTAACACGCGAGATCACTCGACTATGTTTATTGCTCGTTCGCTTATAATGAAGGTGAAATAGCTAGCTAGAGATTACTGAGCCTGATGTAACAATGTTAGCCAAAAAAATTATAGAGTCGCTCCGTTGTCTGTACAACATTTACAATTTTTACAATGTACTCGTATTTATAATTTGTAAAATATCCTCTTTACTATGTATTTTATTCGAACAAGGAATATTAAACTCTTTTTTCTATTCGACGTCGTCGGTAATAAACATTATTTAAATCGGTCTTCCACTTGTAATTATTGCTTCAATTAAAAATCGCTAAATTTTATCAACAACATATTTAATTGTAAACAGAACCAGTTACTGACTTGAATTTAGAGCTAGCATGCTACTTTGACCATCCCCCGGCAAAATCAGAGGGGTGTTATAAGTTTGACGTGTCTGTATGTGTGTGTGTGTGTGTGTGTCTGTGGCATCGTAGCTCCTAAACATATGAATCGATTTTGATCTAGTATTTTTTGCTTGAAAGCTGACATGATCGAGCGTGTTTTTAGCTATAACACTGGACAACAGCATTTTTGCGCGGGATCCTCTTCTTTCGCATAATTTTATTTGTCATAATTTCATTTGGCATACCTCACTTGGCATAACTTTACTACGCATAATAATACTTTGGCATAATGGTTTCTTGGCATACTACATTATTAGGCATAAAAATCATTTAGACTAATATTGTTTGTCCTAATTTAATGAGGCATAACTCGTAAGGCATAATTTTTCTTGTCATAATAATACTTTGGCATAATTGTTATTCGGCATAAACTCGTTAGGCATATTTCTTTGTCATAATAAATTCAAGGCATTCTGTCACAAGGCACAAATATGCATAAAATGGAACGACATAATGAAAACACGGTTAAGGTAATTAAACGCATATTTATGAAACATTAAAAGCAGGTATTACACTCATATACCTAGTGTAACATGTGTAACAGTAGGTTAAGTTGCGGCGGGGTGGCCCTTGGGCCACCCATAAGTCGCTAACATGTTTAAAATAATTAGCTCGGCATGTTCTTAGATAGCAATTCTTGTTTTTGTCAGAGTTTAATTTTGCAATCAGTCGAAAATTACAATTATAATTGTTATTTCGTCTTAACTCACACATCCAGTAGAATTTATCATTCATTATTATGTGAAAAAAAAAATGCTACAAAGATGTATGCGTAAATATAATAGTATGCTTAAATATCATTATGCGTAAATATATTTATGCTTTTTAATATTATGCATAAAAATATTATTATTAATTAATATTATGCGTAAAAAATATATGCCTTACAATAAGTATGCCTAACAATTATTATGCTTTTAGTAATTATGCGAAAAAAAATTATGCTAAGAAAGTTATGACAAATGAATATTATGCGAAACTACTATTAGGTCAAATGAAATTATGCCAAGTAAAATTATGACATAATATGATTTTATGCGAAAAAATAGGGAACCTTTTTGCGCACGGGTTATACATACATTATTTTTATTAGTTATGTATTTGCTTTTAAAAAAAATTTATTAATATTATGTTTATAGCAGTTTTTCCGCTAAATATCTAGCGGAAAAACTGCTATAAACATAATATTAATTAATTTTATGCTATGGATTTCCGCAAAGTAACGCCTGATTCTATTAACTATTTGCTTTTAAATGTACAACAAAAATCATATCAATGAAAATACATGAAAAGTTTACATAGACGTGATTTATTAAAAGATACTGAGCATCAATTTTATGATATAATCTTACAAAATAAATTTTAAAATAGTGTTTAAATTTTTAAAAATTAACAGTTTTGCTTTTTCTGTCATTTTCAGTAGAAGTTATCTTATTTACCACCAAATATAGTCCCTCAATCCTCAATATGCTTTCAGTATACTAGCCTTGGGAACGTCTCTCAAATTCCAAATATATCTCGATGGAATCCTTCCCCTTGTTCTTCCGAATAAGCTCCCATATTATCTTATCAAAATAAGAATGGAACATTTGCCTATTTAGAGACATCCTATAGCCAAAGATGAAAAAAATCTTAATCATCTCGTTAATTTATTCAAACATTTATTTCATAAGCCCATTTTTGGTCTTGATTTGTAACAGGTAGATGGAAGTAAGCTTGTTATGCCTCTCAAATCTTTAAATAAGTAGTTAAATAACAATTTTTCTCTCTCACTTTAATAAATCCACCACAAATATAGCAAAACGAGACACCGTCTCCTTTTCAACTTCTCGAAGCCATTTTGTACAAGATAATACAGCGAAAAAAAAATTAAACTCGTTATTTCTTTATAATATGCGAGCTCATACCGTCGTACTTGAAGGAGGGATGTAAGAAAGACAACCCTCATACCATACCTCTCTTTCGCCAACAATAGAGCGCAAAGACCGACTTTAACTGGAAGCAAAAATCATAAATGGTCAAATCGCTATAACTTCTTAAAAAGCAAATATTTTCGATTTGTAATCGCACTTTTTTATAAATATTTGCTTATACCTATATTCAGAATAAATCAAGTAAAATCCGTGCGCAAAAAAATTTTTTTTTTTGTTGACCGGTGTCCATTATCATAAACTCACTGCTTGATAATTTATTTTCATGGTGATTATTTTAGTGAAAAGTTACATCTTGCCAGAAGAAAGGAATGCCTATTGTGTTTAAATCATGCTATAGGTGTTGAGTTAAGATGTGAGATGAGTGTCGAATCTGTTCAAAGCTGACCTGAAAGAGTAACACATCCATTCCTTTTACAAACTTTGTATTAGTATGATTCCGACTAGGAAAGCAATTTACATAACAATATCTATAAAAAGATGATTTACTACGAACGTGTTCGCGATGCGAGAAATACTATAAACAGTCCGCTCAGAGTTACTTTACCCCGGAGTTTGTATGAGAGTGACCCTTGTGTCGTCGGCATAAAAGTCATCTCAGAGGCAAAATAACTCTGAACGGACATAGCGATGGTGCCAGTAGTTGAACTTTGCAGATTTCTGTTTAACACTTAAATAATATCCTCTTTGAGCGTACGCTACAAGTCGTAAACGTAAGAAGTTGGCTTTTCTTAGTAAAGTTTATAATGTTGGATTATTTATACCATAGAGTTATTGTGGCCACGTGAAAACAGTATCCCAACGTTGAACTTTTCGGTATAACAACAAAATTAATTATCCTAAAGTTTATTGTTACTTATATTCTATATTTTCTATTTATTCCATTAAATTTAATTTAATATTTCTATGATGTTTCTAAAACTGTCTTTTCTTTTTTAATTATTTTTTAATTCATTTAACCGACTTCCAAAAAAAGGAGGCGGTTATACGTTCGGCTGTAATAGTATTTTTTTTTGTATATACAACGATAATTCCGCCGTCTGTGGCGCAAAAGTGAATTTGTTTGCAAAAGGTTAAATGCTTAGTGCCTTGGATCCTTTAAGAAATAAAATAAAATACCTACTAATAACTATGTAGATGTACTATGTAATACAATTCTTATTTATTTCTTTATAATAAAAATTATATTTTAAAAATTATTAATATACCAATAAAAACAATTTTATACTGAGCCTTTTTAATCTTAGATATAGTGGGTATCTGCCTATTTTCGCGTTAGAAGCCAGAAAATCATCCGTATAAATGTCAAAATTAACTAATGAGTCACATTCACCAATATACGTAATAAAATTGGTAAGCGATTACCGCCGCCCATGGACACTCGCAACACCAGAGGAGTTACACTTGTAACTTCTCTGGTGTTGCGTTCTTGCGTACCTACTTCCTGGTCACTAAAATGCCCAACCTCCATGGGCCTTCGGTAACCTTACTCATTCTGCGAAACACAACGCAAGCGTTATTTGACGCTGGTTTTCTGTGATGCCGTGGTATTTATCTGGTCGAGCCGGTTCATTCGTGCTGAAGTAAGGCCAAAGAAAAGTTACCTTTTTTTTCGGAGGGGAAAATGCATTACGCAGGCGCAGGGGGCACCCGAGTGGTGATGTGGGACTCCCGTATAGGCTAATGAGACCCACGGTATACCCACTAAAAACCACCCCCCACCTTCCTCCACGCCGCCCTGTGACGGGGCCACGGGAACGATAAACACATCCGCGACCCCGCCGGCGGCAGCCAACAAGCGGCTCCATCCTAGGCCCGAAGGCCCCAGGCGCACCAGATGGTAGGGTGCGCCTCCCTCCTCGGCCTCCACCAGTACTGTATAGCAGACTCCCCCCGAGTCTGCCACTAGGAGGCCATGGATACCAGCCACCATAACCGGTACCCGGTGGCAGATTTTAGCTATGGTTCTGCCACCGACCACACCTCGGCCGCAGAGGATAGGGCAAGCGGCGCACCGTAATACCAACTTGCCTCTTCCTCTGCGGCCCCACCAATGCCGTTAACCGTACGGAACGGCCCCGCCAGCTCGCAGGGGGGTAGGGAGAGTGGCACAACAGCACCACGCCTCTCCCCCTGCGATCCCTCCACGGCCGCAGAAGATAGGGAGTACGGCGCACCGTAATACCGGCACTCCTCTTCTTCTGCGGTCCCACCTCCTAGCGCGTCCGCAGCGGACTCCTCCAGCCCGCTGGGAGCGCCCTCCTCGGGCCAGCCGGCGGCAAACAAGCCGGCCCTGGTTGCCTCTTCGCTTCACCGTGGGTGTCCAATCCACGGTTACTAAGCCCCACCGCCACGACAAGGCGTGCAACCATCGGGGGGAAAGAAAAGTTACCTACGATATACCATCTTATTGTAGGAATAACGACTGCCACTTGTTAATAACAAAAAATATTTATACTTTGTTTATAACAATTTTTTTACTTTAACAACATTACTTGGATTTTTAAGTTTTTGTTCAAGTAAAAAAATTGTTATAAACAAAGTATAAATATTTTTTTAACTTTTATGGCACGATCTTGTTAAGTATGTATGTAAGAAAGGCTCTACGAAGCGAAATTTTTTTACGACCATTATTTAAACATTTTTTTACTTTAACAACATTACTTGGATTTGTAAGTTTTTGTTCAAGTAAAAAAATTGTTATAAACAAAGTATAGATATTTTTTTTGCTTTTATGGCACGATCTTGTTAAGTATGTATGTAAGAAAGGCTCTACGAAGCGAAAATTTTTTACAACCATTATTTAAACATTTTTTTCACTTACAATTAAGAGTTAAGACGGTAGTTCGAGAAAATTTCGTTAGTTAACAATTGTTTAACTCGTTGAAAAATTAACTATAAGTAAAATTTCCAACGGGCATAAATTATTTATAGTATTTAGAACACACCATATTTTTTTCAAATTTAAAAAAAAATTCAATACCTTAAATAAATTAATTAATGTGCCGTACTCGCTTTTGACGCCACGCGCGCATCCTAAAAATGTCACGCGCAGACCTATTTTCAGCGTTAAATTAAAATTATAAATAATGGAGATAGAGTTCCGGGAGTTTGGAGCTTTTCATTGGAAATTTCCTCCTCTTTCAGAATCTTTTTTTGAAATTTCTTAAATATTAATAGTTTATTAAATATTGGCAAAAAACGAAATGCCATTTTCTTTTTTCATCTTTAATTATTGATTATAACTTTTGCAATTTTTTATGTGCTAATACACGCTTTTGGCACATTTTTCTAGACGTCATTCCGGATCCAATGAGCTATCGCACATAATTTTAAGAGCAGTATCTCTATTTTGTACCATTTTCAACTTGTCCACTAGACTATTAATAACACAATACACAAACCATTTATAGATAGAGAGCTACTAGGGAATTTAGAGCAGGTGTTTGAGGCAAGCTAAAACCTTGTCCTATACCAACACCTACTTAAAATATACTATTGTACCTAAATACGAGACTGCAGATCTGGCTGTTCAGAGGAAGAACTTAGTCAATATATAATTTTTTGAAAAGTAAATTTTTAATTGCCTTAAACATGTTTGAGGCAATTTGAAATTTTGATATAGTGTTAGTATAATGTATAAAAAGTTGGGGAAAAACAGATCATTTAGTCGGGACTTTAACTTCGCCAGACCAGTGTAAAAGTAAATTGGACATGTCGTGGCAGTATCTTGGTTACGTTTTTATTTTAGTCTTATACCCAGAGTTTAATGTTTAAGTTTTTAAGTTTATATCGTGTTTTTATTTTGTTAACTTTTTGCCAATTTACTTTTACGTTGGTCTGGCAAGGTTAAAGTTCCAACTTAATGACCTGGTTTTTTTTCTGCAACTCCTTAAACATTATACTATTACTATATCAAAATTTCAAATTGCCTGAAATATGTTTTTTGGGGACTAAATAAAATTATCTTTTCAAAAATTTGTATATTGACTAAGTTCCGCTTCTAATCAGCCAAAACTGCAGTCTCGTGTTGAGGTACAATAAGAGAAGTAAAGGACAAGGTTTCAGGTTGCCTCAAACACCTCTAAATTTCCTTAGTAGCTCTTGGGCTATTACAGTCAGCTCACAGCGAGAGGCGACGCGAACTCTTGCAATGAAACGTGTATCTTCTTGTGTTGTGAATAAAGTTCAATCTTGAATCGCTATCTTAAAATGCCGCACCGCGTCGCGTCTCGAAATAGCGAATGAGTGGGGAATTGTCATTGAAATAACAGTCAACTTAGATAAATAATAACTTAGATAAGGTAAAAAGGAAGACAGCCCTGAGCTCTGCAATGAGCAATCTATATTTGTAGATGTCATAGGCCAGTTGCTAGGCTATTTCCATCATAGTTGCAAATAATGAGGCATTTATTGATTTAATATCTCAAAACCCAACTGTCCGACCTTGTCAACCGCCAGATTGTTGATATCAATCAAATCTAAATTAAAATCATTTCTGTAAATAGATATAAGTTACTGTAATTGTGAGAGATGATTTAGGTCAATGGTTCGTGAAGATAATGCACATTATATCATTTAAGCGGTTAAGTTTGACAATGCAAGATTAACATCTACTATGTTATGTGACGAGGGTAGACACCATTAATATTTTAGGAATTTAGTAACGATCCACTAGAGTTGTTTCGACTACTTATTTCAGCTATTACACGGTAATTAAGTGACATTTCATTTGGTAGCTTTGTAGCCGCCATTTTGAGGTTTGTTTATTTTTGGATTACAATATTACAGAATTCAGAACAGAGTTGATAGTTCAACAGTTAGGTACTATTAAATTAATAATATAATAGCATTTGCCTCAAGTCGGAGAAACCACTAACTCAATATTGTAAGACGTTTATGTCCCGCTGTTTAAAAAATCGGCCAAGTGCGAGTTTGACTCGTGCAAGTAGAGCTCCGTACTATTATACCAATATATTACGTGTTTACTTATTATTTCGTTATTTTTGTACGAATTTTTCCAAGTAATTTACAAGTTAGGTATCTATAATACGTCAAAATAAGTCATAGCGCGCTATTCAAACCACAGGTTAAACCGTGGAAAATAGCCTGTCATCAACATGCCAGATCCGACTGTCAGCCACACCCATTTACACGTTCGGTTCGGAGCGTGGGTTTGAACGGCGCGTACTATTTCCACGATCGGAACTGCACGTGTGACAGACGCTATTGTCTCGTTAACGCGAGATAATTGAGTTGTGAGCTATAATTAATTGACATTATTAATTATAATAATTGTGTCTCCGTCCTCCGACAGTGTATCCCAGTGTCTGGCGGCGCTAGCATCACTGTCACTTGTCAAACAGCTTATTTCTGCCAATTAGCACAGAATATTCTCGAAGATAACGATTATATAGACAACAATGGACCGCAAAATTTATACCCAAGGTAAATTTTAATTGTCAGATGTATACAAATTAATGCTATAACTAGCGCTTGCCTATTATGGACGCGTAAATACCTAATCTAAGTTTCGATACTTAGTATTGAATTAAAAGTATCACAATCCAGCGAGGAAACTCTCTGAGCCTTCTAGGTACTCTGCCTGGTGGGGACGACCTGGGAGATTTCTTTTTTTTGTAGCCTTTTAAGTTTTGGAGTAGTTATTAATTATTTTTTTTAGAATTACTTTTATAGTTTGTAAATATTTTAATAGCTAGCTATAGATTAATATTACCCTGTATAGTTTAATGTTCATGAATAAAATATTACAACTCAAAAAAGTAAGAAATTAATAATGAAGAATTATTCTATGTTATTATGACTAGTCGCCTAGTGGTCGAATTTGACCATATTTGTCATACGTCATGTTTGGGGCCTACACCTTTTTTTACTTTATGTACAAAACGCGGAAAGTACAGTGAGATTTAAAATAATATTTATCATAAAATTGATATCATGATTTTATTTTTTTATTTTATTTATTTTTCTATTGTTTAAGATGTTGAGACTTAAGGACCATTCATAAATTACGTCAGGATGATTTAAGCAATTCTTGACCCCCACTATCCCCCTGATTACGTAAGATTTAATCGTTATTTAGAATTAGCGTATTCGCGAAAAATATATTATCAAAAATTAACGTGACAGCCCTTGCGCCTACGGAAAAGTAGCTAAATAACTCGACGAGCAGCCTTAGATGTCCTACTGTTCTCTTTATACTGTGATCTAAGGATAGGGGGGCGCACAAGGAGAAATACTTAGGTGGTACCCTAGTTACCTTAATCCGGCACTACTTAAGCTCTACACTAGACAAACTGTCCATAAATCTAATGCGGCTATCATGTCATCGGGTATAAGGTCGAAAGGACCTGTTATCCGCACTAGATGAAAAAAATTCTTTCCTCTCGGTATCAGAACCAATCGACCCGCGGGCTTATTACGTATCTTGCAAAAGCCAAGCAATAGCAAAAATTGCGCAATTTTTGCGCAAAAATCGCAAATTCGTATTACGTATCTGCAAAAACCTAGCAGAAGCAACCTAGCGACAGTACTGCCTCTACCGAACAATCGAGGAACTATAAATTGCAATCAATCGTTCGATTTCTTCACTGCTGTCTAATTTTTCGTATTACGTAAGACTTTTACAGCAAAGCGAAAGCAATCAGCGAGTGATTTGAACTGTCAGTTAGCAATAATAAGCGAAAATGAAGCAAAGTGCATTCAAACACAACAGCGAGCGATTAGCAATCGAACGCATAGGTAATACGATTTTATTTGACGTTCAGCAATCGATTGCGCGTCTATCGCGCGGTGACTGCAAGATTATTGCTAATCGCTATTTTTACGTAATACGGCGGCCGGTACCTTTTTTATTATAAAAAGTGACATTATTTAACGAGACAATTATATAATACTAAGTGTCTATTTTCTACTTCTAAGCAAACCGAAGAAGTATTTTCTATGCCGCTCCGGCGCGGCGGCAACTTCACGATCGTATTTATTAGACCTGATAACGCAATGAACGTGTTTTTTTTTTCGGGTCAACGCTGACTTTTCTCAAACTCGAAGTCAGTGACTGACTCTGTATAACCAGCCTTTACGACTGTGCAACACGTGCTTTTATATTTAGAAGATATCGGTTATCACGTAGACATTACAAAATAAGCCTAAGTACTACTATATTTGTTATAAATGGAAGTTTGTCTTACTGGTCACGAATACAGCTTTATTTCGCATAAACAATGCTAGAACATAAAAAAATACCATGTTAATTGTAATACAATTAACATTAGTGAATTTAATTCTTACACTATAGTTAGTCTAGGTTAGTATCTCGTAATCGCTTAGGTTATATACACGATGACTTTACGGAAAGAAAAGGGTCAAGTGCGTACCTACTAAGCGTGACCCCAATTCGATTTAGATATTTATGCGAAATAGCATTTTAATCAAGTTTTAAGGCAATATATTTAGCTAAAAACGCATTATTACTACTCGTATTATAGATTAAATGAATACTTACTGAAAATAAGATATTTTATGCTTTTTTAGAATGGTCAACGTATTATTTTTACACTTTTTACTGAGCACTTCGGCATGTTGCCGGTCGGATAGATCGCGCGCGACTGCGACCCCAGGCGCGCTTACTCACATTTTAAGTACTCATTTGTCGGGATACATTTCGAGCGTTCGCGCGATATCTTGTGTAGGTATAGTAAATCAACGGTTAAAGAAGTATGAAAATTAAAAGTTTATTTTATATCTAGAGGCGTAGCTACCGCCGTATCTGCCGTATCAATTATACGGGGCCCCCAGGCCATGCTTACACACTTAACATATTAAAGCAAAAATTTATAAAAACTTCCCAAATAAGCAAAAATTTATAAAAGCTTCCCAAATCTTTTTTCTTTTGTGAGAAATCTTTACCCTTCCTAAAGGCCCCCAAACAATTTTTTATACAAGGCCAAAGCACGCTACGCTTCTGTTTATATCCAATATTCATCATGTCTAAGACACTGTTTGGGTAATTTACCAACATGCTTAAAATGCAGCATGACCCTAAAATCACTTTATATTACTGATTACACCTTCTACAGATGATTCTGGAGTTGATTAGTAGGCTAGACAGGAATAGATACACTCATTTAAATAATTACACGAGGGAAAGACTTCATCGATCATTGTTGTTATCACAGCGTCTGCCTGATAATATCGAGGTTATTTTAAGCTCTGCAAATAAAAAGAGTTTGCTATTTGTAGCCAGGGTCACTGACATGGAGTATTCACGAGGTAGACCACAGCTATTACTCAGCCGCAACGGAAACCCTATATCGATGGTTGAAATCATCTTTATTATATTTAAACACTAGTTTTTTTCCCACAGCTCCGCCCGCGTAAATATAATGACCCACGGGAATACTGTACTTTTTTGGGATAAAATAAGCCTTTGTTTTAATATAGTTAATTTAGGCTATAGATTAAAACAAAGGTAAACTACTACCATAGCAAATTGCATCTAAATGAGTTTAGTAGTTTTTAAGTGAAAGAGTAACAAACATCCATCCTCACAAACTTTCACATTTATAATACAAGTAGTATGTAGTAGGACAGTTAAATCTGGAGAATGGCGAGTATTAATAATTGCTGTTTAGTACCATTACCTAAGTACTAATTTACATTAGATAAGTACTAAACTTAGTACGGTACATTTTTGTTCGACTAACTTTTGCCTGCGGCTCTGCCTGCGTAAATACAGTAGGTATCCCACTGGAACACTGTATTCTTTCTGTATAAAATGTAGCCTATATTTTAATCAAGAGCCTAAACGACTACCATTTCAAATCTTATTAAAAACTCATCTGCTCTAAAATAATGTAAAGGTAAATTAAGCAAACTTTAATTACGTAGTAGCACTGCGGCACGATTGACAGACGATTTGAAGATGGTGGCTGGCAGCGGATGGATGAGATGAGAGACGGATGATTTTGATCTGCATTTATCTGTACCGTTACTCTGCTGTTGCGAATACCTAGAGAGTAGAGAGTATACGGTGATTTTATCATTGTTTAAACACGGTAATCGCAAGATCCGCTTTGAATTTCGTGTCGAAAACATGTTTTGTTCAAAATATTAATTTCATTCGTGTTCGAACTAATAGGAGACATAGTGATTCACTGATATCCAGTTGAGTAAAGGCTCATAATATTATGCAATTTAACCAGATCGAACAGCTTTTCGGTTAGCCATTTCCCTGCGTTTTGTCACCCTCCACGTCGTCCCCATCGCTGTGTTTGTGGCGCAAACGTATGACGTGGACAGCCTCGGACACCACGGGCTGTCCTGTCAACTGGAACTTTCTGGTTTGGCACGCGACGATGGCAAGAGACCAGACGGTATGACCCTGGTCCCTTGGAGAGTGGGACGGGATCTTGTTTGGGACGCTACTTGCGTCGATACACTGGCTCCGTCCCAGGTCCAGGGCACCTTGAGTACTGCAGGTGCAGCCGCCAATCAGGCGGAGAACCTCAAGCGGCGCAAATATGAGAACCTTAGTGGGGATCTCATGTTTGAACCGTTTGGGGTTGAACCCCTAGATACATGGGGTCTGGTTGCGCACAAACTTTTCAGAGAAATCTCCAAAAAGCTCATTGAGGCCACCCGAGACCCCAGAGCCGGCACCTACCTGGCCGGGTGGGGACGACCTGGGAGATTCCTTTTTTTTTTTGTAGCCTTTTAAGTTTCGTAGTTATTAATTTGTTTTGTACTTACCTACTACTTTGTAAATTAGTACCTTATATTTTGTAAATATTTTAAATAGATTTTAGTTAATTTTAGCTTTTAACAATATTTGTTTCTTGTTGGTATCTATTAAATATATCTTTAACGACATTTAACCATAAATATAGTCTATTCAAAAAATAACGCGTTTTTTTAACCGACTCTCATAGTATTTAAATCATTAACGATTAATAGTTAAAATAAATGAAAATAAGATAGATCTTTGAAAATGTTCACAGAAAGATTTAGAAAGAAAGAAAGAAAAAATCGGTTACGAGTATTTGGTAAAACACTGTACAATAAAAATATATTTACTATGGTATGTATGGACATAAACGCGCAAACTTTGGTAATATCAAAAATTTTGTACATATCTATGGACACAATAATTCAGCAAGCTTTTAAATATAAAAATGATAAAGAAATAGCGAATAATATGACTGAAGGGTTTAAAAATAACATAAAATGTATAATGCCAGCATGTACTACAGAAGTACTTAACAAAATATGCAGCTACATAAAACCAGTCTACAAATTTTTACTTTATAAACAAGCCCGGAGTGTAAGGCCAAAAAAAGTAAGGCTCCAGGTATTGACGGTATAAGGGCCGTAGATGTAAAAAGACTGTCTGATAGGTTGTTGCGTGATTAATAAATACTTCCCAAACGATATCCTACAATATTTTATAGAACTCACGTTCATATTTGCTAGTATCGACTTCAATGTGTAGAGAAATAGCCAAATTTAAAAGTGGAATTATTTACAAAATAAGTTTTATTTCATACTTTTTTGTGTATTTTTACTTTAGCATACGGTTTAATTTTTTGTTTAAAAATGATAATTTCACCGTTTTCAGTGATATATTTTGTTCAGTTATTATTAATACGTCTTAAGAACGTCTAAAATAATCGATCGAATGTTTATTTGAATACGCGCCAAGCTTCTATTAGGTATTGTTAATATGATGATGATGATTACTGTAAGTTACAAAGTGGCATATGCTTGCAGTCCTTTAAACAATGCCGAAATTTCCAAACGCATATCTTTAAAGACTGAGGAGTTCTGTTCAGTGCTTTTGGATCCAGGATATACTTTGGTACAACATCTTATTTTTTGCTAGCATATTGTGTTACTTCAGTGAAAGTCAAAATCACTATATGTGTCGATATAAATATCGAGGAGTTCCCTCGATTCCTCATGGATCGCATCATCAGAACACCACTTTTTTGAAAACGGGACCAACTTGGGAACCCTTTACATCAAAAACTTTTTTTTAAATCGGTGCACGGTAGTGCAAGAAGTATTGTGTAATATTACTGGGAATAGTAATGCCAATACACAAAAAAAACTACGTCCTACAGACATTTATAATAATTACAGGCCAATCACTATCTTACCGGTGATGGACAAAATCGTAGAAAAATACAATATATCTAATATGCGAGCTGTTACAGGACTTTAACAATTAGTCGTACGGTATATTTTCAACTACCTTATGTATTTCAGCCAAAAAAGAGCACATGGTTACTCCTATCTTGCTTTACGAACGATATACCATCAATAGTGGCATTAGGGGCAGTTTGTAACATTGGTGTCGCGACTATATTCTTCATCAACGTAGCTACCGTGTCAATGTGGGAACAGAATTTAGTGACCAGGTTAAAATCACCGATGGCACTGCTCAGGGATCAGTGATAGGTCCCGTGCACTATCTAGCTTACGTAAACGATCTCATTAACGTAATAAAGCACTGTAAGGTGTTTCAGTTGGCTGATGCCACCTGCCTTATTTCTCATAGACATATCAGAAGCCCAGAAACGACTGCAGAACGATTTTACTGAGATATGTCAATGGTCCTACGATGCAGGGTTGGTATTAAACGCGAAAAAAACAAGCTTTTGCATATCTACTCTAGTCACACCTATTGTACAGATAACATTAAAGTAATTGCTTACAGTTATATTTGTCTTCATACTAACTACTGAACAAAATACTGTAAACAACTACAATTAGTCAATGAACAAACCTGCCTAGGGCTCATCATTGATAAAATAGGTTAAATTAGTCCAAAGAAATTGATAAGGTCTGTGGAAAATTACGTGCGATTTTAGCAAATTATGTTTTGGTTAAAGATGGAATACCTTTGTGCGTGTTACTCTCATTATACAAGGCCTTAGCAGAAAGTATAATCCATAGCAGACTATACTTTCTGCTAAGGCCTTGTATAATGGGATTAGACGCACAAAGGGATTAAGTAGACAGTTGTACATTTCAGACATACTTGGATATTTTTTTTTAAGTTGCAGTATAGCAGTGGCGAGGGGTTCCTATAACTCCATTCCTATCGGCTTCCCTTACCACTTACCTTTTGAAGACCTTCATCCAAATCCCTACCTATTATACAGGCTACGGCTTCCCTATGAAGGAGAACCAGCCTTCACTGCAGTGGCTTCTTAAAATTATAGCGCCGGAGAAAATAAAAGAGAAATTTAAAAATGACCATTCAGGATTGTTTCAGTATAGTAAGGTTTTGCCGGTGTATCATAAACGTGATGATACACCGGCAAACCCTTACTAAGATTATATGTGATATAACTAAAAATACGAAAAGATACCATTAATTTTACTGTAACAAGAAGCCTTTCTAGTAAGAAAATATTAATACCAAAGCATTCTCACTTTTATGGTACACGTACTTCGAATTATATATTATGGCTGCGTCAATAAAGATTTTTGTCGAAAGTCCTCAGAAACAGCTCCGATTTGGATCTTTTTTTTTTGTTTCTTTCAATTTGGAATTTTACAAAATCTAATTTGTACAATAGTTTAAATTTACAATGTAGACGCGTACTAAGAAGGGATTTTGAAAAATTCCATCCTTAAAAGGGTGAAATTGGGGTTGAAAATTTGTATGAAAAATCTTTAAATCTGCACTGATTTCGATGAAAATTGAGATTCATGGTCTTAAATATATGTAATTAAATACCTCTTACAGGATTTATTATAATTCACCTCCTGAGGGTGTAAAATAAGGGTTGGAAATTTGTATGAAAAATATTAAAAATCTGCTCCGATTTCCATGTAGGTAATTTAACCCATTTACCGCCAAATTAAAAGCAGAAAAGTAAAATGTACATTTTTAAGCCACATAAATACTATAAAAATCTAAAAAATATTATTCCTCCCCTCTATAGGGGGGTGTACTCATTTGTGTACAATGGCGCCTTATGGGTGTAAGCAATTTACTGTAATTTTTGTAAAAAAATATTTTTTACCATTATTTTACTATCAATATAGATTCTTTTAAATAAATAAAACACTGTTCAATTGATTCCAAAGCTTTAAAAAGTAAATTAAGCATGTTTTAAGTAACATTTGTACTGAAATTAGTCGATCTCATTCATTTAATTTGAAGAAAAAAACTAAAAGCGTGTTAATATTTTTATTATTTCCCTTGACGTATGCCTCAACTCATGGCACATGAGAGCCAGGCTTTTGGACAAGCTTACTATTATGTATATGTCAAAAACCTACCTTCTTTTGCGAAAATGTATTGATTTGTATGGGATACAATTAAAATTCGGTAGTTTGACTGCCAACACCTATCTAGTATTATTATATAACATTTGTTACAGCTTATGTTAGCTTTCTTTTATTATAAATTACAAAATTATATAAAAAATAACAAAAATATTTAAAAAAATTGCTGTACGTATTCGGCCGTTGTACTCAATTGGGTACGGCAGAGTATTACAAACAATATCATTGCAGATATAAGTTTGAAATCTATGAATTTATTTTTATTTTATAGATTCAGGTGTATTTTATAAATTTAAATAGTAAAATTAACGTCTTTTGAAAATTAGGCACCGAAAAATACGAAACAGTAACCTTACACGTGCAAGCTCAAAATCTATCCACTTTGTTTGTGGCTAGTGACAATAATTATAAATCTATGCCTATTTTATTGTTAAAGTTAAAGTAAAAGATTATCCTTTTATTAAGCAACTTGTAAATAATCACTCTAATTATGAACAATTTTACTCTACACTTAAATTTGTAGGTGTACCCAATTGCGTACGGCGGCGGTAAATGGGTTAATATCCGAGCTAATAAATAAAAAATAACTACGTATTTTTTAGTTTTTTGAAATTTGACCCCTGAAGTGGTCTCAAAACTCAATTTGTTATATATAAATAATATACACAATAATTATTGTTTAAACATTAAAAATATTTCCCTTCTCTGAAATATTTCTGATTTTAAATAGGTATTATAATGTACATAATAATTATTGTTTAAACATTAATAGTAGATTATGCACCAAGGGGATAAAGCAGTGTCTTACGTCACGGACAGCATATTGGACCCTGAGCGTAACGAGGGACTTTAGAGTTAACTCCCGAGCGTATGGAGGAAGTTAAAACGTTTAGGTATGAAAAGTAGAGTGTGCACCTCTGGGATATAGCCTGTCTTCGTCTTGGGCAGCTTGAACCCTTCGCTTCACTCAGGACTCTACATAACTCCCTCGCTTCGCTCGGGAGTTAACTCTAGAGTCCCTCGTTGCGCTCAGTGTCCAATATGCTGCCCGTGACGTAAGACACTGCTTTATCCCCTTGGTGCATAATCTACTATTCCCCCCTCTGAAATATTTCTGATTTAAAATATTTATTATAAAGAAACAAAATAAAAAAAATCGAAATCGGTGCTGTTTCTGAGAACTTTTTAAGATTGCCTGTTTAACGGCTTCATTGACGCGACGAATAATTCCTACTCTAATTAACACATTGCCACCTGGAGTACGAGACAAAATAACAACTTTTATCATAAAAACTGTACTGATAAATTATTTCTCAAATAAAACTATAATGTAGCATTATATTTATTTTAATAGTTAAAGTGCGGGCGAGCAGTGCATAGGACTGTCGGCTGCGCAAGCGCAGCATAGTGTCTCGAGTGTAGAGACGAGTGAAGAGACGTATAGCATGCGCGTCCGACATCGTACTCACGTGCTCGGCTGGTAGGTGTTACCTACACCTACCAGCCGAGCAGGTAGGTTATGAGGTGAAAACCACTTTAACGGCGCTGTGTACTTTTCTTGGGAAGGGTAAAAACTGTTAAACTCGAGTAGGACACGTGACCCTGATTGAAAATTCGTAAGATGCAACTTGCAATTGTTTGCTGTCTTGGTTTACGCGAGCATGAAACTATTTTAGATCGTATTGACTTTTGATCCCAACCTTCCCAACACATTGACCTCGGCCCCAACTGTCTCAGACACATAGACCTTGACCTTTGACCCCCAACCATCGTATTGACCTTTGACCTTTACATTGGTCATTGACCTTTACCTCCAATCGTATACCCTCCCATGAATACCCCCTTATAATAAAAAATAGAAAATATGGCCATACATTTCGTAACAACATTTAATTAGTAGCTTGTGACATCACCCACACTCACAAATTCAAACTATCCGCAATTTCTTTGAAAATATTGATTTTTAGTGTATACTTGTTCCTTTTGTAAACTGTCTTATTTTTCATAGAAATTTATAAATGAAGAAGAAATAAAAATATTTTGTCTCACCGAGATTTCAAATCTCCAGACCAATCCGATTTCGGTCAACAACGCAAAATCCGCGTTACGCGTATCTGACTTTAGTATTTGAAATTACTTATATCTTATTTGTATTACACGACGAAAAAAAAACAAAATAAGATCCTAATGTCGTCGGCATAAAGGTCAAGTCGGAGGTAAAATAATTTTGAACGGACTTTCAACAAGTTAGTCATGAGCGAACCCATAACATTTTTCCCTACCAAAAAGTGCCCAACGCGGCTAAAGAGGTTTTCACTTCAAAAAATACAGTAAAATATCGTATTATTGTTATTTGAAGGTATTATATAAGTGTTCCGAATAACAAGTATAACATGAAACACATTAACTGAGACATATTACTCAACAATACTTAATATTATAAATGCGAAAGTGTGTCTGTCTGTCTGTCTGTCTGTCTGTCTGTCTGTCTGTCTGTTACCTCTTCACGCCCAAACCGCTGAACCGATTTTGACGAAATTTGGTATAGGGATACTTTGAGACCCGAGAAAGGACATAGGATACTTTTTATCCCGGAAAAATGTACGTTCCGCCGCGATAAACGAATTTTGGCGCAACGGAGTTGCGGGCGTCATCTAGTATTCTATAAATATCCAACATGAGATGTAAATTGAAACCTGGAAGCGCAAGTGCGTCTGGAGTTAAAGTAAACAGCAGACCTGTCTGATAACGTTTTCATCTAGATTTAGAGTCAGGCAGTTTCGAACAGGGTTGCCAATCTTGGAGCTGTTCCTTGAGGTGGATTACACGAGGATTGTCGTGTAATCGGCAACCCTGATGTCTTGCGCGGCGTGCGGGCGGGGTGGGGCGTGTCGGGTGCTGTCGCGCCGCCCATCGCGACATATAAGCTGCGCGTGCGCCTGCGCCGCTGACAGCGTCGGTTGCGCCACTGAACGACGCTCTAGCGTGCCCGGCGCGACACGACTGCGCCCGCTTACCGCGCGCCAAACCGCGACTGTGCGTTCTCACTTGATTGAATGTCTTGGAATTACACAAAACAAAGGTAAGTGAAATTCCTTATATAGCCAACTTGTGGATCCGTCCTAAAAAACTTTACAGGGCCTCTAGTCAAGATGCATCGATTATTTCGACGGCGAAGTTCGAAAACAAAATGTATGGGATTTGACATAATGCATAGCAAACGACATGTCACTTAACGATGATTTATGTCAAATCGCATACATTTTTGATTTCGAAGTTCGCCGTCGAAATTATCAAATGTATCTTGACTAGAAGCCCAGTAGTTATAAAAATTGTGAATGTCAAATGTGTCTGATACGAGTGCACTTTCCCACCAGTTATCAGTTTTTTTTTCTATGCACTTTACTTTGTTATTTCTCCAAAATCCAAATACAAATAGTGCCTACTAAATACTTAGAAACTATATTTTTGAAATTACCAAAATTAATGGTATTTCTGTATTCGAGAACCACCATGAACATAATTAGGTACGTTAAACATTGTTCAAGTCTGATTTGTCGTAATGATAAATTAAGTTAAGGGCGATAAATATTATTTGCTAATATTTAGCTCTCATAGTATGTAAATGTTATAAACTCCGAGCCAGAAAGCAGCCTTTAGAAATGTTACGGACCTTATTTGACTCTACAATCTCTAGCCGCACTTGTCCGGCGACTCTCTATGTTTGCGTTAGAAAATCTGTTAGACTTTACTTTATAATCACTCATCACGCTTATGTTCTATATAAAAATGAAAGTCTATCTGACCATATGTCCTTTATAGAATCGTAAACTATGCATTTGATCATGTGATGATGTTTAGCAAAGTGCATGAAGGTTGCCTATTTTTTCGCATAAAATCATATGTCATAATTTTACTTGGCATAATTTCATTTGACCTAATAGTAGTTTCGCATAATATTCATTTGTCATAACTTTCTTAGCATATTTTTTTTTCGCATAATTACTAAAAGCATAATAATTGTTAGGCATACTTATTGTAAGGCATATATTTTTTTACACATAACATTAATTAAGAATAATATTTTTATGCATAATATTAAAAAGCATAAATATATTTACGCATAATGATATTTAAGCATACTATTATATTTACGCATACATCTTTGTAGCATTTTTTTGTCACATACACCCCGCCGCAACTAAACCTACTGTTACACATGTTACACTAGGTATAATGAGTGTAATACCTGCTTTAAATGTTTCATAAATATGCGTTTAATTACCTTAACCGTGTTTTCATTATGTCGTTCCATTTTATGCATATTTGTGCCTTGTGACAGAATGCCTTGAATTTATTATGACAAAAAAATATGCCTAACGAGTTTATGCCAAAAAACAATTATGCCAAAGTACTATTATGACAAGAAAAATTATGCCTTACGAGTTATGCCTCATTAAATTAGGACAAACAATATTAGTCTAAATGATATTTATGTCTAATGATGTAGTATGCCAAAAAAACATTATGCCAAATTAATATATTGCGTAATAAAACTATGCCAAGTGAGGTATGCCAAATGAAATTATGACAAATAAAATTATGCGAAAGAAGAGGATCCCGTGCAGGAACCAGAGAAGGTTTTTGGACCTTTTTTTAATATTGGAAAAGGTGTAGGTTGTAGGAGTAGGTGTAGGAGTAGGAGCAGGTATAGGTATAGGAGTAGGTGTAGGAACTAGGAGTATGTGTAGGAGTAGGTGTATGAGTAGTTGTATAAATAGGTGTAGTTATTTATTCATTCCAGTTCATATTTAAGACAGAACCACGTCTGTCGGGGTCAGCTAGTAGCTATATAAAGACGACAACTCTTTAAATATTCCTACTGTCGTTAAAATATTTAACTGAATAAAGTAAATCGTAGGTAGGTTATAGTCAGTATGTATTAATTTATAATAATTATTATTATAATGAACAAGAAAATTATTTTTCCAGTATAAAATAATAATAATAATAGCACCCACACCGATTTCGGTGGCGGGGTTTGGTTTCCTCTAAACTACTGTAGATCTCTAACTCTTGTGATCCGCAATGATCGTAATTACGAGTAATAAAAGAAAAAAAATCCAACACACAATCTCGATTGATGCATCATTAACTCTCATGGGGTCAAAATTTAAATTGGGTTCGGAGGCGTCCATTGAACGGCAAGGCGTTTACCTGTGACCTTGTTGTCTCGCCCGGACGAATCTCGAAAACTGACAACACAATCAACGTCATCCAAATCTCAAAAACAAATTACGAGTCTGACGTACCAATATTTAAATTAACTTGAGTTTGTACCTACTTGATTAATCATAAATTATAAAATAATATGTTACATATTTTATTAATCACAAGTCACAACTTATATTAGATGTAATTTTTTGAAAAAAAAATTAACTTATTGCACTTAAAAGCCTAAATGAAATTGGCTTTGAGCATTCAGTCCTTATTGCATTTTTTTTTTTTTTAATTTATATAAACACTGCACTCTGTAGAGTCGCTCTACCAAACGCTAAAATCGAAGAACGCGTCTTTGTAATTTGAGAACTTCCTTTTTCGCTCATTTCAACATCTGATACTGATAAAATTGTTAAAGTCTTAATCTCCAGCCGAAATAAAAATACATTCATTAAGGATCGTGGATCTTAAGCGAGTATTCATTCGAAGATAATCAACTATTATAAATATGATAGCTTTTGAAAATGGATAGAAGGATGGATAGATCTGTGGACAGATATATGTGACTTCTTTAAGCTTGTAACTCAAAAACTACTTAAAAGGATTTTGATGAAATATGGTATATTAATTAGTATGTAGTATGTAGTTTAAGCTCTGGATACTGGATTAACTTCTTTTAACGCAAAAAAAGTTCAATGTTCCCTTGGGATACTGTATTTATGTGTGTATGTTTGTGACTCTTTCATGCAAAAACTACTTGATATACCTATTTCCATGAAACTTTACAGAATAACAAATATACTAAAAATACTTTTGGAAACGAAAAGGCAAAAGCTACAATAAAAACTTACATTATAAATTATAGATCCCTGCATATTGTATTGAAAAATAGATATAAATTCTATCTCTTTCTGAAAAGAATTAAATTGAATATGAATTGAATAAACTTACTTAAACTTAATTGAATAACTACTTCTAGCGGTACGCGTAGAGTTGCTCTTTCCTTTGAAGTAGGAAAATTGTAGTCGTAAATCTGCTTTCTCATAATAGCAACGACATAAAATGATAAAACTTTATCCGAGAAATACTGTCTAGTTTCCACATACACCTTATGATTACTAATTTTATGAGCTTTACTAACAAGTTAAAACACTGTGCTAGTTTTATTGACTGTACCGAAATTTTTACAGATAAAATGTAGCCTTCACCGTAATTACTATATTTTGATTGAATAGGCATGAAGGATCCCAGATTTTCTAATTTATTATTTATTACACATAACAAACTTTTCATATATTATGTAACCACCGAATTATCAAGACTAATACTATCCTACCAAAAACATTTTTTTATATTATCTAAAGTGACGCCAAGACGATACCATCAAGGCCGGATCTACCGTAAAATGGCTTAATGGGCTTAAACCCAGGGCCCCGTGGATATTCCAGCTAAGTCAAGTCAAAGTAAAAAAAATGACAGTAACGCGACAATTTTCAGATGTCTAGAATAAAAATGTGCGTAGGTAAGTATCTTACTTTTCATCCCTTACTTTAAGGGGTTGGAGGATAAAACTTTGACAATTTTTATATTGTTTATGTGCTAATACTAGCTTACATACAAAATTTCAGCTTTCTAGAACATCCGGATCGCTTTAATTTTGTTGATCATCGGTGAGTCAGTGACGTAATCAGGGAGTTTTAGATAACAATAAAATATAAAGTATAAGACCTATGCAATCAAAACTTTACATGTTTAATATGTCTGCTACTGGGAACATATCCTAAAAATTTTTTTATATGGTTTCATCTTAACCCAAGTTATGACTTATGAGGGTTCAAAAATTCGATGAAACGCTTCGATTAATTAAATTATTAATTAAGCTCATGTGAAAGAGCCTTTATAAAGGTAGCGGCAATTGAATGTTTTGTCGGCGTTTTTAAAAGACAGCGGCATCGCCATTCGCCATATTGTCTGGTCGCCCGCGCCGGCGCACGTCTCATTCTCTAATATATCTTTCTAAATATTACACCCCCTGTAATGTCTAAGGGGCCATCCATAAATAACGTCACACGCTAAGGGGGAGGGAGGGGGTCGACGAAATGTGACATTGTGTGACAAGCGGGTGGGAGGGGTCCTAAATATTGTGACGTCACATTTCAAAATCTATTATAATATTATCTAAGTGTTAAAATACGAACTATAAACTTACTTTACGAAAACTTCAAAAACATAATATAGGTATGCCAGTTACAAATAATTTAAAGGAGTGGGTTCAAAGTCCATGGATTGAAGATTATTAAGTTTAATTTTATTATCTTTAATTTAAAGATAATTCTATTGTTTTTTTTTTGTTAATTTTTTTAATTAATATAGTCAATCGTTTTTTGTTTTGTTAATTTCTTTAGTTAACATAGTCAATCATTATTTGTTTCGTTAATTTCTTTAATTAATATAATTAATCGTTTTTTGTTTTGTTAATTGTTTCATTTGATGTTAATTTTATTAAAAATAATTTAAATGGAAATAAAACTGGTTTGGGAACCAATATTTTTATTAAATAATTTCTAAATGTAAATTTGCTAAATATGTGACGTCACACTAGGGAGGGGGGGGTCTCACAAATGTGACCAACTGTGACAAGGAGGGGTAAAAAATCGTGAAATTCGTGTGACATTATTTATGGATGGCCCCTAATGTACTGAAATTTTGTTAGTTTTTGAACTAGTTGCGATTTAATCGTTAAAAGATTACGTCGATTTTTTGCAATGCCGTATCGTTACTCAATGAATGTTTACCTTCACATGACCATCTGCTACCACATACGTGGTGAAAATCTGGATGAAGCTCGGCGACTCTTCGAAGCACACTACACAGTATGGATAAACCTAAACGAGACCACCATTCTTGGAGCGGTGCAGAAATTTAGAGAGAGTGACATATTTACACCGCGGCGGTAACTAGCTAATCTGTCAGTCTAAAACCTGTACAAAATGTGATGGGAAGTCGTAAGAACTTAACTAATTATTATCATGACTAATAATTATTATTGCCCTTAATGAGATTTAAATTTTAAAAGGTAGTTGTGTGTATTAATATTAATTTGTGATATTAATTTGACAATCTTAAAACGTGTAAAACCCCTTACGTTTCTCGGTCAGCTGTTCAGACATGAACTCAATGACCTTTCCTGACTCCTGTGTGTATGTATTGCTATCTCTGTCGTGCTACATCAGCTGTCCTAGTCGCGCGCGGACGATTTAATGCAAAACATTTCATTTCTGGCAATCTAATTTTATTTAGTTTTTTTTCCACGAGTTTGAAAATTATTTTTCGCCTAAACATCTCTACACCAGCAGTAAATCACGTGGGCAAAGTTTTCGTAATTGATTTTACCAAACCTTATATTATAACTTATACTAGCATTGCCTGCGGCTTCGCCCGCGTGAAATTGGGTTTTGAACGATATCTTCATAACAATTTAAAACTTACATTTTACTTCTTTAGGGATTGAATATTAAAAAACGCTGAAATACGTAGGTAACTCACTATTTTTCCGTTCACAATTGATACGAAATTTCATGCAAATACATATGTCCAAGGAATAAAAAGTTTCATACAAACTTTTATCCCCTATTTCACCATATTGGGGATTGAATTTTGAGAAATACGTGTACGTGTATAAATTTATACTTATAAGAGAAGCTATGTGTGTCAAATTACGCAAATCGACAAAGCTCTGGTGGTGTTTTATTTTCATTCTTCGTTTAGTTTTTATTTACGGTCAAAGTTGCGTTAAAAACATATTTTTACTAAACATCATAATGTTTGCTGGCTATTATGCTCTAAACTAATTTAAATTTTAGAAATTTAAGCACGTACCGACTTAGATAAGTGTAATATAAAATAGAAATCGATATAACGCTAAAATTTGGGTCTACAATGTTTTACTTTAGAGTAAATCACCAAGAGTGTTTATATGGCAAAAAAAATTAGTGCAGCCTTAAGAGTTTGGCCTGTGCGTTAAAAAAGTATTGTAGAGTTGTTTCGCATGTCAGACATTGATCGCCGTCCGCCACCATGGGCCACAATTGAGACGACACGAGGACTCTCGATAGTTTTACAATTGCCCACTGTGTACTCTGTTGCCGACCGCTGCCCGCCACTGCCGTCTATAAATAACAATGAACCTTTAATACCTACTAAGTACTAATACAGCATGGACTTTGGATCGAAGCCTATATTGTGTACGCAAGTGTTCGTTGTCCTTTAAGTTGAAAACCTCGGTTTAGTGTTTTGGTTTTAAAAACTTGTTGTTTTTATAAATATATATTTAACTAGCTTTTCCGCCCGAGTCAATATATTCCCACGGAAATACTGCAGTTTTTCGAGATAAAAAGTAGCCTATTTTTTAATCCAGAGCCTAAACTACAACCTTACTAAATCTCATTGAATTTGCGTGAAAGAGTAACAATCATCCATCCATCCTTACAAACTTTCACATTTATAATAGCAGTAGTTAAAGGTCTAACGGTCGCACTCAGAGTCATTAAATGCTTACATAAGGATCCCCGACATTGACATAAATCCCATACAGTTACTGTGACTCCTTATATTATAAGCTTCGGCCGTTAGCTGAAGTTAAAATTTATTATTTAGCTATTTTAATTAAGGCGAATTTTATATAATGAGTTCCTGAAATATTTCAATTATATAAGAGTAAGGTGACTTATATTTAAATATCACTTTATGGTAATACTAGCTGTTTCCCGCCCGCGCCCACGTAATTATACTATCGGGTATCCCGCGGGAATACTATACTTTTTCGGGACAAAAAGTAGCTCATGTTTGAATCCAGAGTCTAAACTACTACTATACAAAATTTCATCAAAATCCGTTCTGTTGTTTTTGCATAGAATAGTAACAAATATCCTCCATCCATCCTCCATCCATTCATAATATGAACTTATCCTACTTATATTATATTTCGCATTTATAATATTAGTAGGATAAGTCCATATTATGTAGCTCAAAAAGATAGATGGGTATAGATTTAAGTAGTTATGGGCCTAACATTAATCATAAGTGTTCCTAGGATAGCACATACATAGTATATAACAAAATATGAAGTATGAACTGACCTAAAACGCGTATAACGTTGGGCAATATCAAAGTGCAAAACCTTACAACACTCGGCTCAAACGGACGGCAAGGCTGATCGGCCCGAGATGTAGGCAATTATTTAATCCAGTACACGCGCACCGAGCCGTGCCGGCTTGCACTAGGGCTGCCTCTTGCCAGTTGCTACGGTTCCTAGCGGCGCCAATGTGGGTGGTCTAAATAGAGGTTCTAACCAACAATAACTATTTCACTATCATCAGCCATCACCGACCACTAATGTCCTTACAGCTGGAGCTGGTGACGTAGTTTAATGAGAATTAGGCTGTAACACGCTCTACCAAAACTTGCACATAAATTAAGAACGGGAGTCGATATATTTCTTTGAAAGCCATATGAGAGCCCTGAGAAGTGTCAAATCTCGTATTTAAAGTAGACTATGATTTTACTTTGATTGGATTGAAAGTGAAGCGACATGTGACCATGAACGGGTTTTATGACATTTCGACCAGAGCGCGTTTCACGTTGGTTTAATATTTATAAAAACCGTTTATAAACATTAAACCGTTTGCGAGTTTTAGCGTATCGGGACTTGATTGTAATTGTATTAATACAGGTTTTATTTAGCAACTGAGCTCCGTGGCCTAGTGGGTAGACCTTTTGATTCGCACTCGTGAGAGTGCAGTTTCAAATCCCAGGTTGTGGCGTGTACCAATGAGAGCGGACGCTCTAACGGTAATGGAAAACATCGTGAGGAAACCCGCAAATGGTTGGCCCCAGACCTATAGACCAGTCATTCCTCTGTACTAGGCTAACTATGTTGTGAGAATGCCGTTTGTGCTTGGGCAACCATACGACATTTAAAAACCGACTGTCCCAGGCACTACAGTATTTCATGAGTAGTTACTTCGTTCGGAGAAAAAAGGCCTAAGTATTTATCAGAATTGCCCCTCTGGGGCCGTCCATTAATCACGTGATGTTTTTAACGACTTTTTAGACCCCTCCCCTCCTCCTGGTGATACGTGGTGACGTTTAATACTACTACTAGGAGGGGCCTCTACCTAAGATCACGTGTTTTTTACATAGTAAGCAGGTCATGTTTGAAGAAAAACTTTAACTAAAAAACAATTTAATCGAATAATTTAGGCAATTAAAAAGTATACGAGTCATTTGTCTTGTAGTAAGTATTTAAACAACACTACGAATCTACAACCGATAATAATTTCGGAATGCATAGACTAGATTCGAAAATTAATACACGTGATGTCTCCTTATACCCCCTCCTCCCCTTGGTGATACTTGGTGATTTTTTCTGACCCCCCTCCCCTTTTAGGCATCACGTGATTAATGGACGACCCCTCTGGTATTGGAAGTACTCGGCAGTGGGTACATGCGCTTGCGCACGCGCTGTACGTGTGACCACTGTCGCCACACGCCGCGCTCCTCCGCAGCTCCACGACAATCTGCCATTGTTATGGCCGCAGCCAGCTCGTATTTCGCGCCGACCCAACTCACTTTCATATGGGTTCATTAAATAAATATTATTTATGTACTAACATATTTATACGCGTATGTATATTATTAAAAACATTTAAAAAAACTTAGGCCTACAGTAGGTATTCTCCGAGCGAAGTAACCACTCTTGAAATACTGTAGTGCCTGGGACAGTTGGTTTTTTAAATGTCGTATGGTTGCCCAAACACATACGGCATTCTCACAATATTATTAAAAACATTAATAAGTAAACAATCGACGAAAATTTGGAAATTTATGCTTCGTAATGTACGTATAATAAGCATTTATTTACAAGAATGGTTTTTACGCTCACGACTCTACACGGACCTGTCAACGTGATTTTCAGTTACAACGTGATAATGTTCAACATAACTGCGGATTTAACTCACGTATCAAAGTGCAAAATCGACAGCACTCAGTACCTAGGTATATCTATTTATCAACTCTAAACTGCTAAACGACATTCCACAGAAATATTATGTTACCTTACCTAAGCTAGCGACAAGTCTAATGAGTATAAATTACTAGCTGTTTCCCGCGGCTCCGCGTAAATATACTATCGGGTATCGCGCGGGAATACTATACTTTTCCGGGATAAAAAATAAAACTGTTTTAATTCAGAGCCTAAACTACTGCCATACCAAATTTCATCTAAATCCGTTTAGTGCTTTTTACGTGAAAGTGTAACAAACATCCATGATCCATCCATCCATTTATCCATCCATACATCTATTTATCCATCCATCCGTCCATCCGTCTCTCCATCCTCACAAAATTTCACATTCATAGGTAATATTACCTATACTTAGTTGGATTTAAATATAAAATTGAGAAAACGAAAACTTGCGTATAATTATTACGTAAAAATTCGCCAGCTCCATAATTAAAAGTTATAAAAATAAATCATTATTTTCTCCATATCCATATCATCTAAAACAAGAACTCGGAACCAACATCGCATGCGGCATGGACAATATTACTGACCTACTAGCGATGTGCCATTGAAGTTATTTATATCTCTAATTGTCCGATTATGCTGATGGAATCAATGGTTTAATTACATTCTTGGTTCCGTACACTGTTTCATTCGTCGTTGTTTACTTTGATAAATATTCAGACTACCATTTCCTTTGCCGAACGACGCTAAAATAAAACAAATATACTCCCGTTTTGAACTTCAAATCCAGATTCCAGTGTGTATTTTGTGTAAAATGATTTTAAACTTTGTACGTGACACCGAGCGAATGAATTTGTGAACGAAACTAAAAATTCTACGATATTCAATTCAGAAAAATCTTAACGCTCGAATGTTTGCAAAATTTAATTAAACTTGAGATTTTTGAATATGAAATCTTGTTTGTAAAAAAATGAATTATAACGCAATAAGATGGACTACCGCTAAGTGCTAACACCCGATCTTGTCGAGCCACGTCTCTATGTGAGAGACGATGATATAATAATATAATACTAGCTGTTGCCCGCGGCTCCGCCCGCGTAAATACAGTATCCCTCGGGAACACTGTATTTTTTCGGGATAAAAAGTAGCCTATGTTTTAATCCGGAGCCTAAACTACTACCATACCTAATTTCATCAAAATCCGTTTAGTAGTTTTTGCGTGAAAGAGGAACAAACATCCATCCATCCATCCATCTATACATCCTCACAAACTTTCACATTTATAATATTAGAGGAATAGGACGCTTTACACCATGTCAATCTGGTTCCGTGGTAAGTTCTCGAAGAACTTGTGTTACAGGTACCAGATTTAATACTTTTATACTACACATGTATTTAAGACTTTTATTATATTATACACATATTTAATACACATCCATGACCCAGGAACACAGAAAAATTTGTATTCCTTCGGTGGGATTCGAACCCGCGACCCCCGGCTTGAGCATCAACACGCTCAACCACTGAGCCACAGAGGTCGTCAGCCTCATCGCATCGACAGCCACAGAGACGATGGTGATGATGAATTCAATATTAATTTGAGTGATATCAATTGTAATACAAAAATAGCAATCCACGAGGATGACTAAACGGTTTATGCTGCACCCACCCCACATTATTCTTAGAACGGCACTTAAAGAAAGGAAGAAGCTGATTTGCATTTTTATGAACAAGGAAGGTTATTTTTATTTACTCGGAGCAGTAATCGAATAAATGCTTGTCTTTTTATTGAATACTAGCCGTCTGCCGCGGAGATGTTTGTCACAATTTTAAAGAGTTATCGCTAACGGCCGCACGCGGCACGACTAGGTAGTCACGAATACGCAAAAAATGTGAAACAAATATTTGTTTGTGTCACCGTAAAATTGTAAAAACCGTTACATTGCAATATAACTAGTGAAATTGTAAAATGTTGATAGACTTTGGACGCGAATATTCTGCTTATAATTTAACATATTATTTTACGTTAGATTATAAATTATATAGTTAAGAATATTTCGACATATTTTTACAATCTCGTTAGTTATTTTACGATCTAACGATTTTTACAATTTTACGGTGACATAATTATACACATTTGCGAATTGAGGAGATATCTAGTTGTAAAATATCTAGTATAATTTATATACTCTGAAATTTTGAGCCATTTACTACTTGATAAACGTAAAAATATAATAATTTAAATGTAGTTTAGTTTAATATTTTAATAAAACGCGTTTCAAATGAGAATAGAGACGTCAAAGACCTTTTTCTGTCAAATATCACTTGAAAAGAGCGATTTTCAGAAAAACATACGTGCATATAAATTATATTAATAGTCTTGCATCGAATTTAAATAAAAACGTTAAATAGTAATATATTATCTAAACATAAATTCAAATATCATAACAGTCTAAATTCAAAACAATATGGCGCCGACTCGATCCTATTCTCATTTGAATCGCGCTATACAACTAAAATTTAAAAAAGTTTCAAAATTTCTTGCTAAATTAATAAAAAACCTACGTCATTTGTTTACCTACATAATGCGCAATATTAAAGAGAGTTCTTATAAATAGGAAGTTCATTGAACCCGTAAAGATATTAAAAATGAGAACAATTATTTATAAATAGAATAAACAGTGTTTTTATTAATCTCGATTCTCGATGCAATACTTTTTCACGATAAGATAACCGAGTTAGTCCAGTTTATTATATTAAACATTTATCTTCGTAGATATTAATATGTATTTAATTTCATTTTGACAAATAGATACTTTCCAAAAGATACTTTACAAATAGTTTAACTTGAGGTCCAAACTACAAAAATACGAAGATTGCGTTTGAGTCTAGACTCAAATAGGCAATTCTCTACATTCAGAGCTAACTTCGCACGCTTAGGCAAACGTAGTGTAGGACGTCCTGCGGCACGATGGACCGACGATTTGAAAAAGGTGACTGGCAGCAGATGGACGAGGGCTGCCCCAGATCGGGATGGTTGGCGCTCATTGGGGGAGTCCTACGTTCAGCACCCCCCGATGGTTGCACGCCTTGTCGTGGCGGTGGGGCTTAGTAACCGTGGACTGGACACCCACGGTGAAGCGAAGAGGCAACCAGGGCCGGTTGGTTTGCCAACAGCTGGCCCGAGGAGGGCGCTCCCAGCGGGCTGGAGGAGTCCGCTGCGGACGCGCTAGGAGGTGGGACCGCAGAAGAAGAGGAGTGCCGGTATTACGGTGCGCCGTACTCCCTATCTTCTGCGGCCGTGGAGGGATCGCAGGGGGAGAGGCGTGGTGGTGTTGTGCCACTCTCCCTACGCCCCTGCGAGCTGGCGGGGCCGTTCCGTACGGTTAACGGCATTGGTGGGGCCGCAGAGGAAGAGGCAAGTTGGTATTACGGTGCGCCGCTTGCCCTATCCTCTGCGGCCGAGGTGTGGTCGGTGGCAGAACCATAGCCCAGATCTGCCACCGGGTACCGGTTGTGGAGGCTGGTATCCGTGGCCTCCTAGTAGCAGACTCGGGGGGAGTCTGCTACAGTACTGGTGGAGGCCGAGGAGAGAGGCGCACCTTACCATCTGGTGCGCCTGGGGCCTTCGGGCCTTGGATGGAGCTGCTTGTGGGCGGCTGCCGCTGGCGGGGTCGCGGATGTGTGTATCGTTCCCGTGGCCCCGTCACAGGGCGGCGAGGAGGAAGGTGGGGGGTGGTTTTTAGTGGGTATACCGTGGGTGCCATTAGCCTATACGGGAGTCCCACATCACCACTCGGGTGCCCCCTGCGCCTGGGTGGTATGCGTAATGCATTTTCCCCTCCGGAAAAAAAAAAAAAAAAAAAGGCCTACGTTCAGCAGTGGACGGCGATAGGCTGATGATGATGATGATGAGAGCTAACTTCATAATTCATATTAGCTACTAGCTGGTGCCTGCAACTTCGTTTGCGTAGAACTAATGGAAGCGGAACCTTATTTTTAAAATGGAATCCTTAGGTAAACTTAGCCAAGTTATGCCTTATAACATCAGCAATCTACCAGTCAACGTCCCTTGAAAAATCGGTCCAACCGTTTCAGAGATTAGCCGGAACAAACAGATAAACAGACGGACTAAGATTTTTTTTTTTTTTGTAACTACTGTACATAATTTCATGTGCATTTAGTTAAAGCTGTTCATTTAAAATTACAAACAGATTCTTAAATTTTATTAATTTGTATATTTGTACAACGAGATTGTAAAAATATGCCGAAAGATTAAAAACTATATATTTATAATTTAACGAAAAATAATGAGTTAAATTATAGGCAACATATTCGCGTCGAAAGTCTATCAACATTTTACAATTTCACTAGTTTTATTACAATCTAACGGTTTTTACAATTTAACGGTGACATATAGAAATAAACTAATATGTTTAGCTAAGTCAAGTACACGTCAAGTACACACGTTCTCACAGTCAGCACTACAACTTAATATTATGTATTCATAATATTTATATCATAATAATCATTATCAGTACAGTAAGTGAAGGTGACCTAACTGCTAATATGTAGGTACCATTTTATTTTACTAGATTTTACACGCGGATCCGCCCGCGTAAGTAACTGTAGGTATTACTGTTGCGTTGTAATGTTCCATATTACCTGACCGCGCGAAGCAGTGAGACGCCAGCTGCTAAGCCCGTCCAGCCGTCGCTGTAGTCGAAATCGGCTTAGATAGATTTCATTAACGACCTCTGTGGCTCAGTGGTTCAGCGCTTTGGTGCTCAAGCCGGGAGTCGCAGGTTCGAATCCTGCCGAGGAAACAAAAAAGTTTTTCTGTGTTCCTGGGTCATGGATGTGTAATAAATATGTGTATAATATAATAAAAATCTTTAATATAAGGTAATTAAAATAACACAAGAAACATAAAATTAACAATAAAACTAGAGCCAAATAAAAAACTAAAAATTAATACCTACTAATAAAAAGAAGACATCTATAAATAATCTATCTCTAAAAAAGTCTATAAATAGAAAAACTTCCCCCGGGTCGTCCCCATCTGGCAGAGTACCTAGCAAACTGATAGCATTGCCTCGTTGGATAGCAATGGCTATCCGTTGTGCCAGGTAGTTCCCGGCTCTGGGGTCTCGGGTGGCTTCAGTAAGCTTTTTGGAGATTTCTTTAAAAAGCTTATGTGCGCCCGGACCCCATGCGCCTAGGGTTTCCACCCCAAACGGTTCAAATATAAGGTATCCGCTAAGGTTCTCATATTTGCGCCGTTTGAGGTTCTCTGCTTGGTTTGCAACCGCGCACGCACAGTTCGAAGTGCCTTGGACATGGGACGGAGCAAGAGTATCGACGCAAGTAGCATCCCATACAAGAGCCCGTCCCACACTCCAAGGAACCAGGGTCATTCCATCAGGTCTCTTGCCATCGTCGCGCGCCAGACCGGAGGGCTCCAGTATAGCTGGCACACCGGCGGTGACAAGAGCCCGACGAATGAGGTCATTCAGACTGTGATGCCGGGAAATGCGTCCAGCGCTTCGTGAGCAGCACAGCCCGTGGTCACCGTGACTGTCTACGTTCGCGCCGCAAACACACTGATGAGGGACGACATGGGGGGCACCAAGACGCAGGGCAGTAGCTAGCCGAAATGTATTACGGCCCAGCAATGTACCAGTATTGGCTGACGGTAGTGCCTGCAGCCAAACGCCCGACTCCCACTTCTCCACAGCCAAAAGACGAGCCTGCTCTACAGGACTGGAAGACGTGTTAAAAAGTCTATTCCGTACCAGTCTACAGATGGGCTCGTCCCAAAGCCTTTGGGAAAATGTGTTCTCGGGCACATTGCTGCCGGCACTAGCAATGTCCCAGGCGTCCTTGGATAAATAATAAATTTATAATTTATATTTCATAAATCATATATTTAAGTAATTAAAGGAGTCTTCTATCATCCGTAGCGCATTAAAATATTATAATATCAAATAAAGTGACACTTGCGCCATACTGATCTATTCTATTTATCCAATTTCTTACCTACAGTCTTTTGGGTATAGTTATAGTTATTTCCCTAATAATTTCATCTTTGACTTCGTCCAAAACCTCCCTAATAACAAATTCAAGTACAGAATTTACGACTTCAATACGTTGTTGCGTGTTCATCTTGAGTGAAGTAATGAGCTTAACTTCTTAAATACGTTTGGACATACACTTAAATATAAGTCATCTATAGTATATAAAATCCTTTGTCCTGAATGACTGACGGATCAACGCACAGCCTAAACCGCTGATCGTAGAGACCTGAAACTTGCAGGGCTTACTCTTTGTAATGCGTAGGGATCCGATAAGAAGGAATTTTTCGAAATTCGACTCCTAAGGGGGTGAAAAGGGGGAAAACAGTTTGTATGGGGCAACGTGATTCCTTGGTCCAATCTACTTCATATTTTGCACAAACATTATGTAACAGAATTGATGGAATTCGTGTATCATAGTTTATTGAAATTCGTCCCCTAACGGGAATAAAAAGGGAAAGAAAATTGTTTGGGAGCGATTTGCTTTAAAGTTGATATAAATACTCCTTAGTGCTTTTGATTTAAAGCTCCCACTCACAAGCGATCGATCGATTTATTCTTTACAATTTAAACATTTACTGGATTCGTAGTTGCAAGTAAATCGGTTTAGATAAAAATTGAATATAGTCTGAGATCCTAGGACCACCTTACTACATTTTTTATATGAAACTCGTATATTTTGTTACAACTTTTGACCCTCACCGCAAAAACTAGCTGGTTGGTCTTACACTAATCGTTTTGAGTAATCGTTTGTCGTTAGCAATTTACTTTCAAATACGAATTGATTTCCAATTTGATCGAAGCAATCGATAACCCGTGAGTGTGGAGCTTTATTTTTATTTTGACATAATATATTGTCATCATGTTGAAAAATAAATCTGACAAGATGCGAAAGTTAAATTTGATGAAAATTCTTTGAAAAACTAGGCACCTAAATATTTGTGATTGCTGTATTAATTATATTATTCATACTTATTATATTACATAGTTATTAATCTAAGATTACATACTATTATAGTCCTCTTTTTAATATTATATATCTATGATTATAGTAGAATATTTTGAGTGTATAATTAAATTTCTTTCTCTTTTGTTGTTATGTGTAATATTTAATTTATTTGTGCTTGATTTATCAGTCTTTAATACATAGGTAGTTTTTAACCCAAAACAATGACTTTCAAGATTTTCTTAAAATATTTTTGATCTGAACGTTTGTGCGCGCTAATCTCAGAAACTACGGAACGGATTTTTATAAAATTTGTTACCGTAGTAGTTTAGCCCTTGGATAAACACATAGGACTCGCTTTTTATCGCGGAAAATATTTGGGTACATAACTACCTACGGGTTCCACGCGGATAGGAATTAGGATAGCTCTGCTTATAATTTTGTGTAGGCATTTCAATTCAATCAGTTCATACCTAATAACAATAACTCCCCACACCGATCTCGGTGACGGTGGCCGGTTTCATTGAAACCAGGCCAGTTACGCAGGAGTAATTTTATAGTGCCCAAGTGTGTGCGCAGTACACAAGAGCACTCTCTCTTACTTTACTCTCATAATTCAGTGGGACGGATAACCGACACGACTGACGAGAGATCAGGCGCAGGTCCGACTTTTTACATGCCCATCCGACGCATGGATCATCTTTCTTGTCAGACAATCAGGTGATCAGCCTGCATCGTCCTAACCAAACTTGGAAACAAAATTTTTTGTTGTTCCAATGCGGGAATCGAACCCACGACCTCCGAGTCGAGAGCCAATGCTCTAACCACTAGACCACGGAGGCTGTTCATACCTACAAAAAGTTTTATCAATCTAAAAAATAACGTAGTATAAAATGCTATAAAATAACCAGATATTTGAATTGGTTAAAACTTTACCTAGGTTAATCCTAATCATTAATGTGTATGATTATTATATGAGGAATAAGTGAGAAGCTAGATGGCTTCGTGGTCGTACTGCTAACTCATCTCTCTCTCAAACTTTGTCGTGGTCCCAACTAGGATGGGCGATCACAATCCAAATTATTTTTATTAAGTTCAAAGTCCACAACGTTTTCCAATTCAAAAGATTTTCGAAATCGTTTAGATACTAATTATCGGCTACAAAGAAATCCTTACTTAATATTATACCTAAACGCGAAAGTTTGTATGTACATAATAATATGTTTAGTTTTTCATGCAATAAAGTAAAGTAAAGAAAACACGTCAAGAATTTTGATGAAATCAGGTATAGTAGTAGGTTAAGCAGAATTAACACAGAATACTTTTTGCAGCTTATTAAATTTTATTTATGGTACAGTTCCCGGTAGATTTCTTGAGTGTACAGCTACGAAGTCGCAGGAAACATTCAAATAAAATACAACTGATACGGATGTGCAGTGCCATACACCATTATGTATTCAATTTTGGTATTGGTATTTTCCCTAACAAGCTTTCCCTCTGACGTACACCCAATTTCACGCGGGCGAAGCTGCGGGCAAAAGCTAGTCTATTTATATAAAAGAAAGTCATGTTAGTTACACTTTTTATAACTCAAGAACGGGTAAACTGATTTGGCTGAAAATTGATGAGGAAGTATCTTATAACCAGGAGAAGGACATAGGATACTATTTATCCCGTTCCCGCGGGACTCAAAATTCGAGAACGACTGGACCGGTTTGGCTAATTTTGGTCTTGAAATAATTGTGAAATATCAGGGAAGGTTTAAACGGTGAGAAATATTAGAAAAGGTGTAGGTTGTAGGAGTAGGTGTAGCAGAAGTGTAGTAATTTATTCATTTTAGTTCATATTTAAGACAGAACAACGTATGTCGGGACAGCTAGTATAAATTTATAAATTTATGTATAGTATAAAAGTATTAAATATACTTCCCGTTGTCTGGTACCCGTAACACAAGTTCTTCGGATACTTAGCACGGGGCCAGATTGACGTGGTGTGAAAGCGTCCATAAATATTAAAATATTAAATATTAAATTAACATAGTTTTTGCGTAATAGAGTAAAAAACATCCACCCATCCATCCAATCAAACTTTCACATGTATATTAATAGTAGTATGAAGGGTTTTGTATTTTATATCAAGAGAATACTTCGAACTTTAGAAGTAATCGCTTTATTCTTTACAATCAAATGACTTGGGTAAAATTAAAGGCCCACTTTTGGCATCCATTAACAAGTAGCAATCAGACAATCAGATCTCATCTCACATTGCCTTAAAGCAAAGTTTTTTTTTTTTATAATGGAAATATCGTCTACGCAGAGTTCTAGGTAAAAGATTGTACGAAAAAAAGTAACAACACATAATTAAATCTTTTCAAATTTCATGGTAGAGGCAGTAGCCTTCACTAGCTTAATTAAAATCATGAACTCGAACTCTGCTACGGTATTTTGCTACGGCTCGTAACGTCGCGTAGCTCGTCCTGCCGAATTACGATAATTATTGTCTACGTCACGTAGAACCTCTACGTAATACGCAGTTACGTTACTATACTTTAAATTTTTTACCGTTTACGTTGTGTATATTCTAGATAATATTAACAATGGCAATAACAAATAAGCATTTTAACGGTCAACGTATTACGTCATTTGTAAACAAAAATAGTAGAAGTTGTAAGATTTAAAAAGTTTATATTTAGTTTTATTAGGTCATCTCACTTTGTTTGTCTTACTAACAATAGATACGCGATAATATTGAAATGAAATGGTATCGCTTAAAAAATAGACTGCCGACACTGACGAAACTACTTTCTTAATATACAACCGTCTATCAGACCCGGATCTACGGGGGGGCTAGCCGGGCCCCGGGCGGCATGCTCAGGGGGCGGCAAATTCACACTTTACAGATGAATATTTCGTGTGATAATTTAAAAAAAATGAAATTTCTTATATTCTACGCACAAAAGGATAGGTATACTGTTTTTCAATAATCCATTAAAGAATAACCTTTTCATACTGTTTTTAGAAATCTACATTGGGCACATATTATGTCGATACGCTAATAGGTGGTAGGTATTATAGTTTTATTCATTACGCAAAATATAATCGAAGATATATAAATTAAATACTATATTTACGTCTTTAGTTCCATGTATAGCAGGGGCGTAGCTACCGCTGTATCGTAGGCGTAGAGTAACACAGTTACAGTGTTACTGTGTTACTCTACGCCTACAGGTTACAGTACCCCAAGCAGGAACATTTGACGGTATCGTTACGTGTACGTAAACGTGAAATAATATTTCACGTTTACGTACACGTAACGATACCGTCAAATGTTCCTGCTTGGGGTACTGTAACCTGTAGGCGTAGAGTAAGTAACTAAAACAACTATTCACCTACGGCAAATAACAAAAACTGTAACTACATAAGGCTCACACTTACTATTATAGTCAAAAAACCAAAAAATGATCTATTCTCCAATTACATTTTAGGCGTTTACCAAAAATCAAGAATTTTGGATTAAGCCACTTCAATTCTAAAGGTGCGTCGCACCTTTAGAATTAAAGTGGCGTAACTCAAAAATTTAAGAAATTGAGTTTTATACATAAAACGACTTAGAAACATATAATCTATCGGTCTAATAGAAATAAACAGCCACTTTCAAGCTAGAAAAGGATAAACGTACAGTTGTGTCTCTTTCATATCGACCGCTTATCACGCGTTCCTTCACTTTTGAAGGGCCCCTTTTAGTGTTGAGTCGATAATGCTAAAAGTTGGGTGCTGTGTGGTTACTCCGTAAATGACGTAAACTGTAATTCGTCGTTTTAATTGTAAACGTAAGGTAAGTAATTTGTGTGTTATTTATTTTTGTACAGCCTCTTTTAGGTTTCGGGCATTTTAAATCTAAATGATAATAATATTTGACGCCATATTTGTATTAGTGTCATTTCATTTCTAAACATTTCATAAATACATGAGCCTGATTATGTGTTATGTCTTTACTTTATAAACCATTTTTGTGACTACAGTGGCGTATACGGAATTATGTCTATTATATTCTAAAGAATGATATAAATTGGCGAGTTCAATTGTGATTGAGTCTTTTTATTTTTATTTCAATGAAAGTTTGAGGCTAGTAATGAAAAGACAGGACCAAATTTTGCCACTATATAAATATAACTGGAATGAAAATACAATACAAGAAAAGATGTGTTCAGCAAAACCTAAACGTATAAAATATATTTAAGGCTTGGTTTTTGCTTTGCTTGGTTTTTTTGGCTAAACTCTATGACTCACGTTGTCATATTTTGACAAAACTCAGCCGCAACTTGCAAGACACTATTGTCCCCACGAAATCGGAGATTCTCGATGAAGTCGAAATGGATTCCCCATACACCTAAAACACGAGCTCACCCCAAACCCATCTTGCAGATAATTTACGAGCCAGACTTATCGCCACCTTACTGATGAGATTACTGATATTGACATGGGTGAGATTAGAATAGCTCTCAGGCAGATTCATACTAATAAGGCACTAGGAGATGACGAAATAACCACAGAGCTGCACCAGGAGGAATACCTGTCTTGACTGAGCTCTTTAATTACGTCATCCACACTGGCACTATCTATCCCCGGAAGCATGTAGCAGGTGTTTTATTTTTTAAAATAGATGGATAACACGCGACTTGAAACTACCGTGCCATTCCGCTCCTGAGCCACGTGTATAAGCTATTATTGAGGGTTATCTGAGGGTCTGAGGGTCCCAGAAGTTGAACGACTTTCAGCCAGTGGAGCAGACGTATAATCAGCCTCTCTGCCTTGCGTATGTGGACTATGAGAAAGCCTTCGATATCGTCGAGACCTGGGGGTCTAAAAAGGCTACTTTAGGTGTTTCATATAATGTTTCATATTATATTTTGACAGTTTTCAATAGAAATGCGTAAAATGGCGCACATAATATGCATTGCATATGATTCATCTAATGTTCACCTAAAGTGGCCATTAATGGACCCCCTGAGGGGCAATTCTGCTAAATAATACCTGCATTAATACAATCAAGTCCCGATATGCTAAAATTCTCAAATGGGTATTTTATAAACGTTAAACTAACGTGAAACGCGCTCTGATTGGTCGAAACGTCATAAAATCCGTTCATGGTAACATGTCGCTTCACTTTCAATCCAATCAAAGTAAAATGAAAGTCTACTTTAAATACGAGAATTGAGGTTCTGGTCTGTGCTGAAATTCATGCAGAAATGCCTTGTTGACTGCCGATAATATTTTGAGGTGTTAAGATGTCTGTTCAAGTGATCTCTGATCCAACTTCTTCAAGGAGTGAGACAGGTAGATGTTATTTCTCCAAAACTATTTACTAACGCGTCGGAGGACGTTTTCAAGTCGCTTGATTGAAACGGCCAGGGCCTGAGACTGAACATAAACGGCCAGTACATTTCACACTTGCAATTTATCTCAGACATATCTGCAGGACCTTGAAGAGATGCTGAACAGCCTAAGCGATTGTTCAAGACGGGTGGGTTTCGGAATGAACCTTAACAAAACCAAAATTATGCAAATAATTTTGGTTTTGTTAAGTATTAAACATGTTCTCCCAGGACCTGTCATCATAAATGGCACTAGTCTTGAAATTAAGAAGCAAGAATACGTATCTTGGGCAAGATATTGGGCAAACTTTGAATCATCGGTACCACAATCACAATCACCTTTAGTCAAGATGCATTCGATAATTTCCACGTCGAAGTTCGGAAACAAAATGAGAATTTGTATGTCAAATTCTCATTTCAATCAACATCGCAAGCAACAAGTCACAACGATTACTTATGTCAAATCCGATACATTTTTAATTTCGAAATTCACTGTTGAAATTAGCGAATGTTCTTGACTAAAGGTCCAGGGTCTTTAATCAATCCGTTCTATCAGTAAAGAAACACGGCAGCAAACTCTACTGATTGAAAAGTTCAAGGTTGTTCAGCCTGTGATGGAAAGTGCAATGTTGAGGATATCTCTGGTGCTGAAACTTGCTACGATGTGATTCGACAGAGAATTAAAATCTCTGACATTGCTCATAGAATTAGCACGCTGAATTGGAAGTGAGCCGGCCATGTTTGCAGACGGACAGAAGGTTGATGGGGCAGACAAGTGTTAGAGTGGAGACCACGTTTAGGCAAACGTAGTGTAGGATGACCTGAGGCACAATGGACCGATTTAAAGTTGGCTGGCAGCAGATGGATGAGGGCTGTCCGAGATAGGGATGGTTGGCGCTCATTAGTGGAGGCTTACGTTAAGCAGTGGGCTATCCATATGTCCGTAGGTTGATGATGATGAAATTTCTCATCGATAATAATTAATATTGACCTCTGATATTGAAAGGCTTATTTAATTATTGCTTATTTAAATAGCTTTTCCTTTTCCTGTATAATAAACATTATTTTGATAGGAAGACGCCACGGTAACTTAAGTATCTTATATTTTTATGTACATGGTAAATACATTAAAGTATAAGGGACCTAATACATACAAACTAGGTATAAGTTTAGCTTTATTATGCATAAAATAAAAGATTTTTTCAGTTTTCTCTATTCTAATTTACCTTTAATTTTAAAAGTCAATGATTAATAAACTAGCGTATTCCAAAATTAGTCACCAAAAATAAATTTTACATTAGAAATAAATAGCCTATTTTTAAAATAGTTACGTTTTATTTTTAAATGATTTAGTAAAAAAAAGACACAAAGCTAAATTAGTCAATTTCATTTTAAATATTTTGGAAATAAAGTGACACATTTTTTTAAATTATTAAATAACAAAGGTTCTAAATAATTAAATTCATATTTTTAATAACAAATCGCACCTTTAGAATTGAAGTGGCTTAATCCAAAATTCTTGATTTTTGGTAAACGCCTAAAATGTAATTGGAGAATAGGCCATTTTTTGGTTTTTTGACTATAATAGTAAGTGTAAGCCTTATATAGTTACAGTTTTTGTTATTTGCCGTAGGTGAATAGTTGTTTTAGTGATTTGTTATTAAAAATATGAGTTTAATTATTTGGAACCTCTGTTAATTAATAATTTAAAAAAAGGTGTCACTTTATTTCCAAAATGTTTAAAATTTTATTGACTTATATAGCTTTGTGTCTATTTTTTACTAAAGCATTCAAAAATAAAACGTAACTATTTTAAAAATAGGCTATTTATTTCTAATGTAAAATTTATTTTTGGTGACTAATTTTGGAATATGCTAGTTTATTAATGGTTGACTTTTAAAATTAAAGGTAAATTAGAATATAGAAAACTGAAAACATATTTTATTTTATGCGTAATAAAGCTTAACTTATACCTAATTTGTATGTATTAGGTTCCTTATATTTTTATGTATTTACCGTGTACATAAAAATATAAGATACTTATGTTACCGTGACGTCTTCCTATCAAAATAATGTTTATTATACAGGAAAAAGAAATGTTATTTAAATAAGCAATAATTAAATAAGCCTTTCAATATCAGAGGTCAATATTAATTATTATCGATGGGAAATTTTATCATCATCAGCCTACAGGCATATGGATAGTCCACTGCTTAACGTAGGCCTCCACTAATGAGCGCCAACCATATCGATCTCGGACAACCCTCATCCATCTGCTGCCAGCCAACTTTAAATCGGTCCATTGTGCCGCAGGTCTTCCTACACTACGTTTGCCTAAGCGTGGTCTCCACTCTAACACTTGTCTGCGCCATCAACCGTCTGTACGTTTGCAAACATGGCCGGCTCACTTCCAGTTCAGCGTGCTAATTCTATGAGCAATGTCAGTGACTTTAATTCTCTGTTGAATCACATCGTAGCAAGTTTTATTATCCACCAGAGATACCCTCAACATTGCACTTTCCATCACAGGCTGAACAACCTTGAACTTGTCAATTAGCAGAGTTCGCTGCCATGTTTCTTTACCGGTAGAACGCATCGATTAAAGACCCTGGACCTTTAGTCAAGAACATTCGCTAATGTCGACAGCTAGTTTCGAAATTAAAAATCTATCGGATTTGACATAAGTAATCGTTGTGACATGTTGTTTGCGATGCCTTATATCAAATTCTCATTTTGTTTCCGAACTTCGCTGTGGAAATTATCGAATGCATCTTGACTAAAGGTGATTGTGATTGTGGTATCGACGATTAAAGTTTGCCCAAGATATACATATTCTTGCTTCTTAACTTCAAGACTAGTACCATGTACGATGACAGATCCTGGAAGAACATGTTCAATACTTAGAAAAATCAAAATTATTTGCATAATTTTGGTTTTGTTAAGGTTCATTCCGAAACCCACCCGTCTTGAACAATCGCTTAGGCTGTTCAGCATCTCTTCCAGGTCCTGCAGATATGTCTGGCATAAAGATTATTTCATCCGCAAATTGCAAGTGTGAGATGTACTGGCCGTTTATGTTCAGTCTCAGGCCCCGGCCATTCCAATCAAACGACTTGAAAACATCCTCTGACGCGTTAGTAAAAGTTTTGGAGAGATAACATCTACCTATTTCACTCCTTGAAGAAGTTGGATCAGAGATCACTTGAACAGACATCTTAACACCTCAAAATATTATCGGCAGTCAACGAGGCATTTCTGCATGAATTATAGCACAGACCAGAACTCAATTCTCGTATTAAAAGTAGACTTTCATTTTACTTTGATTGGATTGAAAGTGAAGCGACATGTTACCATGAACGAATTTTATGACGTTTCGACCAATCAAAGCGCGTTACACGTTGGTTTAACGTTTATAAAATACCCGTTTGAGATCTTTAGCGTATCGGGACTTGATTGTAATTGTATTAATGCAGGTTTAATTAAGCAGAATTGTCCCTCAGCGGGTCCAGAAAGGGCCACTTTAGGTGAACATTAGATGAATCATATGCAATTTATATTATGTGCGCCATTTTACGCATTTCTGTTGAAAACTGTCAAAATATATGAAACATTATATGAAACATGGCCTTTTTAGACCCCCAGGTCTCGACGATATCGAAGGCTTTCTCATAGTCCACAAACGCTAGGCAGAGAGGCTGATTATACGTCTGCTCCACTTGCTGAAAGTCGTTCAACTTCTGGGACCCTCAGACCCTCTGATAACCCTCAATAATAGCTAATACACGTGGCTCAGGAGCGGAATGGGACGGTAGTTTCAAGTCGCGTGTTATCACCTATTTTAAAAAATAAAACCACCATGCTCCTGCTGCATGCTTCCAGGTATAGTGTCAGTGTGGATGACGGAATTAAAGAGCTCAATCAAGACAGGTGTTCCTCCTGGTGCAGCTCTGTGGTTATTTCGTCATCTCCTGGTGCTTTATTATTATGAATCTGCCTGAGAGCTATTCTAATCTCACTCATGTCAATATCAGTAATCTCATCAGTAAGGTGGCACATAAATCTGGCTCGTGAATTATCTGCAAGATGAGTTTGGGGTGAGCTCGTGTTTTAGGTGTATGGGGAATCCATTTCGACTTCATCGAGAATCTCCGATTTCGTGGTGACAATAGTGTCTTGCAAGTTGCGGCTGAGTTTTGACAAAATATGACAACGTGAGTCATAGAGTAATTTAGCAAATACCGTCGAGCTCTTAATTCACACTATAGCTTGCTTGATGACCCAAGAATGCCCAATACTTTTATATTTATAGAAAAAACTTAGCCTTAAATATCTTTTATACGTTTAGGTTTTGCTGAAATCATCTTTTCTCGTATTGTATTTTCATTCCAGTTATATTTATATAGTGGCAAAATTTGGTCCTGTCTTTTCATTACTAACCTCAAACTTTCATTGAAATAAAAATAAAAAGACTCAATCACAATTGAACTCGCCAATTTACATCATTATGTAGAAAATAATAGACATAATTCCGTATACGTCATTGTAGTCACAAAAACGTTTTATAAAGTAAAGACATAATACATAATCAGGCTCATGTATTTATGAAATGTTTAGAAATGAAATGACACTAATACAAATATGGCGTCAAATATTATTATCATTTAGATTTAAAACGCCCGAAACCTAAAAGAGGCTGTACAAAAATAAAATAACACACAAATTACTCACCTTACGTTTACAATTAAAACGACGAATTACAGTTTACGTCATTTACGGAGTAACCGCGTAGCACCCAACTTTTAGCATTATCGACTCAATACTAAAAGGGGCTCTTCAAAAGTGAAGGAACGCGTGATAAGCGGTCGATATGAAAGAGACACAACTGTACGTTTATCCTTTTCTAGCTTGAAAGTGGCTGTTTATTTCTATTAGACCGATAGATAATATGTTTCTAAGTCGTTTTATGTATAAAAGTCGATTTCTTAAATTTTTGAGTTACGCCACTTTAATTCTAAAGGTGCGTATTTTAATGTAACGTAAAAATTTCTCATATTATGAGAAATTTTGTATGCAAAGTTACTTTAACGTCCGCTAGAGGCGCTTTCATGGTTTTCATACAATATTTCTCGCTTACGTACACGTAACGATACCGCCAAATGTTCCTGCTTGGGGTACTGGACGTGTTACTCTCGCGTTACTCCGCTGTTGATATTTTGATGACCAGTAATTTTTTTCTGAATTTCGAGGTTTCCAGAACTAAAAAATACGAAAAAAATAGTACCTATTTCTATATAGGAGATAGTTTATATCTAAACTAAAAATAAAAAGGCTAGGTTTTGATAATATTGATTAGAATAATTAAAAGATTTTCTGAATTCGGATCTTTCATTTTCTCTGTAGGTACTCTGTTATCCGATATGCCTAAAGGATTCAGTTATCACTTACACGATATTAAATTATTTACGCTTTTAAATTGCTACTCACTGTAATTTTATACGCCACACCCAAGAATACCCAAGATATATCTTATCAAAATTTGAAAAAACATTACAATACTTAGGAAATGAAAAGGGTACTTAATACTTATACACCAATATTATTGTGCGATAGCGATGCTATTGGGGGAAGTCGGTGTCAAGTTACGCGCCCCTGAGTATATAAGCGTAACTGTTCTCAAGTTACGAACATTCGACACTCCGATTGCAGATACGCGCTTAGAAAAAATGATAGTTTAAGCGAAAAAAAAACGCAACAGTGAGTAAATAATTTAAATTAAGCCGCTACGTTTGTTAACTTAAAAAAAATGGAATTAAATTTTATTCTACTATGTATTTTAAAATCTATTTTAATTATATATAGTAATTTAAAACATAAGCTTACTGAAGCCACCCGAGACCCCAGAGCCGGGAACTACCTGGCACAACGAATAGCCATTGCTATCCAACGAGGCAATGCTATCAGTTTGCTAGGTAGGTACCTACTCTGCCAGATGGGGACGACCTGCGGAAGTTTTTCTATTTGTATACTTTTTTAGAGATAGATTATTTATAGATGTCTTCTTTTTATTAGTAGTTATTAATTTGTAGTTTTTTATTTGGCTCTAGTTTTATTGTTAATTTTATGTTTCTTGTGTTATTTTAATTACCTTATCAAAATAAACATAAATATAAAAGTCGTAACCTGTGACAGTAATGTTTACAAGTTATAATTATAGAAATCGTTAACGAACATAAACTCCAGGTAGCATAAATTCTGTATATTTACTTGGAGCTGAACCAAGTAGCAACTAAACCTTCAATTTTTATTGTCATCCATCTCATTTTATATTATTGGACTCGAAGACAAATGTTCTGAAACACATAAAATAAGGTTGTTACTTTCGTATAGCATGGAAGCAGTTACTCGCTCACATTAGACGTTAAAATTAAAATTGAATTCTGTTTGCGTACCTACCTACTCTTTTATATTCATCATATTTTGAGCTGTCCTTCGTTGAGATAAAACAAGTGGGTCATTAGTTCACCAATCAGTGTGGAATTTCCCGTCAATAAAAATATTATTGTCGTAATTTTATTAAAAAAATACATCAGTTTTTCGTAAATATGTAATTATAGTAACGGCACTATTTATACCTATACCTGAAATCAACAGCTATAGTAGTGTCTATGTACATTTCTATGCATCACTGTGATAGGTAAGCTTAGCAAAAAAGACTAGGTATGACTTAAAATCTTTTATCTTTGATATATTGGAATTATATAACATAATTATTTATATTATAATATTATATTTTTAAATTAAATACTTATGTCATCCCAATCTAATAAGAATAAATGATGATATAGTCGAAAATGTTTGCGGTCTCCGCATCATACTCTTTTTTGCCAAGCTGTAGCTCTGATTACTGATTTTGCTAAAGAATTCTTACCAGTGGCGTAGGGTTTTTCTATCGGCTACACTTACCACTTACCTTTTAAAGACGCTCATCCAAATTCCTACCTATTATACAGGCTAGGGCATCCCTATGAAAAAGAACTACCCTTCGCCACTGATATTAGGCAACAAAAATTACACGTAAATAATTACCTATAACAACAAGCAACATTCAAATCTCATGTCTTTTTTTTTTCAGTCAAAATGAAGCAGATAGTGCAACTAGCCGTTCTGTACTTGGCTATGGTTTTGGAGTGCGATGGTGCGTCCATGGCGTTCAAGCTCTGCGGGCGCGACCTAGGCGACATCATGAGCAGGGTGTGTCACGCCTACAACAGCCCTGCCTGGGATGTGCCTACCGGTAAGCACCAACATGATACCTACAGATACAATAATTGTTTCCTGCTTAAGAAAAAATCATCATAAATACTAATATACGATTACGATATCAGCATTCAAATTAAATTAAAAATGTAAATTTCTATATGATTTCATGGAGACCCCGGAGGAATCCTCTGAATAATTCTTAAAAAATTTCTTCGTTGCGAGTCCAAGACAGCTTCAGCATGTAGAAAGTGATCAAAGGCATTCATGAGATTATATGGTTCACTCCTAAGCTAATGGCAAAATGGTCGTCAAAAAATTGAGCCGTTTCAAAAACTTAAACTAGACGACAATGTGCGTCACGCCCGATTTTTTTTTTAAGATCACTGCGAGTAACTAAACAGGGCTGTTTTTCTTTGTAATACATTATCGTTTTCAATCGTCAAGAGTCAACCGTGACTTGGTCATATTATTATTAAATACTTCATATGTATAGTGAGTGTAGCAGTAAACAGAAAGTAGCGACTCACGACACCCACATCACAATGAATGCTCCGTAACAAAAATATCCGCTTGGCGACAAGCTATCAACACCCGCGAACGGGAAGGTCGTTAGCGTTTGTATCGTCGCATCAGATCATAGTGAACTCATCACAACAGAAAATACAACCAATTTCATAACAAATAACAATAACACAAACTTTCTGTTTTTGTTTTTTATACCTACTACATAAGATTAACTCGTAAAGTAAAACGAAGCATCTAGGAACTGAGGAAAGAAGGTAGAAAATGAAAATTTGCTTTTTTTAGCAAATATTTACTTCAGAAAACGGACTCTAAATTTAATAAATTTAAAACCTTTAGTCTTTTTTGTGGAATAATACCGGAAAACGAGCATACGTGTCGCCTTCTGGCTAGCGCTTACCGCCGCTCTTATGCAACACTACAACACTATAATAGATTCAATGTAGAAAAGCCATGTTTCGACACGAATGGGCCTAGCTCAACCATATGAAACACTCTGGTTTTGCGAGAGCCAATGGACGGCGGTAATTTCTCACATCAGGCGATCCGTCTGCTTATTTTCTGGTCCATATCATTAAAAAGTAAAAGTTGCGTTGCCGGCCTTTAAACCCCCACTCTCAATCGGTCGTCCCCCTCCAGCAGTTCCAGCACTAGTCATAAGAGGACATTAACGTGTCATAACTCACAAAACCTAATAAGATAGAGTGCAGTCTAATTAGGTAGCGATAAGTATTTAAAATAAATTATTTTTAAGCATACATAACTTATTACATATAGGTTACGTCATGTTAAAGGTGAAGGTCAGGTAGACCGTAGAGATAATTATGTAACCACAGACAGGCAGTTAATGTATTATGTATATCATAACATAACAAAGTCAACTACTTAGTAATTAGTATATAAGGTTCGGTAAAATCAATTACGGATATTTTGGGCATATGATATACTGCTATATGTAAACATGTCTAAGAAGAAAAATAGTTGGCATACTCGAAAATAAAATGATTCTTTATATGGGCGAGTTTGCGTTTTGCGGAGAGTCAGCCATACATGAAATGATTTTTTTACTTTGAGTATGACAAATATATTTTTGCCTTTAGGCAAAAAGTTTACGTCCTTACACAAGCAGTGAATCATGTGCCCAAAGTATCCATAACTGGTTTTTGGAGACGTTATATTAATTAAAACCATATCTAATATATGAAATTATTATTTTAATATTTATATAAATTAATATTCTCGTGTCATAGTGTTCGGGGACACACTCCTCCGAAACGGCTTGACCGATTCTTATAAAAATTTACATATTCGGTAGGTTTGAGAATCGGTCGTAAATCGTAATCTATTTTTAACCGACTTCCAAAAAAGGAGGCGGTTATATACGTTCGGATGTATATTTATTTTTTTTCAACCCCAAATCATAAAAGAAATAAATATGGCAAAACAACTTTTGCCGGGTATAGGTCTACCAGAATCTGATGGCATTTAAAAAAAAATAAAAAATGTGATTTTCATATGGCAATGTCAAGTATGACCCGTCAAATCAAAGTACGTGATCTGTCAACCGCTGCTAAAATTTTGTGATTAAGTTCTTGGAATTTGTTGTTTTTGTGAAAATATCCAAAAAGGCAATTCAATCTCAAGCGAGAAATATTGTTTTCTATGTCTATAGTAAAATACAGAAAGAAGAAGGTGTAAATCGAACTCAATCATATAATTTAAAGCTCGTGGTAGAGTTGACCGGTAAGTTAGAGTGAGTTGTTTTGATACTTTTAGTTTTTTTTATATTTTCTTAGGTAATTATTGTGACTTCTTTAAATGTGTTTCCAGTACTACTATAAGGTGAATCGTAGCTGATGGCACATCGAATGATGCTTTGTTTTCCATGCCTGGAAAAAGGAGGAGAGGAGGAAAAAAGAAAATCAACATAAGACAGTTTCGATTTATAGTTCATTATTAATAAAGTAAACGAGTTCTATACAGTTCGGAAGGAAATTCCAACATTAAATAAATTGTTGCCAATTTAATTGTATGTTATTCGTAATAAATAAGTATATAAAGTAATTCACGATTGATTTATTTTTCATGAAATATCATTATCATTACGTAGTATAGTAAATCAATACAAAGTCCCTTTTTTGTCTGTCCCTATGTTTGCTTAAATCTTTAAAAGTACGCAACGGATTTTGATGCCGTTTTTTTTTAACAGATAAAGTGATCTAACGGGTAGGTTTTTAGGTATATAACATGCATAACATAGTAGAGGTACACAGATAATTTTAGAGGTTTCTAAAGTCCTAAAAAATCACATATTTTGAGCTTATATTGAAAATGCTGGCTGAACACTACGAGATAGATCAAAATTATGTACTACAGTTTTATTATTCATCTTAAAAAAGCCTACAAAAACGTCCGCGATGGCATATGTCTATCTCTTAGGGATAACCCACAATAACCATTTTTTTATCATTTACTTTGATTTTAATTTAATAGATTATTTACAAAGCGATTTTAAGCAATACAGTATTAATCCTTATCCAATTAAGTACCTTAAATACATTTTGCATTTAAGATAGATCAATACTGCCCTCTACGGCATGTAATTTAAATGAATATTTTCGAAGATATTACAGATTTAAAATGCGGGGATATAGTGTTGCTGCGCGGCGCGGGCGCTCGCGTTTCTACATCGCGCTATCGAAAACGCGGAACGTATATACAGTATAAAGAGGTTCACGAATATTTTGGACTGCAGCACAGAATACGTATAATAGTAACTGCAGTTCTTAATTCTTATGGAATATCCAGAGGTGGTTTGTCAGTTTTGTTGGTCAAATAACTTTACTTATTACATAATATTACATAGTACCTACATAGTATAAAACAAGTGGCTTTATCTGTCTGTCCCTATGCATATAGGTTTAGTATATTGTATGCTTAGATCTTTAAATCTACGCAACGGATTTTGATGCGAGTTTTTAATAGTCTTTAAGTATCTAGTCTTTAAGATATTATAAGATTATGGTAAAATTTATATTCAAGTGCGATAAATATAATATTATGTAAGTATATTATCAAGTGGTCGCGCATGTCGTGTCGAGGTGGTAGGAATTTTCAATATTGTATCAGTAGTATATTGCTGTGAGTAGGTAGAGAATTATTCGCCGAAGTAGTTTTTTCTCCAAGAATTCTACTACTCCGCGCGGGCGAAACCGCGGGCAAAAGCTAGTTTTCTATATTATACACCGAACATTCTTTATACAGGCTTATTATAATTCATGTTCAATCATACTAAAGATATAATTAAATATTAACCAGTATCAAGATCGTTTAATCCAATTTCCCCAGTATTGCACACTACAAAATTTTATTTCCCTATTTGCTATGAGATTCTGGTACACCTATAGCTAGTAATATGTAATAAATAGTAAGTATCTACCTATAGACGGGTCGCGCTAGGCGTATTCGAGGTGGTAAGTGGAAAAAATTCTAAAGTCGCTGAATTTTTGTGTGTTGATAAAGTAGTCCCTGGGGAGCTTATCATTAAGTTTTGTGCCATTTCTGCCCACTGCGTTTTCAGCAATTCCATTATTTGTGGTTGATTTTTTTATATGGCGATAAAAGTGGCAATATTGATTTAAAGTTTAAAATATTAATGGTATCTTAACTGGGACAGCTTCCAGAGTATGGAGACTTAATTTGCGTCGTTTTCGTCCAGTAAAAATGACTTAGGGTCATTTTTTGAAAACAGTACCGGCAAAAATTCTAAAGTGTGATAAACGACTATTTTCTGTTTAAGACCACTAAAATAGGCCTAATTCCAAATGTTGTGCCACATTAAGCGACTGCGATTCGAGAAATTAAGTTTTTTAGTTTCCATAAGCTAAAAGCGCTCCAAAAACACATAATCGTTACATAAAGTTCACGTATTCAATATTATTAAGTCATAAAGAATCTATCTTCCAAGTTTGTGCCTTTTTCATGGAGGGTTTAAATAATAAAATGCAAAAATAATATTATTATAATATGCGGTCGAAGTATTGTGGAATATTCGCACTACAACATACACATTACACATATACGTAAATGTGTGTGATAAAATGTCATTCATTCGACTACATTTCAAAATTTTTATATTTAAATTTCGCATTTAAATTTACAGCGATTACAAAATTTAAACATGCTTTTGCCCGCAACTTTGTTTGCGTAGCACGAATGACGAAGCTGAATGTAATTGTCGCCTGATTTTATACAATACATAAATGCACAATAAAATTTGATATCCGATAGGAACTTCGAACATGAAACTTCGGTTATCTAACACCAAAAAAATTACAATTTCAAATACCTAATTTTAGTTCTTGAAATTAGTCGTTTAACCGAATAGTCTCTTCAGCTACATCATATTTATTGTATATATAGTATTATTTAATAAAACATAAATAAATTATTTCAACGCTTGAATTTTATACGTAGGTTAGGAATACATGTTTCTAATACTCGTGGTTAAGGACTTATTTATTAGGTTATTAATTGATTGTAATAATTTATATAATTAAATACATTTTACAAACCAACAAAATAATATTTGTATATATTGTTATTCATCCCGCTGACAATTTTATATCTAGGGGCACGGCAGAGCCCCGCCAAGTCGAGCCTAGTGAAACATCAGAGCACTACGTACGAATGTGGACCGATCCTTATACTGCTTTTCGATATATGTTTACTATGTTTAGCATTAATTTATAATAATGTTAGTCTTATAAAATAATTGATTTATAATACCTAACGTTAGTCTTAATTTTATTTGTAATTTTATTATAATTTTTAATTAGTATTATAAAACGCATTAATTTGTGAAACTGGAAATAAAAGGTTTTTTATTTTTGAATTTTTATTTATTTATTATTGCTTGTTAGTTTTATGTTAAAACTAGCTGATGCCCGCAGCTCCTCCCTCGTAGGTACAGTAAGTAGTATTAGAAGCTATGATTTTTTAATCTTTAAGTTATTTTGTTTTTTGTATAACTGACCTTTGAATTACATCAATTTTAAACTTTGCTTGCCTTTTTGGGAACACTCCTTGACTTTTTATTTTTTTAAAGTCTCACGTTACGCAGCCACGGAAAAATTAACTACAAATAATCGAATTGCTGAAAAGGCAATAGGCAGACATGGCACAAAACTTAATTATTAACTCCCTAGGGACTACTCTATCAACTACATAATATAGGTACAGAAAAAATTCAATAACATTAGAATTTTTCCACTTCCCACTAAAAAACAGCTAGCGCGATCCGTCTAATGAGTCAAAATGCATAGCTTGAGCGTTTCGTTACTTCATGAGTTTTTGTATAAGGCACACCCCACACTAGCAATATTCAAGCGTCGTCGTTGTGCCAGAACATTGTGTCCTCTAACAGAAAAGCTATGAACAGTGACTAAAATATTTTTTATCTTAAGCCTATTTTCTACTTTACGAGTTTGTAAATTCAAGCTTTATAGAGTTAAAGAACGTAGAGTGGAGTCAGAAGGTTCTAGACGAGATCTGAAGACATTTTTTATTGGCGAGTCATAATATTATGGTCTCGTCTTGGCATCATTAAACATGAAATAAATATAAAATTGAAATTATAAATTTTGCATTTAGAACATTATTACTTGTCAAGTTGTCACATAAATTGTCATTTCATTTTGTCGTATTATTAATATGAAACTTGGGCCCCTCCCCGCGTGGCGAGAGGCCCGCACCCCGTATTCGCCATTGATACATGATAAAAGTTGGTTTTTTACATTCTAATAAAAAATCCCGCGGATAAACATGATTAAACTTATAGAAAGTGTTTTGTAACACCATAATCATCATATAGATATGAACTCTACTAACTAAAAGTTTCATTAGTAGTTTTTATAGCGAGTTTGAGGAAAAAAAATGGAATATCTTTATACGAAATTGCCGAATGTGGCACAACTTTCTTACAGACTCAGATATTAACACTCTGAACAGTTTTTTAAGATTTGTCAGACATTAGAATAGTTGTGGGCCTGGTGGGACCATGTTTTATATAGTAGCCGAATACCAGAAAAACCCTGGTTGGATACGACTCAAACTGCATATGTGCATCGGTTACTCTTTCCTTAATATCGTGAAAGTAAAATTTTTAGCTATAATTTACTTTTGGGCCAATATCCATGAAAGACACAAAAACCTAAATTGCTACAAACGCAGCCATCCAAAATGGCACAAAATCAAATTTTCGACTAAGAAGAAGGTCCGGAAACTATATGCAAAAAATAAAAGACTTTAGAATTTTTGCACCCTCAAAACTTATCCAGACCCGTCTACTATACCTCCTATCAAAATAAAAACATTCAATAAAATATGAAAATGTTATCCGATACTGACTAAAAGTTCACCAAACAACAGGTTTGATACATTCATATAATATTTTGTTAACTTTTCGATATACGCTCTCGTTAAAACTATACGCTTCGTTTAAAGTTCATCGCAGCTTCAATTATATCGAAAAGTTTATCAAGCTCAGGAGGTTGAACGAGGGTGAAAAGAGCTAAATGCTCAAAATTATTTCAATTTCAATATTCAATCGAGAAAATAAAAATAAGATACAAGATCGTCTCATTTAAAATAATAGTCACATCATTAATCCTTCAAGCCGTTTCTGCAGCAGTGGTGCCACTCGAAAATAATACCTACGATTTTTCAAGTTTTCCATTTTGTAAACAGAGTGACGCAAAGAAAAAACAAATGAATTACGGTTTTCAAAACACAAATGCATGAGTAAATATAACTGTATACATTTGAAGTTGGAATTCTTAACCAAAGAAGATATTATATTACGACAAAACACCAATTTCATAAGTAAGGAGTATATAATAAGTATAATATGACAAGTATATGATAAATAGAGAATATGTGAATAGGAATGTGCAAAATGTACACTATATTTATACTTTATCGCGGTTCCACGACCTTTTGAATGTTTACATCTAATACTTAATCACGGGAAAACAAGTTTTAATTGTACTGTGGATATGATTGACCCCTGCTTGTAAGTTGTACATAATAACACTGTATCTATCACGGAGGGGTATCGTGATACCTGTAGTATTCCAAAAGATGTAAGGTGATCTTCGCAAATTTTCTACAACCGCAAAACAGATGCTAATAGGATCATATTCAGTTTGTCGCAACAAACATAAGATAACCTACCTCTTTTGTTTGCTGCCGACCACTTACCACGCTAGTGCCACCGACGCTATAGCTAGCTAATAATGAATCAGTTACGGATCAGTTAACACTGAAACAATACACAACGAGGCGTTGCATTTTTAAGATAGCTATTCAAAATTGAAGTTAATTCACTACACAAAAAGATATACGTTTCATATGACATCCGTTATACACTGCACAATATGCGCTGTGCAACTTGACATTCGAATTCTTACAATGAAACGTGTATCTTCTTATATAAAAAATAAAGTCCTTTTTTTAATAGCTATCGTAAAAAATTAAGCGCCGCGTCGCGTATCGTTTCTGAGTTAATTGGCCCTAAGTGAAAGCAATAGGTGCCTCCTATTCTAAAAATACTCCTCTGTTTCAAAAAACATTATTGATCATATTATTATGAATAAGACTAATATTATTACGTTGTAAGTTATCACTTAGTTACCCTATCGAGCACGGCCCAAGCGACCCTATACCTATATACAGGATGTCCCAGAAGTCGACGTCGTCCCTTCGAAGGCTGATAGACCACCTTATGACTCACCAGAATATCGTAATATGACCTTAGTAAAAAATCTTTAGTTTTCGAGATATTGGCACTTTTAATAATTTCTTAAAAATTACACCTCATGTCAGTGTTTAGGCTGCCGCAACTACAATTTCCCGTATTGTGGGATACAAATTGGTATTACGGAATCCTGACCAGTTCTGCTATTGATCACGGTTATAAACAAAGCTAATAGAGTTTGAACTTTGTAGAAAAAAAGAAAACTTTTCCCTAATCGTGATTTCAAAAACTTTTTCTCCTAACTTTCACTATCCATACTGAACAAAAAATATACCACACTAACCTGGGTTGTTACTTTAAAAAGTTGCTCATTTTATGTAGTTTTCGAAATAGTAAAATAGTTGCTATTAAGCTAAGTCAAAAAAATTTTTTGCTATTATAAGTGCACAGAGAACACATTTTGAATGTTTTTCTTTCGTTAGAATTTCGAACAAAAACACTCGTTACATTGAAGTCACCCAGATGTTTACTTAAAATTGTACGTTGAAGTGTAAGATGCTTACTAAACTTAGAAACTAAACAGAATACAAGGATTTTTTTTAAACTGAAAGGAGAAATGCAAAGAAGGAGAACACATTAATAATATCATTCAACGAGTTAGACTCATTAGAGTGAGAGAATAGGTGACGCCTAGCACGTCTTTTGTTTGTTCTATCCATGAGTTTGTTTATTAGTTACAAGTACGTTACGCTATTGATGTGCATCGTTTTGTTGTTTCCTTACTTTTAACGGATTTTGCATTTTAATTTGGACTTCTTTTGCATAGTGACTCGGACTTAAGTGTGCTTGGAGACAGTAAAGAACTGACGTGGCTCTCTTATAGACTTTTATGTTTCTGTGATACGCGTCTTCTACAAGTACGTTACGCTATTGATGTGCATCGATTTGTTGTTTCCTTACTTTTAACGGATTTTGCATTGTAATCTGGACTTGAGTACCTTAACCTTTCGCGATACAGATTAGCTGCAGCAGCACCGTTGCCTCTGTATTCCCCGTAAATGTAATGCATGTTAGCATACTGATGTATACGCCATAATGACTGGTAGAAGACGCGTATCACAGAAACATAAAAGTCTATAAGAGAGCCATGTCAGTTCTTTACTGTCTCCAAGCACACTTAAGTCCGAGTCACTATGCAAAAGAAGTCCAAATTACAATGCAAAATCCGTTAAAAGTAAGAAAACAACAAAACGATGCACATCAATAGCGTAACGTACTTGTAACTAATAAACAAACTCACGTATAGAACAAATAAAAGACGTGCGTGGCGTCACCTATTCTCTCACTCTAATGAGTCTAACTCGTTAAATGATATTATTAATGTGTTCTCCTTCTTTGCATTTCGCCTTTCAGTTTAAAAAAAAATCCTTGTATTCTGTTTAGTTTCTAAGTTTAGTAAGCATCTTACACTTCAACGTACAATTTTTAAGTAAACATCTGGGTGACTTCAATGTAACGAGTGTTTTTGTTCGAAATTCTAACGAAAGAAAAACATTCAAAATGTGTTCTCTGTGCACTTATAATAGCAAAAAAATTTTTTGACGTAGCTTAATAGCAACTATTTTACTATTTCGAAAACTACATAAAATGAGCAACTTTTTAAAGTAACAACCCAGGTTAGTGTGGTATATTTTTTGTTCAGTATGGATAGTGAAAGTTAGGAGAAAAAGTTTTTGAAATCACGATTAGGGAAAAGTTTTCTTTTTTTCTACAAAGTTCAAACTCTATTAGCTTTGTTTATAACCGTGATCAATAGCAGAACTGGTCAGGATTCCGTAATACCAATTTGTATCCCACAATACGGGAAATTGTAGTTGCGGCAGCCTAAAAACTGACATGAGGTGTAATTTTTAAGAAATTATTAAAAGTGCCAATATCTCGAAAACTAAAGATTTTTTACTAAGGTCATATTACGATATTCTGGTGAGTCATGAGCTGGTCTATCAGCCTTCGAAGGGACGACGTCGACTTCTGGGACATCCTGTATATATTCTTTGCCTATACCCCGTTGTAGGTTAAGGACACTCTTTTAGCACCCTTTTTTCTATCAAATTGATCAAAATCAATCAGTCGCCATTTTGGATTTCCATTTTACTCGCTTGGTAATATGGAGGGTAGAGATAAGGAGTACCATCTCCATATATGAAAAGTGTCCGTAAAAAGCGTTTAATACGGGGGCGCTGAAGACTTAACGGGGTATAAAGCAGCAAAATTTAAACAGATAACAAATCTTAGCATCTTCTTCCGTTGTTTATAAAAATAAATTCGACTACGCGAGTAAGTAGAATATTCATGATTTATTGAATGAACTACTTGAATGAGCTACTAAAGTCGTCAAAATTTTTAAATAAACTCAATTAACTTCACTCGATCTCTTATTCCTAACTTCATACCATACCCTTCTTGTGCACCAGCGCCATTGTGAAAGATTTTTGAACTGTTATTTATAGCATACAGCTGGACACTTTTTCAACTTTTCTCCCATAAGAGATGGTTCTCCTTATCTCTACCCTCCATACTTGGTAACTACAGCTATCGCTCTACTTGCTTGTCATTCAGAGCATCCCAATATTAAAAGTAAATTTGTTGCAGTGGTAGAGCAACCCGCGTCTGCGGTGCGGCGGCGGCGGCGGACCGGCATCGCAGACGAGTGCTGCGTGTACGGCTGCACGTGGGAACAACTCAGCTCCTACTGCTCGGTTAAAGCCAAGTTAGTTAGCCCAGTTAAATAACATTACTGTTCCCCAAGCAGGAACATTTTGCGGTATCGACGTGTACGTAAACGAGAAATATGACGAATATTATATGAACATTTTAGTTACTTTTACGTCCGCTAGATGCGCTTTCGTGGTCTTCATATAATATTTCTCGCTTAGGTACGTACACAAAATGTTCCTGCTTGGGGTACTGTTCTTTCGGTCGGTGATACTTACAACATTGTTTCCAGCTATTGGTCAGATTTTCCCCTCTTTCCCCATTTCTAGTGGCATTTATTCATATCTAAGCAGGTATTTTGTAGCCTCGATATTGACGTAATTCAATACGTATTTCAGACAGGAGTCGCCGTTTGAGCTGATGGAGGATCACATGATAGCGGACCGCTCGGCGGAGGAGCAGGCGGCGGCGGCACCGGTGGCGGTGGCGGACGCGGGCGCGGGGGCGGGGGCTGGTGCAGGGGCGGGCGCGCGGGGCGAGGTGGGCCGTCGCAGTCGCGGGTACGGGCGCGCGCGGGGCCGCTGTTGGTGCCGGCGCAAGCGGCGCTCGGGCCGTCGGCGGACCTCTCTCATGGGTAACATGGTGTGTCTGACCTCTGCCGCTCACTTGTTCCCTTTTGTAATCCCGTTCAACAGTATAGACTATAGAGCATTCAAAAAGTTCATATTATGACAAAAATATTCCAAACAGTTAATAGAATCAAGCGTTAGGTACTTTGCGGAAATCCATAGCATACAATTTAATTAATATAATATGTAGGCAAAATCCCGCAAAAAAAATAGCAGGATATTGCTAGATGTTATAATATTAATTAAATTGTAAAAAATATTTCAAAATGAAAATTAAATAATTTGACCCAAGTTATAGACCAGTGCCGATAGGTTTTGAAACAAAATAAATTTATAGTAGGATGGAACCCATCGGAAAAGGAAGAGAATGTAACAAAAATAAAAGGAAAAATAATTTACGGGCGATTTGAGGTCGGGAAGTGAGGGGGGTGAGTTTTTAAGGGTAGAAAACGGTTTATCTCGATTTCCGACAAAACTACAACTCACAAGACCTATGGAAAAAAGTCAAATGGCAAAGTTATAGATAATAAAAAGATCTACAACTTTTGTATTTACACTCTATTCACATAACCTCAAATGGATGTGAAAAATTCAAATAACAAAGTTTTTGGTTTTTTTTTTATCGTGTACAAAAACAGAAAAAAAATTCACGAAATTTGATGAAAACTTATCTACCTCTTTATTTACAATTTTTTTGATTTAAGATATTTATTTTTCACCTTATTTTGTCTTAATATCGAAAAATTTGCCCTAATTTTCAAACGAAAATTCTCGCGTCAAAATATCAATTTTTTTTTAAAAGTTGTTATTTTGAAAAATAAGTGGGCTTCTTGTTCGTTGAAATCTATTATTTCTTATAATACAAAAAAATATATACATTACCATAGTAAATGTTCTCAGAAAATGCAAAGAAAAGAGCAAGTAGCTTAGCTCAGATCGCCTAGCCCCTTTCCCGCTTGTCTATGAAATACCTTTTGATGGGCTAAAATTATCCGTAGGTCACTCAGGTATACAAGTTATCTTCAAATAGCAATAAATAGGCATCTATGCATATAATTTAAAGAAGATTCGACAACTTACTCAAAATAGTGTAGATGTCTTATTGGGGCAGGCCTTGCTACCTATTCTTTTCTTTGCATTTTCCTAGAACATTTACTATGATAATGTATATATTTTTTTACATTATCAGAAAGAATAGATTTCAACGAACAAGAAGCCCACCGACTTTTTAAATAAAGCTGATATTTCGACGCGAAAATGTTCGATTGAAAATTAGGGTTAATTTTTCGATATTAAGACAAAATAAGGTGAACGAATAAATATTATAAATCAAAAAAATTACAGTGTATTTAGGACAGAAAAAGGTAAGTTTTCACCACGTGAATTTTTTTTTGTTTTTGTACATGATAAAAATAAAAAACCGAAAACTTGGTTATTTGAATTTATCACATACTTAAATTTTGAGGTTATGTGAAAAGAGTGTAAATATACCTACTTACAAAAGTTGTAGATCTTTTTATTATCTACAACTTTGCCATTTGAATTTTTTCCATAGGACTTGTAGTTTTGCCGGAAATCGAGATAAATCATTTTCTACCCTTAAAAACTCCCTCCTCGCCTCACTTCCCGACCTCAAATCGCCCGTAAATTATTTTTCCTTTTATTTTTGTTATCATTCTCTTCCTTTTCCGATGGGTTTCATCCTACTATAAATTTATTTTATTTTTGACCATTTTCAGAGGCATTAGTCTATTAAGACATTCGCGAGAAATGCTTACTATCTAGTATCTAGAATCTAGATAGGTATAGGTACAAATTACAATAGATGTTGCCCGCGACTATGCGCGTGCAAAAGTTAATTTCACAGAAACCATACATTTTGCCGCGTTGAAAGTAACCATGTCTACCCTACATCTGTGTCAAATTTCATAAAAATCGGTCCAGTAGTTTCGGAGCCTATTCGATGCAAACAAACAAACTTTTCCTCTTTAATAAATTAGTATAGATAACAATATTCCTGTAAGAGTTTAATATGTAGATACCACGGAATATAAAACACACTGTACTTAAATACATACCTACCTATACTTACAGTAGTTACACTTTTTAACCGACTTCCAAAAAATGAGGCGGTTATACGTTCGGCTGTATATATTTTTTTTTTTATTTTTTTTTTGTATGTTCAACGATTACTCCGCCGCCTGTGGACCGATTTTCAAAAAAATTTCTGTGATGTATAGGGTGTAATCCCAAATTGGTCCTTTTGATATCAAAGTTGATGTGAAGTGACCTGATGATGGGATCCATGAGGGATCGAGGGAACTCCTCGAAATTTATATGGACACATATGGTGATTTTGACTTTTTCTGAAGTAGTTCGCATAGGGGTCGTCCATTAATCACGTGATGTCTAAAGGGGGAGGGGGGGTCTGAAAAAAAATCACTAAGTATCACCAAAGGGAGGAGGGGGTATAAGGAGACTTCACGTGTATTAATTTTCGAATCTAGCCTATGCATACCGAAATTATTATCGGTTGTAGATTCGTAGTGTTGTTTAAATACTTACAAGACAAATGACTCGTATAGTTTTTAATAGCTTAAATTATTCGATTAAATTGTTTTTTAAGTTAAAGTTCTCGACCTGAGAGGCATATGGTCGAATGTCGAGATCAGTATCCCAAGCAAAAACATTTTTCGGTATCGTTACGTGTACGTAAGTGAGAAATATTGTATGAAGACCATGAAAGCGCCACTAGCGGATGTAAAAGTAACAAAATTTTCATACAAAATTCCTCAAAATTCTCGTTTACGTTCACGTTCTTGCTTGGGGTACATCTCGACATTCGACCTTATGCCTCTCAGGTCGAGAGTTTTTCTTCCATCATGACTTGCTTACTATGTAAAAAAAATACACGTGATCTTAGGTGGGGGAGGGGGGGTATTATAAAACCTCACCACGTATCACCAGGGGGAGGGGAGGGGTCTAAAAAGTTGTTAAAAGCATCACGTGATTAATGGACGGCCCCATATGATACCAAAAAGTAAGATTTTGCTCCAAGGTATACCCTGGATCCAAAAGTACAGAACAGAACTCCTGACTCCTTATAGATACATGTTTGGGGATTTCGGCGTTGTTTAAAGAACTGCAAGCATATGCCACTTTATAACTTACAGTAATCATCATCATCTTAATAGCAATACCTAATGGAAGCTTGGCGCGTATTCAATTATACATTCGATCGTTTAGTTTAGACGTTCTTAAGACATATTAATAATAACTTAACAAAATATATCACTAAAAAGGGTGAAACAAAAAATTAAACCGACTTCCAAAGTAAAAATACACAAAAAAGTATGAAATAAAACTTAATCTCTAAATAATTCCCCTTTCAAATTCGGCTAAAATTTTTACTATTTCTCTACTCAATCTTATTAACTTTGAAGTCGGTACCAGCAAATATGAACGTAACTTCTATAAAATATTGTAGAATATTGTTTGGGCTGGTACCGATTTCAAAATTAAGAAGATTGAGTAGAGAAATAGCAAAATTTTAGCCGAATTTGAAAGGGGAATTATTTAGAGATTAAGTTTTATTTCATACCTTTTTGTGTACCTATTTTTACTTTGGAAGTCGGTTTAATTTTTTGTTTAATAATAATAATGTATGTATAGGTAGTTACAACTGCAAAGATTAGGTAAATAATGATCGTAACAGGTAAATATCGTAGATCTACCTACCTAACTACCTACTGCAAAATTAGGACCAGTAAAATTTAGGTGGTAACCTGAAAATCAGCTATAGCAAGCTTCCGATGCGAATACTGAACAGAAAGAGCCTATAATTCTATACCTACTTAATTTACCCATTTAAATTGAGAGAAAATGACAATGCTGATAAGAGCCAACATTACGCTCTAAACTCTAGAGTCTGGTATCTACTATTAAAGAAAGATAACTAAGTATGTACCTATATTATGTTATCAAAGAGAGAGAGAAGAAACTTATAGCCATTATAGGTAGGTAAAAGAGAACAAGGCAGCGGTAACTAATACTCATACTAACGCTTTGAGCATGTGAATTAATACTTTCATGTAACAAACTATTCATCTCTTCTTAAGATTTAAGCAGTAATATATGAAAAATAACCATTGAGTTAGGTACTTCTTTCTTTACAATATACGTTCAATATTGTAAAGGCGAGGGGATTTTCTCATTTCACTGTCACTCATATCACGCACCTGGCACCAGCTAAGATAACGTTGGGCGTTGTGAAAAATAGAATATGCATATTTTATTCGTCAGTCAGCTGTCAGCACATTACAATATGCACGAATCATGTGGGATATTTTGAGCTAAATGTTCACAGTTCACATCTGTCATGATCATTTTAATGTTAATCAGCATGTTACTTAGGTTTACCTATTTACGTACTTATATTTTGCAATAACTTTTTTGTGTAAAATTGCAAAAATCCCCAAAAAACCGTTTACACCAACAGTTTATATACTTAAGTAAATAAAGTATCTGGTTTAGGCAATACAATTTATTTACGTTTTAGCGTTAATTTATAAGTCTTAATAATATTATCTACCTTCTTTAAAAGTTGATATGTAGTTACTTAGTAAAAAATACTTTTATAGCACGGTGTGACCTAAACCGGTGTAATGTAGGTACTATTATTAGCCCTTGAAAGTTTCAAAGCCCATTCAAAAATCTTTTAGAGTTCTCGATGCCCTGTGCCTACAGCCTAGTTAATAATAATAAGGGCGATTGAAATAATAAGACTCTTATTAGATACACTAGAATAGGTACTTAAAAGGATAAAAATTATATCACCCAGAACTTAACATACCTACGTACTTACCTTATCTACCTGTTGTAGATATAAAAAAAGCATCTAAATGCAAATGCGATCCCACAAACCTCTCTTTAAACACAAACTACCAGCGTCGTTCCCCCACGGCGTTCAGTCTTATAATGAACGTGATGTTTCAGGATTTACGAGTAAAAAATGTCGTTCGCGCTGCGCCCGTACTCGGCACCGTCTCGCCGCTTCTCGCGTGGGGCCGCACGCTCAACACTGACCTGCCCAGCGACAGGGACCGGTACGCGTACATAGCAGTCTACACGTAAACCGCTCCTTGTAGAGAACACGAACTACCTTATACCGCCTGCTCACGTACTCGAATGAAGCGACGCAGCATAAATAGACAAAGAAGACAAGCCCATGTATTTAATCTTGCACTGGATCTGCACTTTTCCGCAGCGTTTCTGTTTTCCACAATATCACGTCGGAGTGCGTGTCTGTGTCCGGTGTACGAGCGCGGAGTTTATGAAGCTTTATTTATCTCTATTTAGTCTGTGGCAGCGACGTCTTTCGCCTGTGTGACTGCTCCGACATCAACAGTGCGAAGCGCCCGTGCTGCGCTGCATTGAGTTCGTGGTCACGCCATACGCATAATGCGATCAGTGATAAAAATCGAGGCAATAGCTACACTACGGCCGCTGTAGCTTGACGGGTCTGAACATAGGCTCTGCGAACTTTAGCGCATGTACAACTCGTGAAGAAAACTGTTATTGTAGTTTTTTATATACCTATGTACGAATAAGATGTTCCTAATACAGTGACCAATTAGTACAAATAAAATAAATACTAAAACACTTAAAAACAGTTATTGCGCAACCTTCTGCGCGAAGTTCAGACTCGCCAAGATACATCGGCCTTTGTGTACCTATGCTATCGTTTAAAAGGAGTTTGTATTATTATTGTGTCTAGTATCAATTTCTATATTACGATGTGAATTTAAAGCAAATTTAAAAGTGCTTATTTAGGCCTGCTACTATCTCTTACCAAACTAATGAGGTTGCTTAAACTAAGTTGAGCTTTTAAAGTTGCTTTGTAAGCCAGTAAAGGCATATTATGATGTATAAGACATTTTGTACAAAAAGGCGACTTGTAGACACAGTTATTATGTTGAAAAGTACCTTCCAAGCAATGTGTTCAATTCTAATTGCATGTTATAAAATAATTAATAATAATGTAGGTAGACAGGTACTTCAAATTTTAATAATTATGAACTGCCATTTTGTGCAATAAATTGTAATCATTATAGTTCATCAATAGAAAAAATTTATTATAAATTTTGCTTTTTTGTCCATAATTATTTCCTACATACATTAGATTATATACATAACTATTATTATTAAATCGATAAAGAAATACTACAACTACTGTTTTCAGATTACATTTAAATTTTTTTACTCTTTTTTTTTAATTTGTATGTAATAAATCTGTGTTAAAACCTGTAAGTTATGTGTATAATAATTGATAAGTTATTATGTATCCAAAACATGTACCATGTAAGTTCAAGATCTCTAAGGCATCTGTGATAATTTCAAACTTTAAAAATATAACATTAACTTATAATAATTATTATGATATAAGATTGAAGTGTTTAGAGAATATTAATTAGCAAAGTATTTTGCTTGCCATGTTTATAATTTTTTGTAAGTTGTAGATATATTTTGATTAAGCGAGTGTAAAAGTGACTGAATAAAAAATGGATGCTGCATTAAACCTTGCATTTCTGCAATTTTCTCGTTTTCTTAGCTAATTATCCCATGAAATTAATGCTGCTGTTAGCTGTAGGTATCTGAAGTACCAAGCTTATGGAGCACAATAATAATATAGTATAGGAAGCGTCATGCGACCAATTGCAAAAAGAAATAAAAAAAAATAGGTTGAAAATACCAAAGCAGCACTACTTAGGCTGGTATTCTTTTTAGAAAAAACTAGCCCATGATATGACTCTCTAGACAACTGTTTGACTAGATGCAAGTTAAGTACTAAAAAAAAACTGTTATTTAAATAACATGTTTTTTTATAAAAACCTATATAATTAAAACACTCATTTTTAAAACAATTTTTGTATCCAATTATTAACTACCAATTTCCTTGTTTACATTAAAAAAACGTTGATTAAAAAAAACATTTATAAGGTATTTGATTAATATTTATTTAAATAAAACCTAGGATGTATATTTATTAATTTAGATAATTATTATTTCATAATCTGCAACATATTTAATTGTCTTGTACATATTTTATAACTTAGAAGTTATAGAAAAATACTGACACTTTACAACAATAGAAATTAGAATATCAGAGTTATTGCACATAAAACCAAAAAAGGCTACGCCAATTTTCATACAAGATTAAATTTAAATAGAGTCTTAAGTGTCTCCGGCGAGCTGCCAGTTCCAATTTTCCCGCATTTTTTTGTATAAATTTTTGAATTACTAAATTTTTTACAACATGACGCTCATTTTGTTATACAAAGAAACTGCCTAGATAACTCAAACCGGCTGCTTCGGAACTTGTCAGCCAGGTGTGATAATATTTTGATACTATAACTACTTTAACTATAGTATAACTACACATAATTTATATATATTATATCAAATTATTTTTAGTCTGTATGTGAAAAACATTGGGTACCTGGTCAAAAATCAAAAATGCGCAAAGTACCCCGTGCCAGTGCCAAAAGATTTAAAATGAGAAGAGATTTCTACATTAAGAACCAAAGATATGGTGTTGATTGGAAATGGTGCACTTTACAAAAAAGACGTGTAGGTAACCTTGACTTTACTCAAAAAGGTCTATACGACATGTTGAAAAAAAAATTATCCCCACTTCACACGTACAGAGAACCACCCCTTATATATAAAATAATTATTATTATTACTAGGGTCCGTTTCTACACGGGATCGCAGCCGTGGCTGGGGACTGCTCTACTCCCCACTACCCGAGAAGATTGTCGCAAGGTGGACAGCCGAACTGCAAACGCAACTCATGACAGGGAAGAAACAGTCGTCATTGATACTCACTTTGAATATGATACTTAAAATAAAAATTTATATGCAAAGTATAACAACGCCATATTTCATCGATTTACATTCATAATTACAGAAGTTAGATGACCAAGGATCCAACCCATTGATTTTGAAAATCAAAAATTGAAAATATTTGCAGGCAAATTGGAACTAGCAACCCAAAGGAACTAACTACATTGGCCTCTTTATAAAAATGGGTATTTTACCATTATACAACATGCGCATAGCCTTTTTGTGGTGGGATCTCACCCAAAAAGTGGTCTCATTTATGGGTTCTGTTTTTACAAGCTTTTATTTACTTTCACCTGTCCCGTTGTCTGTAATGGAATCTTGCAAGTAAAATTTGACCCACTTTCCAGTTTCCGATTGAGCTGAAATTTTGCACGAATATGTAAATCGCGTGACAATGCAATATTATAATGACGTGATCTGATCTGATGATGGAGCTAGAAGGTGGCCATAGGAACTCCATAATAAAACCACATAACCCCATCGAGTTTGGGCTTGTTTGATTTGTCTTATGAGTACTTACTACTCCCCAGTAATAAAAGCTTGTTTTCTTTTTAATTAAATAATATATATTTTTTTCCTTCCTTGTATGTAATCTTAAACGGGAATCACAGACGGCAAAGATACTATAATATTTTATATTAGGATAAAAATATAAGGCTTACTATACATTAGTTTGTATGAACTATCACAGATGGCTAAGATAATATATTATATATGATCATATTACGCATTTTAATATTAAATATATCCACACATCTTAAAATAAAATATTATAGTATTTTCCTGTCACAGAGACACCCTAAAAGTGTGATGTACTTTTTACTACCTTTCTAAATCAGTATGGTCATGATTGTCAGAAATTTCTTTATATTTTTTTACTTCTAGACTTGGTACCTTTGTTGTACAGTATTTAGAAAAAACATAGTACTTGGTAAAAACAATAATTAGTAAAACCAGTCCTAGTCATAGTGGACCTTTATCATTATTATCTTGATTGGAACTAGAATTCCCTTGTCCGTCTTCTTTTGGAGGCAAAACTTGAAATCGAATACTATTTCCTTTATTCCTCTTTTGTACCACTCTACCACTGGATTTCAGATTATTTTCTATTATAGTGTAAACATCCTCCTGGAAAATTTAAAGTTAAATTTATAATTTATGGTAATATGTTAGTATAAATTGTAAAATATACATTATAATAGGAAAGCCTATATTTTGGTGTTTTATAATAGTGAATTTAATATAATAATAATATAATAATAATAATAATAATTATTATTATTATTAAATTTATAAATGCCCTTTTCTATTCGACTTTAAAAACTGTAAGTTAGACATAAATAAGATTTAGTTATGATTTATTAAAAACATAGTATTCATAATTTTAAAAAATACATATGTTATGTATAAAAATGTTATGTTGGTTTGTGCACGCTTCAAAAACTCAAAAAGTTCTGCACTAATCGAGCTGAAATTTTTGCATGATATATAATCCACATCAAGAATGGTTTTTATCTACTTTATATTGCGGGAAATATATAATAATATGTGCTGATATTGGAAACTACCGCCCCATTTACAAACTTTTTGCCTCCTGTCTCGAAAACCGCCTTAAACCCTACACAGAAAAGTATCAGACAGTTGAACAAGCTGGTTTTAGAAAAGGTTTCTCAACAATTGACCACATATACACCCTTGAACAAGTAATAGAGAAATATGAAGAACAACAATCTCCACTCTATCTGGCCTTCATAGACTATGCTAAAGCATTTGACTCAATATCGCATGAAAGCATATGGAAAGCTTTAGAAGACTGCAACATACCAAGAGAAACCATAGAACTCATAAAAGACATATACGAAAAAAGCATAAGCAGAGTCAAGCTAGAGAAAAAAGGCCCAGAAATAAAAATTAGTAGAGGAGTAAGACAAGGAGACCCACTCTCACCAAGATTGTTCATCACTGTCCTCCAATATATAATGAAAGACCTAAAGTGGACAAAAAAAGGTATTTTCATAAAAGGACAGTACCTAAATAACCTCAGATTTGCTGATTATATAGTGTTATTCTCAGAAACACCTGGACAACTACAAAATATCAATTTTTATTGGTTGTTTACATCTAAACAACCAATAAAAATTGATGACAACACATTGGAATACATACAAGAATACATATACATTGGCAAACAAATATCTTTCAAAAAAACCAGACATAATATAGATGAATTAAACCGGCGTATAAATTTAACATGGAAAAATTTTTGGAGTTACAAAGATAATATATTAAAGTCAAATTTACCTATCAAGCTAAAATCTATAATCCTAGATTCCGGACTACTGCCATGCCTATCATATGCGTGCCAAACATGGATCTACAATAAAATAACTGAAAGAAAAATTCAAACATGTCAGAGAGCCATGGAGCGTAGCATTCTAAATCTAAAACGCATAGATAAACAAAGAAACACACACATAAGAAGACAAACAAAAGTAATAGACACTCTAACCTACTGCAAAAGATTAAAATGGAAATGGTCAGGTCATGTCGCTCGTATGAGCACAGATAGATGGTCAAACAAAGTAATGCACTGGTCTGGTCCAATCGGGAAAAGAAAGCAAGGTAGACCCCCTGAAAGATGGCTTGATAATATCAAAAAATAGCAGGAACCAACTGGGCAGAAAAAGCCAAAGATAGAATACTTTGGAAAAAAATGGAGGAGGCCTTTACTCAATAAGAGGTCCTTTAATCAAAACATATTGTACTTTGTGTAATTTATTTATTAAGGACAAATAAAGGCTTATTATTATTATTATTATTATATTGCGGAGAAATGTACGGTTTCCATGGGATACTTTATTTAATGTTTCACGTAAAAACTACTAAACCACAGGAAAGGGCATAGGTTACTTTTATTGCGGGACATAAAATACTGTGAGTTAGATGATTAAACTGAAAATCATGAGAAACTAACCAATTTTGCTTCTCCTTCCCGGTCATCAGCATTTATAACAACTCGGACTTCATAATTTTTACCTATTAATTTTGCTATTTTCTTTACCCTAGTCATCAAATCATGTTGTGCTATTTTTGTAGATAATGTTAACAACTTGTCTCCTTTGATAATGTTGTCCCTATTCGTTTGCCTTTCTTTCCGTCTTTGAAGCTCTTCCTCGTGATACTGGGCGTTTGTCATCAATCTGAAAAAAAAAAAGATCATAAATTAATAAACACAAACTACACAAGGCAAACCAGCAATAGAAAAACTTATGCTCTAACAGTCACTATGCCTCCTAAAGCTAAAGATTTTTCATTGCTGTTTCAGAAAAAGAATACGCAGGTATTACCTACTTATTAGACAGTAGACACATTCCCTTAATTTGTTACTTACATATAACATTAGCTAAAGGACATAATATGTACTTAAATCAGTTAACAGTTTCGTAAAAACAAACAAAAATATTTTACTTGTATACAGGTCTTCTAGATTTGGAGTCAGCATCTTCTATTTTAACTAATTTCAAGTCTCGTCTTGAGGACAAATTTTGAGCGTTTTTTAGGTCCGTGATAGTGAGGGAGTCGTCTGTACCTATTAAAGTTATTCTTTCCTCGAAAACTTTCTTTTTAGGCACCTCCTTTCCTTCAGCAGTTATTCTTGTGGGTATCTGCTTGCTAACAGTACCAAACTTTCTAACAGTAGATATAAACTTAAACATTTTTCCACAATTTTCACAAGTATTACATAAATTTAAATCACTACCATAACAAACACGACGCTACAATGAATATACATAGGTATTAGGTACCTATCAATAATTGAATTTTTTTTAACTAAAAAGTAACCATACTCATGATGATTGATGTACAATTAGCGTGTTCCACACGGCACTAATTTCAAGTGATTATATTCTCTTTGACTAATAATTTTACCCAAAACGCTACTAGTGCGGTTTAAATGAGAATAGGATCGAGTCGGCGCCATATTGTGACGTCATAGCTATCAATTTTACCCAATTGCAATTGGGTACATAATTAGGTAGGGTGGGCAAAAAAAGTTTTTTTTCTTTTAATATAATTTTTTTACAAAATTGAGTGAAAATAAATGTAATCTGAATTTTAATGATTTCTTATTATATATCTCTTCAATTTCGCTTATCTCTGTATTACTGTCCGAGTAGTCATCGTCGTCTATGTAATACAGCGCCTCGTTTACTCATTTTCGAGCAATATGAGTATGACAATAACAAAAACAGTATAATTTTGGCAAGTTGCCTTGCACCAACAATGAAAAACAAAATGTTAATTTATGATTTTAAAAACGACTTAAGAATATGTATTATTATAATTAAATGTTTAGATAATTTAACGTTACTATTTAAATTCGATGTAAGACTATTATTCCTCTTCTTTTATTTATGGCAATCGCGGTTGCAAAGGTTTTGCACCATTCTGCTAGTGTCGAGTAGGTATATAAAGAATTATTTCGACTATTATTATTTCGACTATTATTATTTCGACTATTATTATATAAAGTTTTTCTGCTAACCGTACTTTTCAAGTGACATTTGACAGATAGATGTCATTGACGTTCCTATTCTCATTTGAATCGCATTATAAATCTGATAGTTAGTGTGTTCCATACGGCACTAATTTTGCCCAAAACGCTACGATAATTTTTACCACAAAATGGTGTTTCTTTAGCGAAATAACGTGATTATTGAAAATTTTGAAAAAGTCGTTTTTAGCAATTTTTGTGACTAGTGGAACACGGAACACCTGACAAGTGACAGCTGATCACAGCTGATGTTGAAAACGTCAAAAAGTGCTAATTTTAACCAGGCCATGGATATAGTACCTATGGATAGAAGACTCCGAATTTTGTTATTGCTAAAAAGAACTATATTACCTTGGTAATAGAGTGTATTTCACAATGCACGTATCATAGAGGCAAATCCGAGCCGAGCGAGATAGCCAGAAGGGAGGCCGTGTGTCTTGTTCTTACATGTTGCCAACCAGAAAAATGATGGTATTTATAAAAAGTAACTTGAAAAATCTTAGATAAAACGAGTGTACTTTATTATTATTTTAACAAATGTTTATAACTATATCTTATTCTAATTAAAAAAGTTAGAAATAGCCATCTAATACTAAATAAAAATGCAGTATACATTAAATCCTTTTCCTTCTTTTTTTATTAGATGGTATCATTCGCAAGCTCAGATCAAATAAAAACCTAGATGGCGCATGGCGCTTGTTTCAACTGAAGCCTCAAAAACTACGCTACTTTGTGTAAACACACGCGGTCACGCACACTCATGCAAAAAAGTACGCTACTTTTCGTCAGTATCGAACGAGTCGTCGTGCAGTGATTTTGCCACAAAAATGCCGTCCTGCGCTATTAAGTGGTGTAAAAACTGTACGAAGGCGAACAAAAAGTGTCAGGGAATAACATTTCATAAGTAAGTAGAGATTGTCTAAACTAAAATGACGCGCCCCACTACTTAATTACTTTATTTATAAGTGTGAGTGCGAATATTAATAACGGCACTGCATCTGTGTGGGAGTGTCATTATTCGGTGAAGTATGATTTGTATGTGCACATGACGGCCGACTAGTCGGGTGATAAATCCGACAACGCTCGCTCTATGGAGCAGCGCCGTCACATTGTATAGAACAAGACGTCCTCTCCTGTCGCAAGTTCACGATCTACTAAACTAGTTGGACAACAAATCCGAGAACGATGCGTGCTCCTAACGTTTGATAACTGGCAACTGAACGACCAATAATAATTGCATGTTTATGTGTATTTTGAAATTTGCTTGTGTGAGTAAATGTGGAGGTGGGGCGCGTCTTTTAGCTTAGACGATCTCTACACACAAAACTGTAGTTTGTTTAAGATAATTTATCACAATTTTGAGGTTACTCGAAACAAATAATGACAATTTCATAATGGCGGATCGAGAGAGTGTTGCCAGGATTTCATATTCTCAATAGCCTAAAATAAGGTAAGTAATTTGTAGGCAAATTCTTAACAAAATTATGAAGTAGAGAGTCAGACTGTGTTTTTATTTTTTAACTAGGAAGTTTTGAAGTTTGAAGCAATTTAAGGTAAATGCCCCTATAATGGGTATACGGAAAATATCGGGAACGATAATTCCGCCGTCTGTGGACCGATTTTCAAAATTCTTTTTTTGATATAAAGGGTATAATCCCAAGTTGGTCTGGTTTTCAAAAATGTGGTGACCTGATGATGGGATCCATGAGGAATCGAGGGAACTCCTCGAAATTTTTATGGAAATATATGGTGATTTTGACTTTTTCTGAAGTAGTCCAAGCATATGCTACCAAAAAGTAAGATTTTGCTCCAAGTTATACTCTGGATACAAAAGTGCAGAACAGAACTCCTGACTCCTAATTATAGATACATGTTTGGGGATTTCGTTATTTAAAGAACTGCAAGCATATGCCACCATGTCAATTAAAGTAATCATCATCATCACCACCACAATCACACCATACATCATCACATTTTGATGATATAAAAGGTACTTATAGTATTTTACACCAACACGGAGATCTTTGAATATTAAGTACTCTGTCGTTTATGGACCTATTTGCAAAATTATTTTATTGCTGTAAAGGGTATAAATTCGAAACTGGTCTTAGTCACTAAAGTGGAAACTTGATTGTAACGTTGCACGTACATGTACTTTACTAATTAATAAATTATTAATATGTAGCACTTTTATTGCTCACTGTACATGCTGTAGAACCGGTCGCGCGGCGATGTTCAGATTATAGGTACCTAGTGTTGGATGCGCCTGGGCCCAGCCATGAGTCGGCCGCGCTCTTCAGCCGTGGGCAGTCACCATTGATTTTACTGATACATTATTATAAATCACGTTGCATAAAGTCTGTTTTCGTAGGCACCGAGATCCTCGCGGCCTTTTAAAATTAATATTTTAATTTCTCGACAAAAGTTACCAAGTGTCGCCTGTACCCCGATAGGGTAAGTGTTGAACGTCGTAATAATAATGTTTTATTTTTCTTTGTAGGCAGTTAATCATTCGCCGCCATTTTATGATTTAACTGTGTAACGGAAAATTGCTTAAATGTAAACTGTTTCTTTCTTGCCAATCGTCATTGTACGACTATTTTTATGCTTTGTATTTATTTTATTTTCTTATTTTGGGTTCCGTACTTTCTTTTTTTTTGTTTTTAGTATAGATCCTATTATTATTTTTGTAACTCCGTTCTGGTAGTATCACCTCTGCACCGGCTACCTACGCTTCTTGATATTTTTTTCCCCCGGGGCGCGTCGTGCAGAGGGTTATTATCGGCGGAGGCCTGAGGAACGAATTTTAAAAGTGGGCGTTAAACATTCCAGGGTCCGACTTTTGGAGTAAGCGTTGGCTGGGAATTACTGAGCCGTTTATCTTCGGCTGACGTGAGATACGCCGACCCAACCGCCATCGCCACGCTGTACCTGGATGCGACGGAGTTGGTTCCCTGATACAACCCCGGCTGACCTAGGCCGACGTCGCCCAACCGCCATCGCCCCGTGTTCCTGATTACGACCGCTACCTTCGGAGTCCCCACTATAATCAGGAGAGTAGTGAGCAAACCAGATCGGCCATTCAACCCACCCCCATTTTTTTAATTTGAAATATATAAATTTTGTCGACGTTTTCGACGACGACGCAACACTGGCGCCCTAAACGTGGTTAGTTCTGTTGAAACAAGATCGGTTTTGCTTTATAGTAGTTGTGTGCATGTGCTAATTTTTTCATTTTTATTTTTGTGAAACGTTATTTTTTTTGGTTGCTCGTAGCCAAAGTATACACTCGGTATGGTAATATAACCACTGTACCCTCCAATTTGTTTCTTAAAAAATTGTTTCCAGAGAATTTTTAATAGTTTACTCAAACTTTATAATGATAAAAAATTTATTCTGTTGAACTATTGTGTCGTTCTCTTAGTACAGTCAAGTACAGCAAGTGTTATATCTGAATTAATTTTGTATAATGAAAAATACTATTGTGTAATTAAGAACATACGTGTACACATTGGTTGCAATAACGCTTTTTTTTTTCTTCTTTTTCTCCTTTCTTTTAGTTTGGTGATTGTTATTTTTTTTTCTTTTCAGTTTTTTTTTATTAGTTTTATTTTTCATTTTTTTTTTGATTTACCAACCATAACGTTACTTTGTAACAGAACGGAGTAGTTTAGTCAAACGTTGTTCAACGCTTACTTATTGCGGTGCATACCTAAGAGCGCGGCAGCGTTTTCGCTTCAAGTTTCCAAGCGGTCATACATTATAACACATTATCTCTCTCCTTCGTACTGCGAGAAATCTAAACATTCATTTAACTTTTTTTTATTATTTTTATTATTATTTTTTTCTCATCTTTAATTAAGGAGTATCACATAAAATTTTTGTCGCTGCAAAAATCAGAGTTAGAATACGAGGTAGCCATTAGAGGAGAACAGCCTGGTAACACTGTAGAGGATTTACGGAAACAAATCTCTAAACTAGGACCTCTTTTTCCTTCTGAAGACATCCTTGACAGCCCGTTCTTAGTTAATCAGGACTTAAAAGGAGCTAATGACGTTCTCACTAAAGTAAGAGTCCTTCTTTCTTCGAAGCCGGACAAGAATGCGATTCTTCGGGCTCAAAACTACCTTCATCATCTTTATCACCGACTAAATCGGATAGTGTGTGATGACCAGTTCAAGGATTCTTATAATGCCGCGGTCGCAGAATTCCAAGAATTATTTAAAAGAACAATCACACTTAAAGACTCTGCTGTTGATTCTTTATTGAGTTCGGCCTCTTCTAGCCCTTCAAATCAATCAGCGGGTAATCCTTTAAATATCAATGTGACATGCGAACGTGGAGTAACTGGTGAACTTTCCCGAATTAAATTTGACGGAAAATCTTGTGTCCGCTCTTTTATACAGCGCGTCACAGAGTTTAGTACAGCTAGAAATATCTCGTCTACGAAATTACTATCATATGCCGTAGAAATATTCTCAGGCGATGCTTTGCATTGGTATCGCGGAGTTCAGGACCGGGTTTCAGATTGGAATGAACTTATTGTTTTATTAAAAAATGACTTTGATCAAGCGGACTACGATTACAGACTTCTTTCGGAGATACGTTCTAGAACTCAAGGCGAAACGGAAAACATAGTAATATATCTGTCCATAATGTCTGGTCTTTTTTCTCGTCTATCAAAGCCCCTTTCTAACGAAGATAAATTAGAAATACTTCTACATAATATTAGACCATGCTATGCGAGCACCTTAGCATCTGCCGCTAATATCGATAGTGTGGACACATTAAGATCGTTATGCCGTAATTATGAAAATATACAAGCACGTCTTGCTGGTTTTCGTGAACCTCCTCGAGTCAATTCACAAACTATGGCACCTGAATTTGCTTACAGCGGTCATTCGTCATCAAGACCGCAGAATAACACAAATTTTACTAAAAATTATAATGATTTTAAAAGTGGTTCTAACAGTAATTATGTACATGCAATGTCGTTTACCCCTAAGGTTCTATATTGCCCGCGTTGTCGTAACAACACTCATAATCTTAGGCAATGTAAGGCCAGCAAAGATAAAATTCTTTGTTTCGTCTGTGGCCACGAAGGCGTTAAAACACCTGAATGCCCGACTTGCAATAAAAATAAGCCCGCGCTTCCAAAAAACTAGTCGCCTCGCAGAATTGTATCGCTATTAGAAAATCCAAAAATTTTGATAACGAAGATTGGACCAAATGGTTACAAACATTAGGTTTATATTTTTCCGCTTATAAAGTTAACACAATTCTGCGGTGTCAAGCAATTAATGACCCTAGGCCTTATGCCGTTATATATATAAATAATATAAAATATCATGCTCTGATGGATTCTGGAGCAGCTGTAACAATCTTAGGTAATAATTTTCATCGCGTTTTTGAACAACAAGGTTTTAAAATTCATAAAGATAATAGCATAGCTGTTTCAGCGGCAGGTGGCCATACCATGTCTAGTGTTGGCTACTTGAACTTACCTGTCACCTTCGAAAAGACATTGCATATTATAAAAGCTTATGTTGTTCCAGATATTAATATAGATTTTATTTTAGGAATTGATTTTTGGAAACGATTTAACATTTTTCCGAATCGTCTTTCCAGCATTATATTTTTTAATACACCCGTTTCTACCGCTAGCCTCCAAACCGATCGTGCCCCCCTTATTCAGGCGTACGATCATTTGTCTAATTTAAATTCGTTGCGGATAACGTTATTTCTCAGTACAAAGAAATCTCTTCCGAATACAAAGGTTTGGGTAAGACCAATGCAATCGTTCACCGTATCGACACTGGCGATGCTCAACCTATTTGACAACGCTACTACCGAATGTCGCCAGAAAAACAGCGTATCCTTGCTGAGCAGGTGGATGAAATGCTAAGCCTCGATGTTATCGAGTCTTGTGAGAGCGCTTGGTCTTCCCCTGTTTTAATTGTAAACAAGAAAAATGGCGAGCCTCGTTTTTGCCTCGACAGTCGTAAACTTAATTCGGTTACTAAACGTGACGCCTACAGCTTGCCGTACGTATCCGAGATTCTAGACAATCTTCGAGACGCCCGTTACTTAAGTAGTATTGATTTGTCCAAAGCGTTTTGGCAGATTCCTATAGCTCCGGAAGACCGGGACAAAACTGCTTTCTACGTGCCAAATCGTGGTACATTTCGGTTTAAGCGTACTGCGTTCGGGCTAACAAACGCACCTGCAACTCAGCAGAGGCTGGTTGATAGGCTCTTTAGTGAGTTTGACCTTAAGGTTTTCGCGTACCTTGACGATATTGTGGTCGTATCAAACGATTTTAACTCTCATGTATCCATTTTGTTGAGAGTTCTTAACAAATTAAAACAAGCCAATCTCACTGTCAACCTAGAAAAGTGCAAGTTTTTCCGGAGCTCACTTAAATATCTGGGCTACGTCGTTGATAGTGAGGGATTACGTACTGATCCCGAGAAGGTTCAAGCTATCCTCAATTACCCGACACCTAATTGTCGTAAGGACATTAAGCGTTTTCTTGGGACAGCTACATGGTACCGTCGTTTTGTACCTAACTTTAGCACTATCGCTGCTCCCCTTAATAAATTGACCTCTTTCAAAAAAGGAGGTCCTCCGTTTATATGGTCTCCAGAAGCAGATTTAGCTTTTCAAAAGTTAAAAGAATGTTTAGTTTCTGCTCCAGTCCTTACCTGTCCTGACTATGACAAGCCATTTGAGGTGCACAGAGATGCCAGCAATTATGGAGTGGGCGCTATGCTTACCCAAACCATCGATGGCAAGGAGCACCCAATTGCTTACATGAGCAAGTCACTGTCAGCGGCGGAAAAGAACTATAGTATCACGGAGCGAGAAACACTTGCCGTACTTATAGCCTTAGAACACTGGAGATGTTACTTACAAAATGGTAAGGCTTTCACGGTCTTTACCGACCATAGCGCCTTAAAATGGTTCCTATCCCTAGATAATCCAACCGGTCGTTTAGCTCGCTGGGGCGTTAGGTTGTCTGCATTTAACTTTGAGCTGAAACATCGTCGCGGTGTTGATAACGTCGTACCAGATGCACTAAGTAGGGCTGTTCCCGTCAACACGATTAGTACTGCAGGAACCTTTTCAACAACAACGGACTCATACATTTTAGTAGTAACATGTTGCTTTTCCAAGTTTTGTTTAATTACCCCTTTGCGTTCTGCAACTGCTACAGCCGTTTGTAAATTCCTAGAAGACTCTGTCTTTCTCATACACGGAATACCACAAACAATATTTATGGACAATGGGACTCAATTTATAAGTGCCGTTACTAAGGAGCTTTTTAAGAAATACAGCGTTCCTAACGTTTTTTATACCCCGAAATACACACCTCAAGTCAACACTGTCGAGCGTTATAATCGTACAATTATTACTTGCCTATCAACATTCGTGGAGGATGATCACCGTTCATGGGACACTTATATACCCAAGGTGCAATTCGCAATTAACAACGCCGTTAATGAGGCAACGGGCTACACTCCTTCATTTTTAGTGTACGGCAGAGAGTTAGTGGTTTGCGGCACTCACTATGTAGAAAGTGATATAGGCAAAGAATTAGTTTTCCTTCCTCGCGATTGTTATGCGGAGAATTTGGGTTGTCTTTCGGATATTTTTAACAACGTTCAAGCAAAACTTTGGCATGCTCATGCAAAAAATAGTTCGCAATATAACTTACGTCGTAAACCAATTGAATTTAAAGTTGGCGACGTAGTGTTAAAGCGTGCGTATGTTTTAAGTGACAAGGATAAGTATTTTTCCAAGAAGCTGGCACCAAAATTCATTAGGTGCAAAGTCAAAGAGAAAAAATCTCCCTTAGTTTATATTTTAGAAGATATGTCGGGTAAGAATCTCGGTACTTGGCATATAAAGGATTTAAAATTAATTGGCCTAAATAAATAATTATAACTTTCTAAATATCAATATCTTAGTGCGGATTTTATTTATAAGAAAATAAAATCCTTTTTGTGAGCCGGGGGGTAGTGTAATGTTGCACGTACATGTACTTTACTAATTAATAAATTATTAATATGTAGCACTTTTATTGCTCACTGTACATGCTGTAGAACCGGTCGCGCGGCGATGTTCAGATTATAGGTACCTAGTGTTGGATGCGCCTGGGCCCAGCCATGAGTCGGCCGCGCTCTTCAGCCGTGGGCAGTCACCATTGATTTTACTGATACATTATTATAAATCACGTTGCATAAAGTCTGTTTTCGTAGGCACCGAGATCCTCGCGGCCTTTTAAATTTAATATTTTAATTTCTCGACAAAAGTTACCAAGTGTCGCCTGTACCCCGATAGGGTAAGTGTTGAACGTCGTAATAATAATGTTTTATTTTTCTTTGTAGGCAGTTAATCATTCGCCGCCATTTTATGATTTAACTGTGTAACGGAAAATTGCTTAAATGTAAACTGTTTCTTTCTTGCCAATCGTCATTGTACGACTATTTTTATGCTTTGTATTTATTTTATTTTCTTATTTTGGGTTCCGTACTTTCTTTTTTTTGTTTTTAGTATAGATCCTATTATTATTTTTGTAACTCCGTTCTGGTAGTATCACCTCTGCACCGGCTACCTACGCTTCTTGATATTTTTTTCCCCCGGGGCGCGTCGTGCAGAGGGTTATTATCGGTGGAGGCCTGAGGAACGAATTTTAAAAGTGGGCGTTAAACATTCCAGGGTCCGACTTTTGGAGTAAGCGTTGGCTGGGAATTACTGAGCCGTTTATCTTCGGCTGACGTGAGATACGCCGACCCAACCGCCATCGCCACGCTGTACCTGGATGCGACGGAGTTGGTTCCCTGATACAACCCCGGCTGACCTAGGCCGACGTCGCCCAACCGCCATCGCCCCGTGTTCCTGATTACGACCGCTACCTTCGGAGTCCCCACTATAATCAGGAGTGTAGTGAGCAAACCAGATCGGCCATTCAACCCACCCCCATTTTTTTAATTTGAAATATATAAATTTTGTCGACGTTTTGTTTCTTTTAGCTCCAGCTAGGGCAAAACGCAACATGATGATGGGGGATCCATGAGGAATCGAGGGAACTCCTTGAAATTTATATGGACACAATATAATATAATGATTTCGATTTTTCCTGAAATAACACAAGCATATTATGCTACCAAAAAAAAAAATTAGGCATGTGGTACACTGACTTGTCGGTGACCGTATATTAACTACCCTATTACCATAATATTATCAATTATGTATTGGTACAGTTTTCATCTTTACCTTTCCTTTATCTAAATTTATCTCTAAATAAATAATATACAGAATTATCACTTTCTGTTTTTTTATATTTAAAGACGTTTTGAACGCAATAAAAATGTTCTAATCTAACCCATTTTTAGAATTCCATAGTTGGGGAGAGTTGTGATAACGTTATTTCGCGCCAGGTTTTTTTGAGGCCGTGTTACAACTTTTACGTAAAATAGAGCTCTGCAAAGTTATTTGACATAAAGCTATGGAAAACGAAACATAAATGTCACAGAGCGTTAACATGGCCGAATTCCTATACAGATTTCGAAATTTTATTATATTGTTATCTCGAAAACTACGGATCTTATAATTTTGAAAACTTGCGAAATTACTGCGACAATAAAAGAACTTTAAGAGTTAAAATTACCATAAACCAATGAATAGTACAAATGTGGGATGTTATCCGAAAGTTTAGCCAACATATCTAGGGTAATGAAAATTTAGTATGGCAACACCGGCTCACGCACACAATGCATAAAAAACCGGCTTCACTATGTTGTTCGTAGAAGTCCATCTATACTTTTTATTTGATCTGAGTTCGCAAGACAATAGATACGCCATTACACATATTTTATGCTGAACACCGGATAATATTAAAATTGAAAATAGTTTTTATTTCTTAATTCATATTGTATCTCCGTAACTATGTTTTTATTATTTATTTGATGATTTAACAGTCAAAATGCTGAAAAAATGTTGTGTATATTCTTGTCGAAGTGAAAGTTAAGCTGGTTGCAATATTTCGTTTTTTAGTAACATTACTCATAAGTAAGTTAATTGTTAATGTTAGTCTAGTTATTCTAGTATAAAAGTGTTAACATTAAAGCAACTGACGTTATTAAGAGTTATAATTGTACTACGTTTTGTTAATAAACTAGTCAGGAGCGACTCGCATAGAATCGTAGTAAGTACTGAGAAAAAAACGTGTGAAGTCGAGTAAGGCCTTTAATGATAATATAATACAGTTTTTATATATTTCCCAACAATGAAGAAATGCGACAAAAATGGCTCAATAGTGTTTAAGTAAGGTAGAGAATTACATAAAAATCTGTTACATATTAATGCAGCCGTCACTTCAAACCTTCATGATTTTACACTATTCAATCTCGTCGACTTTTAAAGCCTCAGCTGTATGGCATTCAGTGTTTCACAATTTGTCTCACACAGCTTTGCAGTTTGCCACAGCAGAAAATATTATTGTCACCCTACTAGAAAGGGACACACACCCTCTCTTCCAACCTCTCGCTCGGCTCGTTTTTTTGCTCACAGTACTCGGTCCTGTTGTTATTCCTAGGTCCATTGTTCACACACATTTGTCACAAACAATGCAGAAACGAGCCATCGTGGATTTTTTTTTTTAATTTAAATTTTTTTTTATTTATATTGGCTAATCGTATTAAGGTGTCCCAGGCCCCAGTCTACACCCCGGTATCAAAACTTGTGTTTTGGATCTTCCCGAAGAAAGTATGGGCCTTTAATTTTCAAAAAAAAAAAAAGATACTATTTTAGAATTTTTTTTAAGGGTTTAACCAAGGTTTAACTTTGGATTTAACTATCTGTCGGAGTTTTGCTTGGAATGTCAATCAGCAATGTTGTATTCGTGTTAATTTTCTAAATTAGTGTTATTTCGGTTTTTAATGTGTAATATTGGTGGAATATTAACCATTAGTTATTCGTTGACGTGCACAAGTGTGGAAAAGTTATACAACTACAAAATGCGTGCTAAATTGGGTTTCCCGCCAAAACTCCCTAGGAAGTTACAGTAAAGGCGCGTCTACCACTTTACTAAATCGAGTGACTTGACTAATTGACTACCCTGACTATTTATTTGGATTTTGAGTAGACTTTGGACTTGACGATTTAGAAATACAGCGATGAAAATTAAATGAATATTATATTTCCGCCTTTTATACTTGACACTGGCAAATTATTATAAGCCGACGTCTTAGAAAAAAAATCCTGCTGTCAAATGTCAATTTCTAGTTGTCAATTTTCACTTCGACATCGGCTCTTTTCGTCTTGTTGGGGAATAAGACGAACATGGTAAGTTCTTGAAATTAAATTTATCTCGATTTATCTTAGCAATCTTCTTTATAAAACTGTTTATAATAATAAATATTTTATTTTTATTACAGTCGGCTCACAAGACATTTATTATTAAGCGGAAGCTCGCTAAAAAACTAAAGCAAAATCGCCCTATTCCACAATGGGTTAGAATGCGTACTGGAAATACTATCAGGTAAGGATATTTTCTGTACCTATTCATAGTTATTTTAGTATAAAAAGGTAATGTTTATGTTGCTCGCGTTCTAACGATTAATTGTTTGTACATAAATATAAAATGCACAGGTGCCTAAAATAAACTTATGTATTCCAAAGCCATCAAAACAAACATTGATTCTTAAGGCCGATTTACACACGTTAAGTTGATAAGTAGGTAACTAAATTTTAACTTAATTTTAAGTGACTTATATTTAAGTGTATGTCCAAACGTATCTAAGAAGTTAAGCTCATTAGTTCACTCAAGATGAACGCTCAACAATGTATTGAAGTCGTAAATTCTGTACTTAAATTTGTTTTAAGTGAAGTTTTGGACGAAGTCGAAGATGAGATTATTAGGGAAATAACTATAACTATACCTAAAATACTGTGGGTGAGAAATTTGATAAATAGAAGAGATCAGTATGGCGCAAGAGTCACTTTGTTTGATATTATAATATTTTAATGCGCTACGGATGACAGAAAACTCCTTTAATTACTTGTTTAATCCGAGAGCGCCACTACACTTATGCACTTAACTAATTTTGTGCATGTCCAAACGTGTCAAGTAGCAAGCCCCGCCCACCAACTTAATCGAAAAATAGAAAAAATTCTATTTATTAAGTTTAGTTGTTAACTAAATTTTAACTTGCAACTTACTACTAAATTTTGCGTTTACATGCAATTTATCACTTAAAATTAAGTTAAAATTTAGTTACCTACTTATCAACTTAATGTGTGTAAATCGGCCTTTAGTTCTGAGGTTACAAAGTATTACCATACTATACAAGTTACACGCGTAATATTCCTCAAAAACCAGTGGTAGTCGATTCGAACAGTCACAAACTAAGTTAGAATAGGCAATACAATCGTAAGATTATAAAATAGGTATATAAACAAGCACCTACTTAAGTTTTTACAGCTTTTTTTTGGTCTGAGTTTATACCTGTAACCATCAAGGCGTCAATATAACATGTATTGAAAAGTGTGTGCTTTAAGCTGAAGACTAGATACTTTATACTAACAGCTTAACCACGTACAAAATCTAATGCCCCGTCTTGACTGCTTGCGAAGTAACCAGAAGCACAAAATTGCGAAGCGAAGTGCGTACCTTCTTAGTTGGCCTACTACACGAGTATTCTGGATGGGGCATAAAAATTGTACAGCATACATGGTTTTTTGGTATTTTCTAAGTTTTTGAAAGATATGTCAAATACATTATTATAAATATAAAATGGTACCTACATATTTTAATGTAATGAATTATGACTTGGTTAAATTTGTACACATGTAAATTTTAAACAATGTTTTGTGATATTAACATAGGGTTGCCAACCATCCTGATTTCCCAGAACATGTCCTGGTTTTTACATTGTCCTGGGCTGTCCTGGATAGTTTCAAAGCAGCGTCCTGGGTTTTAAAAGCATCCTGATAAAGTCATGTACTTTAAAATTCGCTCGCCACTTATACAATTTTTCTTTGTTATTTAATTTTATTCAAATACTTTTATGAAAAAATATTATTATTAGCATTACATGTATTCTCTTTTACTGTGTCCTGTTTTTAAACTGAATTGTCCTGGTTTTTTAAATTTGGGGTTGGCAACCCTATATTAACAGTTTGATGTATGCTTTCATCATAGGATTGCTATTTATATGCTTGCCTATTCAAGTGCTTCAAAGAAAGATTCAAACCAATAGGGAATATGCATGTATTTTTTTTATTTTTTTAAACGTTACTACTGGTTATAACATTACCAAAAACATATATAACACATCAAAAACATTATCCATTATGCTGGAAAAAATGTTTAAAAATCACTATAATTTTTGCGCGGTTTAAACACGCCATTTTCGCGGGCTTGGGTTGTGACGTCATCGTACACGAAAAAGACAGTTGACAGATAAAATCATAGACAAGTCAGAGCATAAAATTCAATTTAACGTCAGTCATGTCATTGTCACGACAGACAGCGTCGTGTAGCGTGACGTCACACGCGCGTCACCATTGGTCGCGACTCGCGACCAATGGTGACGCGTTTCGTAATTTTAAATATCCCGGGCTGATTTTGCATTTTTATATATTTTTTTTCGGCTTAAATAGGAACTAAATTAAAAAAAAATCCTTTTAGTTATAATGTGACGACAATAAAGAACAGGGAAAAAAATATTTCAGGCAAATTAAATTTTTATGCATATTCCCTATTTATGACACGTTATTTAAACTTGAAGATCTTACTATGCTTTGAATTTAGATAGTTAAAAAATTAATACTACATTGGAACCTTGATATAAATAATAACCTAACCAAGAGCATGATGTCCAGGACATGTCTAAGGAGGGTTCCATAAGTATAAAACACGTAATAGGTTTTTTTCAAATTACTTCAAAAGCTATTACTGTCTGATTTCATTCAAAATAATTTTCCTAAAGAGTTTTTAGCATGATCTATCATCAGCATGGAAGCTTTCAAGTTTGTATTAAGCCGGGTCTCCTTCTACGAAACATTACACAAAACATCGAAACATTGGGGCGTGGCTATACATATTTGTCTAGGAATAGACAATGTTTTTGTTTTCGGAGACGAACAAAACATTCCCGCGCGGGTAGAGAGGGGAAGAAATGTTTCATTTCTTATCTAGAGTTCACATCATTCACATGACACCTAGGTACAGGTTTTTTAGGGCTATAGTTTCGCTTGTAGTGATTTTTGTGTTTGTTTTTGTGATCGCTCATAATATAGCCACGCCCCAATGTTTCGATGTTTTGTGTAATGTTTCGATGAAGGAGACGCGGCTTTATACTTTAGAAATACTAAGGGTAACTAACTTACAAACCGCTTTAGAGACTGACTAGCTTTTGCCCGCGACTTCGTCCGCGTGGAACAATACTTTGGGATATCGCTGAAATTTACCCGCGACTTTATTTATGACTAACGAAAGCGGAATCCTATTTTTTTAAACGGAACCCTAAAATAAAAGTAGCCTATGTACCCTATAACATCAGCTATCTGCTAGTGAAAGTCCCGTGAAAATCGGTCCAGCCGTTTCAGAGATTAGTCGGAACAAACAGACAGACAGACCGACTTACAGACAGACAGACGGACAGACAAAAATTTAAAAAAAAAAGTATTTTATTGTAAGTACCGAATATACTTTCAGATTCATTATGTAAAAAGCTGTTAATTTGAAGTTACAAACAGACACTTAAATTGTATTTAACTGTATAGATGTATAGATATTATAATGTATTATATTTTAAGATTTATTATTATCAATTTGATGTTTATAAAATAACTAAACTATTTAACTAAACTAAACTAAACATTAACCCGCACGCGCACCCCGCCTTGGTGACGCCCACTTCGCAACGGGCCGTGCAGCAGAAGTCGTAATATTTTAATTTCGCCATAACTTCAAAACCAAACGTCCAATTTTAATAATTCAAAGACCAAATATTATCTACATAAACTGTACTTAGTGATGAAATAATTTATTTTGATAAGGATTAATAACATGAGTAAAATAAACGCGTTTAAATGTAGTCCAAAAAAAATTCAAGATTTCTAAATAAAAAAATGGTTGTTGTGCCTCACTCGACATAGATAGGTATAGTGTGTCGCGGACTTTTTTGTAGATATTTATAAGATCTACAATTAATTAGAACATTTTATGGTTCTATCTTTTATAGTTTAGGCAGCGTACGCAAAATAAGTAACTTTTCTGGTTGATTTTTTACACCTTGTGTCCGAAAAACCCAAATATTTTACGGAACCCTATTTTTTTCCAAAATAAAATATAGCCTATGTTACTCGTGGATAATGTAGCTTTCGAATGGTGAAAGAATTTTTGAAATCGGTCCAGTACTTTTTGAGCCTATTCATTACAAACAAACAAACAAACAAACAAACATACAAACAAAGTTTTCCTCTTTATAATATTAGTGTAGATTACTCAAAAATGGTTGACTTTGTAAAAGTCATGTTTGAAACTTTGCCTTTATTTTAAAAGACCTATTCAATGATATGGGGTATCAACCCACACAATGAGGTAGAATAAAAAAATATTTTTCATCCTCACTTCATATGTATGGAGAGCCACCCCTAAAATGTAAAATTATTATTATTTTATGATGCCAAAACCAAGACCTATACACAGTCTTTAACTATACCAAATTTCATTTATTTATATCCATAATTACAGAAGCTAGAGGCGCGGACAGACGGACGGATAGAGCGAAACTATAAGGGTTCCTTGAGTTTTACGGAACCCTAAAAAGATACATTGATTTTCTAGGGGTCCGCAGACTTAAATTGCAATGGCAATAGAAAAAGAGCATTTTAATCAGTATTACTACTATATTAGTAGACATAATTTTTAGAAGGGGATTTGGTTGCAAACCAGTGTAATTATTCTATCTCATATATGGAGAACCAAGGTTTGGTTCTCCATTCTTTATTTACCTATAAATATATATAATAGAAAAGTTAAACCATTTATCTTAATGTACTCTACCTACTCCAGTTATTAAGTAAATTTTAGAATTCAACTCGCGTTTCTTGTGATCTAATCATTATGAAACTAATAAATAGCCAATATTCAGTCGCCGGTGATTACTCGTAAAATGCGCGTATTTACCTGCGTTTTCGCTAAAATTACATAAATTTGCAACCTTATTTTGGACTAATTTAATTAGTCTTGATGGTATCCAGGGTCTTATGACCAAGTTAGTAGTAATAACCGCCAATCAAAGACCGAAGTCTAGATTATCAAGTTTTTTCTGCATTATCAACTTAAAAAACAACTGTTAAAGTAATTAATTAAGCTTCAGTCCAATCACATACTACGAGCCCCGATGCAAAATAGTTCGTCTAGTATGGAAAGTAGTGCAAAGCGTAAAATATAGAAAGTAAATATTGGTAAAATAAATAAGAATGTTAAATAAAAAGTAAACCACAATTTGAGGAACATTTTAAAGTTTATTTTACCATAACTGAAATTCTTTCATGACATTACATAACATAAAAAAATTAAGTAATATTCTAAGAAACATTACGCAAAAGTATTCGTCTACCCTTGTCACTCACGCAAAATAGTTCGTCTACCACTTAGTTGTGTCGCCTTTGCTCTCAATGACAGCTTTAACGCGAAGAGGCATGGTTGCAACCAACGCTGCACACTCCTCAGGCGTAATTGACTCCCAGACAGCCAAGAGTTTAGCCTTTAAGTCGCTCTTCGATCTTGATGGATTTTTACGGAGAACTTTTTTCATTTTCCACCATAGGGTTTCGATCGGCGACAAGTCCGGGCTGTTAGATGGCCATTCGATTGTAGGGATGCTTTTCGCCAGTAGCCACGTCTTTGTTGTCCTTGCAGTATGGCAGGAAGCACCATCCTGATGAAAAATTAAGGAATATTGATCCTTAAGTGACGGAATAGAGGGCAGTAAATTCTCTTCCAAAAGGTTTCGATACCTTGCAGCATTGATAGAACCATCCACCAACTGCATACCACCTTGTGCAGACATGCAGCCCCATATCATAAGAGACGCCGGAAACTTCACTTTGCGTTTGAGACAATTAGTATGAAATGCCTCATTTTTGTTCCGAATCACTTTTTTCCTTTCATCGCCGACTGTCTCTTCAAAGGTCATCATCTGTTTTTCATACATTTTCGGTCCAAAATTGAAAGTGCCGGCCAGAAAAAAAAGTGGGTTATTATAATAGAAGTTGTCCGTCTAATCATTTCTTACTATGGCACCAAAGTTGTATCAGCATTGTACTTTTTTTTATTTGAGTTCGAAAATTCTATTTTTTCATACATTTTCGAAAAAAATAATTATTAAAACTAATGAAGTAGCTTGACAAAACATGTCATTTTGGATGTTTTTTTAAACAATATACTTTAAACATGAATATTAACTTCCTCATCCGAGCGTATTCTCGGTTGCAACCTCAGCGACAATGCTTCAAAGTCGATCTAATCTAGGTGATTTGACAAGGTTACTGGTTTTTACTCAGAGCGACTGCCGTCTGAATCCCGCAACCCAAAGGGCAAACCACAGAACCAATATAACCTAATAAAAAGTAGTCTTGCAACTTGACTTAGCATAAACATTTCTTGGAATAGCATAAACCTTTCCTCTTGGTTTCTTGCGATGGACATATCATCGACGTGATCGGACCATACGCCGCAGTTACTTTGGACGCAGATAAAATGAATGGCTTTGTAAAATATAATGAAAACAGTGCGTTCCTCTGGTTTTATAGAAGTGGAGACATATTTATTTTGGACCGTGGATTCCGCGATTCTGTGGCAAATCTCGAATCGTGTGGTTATGTAACACATATGCCAGAAACAAAGTATCCCAATGAGACTCAGTTAACCACAGAACAAGCTAACAAATCAAGACTGATTACGATTTGCCGTAGGGTAGTTGAAGTGGTCAACGGAAGATTTAAACGAGATTTTTGATTGCTGCGTAGCATCTATAATAATAGAGCTCTTAGAATGATGTTTGATTATTTTAGGATCGCGGCAGCCATATTAAATCGCTTTCATGTTTTAATTGAGGACAACCCACATGCTAGAGACATTTTGGAGATTATACATGAAAGGAATAATCATCATCATCATCATCATCAGCCTATCGCCGTCCACTGCTGAACGTAGGCCTCCCCCAATGAGCGCCAACCATCCCGATCTTGGGCAGCCCTCATCCATCCGCTGCCAGCCACCTTCTTCAAATCGTCGGTCCATCGTGCCGCAGGACGTCCTACACTACGTTTGCAAAATGGATGATGTCCTTTGGACTCGTCACTCCAAATGATACTACGCCACTGATCGGAAGTCCAATTTAAATGATCACGAGCAAACTTCAACCTCTTTTTCTTTTGTACAGCAGTCAACAGTGGTTTCTCCTTAGCGGTGTAAAATCCGTAACCCAATTTTTTAGGACTCTTGCAAGTATCAACTGAGACGTCTTTGTGAATCATGTCCTTCGATTCCACCGTGAGTTCTCCAGCTCGAGCACGATTATTTTTGATAATTTGTCTTCAGGATTATGTTTTCTACTGCACTTGTGATGCGTGGTCGATCAGTTTTCTTCAAACAACTTCTTGTTCTTTTCTTTTTATAGTGCTGAATGATAGATTGGACTGTAGACCTGGGAAGTATCAAGTCTTTAGATATTTGGTAACTTGATTTGCCAACATCGACCCCACAAACTATTCGCTTTCGAAGCTCTTCACACACGGGTTTACCACGACCCATTGTTATTTGAAAATGACACAGAATTACTTTTACAAATTTAAATTATGCAACATATCGTACAAAGAAGGAATAATCTTATTTAACTCACCGATAGACGAACTCTTTTGCATCGATTAACAATTAGACGAACTATTTTGCTTATAACTTCTTAGAATTTAAAACAGGATATATGTATAAATTTAAAAAGCTAAAATAGTTTATTGGTTCATAATTAAAAAATAGCATAAGTAACGCGACATGTGATAGTAGAACAGCTTATTAGGGTTCCGTAATACTTAAGGAACCCTTATAGTTTCGCTCTGTCCGTCTGTCTGTCTGTCTGTCTGTCTGTCTGTCTGTCTGTCTGTCTGTCCGCGCCTCTAGCTCCTGTAATTATGAATATAAATTTATGAAATTTGGTGCAGTTATAGATTGTGTATAGATCACGGTTTCGGGATCATAAAAAAATAATAATTTTATATTTTAGGAGTAGCTCTCCATACATGTGAAGTGGGGATGAAAAATATTTTTTCACTCTACCCCATCGTGTGGGGTATCGTAGAATAGGTCTTTTAAAATAAAGGCATGGTTTCATACGTTACTTTTTTATAAAGTTGACCATTTTCGAGTAATCGGCCTCCAAAGTAGTTTGTAAGTTGGTCCCCCCCCTAGCATTTTTAAACTATAGGAGATAGAAACTTGCAAATTTCCATGCTGATAGATCATGCTAAAAACTCTTTAGGAAAACTATTTTGAACGAAATCGCATCATAATTTCTATTTCTAGAGCAATTATAGAAAAACAAATTAACATATTAAGGCAAATCAGAATAATTATACATCATGTGAAATTATCATTTAAAGTAATGTTTCAAAACTGGTTGCAAAATTTAAAAAAAACTGAAATTAACAATTAATAAAAATAACTTAAATTAATAATAAATAAAACATGCTGTCGGGTTTGAACCTACATCCAAGGACAAACACTATGATTAAGTGAGCTACAGTAATTATAGTGATTATTGCGAATTTACGTTTCTTTACCAGAATAAAGAGCTAAGTTTTGAAACACGTAAAATTTTAATTAATAATTAATTTTACGAATATGTGCCTCTTTTACCAATAATTACAATAATTTAATAACACTAAAAACACATGAATATAATTATGTTATCAATTACCATAATATTATTGTTTTTTATTATAATTTAATACCTACCTTTAATATTAAAAGCTTCAATTTGCTAGTTACTTTACGAAAACTAGGTATATCATATATGGCGCTAGTCTCCTGTTTAAATCGTGGATTGATTTTGAAAAATAATACTAGATGTCGCTGTGTTATTGGATTTAAATTCTGTATCACGCTATCGAAAACCTCGCTGATATGTATAACCTCTCAGGTGTCGCGCTTTAACATTTTTATAAGTATCTGGTTGTATTCTTCGTACCTACTTTGAGGTCTCGCTAGAGTGCGCTAGAGTAAATATTTTCTTTGATTGTGATTGTGATGTGATGTGTAATAGACTAAAATAATATGCTCAAATGTTATGTGATTAGCGAAATGCGAATATTAAATAGAAATCGAATAAAACTTATTCTTAAAGAACATCTGGTTACTATTCACTTATATATATTTTGATTATTAATCAACATTCAACATTTACGGAACCCTCCTTAGACATGTCCTGACATGCTCTTGGTTAGGTTATATTTTATATAGATATACAAAAATAATGAAGTTAGAAAAAATCTCACAGAGAAAATTTCACACTAGACGAACTATTTTGCATCGGGGCTCGTATTCTCAGCTATGATTATAATTTAATATTAGTCTTTTTCAATCATTAACATAATTATTTGATATTTTCAGATACAACGCTAAGAGGCGCCACTGGAGAAGGACTAAGCTCAAGCTGTAAGCTGTAGTCTTATCTGATAGTAAATAAACATCTCAAAAATCTTTCTTGTGTTTTCTTAAGATTAATTTACTATTTATTTCTTAGTATTTTCGATAGAAATAAATTTAAAAAATACTTTTTGAATCCTATTACAGTAATAAGGCTAAAGTATTACACCAAATTAGCCTCGAGTCTTGGCCATCATATAGATAACCTCTTGTCAGGGCGCGTGTCGACGAGGCGGTTTCTACCCGGCACGCCGCCGGCCGATGCCAATTACGTATAAAACCGGCTTCGAGTCGGACCGGCGCGTCGTCACTGTATGACCGGTTTCATACATTACTGGCGCCGGGCCGGCCGGGTAGATTACCGGCGCGTCGATACGCGCGCTAAGGACCAGTCACACGGCGCGTTGCGTCGACGCAGCGCAAACATGTAAACGCAATGCCGGCCACACAGTTGCTGCGTTAACGCAGCGTTGTTGCAAAGTAAACGTAACGTGGTTACCCCTCCCGCTTCGTCTCGGGGGGATGCTGTCCGTTGTTCGTACGTCGTCACAGCGTTGCGTCGACGCAGCGCACCGTGTGAATATTACCGTTTTTAGTAAGTAAAACGACGGAGCGACAGCGCTGCGTCAACGCAACGCCCCGTGTGGACTCTAAGGCTGTCCACCGCCAACATCAACGAACTAGATTATATGGATGGGACGGGCGTGCGGTGGACACACTGCTATAGTAAAATATGTATGTATCCAACACCTATCTGTTCGTATTGATGTATCGCTACTTCGACGACGTCATGTTTTTCTCGTTGACGTCACGCTGACGGTGGTGGCCAAATAGCGTAAAGCACTAAGGGCGCGTATCGTGACCCTTTAGAACGCTAACGCTTCGTGGTCTCTGCTAAAGTGATGCTGCTATTTTGCGCATAATTGCATGAAAGCAGACAGCGCGAGATTAGAGAGGCAAATATTTGCCGATTATATAAACGCCTTGCAGAGTGTCACTTTAACATCTCTGGAACATCGAGAGAACCTGCGAGCTATCATATTGCCGCTCACCGCCAGCGCCCTAAGCGAAGTGAACGCGCACCTATACGAGCCACACGCGCCGAAGTCATCGAATTTTATAAAACTTTGTATGAAATCGTATGAAACACCGCGCACCTATCCGCGCCGTAGGAATCGATTCCGGTGCGCGTTCACCTTTAATATCCTCATCGTCTTTGAGGTCACTAGTTAAAATGTGCCATAGGTAAAACCTACCTAACTAGCTTATTGTACCTACCATATTTTGCAAATAATAGGCAAGCGGACTGATTTTTTTTATTACATAAATGAATAGTACTCTTAAATATGAGTAACTTCTCAGAAGAAACCGTATATCAAAAGTCAATATTTTCAAAGGTACAGCGATTTGTATACAAAATTTCGCGAGTCTTTATACCAAAAAAAAATTTTTTTTTGCGAAATTGGTAAACAAAACCTACATCATTAGTTTACTCACATCATATACAAAAACATTCATTATGGTAAGTATGAACTTAAACGCACAAATATGCAAGATATTTACAAATATATTCCGGCGGCCATATACTTCATATACTACTTCATATACTATAACCTATAAGTGACGTCATGTGTATATCGATTTTAGTATGGAGCGTTTTTAGGAGGCTCGCAAAATTTTTTATACAAATCGCTGTACCTTAGAAAATATTGACTTTTGATATTCGGTTTCTTCTGAGAAGTTACTCATATTTAAGAGTACTATTCATTTATGCAATAAAAAAAAATTGTCCGATTGCCTATTATATTAGTATTATTATAATCATATTCAGAGGAGTCCTTAAGACACATTGGGCGCACACAGCGAGCTATCTGTTATGGCGTTTGAAAAATTACAATTTGGCTTTTTTTTGGTGTTATAGAGAAGGCCGTCTGCATCTCCACATATTTGTCTCATATATTTATTAGCTTTCATAGCCCAGCTTCTTTCTTTCTTTACGTAAAATCAATGATAAAAGGGAAAAAGCATTTAAAGAACTTTATTGCTTATTATAAGGTTTCACAGCAAAATGTTATTACATAAATAATTGTATCACAATTTTTAATACTGAAGAAATAGTCATTACAAATGTTTGATATTAATCTCATAAAAATATCATACTTTGTCAAGTGGTCTCTTCTTTTGGATTGCCCTCTGTATTTTCTTTATTCGATTTCGTTGATTGCATTATTTCTTCTAGTAATAAGTCTGCTAAGATTTCACCACTTCCGGCTCCCTGCAAAAAGAAATACGTCATTTTTAATAAGGGAGGAAGCACACTGATTGAGGTAGAACTGACGCCTGCGTGAAGGTGAACTGATTACTGAAGCGACTTGCCACACCCGGTCCGTTCAGTCTACCGTTCGTCATTTAATAGTTTTACAAAGTTATACTTCTAAAAGACATGTTTGATTTTGGGCCAGTTCTATGTACACTACATAGGTAAATAGGAAAAAATATGGGAATATAATAAAAATACGAAAAAATGAATTTGAAGAAGGGTACTTGCGTACAAAAATAATTATTTGAAGAGTTTTGCGAGAACACTATTTTTAGGGCGGCCATGACGGTTGTTTTGACTTGACTTTTGACGTAGTAGACAGTTTTACGAAGAGACGACGTCTTGAATGCCATCCGTCTTTCTTTGTCAAAAGTCATGTCATTGACAAAATGACATTATTTAGTTAATTTTGATCTGATCCGCCATGTTTTATTTTACTTTGTGTTGCTCTCCTTGGCGAAGTTAATTTAAATGTACATGGAAACGAAGTGAAATTAAACAAAATAAAGAATAGGAAACGGTTACTATATTATGTAGCTATATTTACATATACTGTACGTAGGGCTGGCCCAGGCCTCATACAATTGTTGAACATCGCTTTTAGTAGATATTTTTTCCCTCTTTAATAGGAATTTAGTTGTTAGTAGGAAATAGACAGCTATCCTATGCAAATTGCAAATGATCTATGTTAGGCACAAGAAACAACCGACCACCGCTAGTTTAATTTCTTTGTATTACGTAATATTTGCTTTTTTATTTGTTGGCAACAATTTACTGTCAATTATTTTTATTATGATATAAATATAAATGAGCATTTTACCTGTTGTGCGCTGATAGAACGAGCGAGCAATTTCTGCATATATTTGTCTCGACGATGTTGTTCTCGTATACTTTTCAGTCTGTCGAATTCGTCTAATTCTTCGTCGTCTGCACCGTCCACTTCGTCCACTGGAATAAGGATTTAAATTTTTTATTATTTAAACAATTAAGGTTAAATCTGTATTTTAATACGCAATTTAAATGCTCATATATCATATTCTTCAAAGTGTAACCCGATTCTAATATTATAGTTTCTTTGTACCACCAACCACACATTATTTGCACATGGCATGTTGACCAAAAACATATTTTCGTCTATTCAATGTTAGACTACATGATAATTAACAATCTAAAACCCATTTTTGTAAATCTTAAAAAAAACTAAGATACCAACAATTTAATATTAACAAAGAGAGCGATATATCGGCTGTGACGTCACGGCGTGCTACCACCATTTATTTATCAATAAACATTAATGTATGGCGGTAGCAGATTGCGACGACACAAATCGTTTTGCGAGAAAGAGATGGGCAACATTTGTTAATTGCTTATATTTTTTTAATCGCCTTAACCTGAATAACTATTTCTTTTATTATATATTATGTATTTCTATTCAACAATTCTAAAATTTTATTTGTAAAAATGTGATATTCGACACTCGGCGACAAGCTCAAGAAAGTCTAGAACGTGACAAAACGCGATATAGCTTAGTCTAAGTCCCGGTTTGTCGCTGAGTAGTTTCATAAGTCCCGGTTTGTTTCCGCTGTGTGCTCTCGTGTCTGTGCAGGTGGGTAAAATTATGAATAATAATAATATCTATGGACGCTTCACACCACGTCAATCTGGCCCCGTGCTAAGTATCCGAAGAACTTGTGTTACGGGTACCAGAAAACGGGAAGTATATTTAATACTTTTATACTATACATATATTTAAGATTTTTGTTATATTAAACACATTTAATACACATCGATGACCCAGGAACACTGATTTTTTTTTATTCCTTCGACGGGATTCGAACCTGCGACCCCGGCTTGAGCACCAAAGCACTGAACCACTGAGCCACAGAGGTCGTCATAATATTTTATAATTTATGGTATACAAGAGTCCTTGTTTAAGTTTCCGAAAAAAAAAAATACTAGATTTGTACACCCTGGGACTTACTACAAACATCAATAGCATGGTCTTGCACTTATATCTTCTCTAGGGGAGCCCTAATTTAAGGAAGCGTTTGTGTATTTGGGCTTCACACTCACAGACAGTCTCGCTGCACGCGGCGCTTAGCGAGGCTCCGACGTCGCTGTCGAGTCGCTGGCGCGGCAGGCCAGGGAAGGACTTCTGTGTGGCGAGAGAGTTCGCAGCCGGACTCTTATCGGTGTCCTCGCTCGTCCATTGGTTGATAGGTGCTGACGAGGACAGCCGCGATTCCTCTGGAAAATAACCCGAAATTACTTTAGCAGGTTCATTGAAAAAGATTTTATATATGGAGAGGACAAACATTTTTACATTATGGGAAAATAACCCAAAATTACTTTAGCAGGTTCATTGAAAAATATTTTATATATGGAGAGGACAAACATTTTTACATTATGGAGCATAATATAAGAGGTACAGTCGCCGGTGTACTATATTTTGACGTATATCGTATCGTTTCCGCGAGTCGCGATAATGCGAATTAAAACCAACAAATTCATGTTTAGAATGTAAGTATGTAGTAGGTATGTACCTACATTACATAATCAATTAGCGCGATGGCGGATCACCACAAAAACAGAGGTTATTGCTCCAAATTGTGATGTCATAGTTTTCCATGCGCCTGGTTAAATTATATTGAAGCGTGACTTACAGTTTAATATATATTTCATAACTAGAGATTAGTTGATGAAAAAACTACCAGTCCACCACCAAACTATAACAGCGTATTTGGTAGATTTTAATCTTGGATTAGAACAGAGTATTCCTTAGTACTTTAATGTGGTATGTGGTATTTAATATTTTTGATACATCAAACAAGTAAAAGAGCTTCACTTCTTGAAATGCAAGTGGCAATGTAATTGTGTCTCCTCTGTTATTGCTTCATTAATAGTGAAGTAATCGCTTAGTGCTTACGTACATCAGGCGTGACGCAGCTCGTTCGTAAAATCTACGGTGTTTATTACTCACTTGTAACATGATTAGCATTCCGCGAAGGCACGTTGACTGGGTCACTTGGCGCGGGCGGGCCTTGGGCGAATATACTCATCGCTGTCGGTCTGAAATGTACAATTCGAACCATTGTTCAAAAACAGTCGCTGAATTACAAGCAAGTCTTACATAATATTTTAGCAATTCATAATATTATATTGTATCTTATCCTGTCATGTATTATTGCTAATCTTGTATGAGTACATCGCAATTCGCAATCGATAAATAAATGTATTACCAATGACTATTGATTTGGAATACTATAATTTTCAAAAGGATTCAGTGAATGACATTAATTATTTGCACCTTTTGATTTTATTATTTGTATCGGGGATTATACCTACATATTATGTCACCGTAAAATTGTTAAAACCGTTAATTGTAAAATAACGACTGAAATTGTAAAATGTTGAAAGATCGTTGACCCGAATATTCTACGTATAATTTAAAACATTTATTTTTCGTTACATTAGAAATATATAACAATTAACAAAGGATCCTTGGACAGATTACAATCTCGCTAATTATATAAATACGTTTTTACAATTTTACGGTGATACATACCTACTGCACAGCCTATGGAACTTACCTACTGCATAGGCACTTATTATGCCATAGCGCGAGACATCATTTACATCTTATTAAAAAGTTGCCGCGCGTCTTTAAGTACCTATAATTACTATTTGTCACATTTTGTAATTAAAACCGGCCAATTGCGGGTCGGACTCGTGCACGAAGGGTTCCACAGGGTTAGCTAGAGCTTATTATTTTTCATGAAATATGTTAACTACTAGGTAGTGGACTAGTGGTACTACCGTACTACTAGTTATTAATATTAAAAACATCCAGTATTAAAATTTTCAAGTAAAATAGTCAATTCAACAGACATTTGTTTTATTGTGCTTGCTAATGATGAACTCATGAAAACCGACACTTGTTAAGTCAAGGGTTGCTGACCTTAGATTCTCGTGCGTTGTTCACTCGTTTTAACAAAAAAGTCTTAATCCTAAATGTGTGTCGTGCCAAGAACTTAATGTTTTTTTAATCTATATCCATATATACTACCCGTGATATAATAAAGAGGAAAAGTTTGTTTGTTTGCATTGAATAGGCTCCGAAACTACTGGACCGATTTTGATGAGGCACAGGTGTAGATCCTAAATGTGTGTCGTGCCAAGAACATAATGTTTTTTTAATCTATATCCATACTACTCGTAATATAATAAAGAGGAAAAGTTTGTTTGTTTGCATTGAATAGGCTCCGAAACTACTGGACCGATTTTGATGAGGCACAGATGCAGAGTAGACCACGGGGAAGGACATAGGCTACTTTTTATCGCGGAAAAATGTACGATTTCTGCGAAATTAACTTTTGCGCGCACGAAGACGCGGACTACATCTAGCGTTCAAATAAAGAGGAGACAAGACAAGAGGAGTAGACTATTTTGTAATAGCCAAGCGGCACTAACCACGTAACATAAATTGTAACATTCCTAATTTAATAGTTTATCTACAGTAGTCAGTAACAGGATTAGACGAACAACCAACAGCGTTTTTGCATGAAGTCCGCAATAGCTAATTTATAATAAGGCTGACGTAACTCATGTAACATCCTGAGTCAGAGATTACCTGCCCTATTTAATACTAGCCGTCCCGACACACGTTGTTCTGTCTTAAATATGAACTGGAATGAATAAATAACTACACCTACAATGCATTATGCAACCTACACGTCCTAGTATTAGGTACACCTACTTCTACAACCTACACCTTTTCCAATATTTCCGTCTAGCCGTTCTCAAGTTTTAGCGAGATATTGGAATTGCAATCAATTTTTATATACATAATACCTACCTCGTTTTATGTCACGACTCACGTTTTTCGGGAACGGGATTAAAAGTATCCTATGTCCTTTTCCTGGTTCTAAGCTACCTCCACACCAATTTTCAGCCAAATTGGGTCAGCCGTTCTTGACTCTTGAGTTATAGAGTTAGTTATAATGCGTTTCAAATGAGAATAGGAACGTCAATGACCTTTTTCTGTCAAATATCACTTGAAAAGTGCGATTTGCAGAAAAACTTATGAGCATATAAAAATATCCTGTCGGGCGTGTCAGAGTTTTTTGACAGTAATAGTCTTGCATTGAATTTAATTAAAACCTTTAATTATAGTACCTAGATAATAAATAAGTTAAACATAAATTTAACTATCATAACAGTCTAAATTCGAAACAATATGGCGCCGACTCGATCCTATTCTCATTTGAATCGCACTATACACGACTTTCTTTTATATATTATACATATATATTATGTATTATTTGTTAATTCATCGTTTTTTTGAGAATTGGGAGTAGGTCTCTCTTCAATGTGTAAAAAATAAGCTAAAAGAAAGAAAAACTTAGGGGCCCCATACATGATCCTGTTCGGCCTGAACGGATGCAAAATCGTACACTACGGCCGCTGTATCTTGACGGGTCTGAACATAGGCTCTGCGAACTTTAGCGCATGTACAACGCGTGAAGAAAACTGTTATTGTATTATTTTTATATGCCTATGTACTAATAAAATTTCCCTAATACATTTGACCAATTAGTACAAATAAAATAAATACGAAAACACTTAGAAACAGCTATTGCGCAACCTGCGCGAAGTTCAGACTCGCCAAGATACATCGGCCGTATTGTATCGTCTGTGTGCAATTTCGAGATCGCGTCAGTCGGCCGTTCGGACTGAAGCGATTCGTTCCAGTGTTGCCAGCTCTGTTTTTGTGAAACTAACTAAACTCGTATTGAATTCTAGTAAAAAGTACTAAATAACTACTAAAGAAGCTACTTAGGAATTCCTGAAGCCCCCCAAAACCATTGCATTTTAGGTTTTGTTATATTAAATTTCTTTCATTCATTGAATTTCACTATAAATTTTACCATTAAATTAAAATATACTAAGTAGCAAATATTACGTATATAGTAATTAAACGGGTAGTTTTAAGAAAATTACGGACGACTGTATTATTATGATAGGTTTTTTTTGTGTTTAACCTAGGCCATTTTGCATATGATTACTGTCTGGCTCTTTCCTACTAAAACACTACTAAGAACAAAATTTCTACCAAGGAGGGAATAAAATACTCAATTTAGTAAAATTTTGTAAAATAACTAAGTTGGCAACATTAATTCTGGCCTGACCGAGCGGCCTGAACGCGCGGCCTGTCCTGACCGTGTGTGGACAAATCGCTTCAGTTCTTGCCCGAGCCGCGGCCGTGCGGGCGTATATCGTGTACAAGCGTTGTATGAGTTTTCGCGGTGTTTAAATACAAAATTGATAAACACGACCGTAGCGCGCGGCAAACCAGAATGGACTGATGCGACTGTTCCGTGTGTGGGCCCGAATCAGATCAGGCCGAACTGACGTAAATTGGGTTGGATGCGATTTTTTCCGTGTGTGTGCTCGAATCCGTTTAGGCCGAACTGACGTCAGTTCTAACTGAAACGATCGGCCTCTCGTCTGTGGGAGCCTTTAGAAAGGCTAATAGCGGTTAGGGACCATCCATAAATAACGTAACACGTTAAGGGGGAGGGAGGGGGTCGACGAAGTGTGACATTGTGTGACAAGGGGGTGGGAGGGGTCCTAAATATTGTGACGTTACATTTCAAAATCTATTATATTATTATCTAAGTGTTAAAATACGAACTATAAACTATTACTTTACGAAAACCTCAAAAACATAATAATATAAGTATGCCAGTTATAAATAATTTAAAGGAGTGGGTTCAGAGTCCATGGATTGAAGATTATTAAGTTTGTATCTTTAATTTAAAGATAAAAATACTGTTAATGTTTTGTTAATGTAAAATAATATTTTGTTAATTTCTTTAATTAATATAGTAAATCGTTTTTTGTTCTGTTCATTTCTTTAGTTACCATAGTCAATCGTTATTTGTTTCGTTAATTTCTTTAAAGGCTCCCACAGACGAGAGGCCGATCGTTTCAGCTGGAACTGACGTCAGTTCGGCCTGAACGGATTCGAGCACACACACGGAAAAAATCGCATCCAATCCAATTTACGTCAGTTCGGCCTGATCTGATTCGTGCCCACACACGGAACAGTCGCATCAGTCCATTCTGGTTTGCCGCGCGCTACGGTCGTGTTTATCAATTTTGTATTTAAACACCGCGAAAACTCATACAACGCTTGTACAAGATACACGCCCGCACGGCAGCGGGTCGGGCAAGAACTGAAGCGATTTGTCCACACACGGTCAGGACAGGCCGCGCGTTCAGGCCAGAATTAATGTTGCCAACTTAGTTATTTTACAAAATTTTACTAAATTTAGTATTTTATTCCCTCCTTGGTAGAAATTTAGTTATTAGTAGTGTTTAAGTAGGAAAGAGCCAGACAGTAATGATATGCAAAATAGCTAATAAATACGTAATATTTCCTAGTATATTTTAATTTAATGATAAAATTTATAATCAAATTCAATTAATGAAAAAAATTTAATATAAATAAACCTAAAATGCAGTGGTTTTTGGGGGCTTCAGGAATTCCTAAGTTAAGTAGCCTCTTTAGTAGTTTTTTAGTAGTTTTAGTAGAAATCGATACGAGTTTAGTAGTTTCACAAAAAAAGAGCTGGCAACACTGGAACGAATCGCTTCAGTCCGTACGGCCGCCTGATGCGATCTCGAAATTGCACACACACGATACGATTTTGCATCCGTTCAGGCCGAACTGAAGGTAGACCGGACCATGTATGGGGCCCCTAATAAATATCTATAATTAATCGTTTTTTTGTTTTGTTATTGTATGTAGTGATATTTTTATTTAATAATTTCTTAATGTAAATTTGCAAAATATGTGACGTCACACTAGGGAGGGGGGGGGGGTCTCACAAATGTGACCAACTGTGACAAGGAGGTAAAAAATCGTGAAATTCGTGTGACGTTATTTATGGATGCCCCTTATAATGCGAATAGTGTGATCCTCAGCTACAGTTAACGTACCTGACTTCCGGCCGCTTGCCCATGCTTGTGATGGTGGCCTGTTCGTCGACCTCTTCGATCACTTCGTTGGCGATCTTCATGCTGCCGCCCGCCGCCGCAGCGGGTTTGTTGAGCGTGGGGTTGCTCGCAGATATTGTGAAGCGACCACCTGACATTAAATAAATAACATATTGTAGATAATATGCAATATATATGTACGGTCGCGTCACCGACAAACCCGGTGTATAGAATTATTCTTATAAAAAAAACTATAATTCATACGGACTCCAGGGTCATCGTCAAGTCATGTTGACCCAACGTTGCGTTGGCCTGGAAAAGTGATGGCCAGTGTCAACGTGTAGACAGCCGATTTGCCTTGCCTTAGCCTTATTGCTTGCCGCTCACCTAGTTGGCCGAGTGAAGCCCAGCGTCAACGTGTGGAGAGCTCATTTGGCGCAACTTGTCTTCGCTCGCTGTCACTCGTGATCACTTGCCTCACTTCGGACCGGTCTCGGTTTACAAATGAAAGGCGCTCGTCTGCGCTCGGCCAATGTGTGGGCAAACACTCGTCTACAGTAGGCGCTTGCATTGGCATTCAACAAACTTGTCCAACGCGTGGACATCAGCACTTGCCTTGTACCTTTTTGCCGACGCTCGCGCTCGCATTGGCCTGCACTGGGCCAACATGTATAGCCGACTTTAGCAAGGGTGCAATCAATAGTCACGAGTTCCCGACATTATTAATACTCAACTGTCACCTTCAATTTCATGTCCTCAAGTCCTACAATCAACTTGTCACATTCAACCTAGTTTCTCGTTACGGATATTGTAAAAAAACCCTGTAATATACCGGCCAATTTACTTCAATCAGAGCTATATTTTAACACGAACACGTATGGACTGGCGACGAGGTCGTTAGGTGTAACTATCTCAGCTAGCATACATATTCATACTTCCATTGCCTTTTATTACTGCCTCGAGTAACTTTAATCAGAATAAGTGTGCAATGTATTATGTGCATAACATTATACAATAAGTACAACTACAAATGGATTTCGAGGCCATTTAAAATGGGTTTTCTCATTTGTTTTACTCGTTTGGCCTAATTAAAAGTAAATTAAGTTTATTCATTTTCATTTTATAGAAATTTAAATAACGATTATATGTATCCTTAGATGTGTGTATTTAAGTAACATGTCGACAAAGTGCTAAAATAAAAACATTAAAATTTTTTTTGGGGTATCTCCCCTACACGTAAAGTAGGGATGATTATTTTTCATCCATCCAGGTGCCATCAAATAAAATTCAAATATCTGTAAAAAGTACATCCCTGTGACACTTTATTATTCAGTTCGCAGTCGCTGTAACGCTTACCAAAATTACATTATTCGCACGTTGGAACGTCCCAAAATTATTAGTAACTACTTATTCCTCACGTTCCTCGGTCATTGCCAATTGCCATTCTGCTTTCTTTGATATTACATCATACCCGCGTCGGACAAATTAAAGAAACCATGAACTGGCATATTGACACATTGTATTTCCATAGTAAAAACACGTTTGGGTATTACCATTCGATCGCCTGATCTGTTTTGTAATTAGTGAAGAAACAAGGTTGAATTTTTTCACTGACCACACAATGAAGAAAAAAGGTGTCTAATGTTTGTGTGCCTATTATAAAAACGATAGTCTTCTCTGCACTCCCAAACAAATATATAATTTTGAAAACCATACTTAGTATAATTTTAACTACTCTTTCATGGTTCAGTGGTTTATAGATTGACTATCGATTTCAATTTCCGCATTAAAACAGGAAAAAATCTATTTTCAATGTGCAGGTTGATCACCTGAATATCTGACAGGAAATATGATCCATGCGTCCGATGGGCATGTTATGTAAAAAGTCAGTCCTTCGCCTGATCTCTCGCCAGTCCGCAGTCGTGTCGGTCATCCGTCCCACTGAGTACGAGAGTAAAGAAAGAGAGAATGCTCTTGTATTTTGCGGCGCCCACACTTGGACACTATAAAATAACTCCTGCGTTTTCATCAAAACGAGATTAGCTGGACTGATTTCAATGAATCCGGCCACCATTACGGAAAATCGGTGTGGAGCTACTATTATTATTATAGTATAAATTCTTAACCACTTCCAGGAACTGCGTCATTTATCTCCCATAGTAGATATTTACTCTTTGCCATAGGCCACTTACCTATTTATTTAGTTGCTTACGGCTAAACTAAATTCTTACTTACCGCTGTCAGTTTGTGTGGGTGTCGCCCCAGAGGGTGGTCGCTGCTCCTCTTTCGAGAACAATCTCTTCAACATAGAAGTGACGGAGGCGGTCCTAGCTATTGTCGGCTGTTGCAGCGACGCCATAGAATTGCTCGAGCCCAGATTATTGTCGTCTTTCTTCCCTCGCCTGCTCCCTCGAGATACGATGAAATGAATTCCAGATTGAGCATCGTCATTCATTTGCAGTTGCTGTTTAAATATAACAGCATATGTTACTGGTGTGACGTCATAAAAACGTGGGTAACGCTAACGAATAAAATTGACATAGAGATATCGAGCGCATAGTTTTAAGGCATCACTTTGCAATGCAATTTATTAATTTCGCGGCCAATAAAAACCAACAAATGACGTAACGTGTATTTTGTTCAAAGAATATTAAAGATATAGTAGATGGAAACTTATTGATTCGTTATGTGCAAAATCAATTACATTTGCTATTTTAATTTTCTTTCCAACGCAAATGGGACCTTGATAAACACTTATATAGCATAATAAATAGTATCTAATATTTTATAAAATAAAAAAAAATCTAAATAAGTAGTACCTAGGCAAATGGGATTGTGAATTAAAACGGACGTTAAAATACAAACACGAACCTACAACCACTTAGGCGACATGTAAATAAATTTGCAAGTCATATTGCATAGACATAGAAGCAATTAGATAGAAAAGAGTTAATACATTAATATTACATATTATAGTGAGTCAAACATAAAATTAGAAAATAAAAACAGAAAGTGAAAGTTAGATAGGTTTAGTTTAGGTAAGTGTAACGTTAGATATAGAAACTGAAAAAATACCGTTAGTAGTTAAGTTAATCACTATTTATGTGAAGTGTATAAAATACCTGTAACCTAAATTAATTGAAAACATTACCAGTTGATACCATATTATCAGTAACTGTTAATACTCGAAGGGCTGCCAATTTTTTGTTGTAATTTTGTGCTGTACTAAGAATTCTATTTCATTGTATCATGATTCATGCCTATTTTTGGAATCCCTGGGTGCAAACACGACAACGCACCAAAGTTCGATTTCAAGAATTTTTCTTATAAGGCGCCAAAGTAACATTAGCAAATATTGGTCTTATTGACCTCTATAATATTTGTTCCTGACAATAATTGTCGATCAAATATAGTAATTATTACTAGTGGAATATATTGAAAACAAGAGAAGAAGAATATAACAAATAATGGAAGTGAGTAGCTTACACTTTTAAAAGCAACAACAAATTCTATGACGTAAACCCTAATCCTTCTATCCTCAAAAACTACACAGTCATACATACCACAACAACAGAAGTAGGAAACTCATTCCTGATATGCGTACAAGGAAAAAACATAATATGACTAATTGGCAACCCTTGCACCGACACACTGCTAAGCTCCAACAACCGAGCGTGCAGCATGCTCTTAAATCGGGGAATCTAACCTCTGGCGGGGCGAACTTGTAACTCACGGTGTTTGATGGTACCATCTCGTCGATTTTGAGCGACGAAGGGTTAACGGTGACCATGCTCCGTTGCCTTAAGGGGACAGCCACTCGCGCCGTCGAAGGTTCCGGATGCTCCTCGCGTTGGTTCTCCGTGGCTATGGTGTACGGTAGCTCGGACGGGAACACCTCATCCCAGTACTGATCCCTGATCAGCTCCGGATGCTCGTGGTGCATTTCGTCCACAATCATGTATGATACCTGTCAAAGATTGCGGATAGTGAATGCCTTGTCAAAAGTAAGTTCACCTAGAATTCATACGCTACTACGGTGCTTCTTTTATAAGATTTGTAATACTAGACTTACACTTAAGGCCGTCCCCCGAGCAAATGACCTTGAGGCGGTCAGCCGCATAACTCAGTTCAAAAATTTTTACATAACTTAGTTCAAAATTGACCAAAAAAAAAATTAAACGGCGAATATCTAGCTTATGAAATTGCCTATCTATTGGTGTGTGTCCCAAATAAAATTAACTTGTAAATACTATGACCGCCTCAAGGTCTTTTACTCGGGGGACGGCCTTAACGATATATTCCATACAGTATTAGTATTTGTTGTTATAGCGGCAACAGAAATACATCATCTGTGAAAATTTCAACTGTCTAGCTATCACGGCCTGGCGATAGACGGACGGATAGATAGCGAAGTCTCAGTAATAGGGTCGCGTTTTTACCCTTTAGGTACGAAACCCTAAAAATTAATAATAAACGTGTTTCACTTACTTGCAAGTCTCTATCAATCAGCCAATTCACTTCAAAATCGTCGTCATCCTCTCCGAAGGGATTTATAAGAGACTCCGCCACTTTCAGCCAGCCCATGTAGAAGAAGAACTCTAGCGTGGTGAATATTGGGAAATAAAGGTCTATATTAGATATGTAGGCTGACGACGTCGTGTTCAGTTTGTTCTCCACCCACTGGCTACCTAACGCGGACGTTATGAAATACGAGTATACCGCTATGGTAACTACCTGAAAAGATCATCTTACATTAAGGGCCTGTTAATTGTTTCACAATCATCTAATAAGGATAGCTTATTCGGATGTTGTGTCGCCGCTGACTTCATATCGAGCGACAGAGACAGAACATGCTAATAAGCTATCTGACACAGACTGATCCGGAATCCGGAAGGCCGTAGAAAATTAAGAGCATTGAAAATACAACTCTTGTACTAATAAAGTAGAGCTGAACATCGAAAGTGTCGAGTCAAATGTCAATGTCATATTACATAATATTATATGACACTCGAAACTTCGATTTTCAACTCTATTGTATTAGGGCTGAGTTCTATTTACAGTGCTCTGAATTTATCAGAGCCCGCCGGATTCCAGATAATAATATAGTCCCGGCCTAACGTATACATAAGAATTAAGAACGTGTTTACACTGCGGCATTGCACTAGCGCTGCATTTTTCAGCGCAGCTGCATTTAGGTAGTGTAGTGTCATGGATAAAATATTGAAGGATTGAGTAATTGCAAAATTAGAGACTTGGTGGTAACATAATATTTTAACGATGCTTTCCTTTCTAATTAAAACGATATCACCTAAAAATAGTGTCAAATTATACAATCAATATCAATCGAATGTTGTTGTTAGAAAGGGATGCATCTGTTATGCAATTAACTAAATGCTAAAACCAATTTTAAATATAATTCATTTATGCCCTTGTTATAAGGTTCATTTTTCAGGAAAACCTTGCATTCTTTGTCTGGAAGTTTTGAGCGCATAGTTTGTGTGTTCGTGGAAACATTTTAATGAGTTTTATCACGCGATCACAATGCTTAGGTTCTAACTTCTAGTTGCCTTTAGACTTTGTACTACTGCGATGGCTCAAATAAATTTTATTGTAGGTATGATATGATAACGTTTATTTATTTATGTGATTCAGATGTTTTATTATCCGAATGGTTAAACACAGATGCATTATGCAATCAAATTACTTAGACATACAACTTGTACTGAAACCGCAATACATTTTGGAGTCCTAGCCAGTGGCGTAGTGTGGATGTCTACCGCCCGGGGCGGACGTCAATTTTGCCGCCCCCTTACTTGGGTTTGGCCGCCCTCTTACTTAGGTTTTGCTGCCCCCTTACTTAGGTTTTGCTGCCCCCTTACTTAGGTTTTGCCGCCCCCTTAAAAGTGCCGCCCGGGAAACCCCTACTACGCTACGCCACTGCTCCTAGCCAACTAGGTAGTTCAATTTTTACGAGGCAAGTTTTGAAGCAGGTCTTAATAATTTTGTAGGTATTGCAAAATGTAGACCTGTAGCTGAAACAGGAACAATTCACAACTTCGAATGTGAATGAGGGTTTTTAAATTCGTGACATCTGACAGCTTTTCGACACGACAAGGACCGTCGGGCTACCAAGTACCGCCTGGTGACAGAAAAAGAATCGAAAATTCTTATTGACCGTTTTCTATACCACTTACGCCACCAGATGACGCTTTATGTGCGTTGGATCTGCCCTTAGGGGCAGAAAAAATATCAAACACCCTCGGGCACTGACATAATTTTCATACAATTCTCTTTCGATGACGTTACGGATACCTACGTTGTTGTCAATTGTTCCTGCTAAGTTGCTAACCCCACAGGTATTTTTGTATTAAACCTTCAGATTCAATTTAAATAAAGCAATAACCAATCTTTAAATGTCACTTACGAGATTTTACCGTGCATTAAAGAAATACAATGCCACGTCATTAATTAGGTCGAATTTATCATTAATTATCATTTAATTACGTTTAGACTAAATGGGATCTAAATAGTAAAATGTTAATCGTGTAATATTTAACCCACAACTGCAACTACTGAGTAGTAAGGGACAATAGCGGTAACAACAATCATAGTCAACATTCCATTTGATACACAGAATACAGAACATCCAGAATGAGAGTTCGATCACATTTGTAAGCAGCGCATTGTGTCCGTGTTACTTTACTCTTTACACTTAGAAAACAAATCGCATTATTATGTTACGACAATTAGGTATTCAATAAAAATTAATTGAAAAAAAGTTGGGTAAAATATCCGTTATTCTGTGGCAACATATTATTATGATAGCCACTCCTAGAAGTAGTCGTGACGGCTTCACTTTCAAGCGCGTTGACGGTTTCTGGATGATTTCTGTATTTTGTGATTTGATATAGTCTCAGGGTGCCAAGAACTGAACTTTTGAGACCCATAACGAAATTATTAGGGTCACCATGAAAGATCCAAAATTTATAATGCTAAACTGAACCAACCTGTGTGTACACGAGTGGTACACTTATAGTATCGTAGCTGAGCAGCAATCCAGCCTGTCCTCTGAACTTGTTCAGTTCGTCTATTATTGTTTTGACCGCAAAGTCGTCTCTTATCCTGCCCTCTTTGCGGGCTCTCGTCACTATACTTGTAGCCCATACTATTGGTAACCTAAAAAAAAACAACGTGCTTTAGACGACACGACTGAAGTAAAACTTCTATTTTCATGCACTGGCTACGAGAAGAAGAGAGAAAGAAAATATGCGCTTGCACTGCTCTCTGTTGCTCCTACAGTGTGATACTGACAATAGGCCTTCACTATGTCTTAAGATAGGTACCTATATGAATCGTAACTGGCTATGAGAGAAAGAGAGAAAGGAAATGTGTACTGTACCCACTCCTCTCTTTCTTGCCCCTACAATAATTTACGAAACATAACTCTTCTCTTTCTATCTTCACTAACTTATATCTCCCTCTCAACTTCCCTCGCCCGATCACACTTTTCGTAACTAATCACTTGCACTAATCAGTCGCTGCACTAATCACTAACCAAAGTGAATACAGACCTTAACGCTCTCATCACGCATTCACCAGCTTACTCCCCAAGCCAAGCGCGCGTAAAGCAGTTTTACTTCAAAAATAATTTCAATATGCGCTCATATTTCGCACGTCCCTTTTTAGGGTTCCGTTATACTTAAGGAACCCTTATAGTTTCGCTCTGTCCGTCCGTCTGTCTGTCTGTCTGTCTGTCCGCGCCCCTAGCTCCTGTAATTATGAATATAAATTGATGAAATTTGGTGCAGTTAAAGATTGTGTATAGATCACGGTTTCAGGATCATAAAAACATATTAATTTTATATTTTAGGGGTGGCTCTCCATACATGTAAAGTGGGGATGAAAAATATTTTTTCACTCTACCCCATCGTGTGGGGTATCGTAGAATAGGTCTTTTAAAATAAAGGCAAGGTTTCATACGTTACTTTTTTATAAAGTTGACCATTTTCGAGTAATCTGCCTCCAAAGTAGTTTGTAAGTTGGTCCCCCCCTAGCATTTTTAAACTATATGAGATAGAAACTTGCTAAAAACTCTTTAGGGAAATTATTGTGAACCAAATCGGACAGTTACTTTTCTTTTGGAGTAATTAAAAAAAAAAGGATATTGCGCGTTTATAGTTACGGAACCCTCCTTAGACATGTCCTGACATGCTCTTGGTTAGGTTATTAACCATTGGGTACGAAACGTAGTTACTAAGTATTCTGTGACGAAACCCTAAAAACATTTTCAATATTGTATTCAAAGTTATATTGCTGTGAGTAGAGTTATTTGTCGAAGTAGATTTTTCTCCAAGAACACTATTCCACGCGAGCGAAGCCGCGGGCAAAAGCTAGTTTACTGATAAGATATACAAGTTCCTATCAGTGGCGAAGCGTGTATAGAAGCCGATTCCCATCGGCTTCCCTTTTGTGTTGGATACATTTCAGTAACTATGACAAATTAATTCGAAAACTAATTCACTACAGCAATGACTTATTGTACAAGCTATAGCGTGATGTAGGGCCGCGCGAGCGCCATCTATGCAACGGACATCACAATATCACATAACCCGATGAATATCGGCTTTTCGCATTGTATAAAAGACCTTATTTCGTTCGAAATAAAGTTGAAATTTAAATTATGCCGTCCTATTGGACGGCCAGTTCGAATTTTGAAAATCGTAATACCTTGTCTGAGCACTTAAGTAATGAAATATATGTTTCATTCTATAATAGTCATTATTTCGTTTGTTTTAAGGTTAAATTCAAACTCAGGCCTAATGGCTCTTAATACGTTTCGGAAATGAATGACAAAATATTCTTATAATAATTTTATTGGTCAAAATGGTCATACAGTAAGCCGCTCTGAGACCGGTTATGGTCTCTCATTGGTTGAAAATCCCAAACATTAGAAAATTTCTTCTGGAATTTTTTGCATATGTCGTATGCAAAAAATGGCATGGTCGACTGCAATACTGCATATTGTTTATTATGCGTAATTGTAATATTTTGTAGTGTAGACTATAGTGTAAAATTGTATACTTATTTATATATCGTGAAGTTGTGTAGTGTACCTATTTGGATTGTAAATTGCATTATTGTGGTGAGTAGATTGGTGTGTGAGTAGAATTCATTAACTGGCTTTTCCAAAGCCGCCTTTTATCATACTCGAAAGACGCTGTTTTATAATATCAGTGCTTACTTGTCTAGTGAAGGTGAGCTGCGGTTGGTACATCTCGAAGAACGAAACTCTAACTCTGTACCGAAATAGATAGAATCCCACAAAGCAGCCTCTAGGTATGTAGGTACTATGTTTCTGCTTAATATGCATAAATACCATAGTGGCTTCCCTCTGCGGAAAAACCACCCTTCGCCACTGGTTCCTATTTATTATGCAATATGTATAAGTAATAAGATCAATGATAGTATGATTAATATTCATGGAACCGTCTTTAGCCATTACATCATCGTTCGGTCTTCATCGTTGGAATAAAAACTAAACTCTGATCAACTTAACTGACCGACCTTCGCTGTCATATCACATAATAAGTTACCACAGCTATTCTACCTGTGTCATATTTCCAAACTTTTGAGATAGAACGTTATATTATGTTCATTAGAGAGGATTTTATACTGGGACTAGGTACATGATTCGGAATCCAGCGGGCCCGGGAAAATTCAGAGCACCGAAAATAGAACTCAGCGCTAATGCAAAATAATTGAAAATCTAAGTGTCGAGTGTCGAGGTGTCATTATATATGACATTGACACTTGTGTGTTCGATTTTCAGCTCTATTGTATTAGCGCAGATTTCTATTTTCAGTGCTCTGAGTTTTCCCCGGCCTTCACACATCATGTGATGATGTGAACTAGATAGAAAGTTCTTGTTACTTTTTTACATACCAGTGTTTGGATGGTTTCGGAAATTTTGCATTAAGGTTATCAAGTATAACCTTCTCATTTTCTAGTAGAAGACCAGCTTCCACTAGATTATCTAATGTAGGAAATCGTTTCTTTACTCGCGGTGAGATCATAGTTAGCACCATAGTTAGACATAAGCACACGTATCGCAGAATAGTTCGCCTCATCAGCCGCCCTCGTTCGTCCTGCAAACAATACAACACATATTACATACATTACAAACAATCGTCGTCACATCTGCATCCGCTTGTTGTAAAGCATCGCTCACATCCATCCGATTTGTAGAACTCAATGAGATTGAATCGCACGCCTCACAATCAAGTACTATGCCAGCTAATTTGGATTTTAGATTAATTACGTGGCCGATTCATGTTGATTCAAGATTATGTTAATTTCGATACAAATTGTTATCAATTTGTAAATTATAACTAGCATCTAAATTCTTAACCCATTAACAATATACTATAAATATACTATGAAACATGTGGGTCATAACAATCGCAATCTACATACAATAGCCGATTCATAAGAATTCATTAACAATTAAAAGTAGAAAATTTTGCAGAAAACCAGTTAGGTAGGTACTTACTAAGAAAAATATTTAAAAAAAAACGAATGCTCTAATTTTCTAGTAAAATACAAGACTACCTAGTTTATCATTTGTAGATAATATTTTTTTTATTTAATATACGTACGACAAAATATTACGACTTAACTGTACCTACTAAACAAAGTACAAGATTAGTACCATCAAATGGCGAACACGGAAATGATAATACTATGTCGGCGTAAAATTATCCATATCTCTGTATAGATTATTATTTATATTATTTTATAATACAAAAATTTATTACAATTTTATCCAAAAGTCATTGCATTATTATTACTTGGACGATTGTGTAATAGGAAATAGATGTTAATGCCCCGCGCCACCAAGACGAGACAAACGAAGCGCAAAGGCGCTACATAACCACCTTTTCTCCAAGCGTTTCGTCGATATTTTGAATCCTCATAACTGGGGTTTGGTTTATACAGTAGTATTTTCATGTAAAATTATTCACAGACGAGACCAAATGACTCGCACTTTCAAAAAGTTATTATCGTCTAGAGCCAAGCTTCTGACTCTACACGCCCTAACTCTACAAGGCCTAACTTCACAATCTTTACATCTTGGTCAAAATTAGTGGCTTGGCCATTTCATTACTACATACATGAGCATTAGTAACAGGACAGTAAATAGTATATAACAGTTAAAATAAATATATTCTCATTTAACTTTTTCACGGTACGTAGCGAATTGGCCAATCCACATATTTTTATTAAAATGTTCTTCGACTTTTCGAGATGGCCGTACAATTTCATGACTTTTCATAAGTTTTGTTAAGTTTTAATAATTTGAAAATTTGTTAATATAATCTACACAAATAATACAAAAACTGCAATTGATACATTGAAAATGATCATTGCCAAGTCACTAATCACTATATTACATAATATATTAAATTATAAAAAATGAATTTTCCACACAGTCACAAAAATTTAATGAGCAACTTAAGATGGGCCATCTTGAATTGTACTTTTTGTGAATAAAAGACTTGTTTTTCTATATTTATTTAATGTTTTTACGGGATAATTAATAGATATATGGACATTTATTATATACGTAGGCACTCTAATTTTTCCTGTTCATGTTAAAGGTAAATAAGTTTATAATATGTACTTAACACGTTAGAATAAAAAATAGAAACATACATATTCATGCTCTATTTGGATTGGTAAGAGATCTGCCATAATTTCATTATGATCACTATCAATTTTATAGATTTTATTTTAGAATAGGTAGATACTTGATATCACCAAAAAATGACTCTATTCTTTAAGATTCGAATTAAAATTTTATACAAAATAATGTCGTACAGCTCGTACTTATCAACATTAATCAGCTGAAATGCCTGAATGACTTTATATTAGGCACCATTTTCGATTGTACACCAAATCACATTGAGTCATATCAACCAAGAGCCATGCAAAATATTCACTTCTCACAAGCACTACTGATTAAATTATCACTGAACAGTTACAGAAAAATCGGGTAATTGCGAACTGTTACCCCGAAGGTTACCCTGAGTAGAATTCTATTAAACGTCATATCTGAGAATTTACCCTAGCATACATTTTAACATTTTTTCATCTAGCATAATTATGGAGAATTCACCTTAGTGTGAATGCTTGGAGGTTACAGATCGGAATAACCCAAAAAATCTAGGATTGTTTTTATAAAACATTTTAACGAAATAGATATTGATTATTTATTGATATAATACCTATAGAAGTGAAGTCAGAAAAATGTTAGAAAAGTATTCGAATTTAAATTAAATTGTTTAATAACTTAGCCAAATGTCTCAGAATACTCAGTACTCATCAGCTCAGCAGGTCTAAAAAGGCCGTTTTGGCAATTCATTTTCAATTCTTGTTATGAATTACTGACAGCAATCGTAAAATGGCCACTTGAATTGCAATTAATATTAAGATTTGGATACAAATTGGCTGAAATGCATTCATTTGACAGATTTACAAGCAGAATTGCTTTAGTGTCAAATAGCAATATTGCGATGATATTGCGTAAGTGGCCTTTTTAGACCCGCAGTTTGTCTCATTCAAATTTTATCTATGTCGTCAAGAGTAATACCTATATATTTCTTACCGGTTTCATACTCATTAAGTAGGTACTCGCATATTTATATTTTATTATCATTTAATTTTTGTTATTAGTCATTAGATACAAATTTTACGCCGAAAAAGTAATGTACAGGACCAATTGAAAATTTGTCATGCAAATTTGGTCGCAATAACTACTTAAAATTAATTTAATGGAAATTTTACTGAAGCGACGTACATACATAACAACTTTACTACTATTTTACGACTAAAATTAATGTCACAAGATTACTACTTCGAAGTTCTATTGTTATATTACGCAATCGCCACTAAATGGTTACGCGTAAATTAAATTATTATACTCGTAGACATAAACTGACCATTTACACGTTAGTAAGTTCTGTCAAGAGTGACCTACCTTTCCAATGCCATCTACTTTGTACCTCGTTTATTATCCTATGACGATATTTGATCATGAATAAAAGACAATAATTGTTATCTTGAAGACTGATAACGTAGGTAAGCATATTATGTGTTAATTTTGAAGGGTGTCTCGAGCCAAGACACTATCTTATCTTGCAAAACACCTATAATGAAGAAAGGTTAATTTTGAATTTTCAGCATATTTCAAATTTAATATACTAGTAGTATAATTCCAAAAATCTACTGAGTTTATACAATATTTTTAATAGAATTCAGATTTTGTGATTTCAGAATTCAGATAAATAATTATAATCCATAATGTTATATTTACAAATATTCCAGAATTACTGATTTCTAATTCTGAATACACCTAGTTACATACAATTTCTTATAAAAGTGTGTTCAATGAAGGAGGATAATGTGAACTTGACCTCGAACGATTCTAAGCAGCATTGCTCTAGTGTATGAAACCGATCTTTTTACGAAATGCAAATTATATAATTGAGCACTGTACCAAATAATACGTTTGAAGCTCCATTCTAAAATAAAAATTGGTATCTCTATGCTCTCATCCTGATCTATTGGCTAAATCAGACCTAGGGGAAAATGAACAGCGGCGTAAATGAAATTTGTATGCTATCATGATTTTGACAGATTTCCATGCAATTCATTATTCGTTAACGTTACGTTTACGCCGCTTTCAAATGTTCCTGATATGCCCACAGATGAATTTTTAGTAGCTAACTACTACTATAGGCTGATTATAAAAATGTATCAGTCTCTTGAAATCGTCATCAACTATAGATAAATGTGGATTCCAAAATAAAGACATGGCAAGTAAATAATGAAAAAAGTGTATTTAATAGACTTACCTGACCATGTATAGTAGCAGATACGAACACAGCTATGGAATCGGGCCAGGGTATGGTAGTGTATTGATTCCACCAACGATTCATCACAACAGTAACATAAAAACCAAGCACAAAAGACAATGGAATCACATTTCCATGAAAACTACAATAATTTACAACTCCTTCGAACAATCTGGGAATTATAAAATAAGATTATTTGTGTGCGCAAAATGAAAGAGTTAATAACGGCATGCAGAAAACAAATAAATTGATACTGACCTTTTTGATTCCTCATCTAAAAGCAGGCGGTAAGTAAGATTTAATACATAATAAATAAGTAAAAAAGCTAGTAAATCTAACCATACTAGTTTGTATATACTTCCTCTCCATCTGAAACGGACAAAAATAAAATAATGTTAGGCGATAGCCTAAAAAGTTATGATAATAGTTTACATAATAATAATATTATTATAGTTGTGTTTAATCGCACACGCAATTTTTTACTAATAGCCTGTTGTTTGGTTAGGTGTGAGAGTTAGAAAATGATGAGTGTAGATCATATTTAATTTTTGCAAGAGAGAGAGGAACTTATCCGGGGGCATGGTAATGTCTCCACCAAGACGATTGTTTCGAACCCTCAGAACTTGGATTTGGATTATACCAGATGAACGAAATTTTGCGAAATATGTTCCCAGCAGCGGACTTATTAAACATATAAAGTTTTGATTGCATAGCTCTTATACTTTAGATTTTATTTATATCTAATCCCTGATTCCGCTACTGACTCACTGATGATCATCAAAATCTATAGGGTACTTTCAAATATCCTAGAGAGCTGAAATTTGGTATGTAAAGACAAAATACATTTTTTTTGTTCAAAGTTGGTATTATTATACTCTTTTTGAACGTTGTTGAAATGTATAAATACACAAAAAACATATTATAAAACTTGGAAGTTTGTATGTGACTTCCGTAAATTTTGATGCTATAGGTCTGAAACTATAATAAGGATCCTTCTTATTAATAATAAAAAAATATATTGTTATAAGCAACTTACAAAAAGAAGTGAAATACTGAAATCCCACAAAAAACATTTCATGTAAAAATTGCCAAGACGAGACCAAATGACTCGCACTGTCAAAACGTTAGATCTCAACTACCTATACTTCGATTAATTTTAAACCAACCTCACACAATCACTAATCTTAATGTAGGCAATTACTTATTAATACTCGATTACACTACAATACAATGTTATATTTTTTTTTTGGAATCCCGTTCTTTGTAAAGTTATTAAAATATTTTATTTTATTAATTTAATAATACCAAATATGTACAAAAAAAGAAGTTGCATTTTTTTAAATTAATAGTACAACGAGTCCACTATTTTGATTATGATTTATTTGTACCCTAATAATTTATCAATGATTAAGCGTTCACATCACAATATTCACGTCACTGAAACTTACTTTAAATTTCTTGTCTCAGTAAAGTAAATTGCCATTATATTATATTATTTATATTATAGGTATTAATTATTATTATAATCATTAATAATTAATCATTATAATATATTAATATTTCTGTTCAGATCTAAGGCAAAACCATCAAATGAAGTAGAAGCGTACGACTACTCGGTCAAAATATGATAAAGTAGATAGGTACTTAAAGAAAATATACTTTAAAAGAAAAAAGTTTGAAGATCGTTCACACTTATCACTTATAATCATTGGATTATAGATAAAGTCTGACGTACGCCTGTCGTTGATTTTTCTTACAATAAAGACAACATAACTAATTGTTAATAAGTTAGTCATGCATGATGTATTGATTACCACAATATATATAATGTACATTATTTACATTGCGCTATTACCGACCTATAGTTCCTTTAATGATAAGTGATAACAGTAATGTAGAATAAACTGTGAAACATACAAATACTTTCATGAACTATCTACATTTTCTCATCTGAAATCATGCTACTTCGTAGGTACAGCAATGTGTTTAATATGTGTAATATTCTATCCACTAGATTGTTGCCCGCGACTTCGTACACGCAAAAAAATTGCTGCTATAAAAAGTAGACTAAGTACAATATATTCATCTAAACTACTAAAGTACAAAATTTCATCACATTCCATTCAGTAGTTATTGCATGAAAGAGTAAAAACATGCATACATACAAAATTTCGCGTTTATAATACAAGTAAGGATTTTATATTATAGGTATTATTATGTCAGGGATACTCATCCCAACTTACCTGTCCGGTAGTTGTGGTATAGTATACGGGTATGCGGCCCCGGCTTCCCTAGCTATTACCGTCCTATCCCGTGCCCTCCTGGGCGGTAATATCCTACATTCCTATTTCCATAACTTACCAATCTTCCTTTCCACACCACCTATCCTTCCCTTTCCCTATTCCTATTCCTACCCTCTCCACCAATCCGTGGGAACGCAATGGATAATCATAAAAATAATTTAATTATCCAAAATGGCGGCGATGCGGTTCGCCACCCATCACGTCTCGTTCTCGCGAAGGCGAAAAGTGGCCCATGGAGAGCCGCTTCGCTACGTTGAATGTAAGAGGAGGAATGGATGGTATGAATGAAAGTGGACGAAGCGAAACAAGTATGTAAGGATCGTAGCAAGTGGAAAGAAGTGGTCTCTGCCTACCCCTATGGGAAAGAGGCGTGATTATATGAATGATTATATGAATGAAAAGGATTTTAATATTATGCAATTATTTTCTAATTCATATTTTCCCTTTAGTTCCTTTTTATATATTATTATTTCTAAATAATACTAAGTAATCCTAATTAAATCAAAGGTAATTAAAACCCGTAACCAAAGCCCGTAACGAATTCTATCACGACAGCTACTAAATGTACCGAACTGTTAAATCAGTTATTAGATATTATCACGTTACCAAGAAAAAATATTAAAAACAAAGATTTGTTTTCGCCGTAACCGTTCCCACTATACAAAATTATATTATTTGATACGTAATAAATATATTTATCTAGAATCGGAAATTTCATTGTTTACTGTTATACTGTAAGTGTTGGTTATTGCAAGGATTAGATTTCTACTCATTTTATATGGATGACCGCTGTACGAGTTACTGTCGTGCGAGCGACGGCATGAATTAACCTAACCCATTTTTAGAATTCCGTAATAACTAGAAGGAACCCTTATAGTTTCAAGTCGAACTGTTGTATCCCATTCTTAACTCTATGGACATACAACCGCCTACCTACTGTAAGACCGACCGATAAACCTACGACAGTTTGACGAATTCCAGTTCGTTATATTATAATATAAAATAATGCGTAAAATTATAAGAATTTTTATTTGACAATCTGTCGACATATTATAATAAATCTAGTTATGTTACAATCTAACAGTTTTTACAATTTTACGGTGCATAATATTATATAATATATAACTTATGTAAATGTCAATAATAAATATAGGTATGTATACATTTTTAAGGACACTAAATTCTAAAATAAAAACTTCTATAAAAAGTAACGTTGAAGATCTAACCAAGAGCATGTCGGGTATTGTCTTATGAGGGTTCCGTAAGCCTCCACGCGTAATACGCGTAATTTTTTCCAAATTACTTCAAAAGTTACTGTCCGATTTCGTTGAAAATAATTTTCCTAAAAAGTTTTCAGCATGATCTATCAGCATGGAAACTTTCAAGTTTATATCTCCTATAGTTTAGAAATGCTAGGCCGATTAGTCGAAAATGGTTGACTTTGTAAAAAAGTCATGTATGAAATGCCTTCATTTTAAAATACCTATTCAACGATACCCCATACGATGGGGTAGAATGAAAAATTATTTTTCATCCCCACTTATGGAGAGCCATCCATAAAATATAAAATTATTATTATTTTACGATGCTAAGCCCGAGATACATATATTATACACAATCTATAACTATAGCAAATTTCCTCCATTTATATTCATAACTAGCTTTTGCCCGCGACTTCGTCCGCGTGGAGTTCGGTTACCATACAAAGTTTTAACCCCCTTTTCACCCCCTTAGATGGCGAATTTTCAAAAATCCTTTCTTAGCAGACGTCTACGTCATTACAACTATCTTTATGGCAAATTTCAGCAAAATCCGTTCAGTAGTTTCGGCTGTGCGTTGATAGATAAGTCAGTCAAGTTTGCCTTTTATATATTTAGATTACAGAAGTTAAAAGCGCGGACAGACAGACAGACAGACAGACGGATGGACGGATGGACAGAGCGAAACTATAAGTGTTCCTTGTGTATTACGAAACCCTAATAAAATAAAGTGCATTGAACTGAACGAAGGTTTCAACAAATTGTAGGTGCATAGTAGTGATGTAACGAATATTCGCATTCGCATTCGCATTCGCGAATATTCGCACATTTTTGTATATTCGCATTCGCATTCGCAAAATTTTTGCGAATGTTTTGCGAATATGAATATCAGAAAACAAAAGCAAATGTGCGAGTTTCTTACGCCGGTTCTTCTCGCCGGGCTAGTTTCCGAACCGGTGATAGGCATCATGTAGGACAATAAATTTACTCTATAAGCGTTATTTCATAACCTACATGGAAATAAAAATTTTGAGTTTAAGTTTGAGTGAGCGGAGCCGAATGAATGACGCTTTATTTAGATCATAGATGAGTTTGTATGAACTCGGCAATAGTCGGAAGATACGAACGTAACGAACTCATAACGAACCTGGGCCTTTAGTCAAGATACATTCGATAATTTCGACAGCGAACTTCGTAATCAAAAATATATGGGATTTGACATGAGTCATCGTTAAGTGACATGTCGCTTGCGATGCGTTATGTCAAATCCCATACAATTTGTTTTCGAACTTCGCTGTCGAAATTATCGAATGCATCTTGACTAGAGGCCCTTGTCCGAACGCGACTGCCGCCAAGCCATAGACAAGTTGGCGCCAAATATGAACAAAAACTGAATATTCGCATTCGCATTCGCGAATGTCGGTAGCAGATATTCGCATTCGCGAATGCTAAAAAAAAGACATTTGTTACATCACTAGTGCATAGTGAATAATATATTCATAATTACAGAAGCTAGAAGCGCGGACAAACAAACAGACAGACGGACAGACAGACGGACAGACAGACGGACGGACGGACAGAGCGAAAAGTGTTTCTTGTTACGGAACCCTAATAAAAGAAAGTGCACTGAACTCTGAACGAAGGTTTCAACAATTTGTTGAATGCAGGTGTATAGCATGAACGTATACGTTCATGGTGCATAGTGAATAATAAATATCCCTTGCCTGGAAACCTCCATCAATGCAATTTGAAAATACACGTTATAAGCGTTCAAGTATTGAAAAGCGACTACCGCGTTACAGAATTTGAAATAGAAATCGAAACTATTTATTACCATGAAGTGTAAAATATTCCTTCCAGGAATTCCTTCCATTCCTTCATTCTACTTCTACTTGCAAATTTTGCACGAAAACCCTTACTGACTGATGTAACGAATTAACGATACTAGTTTTTTAAACCAATTTATTCAATTGATTCGCAAATAAAGGATTTAAGGCCGCGTGGACCCAATTTTACATGACTTTGAATCGATAACAAACAAACAAATAGTAACTTTAAAAAGCCAAAAAAAATACACATTGTTGTTTACTTAATGTTCTTTTACAATTTGTGGTTCGAAACATAATATTGAAAACTTCACTCGATCAAAAATAATTCCGAAGAGGAGGCTAAATTTGAATATTTTTCTTTTTGTTCATGAAGTTCATGATAGTTTTACTTTCAAAAATCATATCTACGAAAAGCTAATAACTTAAAGAAGAATAATTTGTGGTTACATTTTGCATGTTGGTTTAATTATTTTAACATTAAATAATTATTGAAATGCAGCGTGCGTAAGCCGCTTGAGTCGCCCCACAGTCGCCCGCTAGGCGTTGACGAGGACAGACCTATGTCAGTTTTGCTAGCGCACGGCTTACCCGCGTATTTATCGAACAATTCTTTCGTTTCTAACGCAGTGTAGGAAAGTCAGTTTGTTTTGTTTTTTTTATTTTTGAACTAAATTATACATATCATACACAATAACATGTTATATTTTATCGTCGCCGCGTCATTGCTTTTGCCAGATGAGACGACCTCTGTGGCTCAGTGATTGAGCGTGTTGGTGCTCAAGCCGGGGGTCGCGGATTTGAATCCCGCCGAAGGAACAAAAAGTTTCCTGTGTTCCCGGGTCATGGATATGTATAATACAATAAAAATCTAAAGGAAAGTCAGTTTGTTTTGTATTTATTATGTTTCTTTTTATTTTTGAACTAATTCTATACATTCTATACAGATAAATAAAATTGAAGTGTCTGTTTGTAACTTCAAATTAACAGCTTTTCATATAAGGAATCTAAAAGTATATTCGGTACTTATAATAAAATACCAATTTTTAAAATTTTTGTCTGTCCGTCTGTCTGTCTGTCTGTCTGTTTGTTCCGGCTAATCTCTGAAACGGCTGGACCGATTTTCACGGGACTTTCACTAGCAGATAGCTGATATTATAAGGTCTAACATAGGCTACTTTTATTTTAGGGTTCCGTTTAAAAAAATAGGGTTCCGCTTTCGTTAGATCTGCGCAAACGAAGTTGCGGGCATCAGCTAGTTATACATATAACCATACACAATAACATGTTACATTTTATCGACGCCACGTCGTTTCTTTTGCCAGATGAGACGACCTCTGTGGCTCAGTGATTGAGCGTGTTAGTGCTCAAGCCGGGGGTCGCGGGTTTGAATCCCGCCGAAGGAACAAAAAGTTTCCTGTGTTCCCGGGTCATGGACATATAATACAATAAAAATCTATAGGAAAGTTTGTTTTGTATTTTTTTATGCTTCTTTTTATTTTTGAACTAAATCTATATACAGATAAATAAAAATGGAGTGTCTATTTGTAACTTCAAATTAACAGCTTTTCACATAATGCAACTGAAAGTATATTCGGTACTTACAATAAAATACCAATTTTTGAAAATGTCTGTCCGTCTGTCTGTCTGTCTGTCGGTCTGTCTGTCTGTTTGTTCCGGCTAATCTCTGAAACGGCTGGACCGATTTTCGCGGGACTTTCACTGGCAGATAGCTAATGTCATAAGGTCTAACATAGGCTACTTTTATTTTAGGGTTCCGTTTAAAAAATAGGGTTCCGCTTCCGTCAGTTAGGCGCAAACGAAGTTGCGGGCATCGGCTAGTTATACATATAACCATACACAATAACATTATCGTCGCCACGTCGTTGCTTTTGCCAGATGAGACGACCTCTGTGGCTCAGTGGTTGAGCGTGTTGGTGCTCAAGCCGGGGGTCGCGGGTTCGAATCCCGCTGAAAGAACAAAAAAAAATTCTGTGTTCCTGGGTCATGAATGTGTATTAAATATGTGTATAATACAATAAAAATCTTAAATATGTGTATAATATAAAAATTATTAAATATATTTCTGTTGTCTGGTACCCGTAACACAAGTTCTTCGAGAACTTACCACGGGACCAGATTGACTTGGTGTGAAGCGTCCATAGATATATTATTGTGTTGTGTATTATGAGAAAAAAGTAGCTGATGCGTGGAGTAGCCTTAGTACCTACATTATTGAATAAGCCAGTAAACAGTTTTTATGAATTTGTAACATCTACCATCTTCTTTGCCGTACTTTTCGTTTCTTTTTATTTCGATTTCTGTTTTTACAATAATAATAATAAATAACTCCCCACGCCGCGCCGATTTCGGTGACGGTGGCTGGTTTTATTGTAGCCTAGCCAGTTACACAGGAGTATTTTCATAGTGCCCAAGTGTGTGCGCAGTACACAAAGGCACTCTTTTTTTTTTACTCTCGTAATCCAGTGGGACGGATAACCGACACGACTGACGAGAGATGAGGCGCAGGTCCGACTTTTTACCTGCCCATCCGACGCATGGATCATCTTTCTTGTCAGACAATCAGGTGATCAGCCTGCATTGTCCTAACCAAACTTGGAAACAACAATTTTTGTTGTTCCAGTGCGGGAATCGAAATTAGAACCTACGACCTCCGAGTCGAGAGCCAAGCTCTAACCACTAGACCACGGAGGCTGTTCTATTTACAATAAAATATAAGGATACGTGCTCAACATCCGTCATGCTTGCCTTTGCAGAACACACCAAGTCACTCGCAAGTAGGGGTTGCAATCCAGATACTTCGAAATTCGAAAAATTCGAAAAATCCGGATTTTCATTTAAAAATCCGGATTTTTCGATTTTTTCGAATCTTGGTTACTACTATGAAAATTAAATATTTTAATTGTAATTAGTATGTACTCTAGACGTACAATATTTGAATAAGGGATATAATTAATCGAGTGAACAAAAAATAAGTTGGTGACTGCACGTGAGCATACTGTATTGCTGAATTTGGCAGCGAATTAATATGTTGGCGACTAAATTACCAAACTGGTGAAATCACTCAAGTGACAAAAAATACAAAAATCGGCAGATAAAAAGTAGCGAAATTTAATCCAATTAGCACCGATGAGTTGGTGACCATTATACCATGTAAGTAGCTAATAAAGATTTGATTGATAAATTAATAGCTGCTAAAAATTCAATTTGCAAGCTACGGAAAATCCCAGTTTTGGATACTATTGGAGGTTTTCTTTTCTTTGGTATGGGTATCGTTTTCAAGGTTTTTGGGGGTGCAGAATAATATGAAAATAAAATCCGTTTTAAAATTCCAAAATGGCGTATATTTTTTTTTTTTTATTAAAAATGGATGTCTTTTTCCATGTTTCATATGCTGATTATAAAATTGTCTTCCAATTTCATTTTCCAAAATGGAGACTATCCAATCTTCGTAAAATTAACATGTAGTTTGTAGAGGTACCAGCTATGTAAGGTATAGACACTTTTCGAAATTCAGGATTTTCAAATTTCTTTTTTTGGCATTCATGAAAAAAATATGCGATTTCCGGGTTAAGGGGGAGGAAATTTTTACTATTTTTCCAGTAATAGTATTTTTCCGTTTCTAAAATAGAAGCGATTATAGAAAAAAAATATGGCAATGTTCTACTTTGACACGAACAGTGTATAAAGCTATAGATATTTTGGAAAATTCAGGATTTTCAAATTTCTTTTTCTTCCATCGTGAAGAAAATATGGTGTTGCGGAATTCTTAAGGGGAGGAAATTTTCATTATTTTTTCAATAGGATGCACCGTTTCCGAGATAGAATCAATTTTATAAAAAAAAAATTAAATGCTCTACATTGGAAAATTCAGGATTTTCGAATTTCTTTTTCTCTAATCTTGAAGAAAATATATGGTTACGGAGTTATTAAGGGGGAGGTAATTTTCATTATTTTTCAAGTAGGATGCACCGTTTCTGAGATAGAAGCCATTATAGAAAAAAAAATACGATAATGCTCTACTTTGAGACACGAACGGTGTAAAACGCTATAGAAAATTTGGAAAATTTAGGATTTTCAGATTTTTTTTCTTCCATCATGAAGAAAATATGATGTTGCGGGGTTTTTAAGGGTGAGGTAATTTTCATTATTTTTCAAGTAAGATGCACTTTTTCTGAAATAGAAGTGATTATAAAAAAAAAAGTATGGCAATGCTCTACTTTGAGATATTATGAGCGATGTATAAAGCTATGGAAATTTTGGAAAATTCAGGATTTTCAAATTTCTTTTTCTTTCATCATGAAGAAAATTTGAGGTTGCGGGGTTACTAAGGAAATTTAAAATGGATGACTTTTTTGTAATCAGCACCCCCAGAAACCAACAAAGGGACAACCATATTATTTTTATAAAATGAAGTATGTCCGCCATATTGGAATTTCAAAATGAATGTCATTTTCGTATCCAGCGCCCCCAAAAACCTGGTAACGACACCTATGTTAATTTTGCGAAAAATGAATAACCGTTATTTTTAAATTTCAAAATGAATCTACACAATATCTACACCCCCCCCCTAAAGTCGAGGAAAATTAAAAACTGGGAATTTTGTACGCTCCTTTGTTTTTTTTTATGTGCGCTGGTTTTGCTGCTTGTATGTTTTTTGAGTTACCTACATTACGGAAAATATATGTACCTATTCTTAAATTAAATGTGTACTCACAAATTGTCGCCAAGATGGTTATTGTTCGCTAATATAATATCTGTCTGCCAGTTTGGAATATTCAGTGGTATTATTTACTCACCAGATTTGTAATTTTTTATTCCTTACATTCTTTAGCCAACATGGTAATTTAGTATTCAATATTCGGTATTTTCACATCCAAAATTTAATTGTTTTGTCGTGATTGTTTTAAACACTTACGGATTTTGTCGCGGTTTACGTTTTACGGTTACGTTTACGTAACGCGACAAAATCCGTAAGTGTTTAAAACAATGAACAATATTCGCGTAAACATAAGAAATCAATATGTTTTGTCGTGAGTTTAAATACATGGCTTTGGATAATTTGATATTATTTTTTGTCCTGTTGAAATTGTTGACACATTTTTCCATTTATTCAAGTTATTTGGTAGAACATAGTCAATCCATTAAATGGTGATGCGAGGGATGAAGATCTGCTAAAATATTATGGCCGCTATATATGTATATGTATGGACTGTTTCTTAGATACTTACCATTTTATATTTTTTCAGTAGTAGTACAGTTCAGTAATAGGTGATCCAATTTATAAAAACACTGAATATGGTTTCAGTTTCAATTGCACAAGGGGTCGTCCATTAATCACGTGATGCCTAAAGGGGGAGGGGGGGTCCGAAAAAAATCACCAAGTATCACCAAGGGGAGGAGGGGGTATAAGGAGACATCACGTGTATTAATTTTCGAATCTAGTCTATGCATACCGAAATTGTTATTCGTAATGTTGTTTAAATACTGACAAGACAAATGACTCGTATAGTTTTTAATTGCTTAAATTATTCGATTAAATTGTTTTTTAAGTTAAAGTTTTTCTTCAAACATGACCTGCTTACTATGTAAAAAAAAATACACGTGATCTTAGGTGGGGGAGGGGGACCACGTATCACCAAGGGGAGGGGAGGGGTCTAAAAAGTTGTTAAAAACATCACGTGATTAATGGACGGTCCCCAAGTAGTAAGAAGTATAATAAGCAAATCCAAACCCAATTAAAGCTTTGTATTTTTATATTTATTGAATTCTTACTAACGAAAGTCGAAACATATTATTGCAATTTTAATTTCTGCAATCATAGAATGCCAAATTAATATGATTTTTTTTAAGTAATGTAGTTTTCATCTTATAGCGGAAACTTCAAAGTGCAATGAAGAGTAAGATGTTACTGTTTATTTGTAAGTAAAATGTTAAAATAAAGATCTTACAACAGTTATAGATTTTAAATTGTGCTTAGAATTGCTTATTATACTTCTGTTAGTTACCGAGGGAATTAAAAGCACCATTTACGTGTTTAATTATTAACCAAATAGGTGGGTGGTTTTTAATTTCAATAACTCAAAAGTGGTCCAATTTCGTCCATACAAAATTATTTGTTCAGCCCCATGCTTCAAATGATTTGTCTTCACTTCCCGGATCTCGATTTAAAGGATTTTCAGTTTCCTACGTTTTATTAAACTGTATTAATTTTCCTACGTTAGTACTTTCACATAGAAATGGAACTTTACGAAAACGGTAGTGGTGAACTGTGGCGTAGATATGTAAAAAAAGCGTTAAAAAGATCACAGGCTATTCCACTTTTTTATAATTCTTTCTGCTGGAACATTTAGTAAATAACAATATATACATACCTTATTTAAAATAATATACTAACTATAAAACTGAACATTGTAGGATTTGAAACTTAATCAAAAATATTTCTAAAAATGAAAAAATAAATATAATTAAGTATATAATTTTGATATAATCTCATTATGTTTTTATTTATTCAGATTGTAATTCTAATACTTACAACTTAAAATAAGAATTTATTTAAATTAAATTATAAAAAAGTAACTCTTTTTTTTTTACTAATGAGTGTAAGTTTTGCTACAACAAAGTAGTAAAATAAACATTAAAGTTTTATAAAATATGCAACAAATTAAAAAAAATGAAAAAATCTGAATTATCCGGATAATCCGGATTTTTAGGAGAAAAATTCGGAAATCCGGATTTTCAAAAAGTCAAACGTTTGTGGAGGTTTGGATTTTGCGGCAAGTGGCAAACGTGCGGACTCGGCAGTAGGAATACATTTTTTGCAAGTGTCTGCCTGAGTAGTTACCATCAAATCGTCAGCACCCGCCTGATACAGTATTTTTATCTCACGAAACGACACGTACTTTAGTGACCACACGAGCTAACGATAGGTACTCGTCTCCATGCACACATCGAACACAGCGTGTTTTTATACTTGTAACAGAACACACTGCATAGAAACTGTCAAAATAATTGAATAAAATTTAAGCATTTTTTACTTAGGTATATACCTATAATATCTATTCAAATTATGTGTGCTATGTGTTGCATTAAAACAGTTATCTATGGATTTTATTATCTTTTTAATACAAATAATAAAATAAGATGACCTACTGCCGACACGACTACACTGTAACACTTTGGGTTCATGTAAGTTCACGCCGGCGACGTAGGCGCGCGGCTCGCTTTGCGGCAATTGCGGGCAACTCTTGGAAGCGGTAAATGCCTATTTCGCTTGGTCTACCCGGCCTTAATCCAAAGACATGCTCTTGGAAACATTACCGCCTTCGGGTAATTAAGTTCTACGCGCAAAACTCTAGAACTGTTGGGTCGTTTTTATGGTTCCGTAATACTTAAGGAACCCTTATAGTTTTGCTCTGTCTGTCTGTCTGTCTGTCTGTCTGTCCGCGCCTCTAGCTCCTGTAATTATGAATAAAAATTGATGAAATTTGGTGCAGTTATAGATTGTGTAATAGATTGTGTATAGATCACGGTTTCGGGATCATAAAAAAAAATATATTTTAGGGGTGGCTCTCCATACATGTGAAGTGGGGATGAAAAACATTTTTTCACTCTACCCCATTGTGTGGGGTATCGTAAATTAGGTCTTTTAAAAAGGCAAGGTTTCATACGTTACTTTTTTATAAAGTTGACCATTTTCGAGTAATCGGCCTCCAAAGTAGTTTGTAAGTCGCCCCCCCCCCCCCCTAGCATTTTTACTATAACAGCAACTATAGGAGATAGAAACTTGCAAATTTCCATGCTGATAGATCATGCTAAAAACTCTTTAGGAAAATTATTGTGAACCAAATCGGGCAGTAACTTTTGGAGTAGGTAATTTAAAAAAAAGCATATTAAGTACAAGGGCGGATCCAGGGGGGGGGTCATGGGGGTCATGACCCCCCCCTGAGCTGGTTCCAGGACTTAGATGGATCACTAATTTAATTGAACATAATGATTTTATTTATATATTTTGTCACCATACAGATTTTATGTAACTAACTACCTTCAATATTTAATTAATTTAATATAATAACTTTGTATGATGGCAAACGTTTGGGAACGAACGCATCGAAAATTTAAAATTTAAATCGTGGAAGTAAGATCTTCAATGGTTGAAGATCGCCTAACCGGACTGGCATTTCTCCACGTAAAGGTCCGGACGCACTAGGCGGAACTGCACTTCGGCGGAACTGAGCGACACGTCGCGTCGCGTCAAAATATTCTTTATATGAAATTATATGAGATAACACGCACTAAGCGGTAACGGAACTTGATCAACTGACTGACTTGACCAAAAGTGTCGCGAACTGCAGTTCGGTTTCGCCAACTTCATTTTCATAGTCAGTCAACCGAGATACTTGGGAGCGCGATAATCGTTCGTCAATGAATAAAATTTATTTTACTCGTGGGCCAGTATCCGGAGACATAATAATATTATGACGTCCAGCATAAAAAGTACATGAACACTTCTATGAAAAAAAAACCAACTTTGGAGTGAAACGACCTCTGTGGCTCAATGGTTAGCGCGTCGGCGCTCAAGAAGCCCGGTCGCGGGTTCGAATCCCACCGGGAGACAAAAAGTTTTTTATGTTGCTGGGTCATGGATGTGCAATAAGTGTGTATTATATAATAAAATTATTAAATATATGTATAGTATAAAAGTATTAAATATATTTTCCGTTGTCTGGTACCCGTATCACAAGTTCTTCGAGAACTTACCACGGGCACAGAATAAATAATAGTACTGCCACGGGACCCGATTGACGTGGTGTAAAAGCGTCCATAGATAGATATTATTATTAAATAGTTCAAGAAATGGGAATAAATGGTAAGATAATTTTTCTATTTCTTTTTCCAGTCGATGAACGACGACCTCTCCAATGTTAATTGGTTTCATAGTGAAAATTATAATAATAATAATATCTATGGACGCTTCACACCACGTCAATCTGATCCCGTGGTAAGTTCTCGAAGAACTTGTGTTACGGGTACCAGACAACGGAAATATATTTAATACTTTTATACTTTACTTATATATAAGATTTTTATTATATTATACACACATTTATTACACATCCTGGACCCAGGAACACAGAAAACTTTTTTGTTCCCTGGTGGTATTCGAACCCGCGACCTCCGGTTAAAGTGCCATTGCGCTCACCACTGAGCCACGGAGGTCGTATGTAAATTATTTAGATTGTAGGTATGTAGGTACATATTTATTAAAAAAAAACTTTTAAATTTCCATTCGTCCATCTTGCTCGGAGGTTGCCTAGCTACTAAATATATTTTTGTAGCGCCGCTGCAGTTGAAGTGCGACTTACCAAAACGTGTCGCTCAGTTCCGCTGAAGTTCAGTTCCGCCTAGTGCGTCCGGACCTTTATTAAAAACGTACCCATTGACTTTTGCGGAGTTTTGCGTCATATAGTGCGATTCAAATGAGAATAGGATCGAGTCGGCGCCATATTGTTTCGAATTTAGACTGTTATGATAGTTAAATTTATGTTTAGATAGATTTTGATTTTTCTGAAAATCACACTTATGACAGAAAAATGTAATTAACGTTCCTATTCTCATTTGAAATGCGTTATATCCCTCGATATACCTCTAGCTGTTATGACAAATCATTCACCACGGTTATGGAATATAAATAGGCTGCCTCATTCCGTGCGTGATAGTGCTTCTCTGGATGTCTTCAAGAGAAGATGGCAATATGTACGTGTATGTACAAGTTATTAAGTTGTTTTTCAAGTGTACAATAAATAATAAATATTTTTAAGTACAGTACTTACACGTACATCCATAAAATACCTACATTTTACTTGTACCTATTGTTATCAAAATTAAATTATAAGTTCTTGACTTGACCACGCCTATGTGACCCATGGGCGTAGCTATATGTAGGTATTTGTGTTAAATGCGTTCAAACTGAGAAAGCGAGCGAATGTTTTTACGCTTTAACCTGTTAAAATCTTAGCCCTGAAAGAATATTGTACTTTAGAAAAAAACAATAAAATCACTAGCTTAAAACGGGATCGCGACCCTATAGCACGCGTGCCATCGAATCCTCGAACGTATAGCATGCTACACAATATTTTGGGCACGTCAATTATCTTAAAAAGTTGTAATAATATACTTCGAAAAAAGTGTAAATTGGTAATATATGACAAACCTAACATAATAAGTTATTTTTCATATAATTTACAACATCAGAACTAACACTAATTATACTCTAATTTAAATTACAAAATGATACTATTTTCAGTCTTTTAGGGTGTAAAATTTGAGCAAATTTATCCTATTAAATAAGAAAAAAAATTTGCTTGCTCGCTTTGCTCGCTCGCGTTTAACATAAAGAACATATTATATTATTAAGTAGCGATGTTCTGTTTTAGCCGGTTGATTTTATGATATTTTTCCGAAGTTCGCCGTATTCCAGTGTTTAAGTCTAACGATTGAATAGATTTTAACCTATAGAATGGGAAAAAAAAATTATGCTCGCTCGCTTCGCTCACTCGTGTTTGGCTTATATAGACATCCTTACTAATATTATAAATGCGAAAGTGTGTCTGTCTGTCTGTCTGTCTGTCTGTCTGTCTGTCTGTTACCTCTTCACGCCCAAACCGCTGAACCGATTTTGATGAAATTTGGTATAGGGATACTTTGAGACCCGAGAAAGGACATAGGATACTTTTTATCCCGGAAAAATGTACGTTCCGCGCGATAAACGAATTTTGGCGCAACGGAGTTGCGGGCGTCATCTAGTATTACTATATTACCATAAAATTTAGTACCGACGTTCAGTTTTAGGCTTTTGATATTTGTTTTTTTTAAATTACAGAGTTTTTCAGGGTAACAGTCTTTGAGGGTTTAAAATTTGAACAAATTTAACCTATTAAATAGGAAAAAAATTTTGCTCGCTCGCTTCGCTCGCTCGCGTTTAACATAGAGAACATATTATATTAATAAGTAGCGATGTTCCGTTTTAGCCGGTTCATTTTATGATATTTTCCGAAGTTCACCGTTATTCAGTGTTTAAGGGGAAACCCTGAAATACTGTGTTTTAAAGCATAAACAGGTAAAAACGAAAAAAAATGGGCGCCCATTATTCTAATGTATGATCCTATTTCCACAGTATTTTAGGGGTTAAAGTTTGAACAGATTTAACCTATTAAATAGGAAAAAAAATTTGCTTGCTCGCTTCGCTCGCTCGCGGTTAACATAAAGGCCATTACATTATTTATTACTGATGTTCTGTTTAAGCCGGTTGATTTTATGGTATTTTTCCGATGTTTATATTTTAGTTTAACGTTTGAACAGAGTTGAACGTTTGAACCTGTAAAAATAGGAAATTTTGCTCGCTCGCTTCGCTCGCTCGTTTTTGGCTTAAAGAACGTATTATAAAATTTTGTTCTGACGTTTAGTTTTATATTGACGTTTAGTTTTCCGAAATACACAGTCTTTCAGGGTTTAAAGTTTAAACAGGGAACGAAAAAAAAAATTCTAATGTGCCCAGGGCCTCTAATAGGTTAAAGACGGTCCTGATTATTTAATGTACTTGTAGTCGTTTTATTTTCATGGAAACCCCCCCCCCCCCCCCCCCCCCCCCCCCCCCGAACTAAAACCTGGCTACGCCCATGATGTGACCCCCTCCTGGCGCCAAAGCTGGATCCGCCCTTGATTAAGTACGCGTTTATAGTTACGGAACCCTCCTTAGACATGTCCTGACATGCTCTTGGTTAGGTTATTTTAACTTATTTTTGTGTTGGTTAGACGGATTGATAGAATTTATTTCAAGATCTTTGTCCAACGTGTTTGACTGTCCGTGGCATCTTATCTCCCAAAAGGATGAAACTATTTTGATGTACTTAGTTTTTTTTTGTTTGAAAGCTGACAATATGATCGAGAGTGTTCTTAGCAAATACTGTAAGGTTCTTAGCTTTAATTGACAATCATCAGCTCGCGCACTGCTTGACAATAAGGACTATCGTTTTTTGTCCCACCTGCACCAGGTGGCGCACTGTAGAGTCCTCACTCTACTTCCACAGCTGTGCTTTAGGACCTCTCCTAAAGTACAGCTGTGGAAGTTTGTTTTTACGGACGCCAAAACTAAACTTAGGTACTTTAAATCAAATTTAATAAAATAGAACACGTATGGCCACGGCCATAGTGTAAACGTATGGCCACGCCACATTATTGCGATTTTATTGCTCGAAAAAAAAGGACAGTTTTTTCTTAGCTCCGCTTTTAAATCACTGGTACATTAATTTATCTGTAACTTTGCCACAATTAATTTAACGTATTGCTAAATATTCGCAACAGTAATATAAATAGAAATAAACCCACGTAGCCAAGCCACAAACAGCTACATTTGACATTTCGGAGACCTCACACTACACAAGCGCCCCTAGCGGCGAATCCATAGACCATACGCGATAGCCCTCACTCTGGAGTTACTTAAATTTTTTTACTTTGTTGCCTAAGTGATTGTGTCTCTGACGGCCAGAGTAATGTAACCAGCTGTGAGTTGACTTTCAAGTTTCAATAAATGCGAAGCTTTTATGTTAGATGTCAGAAAACTGAATTTAATTTGCTATAAGCGCGGGGCGAGTCCTCTATATCTGCTCCATGGACGAGTCATTTTTTTTAGAGCAGCAGTGAGCATTTTTTTGAAAGTAAGTTATGAGTTGTCTACCTCTTGGTAAGTGATATGGTAGTGTCACTGTCCATTCCATGCTATTTCAGTGCATTCTATCTACTTATTGTTTTATATTTGAGACCTTACAATTTCAATTAGGTATTTTTTTAATATAAAAATCAACTATTTGTAACCTTTAGTCTTAGGCATTATCAAGCTCAAATTTTTTTCTCTAGAACTCAATAATAAAGCGTGAGTGTTTGTCAAAAAAGTTTTATTTCAACTTTTTTAACAATTTATTTTGCAAATTTTAAAATAAGTTCAGTAGATACATAGATTACCCCTTACAACCTCATAAAGTCACAATGATGAAAGAATCAAACTTAACCTCTTTAAAGATTAATAAATAATATATATGTTATATGCTCTTCAATACCCTGACAAGCTATGAAAGATTTCTGGTTGGTCAGTACAGGTGGACATTATATAAGAGAAGAATAATTAAATCTATGTACCAAATATCCACAATGCTCAAATAATTAATTACAAATTCATCATTGTGGCTTATGATGTATGAGTAGATATTTCATTAAAAATTATAGAATTAAATTGTAATGTAGCTGTCAATTTATCTAAGTAGCATCAAAATATTTGTATCCATTGAAAAATCAACATAGGCATTTGTTTTGCCATGGCCCATGACATATTATTACGTATAAGAAATATAATATGTATACCCTCTATATACCTAGTAAGTAGAAGAATATAAATAGTAGTCATAGAAAATATTATTAATTAAGTATATAATATTATATATTATAAATGTTAAATCGGAATTGTAAACAATACCTAAGAAAAGTACATATAAATTTCCAAACTAAATGTCCGATTTCTATGAAAAAAAGAGTATTAAAAGTTATATAAAAAAGAGTTATAAAACAGTACAAGATTAATAATAAAAAACAGCATTTTTTTCCTGTAATTTAAATAAATTTTGGAAGACAAAAGCTGTTTTATTACCTCAACTCTATAGTTACTCTAAGTATATAGAGTAGTTGGCTATATTTTTGTAGGCTAATAACTACCTATGTTTTCTAATTTTGTTGATCATTATTTGTTCTGTCATCAATAGTTTACACAGTGAATGAGCTGAAAGATATTTTATGGCAATTTTTTTTGGGTTTAGCAAAGTATTCCTATTTTTTTTCTAGTAATAAATAGCCTGTATGTAATAGGAATAATGTAGGCTACATTATTCCCATTACATACAGGTTATATTTCTACATTACTACAGTGCTACATTATGTAGCACTAATAGGATATAAATTTTTTGAAATTGGTCCAGTAGTTTTCGTGTGATTTGGGAACAAACATGCAAAAATATAAAAAAATCCTGTAATATTAGTATAGAAGTATAGATGTGAATGTCTCTCTAAATGATAATACCAATTTATAAAAAGAACTTTGTGATTTTGTGTAACTTAGTAATTTACGAGTGTGGTATGTAACATGTGAGCATAATCCAGGGTGGTTGGTTCAATTTTTACATCATAATCTTTGAGGCTAATTATTGACCTTACAAAATGTGCGGCATCAATGGGGTCGATATTGAATTTCCTAGTACAGGGAACATCATCATTTCAAAAATTACAAAAATAATCAACAAATCTGACTTTAAAAATACTTACTTGTACAATACTCTTAAAAAAGTTCCAAATCCACGACAAGTTGCAACTTCTCCTGTATAAGTAACAGTCATTTTAAATTATACGTGTATTACTTAACATAATAATTACCATCACAATTAACTTTTATTATTATTTTTATTTTATTGAGTACATAATCCACCGGCGATTTCGATTATTTTTATTTAATGATGGGCCTTTTTTTATTAAATTATTTGCACCCTTCTGTTAACTTTAATTACATTTTATTATATTTAAAACTTTTATAATATAACATGTTTCTGTTTTTAATTCATAATGCGACAAAATTTATTAAACTAAAAACACAAGCACCCCACAATTAAATAGATTGAAAACTGACCAAAACTGACAATTGACATCACAATTCACTTGTTTTTTATCGCCTTATGACCATTTGCCAGTGTCAAGTAAAAAAGGCGGGAAATAGAATATTCGCCATCACCTTGTTTCTAATCTTCAAGTTAAAGTCTAGTCAAAGTCCAAATAAATAGTCGGGGTAGTCAAGGAGTCAAGTCCACAGAACACTTATTACTCGCGGAGAAGAAGGTCGACTTCATACAAAAAAAATGGGACCAAATTAGCGCCTCTAGTGAGCTGCCCCCTCAAACTTTTAACCGCCTACCAACAAAGGAGGACTATATTATATTTGATTATATGAATATGGCGGGAAATTGAAGATACGTAATTAAAGTTTAAGTTAGCGTTAAATTTCTCTTTAGAGTTTCATTTTACATTTCAACAAAACCGAGCAACCACCTCCACGACCAAATAGTCACTACGTTACAAACCGTTCGTGAGCCCTTATATACATACGTCTAGTGTTTTCGCTAGCGCGATCTAGAAGCGGCATAGTGTATGTTGCGCGCCACCTGTTGTGGTTTTTAAGTAACTTTTATGTAATATTAACCATGTAAGACAGAGAGCGATATATTGAAATATAACCATTCTTATCGCACCGAACTGCCCCCTTTTTGGTCCAAGGTCATTCATACAAAGTCGACCACCCCTGGTCAAGTCAGTCGATTCAGTAAAGTGGCAGACGCTTTACTGGAACTTTCTGAGGAGTTTTGGCGGGAAAACTAATTTAGCACGCATTTTGTATTTGTATCACTTGCCCACACTTGTGCACGTCAAATATTCTAATATTAAAAACAGAAATAACACAAAAGAGATGTTCAAGAAATGTATGAGGCCTGGGCTAGCCCAACGTACAGTATATATAAATATAGCTACATAATAAAGTAACCGTTTCCTATTCTTTATTTTGTTTCATTTCACTTCGTTTCCATGTACATTTAAATTAACTTCGTCAAGGAGAGCAACACAAAGTAAAATAAAACATGGCGGAAATAACTAAAGAATGTCATTTTGTCAATGACATGACTTTTGGCAAAGAAAGACGTATGACATTCAAGTCTCTTCGTAAAACTGTCTACTACGTCAAAAGTCAAGTCAAAACTTTGTCAAAACTACTGTGATGGCCGCCCTAAAAATAGTGTTCTCGCAATAAAAAACTCTTCAAATAATCATTTTTGTACGCATGTACCCTTCTTCAAAATATTTTTTTCGTATTTTTATGATATTCCCATATTTTTTTCATATTTACCTATGTAGTGTACATAGAACTGGCCCAAAATCAAACATCTCTTTTAGAAAAAATAACACAAAAACACAACATTTCTGATTGATATTCCCGGCAAAACTCCAATTCACAGTTAGGTATCATAAGTAATTTGCACTCTCGTGCGAGTAGCGAGGCTAGGCCCGAAGCGAGTCGCGAGGTGAGTGTCTTAGCCGGCCACAGACGTTCATAATTTGACATTCTTCATGAACGTCAAATTCAGGTCGAAGGCAAAGTTTCGGATTAATGTGTATATAAATACTATGGAAAAGCCTATGGGGTCATCCATTAATCACGTGATGCCTAAACTGGGGAGGGGGTCCGAAAATAAAACACCAAGTATCACCAAGGGGAGGAGGGGGTATAAGGAGACATCACGTGTATTAATTTTCGAATCTAGTCTATGCATTCCGAAATTATTATCGTTTGTAGATTGATAGATTCGTAGTGTTGTTTAAATACTTACAAGACAAATGACTCGTATAGTTTATAATTGCTTAAATTATTAGATTATTTTTTTTTAAGTAAAAGTTTTTCTTCAAACATGACCTGCTTACATAGTACTATGTAAAAAAATACACGTGATCTTATGTGGTTTAGTATAAAACCTCACCACGTATCACCAGGGGGAGGGGAGGGATCTAAAAAGTTGTTTAAAACATCACGTGATTAATGGACGGCCCCTATACCAAAGACTTCTAGCCTATACCGTTCGGACTCCTTCCTGAATTTTTCTTAAATTTTTATTCTTAAATTCAGGAAGGAATTCTTTCCTGAAAATAAGTTTTTTTTTTTTTTTTAATAAGATTTAATGGCCTGGTAACTAGACCTTTAAGCCAAGTCTTATATTTTGAGGTATTTCTTATTTGTCTTATTTCTAAATAGTCAAGTCCAAAGTCTAGTCAAAGTCCTAATAAATAGTCTCGGTAGTCAATCAGTCAAGTCAGTCGATTCAGTAAAGTGGTAGACGCTTTACTGAAACTTCCTAGGGAGTTTTGGCGGGAAACCCAATTTAGCACGCATTTTGTAGTTGCTATATCACTCCTCCACATTAGTGCACGTCACGAATAACTAATGGTTAATATTCCACCAATATTACACATTAAAAACCGCAATAACACGAATTTAGAAAAATAACACAGAAACACAACATTGCTGATTGACTTTCCCGGCAAAACTCCCTGAAAATAAGAATCTTAATCCATAGACAATATTTAGACACCACGTCACACACATGTCAAACAGTTTTATCAAAATCCGTTCAGTAGTTTATGGGCGTGCTCACGAAGTATAGATACCTATACTTCGTGGGCGTGCTAATCTAAATTTTATGTAAAGACATGTGTGTGACGCTTAAATCATATAAAGTCTTTGTATAAAGATCTAATATGTGACGTGGTGTCTGAATATTGTCTATGGATTAAGATTCTTAATTTCAGGAAAGAATTCCTTCCTGAATTTAAGAATTAAAAAAAAGATGGCTTTCTCTTTCACTCTTTTTTTTCTCGTTTTTGCGTGGATATATTATATCTTTGAGTATATAACCACCAGTATAGAAGTCTTTGTATTATATACTCAAAGGTTTTTAAGGATGAAACGCACTCTAGTTCACACAAGTAGCGTTGCCAGTGCGTATAATGAAACATTTGCTGTAGTGTTGTACGAACTCGGTAAAAACAAAACTCGATTTAACTTGAGTTAAAATTCACATAACTCGGGTTGAACTCGAATTAACTGCATGAAATTATGATATATTTTGATATACTGATGTATTTTGTTTTAATTTTTACTAATTGACTCCCTTAGCTTCGCATTAATAGTTACAAAAATTGAAACAAGTTTCCTTCAAAACACAACAAAAAATATATTTTAGTGTGTAAAAAAATGACCTATCGATTAAGGTCATTTTGATTTCAAAAATCCTTTGATGGGGTGCTAAGTTTTTGCAGGTCGTGTCCTGGCTGATAATCATTTTTTTTTCTTTAGCGCTGCTAACAAGCGCTATTTTCCGCGGAACACAGCCGATGATTGCCAAAAACTATTAGCGACATGTAGTCCTCGATAATCGATTGTCTTATCGATAGTCTCATTCGTCATTACCATTTGCTCATCACTAGTAACTACAGTCAAATTTCAAAATTAAAATGGCGGATGAGGCTTTGTGAATGTGGAAATCATACAATTTGTTGTAGTTTTCTGTTTTGCCTAAGTTATTTACATTTGTGCTTTTTTATATACATATGGGCGATGTTAGTTGAACGCTTGAGTCTTATTTAATTGGATTTTTTAACATCTTTATCACGATGGGAGACACTTCGAATGCTAACGAGATAGCCGAAGGCAATGAGAAGCCGGCTCAAGGAGATGCTGATGTTGTGTTCCCGCCGTTTCCAGGTAATACTTTATTTCACTCTCCTTTATAGTTATTTGATATTTTTTTATACTTTAGTCACAGTGTTGATGTTTATTTTTAAAGTTTGAGTCTTAGTCAAACATGCGAATATATCTAATTATTATTTACTTTGGTCTTGGTTGTCTCCGATTTTTTTTCTATAGGTACTTTACTTATTTTTGTACTTTACTTTCAGAACCAACTCAAGATGATTTTGAGGAGGATATATCAAGTGAAGAAAGAGAGTATTATAAAACAAAATTTTCTGGTTTGTACTTATGTAAAACATTATTTATTGGCACTTATCAATTCATATTCAGAGTTTGTACATTGACCAAGGTGTTCTGTTCCTACCAAATGTACGATTTTACGATACAGTTATTATGGTCTGTTCATTATTATTTTACCTTGGAGTTTCTACGAGAATGATCCTTAAGTTATAATTATTATTATATCTAAAAATACTTTATAAACATCCAACTTTTGAAATATTAATGATTGTTGATGATCAAAAGGAATAATGACTGTTTTAAATTTCAGACTTGAATATAATAAAGACAATGAAATTACACTGTACTGCTTGCGACCGTCACTTGGGTTGCTCGGCAAGAAATGAGAATCGTATGAGAGTACACCCAATGCTCAGAACATTGATTTGTCAAACATGTCTCACATTTTATAACAGTGGAGAGTTTGATAAAGGAGAAGATGGCTCAGAATTATACTGCCGCTGGTGTGGGCAGGGTGGTCAAGTGTACTGCTGCGCTGATTGCCCTCATGTTTTTTGTGCGGTAAATAATATTACTTTATTTTTAATAAGATTGTTTATTTTTTTTTTGCAGATACATGGTGTAAATGTTTTATTTTTATAACGGGACTAAAGTTTTCTGAAACATCAAAAAACTTATAATTTTTTTTTTCTTTAAATTCATTAACTAATAAAATAAGCGTTTTAGATTATTTTTTAAGTTTTAAATAAAATCATTTTCATCAAAACAAAAAATAAATTAATTAAAAACTTATTTGTAATTTTGTGTTTATGTGTATACACAAATGCGTGTTTTGTTTTTAAAATATTCTTTTTTATCCAATTTGATCCATGATAATATGATATTTTCTCTCTAATCATTGCTGAATGTTGACCTGCTTTGAAATATACTTTATTGCATATAAGCCTACAGCTACGTTCCCACGAATGTCTTTTTCACGTCACCCTTAATCTATCGCCAGCTACATTCTTATTTGACTGTTCCAACAGACAGTTTTCAGTGTTCTGTAATACTCGAGGGACCCATATATATTTGCTCTGTCCATCTGTCTGTCACTCTGTCCGTCCTTCTAGCTTCTGTAATTATGAATATAAATGGATCAAATCTGGTATAGTATAATGTGTTGGAATTATAAAATAATAATAATTTTATATTTTTGGGGAGGCATGTGAAGTGGGAATGAAAAATATTTTTTCATTCAACCTCATTGTATGAATTATTATTGAATAGGTTTATTAAAATAAAGGTAAGGTTTCATACATGACTTTTGTCAAAGTCAAGAATTATAATAGAGTAATCGGCATTCAAAGTGGTGTACAAGTTGGTCCCCCCTGGCCTTTCCAGAGTAGGAGATAGAAACGGGAGCCCCTTTTTTTAGCATAATTTTATTTGTCATAATTTTATTACGCATAATATTACTTTGGCATAATGGTTTCTTGGCATACTACATCGTTAGGCATAAATATTATTTCATATTTTTTGTCCTAATTTAATGATGCATAATTCGTAAGGCATATTTTTTTGTCATAATAATACTTTGGCATAAACTCGTTAGGCATATTTTTTGTCGTAAATTTAAGGCATTCTGTAACAAGGCACAAATATGCATAAAATGGAAGGACATAATGAAAACACAGTTAAAGTAATTAAACGCATATTTATGAAAAATAAAAAGCAGGTATTACACTCATTATAGTGTAACTGTTGGCTAAGTAGCGGCGGAGTGGCCCTTGGGCCACCCGTAAGCCGCTAACATGTTTAAAATAATTAATACGAAAGGTTATTTAATGCAAAAACAAAACTTACTTTATCTTTAAGTGCATTGGGCTCGTTATGGCTCGACATGTTCTTAGATAGCAGTTCGTGTTGTTTGTCCGAGTTTTATTTTGTAATCAGTCGAAAATTATAATTATAATTGTTATTAGGGTTCCGTAATACTTAAGGAACCCTTATAGTTTCGCTCTGTCCGTCTGTCTGTCTGTCTGTCCGCGCCTCTAGGTCCTGTAATTATGAATATAAACTGATGAAATTTGGTGCAGTTATAGATTGTGTATAGATCACGGTTTCGGGATCATAAAAAAATAATAATTTTATATTTTAGGGGTGGCTCTCCATACATGTTAAGTGGGGATGAAAAATATTTTTTCACTCTACCCCATCGTGTGGGGTATCGTAGAAGAGGTCTTTTAAAATAAAGGCAAGGTTTCATACGTTACTTTTTTATAAAGTTGACCATTTTCGAGTACTCGGCCTCCAAAGTAGTTTGTAAGTTGTCCCCCCCCCCTAGCATTTTTAAACTATAGGAGATAGAAACTTGCAAATTTCCATGCTGATAGATCATGCTAAAATCTCTTTAGGAAAATTATTGTGAACCAAATCGGACAGTACCTTTTGGAGTAATTAAAAAAAGAGCATTACATGTTTATAGTTACGGAACCCTCCTTAGACATGTCCTGACGTGCTCTTGGTTAGGTTATTTCGTCTTAACTCGCACACCCAGTAGAATTTATCATTCATAAGTATGTAGAAAAACAAAACTACAAAGAAATATGCATTAATAGTATGCTTATAATATATCATTATGCGTGAATATATTTATGCTTTTGAACATTATGCATAAAAATATTATGCGTAAAAATGTATGCCTAATCTAATTATTATTATGCTTTCAGTTATTATGCGTAAAAAATTATGCTAAGAAAGTTATGCCAAATGAATGTTATGTTAGGTCAAATGAAATTATGCAAAGTAAAATTTGACAAATGATTTTATGCGAAAAAATAGAAAACCGATAGAAACTTGTAAGTTTCTATGCTGATAGATCATGCTAAAAAGTAAAAACTCTTTAGAAAATTATTTCGAACGATATCGAACAATAACTTTTGAAGAAATTCGAAGAACACCTTTTGCACATTGATAGTTATGGAACCCTCCTTAGACATATAATGACATGCAGTTTTATAAAAATAAGCATAATTAAATAATATTCTATCACCATTTATTAGCACCCTCATCACCAATTACTTGCACTGGATTACCCAATTATCTGTCACTATTGCTGCGATAGTGGTAATGAAAGTACCTAGGTAGGTAATATAAAATAAACCAGTGTTCAGTGCATAATCTCTTTTTTTGTACTTAGCCTGATAATCAAAGTTTCATAAAAATCAGTCTTTAAAAAATATAACTTTAATTTTTATTAATTAACCTGTCTGTCTCATTATGCTTAGTACATAGGTATTTCAAGTTTATTGTAGAATATATAATAAATTGTTTTATTTTATTGTAATTCCATTAATATTCACAAGTTTTTGTGAAGCATCAAAAGACTTTGGAAAAAATACTATTTTTCACAATAAGTAATTTTTATGGAGGTAAGTTGAGTTTCTGGCTTTGAGAGTAGAAAAAGCCTTCTGGAGCTTTTACTCCTACGATGTATCTGTGGTATGATTAATATTAATAAAATTTGCTAATTGTAAGCTTTGGCGTTGGTACGCTGTGTCTGCTTAGTCTGGTGTGGGTGATGCTTCCAGTGCCTGCAACTTGCAAGTCCTGATGCCAGAATGTTAGTGTGCTTTGCTATACACAGTGAAGGCTACCAGCAGAGCTGGTAGCCTTCACTGTGTTTCGTTATCTCTTCTTTTACTGTACTCATCCCTAGGTCTTTGTAGATATACTTGTTAGAAATATAATATGGTATCTTCAGTATGGTTCTTAGCACTTTGCTTTGGAAGTGTTCCAGGATCTTAATGTTGCTATTTTTGCCTTCTGGCGCTATTATAGATTCGCTTTAAGACCTAGAAGCCAGTACAAAATTACTATTGACGTATAGTACCGGAATCTTTGATCCGGCCTGCTAAAACTAAAGACGCGGATTTGTATTAAGTGTATATAAGAGAGACTTGATCTCCTATTCAAAAACTATGCAACTTAAAAAGTTTTTAAAACGTTGATATAACCTTCATTTATTCACTATTGGACCAGTAAAAGCTATCGTATTCTCATGCGGTGTTTTAATTTTACCATACCATTTCCACCCCCATTTTTTATGATTTGATAATCATTATTGTGTGTACCTTCTCTGTTAAAGTGTACTTAGTCTAACAAAGATCAAGAGTCCATTTCCTTCCGCATGTATTTACGACTTCAGAAAGAAATGTCTTTATAAGTAGGTATTTAAGTGATTAGTTCAGACTTATGAGCTCCGTTTTTATCCCGATCCGTTTTATTACCGATTATCCGATTTTCATACCCAATTAACAGCATAATTGTGGTAAAATTTTCAATGCTATGCTTATAAATGGCAAATGCTCTAGCACCATGCTAGGATTCCAAAGGAATAAACTAATTTTGCAAATAAATTTGTATTCTCTGCATAAAAGAAATGCGTACAGCGTAGGTTTAAATATGTTTACGATAAAAAACCGGCCAAGTGCTAGTCGGAGTTTGAGTTATAAGACCCGGTAAGGAAATGTTATGAGGAGTAAAATCAAGTGTAAAGGCGTGTCTCCTGTTCGAAACATTACACAGAAAACATGAAACAAAAACATTTGTTTCCATACACAAGCTGTCTCCAGCTACAGAAAATGTTTTTGGTCGAAACAAAACATTTTGTCCAGACACGATCTAAGTTCCGACGAGGAAGACGTATTAGCGCTCGCAGTTTTAGTGATTGTAGGTGTAGAATCTAGGAGAAAAGAGGGGTTCTGAAAAGGCCACTTTAGGTGTTTCATAAAAGTATTTTTTTCAACTCATAAATATGTGCGCCATTTTACGCATTTCTATTGAAAACTGACAAAATTGATGTTTTTAATTAAGTCAGGCCATATATTATGAGCGATCACAAAAACAAACACAAAAAACACAACAAGCAAAACTATAACCCTAAAAAACCTGTACCTAGGTGTAATGTGAACGATGTGAACACTAGATAAGAAATGAAACATTTCTTCCCCTCTTTACCCGCGCGGGAATGTTTTCCGTCCGTCTCCGAAAACAAAAACATTGTCTATTCCTAGAGAAATGTGTATAGCCACGCCCCAATGTTTCATGTTTTCTGTGTAATGTTTCGAACAGGAGACACGCCTTAACACGCAAAGTTGAGGTGTTACGTAGAAAGAGACAAAACACATATATCTGTAGGATTGAACGTGCAAAAGAATGAGATGGAATACATTACGACCCATTTCTATTTTTAAATTTTAAATATGTTCGATTTTTTTTTATTTACACACACACATAATAATATGATGTAACTTAAAAATTGACGGTTTTCGCAGTTTTTCCTTTATCTGTGCTATAAGACGTTGCTTCGTACCGAAATTCAAGATTCTGAGTTCACGGGAAGTACCCTGTAGGTTTTGCTTTCCTTGCGAGTGTCGAAAATTTGTGGCATAAACGGCTGTATGTTTTAATTGCGTTGGCTTAGAAGTTTGATTTTTTCACAGCTCCAAGGGACAGTAGACCTAAGTATTTGATATTATAAATTCCAGCTTGATACCTCCACGCGTTCCTGGAAAAAAGGGCCTTGACAGACGGACGGACGGACGGACAACAAAGTGATGCTATAAGGGTTCCGTTTTTTCCTTTCGAGGTATGGAACCCTTAAAACATGGAATAAGTATTTTACCATTTTTGAGCAAGTAGTGCTAATCTATACAGATAAATAAAATTGAAGTGTCTGTTTGTAACTTCAAACTAACAGCTTTTCACTTAATGCATCTGAAAGTATATTCGGTACTTACAATAAAATACCAATTTTTAAAATTTTTGTCTGTCCGTCTGTCTGTCTGTCGGTCTGTCTGTCTGTTTGTTCCGGCTAATCTCTGAAACGGCTGGACCGATTTTCACGGGACTTTCACTAGCAGATAGCTGATGTTATAAGGTCTAATATAGGCTACTTTTATTTTAGGGTTCCGTTTAAAAATAGGGTTCCGCTTCCGTTAGTTCTGCGCAAACGAAGTTGCGGGCATCAGCTAGTATAATATATTATTTTTGAGCAGATGTCAGCACCATATATTTTATGATAAAACATATGGTGCATTTTACTATAAATTTAACTCCCTTTTATAACACAAGCCTCATAAAACATCTCGGATATGAGACAAACCAAAAAAGTTTCAGTAATAAAGTCGCTGTTTTTAACTGAAAAGTGTGGTGTCGCTGGCAGTTGATTCCAGAAACATTAAATTTTTGTTTTTATTAAGTGGAAGCAAAAATTTATTTGTGTGAACCTTTTTAACTCTACTATTTGTTCGGAGTGCTGATAATATGGTGCAGAGCTGTGTCACCCTATATATAAATTATTAAATTTTGGTTAAGTTATTATTCACTTGTCTATGGCTTAGTAAATGTGAAAATAGTTCATATGCTCGACCTGGCATATGAACTAAATGTCTTATGCCAGGTCAATGTATTTTTCAAGCGGCCGTGGAAGGAGAAATCCTAATGTTCGATTCATACTAGTGCTCACTTGTCCTGCAGCTAAGTGAAATTCTGAAATTTAATATAACAAATTCATTGTTATGTCTGCAAATATTCCGTTTATTCCACAAAATATGTTGAAATAATGTTTAATTTTTTTACTTTTTTTCGAAACTTTATTAAAGAATTTTTCCTTTGTAGAAATGCGTGAAAAGGAATTTAGGCGTTAAAAAAATTAAGGAAATTGAAGAGCTGGATGACTGGAAGTGTTTCAAATGCAATTCAAAATGTCTTTGGGATTTACGTGCTACTTGTTGGGCACTTTTACGTTTCTGTGATCAAAAAAATAAGTAAGTTATACAAAACATACCATTCCTTATTTCTAATTAAGATTTACTTGCTTGGTTCATTTTATTAAAGTATAATGATAATTATTAGGATTTTTACAGATTAATAACTATATCAGGGACTACATATTGATATTTTTCGGTATAATAATATGTAGCCTATGTTTTTATCCAGAGCCTGAATAAAAACGTAGGCTACATATTATTACACTGCAATACAAAATTCCATAAAATCCACAGTAATTTTTGCGTGTAAGACTCACAAACATCCGTCCATCCTCACAAACTTTCACATTTATAATAGTGTGTGTGAGACAGAGTATAAGATATTCTAGAAATTTTTTAGCAATCACAAAATCTCATGCAAAATGTATGTGAAGTGAATCATTCTATTTTTTTAGAATTACCTACAAGACAGAAGATCCAGAACTCAAAGAAAAATATCAGTTATCCTGCACTCAAGACTATTCTGAATGTTGTAAAAGGAAGAGTAAAGTTAAAGAATATACAGGGGGCATTAAGAGAGAAACAAGTAGAGCACAAATTAAAGAACCCCTTATATCAAAAATAACTCCAACTATACAGGTATGTACAAAACCTGTAGCTTAAAATCCGATATTGACTGGAAAAGTATGTAATATCATTATGATACACATTTTTTTTTATCTTAGGTTAAAAAGTTTGCTTCAATCAATGCAGAAGATAATGTTAAAGAAAAGAAGGCACAAAAGCGACCAGCAAGTCCGAGAGGCCAAAAAACTTACAGTGTAAAAAACCCTATACCTATTGCACAGAAACCACCCAACACGCCAGTTTTTAATAAAAAAATTAAGGTATGCTTAGAAATTAGAATCTTCTAGCAAATTATCCTGACAAAGGACTTAGAAAATTAAATAGTTTGTTATATTAACTACATGAAGCTTTAATAAATAAAACTAAAAGGTATGTATTTAATTTTATTAATAAGTTTTATAATAATTTTCCAGATATCTTCACCGATTCGAATAACAATGGACAAGAAGCCAATGCAAACATACACACCACGCCAGCCGAGGATGAAAGCTCCCATTATATACAATGGTTTTAACAATGCATACGCCATAACAAATGATAATATAAATTTATCATTAGAAAGTTTGACCCAGGTAATATACAACATTGGTTTTAATTTATGATTAGGCGCAAAAATGTACTAACTCTTGTTACTTCTTTAAATCCATACAGATTTATTTAGAACTAGCTGACCCGTGCCCACTTCATTGCGTGGTAAACATTTTTACTTGTGTTGAAATTATGATTGTGATTCGGGTAATACTGAGTGCTATGGTTTATTTCGTGACTGCCAAATGGAGGGCTATATTTTAACTGCCTATCTTAGTGTGTATTTGCAAGCCAATTTGGCTATATTGACGGGTTTCAAATGAGATAATGAAATCATTAAAATTGAATACAGTATGTTTATTTCAAAACTTGTATACTATATTAGATTTAGATGTAATGTTATTATTTGGTACCAAACTATATTGTCTTTCAGGAGTTCCAACCCGAGATAAGAAAACATATAATCTAAATAGAATTTCCCTGCTCATAAAGCTTGCCCATATGAAAAAAAAAAACCCGTCTAATTATTAGACGGTTTTTAAAGACAGGTCTTTAACCGTTATCTCTTTAGATAGGTCCCATACCTTTGTCGTATTATCTCTTTAACCATTCGTGCAAATTATATATGCAGTAAAGGAAAAAATATTTTGTTTAAAGTTTAAACACAGACTATAAATTCACTTATTTTGATAAGAATTCATAATTATTGATAATATTGACCATGACCTAACGATTAAAATTATTTTCTAATATTAAAAACTACTTTCTAGACTTATATATAAAAGTTAGACATATGCTTTCCCTGACTTTTTTGTAGGCATTATCAAGCTCTACAACTTTTCTGTAGGACTAAATCATATACTTACTCGTATCTCTCATCAGTAAGGCAGCGTTCACAACAAACGTTTTCGTTCGACCGTTTTTTTCTCCGACTTACTTTATATATCCTATGTCACTTACAAATAACGTAGCCTTCTATTGGTAAAATCAGTTCAGTAGATCAATTTTCAAAATAGGTTCTGTAGATCCAGAGGTTACCCCCTACAATTTCACAAACTTACAAACCCACAAACTTTACCACTTTATAATACATATTTAGTATACATTACAATATATTTTATGGGTTACTACTATAAAATATTTTGATTTCTAGGGTCTGGATATGACAGCAGTAGCTTCTATGTCGGCTAATATGCTAGATAACGATGATGTGGTATGCACACCCGATTTTCCAATGGAACCTTTATGTGAGGTATGTACACTATAGGGGCCATCCATAAATAACGTCACACGTTAAGGGGGAGGGAGGGGGTCGACGAAGTGTGACATTGTGTGACAAGGGGGTGGGAGGGGTCTTAAATATTGTGACGTCACGTTTCAAAATCTTTATAATAACTAAGTGTTAAAATACGAACTATAAACTTACTTTACGAAAACCTCAAAAACATATATTATGCCAGTTATAAATAATTTAAAGGAGTAGGTTCAAACTCCATGGATTGAAGATTATTAAGTTTGTATCATTAATTTAAAGATAATTCTATTAATATTATTTTTTGTTTTGTTAATTTCTTTAATTAATATAGTCAATCATTATTTGCTTCGTTAATTTCGTTAATTAATATAATTAATCGTTTTGTTAATTGTTTCATTTGATGTTAATTTTATTAAAAATAATTTAAATGGAAATAAAATTGGTTTCGGAACCAATATTTTTATTCAATAATTTCTAAATGTAAATTTGAAAAATATGTGACGTCACACTAGGGGGTTCTCAAATGTGACCAACTGTGACAAGGAGGGGGGTAGGGGTAAAAAATCGTGAAATTCGTGTGACGTTATTTATGGATGGCCCCATAATTTAAATTTTTATTATGACACGATAAGGCCGTTGCCTCGAATTTCGTGGTAAGCGGCGCAGCGGCAGCGCGGCCACTGCAGCAGCGACGCACGATAGTCGCCGATTGACAGTAGTTCAAGTCAAGCTGCTGTCACCGCGCCGCTTACCGCAAAATTGGAGGCAGCGGCCTTAGAACTTGGTTGTTGTATAAAAATAAACTTTAGATAGCAGTTTACAACCCAAAAGAAATAGTTATTAAACTGCTAATAATACATAATGTTTATACATAGTATACATTGTTATTAACATTAATGGCGAATTTCATGTATGGAATGCAAATAATTTTGTAATTATATAGGTGACCGAAGACACAGGCGATGACGATGTGCAGTGCATCACTCCGGCACCGCCAGTTCCGCCAGCACAGACAGCTTCTGTGACCAGGTGTCCGCCCCTGATGTCGCGCAACGTCAACGTCTTACCCGACCTGTCACCAGGAAATATAATACAAATGACAGAAAATGACGTCACAGTCAATGCCGCAACTGGTGGGCTAAAATTCCGAGTTGACCCGCAAACTCTGTCGTCCAATAAGATGTACCGATTGCCGGATGGGCGTATATTTGCAATTAATGCCAATCCGAGTATGCCCGGTGGTTATTCAGCAACGATAGTCGCCGTAACCGACAACGTTTCTACCCCAAAATTACCCCCAAGAGGAGCCACGTATGCCGCTAAGTTAAGTGCCGTTTTAACCTCACCATCGACGCCGTCTACGCCGCCACCTAAGACGAACTCTCGCGCTGCTCGTAAGAATACCAGAAAAAATGTTTCTAATTCTACTAAAGCTACTGGTACACCGCAACCTTCTAAACCGACAAAGACAACAGAAAAGCGCTCATCTAGACCTTGTGATTTAAACGTACCCGTTGAATGGTACAGATTCAATTTAATTGATGCCGTCGATGCTTTAGATTATTCGCTTTCCAGACTCAACCAGCTAAAGACACAAGCGACTACAATGTTTTTACGTACTAGAACTGTTAATGAGATGCGTAATTTACATAAAACACTTGATCGAGCTTTAGCTACTTCCGCAAATAGGTTCCTTGAAATAAAAGATAACTTAAATAATGAATTTAAGAAATATGTAAATAAAAAACAGAATAACGTCGTCAGTGACGACGAAGACGATGATGATGACGTTGAAATTTTGCCAGATACCAATGATGATCCCATCTTCATTGATGAAAATTCAGAAGATTCTCAGATTAGTAACCGGGAGGTAGATTTGACTGCACAAGCCAGCAGCGAACATGACAGCAGTGGCAAGTCCTTCGACAAAACTGTAATAAACGATGATTGTGTACAATTAGATATTGATAAACTGTTGCAACATACAAGAGATACAGAGAAAAATGAAAGGGAACTTGTAAGGGATCCATTGATGGTTGACGATAAAGATGACGAAAATAGAGATGGAGAAAAAAATCATTCAAATGATATTGATAACAGTAGTACCTTAGAAATTGATCAAAATCGTGAAAAACCAGAAATCGATAACAATGAAAGTGTCAGTAACATAGAAATGATTGACGATAGTAATGTAAATGAAATAAGTGAGAGTAGTGATAGCACTCATAATAAAACTGAATTAAAGGATATATCAATAAAGGAAAATGGAGGTAATGATCCTAATGAAAGTACATTAGAAGATAATGTTACTGATAAAGAAGACATTCAAATAAAGGACAAGGAAGTAACAGATCTTGAAGAACCTGAAATGGTTGAGAATGATAATAATTGTAAAATAGTCGATAATGACATTAAAATATCTAAGACGGTTACGAATGACGTTGAAATTCAAGACAATGATTTGGATGACATTGAAATGAATGAGGCTGCGACGGAAAACAGTGATAAAATAATGGATGATAATGAAATGAGCGAAAAAGCTATTGAAGAACTTTTAAAAGATGACAACGAAAGCATAGATGGCAGTGTCAATAACCATTCCGTTGATATAGGTAACGAAAAAATTATTGAAAGTTAAGGATATCCATTAAAATATTTTGGTAACATACAAATATAGCAAGGAAATGGTTGGAAATTTGCTACTCCTATGAGTGGTGTGTAGTTTTGTAAATATTTAAAAACAAAATATTGTCTTTTTTTGTAATTTGATAACAGTTTGATTGGAATTGTGCACAAATTCTCTACCTGAAATAATATTATTATAATTGTAACTTGTATGAAACTTGGCATGGTTTTAGGCAGGTAGTGGCAGGCTGGAAGAACGTCGCCCCTTAATTCATATAGGGGCTGTTCCGTTCGATGTTAATTTCACCCAAAACGCTACGATAATTTTTACCACGAAAAAAAAACTAACTTTTTTTTCGCGAAATAACGAAATTTTCAAATTTTCGATCGGATCATTTTTAAGCAATTTGAACGCAAGTGGAACAACAGGGAGTCTAAAAAACTTTAGGTGTTTCATATTAGGGACCGTGCATTAATCACGTGAGGTTTTTAACAACTTTTTAGCCCCCCCCCCCCCCCCCTCGTGATACGTGGTGAGGTTTTATACTACCCCCCCTCCCCCACCTAAGATCACGTGTATTTTTTACATAGTAAGCAGGTCATGTTTGAAGAAAAACTTTAACTTAAAAAAACGATTTAATCGAATAATTTAAGCAATTAAAACTATACGAGTCATTTGTTTTGTAAGTATTTAAACAACACTACGAATCTACAACCAATAATAATTTCGGTATGCAAAGACTAGATTCGAAAATTAATACACGTGATGTCTCCTTATACCCCCTCCCCCCCTTGGTGATACTTGGTGATTTTTTTTCGGACCCCCCCTCCCCCTTTAAGCATCACGTGATTAATGGACGACCCCTTATTATGTTTCATATATTTTTTTCTCGTGAAATGGTAAAATGGCTACACGGTTCATCTGATTTCATCATATTGTAAGAAAACATAAATTTTGACAGTTTTCAATAGAAATGCCTAAAGTGGCGCACATAATATGAGTTTAAAATAATATTATATAAAACAATATGTTAAGTACACCTAAAGTGGCCTTTTTAGACCCCCAGGTGTTAAAAGTTGACATTTCTCGTATCTAATTTCGATAGAAGCAATTTAATGAAAAATAATTATGAAGTATTACTACAACCACATTCTTTATCTACCGTTACTCGTTTTTCATTCATCATCTGTCACTTTGATCGAAAAACGATGATTGCTTATCAATAGAAATTGAAAAATCAAGCACGGATGCCTTCCGCGTAGACCTTTTGCAAAATCCTCCGAATCCCAACGGGTGCCGAAGTTCATAAATTTTAACTGCTTACATTGGCCTGTTTTGCTATTAAATAATAGGAATATGGTAGTTATTAAATATCATAATTTCTATAGTATGTAACTAATGCAAATGTAAGTATATTAAAATAAAAAAAAGATTTTAGTAGAGGTTCCAAACTAAAAATATACAAATATTAAAATTTTTGTGTTTACATAGAGATTCCTTCTATTGATTTTTTCAATTACATCAGCATATAGGTCATTTAATCTAGTTTGTAAATGTACAACATGTAAAGGTTTTACCTTTGCATGTTTATAGGTACATTTACAAAACCTTTGCATGTTGTATGTAACACTTTATCAACATAATCTTGAAAGAAAAACTCGTTATGACGCGGGAACGATACGACACTCAACCCTTTATTCGATATGTCGTTCGGTCACTCCAAAGCTAAAGTAGAACTGGGTAAAAAATTGCAAAAGGCGGGATAATTTTTAGTGTTTTTTTTTTATTTCTTATGAGCGAGTGGATCAGTGGTGAAAATGATCAAAGTGGCTAAAAGTGATGCTAAAGGAACGTAATGTGAACAAAAATGTTATTAGCATCGAATGGAACGCAGTAATAATATTGTTTAAAGAAAAATTGGGTGAATGTTTTGACATGTCACGCTGTAGCCATGAAAAAAAATACAACATTGCACTCCGGAAGTGGCAGCAAAAGTGAAAACTTGAACATTAAATTGGAAAAACCGCCATCTAGGTTAAAAGATACGAGCTAAAATAGTTTTATGCTCGCGTAAGGGAACTAAGACAGCAAACAGTTGCAAGTTGCATCTTACTAATTTTCGATCAGGTCACGTGTTTGACGCGGACGCGAGTTTAACATTTTTTACCCATCCCAAGAAAAGTGCACAACGCAGCTAAAGAGGTTTTCACTTAAAAATGGCTTGTAATATGTGTGGTTTAATACATTATCTGCTCCTGTGTAAACATTTATTAAGTTTATTGTGATCTGAAATGTGATGGGTGTTATTTTGTTCTTACAATTGGATGTTTTATTAAGTGGGAGCAACATTAACAGTGTATAATACTATTAATGCTCTCGTGTTTGATATTCGAGTTTGTTTAATTTTTTTTTTTAATTTTCACTATTTGTTAAGTATGTATAATGTATATTTTATTTTGTTACAAAATTTGCTTAAATAATTTTCTATTTCAATTCACAATAAAGTAAACTTTGTCTATGTAACTTTAATAAATAAATAATTCATTCATTCATAATTGCCATTAGGCCTGTACCCTTACCAAACATGTATTTTTACAATATTTGTTTGTGTAAGATAATTTTATTAAAGGCAAGTTAGTAATAATGGAATACAAATTTTATTCGTCTTTTATACTGTGTTTAAAATATATAATATTATTATTTAGTAACCAATATGTAGCATGTATATTCTGTTACCGAATAATTTGGATTTAATATAAAATAAAGGTGAGAACTTGCCTATTTATCAAGTGTTTTGTACAAAAAGATTGGTAATTCTATATGTTAAGAATAATATTATAGATTGTACAATTTATCATTTATAGGAAGTTGTGTTATTAGGTCTACTGCAATGTCTATGTTATTGGGACTAGTTCAATATTGCTACTTGTTACTGCTACACAATGTAGTGTAATCATAAAAATAATTGGAATAATATAGAACATCTTCACAACACATACATATAAAGGAAGCATTACACATTTATTTTACCTAGACCTAGAGATTAAGCCTTAAAAAATTAAGATTAATACATACATATGTTTCTAAAGAATAAAACAGCGTTTAATATGAATGTAGCTTAACTCGTGTTATAGACACCTAAAATATAATCTTTTATTGCATTACTTTATTTAAGAATCGATAGTTTTTAAGATTTAACGTAATATATTGAATCGCAGGCAAGGTTGTCACGTGGACATGAAGAAATAGTGTACAGTACCACCACAACCTCAATGTTTTTCGCCAATCGTCGTTTTTCCTACATCATCTGTTATTTTCATAGAAAAACTGAGATTGCCGAAGACCATTAGCAACATGGTTTTACTGTACCTAGTTATATGACATACTGTAACAATTTATTCTTATTTTTTAATGCATTAGCATATTAAATACCTAAATAACTTTGTGAATTCCTATTTACTTACATAGTAGGTATTTGATAGAATATTTGTATGCTTGCTTATAAAAATAAGTTATAATTTGTACCTATAAATATTAAACATATGATTGAATACATTTTTCTTAATTTTGGTTAAAGCCCATTGTCTGCGAACCGTAACTGACGATCATTCTACGGCTCTTGGTCGATTATTTTAGAATTTTGTTACATGATATAGGGAAATACATGGTTTTTGTAAACTTTTTTTCGTTTAATTCTACTTCCAAATTGGCGATAATTTTACGGGATTTAAGTACTTAGCTAATTGTAAGTACATTTACGTTAACTGAACCCTAATTCTCGTACTTCTCGTACAATCAAAGATATTAATCAACGGCGCGCATACGTTCGCGCATGCCTATAGCGGTACCTATTACCTAGATGGCTATAGCCTCCGCTCTACTCAGCCTACCCCTAAATACGCTACTGGAGCACTGCGTCATGCTATAGTTAGTTTCTATTTCATCAAAAGGTTTCGTCTTTAAGATCTTTAGCAATGCGCGCACTGTCAACAAAATTGTCTCCTTTTTCCACTATTTGCATTACTATTATCAACTTTAGCGAAAATTAGAGCCAACTTTTCATGGCCGTATAGGAAAACAATCATGTTTTGTCGAAAAGTTAACTATTTTGCGCGTCGCTTCGACCTTGTGCCGAAAAAAAAATACGGACCAGGTGCTCGGAGACAACCAGAACTTGTGCCAGTTGCGGCCGGAACCAGCCGGAGAGATTCCTCATTCCAGATCTATAAGTACGAGCCTAAATAACAAAATCAAATCAAATCAAATATACTTTATTGTGCACAAAACAAATAACAGAAAACTTAGAGACAATACATAAAAAAAAATCAAACATGCACACAAAGGCGGCCTTATTACAATTTGCAACTTCTTCCAGGCAACCTTTTGGATGGCATTGGAAATAATAATTAGGACAATAGGCGATGTGCAAAAGTATATTAAGTAAGGAAACTATCGTTTCAAAATATTTTATATTATATATTATGCTTAAATATATTAATAAATATATGTTTTATAAATACATAAGAAATATATAGGTATAGATAAGATTAGTGGTATAAATACTGAGGTACTTATTAACTTACATTAATGGTTGACTACATAAATTGAGGTAGTGATTTTTTAACAGCGACTTAAAGCGACTCAAAGTTTCGGCCTGCCTAATATGAACAGGTAAAGAATTCCAAAGCAAAATGGATTTGATTGTGAAAGAGGAATTAAAATATTTTGTGCGATGAACAGGGATATCAAGGAGAAGACTAGAAAATGATCGGAGCTCTTGTCTATCGGAGTTGCGAAAATTAAATACGGTTTTTAAATAAATAGGGTGATGGGAATCAAATAAAATATTATATAGTAAGGAGAGAACTCGAGCATCACGGCGGTAGCGTGAGAGTGAGATTTCGATCTAAATCTGGCGCGATCAACTTAGTTTCTTCGTTTTAAAGGTAGATTTCTTCGTTTGACGTTTATGAGAATATTATTTTGCAGTTTAAATAATTGAGACTGCGCTGAAACTATATTATTGTAAGATTTAGTTAACAAAATCGACCTTTTGAATAAAAAACGAATGTATTTCATAGTTTTATTTAATTTAAAAAATCAATACACATCACATTCGACCCACTGATTAGTTAAATGCAAAAAAGGCATTTTAATAAGTTTATAAATAAAACTGATTGAATCAGATTACGGTGTAGATTAGGTATCACAACAGTGTACAACTTATCAAAAAGTTTAATCAAAGAATTTACGTCTACGGGGCTCAGTAGCGGAAATGTCCTTTCCTCGATCGCTCCTCGTGGTAAACGCGCATCGGCGAGTAGTTTCCGTTGGAACCGCCATTCGCGTTCAAACCTTGAAACATACAATTAATTTTTTTTTAAACAGAAAAATAAAACATCTCAATTGGATTAGATTAGAGTATACTTGAGTAAATGTTAATTCTTAGAACTTTACTGAAAATATGTAGAAATATAGAAAAGTGGAGCATCATTAGGTAGGTAAATCCTATAGGTATGGCCCATTTCCGTGGTATCAGTGACATTGGTTTATCCGGTAGATAATTTTTGTAAGGCTCATTAGCTTTCACCGGTAACAAGAGAAAAAGGCATATCAAATAAGGGACCTCGACCTCAAATTGTCCTCATTTTGTGCTATGTTTATCGGGAATAGGTAGTGACTTGTAACAATAAGAGAAAAAGGTTAACTTTACCATTGAGCTGTCCTTCGATGGTGGATGCTTTTTAAAAATAATGTAAATGTTATTTGCATATCATCATAATTTACATAAACTTAATAACGTTTAATTAAATGGTTATTAACGTAAAAAAAGGCGGACACCGCTTCAGTAATATGAATAGTAAAGCAATCAAAGTAAGACGGCCGTATCGTAGCGACTCGTGCCGCACGCACACATTCACAGCAAAGTAAGACGATCGGTCGCCAGTACGCCAATGGCAATTATCGATCAAAATCTCACACAAACGTAAGTCGCCGCCATTGTTGGGCTGCTTAAATCGTTGGCCAATGTTTAGGTCACCTTTCGTCCGCCTTTTTTTACGTCCATGATAATGGTATCTGGACCGGATCGTGTGTAGTGGATACCACGGCTAGGCGAGAGGTCCAAGGGAATTAGCGTTGAAAAGGTCGGTAGCTCACTTCTGGCCTAAGATAAAAATCGCTTACCAACGAGCAACATGCGTATTGGCTGCTGTTGACACAAATTATCTAGGACCTTCGCCAACCATGTCTGTGACACATCAATGTTCCTCTTGACATACGGTTCTTATATTAAGAACCGTATGTCAGGTACCTATGTAAAGTGTGTATGTCACCGTAAAATTGTAAAAACCGTTAGATTGTATATTACTAGAGATATAAAATGTCGACAGACTGTCAAATAAAAAAAAATCTTACAATTTTACACGTTAAGTATTTTTCGTTATATTGTAATATTATTTACCGTGCCGATTGGTTAAACGTTTCATAATAATAATTACTTATAACGAAAAATAACGCGTACAATTGTATGGAGAAATTTTTATTTGACAATCTGTCAACATATTATAATATCTCTAGTAATATTACAATCTAACGGTTTTTACAATTTTACGGTGACATACCTATATAAAATACTAGCTTTGAATAAAAGAAAAATATTTTTGATTTTCCGTCCGTCCGACATCACAGATAGTTCGATGAGTCCGACGCCCTACACCAGAGTCACATGCGCGCTGCCGTTTCGTGCCTACATCCTCCGCTAAAGCGTCACTAGACCTACACCTGTTTTCTCTGGTCGTACCTTGCAGCAGATGGCTCGGCGGCGGATAGCTGGGCGAGGCGCAGCGCGGCGCCAGCAACATGTGGTACAGCGTGAGGTACACCGCCGCGGTGATCAGCGCCACGCCCGCGAGCACCTTCCACAGCGCACGCGCGCTCTCGTCCGGCAGCTCCATGGACACGAGACCGCTGATTATGGCGCCGACACACCGACCTGTGCACACGTGATGATGCGGGCTTGTAGACTAGCCGCAGACACACCATATTATTGACAATAAAGCTCACAATGACAATAATATTCCTTGTGTGCCATATTGCCGATTTTTGTATGTGTTGACTAGTGTATTGTCAATTTTTATCTGTCAATAATATTGCACGTGTGCGGCTAGCCATAGTTGCAGTCTAGCGCCTGGTCAATACAATGCCTGTAACTATTTAAGTATTTATTAATCTGTGACAAGGCTGAGGGCACAGATATATTAGGATATAACACAGAATAAATAATTACTACGTAACTGAGGGCTTGTTTTACAATATTCGGATCAATGTCGGATTGCGGATAGCTTAGGTACTCAAAAGTTTTGTCACTCACTAACTTTTCCTACCGCGTTACGGCGCGGGCGTACCGGGTATGTAGATCGTTTAATGAACGTTTACATTATCTTGTTATCTTGATGTTTCTCAAAATAGTGTCCAGTTTATGTTTTTTAACTTGAAGTATCCCAATTACGATTCTAGATTAAGTATACTTACTTTAAATTCAAGATACTTTAAATTCAAAATAACAATAATTAGGTAAGTACGTTATATGACTAACCAATACAGAAGTGTGCGATCACAGGCAGAGCTTGTCCAGTTGTGGTGTACTTCTTGGGCACGAGGTGGCGGAAGTACAGCACCGCAGTCACCCACACGAGGCTCAGAGTGAACACCTCCAGCAGCTCACACACCACGATCCAGCCGTACGACGTGCAGTACGCTAAGGCTGAAAGTAGTACGTTTAGTTGTTTTACGAAATATAAAGATTCTCATTTATGTTCTCCGTGGGAGAGCTTGGATCGAAGGTATACTACGGTCTCACAGAAAACCAACGGGAAAAGACCCCTGGTGTTGCGTATGTCCATAGACGACCAGAATCGCTTAAATCATAATCTCTATAATATTAAAGATCTGTTTGAATTGCATTGTAATACGAGCAAGACATCTTTACCCATTACGAAATACAATTGGTTAAATTCGTAATTTAAGTACCTAGTGGTTCAAATTATTCAGTTAACCCAATAACGTTCAACACTCGGCAATCGGCATACGGAAATAGTTGAGAGTAGGCGAGACGTCTACCTCACTTAACGCTTTGAAATGCCTAGCTGTCGGATCACTTGAAAATCAGGCATGAGTGTTAATTACTGTCACGAGATGGTACCTAATACTTAATCAAATAGATAGTCCCGACAAAAGCGATGTCATGAGAATACAATCAAGTACGACCATTTCTTAGGTATTACTATTAGGGCCTGTCCATACGTACCTACCACCATTGGCGTAGCTAGGAATTTTGTCTAGGGGGAGCAGCCGTCCGTGGCGTGGGGGCGGGGGGTTATTTAAGTTAGTAATTCATTAACACTGTCTATGGTCTAGGGTGGGCAAAGAAGTTTCTAGGGTGGGCGCTGACCACCCTTGCCCCCCCCTAGCTACGCCTATGCGTACCACAACCACACCACACCGACGTGACAAAGGGTGGTCAAGCTGTGGTTGCGTTGTGGTTGCGATGTGGTTCGCACGTGACAAAATATTGAGGTAAAAGATTTTATGTCAAAGTCTGTAGGTACCTACTAAGTAGCTCCATAAGTAGGTTTAGTCTCTGAGTGCAGCTGTTAGGAACCAAGTACTCACCGGTGTACCGTAAGCAGTAGAAGGTGAACGCCGTGATGAATAAGTTGGAGTGACCTATGAAGTCGACGAGTGCCTCGGCCCACCATAGCGCAGGCACCGCCGGCAGTGCGCCCGCCGACAGAGTCAGTCCCACCTCCAGTGCCGTGCCGTTCAGCTCCGTTACTGTCCTGAGGTTGCAGTATACAGAATACAGATAAATAACTGGTGAAATATGTGGGTGGTCTTCGACATGAACCAGGGACTTTAGTTAACATGCCTTCTTTAATTGCCTTCTTAAATTGTATATTAATTTTATTCTTTATGATCTTCGTTATAATGCCCCTGGTCGGATGGACCGGAATACCAAGGCCTTAAAGAAACCGGCGTGGAATAGCACGTTGTATTTCGCTGAATCAATAAGCGTACCGGGAAGCCTGAGAGTGGTAAATGGTAATAGATCGACAACGTAGGCACGACACGTTATGTCTTATGGTGTACCATGGCCTGCTTAACCGCTTACCGGTAATCTAACCGTTTGCTAGTCTTATCCCACAAAAGTTAAGCTAAGACTTTCCGTTGTACACCTGGCACCCGTAACACAAGTTCTTCGAGAACTTACCACGGGGTCAGATTGACGTGGTGTGAAGCGTCCATAGATATTATTATTATTTCGTATGGGTGTTCACTGTTTAATTAAAAGTAGAAGTAGGTCAATGAAATCTTGCACATTCATGATTATCCCGGACAAAGAGAGTCACTCACCAGGGCAGGTAGGAGTCGATGGCGCTCCACAGCGTGCCCAGCAGCGCGAGCACGAGGAACACGGCGGCGGTCTCCGCGCCGAATCGCCGCACCGCGCTCAGCGGCAGCGCCAGTGCACCCGTCGCCGTGTGCCACCACCACTCCGGCGTCGATAGCGGCATGTGACTGAACATTACATTTAATACTATAAGGTACAACTAGACAGTTAATAGAATCAGGCGTTACTTTCCCGAAATCCATAGCATACAATTTGATGAATTTAAATTTGACCCACTTTCCGGATTCCGATTGAGCTGAAATTTGGCCCGAATATGTAAATCGCGTGACAATGCAATAATATGATGACGTTAAACTGATCTGATGATGTAGCTGGAATGGCCATAGGAACTCCGTAATAAAACCAAATAACCCTATCGAGTTTGGGCTCGTTTGATTCGTCTTGATGAGTACTTTGTCTTCAGATAGTTTTTGAACTTTTTAGTTCTTTTTACTCCCCAGTAATAAAAGCTTGTTTTTTTAAACAAATTAAATTATAGTTATTTTAAATTGGTAGCACCGAGCACGAACGAACGAAGATACAACAGCGCGCTACAACCGTACAAGCCTTTATGTGCCTAGAACTTACTTAGCTGGTACTTAAATGGTCTTTATAACCAAGTTATAAATAAGCACGTCTTCTTTCTTTATAACTTTTCATAAATGATATGTAGTTAGGTACTTAAATACCTAACAATGTAAAAACCGTTAGATTGTAATAAAACTAGTGAAATTGTAAAATGTTGATACTTGATAGACTTCCGACGCGAATATGCTGCCTATAATATTATAATTTAACCCATTGTTTTTCGTTAGATTATAAATTTCGTTTTTAATCTTTCGACAATTTTTTACAATCTTGTCAGTTATTCTACAATCTAACGGTTTTTACAATTTTACGGTGACAGATACATATCTAGTAATGAGTGGGCACTGGGCAGGTAGTAGCTACATAATATTATGGGCACTAATTTCCTCGAAACAGCTATGTAAATAAAAATTACAACAAAAAAGAAACCGTGAGTTTCGCTCGTCATTATTGCTAGAGAGCTTTTTGTGCGCCTACTGCCTGGACAATACGATGTTGGAGTGTGTCCTTACACTTACAACATAATACAAAATGAGAAATGTCATACTCTTTGTGGCCAGCATGTTACTATAAAATATTATTTACATGTTTATCTTTTAACAAACATAATGTAAGCTTCAGGCTCCTAGATTCAAGAACTTCAAGAATTCGGAAGGTTGTGGTAACTTTATAATTGTTCAAATCCTATGAAAACGAAAACAGTTCATTGATGTTAACATACTTAGTCATCACGAGTCATATCATTGTTGTATTGAACTCAGCATATTATAGTACCTATTATTTCCTCTCAAACCTCTAAAACTTGAAAACATTTAAAATCATCTTACGTATCGAATATCAATATGAGTGCTCCAAGTATCATGAAGATTGCGTGCATCAGGAAAGGCACCAGGTAGGGGGCATCGGGTATGTTGTTGGCGGCGACGCCGGCTAACGGGGGGAAAATGGCCAGGCCCAGGGTGCCGAAGGCCAGCTGCCTCCCCACGTCCCCTCGGCCCAGAGAGGTCTCTCTGGTGGCGATCACACAGGCCGCGCCTAACAACGCTAGACCAGCTGTTGGCCAGATATCCGCAAAGATTCTACAACAAAAATTGACAATTTTCATATGTAACACGTAGGTACTTAGCGTAAAAAATCCTAATTAGAATAATTTATTATATTAGGATAATATTTTTTTCGAGAAAGTAGTAGTTGGTAAGTTAAAATCAAGTTATTTTATGGTTCTCAAGATCATATTTGCTTACTATGTCGCTAATTTATCGAATTGAAAGAAAACAAATGAAAATGTCTATTTTTTATGATTGAGAAGCGAAACCGACCTTATAATGAAATAGCTCCAGAAGGTATACGTCGGATCTCCTATGACCAGTCTACATTCAGCGTTAGCCAGAACGCCGTCTGGTTCGTCGTATGGATCTAGCACTTGACAACGAACTGCTGGCTTGGTGCATTCCTCTAGCTGCTGTAGTTCTGCCAATTTCTCCGGCGGAACCAAGCATTTAGATGGCCCTCCTGAAATTATAAAACGATTTTAGCTATCGAGTAAAATTAATTTACTCAAAAATGTAGGTTACTCCGCACCTATCTGACCTTATGCACGCGAACCGCTTTTAAAGTAATATTATAGGCAATTTCCTTAATGGACTGCGCCGTATCATATCGTAGCAAAAAGCAATAATATTATGTTTTATTTTTTAAGATTGTAAGATTTTAGGTTACTATGAAAAAAATAGGTCCGGTTAACGGTAATCTAGATATTAAGTATTTACGTAATTATTAATTACTTTTGTGTGTAAACTATTAGCACGAAAGGGTATGGCGCACCTGAAGACCTGAATCTTGAATATTTGAGTATTTACTTTAATCACACTTTTTAATAGGTACTGTATGCCTATTGCATGGCCTATTGCTACAATGTGTACCTATATTTGAGAACAAAATACGGCAAATTACTTTACTTCTTGTCTCGTAAGGTGGGATTCCCTATGTCATATGTCACATGTGGACCAGTTTTTTCGGTTGGTGGGATTGTCATACAAGTAGTAGTCACATATTATGTTATGTACCCCTATAGTTACGTAGTATTTATTTAGTAATCTGTGCCCCTAGTACTGCAGGTAGATCTGAGCTGATGACTTCATCCCTTTCTGTTAAAGAAGGCCAGAGCGGGATAGCATACCTGTCCGGTAAGTGCACCAGTTGTTCTCGTCCGTGGAGTTGTCATTGGGCAGCTCTGGAGCCAGCAGCGACAGCGGCAGTCGCATGCGCGCCGAGTTTTGCATGTAGACCAGACACTGCCCGTTGTAGCAGAGATGTGGCGGGTTCCGGACGAATTCGTCTTCGTCCTCGGGCTCGTCTGTCACTTCCGCAGTTGAGGGCTACGGGTATTTAAGTAAATATTAAATTACCGACTAGTGAATAGACTTTTTATATACATCATTGATTGAATAGTTTAAAAAGGTAACTATTGTGTCAAAGATTTCAATATTCAAGATAGGCTTAGATGCGAACGTTTGACATAAGAAATCTTCTGCGTAAAAAGTTGCGCCATCTCGGTTTTCACCAGTTTTCACCATACTTCAAATGTCAAAATGGCCCCAAAAATCTGAAAAGTGAGGTCATTTAATTGGATACACTTTTTGCCTCAACATGCTTCGTCTACTTATAATATATACGACATACGTCTATGATTTTGTGTACATTCTACTTTTATGTACATCTTTACTCTATGACATGCCGCAACAATTATTAGTTATTTACAGTAATGACACGTCTGGGACTATATATCCCGGAATCCGTAAGGCCGGGGAAAATTCAGAGAAGTAATATTAGAACTCTACGTTAATACAATAGAGCTGAAAATCGAACGCACAAGTATTGAGTCAATTGTTAATGCCATTATAATTTATATTAGCTCGACACTAGACTCTTCGATTTTCAACTCTATTGTATTAGCGCAGAGTTCTATATCCAGTGCTCTAAATTTTCCTCCGGCGTTACGGAATTAGAATCATATAGTCCCAAGTCCCAACTCCCAGCATAAGCCACCCTCTTTTCTAGTGATATGACGTAATATGACGCTGACGGATCATTGATTTGTTACTGAATAGTAAGTACTGACCGTGGCGTTGGCGACGCTGTTGTACATGGGCGGTAGCACGGTGGTGGTGGTGGTGGTAGTGAACGGCCGCTGTACCCACGTCATGTTCTCGTCAGCGCAGCCGTACTCGCACGCGCTCACCGCTAGCACGCCTGACTGTAAATAGCAGACAATTTCATGCCGGTTTTCTGTAAAGCCGTGGTCGCCATACAGCCTAATCGTGCCGTACAGTGGCGAAAATTGGTTATCATTAATAGGGAATAATAGGGGTGGAAATAATAGCATGTATAATAAGTAGATTTGGATGAGGTTCTTCAAAAGGTAAGTGGTAAGTGAAGCCGAAAGAAATGTGAAGTTATAGGAACCCCACGCCACTGGTGCTGTAGCATGACTTCATACGGTATTGAATGGTTCGGGCATAGAGCTTGTATAAGCGGGATTCAAATCCACCACTACTGGTTTATCAACGAAGACGTGCTTAGATTTACATACCAATTATTAAAAGAAAGTTTATATAATAAATTATTTAGTTGAAGTTAATTTATTTAAAACTCAAATAAATTAACAACGTAAGTAGTCAAAATTTTGGACTGGTGTTTTAGATTTTACGGAACTAAATATGTACAATACAAATTACAATACATACATAGTGCACTCCTCAGATTGTAAAACGAGGTTTAATCTGAGGTACACTCGTAAAACATAATAACCCTTCATCGGCAGTCGTATAGCAGCCGTCGTTAAACATGTACCTTATTATGGTAATATTTACCCTCTCGCCCTCCCAGCGGTTGCAGCGCATGCCCTCCGTGCAGACCTCCTGCATGACGTAAGCGCCGTCTGCGTCGCACATAAACAGCACTTGCGGCCGACGCGCCTGGGTGAACAACGCAGCTGTTAACCCTCAATTACTCGAATAAACATTCCGGCTTCAAAATATATTAATAATTGGAGCAAAATACCCTCGAACTCGGAGTTCATAAATAGAACAAAATAACCCTAATGGTGTGATGTTGCTCATATAAACAATGTGATTGACGGGTTGAAATAACCAACACCGGGTTTCAATTATTTACGAACTTATAATCTCAAAGATAGTTTTTGTTATTTACGAGTACCTCTCGTGTATGATTGGGTGTAGTAGAAATTTTAATCATTCTAATAAAAACCTAACCAAGAGGACATGGAACGGAACCCTCCTTACATTACTTAAGGAGGGTTCCGTAACTATCAACGCGCAATAATTTTCTTACATTACTTCAAATGTTCAAATGTACCGTATTGTCCGATTTCGCTCGTGACAAGCTTACCTCATGTCGCTCAGTGTAAGGAACGGCAAGAAGGAGGGTGTAGAACAAGGCACTCAATATCAGGCACAGAGCTGTGACGATTCGCAGAAGTTTGCCCGAGCCACTCGGCCCAGATCCGCCGCCCGTAGAGCCGCGACCCACCGATAGCCTGTGGAAAACTTTTCATTTCAGTGTTTGTTTTTTTAAGATTTGCGCCGGCTATGTCAATAGCTGTGTTCCGCGGAAAAAAGCGCTTGCTAGCGCTAAAGAAAAAAAAAACAGTTTATCGGCCAGGACACGTTTCATAACTTCAATACCGCTAACATAATCTGCTACCTATTTTGCTTATTTAACGCTAGCGGTCGCCATTTTTCTTACTCTTTATTGTTAGCACATTTTTTCTCTGATCACAGCCAATAACGAACTACTTTTTGCGTCAAGTTTTGCGGTCACTTCAATGATTACACTTCGATAAATAAACCTATTTTAATAAAATTTTACTTCGTAAGAATAATAATTATAATCGATAAATTCAATATTTAATACAATACCAATTTTATATATAAGGTACTAGAACTAGCAAAATCTGTGACTAACTTTAGCTAGCCGAAAATAGTTGCTATAAATCAAGAAGTTGTTAAAGGCCGTAGACCGTCTACGAAAAGCCAAAAGTCAAGGCTGTATGAGTACAAAACGTCACGTATGCTCCGTGAAGGTCTTTCCAGTGATAAAGATTTAAAATTCGTTATTTTGATTTAATCCTTTTTATTTTATAAGCTACTAGCTTTTGCCCGCGACTTCGTCCGCGTGGAACAGTTACTTTGGGATATCGCTAAAATTTACCCGCGACTTCATTTACGTAGAAGGAGAAGCGCTTCCACCTCACGACTGCCCGCCCGCGTTGCGCGCCGTACATTATAATTACGCGTTTGATTATTTTATTACTGCGATATCTTCTAAAATACTCATTGAAATCAAATGATGTAAATGGCAAATTTCTTCTAGATCAAATGCTTGTAATGAATAACGTATTTACTTGGATAAGGATTAATATCATCTTTACATAGACGTATATATTATAGACGAGGCATGTGAGGCAAAAAGTGTCTCCAGTAAAATGGCCCCAAAAATTTTTAAATTTTTGGGGCCATTTTGAAATTCGAAGTATGGCGAAAACCAAGATGGCGTAACTTTTCCTTGTATGAATTTTTTTTCTGCTAAATGTATGTCATAGCCTATCTTGAGTTGAAATCTTTGCATCTTTATGAAAAGGCATGTATTTAAACTTGCGACAAAACAATTAAATTTTGGATGTGAAAATACCCAATATTGAATACTAAATTACCAAGTTGGCGAAAGAATGTAAGGAACAAAAAAAATACTATTCTGGTGACTAAATAATACCACTGAATTTTCCAAACTGGCAGACAGATTATGTTTTAGCGACTAAATAACCATCTTGGCGACAATTTGTGAGTACACATTTAATTTAAGAATAGGCACATATATTTTCCCTGATGTAGGTAACTCAAAAACCATACAAGCAGCGAAACGAGCGCACACAAAAAAACCAAAAAGGAGCGTACAAAATTCCCAATTTTTTATTTTTCTCGGTTTTAGGGAGGTGTAGATTATTGTGTGGATTAATTTTGAAATTTCAAAATGGCGGATATTTATTTTTCGTAAAATTGATATGGGTGTCGTTTACCAGGTTTTTGGGAGTGCTGGATACGAAAATGACATTCGTTTTGAAATTCCAATATGGCGGACATACTTAATTTCATAAAAATAATATGGGTGTCCTTTTATTGGTTTCTGGGAATGCTGATTACAAAAAAGTCATCCATTTTAAATTTCCTTAGTAACCCAACAACCTCATATTTTCTTCATGATGGGAGAAAAAGAAATTTGAAAATACTGAATTTTCCAACATTTCTATAGCTTTATACATTCCTAGTATCTCAATGTAGAGCATTTATTATGTTTTTATAAAGTTGATTCTATCTCGGAAACGGTGCATCTTATTGAAAAAATAATGAAAATTTCGTCCCCCTTAGGAACCTCGCAACATCATATTTTCTTCATGATGGGAGAAAAAAAAATCGAAAATCCTGAATTTTAAAACATTTCTATAGCTATAAACATCCGTCGTATCTCAATGTACAGCATTTACTTCTTTTTTTATAAAATTGATTCTATCTCGGAAACGGTGTATCCTATTGAAAAAATAATGAAAATTTCGCCCCCCTTCGAAACCCCGCAACATCATATTTTCTTCATGATAAGAGAAAAAAAAATTCGAAAATCCTAAATTTTCCAACATTTCTATAGCTATAAACATCCGTCGTATCTCAATGTACAGCATTTACTTATTTTTTTATAAAATTGATTCTATCTCGGAAACGGTGCATCCTATTGAAAAAATAATGAAAATTTCGCCCCCCTTAGGAACTCCGCAACATCATATTTTCTTCATGATGGGAGAAATTTTTTTTCGAAAATCCTGAATTTTCCAACATTTCTATAGCTATAAACATCCGTCGTATCTCAATGTACAGCATTTACTTCTTTTTTTATAAAATTGATTCTATCTCGGAAACGGTGCATTCTATTGAAAAAAATAATGAAAATTTCGCCCCCCTTAGGAACCCCGCAACATCATATTTTCTTCATAATGGGTGAAAAAAATTTCGAAAATCTTGAATTTTCCAACATTTCTATAGATTTATACATCCGTCGTATCTCAATGTACAGCATTATTTCTTTTTTTATAAAATTGATTCTATCTCGGAAACAGTGCATCCTATTGAAAAAATAAGGAAAATTTCGTCCCCCTTAGGAACCCCGCAACATCACATTTTCTTCATGATGGGAGAAAAAAAAATTCGAAAATCCTGAATTTTCTAACATTTCTATAGATTTATACATCCGTCGTATCTCAATGTACAGCTTTACTTCTTTTTTTATAAAATTGATTCTATCTCGGAAACGGTGCATCCTATTGAAAAAATAAGGAAAATTTCGTCCCCCTTACAATCCCCGCAACATCATATTTTCTTCACGATGGGAGAAAAAAAAATCGAAAATCCTGAATTTTCCAACATTTCTATAGATTTATAAATCCGTCGTATCTCAACGTACACCATTTACTTCTTTTTTTTATAAAATTGATTCTATCACGGAAACGGTGCATCCTATTGAAAAAAATAATGAAAATTTCGTCCCCCTTAGGAATAACGCAAAATCATATTTTCTTCATGATGAGAGAAAAAAAATCGAAAATCTTGAATTTTCCAACATTTCTATAGATTGATACACCCCTCGTATCTCAGTACAGCATTGTCATATTTTTTCTATAGTCGCTTCTATCTCAGAAACGGTGCATCCTACTGCAAAAGTAATGAAAATTTGCTCCCCCTTATTAATCTAGAAATCGCATATTTTCTTCATGACTGGCAGAAAATTCATGAATCCTGAATTTTTAAAAATTTCTATACCTACCTACGTAGCTGGTACTTTGAACTACATAACATACTGTAATAATAATCTTCAATCCTAATTAGCATCCCAAAGATCTTTTAATTTAGTATTCATATTCATTTTCCGAAGATTGAATATTCTTCATTTTGGAAAATGAAATTGGAAGACAATTTTGTAATCAGAACCCCCAGAAACCGGGAAAAGGACAACCTTGTTAATTTTAATAACAAAAATTTACGCCATTGTGGAATTACGAAACAGATTTTATTTTCATATTATTCTGCACTCCCAGAAACCTAGAAAATGACACCCATGACAAAGAAAAACATGGAGTATGTTCCAGTATCCAAAAATAGGATTTTCCGTAGCCTGCAAATTGAATTTTTAGCAGCCATTAATTTATCAACCAAATCTGGTTTTATAGCTGCTTATATGGTATAATGGTCACCAACTCGGAAATTAAGTCACCAACTTATAAATGTCGGTGCTAATTTGGATTAAATTTCGCCTCTTTTTATCTGCCGACTTTAGAATTTTTTGTCACCCGAGTGTTTTCGCCAGTTTAGTAATTTAGTCGCCAACATATTAATTCGCTGCCAAATTCAGTAATACAGTATGCTCACGTGCAGCCGCCAACTTATTTTTTGTTCGCTCGATTAATTATATCCCTTATGAAAACACCTTCACAAATAATGATTACTTTTAGAACAGTTTTGGTTACCATAAAAAGGTTATAGTGAGCCAACCTTGAAAGATAGACATATACTGTCGCAGACTTTTTTGTAGAACTTTTAAAGAGGAACAATTCTGTCATACATCATTTTAGCGAAACTTTAACTGTTTTCGCAGCGTACGCAGCGAAAGCCCTCAAAAGGAAAAAAAAACCCCCGATTTTGTAACATTCTTGATTGGTGCTCCGCTCGTATTGAACTTATCATGATGGTATATAGTCTAAAGCCTTCCTCGATAAGTGGACTATCCAAAACAAAAATATTTTTACAATTCGTACCAGTAGTTCCTGAGATTAGCGCGTTCAAACAAACAAACAAACAAACTCTTCAGCTTTATAATATTAAGTATAGATATGGAACCCGTAGGTAGTTAGGTACCCAAAAAATTTCCGCGATAAAAAGCGAGTCCTATGTGTTTATCCAAGGGCTAAACTACTACGGTAACAAATTTTATAAAAATCCGTTCCGTAGTTTCTGAGATTAGCGCGCACAAACGTACAGATCAAAAATGTTTTAAGAAAATCTTACTAGTCATTGTTTTGGGTTAAAAACTAAAAACCTATGTATTAAACACTCATAAATCAAGCATTACATAATATAACAACAAAAGAGAAAGAAATTATGTAGGTATCTGGGAGCACGGTAGTGCCCCGCCAAGACGAGCTAAGCGAAGCGCAAGGGCACTACCAGACTACCTTTTCTCGAAGTGTTTCGTCGATATTTTGAACCCTCATAACTTGGGTTTGGATTATACCAGATACACAAAATTTTCAGGATATGTTCCCAGTAGCGGGCTAATGAAACATGTAAAGTTTTGATTATATAGGGCTAATAATTTAGATTTTATTGATATCTAAAAACCCCTGATTTCGTCACTGACTCACTGATGATCAACAAAATTATAGGGTACTTCCGGATGTCATAGAAAGCTGAAATTTGGTATGTAAGCTAGTTTTAGTACAAAACCAACATAAAAATTAACAAAATTGGATTTTTTATCCTCCAACCCCTTAAACTAGGGGATGAAAATTTATAAGAGACTTATCTATGTAAATGTTTATACTCTAGACTACTCTAGAGGTCTAAAAATTGTCTTTCAAAAAGAAGTGAAATCCCACCAAAAACATTTCATGTAAAGTGATGCCAAGACGATACCATATAACTCGCATTGTCAAAAAGCTATTAGATCTCATGTGAAACCAAGCTTCTGACTCTACTGAACTTCTAACTCTACACGCCTTAATCCTACAAGCCTAACTCCACAAACTCTACACTTTAGTCAAATTATGTGGCTTGGCCATTTCGTTCTTACAAGTATAGTATAACAGAAAAACAGTCCGTAAATTTTTGCCCTTACGCTTAAGTGAATGTATCGAAATGGCCAGGCCACATCTTTTGACTAAGGTGTAGAGTTTGTGGAGTTAGGCTTGTAGGATTAAGGCGTGTAGAGTTAGAAGTTCAGTAGAGTCAGAAGCTTGGTTTCACATGAGATCCAATAGCTTTTTGACAATGCGAGTTATATGGTATCGTCTTGGCATCACTTTACATGAAATGTTTTTGGTGGGATAATTAAATTTCTTTCTCTTTTAATATTATATTATATATCTATGTACCTACACACAAAATATTCTACTGAAATAGTATGTAATATAATAAGTTTTATGAATATATTTTAATGCAGCAATCGCAAATATTTAGGTGCCTAGTTTTTCAAAAACATTTTCATCAAATTTAACTTTCGCATTCTTGTCAGATTTATTTTTCAACATGATGACAATATATTGCGTCAAAATAAAAATAAAGCTCCCCACTCACGGGCTATCGATTGCTTCGATCAAATTGGAAATTAATTCGTATTTGAAAGTAAATTGCTAACGACAAACTATTACATAAAATGATTAGTGTAAGACCTACCAGCTAGTTTTTGCGGTAGGGGTCAAAAGTTGGAACAAAATTTACGCGTATATAAACGAATTTCATATAAAAAGTATAGTAAGGTGGTCCTAGGATCTCAGACTATATTTAATTTTTATCTAAACCGATTTACTTGCAACTACGAATCTAGTAAATGTTTAAATTGAAAAGACTAAATCGATCGATCGCTTGTGAGTGGGAGCTTTAAATCAAAAGCACTAAGGAGTATTTATATCAACTTTAAAGCAAATCGCTCCCAAACAACTTTCTTTCCCTTTTTATTCCCGTTAGGGGACGAATTTCAATAAACTATGATACACGAATTCCATCAATTCTGTTATATAATGTTTGTGCAAAATATGAAGTTGATTGGACCAAGGAATCACGTTGCCCCATACAAACTGTTTTCCCCCTTTTCACCCCCTTAGGAGTTGAATTTCGAAAAATCCCTTCTTATCGGATCCCTACGCATTACAAAGAGCAAGCCCTACAAGTTTCAGGTCTCTACGATCAGCGGTTTAGGCTGTGCGTTGATCCGTCAGTCATTCAGGACAAAGGATTTTATATGTATAGAATAAAGCTAATTCCATGTAAACGATGAAAGTGTTTTTTTTTTTCGCGTTTACTTGTAAAAACTGTACGTAGAGTTCATGATTTTGCTGTTTACTTAATTAACAGAACATTAAATTATGACTGTTTATGGAAAAGTAAACTTTCATGTTAACAAAAAAGTAAAATTAAAAATTTTAAAAACCCCCGACACAAAAAATAAACTCTAAAAAATAATAAATAATATTTTAAACCTATTATAATTATATTATCACATATAATATTAAGTAAGTTGAAATAATTTTATTTTCCAATCGTCGCCTCGTCGGGGGACCGCTAAAGTTTATAAAGTATTTTTACAACAACAGCTAATTAATTATTACATTTAAGTAGGTATGAGCAAATTTTTTTCGGAGTAAATTCTTTTGTTCATTCTGCGACTACACGTGTTTTTTTCACATAGCGGTCCCCCGACGAGACGACGATTGGAAAATAAAATTATTTCAACTTACTTAATATTATATGTGATAATATAATTATAATAGGTTTAAAATATTATTTATTATTTTTTAGAGTTTATTTTTTGTGTCGGGGGTTTTTAAATTTTTTAATTTTACTTTTATTTTATCCTTTTTAAAGTAGGTATAAATAATGATCACCTTACCATATACATACCTTCAACATTATTGAAGTAACATGGTACCAAATTTCGAATCGATAGGACATGTGGACGACCCCTCATCAACTAATAAAGAAAAGATGATCTTCAAACGGCTAATCAGGTCATGGTTACCTTACCATGTTCTTTAAATATCGTTGAAGTAACACGGTACCAAATTTCGAATCGATCGGACATAAGAAAGTTAGTCAAATCCCCTCATCAACTAGAAAAGAGCTGATCATCTTCAAACGGCTGATCAGGTCATGGTTACATTAGCATGTTCTTTGAATATCGTTGAAGTAACACGGTACCAAATTTCGAATCGATCGGACATAAGAGAGTTAGTCAGATCCCCTCATCAACTAGAAAAGAGCTGATCATCTTCAAACTGCTGATCAGGTCATGGTTACATTAGCATGTTCTTTGAATATATATCGTTGAAGTAACACAGTACCAAATTTTGAATCGATCGGACATTGGAAAGTTAGTCAGATCCCCTCATCAACGAGAAAAGAGCTGATCATCTTCAAACGGCTGATCTTCCCACCACCAATTTTGTCATCAAACGAAGCTACGAACACTGTCGATTAAGTCATCAATATTCTCTTTCAGTGCGCTTTCATTTGTGACCTTACTCGAGTATATTTGCACATTCGGATTTTCTTCCCCGCTTTCACCCCCCACAACTTTTAAACGACTCAACCGAATTTCATCAAACATGTCTAAGAACACTCGCATGTAAGTCACCTTTAATACAAAAGAAATTAAATTGAAATCGCTTCATCCGTTCGGGAGCTATGATGCCACAGACAGACAGACAGACAGACACACCCACAGACAGACAGACAGACAGACACGTCAAACTTATAACACCCCTCTTTTTGCGTCGGGGGTTAAAAAGCGTCTTCACGTCGTAAGAAATATGTATTTGAAATGGCTCACATTAAGATTTTCGTTTACGTTGGACCTTTTCTGACCAGCCGTTGTAACGCCAGTACAAAATGTCAATGCGACTCTCGACATTCTATAGGTACTATTCCCCTTGCTCGCGTTATCCCATGGGACGTCTAGCCCATACGACACGACGAGCAGCGTGAGACTTGGCGTAGTACCAACTACTTTACATTCTTTGGTACAAAACTTTGTAAAAAAATCTTAAGAAAAGGACAACAAAGTACATAACTGAATTCTATATTGATCTTGCCTGCTATTTTTTAATCGATTCCCAAAAAAGGAGGCGGTTATACGTTCGGCTGTATATATTTTTTTGTAACGATGTTCATCAATAACTTCGTCGTCTGTGGACCAATTCTCAAAATTATTTTTTGATGTAAAGGGTATAATCCCAAGTTGGTCCGTTTTCAAAAAATGGTGACGTTATGATGGGATCCATGAGAAATCGAGGGAACTCCTCGAAATTTATATAAACACATATTATGGTGATTTTGACTTTATCTGAAGTACTCTAGGCATAAGCTACCAAAAAGTAAGATTTTGCTCCAAAGTATACCATGAATTCAAAAGTACTGAACAGAACTCCTGACTCCTTTTAGATACCTACATGTTTGGGGATTTCGGCGTTGTTCAAAGAACTGCAAGGATATGACACTGTGCCAATTAGAGTAACATAATCATCATCTTATTTACACTATCTAATGGAAGCTTGGCTTATATTCAATTATACATTCGATCGTTTATTAAAACGTTCTTAAAATGTTTTAATAATAATTTAACAAATATCACTAAAAAGGGTAAAATTATTACTTTTAAACAAAAAAAAAAATTCAATGAAGTTTTAGGTATATGTCTAGAGACTAGCTGAACAATAAACGTTATATGGCGTCCAGACTAACATCGATGAGTCTCGCGAGAACTCGTGTCTCTCGTGAGAAGTCTGCACAAGAGCAAGTATGTGAAGTCGAGAAACTCCACCCTGAGTTTCTCGTCGAGAGCATGGATGTGCCTGCAGACTAATTAACGTAAGGTACATACTTATCAACAAGAGGTCCCAAAATGGCCGGTCCCAGTAGTGCGATGCACGGGGCGACGGTGGATATCAAGCGGGCCTCCCCTCTGTCGAGGCCCAGGGACAGCATATGCAGTGGCAGGAAGGGGAATATGCATCCTATACCTGTTAGAATATAAGAATTTTATTAGTATTATATTGAGGGATTCCAAATATGTACATATCTACATATTGTCTCAGATTAAACCTATTGTTGTTTAAGATATAGGTAATTGTGCAACTGCTATTAGTATCTTTGATACTTAGTGATGATAATATGGTGTGAAAAATAATATTGTGTGTTGTAATCTACGAATATAATGATTCAAAAATACTTGGACGTATTTTCTACTCATTACTTTCGTTATGAGGAAAATAAGGCTGGGTTGTGTTGACATTTGTGTCACGTAAAACACGTTAGGTACACCGCGGCACCGACCATACACGTCGGACTTCGAGTATGGTTCTATACGACATTGACATATTGATCATCGATAGTGGGTGCGACATAGGTACTATAGGTAGTTTCGGTATAATAACTCCCCACCGATCTCGGTGACGGTGGCCGTTTCATTGAAACCAGGCCAGGGGCCGTATTATGATCTTTTAAAAAACCTGGCAGTTTCCAGGCAATTCAATATACGGCCTTAAAGTGGCTGGTTCTTTTTTCGTATTACAACGACATTTCATTCTGACTGGATTAATCCCGGTTTTGTTGTCGCTGGCTGGATAAACGAGCGTGAAGGTGACGTATGGAAACGTCAAATTAGACTCAAATTTGACAATCAGTTTTTTTATGGCATGCTTTCAGTAAACACAGAGTTAATAACGAACGGCTAGATTCTGGCAAGCAAATTATGAAACTGAAAAATGGCGGCAAATTTAAATAATCTGGTGTGGTAACACTGATCTGACCGGATCGTATGATTTTAAAAGTGCAAATTATTTTATAAAATATGACCTCAATAATAATAATTGTTTATTGAAATTATTAGGATTTAACTGTTGCCCGCGGCTCCGCCCGCGTAAATATAGTATCCCTCGGGAACACTGTACCTACTTTTTCGGGATAATAAGTAGCCTATATTTAATCTAGGGCCTAAATAAAACTACTACGATACCGAATTTCATCAAAATCCGTTCAGGAGTTTTTGCGTGAAATAGGAACATACATCCATCCATCTATACATCCTCACAAACTTTTACATTATAATATTATAGTAGGATTAGTAGGATAATGAATTGCTTGGTGATTTTGGTGCTTCTTGTGTGAAGCATTAGGTAGGTATTTCTAGAAATATAAATACTTATTAGTAACTCGTTAGGCGTCACACGTAAAATAATCATTATTTTCTATGAACCTATGAATAAAACCTATATCTTAAAAATAAACAAATATTCGCAATTATTTTAGCGATATTTTACGTTACTAAAACCCAATATTATGTTAAAAGAGAACACTATAAAATAAACCAGTCAGTATAAGTTAATATTTGGTGGCGTAAACTGAACGGCTTTGTTTGACCTAAAGACAAGCCAGCTAATGTCAGATAAATTGTCGTAATACGAAAATACCATTCAAGTTTCAATACAGAAGCAAGTCAAGTGTCACGTGACTGCTGACTGGCTGGCAATAGGTGGTCATAATACGAAAATGCCAGCCAGTTTGTTTTATGGCGTAAACTGGCTGGAATTAAGAGGTTGTAATACGCCCCCAGTTACGCATGAGTAATTTTATAGTGCCCAAGTGTGTGCGCAGTACACAAGAGTACTCCCTGTTCCTTTACTCTCGTAATCCAGTGGGACGGATAACCGACACGACTGACGAGTGATGAGAGGCGCAGGTCCGACTTTTTACATGCCCATCCGACGCATGTATCATCTTTCTTGTCAGACAATCAGGTGATCAGTCTGCATTGTCCTAACAAAACTTGGAAACAACATTTTTTGTTGTTCCAATGCGGGAATCGAACCCACGACCTCTGAGTCGAGAGCCAATGCTCTTACCACTAGACCACGGAGGCTGTTAAAAAAAAGTTTCGGTATGTAATGTATCTGTCACCGTAAAATTGTAAAAACCGTTAGATTGTAATAAAACTGGTGAAATTGTAAAATGGTGATAGACTTCCGACGCGATTAAGCTGCCTATAATTTCACACATTTTTTTCGTTAGATTATAAATTCGACATATTTTCACAATCTCGTTAGTTATTTTACAATCTAACGGCTTTTACAATTTTACGGTGACATATCCAACCTCAGTAGAGCGTACTCGTGCGTGATTGGTGATGACTCTACTTACTACTTAAAAACCACAACTCTTGAGGTTGTCATTTGACAGTCGTCACAACTCACAGACGGCGAAAATACTATAATATTAAATTTATACTTAAGGTGCGCCTGGATATATTTTATATTACAGTACGTAATATGAAAATATTATCCCACCAAAAACATTCTGTAAAAAACTAGCCAAGTCTCGATAGAGCTGCTCGTTTATCTCTAAAAAGTAGTGAAATCTAGACAAAGTCTTTCCAAGTCTAAGGTTCCTTACTGCGATTTCTTTATTATTATAGTTAATGTTGTGTGACTTGGCCGTTGAACATTCTTTATACGTTAGTGGGTACAAGTCAATTTTGTTTACACGTAATGTATATCTGTTGTAACTACCTATGTTTGTTAGGCGAGATAATAGCCCATACTGGTATTGGTAATTGGATGCTAGTGTCTCATTTTAGGCTGTTGTTGATTGTAGAATACATGTATTGGAGCAATGGTGTCATGGACCCCCTTTTGTACCCTTGTGCACCCTTCAACGGCCAAGTCACACAACATCAACTATAATAATAAAGAAATCGCAGTAAGGAACCTTAGACTTGGAACGACTTTGTCTAGATTTCACTACTTTTTAGAGATAAACGAGCAGCTCTATCGAGACTTGGCTAGTTTTTTACAGAATGTTTTTGGTGGGATTTCACTTCTTTTTGTAGAAACGTTGATATTGATTTATTTTACTAGATTTTAGTGTAATTTGTTTATTTATTTTGTGTAATGTTCGAGTAGAATAAAGTTAATCGTTCGACTATTTCTTCTTGTAAACTTGTAAGTATAAGTATAAAAGCCAGTCTAGTCTTATCCAGAGTTTTTCTTTAATTTTATTTATATACGTATCAAAAGCAGAAGGGGAGGCATTCGCCCAGCAGTGGGACGCTACGGGCTAGATTTAATTAGAAGATGTGTCCCACTTCGCTATGTTTTTGCAATAACAGTCGATTTTTTTATGTTTAAATTTCTGCGTTCTGGTCTTATCCAGAGCTCCTCAAATAGGGACCTGAAAATGCGGCGAAATGGTTACAGTAAAGAATCGTACGGCAGTGTTTGCTTCGCGTTCGACTTGGCGGGGGCACTGCCGTGCCCCCAGATCGACGTTCTCAGAGGTTTTCAAATAGGGGCCTGAAAATGCGGCGAAATGGTTCCAGTAAAGAATGGTACGGCAGTGTTTGCTTCGCGCTCGACTTGGCGGGGGCATTGCCGTGCCCCCAGATCGACGTTCTGGTCTTATCCAGAGGTTCTCAAATAGGGACCTGAAAATGCGGCGAAATGGTTCCAGTAAAGAATGGTACGGCAGTGTTTGCTTCGCGCTCGACTTGGCGGGGGCACTACCGTGCCCCCGGATCGACGTTCTGGTCTTATCCAGAGGTTCTCAAATAGGGGCCTGAAAATGCGGCGAAATGGTTCCAGTAAAGAATGGTACGGCAGTGTTTGCTTCGCGCTCGACTTGGCGGGGGCACTGCCATGCCCCCAGATAGATTATCCTAGATTTTATAGTTTTCCCTTTAAGTGGCCATTAAACTCTAACTCTGTACCAAATTTCAGCACTCTGAGTTTATGGGAAGTACTAGTTCTATTTTGATGATCATGAGTGAGTGAGTGAGTGAGTGAGTGAGTGTCATAAATGCGAAACTTTGCTTTCACTTAACTTCGGAACTAAATGACCTACAGACATGAAATTTTGGATTTTAAGTATGTGATTATAGCTTACTGGATGACAAAAATTTCTGCGTTCTGGTCTTATCCAGAGGTACTCTAATAGGGGCCTGAAAATGCGGCGAAATGGTTCCAGTAAAGGATGGTACGGCAGTGTTTGCTTCGCGCTCGACTTGGCGGGGGCACTGCCGTGCCCTCAGATTAAAATAATATCTTCGCCGTTTGTGATAGTTTTAACTCGACCTCGACATCCATCTAAAACTTTCTACTTTATATATTACTAGTTAGTAGCTTACATTTTGCGGTATGAGATTTTTTGTTAAAATAAAATGTTCAAATATTGATTGTCCAAAATGCGGTCGTCGTGGGATATAGTGCATTATTAATGAACCTATGTAATGTTCAGGAGGGCTAGACAAGATGCATTAAATAATATCGACGGCGAACTTCGTGAATAAAAAATGTATGGGATTGACATAAGCGTGCGTTAAATGACATATTCAGTCGTATCGTTAAAAAAATTGGTAGCCAAGCAGCCACTTTGAACGAATACGCTAACGATGCACTCATATAACGAATTGCTCTAACGTGTTTCTCCATACAATGCCTAGACAAGCGGCCGTAAGTGACATTTAGTAGATCGTGATCTTTATCTTTATCGACCTAACGATAAAGATACCCAGGGGGCTACCTTTATCGCCTCAACGAACAATATGGCGGATTTTTATTGATCAGCTGTTATTTGTAAATAATAATGATTTGCCTAAAGTTGCCTAAAGGGTCTATACAACACCTTTTGCTAGTAGTCTATATTGCATAAAGTCAAAAGGATTCAATCTAAAGTATTCAATAAATCACAATTATAGTCAATACCTAATATGTAATTCATTGTATTCAAGTATAATTCAACACTTTGTTAAAATATAAATTTCTTAATTTGTAGCTTACTTGCAGTTTGTAATCTTTACACGTTACTATATCAGCTGAAAGCAATCTTTAGGTGTATAGTAGGTACCTAAATTATAGTAGGTAACAAATGGAGTTCATAATTAAGCAAGTTTCTCTGAAACTTCCTTAGAAATAAAGATTTGTATTTAGTAGTTAAAATTTATAAGTTTTTCAATGTAATGATATTTTATTGTCATCGATGCTCAACACCTTCGCCTTATAAATGGGTTAGAAGGACACAAACACCTCATAAAAGTTTTGAAATATTTGCTATTATACTTTGATTAATTATTACAAATTTAATATTATATATCTATGCTATTATACACCTATTATAAACAGTCAAGTAGTGTTAACCAATTAAATACTTAATATTTAATCTCTATAGTATATTTGTGACTAAATAATTGAAATAGTCTTTACAATTTTACAGAACTATAACGTTAAACTACACTTGTAATTAAAGTACCTTGACTGTACAGGGTACTATTGCAATAAATAAGTAAACCGTTAGGTTTACTTATTTATTGCTTACCACATATTGTAGACAAAATATTACAATGCGGCCATAACACTTTGAATTTGTTATAAGCATTGTCTTGCTAGAATTATTCATTTATTCTAATTTAAGAGCTTTGCTCTTGTCAGTGATGCTTTCTTCATTCCTCTCTGCACTCCGGGCGTTCTCTTGACCTCCTGATACGACACGACCATCACATTCGCCTACACCTGTCCATAAAAGTTCTCGGCCTTCCACGTTTTCTACTACCATCCCTTCAATTATTCCTCTAATAAAGTTATTGTGCCGTATCAAGTGTCCGTATTAGGATTGATTAAATAATAACAATACAAGAGTATCTACATTTTATTTTACTTTTTTAAGTAAGTTTTACATGGTTTTAGTAAGAAAATAAACTTAAAATGTAAAAATACTTTTATTTCTTGCAAAGGAATTACATAATGCAGATATTTCTTTAAATAATCAGTTTTATCTCAAGTCACATAACCAATAATAACATTATACAATTTAAAAATCAACACAGCTAATAATAGTTATTATTTACACGCACTAGTTAAAGCCTGTCACAGAATGAATACAAATTAACTTAGGTTGGTAGTGGTTTTGATACATTAATTAAATTATGATTATTTATATCACTTCTCACTATCAGTGGTGAAGGCTGCTTCTCCTTCAAAGGGAAGCCGGAACCTGTATCATAGGTAGGGATTTCTATGAAGGTTTGCAAAAGGTATGTGACAAGGGAAGCCGATAGGAATGGAGTTATAAACCCTACGCCAATGCTCACTATAAACTGTATAAACAACATTATTGTATACCTACAATTCCTACAAATTATAAAGATTTAAAACGCATTTTACTTATGTATAAGGTAATGATAATATTTAAGTAGTCAAAGATCCTACTAATATTATAAATATAAAAGTATGTGAGTATGTTTCTTCTTTTTTTCTTATCTCCACCAGTATGAAGCCTTGAAGCCAACTTTTATGTATAACGATACAGAATCGGCCAGCAGATCTCAAGTACATTATACGGACGCTCTAACGGTGAAGGAAAACATCGTGAGGAAACCCGCACATAGTTGGCCCCAGACGTATTGACTAGTCATTCCTCTGGACTAGGCTGGCTATGTTGTGAGAATGCCGTATGTGCTTGGGCAATCATACGATATTTAAAAACCAACTGTCCCAGGCACTACAGTATTTCACGAGTGGTTACTTCGCTCGGAGAATACTGTATAAATCATCCATCATCGGATGTAAAGACCTAAGTTAGGTAAATTGTTATTTTGATAACAAACAAAAATTATTGTACTTCATCTTCTTCTTCTTCATCTTCTTCTGGCCAGTTTAAAGTGTTACCAGGACATGGATATAGTCCTAAGGATAGAAGACTCCGTATTTTGTAATTGCTAAAAAGAACTGTATTGCCTTGGTAATAGAGTGTATTTCACAATGCACGTATCATAGAGGCAAATCCGAGCCGAGCGAGATAGCCAGAAGGGAGGCCGTGTGTCTCGTTCTTGCATGTTGCCAACCAGAAAAATGTTGGTATTTTTAAAAAGTGACTTGAAAAATCTTAGATAAAACGAGTGTACTTTATTATTATTTTAACAAATGTTTATAACTATATCATATTCTAATTAAAAAAGTTAGAAATAGTCATTTAATACTAAATAAAAATGCAGTTTACATTAAAACCTTTTCCTTCTTTTTTATTAGATGGTATCATTTGCAAGGCAATAGATACGCCATTACAGTCGGACAAGGATCTTTTGGCACTTAGATGGGGGCGTGAGTGTCGCAAATAAGAACAATACTTATTACTAAAAGTGAAATTTTACAAGACGGCGATGTTATTACTGATTTTATCCACGTGCCAAAAGGTAAGTGTCGCAACTACAAAACAATATAATATAATACTAAAAGTGACATTTTACAAGACGGCAATGTTAGTTCTGATTTTGTCCACGTGCCAAAAGATCCTTGTCAGACTGTACACATATTTTATGCTGAACACCGGATAATATTAAAATTCATAATAGTACCGGTGCTGGATTTGCTGGACGCACCGTGAGTATGGTCTTTAGTGTAATCTCTTAAAATCTGTTTATAATGTGTGTCCTATGACCATTTGGCAAGAAATCTGTATAAAATCTGTATTATCAATGAAAACTAGAAGATAATTAATTAAATAATGTATTATATAATATAATAATTATTCAAAATAGAACTCTGGAGTCATACAATAGATAAACAGTTAACCAATAATTATTGTGTGTCTAATTTATAATCCTCTGAATTTTTCCCGGTGTTTCGGATTTCGGTGCATATTGAAGTTCCAGCCTTACAACCGTTATAATCGGCCTTGTTAAATAAGTACCTACTTTATTCTTATTGTAAATTTCTGCACTTGAAATTTGATTCCATTTTATACAAAACACTCTAGGAACTTTCAATAAAACTTCTAGGTACCGTTTTACTGAATCGACTGACTTGCACTGACTATTTGTATTTTGAACTTTGACTAGACATTAGACTTGAAAATAATACGGTGTTGAAATCATATAGGTACCTACATTAAATCTAGTTGTCTGCCTTTTTAACTTGACACTGACAAATAGTTTTATGCCGTAACGCCATCAATAATTAAAAAAAAATATATGACATTTGACAACTTCACAACTGACGGCTAAATTCTTGAAATCATAAACAACTAACGTTTGAGCAATTCGTTGTTGCGATTCGAACAACAGTATGCGTTTGGCTAGGCACAAAATGTCGTGATCTCAAAAGAGAAGTCGATACGACAGATCTTTCCGAATTTTAACGAAGGTAATTTGTCTAGGCGCCCAGGTTTTAAATAATTCAATTTAAATGTTTGTGGGCATCTATGCTATTGCTAATTAAATTCTAGAATTTAATTAACAATTCTATGCCCACGAATTTGATATTGTGTCCTTTAAAATCTATCTAGTTGTCTATTAGATGCCTATAATAAGTAAAAGTTAGAATATCCATTACTACAATAATTACAGAACCACAAGCAAACATACACTGGCATTATATAAATCAATTAAAAGATTACAGTTATCTTCCAACCATTAACTCTAGTTCTTTCAACCTGTTGGAACATTCTTTGCTGTAATTACTGCATATGGCAAGGTTGAAATCCCAGTCGCATTGAAGTTAGGTCGAGCCGAGGTGAATGGTCCCTAAATCATTCGTATACGGTATATATGCCTTTATTCGAGTAAGTACAGAGTGTCCTAAGAAGGAAGCTTGCAACACGGGTCATTTAGGTGCGACCGATACTCGGCACGGTCACATGGAAACAAACGGGACCTACTTTTTGTTTGTATTGATTCTCAATACCCGTACTATAGTCTTCTATAGTCTGTAGAAGGGTATATTTTGTTTTTTATAAACTGTACTTAGATATCCTGTAACTACAGACTAGAGTAGATGCTACTTGCTATCAAAAAAGTTATTTCCAAAAATTCTTATTAATTTTGACGAATTTACGCTTCGGTGCCTTTTCGGTGCACATTTTATATTCGGAAAATTATGTTGTCGTATACACGGTTTTAACCTATTTACTCCGATTCACGTAACGATAACAACTGTATTTAATTATTTATATAATAAAAGAAACTGAAAATAAAACTTAAGTAGCAATAAATTTTATAACAAGTAATAACTCAGTATTATGAAAAACTAACACGCATAGGTACTCAGTTACCAGTACAGTTTTAAGTTTCGTTGACATAGGTCATGTAATTTATTTCGCAAAATGTACAATAATTACCAATGTGATTATTGTTATTTTAATTTTGATTCACACGCTTAACTTAGTCTACCTGTAAAAATCAATGGGTTTACAGTTTACTATAATTTGTAAGTCTATAAACACTTTCAGGAGCTTTGTTACTAATACAATAAATATAGTTAAAAAAAAACACGCTTTTTAATATCGAACTAAAAAGTTGAAAATAATTTTAAAAATACTAGTATAATTGAGGGAAAAGCGTGGGTCGCTCGATATACGAAAATTATGGCACAAAGCGCCCCACGCTTTTCCCTCAATTATACTAGTATTTTTAAAATTATTTTCAACTTTTTAGTTCGATATTAAAAACGTGTTTTTTTAGTTTTTTTAAACTAGGTAGGTATATTTATTTTCAACTTTTAGTTCGATATTCTTGATGTTGACGGTCGCCAAGCAACCGTCAAATTCAAATGGTTGCTTGGCGACCGCATTGTATTGATAGTTACATACAAGCAAACAAGCTTACATACAGGTGAAGTTAATAATATAGCGTGTTAATAAATATAAGAGCTTATGTAGAAACTATTTAAGTAATATTCTGTGGTAGACCTATTGAGACTTGAGAGCCACTAATCTTTACATATCTGTATTTTTTTTCAGAAATAAAGGATACTATGAATCAATACTAATAATAATAATATAAACTTTTGTAATAGTTTATGGATATATTATGGATGTGTGGATGTTTGTTATTGTTACTCTTTCACGCAATAACTACTGAACGATATTTAATGAATTTTGGTGAAGTTTAGATTCTAGATTTACACATAGGCTACATTTTATCGCAGATATTTTTTTGTGCGTAGGTACGAAGTCGCGAGCAACAACTAGTATTGTAATAATTAGAACCTTTTGCCCGCGTCTTCGCCGCTTTATTACATTAACCCACGGGAACACTGTCCTTTTTTGGGATAATTATTATTTTTAAACAAAAAATTAAACCGACTTCCAAAGTAAAAATACACAAAAAGTATGAAATAAAACTTATTTTATAAATAATTCCCCTTTTAAATTTGGCTATTTCTCTACCTAATCTTCTTTATTTTGAAGACGCTACCAGCCCAAACGATTTCCTACAATATTTTATAGAACTCACGTTCATATTTGCTGGTACCGACTTTAAAATTAAGAAGATTAAGTAGAGAAATAGCCAAATTTAAAAGGGGAATTATTTATAAAATAAGTTTTATTTCATACTTTTTTGTGTATTTTTACTTTGGAAGTCGGTTTAATTTTTTGTTTAAAAATAATAATTTCACCCTTTTTAGTGATATATCTTGTTAAGTTATTATTAATACGTCTTAAAAACGTCTAAAATAAACGATCGAATGTATAACTGAATACGCGCCAAGCTTCCATTAGGTATAGTTATTAAGATGATGATGATGATTACTGTAAGTTACAAAGTGGCATATTATGCTTGCAGTTCTTTAAACAATTCCGAAATTTCCTAACGCATATCTTTTAAGACTGAGGAGTTCTGTTCAGTGCTTTTGGATTCAGGGTATACCTTGGTACAACGTCTTATTCTTTGGTAGCATATGCTTGTGTTACTTCATTAAAAGTCAAAATCACTATATGTGTCGATATAAATTTCGAGGAGTTCCCTCGATTCCTCATGGATCGCATCATCACGTTTCAACTTTAGTGACTAAAGGACCAATTTCGAATTAAACCCTTTACAGTTTACAACAACAAAATAATTTTGCAAATAGGTCCATAAACGGCAGAGTTATGTTCAAAGATCTCCGTGTTAGTGTAAAATACTATGAGAAGTACCTTCTTTATCATCATAATGTGATGATGTATGCTGTGATAGTGGTGGTGATGATGATGATTACTCTAATTGACAAATTGGCATAATGCTTGCAGTTCTTTAAACAACGCCAAAATCCTCAAACATGTATCTATAAGGAGTCAGGAGTTCTGTTCTGTACTTTTGGATCCAGGGTATACCTTGGAGCAAAATCTTACTTTTTGGTAGCATATGCTTGGACTACTTCAGAAAAAGTCGAAATCACCGTATGTGTCCATATAAATTTTGAGGAGTTCCCTCGTTTCCTCATGGATCCCATCATCAGGTCACCAATTTTCTGAAAATGGGACCAACTTCGGATTATACCTTTTACTACCTCTAGGTACTATTATTTATTCTGTGCTTTTACATCAAAAAAAGAATTTTGAAAATCGGCCAACAGACGGCGGAGTTATCCGCGAACATAAAAATATATATATATATATATATATATATATATATATATATATATATATATACCTACCTATACAGCCGAACGTATAACCGCCTCCTTTTTTGGAAGTCGGTTAAAAACTAGTCAATATGTTAATCCAGTACCTTAACTACTACCATTACAAATTTCATCATAATCTGTTCGGCAGCTTTTGCGTGAAAGAGTAACAAACATCCATTTATTATTAAAATACTAGTAGCTCGTAGGATGACACAATAATACTTGCCTGAGAGGAAACAGAAGAGAACACACTTCAAAGTAATGAGATTTTTGTTGATGAGTGGCTTCATTTTCGTTGGGTTTCTCTAGCACCTTGGTTTAACTTGACTGCAGTTCAGTTTTCATTTTGTATCTGCAATAAAAATACAGTAGGTGTTAAAAATATATTTCTATAAGTACTAATATTATAATAAAGAGGAAAAGTTTGTTTGTTTGTTTGCACTGAATAGGCTTCGAGACTACTGGACCGATTTTGATGAAATTTGGCACAGATGTAGAGTAGACCATGGGGAAGTACATAGGGTACTTATTATCGCGGAAAAAGGACCGGTTTAAAATAAGTTTTTTCTTTTTAGAAAAGTACCAAAATAATATAATTTTATGTAGCAGCATATTCAAAACGTTATATTATGTCCTTTTATAAAAAGTATTAAAAAAATTAAATAAGCATTCTAAGATGTAAAATTATTCGAATCGTAGCGAATTAATTCAGACGAAAAAAGAGTATGTATGACGTAAGAAGTTAATTACATTTAATTACTGAAGCGATTCTTGTTAGTATTTGCAGACCATGGACTCAGACCAAATAAAAAAGTGAAGATGGAGTTCTGTTAAACATAAATTGAGGTCGATTTTTTATGTCCGTGCGCGTGTGGCTACGCACTACATACATAAAAAAGTCCGGCTAAGTGCGAGTCGGACTCGCGCACCGAGGATTCCGTACAAACCTGTAGGGATTTTGTTGCAGTTTAAAGGTATTATAGACCTGAGTACATAATATTTGATATGAATTTCAATTTAATACCTCTACGCGTTCATGAAGAAAGGGGTAGTAAGTTTAAAATTATTAAAAATCTTTTTATTATCTATACTATACTAATATTATAAAGCTGAAGAGTTTGTTTGTTTGTTTGTTTGTTTGTTTGAACGCGCTAATCTCAGGAACTACTGGTACGAATTGAAAAATTCTTTTTGTGTTGGATAGTCCACTTATCGAGGAAGGCTTTAGGCTATATAGCATCATGCTAAACTCAATACGAGCGGAGTACCAATCAAGAATGTTACAAAATCGGGGGTCTTTTTTTCCTTTTGAGAGCTTTCGCTACGTACGCTGCGGAAACGGTTAAAGTTTCGCTAAAATGATGTATGGCAGAATTGTTCCCCTTTAAAAGTTCTAAAAAAAAGTCCGCGACAGTATATGTCTATCTTTTAAGGTTGGCTCACTATAACCTTTTTATACTTACCAAATTTGTTCTAAAAGTAAGCATTATTTGTGAAGGTGTTTTCATAAAGATTATATTAATCCTTATCCAAGTAAATACGTTATTCATTACAAGCATTTAATCTAGAAGAAATTTGCCGTTTACATCATTTGATTTCAATGAGTATTTTAGAAGATATCGCAGTAATAAAATAATCATGCGCGCTATAGTAAGGCGCGCGGAGCGGGCGGGCAGTCGTGAAGTGGAAGCGCTTCTTCTACGTAAATGAAGTCGCGGGTAAATTTTAGCGATATCCCAAAGTAACTATTCCACGCGGACGAAGTCGCGGGGAAAAGCTAGTATAATATAACAATCAATTTACGGTTTTCGTAATTTTTCCTTCATCTGTGCTATAATACGTTGCTTCGTGCCAAATTTCAAGATTCTGAGCTCACGGCAAGTAGGTACCCTGTAGGGTTTGAGTTTGCGAGTGTCGAAAATTTGCGGCATTAACGGCTGTATCTTTTGATTACATAGGCTTAGAAGATTGATTTTTTCACAGCTTCAAGGGACCGTAGATGTCGACGTAGTAGAAGGGTCTTGACAGACATTCAGACGGACAACAAAGCATTCCTGTAAAAAAACCTTAGGCCTTTACATCAGTTAATGGATGATTTATACAGTATTCTCCGAGCGAAGTAACTACTCGTGAAATATTGTAGTGCCTGGGACAGTTAGTTTTTTAAATGTCGTATGGATTCCCAAGCACATACGGCATTCTTACAACATAGTCAGCCTAGTCCAGAGGAATGAACTGGTCAATACGTCTGGGGTCTACTATGTGCGGGTTTCCTCACGATGTTTTCCTTCACCGTTAGAGCGTCCGTATTATGTACTTGAGATCTGAAAAAGTCTCATTGGTACACTCCACAACCTGGGATTTGAACCTGCACTCTCTCGAGTGGAGATAGGCCATAGGCCAGGGAGCTCTTGCATTCATATAGGGTTTCGTTTTTTCTTTTCGAGGTACGGAACCCTAAAAATCACACATCGCGATTTGCGACAGCTTGTCTTACGAGGTAAGGCATAGTTTCGTTACATGCAAGTGCGTGACACTGTGTGGTTCGCAGAACTCTGTCTTCACTTGTTTATTTGGTCCGAGACCTTGGACACATTTTGTGGGAGTAGCTTCTAGTAGGCGACACCCGCGTAATTTTAGATGCTGCAATATACAGTCGCAAGGCGTATCGTTAATCGTTATTTTGAGATGAACAAAGTTTATTTCCATCTTTAATTGTCAAATGTCGCGTGTAGGCGAGTAAGTACAGCGCCGGGTCGTTAGCATACAAAAGATTGCATAAATCCATATAAATTTTCACGGTTCAATACGAAAGGGTCATGGGTCGGTAACTATGAGCACATGGTCATTCAGCTGTCTCCTTTGTGTTAGAAGAAGCTTGGAGTGAAATTGGACGGGCGTCGCTAGTCTCTACAATCTACACCCACATTTAATCCTTATTTGGTTTGTTTGATTGCGTATCTAACATCTCGCGTTGCATAATTCCGACCGCGACGCTAAACTAAGACAATAATATGGAATACTTATCCGCAAATACAATGTATCGATGTAAAAGTACTAGGAAGTAGGAACACACCAAGTCAGTCGCCGGCGAGTTGTAAATTGTAATCTAATAATATTATGTAGACCGCTGGTAATATCCGTAAATATGTAGGTTACGGAGACATTTTAAATGCTTGAAATATAAAGGTATTCACGTTTTTAAACTTGTTTAGACGAGGGAGGTATTATGCAAGTAATACATATAGGTAATATATATAACGAAGGCTCCATTAGGATATTTATTACAATATTATCGAATAGCTCAAACGCTGAACGATCAGAAACGTGACAAGTTCGATGCCACGTATTTCACGACTCCCGTATTATCCTGATTCCTGAGCTTTTTATAATCCAGCCATTCCCAAATTCAGGCAAATAATACCCCAGTCTCCATGACAACCCTTATTTTTCTATCACATCTGTCATTACTGGCATCGAACAAGTCCAAATAGTAAAACTATTTGACGTCTCCAATCAAAGACAATCTTAGCTTTAACACGCTCCGACACGGCCATTCTGACAATTCGCACGTCCCTGTGCGAAACAAATCCGTTGACACTCCGACAAGATCACCCTGGTGACTCTGAGATCCTTGTGTGAAGAATATTTATGTGCATCAACGCTCCGACACGGCTATTCTGTCCATGCACACGTCCCGGTGTGAAGCGTCTCACGTCTTCGTTTCAAGTTTCTGAAAAAAACATTTGACAGCACAGTAAAAGGTTCTCACTCGGTCAACCTGACCTCGGAAAATTAATAAGAACTGCTTTAATCCATGGACATAACATTTAATTTTATCATATTCTAACACATCAATACCTCCCTCCTGTGTCAATTACACTCTAATTAACATCCTTCATCTAACCTCTATCTAGTGTTCTCAGAGTTAAGTTTTAATTTACATTTTATACTCTCAGATTAAACACACATGAAGTATACAGATACAACACAATATCAACCATAATCTTGCTACCAAATAAATCATGACATGCTTTACCACACACTTCACACTTTACATGTACCAATCTCAATATCGAAAAACGATGCTGTTATATTCCCATCATGTACAATACAAGGCCACCTCCCTCCGGTGCACCTCACTACAAAAAACCACTGGGTTGCCTCCCTCCGGCACCCAGTCACAAGGCCACCTCTCTCCGGTGCCTACTCTCGTCAAGTAATGGGCTGCCTCCGTCCGGCACCCAATCACAATCCTCGCTCGCAATCCACAGTCGCAATTCGCATTCGCAATCTACAGTTGCAATTAACAGGTGCAAACAAAAATATTCACAGTTTACATCTTTTAACAAACAGTTTACAATGTACTTCAAAATCTTAATGTCTTTTGGACCGCTTAGATTATTACCGGATTGAGCGCGCCGAACATCTTGGTGAAATAACTAAACCTACTATTAAACCAAAAGCTAATATCATTTTACTTTAGTGCTAAACAGAGCAGTCGTATTGCATACACGTCACGAACTTTTAACAAAATATTTTTGCATTTAACTTTTTTAATAATTTATACATCCAGAAGCAGAGACGGGCGAGCAAAAAAAAACATTGACCGAACCGGTAGCACATTTACAAGAAATAAATAAAGATTTAGTGCCTCACATGACTATCGACTACTTTAAAAATTATTCCACATAATTCGAAAAAAAAAAAAAAATACTGTCGCAAAAATGTTAGACCGGGCAACCCGATCGTCTTTGTTTTAGGCTCAAATTGTAGCTGACTAAATTGTCCAGAGGAATTTTTCGCAAATTTTGAAATAATTCTCCGTTTCCAAATTATCGCGCTCCAAAAAATATAAAAAAGAATCTGAATAAAATTTAATTTTTATTTCACTGTTTCAGCCATAACTTTTTTCGTTTTTTTTTTTTTTTTGTGAATACGCGTCCTTTGAGCTTTTTGAATATCATATCCTTCACAACTCTCCGAGATATAAGGGAATCTTAGTTTTTCATGAAATCGGAGCTTGCACTGGAGCGAACGAAAAGAAAGTTACAATGTCAAAAGTATTTCGTATTTTTTCTAGCTATACACACTGCAATTAATGTTGAAGGGTCAGGTGTTTCACAATACTCCCGCCGAATGTAAGCAGTTGTAACTTGTTACACTAAGTTAACATAACACATATTAGGACGATTACGCTAAAGATTGATATCAATATAAATTTTCAAAGTTTCTGATGGAAATTATACGTTTCTTTCTCATAAATTTAATAATCGTTTGGTCGTAAGCAACTTTGGTGCGTTTATAACGAACGACAAGGGTATTCAACTCGAGGTTCATTTTCACGTTTACAGATGAGCAATCGGATTGTTGATGGAAAATAACCATAGCCGTCGCTTTTATTACCATACCAAAAGACTCATAAATGCGTTGCTAGTCGTTAAGATAATCTTAGGTCTCCTGTCGCACAATTTTTAAGTATTTTTGGTTTTACCTAAGTACCACAATATTCTAGGCAATTTGATTTTAGCATGTGTAACAATATACATTCGAAGCCCACAAAGTAAACCAAAAGGTCGATTCTACTAATCAAATTCCGTAACAGTACAGTTACGATCCAGTCCTGATAATATATTAAAACTGCAAAAATGGCACTCCCACAAACGTCTAACCAACGTCAAACCCGTTTTGATTGGGCACAACTCCAAAAATCAGTTCATGACGTCAGGACTAGTCATCCACAACTCAACAAAAGCAAACTAAAAGTGTAAGTCAACTACGAGAATTGGGGTTCAGAATAACTGATAGTTGACACAGAGATGACTGAATATACCAGTAGTGATAAACCTCCTCCTGACATTTCATAAGCTTACTTCTACATCTGTTACTTTCTGGTCGATATCCTTTAACTTCATTGGAAGTAACTGCAATTTTAAGTCCACGGTTTTAATATGCGCAAGTAAAATTCAGGCTTCTGAAACTTTGCCATTACTTTCTACTTAAAACTTTACCGATCAATAATTCACAATATTTATAAGTACAAATAGCTCATAAATATCAGATAAAGTAAGATCAGGACAAAGATTGGTGATTTGCTTTGATGTTCGTTTTCGCAAACTAGAGTATGTATGTTGTGTCTATATGATGACGTTGCCATAGGTTGACATTTCCGGTTAGGTTCAAGTGGTTCATTTTTCTGAAGGTTTGGGGGCCGTTATACAAAATACTCCATAGACCTTAGGAAAACAATTATTATTAGCAAAATCGGATATTAACCCCTTCATTATGCCTGCTTTTTCTTAAAACAGAAACCTATGTTCAGAAGATAGATGATTCGTCATTTCGTTAAATAATAGTAAAAAAAAACAGTCATTCGTATCGTATCGAAATAAGTTGTTATTTCTTTGTTCTAAGTAAACATTTTTTTCAATGGCTCGGCTCTGATCACTAACATTCCCAACGCTGGGGCTCGGATCTCTCATCAACTGGAAGTTGCATCAGTCCACCACACTACCTAATCACAGAACACTTATTACGGAGAAGAATGTCGACCTCATACAAAAAAAATTGGGACCAGATAAGCGCCTCTAGTGAGCTGCCTCTTAAAAATTTTAACCGCCTTCCAACAAAGGAGGACTACTTAATTGACTATATGAATATGGCGACAAATTTAAGATACGTAATTATAGTTTAAGATATCGTTAAATTCCTCTTTCGAATACAATTTGATATTCCAACAAAACCGATTTACCATCTCCATAAACAATTCATTAATACTGCAGAACAATATATTCATTTTTTTTTGTTTTTCTTTCGAATGGGGCTACGTTAATGTCATTTAAGTTGTTTTAACTTAATCGGACTGGTGACTGCCATTTGGCTAGTCTTTATGGTACAATACATTAATCACTCGTGAGCCTCATGTACATAAGTCTAGCGTTTTCGATAGCGCGAGGCAGAAGCGACATAGTGTCATCTGTTGTGGTTTTAAGTAGCTTTTATGTAACGTTAACCCTGTAAGACAGAGCGATATATTGAAATGTCGCCATTCTCGTTGCACCGAACTGCCCCCTTGTACCTAATACTAAAACCAAGAGAGAATTTATGCAAACAATAATTATCTGTCAAAATAAAATCATCCCAAAGTACATACGTATCATTCCAAATTAATAAACAATTTCACTTGGTTAGACAATAATCTAGCGCCTGACACATGAATTTTCTACTACTATCTACTATCTATAAGTATCATGTGAATCCTTATTGCAAAGTTAGATTCTGACAAACGGTCAAAACTGTATTTTCAATTTGATCCAAAGGTTGCGAAGTACTATAATTTTATGTTCGTTTTAAATATTCTTTTTACTTTTGTCTCATGAAATCAATTGTAAGTTATTATGTACTCAAATAAAAATGTCATTCGTGAGAACGCGCAAGATCACGCTCCTTCTATAACATAACAAAGATTACTTAAATTTGCAAAATTTAAACAACTATGTCATACATTCTTATAGCATCATTTGCAAAATAGCAGTACACTGTAAAAAGTAAATTATTACACTCATGCACATCGTCTCAGACTTCAACAGGCTACGCGTAGCTATATAAGTAGGTAGGTACACACATATGCAGTCGTTCCATACACAAACTAGTATCTAACCTAAAATCTTAGTTTGAGATGCGCTAACTCGGTTAGACCATGAAGCCATTAGCAACAAGAGAAGCAACATCTTATATGATCTTTATTAGCTAGGTAATTTCGCTATGTGTATCAAAATATGAAAGAGACTTCATAAACAATACTAGATCAATTCTACCAATATTTCGAGAAAAATATCGTAATGGAAGGAATACGCTCACCACAGTTATTGAGTGTCCAAGTTGGAATCTTTATGCCCAATACATTATCCTTTATTCTTATTTACCAACTTAAGAGAGCAGAACTGCATCTGCCACGTGATTTATCGTCAATACCCTCCAAGTATGTCAATAAATAGTGTCCTTGTCTCCCGCTGTAAAATAAAAATAAACAATACATGTCATATCTCAGAATTGCTATTAAACTAGCTTTGATGTTCTGATGCAGCTCAACGTCTTTAACAAAACTTTTCCTTATGCAGGACAATCAATTGACTTGTGTCCCTATCAACCACAAACAAAGTATTTGCGAGCAGTGTGTTGACCACAGGATCTTATATTCTCTAGTTTTGGCTTTCCATCTCTTATGTTTGTTATTATTATATTTTTAGCGATCAATACAATTCAACTTCAAGTCAAGAATCTTGTGTACTAAGTCTCCGCTACGGATTAACAGTAGTAAATACACTCTTCTGACTCTAGTGTCATTCTGATCGGTTTCGATCTAATATTCTATTACTTTCGTCGGACAACTTTTAGTTTTCCCCACGTTTTGGACTCTACGCATTTGTTCATTTGCGATATAAGCAATTTGCTCATCCTGCGTGTCATTCTCATTCTGCCCTTTGCACGTTATGCTCCGAAGGGTCTTTCTATGTGGGTCGTGAGTTTCATCGCACTTCTGATAACGAAGGCTCCATTAGGATATTTATTACAATATTATCGAATAGCTCAAACGCTGAACGATCAGAAACGTGACAAGTTCGATGCCACGTATTTCACGACTCCCGTATTATCCTGATTCCTGAGCTTTTTATAATCCAGCCATTCCCAAATTCAGGCAAATAATACCCCAGTCTCCATGACAACCCTTATTTTTCTATCACATCTGTCATTACTGGCATCGAACAAGTCCAAATAGTAAAACTATTTGACGTCTCCAATCAAAGACAATCTTAGCTTTAACACGCTCCGACATATATATGTATTTGCTAAAGTCATCGATGTTAAAAGAGGGGTAAAGTAGAGATATCTTGCTACTTTAAACAAGACAATATTGTCAATATAATCGGTTTCTCGAAACGGCTGCAAGTATTAGCAGTTAGCATGAAATTTAGTGTGCAGGAAGTTTTTGGGGAGGAAAATCAATCTAGATAGGTCCCTGGGAAACTGCGTATTTTGAAGCTGAATATGTTTTTTCTTTCGTGTAACACTACTAATCTATTACGGCAGTCTGATTGGCAGGTATGAATGAATGATATTCGTATAATATGTATAATTTTTACTTAGTTCGAAAATTCGGAATGTGGCGAGTTCGAAACCCGGTCAGATAAATATTTTTGTGTTTTTTTTTATTTTTTTTTAATTTATCAGAATTTTGAGCAAAGCTCCTAATAAGCTATCCAGGTACTAATTAGTAGGTACCTAAAGTAGAACTCTACATGAGGGCACTTGAAATTTTTATTTCATTTTATTTTGGGTCATCAGTCGGCTCATATTCGGGTGTCCCGTTGAAAAGGGCATCTGCACTGTAACTGGGTTACATTCCAGTAAACAAACATCTTTCGCAACTCACAAGACAGCGGCCGTTAATTCGGCGTCAAACGATTTAATGTTATTTTCGTCGCTGATGGAGTTTTATGTTGTTTATGCTACTAGGGAGGGAGTAGCGCCCTATTGTTTTACTGTGTTTACTGTTTTTTATAATATTCTTACTAGCTGTCCCGAGTTTAAACTTTCGCTGAAATTATTCCATTCTCGAGTTTTAGCGAGACATTGGAATTGCAATCGATTTTTATGTAGGTATAAGGTAGTATTCTATGTAATCAAAACGTATGAGTATTGAGTACTTAATATATAATTAGACAATAATTTATTTATGTAATAGGTATTCGCTAAGTTTCAAGTAAAGGTTTGCCTTTGAGACCTTACTTCGGTATTAATATTCTGACCTACATAGCAAAAATACATCAATAGAAACATTGATTCTAAGAAATAACAAAACCAATAACAGCTTCGTTAGAGTAAACCAACAGTAAACTAGATTATCGCATCGATCGATAAATCGCTCTGTTCTTATTACCTAACCAACTGGTGCCCGCACCTTCGTTTGCGTAGAACTAACTGAAACGGAACTTTAATTTTTAAACGGAACCTTAAGATAAAAGTAGCCTATAATATCAGTTACCTGCCAGTGGAAGTCCCGTTAAAATCCCATGAAATTACCGTATTTAATGCATTTAGTGCAATGCTGTTAATTTTAATTTTTAAATTATAAACAAACACTTCAATTTTATTTGGTTATATTATGTATATTGTATTGATAGCGTGCTGGGAGGTTGTAACCTGTGCTCCAACTTCACTATTACTAGACAGTAAACATATCGACTCAACAGGCTGCACGCGTTAAAGATGATAAGAAACTAACAAAAAGTAGTAAAATAGATTAAATAAACGTAATATTAGCTTCCGAACTTCCTTTATCCTTTGAGGAGAACGATCATCGTAGATTAAACGTAGAGTAGGTAATTTGATGTGATAAAGTCTTTTTGGTGGCATTACCTCTCTCTTGAATGACAAGTTTTTGAGTTTATTATAATATGTTCGTTATGATTAGAAATAAAAGTACAGTTTTGCTCAGCTGTGTATGCGTAAGTGTGTATGTGTGTGTGTAAAAATAAAATTTGTAGGTCAAATATAATGGTTGGTATTGCTGGTACTACTGGTAATCTAGCGCCGCGCTATTATTTTTAGACCTTACGCAGCGTGACATCATTTGACAAGCGCCTGAGGTCACTGTTCAGTTTGACTCGAGAACGATTGTGTCATTTTATCTGTATTTCCTTGCCCTGTTTTTAATTTATTCGTCATTCAAGTCTACAACCTTGAACTAAGATAGCAAATGGTAATGCACACCTGCAGTCACGTCAGAACGGCGAAGAAGTTGCATTATGGTTTTGGGTTATAATCTAGCTGTTGCCCGCGACTCCGCCCGCGTAAATAATGTATCCCTCGGGAATACTGTACTTTTTTGGTATAAAATGTAGCCTATCTTTTAATCCAGAGCCGAAACTACTACCATGCCAAATTTCAACGAAATCCGTTCAGTAGTTTTTGCGTGAAAGAGTAACATTCATCCATCCATCCTCACAAACTTTCACATTTATAATATTAGTAGGATATAGATGTACCTATTAATTATACAATATATTGCTTCTTTGCAATATATGTTTATTGAACTCTACTAGCTATTCTAAACAAACCGGATAATAAAGCTCACGTGAGCTATTTTCACATAAAACCCATTTATTTCTGTGGATAACTATACTCAAATGTCAAGTCATAATAATTAATGGCGTGGGCTGCACCTTAAACGCAAACACACATGGAATGCCACATTAATTTCGTGTCGCCAGAATTACTCTACGTAGCTCAATGTCAGGAGTTAGGACACGAACATAGATGGATTCACTTCACACTGATTACTAAGGCCCACTTGCGCCAATCCGGGTTAAAGTTAACCCTGGGTTAAAAACCATGTTATCTCTCTCGTTCTATATTTGTGAAAGAGAAAACATAATATTTTAACCCAATGTTAACTTTAACCCGGATTGGCGCAAGTGGGCCTACGTAGTGTAATTATTAATTAAAAGTGTTACTAAAGCTTATGACTTCTGTGCTATATTCACTGGCATTAGTAGGTATTTATATGTATACATCAGCAAAAAAGAAAACTTATGAAGGGATCGTTTCTGAATTCTGTGTGATCAGTGATCACTCAACACACGGGTCTTTTCAACCAAAGTTTCCAATCACTTCCGTTCTTTAACTTTATTAATAAATCATTATCAATTGATACGTGCTTAAGTTATATAATTTCGTAATAGGATGAGTGTGATTCAGCAAAGCCGGTGAGTAACGGCAGCGTAGCAGCCATTCATAGTTCATACTGTAGGTATGTCGTATTTAGGGAATGTTATTATTCGACCAATTTTACTATTCGAATAATTCGAATAATGGCAAAACACTATTCGAATAAATTCGAATAATTCGAATAATACGAATATTAGTAATAAATTTTAAATACAAGTAATATAATGCGTTTATTTATACCTGCATATTTAATAATATCAAAATGTGACATATTTCACAAATTACTCTAAAAAAATCAACGTCTTTTTGATAAAAAAAAATCTTCTTTTAAGTTTCAAACTTTAAATACTAAATAGCAATTACTTTTTTAAATCTATTAACACATGAACGGTTTAGGTCTGGAGCAGACCATGGATTTGGTTGTCAACTAAGTAGTTTCTTCCAAAAATTAAGGAAAAGATCCTCTAGGGGAGAGAATTTTTGGGGTTGGTTTTCAAGGTTCGTATTTTCTGGTTTTTAATTGAGATAAGCTATTGATCGATTCAACATAGTCAATCGATTTAAAGAGTCAGACCTACAGTCTGACTTTTTAAATAAAACTTTTGGTAGTATAATTTAATGTATACCTATAAAGAACACGAATATTACAGAACATATTTTTTTATTATTTATATATCAGTTTGTTTAGCATTGGAGAGAAATATATTTGCAGAGTTGGAACACTGCACAAAAATCGGAATGCACTGTAAATAGTGCTCTGTTCTAATATAGTGCAGCTGAAAACTCTGAACACACGAGTATCGTGCTGTCATAATGGTCTGCTCCAGACCTAATCGGTGCATGTGTATATAAACCGTAATAAGTAAACAAGATAAACCGTCAAAATAAAAAGCACTCAAAAAAGATTCAATGTTATGTTATCATAACAAAAAACTTCATAGTTGGTAAAAAGTGGGAGGAAAATATTTAAAACAAAAATAACCTATTTCCATTTTCAAGTTATCCGTGTTTTTGGTATTTTTATGTTTTCAATTTTTCTTGAACGATGAGCCTTATTACAAAAAGGAAGTTAGAAAACAGTATATTTAAAAATCAAGTATCATAGCCTGAAGAATGTGTTGATGGTTTTTCTGAAAGTAGGCATCAGTGTAGAAGTAGGCATCAGGCGTTGTACTGCAAGAACAGAGTGTGTCATGTTACGAACCGTTCAGAAGATTAAGCGACGGTACAGAGAGACTGAAAAATATTTGACAAGGCCGTGCAAGACTTTGGATTGAATGGCAGACTCAGCGCTCGGCAAGACCGTTCAATTGTTTCCACTTGTTGAAAATCAACACTTAAATGCAGTTAAGTTCAGAAACGACTTCTTCAGACCCGAGGGAACTATGTTACTGACGGCACAGTGAAGAAGATTTGCTTAAGTAAATCTGAATCCCTTAAGACCGAGGCGAAGGGCGAGTGGTCTCACCTCGAGACAAAACTCGAGAGCCCTAGTATCGAGTAGCAACACTGTGATACGTCCGTGAACACATACAAAAGGATGAACGAGAATGATACAAAATTTTAGTCCCAGATGAGTGGATTTACTCACTAACTTCACAAGTTAAAGTGGACTTCTAAAGGGAGGCTAAGTAAACGTGACCTGGTAAGGGATATCTTCAAGCTTACTTTTCAGATAGAGTCCAGTATGCTCAGGTATAGTACATATACAATGGGCTGGCATACTTCCAGGAATACGCGCTGAGTACATACTCAGTACATACTCTTGTCATTATGTGGCCACATGGCCACATAATGACAATTGGACCTCTACCCGGAGAAAGATATGGTCAAGAGATTCTTAAAGATTCTCTTTAATGTCCTCACCTCAACCCGATTAAGTATACCCTGAGAAAAGCTTAGAAGGCTAATCAGAAGCCGCAAATTATCACCTACAGTTAGTACCCTCACAGCACTAAAACACGCCCTGATATAAGAATGGGAGAGAATATTGCATAATTCAGCTCTAAAACCTTTTCAGTATGACAAACCTCCTCCAAGCTGTTGTCAGGCCTCGAGGAGTTATTCAAAACTGCAATTTTATATAACATGTAAATGTAGTCTTTAAGACTAAGATTAAAATGGTTAATTTTTGTTTAAAGATAAAAATAATATACTGATATATATAATTTATGGCATGTATTTAAACTTGCGACAAAACAATTAAATTTTGGATGTGAAAATACCCAATATTGAATACTAAATTACCAAGTTGGCGAAAGAATGTAAGGAACAAAAAAATTACTAATCTGGTGACTAAATAATACCACTGAATTTTCCAAACTGGCAGACAGATTATGTTTTAGCGACTAAATAACCATCTTGGCGACAATTTGTGAGTACACATTTAATTTAAGAATAGGCACATATATTTTCCCTGATGTAGGTAACTCAAAAACCATACAAGCAGCGAAACGAGCGCACACAAAAAAACCATAAAGGAGCGTACAAAATTCCCATTTTTTTTTCTTGGTTTTAGGGAGGTGTAGATTATTGTGTAGATTAATTTTGAAATTTAAAAATGGCGTATATTTATTTTTCGTAAAATTGATATGGGTGTCGTTTACCAGGTTTTTGGGAGTGCTGGATACGAAAATGACATTCGTTTTGAAATTCCAATATGGCGGACGTAGGTACTTAATTTCATAAAAATAATATGGGTGTCCTTTTATTGGTTTCTGGGGGTGCTGATTACAAAAAAGTCATCCATTTTAAATTTCCTTAGTAACCCAACAACCTCATATTTTCTTCATGATGGGAGAAAACGAAATTTGAAAATCCTGAATTTTCCAACATTTCTATAGCTTTATACATCTAGGAATGTATCTCAATGTAGAGCATTTACTATGTTTTTATAAAGTTGATTCTATCTCGGAAACGGTGCATCCTATTGAAAAAATAATGAAAATTTTGCCCCCTTTGGAACCTCGCAACATCATATTTTCTTCATGATAGGAGAAAAAACAAATCGAAAATCCTGAATTTTCCAACATTTCTATAGCTATAAACATGCGTCGAATCTCAATGTACAGCATTTACTTCTTTTTTTAAAAAAATGATTCTATCTCGGAAACGGTGCATCCTATTGAAAAAATAATGAAAATTTCGCCCCCCTTTGGAACCCCGCAATATCATATTTTCTTCATGATGGGAGAAAAATTTTTTCGAAAATCCTGAATTTTCCAACATTTCTATAGCTATAAACATCCGTCGTATCTCAATGTACAGCATTTACTTCTTTTTTTATAAAATTGATTCTATCTCGGAAACGGTGCATCCTATTGAAAAAATAATGAAAATTTCGACCCCCTTAGAAACCTCGCAACATCATCATGATGGGTGAAAATTTTTTTCGAAAATCTTTAATTTTCCAATATTTCTATAGATTTATACATCCGTCGTATCTGAATGTACAGCATTAGGTACTTCTTTTTTTATAAAATTGATTCTTACTCGTAAACAGTGCATCCTATTGAAAAAATAAGGAAAAATTCGTCCCCCTTAGGATCTCCGCAACATCATATTTTCTTCATGATGGGAGAAAAAAAAACGAAAATCTTGAATTTTCCAACATTTCTATAGATTAATACACCCCTCGTATCTCTGTACAGCATTGTCATATTTTTTTCTATAGTCGCTTCTATCTCAGAAACGGTGCATCCTACTGCAAAAGTAATGAAAATTTGCTCCCCCTTGTTAATTTAGAAATCGCATATTTTCTTCATGAATGGCAGAAAAATTCATGAATCCTGAATTTTTAAAAATTTCTATACCTACATAGCTGGTACTTTGAACTACATAACATACTGTAATAATAATCATCAATCCTAATTAGCATCCCAAAGATCTTTTAATTTAGTAGGTATTCATATTCATTTTCCGAAGATTGAATATTCTCCATTTGGAAAATGAAATTGGAAGACAATTTTGTAATCAGAACCCCCAGAAACCGGGAAAAGGACAACCTTGTTAATTTTAATAACAAAAATTTACGCCATTGTGGAATTACGAAACAGATTTTATTTTCATATTATTCTGCACCTCCAGAAACCTAGAAAATGACACCCGTGACAAAGAAAAACATACTCCAACAGTATCCAAAAATAGGATTTTCCGTAGCCTGCAAATTGAATTTTTAGCAGCCATTAATTTATCAACCAAATCTGGTTTTATAGCTGCTTATATAGTATAATGGTCACCAACTCGGAAATTAAGTCACCAACTTATAAATGTCGGTGCTAATTTGGATTAAATTTCGGCTCTTTTTATCTGCCGACTTTAGAATTTTTTGTCACCCGAGTGTTTTCGCCAGTTTAGTAATTTAGTCGCCAACATGTTAATTCGCTGCCAAATTCAGTAATACAGTATGCTCATGTGCAGCCGCCAACTTATTTTTTGTTCGCTCGATTAATTATATCCCATAATTTATTACTTTTAAAGAAAGCTGATAAATCTTGTTATAATATTTTGAAAAGTATGAAATTTGAAACGATTTGTAATTAGTTTTGCAGGCCAGTGTAATACTGTAATATTCAACTTAACAGGTATCCTTTATCGTTTAACTCTGTTCGTCCACCTGTCTCTCTTTCTATCTGCTCTTCTAGCTATATTGCGTCTAGATATCGGTTTTGGTTTGATAAAAAAATATAATTTTATTATATAGTTATAAACACTTCACATGTATGGAAAGCCATCCCGGCTTTCCATACATGTGAAGTGTGTTTTGAATATTATTTCTTTTTAAATAAAGGAAAAGTTTTATACATGACATTTACGAAGTCAACCATTTCCAAGTAATCGGCCTCCAAATTGGTTTCACCTTCTCTCTGTCATTTCTGAACTATGAAGTTTAGGAACTTACAATTTTCCATGCTGGTAGATCATGGTAAATTCTCTTTAGGAAAGTTATTTTAAACGAAATCGAACAGTAAGATTAAGAAACTAAAAATCGTATTACGCTTTATTTAGACACGTCTTAACACGCTCTTGGTTAAGTTATTTTGACAAGCGTGTGTGTATGGATTTCTTTCGCTGACGCCTGTAGGAAATATTCACCTTAAATATTATTTTATTTAAAAACAGATTTGTATTCTTTCACAAACAGTGTAGTAAAATCTGTTTTAGGATATTATTGACGACAATATTAATAAATAATAAAAGTAATGTATTAAATAACGAAACATCCCGGTTTATGTACAAGTTTATTACTATTATTAACATATTTTTAATAAATAAATAAAATATTTTTATTATTCGTTTTATTCGAAATATTCGAATATTGAACCCAGTCATATTCGAATAATGAAATCGTCGAATATTCGAATAAAACGAATATTCGAATATTCGAATAATATTCCCTAGTCGTATTGTAATAATTGTGAGTAGTTTGCACTAATCGCATCATATTTACATAAATTTACATCCAAATGCATTTGATTCCTTGAATAAAATAGTTACATTCAATCTCTATTTTTTGTACACCATAAAACTAGGACGCGAATAAATAGAAGCAATTATGCATTGTATATTTACATTAAAAAACTAATTTCAATCCATTCATATCATTTTCACTATTATTATTTTCACTATTAGTATTCTACTTCGTTACTTTGATACAATAATTGAAAAACATATTTGTAATTCCACTATTTATTTTTAACTGTACCTGACTCCACTGTTTGTAATATTAGTACACGAATAAAGCTTTGTTAATTTTATTAGAACCCTTTGAAAATATGTATCTACCTATTTATAAATGTTCTCTACATATTGAATATTTTTACGCTAAGTACTACTTTCCTGCCTGCCGCTTAAGATACCATAATGTAATATTAACGAAGGAACAAGTTCGCGAAATATACTTTTTATTGTGAACAAAATATAGAGTTCGGGTACGGGCTGCGGACGATGTCGTCATCGCTATAAACGGCGAAGGTCCGTCGCCATGCGTGACCGACGACGATTATTTTAACTTCTTTCGACGGTAAGGGCATTTACACACACCTATTTTATCAATACCTATGCTATGTGCGATGTTAACCTTATTCTGTCGATAGCAAAGTAACGGTCGAAGGTTGTTGGCCGTATATGGTAACTACTATCTGCTGAGCACAAGAAGACAGTAGGTTACATAACTTACGTACAATGTATATATTAGATATTATAAAATGTTGTAAGAAGTAAATAAAGCTATTGAAATAATAAGTTAAATTATTGTTGTTAACATCATATGGGTCAAACTTTTTAAATCAAGCTGAAATTTTACAGCCAGAAGTCAGAACGACTCTACATTGTGTGAGGTTAGCGATTTTTTAGTACTTTTTAGTTTGTGCAAAGTTTGGTACACCGGTGTTTTACGTACTTAATGTACCATGAAAATTTTAAATGTTTATTCTTCTGAATTCCAATTTCCGATATATCTAAGTTATAAATGAACTGATGCATTTATTGAATTAAAAGATATTAATATGTTTATACTCGTAAAAGAACTTAATATTATCGTTTTGTTTAATAACAATACTATCGCATGAATGTGTTCACGGCTTATTAAATTCTTTAATTAAAAATTATGAGATAGAAAACGTGTAATATATTAAGCAACAGATGGCATGACCGACATCCGCTGAGCAGTGAGATTCGTTCTCGTCTCGGCGAAATATGAATCTCAAAACCTGTTTCATGTTTACAGATATTATATAATACTTATTAGCTTAAGAATTTAAGTTAAAACAAAAGTCTACTGTCAATTTTCACCTGACTTTAAAAACAACCTCATGGGATTTGGTTCTCATAAAAATCTCCACGAAAATTTATTTTCTTCAGGACAATGACGGTGGTTTTTTGAGCACTAAATGGAATTTTATCGTCTGGCAGGCAATTTTATTACTATATAAATCGGGATAAAAAAGTAGCCTATGTATTAATCCAGGGCTCAAACTACTACCATACCGAATTTCATCAAAATACGTTCAGTAGGTTTTGCGTGAAAGAGGAACAAACATCCATCCATACATCCTCACAAATTTCACATTTATAATATTGAATTATACCTACAGAATTTATTGTACCGATGGACACCTATAGACCAGTTGATATCTAGGTAAGTAGGTACTCTGTAGGTACTTTTGGTAAGGCTTATAATTTTCGTATAAGCCTTACCAAAAGTTTTTTAGTATCTTCAAAAAAATATAGAGCTGTTCCCTACCAGTCTCTATATACTTATATAGTGTATTATCTATAAGTAACCGTTTTTAAAAGATTAAAATATCTTTCTTTTGTATACCTATAGTAGTACTAACCAAGATTTGACAATGAACTTGATAGTTAACCTATGCAAAACCTTGATTCCATGGATGCTTACAAACCATGAATTATGCTGGTGGCTAATTTACCTCCAACAAATATTAAAATTGCAATATGAAATATAAACCAGTTCCTGGATAAATTTTATAAAACATCACGCATTAATAAGCTAATTTTAGAGAAATGACATTTTGGAATCAAGGGACATTTTGGGATATGGACATCTTGAGGAAAGAACATTTTGAGAAAGGGGCATTCTGGAACCAGGGGATATTTTGGGAAAGGAACATTATGGACCCGAACGAATAATAAAACTTGCATACTCAAGATTCAAGAATGATCGATGAATTTATTCTTCATCGTAGAGTCACGTTATCTTGATTCGGATAACAAAGTTCTAGCAAACGAAGCTGCGCGCCTAAGTTTATATCACACGTTTTAGTTTAACTTCGTGGGTGTTACATAGTAGGGTTGTTAAGGACATTTCAGATCTGGATACGGTTACGGATATCGGAATAACATTTTCGGTTACGGTTAAAGATATTAAATTATTTCAGATTATCCATTAGTTTCTGATAATATCGGTTACGGGTTAATTTAGGTTCATGATATATGTAAGTAAAATGCAAATACTTAGTTGCATAAACATGTAAAGTTTAGGTTATAATTTGGCCTAAAATACTAGTAAGTCGCCATGGGGGGCAATTAAAAAACATGTCATATTATTCTCCGTCTCTATCCGAAATTATCCGAAGCTTTGACATCAGATTTGATTACGGTTACGGATAGTTTTTTATTTCAGTAATCCGATAGTTTCTGTTACGGATACGAAGCTTCGTAACATCCCTGTTACATCGATAACCCATACGCAATAAGACATTATAGAGTGTATCGCGAACTTATCAGTAGGTATAAAGAAGAACTGCAATGTTTTGAGGTATCTTTAATTATAATGAGTCATCTTTTATGTGACGAATAAGCATTATCTTAAATTATACATATTATGTCAGACTTATTATGAGTGTCATCTACATCATAGAGAAGGTGTACTACGTAATTCGTACCCTGCCGTAGACTAAAGATTGCGTTGACTCGTGTATGAAACCTTGGCTTTATTTAAAAATACCTATTATACCAGGGGTCAGAAACCTGCGGCTCGCCATCCACATGCGGCTCTTTGAATACGGAGCTGCAGCTCTTTAGTTACTATTAGCAAATATTGTTTATTTTATAAAAAAATTCTTCGCTCGCTCCGCTCGCTCGCATTGTAACTAAAAATAGGAGATTTTTATGTAGGTTTTAATGCGCTTCCAACGCAAGAGCGTCTTCACGAGATCTTATGAACGAATTGATTTTTATAACAAAACTTTTTTTATGCTAGAATTTATTTATTGTTGGCAAGAAAAAAAATTGTGGATCTTCAAAACTTAGACATTTTGTAAATTGTAATTTTTGACTCTTCCGAATCAAAAGGTTGCCGACCCCACTTATCAACGGTTTTATTTGGTCTGCGCCCTCTGACTTTGGCGACTCGCAACAGAGGGTCAATTCTGCTAAATAAAACCTGCATTGATACAATTACAAATTACAATCAAGTTCTGATACGCTAAAACTGCTAAACCGGTATTCTCGTAAACGTCAAACCAAGTGAAACGTGCTCTGATTGGTCGAAACTTCACAAATTCAGTTTATGATATCGTGTCGGTTCATACACTTTCTGAATACGGAATTAATATTTATACATCTTTATTTTATTATTTGCTGAAATTAACCCTAAATAAAATACATTTTGGTACCAATTCTTGACTCACAATTTTGGTTTGTGGAGGACAACACATTGAAAAGGATCCCGTGCCTGAGAATCATAGATGACTAATTTTCCCTTTGTGTAATCGATGGGTGTTGGTGATGATCACTTCAGAGTCCCCTGAAAGGGATTTTTCCATACAATAGATTTTCGCTACAAATACAAAACTTGAATATCACTTTTCGGAGGGTTGTAAGTAGTTTTGATTAATTATGTTAAAAACATTAAAGACTTTGATACATATTATGTATCGTGTATACCTACTACTGTATTCCATAATACGCTATGTGGAAAAAAGTTGTAGCAAATTAGGAATATTTTCTCATTGAAACCTTTAATGTTTTTAGGGTTCCGTACCTGAAAAGAAAAAACGAAACCCTTATAGGATCACTTTGTTGTCCGTCCGAATGTCTATCAAGACCCTTTTTTTTCAGGAACGCGTAGAGGTATCAAACTGGAATTTATATCAAATACTAAGGTCTACGGTCCCTTAGAGTTGTGAAAAAATCAAACTTCCAAGCCAGCGCATCAAAAGATACAACCACAAATTTCCAGAAATTTTCGACACTCGCAAACTCAAAACCTACAGGGTACTTCCCGTGAACTCAGAATCTTGAAATTTGGCACGAAGCAACGTCTTATAGCACAGATAAAGGAAAAATTACGAAAACCGTATTTTTTTTATATAATAAAAATAATTTTAATAATTTTAAACTTACTACCCCTTTACTCATGAACGCGTAGAGATATTAAATTGAAATTCATATCAAATACTCAGGTCTATAATACCTTTAAGCTGTAACAAAATCACTACAGGTTTGTACGGAACTCTCGGTGCGCAAGTCCGACTAGCACTTGGCCGATTTTTTTCATGCTACCGAATCTATATTATATGTACATTGAATGTGGTAGAGTGCCTATCTAATATCTATCTACCTAGTTACCTACTATTATAGAGCTCTATAACAAAATAATTTACATGTTGCCAGTAGTGCCACAAAGCTTAGCCAAAGAATATATATTACTACCGTAGCTTAGCCCAGCAAATCTTTTCGTAGAATCGATGGATCAAGTTTCATTCTTATAATAATTTTATAAGGCTTGAATCAAGTAGGTACCTGGTAGAGCGCTTTGTGCCCAAGACGAAGTTACGCCAAACTGATACTACATACATTTACGATTTCTTTCTAACACTGTATATAATTTACATTTGTCTATTACGGTTAGCTAATTATTATTCTTATTTAGGTTTTGTCTATTGGTCATTTCTCTCTACCTCTCTACATCAAAAGTTTTCTTTAATTGTATACGTCTAGTCTAATTAAATGTTAAGTTAAAGAGTTTATTAGTTTGTTGCAATAATTCAACATTGTCACTGTCTACTTCGTGATAATTTTTGATTCTCAAGGTAGAAATAAAGTTAACACATTTCCTCACAAAATTGTTTTAAAACGTGACAATGACCAAAATTCAAATTTCCAAATATTTTCATGATCTTTAGGGCTCCCCTTACCCACAGGGTAAAAACGGGTCCCTATAAATGAGACTTCGCTGTCTGTCTCATGCCTGTCCATCTGTCACTATGTGTCTCCTTAACCGTGGTAGCCAGACAGACGAATTTACACATAATATGATTTATTTATTTGTCCGTTATAACAACAATTTATACTAAACCAGAATATTATAAATAATAAAGATGGGTTCCCATACAACAAGCGCGTTTTTTGTCATTCTGTACGCACTTAGCTGGTTTTTATATTTTGCTACAATATTTCGGTAAGTAAGTATATTTATAACTATTTGCATATTTATGCACACCTGTCGGAAATTAAATAGCAATGATACCTACACAACAAATTTTTACGTCACTTTTTTTTTAAACTTAGAAAGATAATCACTGCACTTCACTATTTATTATTGTTGTTTTTCTTACACGTAAAAAAAGAAAACAAAGCACCGACGTAGAGAGCACAACACAGCGAGTCGCGTCGTCACGCCACGAGTAACTGGGCCGAGTATGTTACGATCGCGGCGCGGCCGTTTCTCTACTTTTTAGTTTTACTGCGAGGCTCTTATGTGCCCGCATTTTTTTCGTACTTAATGTATCCAGTTTGACTTGATTCGCGTTTCCGATTCGCAAAAGTACAATACTTGATGAACAAAGACAACGAAAGCTCTATTCACGAAACAGAAACCATGTTTGGTAAATCTGAACAACTCTACATTAAGTTTTTGTATTCACTAGGTGTGTGTACAAAAACTTAATGGAATTGTGTATATATTATACCCGTATTTAATGGCTAGCCGCACACGTGCAATATTATTGATACTAGATTTGTCAATTTCTTCATCAATAAAAGGTCATCATTCTTATCAAATTTATTGTTAATACTTTTTTTTGTTTTTAAAAGGCTCAGTTAGGTACATTTCCTCTAATTGTGCGGAAATTAAACAGGAAATCAGAATGAAGAGAAGTATGGACAAAAGTGTTGTATTGTGTAGGAAAATTAGTTTTATAAATAAAAAACAACCAAAAATAAAACGATGGATAAAGGTGTGTATTTCATAGGTTAGATGTGTAATTTAAGTTTATACAAATCCATTGTCATTTGTCATGTATAAATTAAAACAAAACAAAAATATTGCCAATAAATTTACCCTGCCTCCCCCATGCCTCCCCCCGATATTGTCGGCGTATTTTAAAATTTCCCGAAATTTCTCAATTATATTGAACAATACGGCAATATGGCCCGCACACAGGAAATATAATTGTCAATATGAGCTTTATTGCCAATAATATTGCACGTGTGCGGCTAGCCTATAGTATGAGTCACACTTCTCCGAAACGGCTTGGGCGATTCTCATGAAATTATTTTTGCATATTCGTTAGGTCTGAGGTTTGAGAATCGGTCGGAATCTTTCTCTCAATTATATAATATGGCAATTTCAAGAAACTAGTTACATTGCCGAATTGCCAAACAAAGTACTTTATCCTCGAGTATGAAAAATATTCATATAGTGTGTGACCACATTATAATCAGATTTTTTGGGACTCTACGCCAGAATAAACTTAGTTTATCTAGACTTTATGTAAAATCTTCAGAAACCAGGCATAGCAATTGAAAGTTACTTTAAAACGGACCTTGTTAAGTACTTGATTCAAAATATTATATGTATTTTGTTAGCAATATACGAAGTATCGATTTATTGTGGTTGAAATTCGACAAGAGCCGACTCGAATGATAGGAGAAATTGTGTCATAATAGGTTGGGGAAAAAGTCTTTTCGCATTATAGTATGTATGAACTTGCCATAAAATATCTTGGGCTATACCAATAGGGTATTTTCCAAGTTTTTGAAAAATATGTCAAATTGTTCCTAATATTAAAATACATTAGCAGTTAGAACCATTCTTTGTGAATTTCTTTCTTTTTCTTGCAAATTAGCCTAAAAATTTAAATTAATATTATAGGCGCGAAAACACTATAATGTGTTGTCATGACGTCACATTCTTGTAACATTGTAATTGTCAAGTGTCAAATTACACTGAAAATGCCAAATCCCAGAATACCTACTGCTTACGTTTCTAAATAAATGTTTTAAGCAAATTTAAAAAATGCCTTATAAATGGTACGTAGTGCCAAAATGCACTAATACGTCTATTAAAACACCGGGGAAAATCTCTGTAACCATACCAAAGAACACTGAAATGCGGAAAAAGTGGCTATTACTCGCTGACGCTCGCTCGCTAACGTCATGTTAATGATTCTGGTGCTGGCTATTCTTTATGGAAATCGGGAGGCCATTAAAAAAAGGAGACGAAGTACAAGAATATGACGTCACATTCCAATCTCGTGCGTTTTTAGTCACGTGGTCAAACGTGAAAAATTCATAATTTTATTTTTAATATTTTATAAAAATCATACATATTTTTGTGTAAAAAGTTGGTTAAAGTGGTTTAAATTAATGTTTAGCGATAAAATATCAACAATCTGATGTATATTTTCATCATAGGATAATACCCTATTGTATCTGGCTGATTTTGGTATCATTAAAAAGTTTTAATTTTACAGAAGACAATTCCAAATTCAAATTAGGTAAATTTGAGATTTTCATTTGTTTTTCTTATTGTTAAAATGAGTGATTCTTATGAAGAATTTCGATACATTTTAAAATTTTATTACAAAAAAGGTAAAAATGCAACACAAGCCGCGAAAAAAAATTGTGATGTTTATGGACCTAATGCAGTATCTGTGAGAGTAGCGCAAATTTGGTTTAAGCGTTTTCAATCCGGAAATTTTGATATCAAAGATGCACGTCGCTCTGGTCGCCCTGTTACGGACAAAACTGTTGCCATTTTTGAAAAAGTGGAGCAAGATCGGCATATTAGTAGTTACGATGTAGCTGAAGATCTGGGGATTGACCACAAAACGGTTTTGGCGCATTTGAAAAAAGCTGGGTACACAAAAAAGCTCGATATTTGGGTGCCTCATGAGCTCACTGAAAGAAACCTAATGAACCGTGTACTCATTTGTGATTCTTTATTACGACGTTATGAAACCGAACCACTTTTGAAGAAGCTGATAACTGGTGATGAAAAGTGGATCACGTACGACAAGAACGTGCGAAAAATCGTGGTCAAAGGCCGGTCAGGCTTCACAGACTGTGGCGAAACCCGGGTTAACTCGCAACAAGGTGATGCTGTGTGTGTGGTGGGATTGGAAGGGCATTATTCATTATGAGCTGTTACCGCCAGGCAGGACCATCAATTCTGAACTGTACTGCGAACAACTGATGAGATTAAAGCAAGAAGTTGAGAGAAAGCGGCCGGTTTTAATCAACAGAAGGGGTGTGGTTTTTCACCATGATAACGCTAGACCTCACACATCTTTAGCCACTCAGAAAAAATTACGGGAGTTTGGCTGGGAGGTGTTAATGCATCCGCCGTATAGTCCTGACCTTGCACCTTCAGATTTCCACCTGTTTCGGTCGCTGCAGAATTCCTTAGGCAGTGTCAGGTTGACATCACAAGAGGACTGCCAAAACCACTTGTCGCAGTTTTTCATCAGAAGCCCCAAAAATTTTATAGCAATGGGATCATGTACCTACCAACAAGATGGCAAAAAGTTATTGAACAAAATGGCACAGTCACTTGTAAATAAACTTTATAAAAAAACCTTTTGAATTTTTATATAAAATGCGAAGAAACTTTTTCCCCAACCTAATATAATATCATATTCTACACATTTAAAACTACGTATGAAAAACAATAGCTTAAGCTTAAAATTTATACAGTTCAAATGCATAATGCATTTTTAATGCCTTTCGGTAAGCTTACAGTTTTCGATTGACATCGTCTGTCACTAGTCACTGCTATAGAAATACGATTGCCAAGGGACAGATTACAGATACAAAGTTTTTGTACTACACGAACCATATTTTATTATGATTTTTATCAGTACGGTCACCGCCAGATCCGTTGTAGTATTTTTCGAGTTAATTACTACGGCGTGGGCAATAAGATCCAAAAGGTCTACCGAGTTTGTCGGCGACCGTACAGTCGCAGACATCTGCGGTGTACCACTTTTGAATTTTACTGCTTCACCTGATCACCTCGTTAGCGGGATTAGGTTTTGAATTTCTACTTTTAAGACTCGTAATAAAAAACCTTGATACAGGAATAAGAAGTAAAGGCGGGTTGGTCATTGTCAAGATTGCTAAGTTCCCGTGAAAGAATGAAAGTGAACGAAGCGAAACGAGTATGTAAGGATCGTAGCAAGTGACAAAAAGTGGTCTCTGCCTACCCCTTTACGGGAAAAAGGCGTGATTATATGTATGTATGTATGTATGTATTTAATTTGTATTTTGCCCCCCTTAACATCTCCCTACGCCCCCCCAGGGAGATGCGAGTTGGGAACTCTTGTTTTAGACGATACCCCTAACCCTACAAGCACATAGTTAGTTTTCGCTCTGTTTGCACGACAGTGTGTCCACGATTGTGTGGAAAAATTGTGGGTCATTGAAGGGGACGTCAAATTTACCTACACCAAAAAAAAAAGGATTTTTTGGTATTATTATAATCAGATACTTAATTTTTATTTATGTGTATAGACTAGCTTTTGCCCGCAGCTTCGCTCGCGTCAGAGGGAAAGCTTGTTCGGGAATATACCAATACCAAAATTGAATACATAATAGTTGTTCGCGCCAGAGCGCGACGTTTATAAACTGGTCACACAGATCGTTTAAATCGGCCAATCACGCACGAGTATTGGCTGTCAGCCCTCACAGCGCTGTCAAGAGAGTGACAAACACTTGCTCCTGAGATTTCGCCCGCGTCGGAAGCATCCCGAATTATAAGTACTCGTGACGCGTCAGCACATATTGTGCATTCGAATATACAAAACTCAGCTCGCTAGCGACACGCGATAAAACTACCGAAAACCCCGCTCAGCTGTGTAGTGCCTGCTGGAGAAGAATCCGCCCATTTCTGGAACCACAGCTTCAGCCAGCTCACCATCAAAGGTCAGTGCCAGTTCTAGTTTCTCTAAATAATCCTAAAATCTCAGCCCCAAAACCCCAATTCTCCGCGTTTACCTATACCTACTCAGCTCATAGTCGTGTGCGCACACACTTGCGCATACATCCTTTTTGGTCCTTCGTCGCCTTCAGGGTCCTCCTGGCCTTATTTAGGGCTAGGCCCCTCTAGAATCAGTACCTACACGTCCATTCCGCTCAATTCTGAACAAAAAATCAGCTCGATTCGTTATATTTTGACCGTTTCATTCTGCCCAGGCGACCTACCTACGTTGCATTTTTTGAATTTTCTGCAATTGTTTTGCCATATTTAACGTTAAACCCCTATTCTGCACATTAATATCAACATATATTTCAAGTAATTGAATTATTTTGTGTTTAATTCGGCCCGTAAACTCATAGGAAAAAACCCAAGATATTTATTTTTTAATAAGTGGGTAGATATCTTCGGGTCATAATCGAACAAGTAACGAACATTCCAGAACTTCCCTAGGTACCTAATACATAATTTGTGCCAATATCACAGAATTTCCTCAGCTCATAATTAATTACGAAATTGTTTAATCTTTGAATTGCATATAAATTAACTTGTTTATATTGTGAATTACGTTCAGCTCATAACTTAATAGTAAATCGCCTTAGTATTACTAAATAACGTTTAAATACTCATAATCTCGGTTTTAAAACACAATATTAATTAACTTAGCATTACTCTAAAAGTTACAAGTTGTATTCCAAAGCATTTCAAGTACCTATAAATACGTCATCGGCTCACTACACTTCGAGTTCGACCGATCGCACAGCTGATAACAGGTTTTTTTGTGCATTTGTAGGTATAGGGAACGCGCGTTAACATCTGTTTGCATTTATTCTCAAATAGGTATTTTTTCATAGGAATAATAGTGACCTTCGGCACGATTTTTGATTTTGCACTCATAGGACCCATTGAACATTCATGCGATTCACCTGTAGCTCAAGTTAACTCTGCCCACATTACTCATTGTACTCAGTCGACTCATTCTACACATTCTACTCATGATATTTGCAAAAGCCTGGAAAGATTCTGGGAGTCAGAAGAACCCCAGCCTCGTTCTGCTCATTCAAACCCGCTACACGAACAATGTGAAAACATATTCAGCTCAACCACCACTCGTGACGATTCAGGCCGTTACACGGTGACTCTTCCCTTCTTGTCAGATGCTCCCGTGCTAGGTAGTACTCATGCTATTGCTCTACGTAGATTTCTCAATTTAGAAAAACGGTTACAATCCGACCACACACTGCGACAAAAATATATAGAATTTATGAATGAATACATAAACTTAGGTCACATGACACCTTGTCATCCTTCTACATTTACTCACAAACCTCATTATTATATTCCTCATCATGGCGTATTCAAATCAGGTACTGACAAACTCCGCACAGTATTTGATGGCAGTTGCAAGTCATCTAATGGAGTCAGTTTAAACGATTGTCTGCACACAGGTCCAGCACTTCAACGAGACATTGTAGATATCATTATGTCATTCCGCGCACACCGTATAGTATTCAGCACTGATATAAAAATGATGTTTAGAAATATACTCCTTAGACCAGACCAAAGACACTATCAGCTCATACTCTGGCGATCGTCCCCAGATCGACCTCTGCTCACATATGCACTCAACACCGTCACATATGGGTTGCGCTCGAGTCCATACCATGCTATCCGCACATTATTACAACTAGCTGACGATGAAGGTCATCGCTACCCTCAAGCTGCCCACATTCTGCGCAAATTTGTTTTCGTAGATGACATATTGTGCGGTCATGACACAATAGAAGAAGCATCAGAACTCCAAACCCAGCTCATTGAATTGTTATCACTCGGTGGATTTAAACTTAGTAAATGGACATCAAACACACCTCAACTCTTGCAAAGATTCCCAGACGATCAGTGTGAAATGCCTAAGGACTTTGACATCAGCGCAGAGTCTCCATCGGTTAAGGTTTTAGGTATTAGGTGGATTCCTCAGTCTGACGAATTTACATATCACATCTCATTACCACCAGTTACCCATGTTACAAAACGTTCAATACTTAGCACTGTAGCTTCTCTCTACGACCCAAATGGTTGGGTTACACCCGTCATATTCCGCGCAAAAATACTTCTTCAAAGATTATGGTTAATTAAATTGGATTGGGACGACCCCACTCCAAATAATATTACAGATGACTGGCAGCGCATTTCTCATGACCTTCCGCACATTTCAACTATACATTTTCCCAGACATATCGCTCCGCACAAATTCAATTCAACATACTCACTTCACGGTTTCGCAGACGCTTCGGAAAGCGGTTTTGCTGCAGTAATATATTTACATGAATCAGCTCACAACGGATCTGTTAATATTCATCTCATACTCGCAAAGTCTAAAGTCGCACCCATTAAAAATAAACTCACAATCCCCAAATTAGAGTTGTCTGCTGCAACTCTATTATCTCAGCTCATGTTACGTGTCTCTCAACAATTATCTGCTCATCTCACAATTACACATCACGTTTGTTGGTCAGATAGTACCATAGTGCTAGCATGGATAAAAACTCCGCCCCATCGTTTACAAACATTCGAATCAAATAGAGTAACAAAAATTAACGCATCTTCACTTACACTTACGTGGCGTCATGTACCTTCTCAATTAAATCCTGCTGACTGTGCAAGCAGAGGATTATCAGCTCAATCTCTCTCTGCTCATGATTTATGGTGGTCTCCTCCATGGCTCAAACTGCCAGAGGACACCTGGCCCAAGATGCCTTCAACTCATACTCGACAAGAACTGCCAGGGCTCAAGCCAAAGTACGTACCATGTAATTTCTCGATACCCGGTGTAGATAGTGATCTGCTCACTCGCTTCAGCTCTTTAGACAAACTGATCGGCGTTACTGCTTACATGAGGCGATTCATTCGTAACTGTAAACTTAATTCAAACTCGCGTCAACTAGGCCCTCTAACTGTAAGTGAACGTAGAGAAGCATTGCTCTTCTGGATCTACTCGGTACAGCAGAATGCATTCGCAGAAGACATACACCGCCTGCAAACTGATACACTCTGCACAGTTCGACTACAACGTTTGTCACCTTTCATGCAGGACGGACTCCTCAGAGTAGGAGGTAGACTCACTCGTTCCGAACTCACATATGATGCTCAACACCCATTCATTCTGCCTAGTTCTAGTCCGCTCGTAGACCTCATAATAGATCACTATCATCGCATACACTGCCACCCTGGCACAGACACGCTACATGCTATTTTACGTCAACAATTTTGGATATTATCTGCACGCCGTATCATAAGGCACAGAACGTTTAAATGCATAAGATGCTTCCGTTGCCGCGCTCAGCCCGAAGTACCTGTCATGGCTGATCTACCAGCTGACAGAGTCATACCTCAGCCCGTATTTAGTCACGTATCAACTGATTTTGCCGGTCCGTTTCTGCTCAAATCAAGTACATTACGTAACGCTAAGCTAATTAAAGGATATTTTTGCATATTTGTTTGTCTCACTACAAAGGCGGTTCACTTGGAACCAGTCTCATCGCTCACTGCCGAGGCATTTATTGCCACATTACAAAGGTTCTGCTCACGACGCGGACTTCCGGTATTGATACGTTCAGATTGCGGCACAAATTATGTAGGAGCTAGGAATTATCTTCTAGAGGTACAACAATTTCTAAAAGACAATAATGACGCCATTACTCATAAACTTTCAACTCAAAATATAACTTGGCTACTCAATCCGCCCAAGGCTCCATGGATGGGAGGCATCCATGAAATTAATGTTAAATCTACAAAGCAACTTTTGTACCGTGTTATCGGTGAACAACACCTCACTTTCGAGGAGTTTTCAACTCTGCTCACTAGAATCGAAGCTGTATTAAATTCTCGGCCCATCAGCCCACTCTCGTCCGATCCTACGGACTATCAGCCCCTTACTGCCGGCCACTTTCTCATTGGTCGTCCGCTCACAGCTCTTCCAGAGCTGACACTAGATGATAGAGTAATATCCCCGCTCAAACGCTTTCAGCTCATTCAATCACTCTCTCAGCGCTTTTGGACCCTTTGGACCAAGTCCTACCTCCATACCCTTCAAATCCGCTCCAAATGGCTTTCCTCTTCCTCTCCACCCAAAATTGGAGAACTAGTTCTGCTCAAAGAAGACAATCTACCCCCGCTACAATGGAAGATGGGAAGAATCTCACGTCTACTACCTGGGAAGGATGGAGTCATCAGAGTCGTGGACTTGGACACCACTCAAGGCCAGCTGCGCAGGCCTGTCGGCAAGATTGCCCGGCTTCCACTGGATTCTGCTCAAGATGGGGTCAGCTCAACGCCTTTGCGGGCCCCCCAGGATGTTCGCGCCAGAGCGCGACGTTTATAAACTGGTCACACAGATCGTTTAAATCGGCCAATCACGCACGAGTATTGGCTGTCAGCCCTCACAGCGCTGTCAAGAGAGTGACAAACACTTGCTCCTGAGATTTCGCCCGCGTCGGAAGCATCCCGAATTATAAGTACTCGTGACGCGTCAGCACATATTGTGCATTCGAATATACAAAACTCAGCTCGCTAGCGACACGCGATAAAACTACCGAAAACCCCGCTCAGCTGTGTAGTGCCTGCTGGAGAAGAATCCGCCCATTTCTGGAACCACAGCTTCAGCCAGCTCACCATCAAAGGTCAGTGCCAGTTCTAGTTTCTCTAAATAATCCTAAAATCTCAGCCCCAAAACCCCAATTCTCCGCGTTTACCTATACCTACTCAGCTCATAGTCGTGTGCGCACACACTTGCGCATACAATAGTGTAGGCACTGCACAGCCGTATCAGTTGTATTTTATTTGAATGTTTCCTGCGACTTCGTAGGTACATATACTCAAGAAATCTACGGAGAACTGTACCATAAAAAAATTAATAAGCTGCAAAAAGTATTCTGTGTTAATTCTGCTTAACCTACTACCATACCTGATTTCATCAAAATTATTTACGTGTTTTCTTTACTTTACTTTATTGCATGAAAAACTAAACATATTACCTATTATGTACATACAAACTTTCGCGTTTAGGTATAATATTAAGTAAGGATTTCTTTATATATTTTTATAATTAGTATTTTAACGATTTCTAAAATCTTTTGAATGGGAAGACGTTGTGGACTTTGACCTAGTTGGGACCACGACAGAGTTTGAGAGAGAGATGAGTTAGCAGTACGACCACGAAGCCATCTAGCTTCTCACTTATTCCTCATATAATAATCATACACATAACGATTAACCTAGGTAAAGTTTTAACCAATTCAAATATCTGGTTATTTTATAGTATTTTATACTACATTATTTTTTAGATTGATAAAACTTTTTGTAGGTATGAACCGATTGAATTGAAATATCTACACAAAAATATAAGCAGAGCTATCCTAGTTCCCACCCGCGTGGAACCCGTAGGTATTTAGGTACCCAAAAATTTTCCGCGATAAAAAGCGAGTCCTATGTGTTTATCCAAGGGCTAAACTACTACGGTAACAAATTTTATAAAAATCCGTTCCGTAGTTTCTGAGATTAGCGCGCACAAACGTACAGATCTAAAATCTTTTAAGAAAATCTTAAAAGTCATTGTTTTGGGTTGAAAACTAAAAACCTATGTATTAAACACTGATAAATCAAACACAAATAAATTAAATATTACATATAACAACAAAAGAGAAAGAAATTTAATTATACCTACACTCAAAATATTCTACTGAAATCAGTGATAACCATAGATATATAATATTAATAAGAGGTAGATATGTTATAAACGCGTAAAAATTAAGACTCGAATTGGCCCGAGTCGGGCCAATTTTGGTTAGTATGCGACCAGCTGGTCGACGCGTAGCACGTACTACGCGTCACCTGCGCCTTGCACAAAATTCCATTGTGTGTCTATAAAAGCTGTAAAAACCATGACAAGAAAGTGAATAAAAGTCGAGGAATTTAATTCCCCATGGAACTTGACAACATTTATTACTATCAGTCAAGTATTTTGTTAAAAATATATTTTTCAACAATAAATAATTTATGAAAATACTTGACAGTTTATGTCATAAGAAAAATGGAAAGCAATGTCAATATATACTTTTTTTGTGAATCTAATAAGGATGCATGTGTTAGAATATTGGTATTTTTATAATAAACCTTTAAAATAAATTTCATTCAAAAGCTAAATTTATCATTTTTATACTTTGACAGTTATGTCACAATATCATTTTATTATTTCCTGTTTTACAATCTACAGTTTAAAATTTAATAATAGTTAAATAATTGATCTAAATTATGAAGTAATTTAATGGCCATTGGAAACATCTTTTGTATAACAATTTTAGTAAATTCCATAATCAACCTTACTTCCTGTTGGCGCCATTTTATCCTTATAAAAGGTTGGTCCGCCATTTTTAAAAGTTAGTCTTGGCGAAGCTGTGAGATTGATCGTTCAATATATTAAAGATAAGTAAACCTATTTTATAAGTAGTGGCTAAATTATTATGTATATATGTCTTATGTGATTTTGATGATTTTTATTATTATAATGTTAAAATGTTAATGATGTTAGTTAATACTTATTTTTAGTAATTTAATTGAATAATTACTTTGTTTTGAATATTTAGAATTCTATTCTGGAATTACATTATAAATAAGTTTATCGAAGTGTTGGTATTTAATGTAAATGGTTTGATTTGCTATACTTATCTCGTACAGATATAAAATACCAACTTATCAAAGAATATTATAATAACTATTTTTATTGTCATTAAATTTGTTATAACACGTACAGTAATTAAAATACCAATTAGTTATTATAGACTATGATAATCAGTATTTCTTTATTTGTATCTTTATTTGCCTATTACCTACATTTGGTTAGTTTTTGATAAAGGTAATTTTAGTTGATGTGTTTACTATTATAATAAGGAAAACTTTTATACAATAAAACTATTTAGCAATGTTTTTATTATTTTTACTTAGTATCCTTTTGGTAGTAGCTATTCTGGTCATTCTGAATTATCTTTAGTTTTTATTCCCTTATCTTTATCATATTTGACATCAGAAGTTGGATGGCTCTCCATCCCACGATTTCCACTTCATTTTTCTAATCGTATTTTTATCATTTTCAGGTGGACATTCAAGCAGCTCGGAACTCCTGCCAGCGCCGGCGGCCGTGCGTGGCGCCTACCTGCATTGGGAACGGCAGGTCGGCCAATTGTATTGGCGGTCTCCAGGCTGTCTAGGCCTAACGAGGATCTTAATCAGTGTGGTACCAATGACGGGATTCCACGGAAGGTACAAGTTATCATAAATACATTGAAAATTGAATTTATAAATTCTACCTATACAAACTGCTATTATAATTACCTATATTTAAATTACGACATTCGATAGCTAAATATGTCTAACACTGTTTAGGTACAATGTTTTACTAACTACCCTCATTGTGTTTGATAGTGAATGTCAAGACTGACTATTAATTTGTGAAGTAAATTTTATTTGCGACATGTCACTGTATGTTTCAAGTCTTTGTATTGTGTAACTAATTATAAATATTTTCTCATGTAAAGTGAATTGTGAGTCATTGTGATAAATAAGTGTTTTAAAACCTTAACCGTATGGACTATTAGAGCCAAGTAAGTACCGGTGAATTACCTTGCAAGTTTTGTGGTTTATGAGTATCAAATTGCTTTTGCGATCTTTTACTTTGTTACATCTATAATTTGACGAAATTGTTCACGGGAGTTTAATCTACGGATTAAATAAATAATATTAACTGTCTTACTAATAAATAACTTTTTAATACCGTCTTAAACATTTGTAATTTTATGATACATACTGTTAATGCAAGTAAGCACCAGTGAATTATCCTGCGAGTTTTGATTGTGGTTTATTAGTATCAAATCGCTTTTGCGATCTTTTACTTTGTTCCATGGGCGTAGCCAGGGGGGGGGTTTAGGGGGTTCAAACCCCCCCCGAAATGGGCCGGCTGGTATATATATACAGAGATCTGACCCATATACAGAGGCGTATTTAGAAATTTTGCGCCCGAGGACAATTAACATATTTTGCCGCCCCAGTAACCCTAAAAAAAATCAACAACCTAAAACAGAACTTTGATACTAATTTGTACTATAAGTATGTGTTTATGTTAAATGCGTTTAAACTGAGAATGCGAGCAAATGTTTTTTACTCCTTTGCCTGTAAAATCTTTTTAAACTTTAAACCCTGAAAGACTGTTGTACTAAAAAAACAATAAAATCAATAGCCTAAACAGGAATCGTGAACCTATGGCACGCGTGCTATCGAATCCTCGAACCTATACACAATATTTTGACATACCTATTTTGGGCATGTCACTGATCACAAAATTTTGTAATTATGTACGACGAAAAAAGTATGAAATAAGTATTATATGACAAACCTAACTTAATTTTGTCATCTATAAATTACGTAAATTTTACTTAAATTGAAATTACAAAATCACCCTATTTTTACACTCTTTTAGGGCTTGAAGTTTGAACAGATTTAATCTATTAACTAGGAAAAAAATTTGCTCGCTCGCTTCGCTCGCTCGCGTTTCATATGAAAAATATATTAAATTATTAAGAACCGATGTTCTGTTTTAACTGGTTGACTGTTTGGTATTTTTCTAAATTTCACCGTTATTTACTGTTTTAGCTACACGTTTGAACAGATTTTAACCTGTAAAATGGGAAAAAAATTTGCTCGCTCGTGTTTGGCTTCAAGAACATATTATAAAATTCAGTACCGACGTTCAGCTTTAGGCTATTGATATTTGTATTATTTCGCATTACGCAGTCTTTCAGGGTTTAAAGCTGAAAGGGGTAAAAACGAAAGAAAATGAGGGCCCATTAGCTAATGAGCCCACGGCTTTTAATAGGTTAAAGACTAGTATTTAATGTACTTTTAGTTTTTCTTTCTTGAAACACAACCCCCCCCCCCCCCCCCGAAAGTAATGTACGTTTTATTTTCTTGAACCCCCCCCCGAAACTAAATCCTGGCTACGCCCATGCTTTGTTCCATCTATAATTTGACGAAATTGTTCACGGGAGTTTAATCTGCAGATTAAGTAAATGATTATTAACTGTCGTACTATCTAATAAATAACTTTTTATTACAATAATGACCTGCGAATAAGGGAAATGCGATAGGCAATTAAATCGACACAGTTTAAAGTAGTATATTATATAGATTCAGCATAAATAATAAGTACCTACTGATTATTTAGGTTTATTTACAATACTATTTTAGATGTAGTGACGCTACGCTATGTGCCCATAAATCGACAAGAGAATACTCAAACAACTGTTGTTCTACTTATCAGTACAAAATTAACAGTATTGTTCTTAGCTTTTTTTTAAAAAGCATTTTTATTATTATTATTATATATAAACTATACCAAGTTATTAATCTTGAATGAAAAAGATTTTTTTGTACGCCAGGTGAAAAAGTTACCTTTCTTAAATCATATGAGGTTTATAGTAATTATTAGATCATGCAAAATGAAATTGAAGCAAACATCTAAGAGTTAATACATTAATAGATATTCAATTATTATAACCATGCTCTGTAACTATTCGCCATGAACATTTTTTTTTGTTTACTAATTATTCCTACTGAATATAATTATGTATTTTTTTTTGTTTAAAAAAACAAAAGAAAAATAAACTTATAAAGTAAGTACGTTTCACTTTCATCTCAAGTTACTTTTCGTTTCATCACAGTAATCCGTTTACATGGTATTAAAGGACTAATAATTATGATGACGTAATACATTGGGAGCAAAAGCAAAATATTTATCGCACCTTTAGAATTGAAGTGGCTTAATCCAAAGTTCTTGATTTTTGGTAAACGCCTAAAATGTAATTGGAGAATAGGCAATTTTTTTGGTTTTTTGGCTATAATAGTAAGTGTGAGCCTTCTTTAGTTACAGATTTCGTTATTTGCCGTAGGTGAATAGTTGTTTTAGCGATATATTATACTTAAAATAATTTTTGTTGGATCGCAGTATCCTTACTTAAATTTGTTTTAAAATAGATGACTTAGATCACGGTTGGATATGAGGTTCATAAATTGAAATGAAACTTGAGACAGAGACAAATTTAGAAATTTGGCACCATGGCCCCATTGGCATTATAGTACCCAAATACGCCACTTAACACAAGTCTAAGTCTACGGTACCACTTGTCTAGGCTGTGAGTACCATGATGACGTGACAGAATTGAGCATTTCATTAACCATTAATAATAATAATTACTGTAGAAACAATAAGAACTACGTATAACTTATAATATATAAAAGCCTCTTGTTGCAGAAACAAATAGGTTTTGTTCAATTTTTATATATACAAATATATTTTTTTATTGTAATACCAACATTATATAATTTGTTTCAAATGGATTTTGTTACGACAGAATTTTTGGAAAATTAATAATGTCGGATTGGCCGAACGGAAGTATGAGTAGTGTGATAAATATCACAATTATTGAGTAGGTACGGCCATGATCTTCATGTCTTTTGGATCGTCGTTTCTAAATATCGTCTACCATTTCCGTAAAAAAAAAGAACAATATTGTCAAGGAATATTGTTAATTTGTTTTTTTTTCTTTTTACTGTACTGTCGTGTAAATCATGACTACAATTTAGTTTCCTTTTGACACAACCCTAGTGTACGATGACTGACCTTCTCTCACTTCAAATAAATCACAGTAACAAGTGAGCCACTATTTTATGATATTTCAAGTAGCTAACCGAATAATATACCGAACTAAATTAGTCTGGGTTTATTGTTAGATTAGTAAATAGTAAAATCTAACGAACATCATATCTTATTCAGATATAACAAATTATGAAACAGTTTGACAATTTCGGTAAAACTTGGAGATGAACAATTTTGGTGTTAGACACAAGCCACACAGCCTACTTTGTCATTTCCTGTCACCTAGTCTACCTAGTCAGAGTTCAATTACAAAAAAAAAAATGGGAAGTGGATAGAAGTGACCCGTGGATTTGAAGAAGGATTGTGTACACAATCCTTGATGCGTCATGTACCGTACACATTTAAAAAAAATACATATTTTTCCTGAGTGAAAAAATTATAAAATCACTTCTTAAAAACCACACAATCTCCTAAAACGTAAAGTTTTGTGCAATACCATACAAGATTTTTTTTTGTTAAATAATTTATATATCTATATGTTATATTAAAACATAAACCGAACACCTTTGTGATTGGTACAATATTTCGAAAGATATTTAAAAAAAAATACATTGCAAAAACCGTCTACATGAATATAGAAAATAATGCTGCGCAAAACAGAATCTTATTACAATGTGCATACGAGTAATGAAAGTCATTTTAAATCTTTTTGAGCTTGGTCCTTGCTACGGGTATTATGAATTATTAAAATCATAATACAGAAAAATCAGGACTATGACTAGCGGGGAAGTCTAAAATTATTAAGGTTATTCATTTTATGCATAAATTAACATAACAATTAAACACCCTATATGCAATATACCTAGGCTGTGTCAATCTTAATAATTTTGGAAAACAAAGTAAATTTTGTCAAGATTTTATTTTAAGAAAAGGTTGATTTTGTGTCAAGTAATGTATGATTTCGGTTATAAATAAATCGTATAAAATTTGTTTTTTTTTCTCACTTACATCTAAGCTAGAGTCAGTGCTCTACTCAAGGCTCGCCTCATGTGTAGCAGGACATGTGGAGTCAGTACAATTAGAGTATCACTGAGCGTTGCTTACGAGTTACAGGGGCAATGAACAATGTTAGAATAAGTTACAATTAAGGGACTGCTGAAGTTAGTGCTGTACTTGAGGCTCGACACATGTGTAGCAGGACATGTGGAGTCAGTAATTTAATGTATCACTGAGTGTTGCTTACGAGTTACAGGGGCAATGAACAATGTTAGAATAAGTTACAATTAAGGGACTGCTGAAGTAAGTGCTGTACTTGAGGCTCGACACATGTGTAGCAGGACATGTGGAGTCAGTAGTAATTTAATGTATCACTGAGCGTTGCTATGAGCCACAGTGGCAATTGCAATGTTCGAATAAATTACAATTAAGGGACATCTAAAGTCAGTGCTCCATGTGTGGCTTATAATTTAAGTGTATTGGAATAAAATAAAATTTGGTACTTCAGAGAACGAAGTACCTGTCAGTATGGCCGTGTTAGAATATTGGTATTTTTATAATAAACCTTTAAAATAAATTTCATTCAAAAGCTAAATTTATCATTTTTATACTTTGACAGTTATGTCACAATATCATTTTACTAGCTTTTCCCCGCGACTTCGTCCGCGTGGAATAGTTACTATAGGATATCGCTAAAATTTACCCGCGACTTCATTTACGTAGAAGAAGAAGCGCTTTTACCTCACGACTACCCGCCCGCGCCGCGCGCCGTACTATAGCGCGCATGATTATTTTATTACTGCGATATCTTCTAAAATACTCATTGAAATCAAATGATGTAAACGGCAAATTTCTTCTAGATTAAATGCTTGTAATGAATAACGTATTTACTTGGATAAGAATTAATATAATCTTTATGAAAACACCTTCACAAATAATGCTTACTTTTAGAACAAATTTGGTTAGTATAAAAAGGTTATAGTGAGCCAACCTTAAAATATAGACCTATACTGTCGCGGACTTTTTTTTAGAACTTTTAAAGGGGAACAATTCTGCCATACATCATTTTAGCGAAACTTTAACCGTTTCCGCAGCGTACGCAGCGAAAGCTCTCAAAAGGAAAAATAGACCCCCGATTTTGTAACATTCTTGATTGGTGCTCCGCTCGTATTGAGCTTAGCATGATGTTATATAGCCTAAAGCCTTCCTCGATAAGTGGACTATCCAACACAAAAAGAATTTTTCAATTCGTACCAGTGGTTCCTGAGATTAGCGCGTTCAAACAAACAAACAAACAAACAAACAAACTCTTCAGCTTTATAATATTAGTATAGATTATTTCCTGTTTTACAATCTACAGTTTAAAATTTAATAATAGTTAAATAATTGATCTAAATTATGAAGTAATTTAATGGCCATTGGAAACATCTTTTGTATAACAATTTTAGTAAATTCCATAATCAACCTTACTTCCTGTTGGCGCCATTTTATCCTTATAAAAGGTTGGTCCGCCATTTTTAAAAGTTAGTCTTGGCGAAGCTGTGAGATTGATCGTTCAATATATTAAAGATAAGTTAACCTATTTTATAAGTAGTGGCTTAATTATTATGTATATATGTCTTATGTGATTTTGATGATTTTTATTATTATAATGTTAAAATGTTAATGATGTTAGTTAATACTTATTTTTAGTAATTTAATTGAATAATTACTTTGTTTTGAATATTTAGAATTCTATTCTGGAATTACATTATAAATAAGTTTATCGAAGTGTTGGTATTTAATGTAAATGGTTTGATTTGCTATACTTATCTCGTACAGATATAAAATACCAACTTATCAAAGAATATTATAATAACTATTTTTATTGTGATTAAATTTGTTATAACACGTACAGTAATTAAAATACCAATTAGTTATTATAGACTATGATAATCAGTATTTCTTTATTTGTATCTTTATTTGCCTATTACCTACATTTGGTTAGTTTTTGATAAAGGTAATTTTAGTTGATGTGTTTACTATTATAATAAGGAAAACTTTTATACAATAAAACTATTTAGCAATGTTTTTATTATTTTTACTTAGTATCCTTTTGGTAGTAGCTATTCTGGTCATTCTGAATTATCTTTAGTTTTTATTCCCTTATCTTTATCATATTTGACACATGCATTCTGGCATAGAGTAAATCGTACAGAAGCGAATGTCGTTAGTTGTAGGTACAGAATTACAGACCGTTCACTTATTTTATATTTTATCTAGCTTGAAAGATATTTTGATAAGATTGATGAAAATAATGTAATTATATTGTTCAATCAGTTAAATTAATGGCATTAACTTTTTTAAATTGGTGAACTACAAAAAAAATGTTGTTAGATGTTAACGAAGTAACTTAGAACGATCTGATGCCTAACAGTAACAGTAAAGTAACTGCTGCTTTTATTTGATTTAAGTTTATCAATCTTAAAGTTTAAAAGATACAGATTAGTTTTTTTTTTTGCTTTTTATTGAGCGACAGGGACAGAACTACGCTATTGGATGCGCTATTTGTCACTTAATAGGCAATTGTGAATAGTGAAACAGATTCTTAATAAAAAAATTACATTGTTCATAATACTTATATTACAGATTGACAACAATCCGTAAGTGTTTAAAACAATGAACAATATTCGCGTAAAAATAAGAAATCAAAATAAGTAATTTTTTTAAATAATAATAAAATTCTTTAATTTTTTTCTAGGAAGACATAATAATATATACAGCGGAAGACATTTACATTTAATACTCCCAAAGTAAAAAAAAGGGATTATAATAAAAAAATAGTTTTTTCTATTATTCGAAAAGTGCCCATAAAAACACCGAATACCTATTCGAAAGTCAAAATTGTCGATTAAATATTTGCAAGCTCTACTTCTTATTATTATATATATTTAACCTTTTCCCAAGGCTGAGAATATAAGATCCGGAATCCGAAAGGCCGTAGAAAATTCCGAGCATTGAAACTAGAATTCTGCGCCAATACAATAGAGTTGAAAATTTCAACATATGAGTGTCGAGTTTCAATGTCTTAAATGACAACTCGACGATCAAAACTTCATTTTCAACTCTATTGTAGTTAGGTATTAGCGCAGAGTTCTATTTTTAATTTTATAAATTTTCACCGGCGTTCCGGATTTCGAAGCATATAGTTCCAGCTTAATTAGGAACAAATTCTTGACAATAACCTAACTTTTAATAAACTACTTTTTTGACGTAAAGGTCAAGTTGTATTTTTATAAAAAATAAGCTTTTTCTTCATCTGTACCGTTCTTTGCAGAATTTGTGCCCCAACATCGCACTGTAAAAGAGTGCAATAATAGAAACATGTTTTTAAATATCAAGTTTCAATTCCTTTTTGACATTCCTAAAAAAAAACTAAATATGTTTTATGTAAATAATAGTAGGCGTTCATGCCATTATCATAGTTACTAATAAGAGGTCATTTTAATAAATTACCTCTTAATAGTACCTATGAACGAAATAGAATTTATACGCATTTTGTACCTTCTGCGTCGTTAAATAATCTATGTCAGAGATTCCAAACTTTAAATGTGGAATCGTATGTAATTGGTGGTGACAAACACTAGTCATTTTTTTCTTTGCTATTGAATTAGGAATGCCATCCTTGTCACGAATTTTTGCTGTGAGTGAAATGTCACAATAATTAAAAGTGTCAATGTGTGACGCGGCACAAAAATTTTGTCAGTTTTGTAAGGCGTACGTTATAATCCTTAGTTATCACTGGTGATAACTTTGATTAATTATTACATAGATATGTTATATCCTTACAAAACTGACAATATTTCTGTGCCACGACACACATCTATGTAATAATTAATCAAAGCTAAGGAGTAGGTATTTATCAACTTTAAAGCAAATCGCTCCCAAACAACTTTATTTCTCTTTTTATTCCCGTTAGGGGACGAATTTCAATAAACTATGATACACGAATTCCATCAATTCTGTTACGTAATGTTTGTGCAAAATATGAAGTAGATTGGACCAAGGAATCACGTTGTCCCATACAAACTGTTTTCCCCCTTTTCACCCCCTTAGGAGTCGAATTTCGAAAAATCCCTTCTTATCGGATCCCTACGCATTACAAAGAGCAAGCCCTGCAAGTTTCAGGTCTCTACGATCAGCGGTTTAGGCTGTGCGTTGATCCGTCAGTCATTCAGGACAAAGGATTTTATATGTATAGATGACATTGTGCATTGGTTAGAACTTAGAAGGCAGACATACAGACAAACAGTTTTCAGAACCCTAAAAAACTCAAATATTGTGCTTATGTAAAGTGTAACGTGCCGCACACGTGCAATATTATTGACAGAATAAATTTGTCAATACTAGTCAACACATACAAAAAAAAGGCAATATTATGGCCTGCAGTCCGTACACAAGGAATATTATTGTCAATATGAGCATTATTGCCAATAATATGGTGTGTGTGCAGCTAGCCATAGAGAGGATTGAAACCATTTACTATATATAATATTTAGAGGCCGCCCACAAGCTAGCAAGCAGCGGTGACACCAGCCGTTAGGAACCTTGGTGGCATCATCTATGACATCACTTATTGGTAAATGGTAATAAATAATCTTCTTTTTTGTGTATAAAAAACTGACCAAGTGCGAGTTGGACTCGTGCACGTAAGGTTCCGAAGACCAACCTGTTGTAAAACTCTACAGAGGTCATCGAGCAAAGTGTTAAGGTATTCCAGAGTTTCTGCCATAACCACAACGTCATCGGCAAATCGAAGGTGAGTGATGTAATCGCCATTTATATCGATCCCAAGTCCTTGCCAGTCCAGAACCTCAATTCTCGTATTTAAAGTAGATAATTTAATGAGTCAATTTTACTTTGTTTGAATAGAAAGTGTAGCGACATATTACCGTGAACAGATTTTATGATGTTTTGACCAATCAGAGCGCGTTCCACGTTGGTTTAACATTCATAAAAACACCGTTTGGGAGTATAAGCGTATCGGGACTTGATTGTAATTGTATTAATGCAGGTTTTATTTAGGAGAATTGCCCCTCAGGAGTTTGAACGCATCCTCCAATGCAGGGCTTAGTAATATCTTTTTAATAATCTGTAATGTATGTGAAGACTGTAGATGTTGACGTTGATGAGATGTAGATGAAGGTGTAGATGTAGGTTGTAGTTGTAGGTGCAGATGTTGGTGTAGGTATACAATAGAAAAATTAACACCTACCCGGCGGTTTCTGAGTTGATATTGTATTCAATGACACTTTTGATTGGATGATGATTGATGAATAGATAAATTACCGACAAAATACATCAGAAAACGGATATTTATAACTTCTAAGGTACGCTTTGTTCAATTCAACAAATATTTGGTAATAATAGAAATACGCGTAGGTAAATAACATTGAAACTTATGTATTGATTTCTTATGTTCATTATTGTTTTGTTATTCATTATTTTAAGTTCATAGGATTGTGTCGCGCTGTACTTTAATTTTTCTTTTTGAAAACGTATTGGCTACTTTCCAGCAAAAAAAAAAAAAGAAAAAGAAAAGTGCACCGCGACCGTAAGTGCTTAAAAAATTTTAAAATATATTTATTGATTTGACAAATACATGTTATATACTTATTACAAGAGTGAAAACTTGCTATAAAAATATGTAGAGATGATAAAGTAAAATTCTGTTTGCCACAAATTGGTGTAATTAGGTCGAGGCGCACCTTGACGTCGCCCTTTTCAGTTTTCACCCTCAACTCAACTCTATGGCTAGTCGCACACATGCAATATTATTGACGCAATAAATTTGTAAATACTAGTCAACACATACAAAAAAACGGCAATATGGACCGCACATAAGGAATATTATTGTCAATATGAGCATTATTGCCAATAATATGGTGAGTGTGCGGCTAGCCATACATCCCTAACCTGCCTAAGAACAATAGTTTATAGTATAGAGTAGACTACTTATACAGGTGTTTGGTAGAACACAGTCAATCCGTGAAATTAAAGGATTGTCTACGTTCTACCAAACACTCTGTATATGAAATTCTCGTGTTCTCCAAAACAGCTTGAGCGATTTTTGTGAAATTTTGAAGGTAGTAGGTGTAGGTGTATGTTGTAGGACTTGGTCGTAAGCGTAACCTAGTGTGACGAATGACCGACATAACTGGCAAGAGATCTGTAGGTCGATTCTGCTAATTAAATTTAAACAGAATTATTTTTAAACAAAAAATTAAACTGACTTCCAAAGTTATGAAATAATACTTATTTTCTTAATAATTACCCTTTTAAATTTGACTAAAATTTTAACTATTTCTCTCCTGACTCCTCAATCTACATAATTTTGAAGAAGTAATTGTAAAGTTACAAGCCAACTTGAACGTCAGTTCTATTTTAAATATTATTTTATCAGAATGTTGTTCGGACTGGTACCGACTTCAAAATTATGAAGATTGAGTAGAGAAATAGTTATATTTAATAGCCAAATTTAAAAGGGGAATTATTTAGAAATTAAGTTTTATTTCATACTTTTTGTGTTTTTTACTTTGGAAATCGGTTTAATTTTTTTGATTAAAAATAATAATAATGAGCTTAAAGTAATCAAGTTCAGATAATTATAACAAAATGTTATTTTTTACTTTGTGTAATTTTTATTATACGTTTTCAGTAGTTGAATACGTTATACGAAGAAGCTCCACAAACTCTACATAGAGTCTCGTCATAATATGTTCCCAAGTATGCCGCTAGATGTCACTGTACGGTTTCCGCGGATTCCTACATCGCGCTATCGAAAACGCGGAGCGTTCAATGACTATAGCTCTACCAGAATCTGATGGCATTTTAAAAAAAATAAAAAAAGTGATTTTCATATGGCAATGTCAAGTATAACCCGTCAAATCAAAGTACGTGATCTGTCAACCGCTGCTAAAATTTTGTGATTATGTTCTTGGAATTTGTTGTTTTTGTGAAAATATCCAAAAAGGCAATTCGATCTCAAGCGAGAAATATTGTTTTCTATGTCTATAGTAAAATACAGAAAGAAGAAGGTGTAAATCGAACTCAATTTTATAATTTAAAGTTCGTGGTAGAGTTGACCGGTAAGTTAGAGTGAGTTGTTTTGATACTTTTAGTTTTTTTATATTTTCTTAGGTAATTATTGTGACTTCTTTAAATGTGTTTCCAGTACTACTATAAGGTGAATCGTAGCTGATGGCACATCGAATGATGGTTTGTTTTCCATGCCTGGTAAAAGGAGGAGAGGAGGAAAAAAGAAAATCAACATAAGACAGTTTCGATTTATAGTTGATTAGGAATAAAGTAAACGAGTTCTATACAGTTCGGAAGGAAATTCCAACATTAAATAAACTGTTGCCAATATAATTGTATGTTATTCGTAATAAATAAGTATATAAAGTAATTCACGATTGATTTATTTTTCATGAAATATCATTATGTTACATAGTATAAAACAAAGTCCCTTTTTTGTCTGTCCCTATGTATGCTTAAATCTTTAAAACTACGCAACGGATTTTGATGCGAGTTTTTAAAATAATAGTCTTTAAGTATTTAATAGTCTTTAAGATATTATAAGATTATGGTAAAATTTATATGTAAGTATATTATCAAGTGGTCGCGCATGTCGTATCGAGGTGATAGGGTCCCATTTTTAACAATTTGCATTGGGCAAACCTAAAAACATGTTCAATATTGTATCAGTAGTATATTGCTGTAAGTAGGTAGAGAATTATTCGCCGAAGTAGTTTTTTCTCCAAGAACACTATTCCACGCGGGCGAAGCCGCGGACAAAAGCTAGTTTTCTATATTATACACCGAACATTCTTCATACAGTCTTATTATAATTCATGTTCAATAATACTAAAGACATAATTAAATATTAACCAGTATCAAGATCGTTTAATCCAATTTCCCCAGTATTGCACACTACAATTTTTTTTTTCCCTATTTGCCATGAGATTCTGGTACACCTATAGCTCGAGAAGCCGAAATGAAATCATACTTACCTGGCGTAGGGGATACCGTGATCAAGAAGGCGGTTCCCCCAGAGCGAGGCTCTTCCATTGCACTGCGGTCGGGTTGACCTCTGCGATTATCCCTAATGCGGATAACTCGGACGCGTAATTTTTGGTAGTGGGGACTGCGTACGCGCCGTCCCCTTCGTAAAATCATAATCAACGTTAATTTGTATTGTATACACGTCACTTGTCATAAAGACATAACTCTACACTTCACCTATCATGAAAACTTTTGATTATTATCTAATAGTACATTTATTATAGACGGGTCTGGATAAGTTTTGAGGGTGCAAAAATTCTAAAGTCTTTTATTTTTTGCATATAGTTTCCGGACCTTCTTCTTAGTCTAAAATTTGATTTTGTGCCATTTTGGATGGCTGCGTTTTTAGCAATTTAGGTTTTTGTGTCTTTCATGGATATTGGCCCAAAAGTAAATTATAGCTAAAAATTTTACTTTCACGATATTAAGGAAAGAGTAACCGATGCACATATGCAGTTTGAGTCGTATCCAACCAGGGGTTTCCTGGTATTCGGCTACTATATAAAACATGGTCCCACCAGGCCCACAACTATTCTAATGTCTGACAAATCTTAAAAAACTGTTCAGAGTGTTAATATCTGAGTCTGTAAGAAAGATGTGCCACATTCGGCAATTTCGTATAAAGATATTCCATTTTTTTTCCTCAAACTCGCTATAAAAACTACTAATGAAACTTTTAGTTAGTAGAGTTCATATCTATATGATGATTATGGTGTTACAAAACACTTTGTATAAGTTTAACCATGGTTATCCGCGGGATTTTTTATTAGAATGTAAAAAAACAACTTTTATCATGTATCAATGGCGAATACGGGGTGCGGGCCTCTCGCCACGCGGGGAGGGGCCCAAGTTTCGTATTAATACGACAAAATGAAATGACAATTTATGTGACAACTTGACAAGTAATAATGTTCTAAATGCGAAATTAATAATTTCAATTTTAAATTTATTTCATGTTTAATGATGCCAAGACGAGGCCATAATATTATGACTCGCCAGTAAAAAATGTCTTCAGATCTCGTCTAGAACCTTCTGACTCCACTCTACGTTCTCTAACTCTATAAAGCTTGAATTTACAAACTCGTAAAGTAGAAAATAGGCTTAAGATAAAAAATATTTTAGTCACTGTTCATAGCTTTTCTGTTAGATAACACAATGTTCTGGCACAACGACGACGCTCGAATATTGCTAGTTTGGGGTGTGCCTTATACAAAAGCTCATGAAGTAATGAAACGGCCAAGATATGCATTTTGACTCATTAGACGGATCGCGCTAGCTGTTTTTTAGTGGGAAGTGGAAAAATTCTAATGTTGCTGAATTTTTTCTGTACCTATATGTAGTTGATAGAGTAGTCCCTAGTGAGTTAATAATTAAGTTTTGTGCCATGTCTGCCTATTTCCTTTTCAGCAATTCGATTATTTGTGGTTAATTTTTCCGTAACTGCGTAACGTGAGACTTTAAAAAAATAAAAAGTCAAGGAGTATTCCCAAAAAGGCAAGCAAAGTTTAAAATTGATGTAATTCGAAGGTCAGTTATACAAAAAACAAAATAACTTAAAGATAAAAAAATCATAGCTTCTAATACTACTTACTGTACCTACGCGGGCAGAGCTGCGGGCATCAGCTAGTTTTAACATAAAACTAACAAGCAATAATAACTAAATAAAAATTCAAAAATAAAAAACCTTTTATTTCCAGTTTCACAAATTAATGCTTTTTATAATACTAATTAAAAATTATAATAAAATTACAAATTAAATTAAAACTAACAATAGGTATTATAAATCAATTATTTTATAAGACTAACATTATTATAAATTAATGCTAAACATAGTAAACATATATCGAAAAGCAGTACCTTGGATCGATCCATATTCGTACGTAGTGCTCTGATGCTTCACTAGGCTCGACTTGGCGGGGCCCTGCCGTGCCCCTAGATATAATAAAAAAATCATAGCTTCTAATACTACTTACTGTACCTACGCGGGCAGAGCTGCGGGCATCAGCTAGTTTTAACATAAAACTAACAAGCAATAATAACTAAATAAAAATTCAAAAATAAAAAACCTTTTATTTCCAGTTTCACAAATTAATGCTTTTTATAATACTAATTAAAAATTATAATAAAATTACAAATTAAATTAAAACTAACAATAGGTATTATAAATCAATTATTTTATAAGACTAACATTATTATAAATTAATGCTAAACATAGTAAACATATATCGAAAAGCAGTACCTTGGATCGATCCATATTCGTACGTAGTGCTCTGATGCTTCACTAGGCTCGACTTGGCGGGGCCCTGCCGTGCCCCTAGATATATTATTTTGTTGGTTTGTTAAATGTATTTAATTATATAAATTATTACAATCAATTAATAACCTAATAAATAAGTCCTTAACCACTAGTATTAGAAACATGTATTCAGCAACCTACGTATAAAATTCAAGCGTTGAAATAATTTATTTATTTTTATTAAATAATACTATATATACAATAAATATGATGTAGCTGAAGAGACTATTCGGTTAAACGACTAAATTCAAGAACTAAAATTAGGTATTTGAAATTGTAATTTTTTTGATGTTAGATAACCGAAGTTTCATGTTTATTAGTAAGGCAAAGTATGCCTCGTTGATATTATAAAGCCGTAATGTTTAAAAAAATATTTTTTTTACATTTGCAGTCTCTACTTAGATGTCAACATTACAAAGAGCAGTAAGGGACTCTTATATAAATTAATAATAATAATCTTTATTAACTCAAAGCATAAAACCTTAATCTAAGACATACAGTTATAAAATGTGATGTAAGAATAGTTTTATAGTGCAAAAGTAGTTGGATCGCAACCGGCGGCTTAGCTAGGTTACAGCGCAACCTGTGATAAAGCCACCGGTCCCTTTCCCTACGCCAGATTACAAATTGAATATAACTTAATTTAAAACATTAAAATAATAGAAAATTGCATTTAATTGATATTGTGTAGTTTAAAAGTAGTTAAATCATTACATTTTATACAATTTCATCGAGTATAGAAAATTAAGAAACAACTTTGCTAATAAAAGTTTAGGTATTATACCTGTTATTACTTATGATTTTAAGTTATATATAAAAACTATTAAAATTATAAAAGATAAAGTATTGCAATAAAATTAGATGTTATGGTAAATTAAGTTTATGTGAAGTAAAAACTATAGTATAGACGAAAGCATTAGTGAATCCATATTTTGATATTTATTATTGGCATCAGGTTGGAAGCATGTGTCATATTATAGTGTGTGAAAGGTGAGTGAGTACGAGAGGGAGAGTGAGTACGTGTGTGTGTGTGTATGGAGTGTGTATGTATGTGTGTGTGTATGTGTGTGTGAGAGAGAGAGTGTGTGCGTGTGGTTATAAGTTCAGCAAAATATAATATGTAAATTGCCTGAGGAAGCGTGAATGCCTACAACGTAGGACTGATCAGATTTTCAGTGTCTTCATATGTCAAGCCAAGGAGCCATTCATTGACAGTTTTTTTACAATCTCTGGAATTAAGTTCGTATATTGGAATATGTTTATTAATTTTATTATACAGGTATGGTGCAATGAAGTAATTAAACCTCATCGATTGTGCGAAATTATATTTTTTGATTTGGCAAATTTTGTCTCTACGCCGTTTATTAATATTTTTGAAAGTAGTTGCAGCATGTTGCAAGATGATTGTTTGCAAGATAAAGTGTTGCCTTATTGTCAGCACTCCGCATTTTTGATAGAGTTCGGTTGTAGAGAAGGTATATTTTCTAAACGTGCTTACCTTCAAGATGGCTCTTTGCGCTCGTTCAAGCTTCAGTAGACGAGCTTTTGAAGCTCCACCCCAAGAAGAAATGCAATAGGTCAGAATAGACTGACATAGGGCGTAATAAACCTGCTTAACAATCTGTGGGTTAGCAACGTGGCGAAGCGTTTTAAATATATAAATTAGTTTTCGAACTCTAGATTGCAAAAGTTCAATGTGCGAAGCGAAAGAGAGATTGCAATCCAGTAAGATACCAAGGTATTTTGTAGTGGGCACTCGTGAAAGCCGTGGACAATTACAGGACTGGGAAGAATTGGGACATGCATGGGCAGTTAAAACGAGTGTCGGAGGTGGTTGTGTAGATGTGCGGAAGGAAAAAGTCATATATATTGTTTTGTCAGCGTTGAGGGTCAAGGAATTTGTAGCCAACCAAGCTGAAACAAGATCAAAAGCATTTTGGGCAATAGAATACACCTCTGCCCAGGAATCACCAACGAACGTGAGTGCCGTATCGTCAGCAAACGCTGTAACCTTTGTATTTTTATAGGCTAATTGGCATAACTCGTTGACATACACAAGGAACAGCGTTGGACCAATCACACTTCCCTGTGGCACACCATAAATAATCGGGAGTTCATTACTTAGGTAATTGTTGATTTTAACACATTGAGTTCTTGCGCTCAGATAGTCCCTCAAAATATTAAGCGATATACCCCTAACACCGACCTTTTCTAATTTTTCGGTAAGAAGCGGTAAGGAGACCGTGTCAAAAGCCTTTGCGAGATCCAAAAAAATAGTGAGAACTTTCTTTTTATCATCTAAGTGTTTAGTGATATGGTTGGTGAGGTCTAATACAGCCTTGGAGGTGGATTTATTGCGGCGGAAACCATATTGATTAGGAGATAAGATGTTTTTGCCTTCTAGGTAATTAATCAAACGCTTATTAATTATACGCTCAAGAATTTTGGACATAGCACTTAAAACCGCAATGGGGCGATAGTTAGTGACACGGTCTCTATTTCCACCTTTAAGAATAGGATGGATAATAGACTTTTTAAAGTAGGAAGGAAATATACCAGTCTGGAGGCAAATGTTAAATATATGTGTTAAAAGGGGAACTAGGTGTTTTTTATATCGCTTTAAAAATGCTGTGGAGATATCGTCCCACCCGACGGCACAATCTGTACGTAGAGATAAGAGTATCGATTCTACTTCGCAACAGTCAGTAGGAAGTAAGACAAAGGAGTTACATGGATTGGGCCCTGCCTCAAACGATGCTAGATGTGCAGAGTGATGGTTGGGTCTAATATTGGCTGCAAGCTTTTTACCTATAGAGGCAAAATAGTCATTAGCACTATTTATAGATTCTACGGGAGATGAACAGGTATAGAGCAATTCACTTGGGGATGATGTGGATTTTACGGAGTTTGTTACTCTTTTAATAACCTGCCAGAGACGTTTACTGTCTGATCCAGCCTCTATAAGTTCTCTTTTGTCAAATTGTCGTTTCACTTTTTTTAATATTTTATTACAGAAGTTTCTGTACCTATTGTAGGTTATCTTTAGGATTTCGTTATCGGGATTACACTTGAGTGACCTGTGCATAGAGTCACGATTTCTCATGCAACGCAGTAGACCCGGAGTGATCCAGGGCTTAAGGATCCTTTTCCGCTTTGGTATCTTAGCTGAGATGGTATTGGTTTTAATAACGTGCATTAGAGAGTCAACGAGCTGACATGTAGCCTCATTAGCGTCCTCTAAACCATAAATATTATCAAATTTTAACCTATCCATGTCCTGGTCTAGAGTTTCATAGTTAATTTTATTGGAGAACGATTGGATGGTGCTTGTAGTAGTTTTATATTTATGATTGAGACATAGTAGAACACTATTGTGATCTGTAACTGAAGAGTCAAGAACTAAAGTTAGAGCCCTATGTTTAGATTTGAGTAAGACGTGGTCCAAGCAATTTTGGCCACGTGTGGGTAGAGAATGTGCAGGCAAGAGACCATGACTAGCTGAAAGGTTGAGATAATCTGAGACGTGGGAGCTATGAGGAGTGCGGCAGATATCAATATTAATGTCACCAATAATTACAACATTAGGATAAGACGACAAGGAGTGCAAAACAACATCTAGTGAGGCAATGAAATTTGTTGTATTTGTAAAAGACGGTGATCGGTAGATACATAATATGGCTAATTCGTTAGCCTTTTTCAAAAGCAGGCATGTACTATCATTAAGTTCGATCTCAGATACAGTGAGCCTGAGGTTAGGCTGGTCTTTTAAGTACACAACTATACCATCATTCTGGTTTTTATTATTGGAGGTATAGTGCGAAATGTATGTATCTATAGCAGGAACCGATGGATTATCTTTAAGCCAGCATTCAGTTAAAATTATAATATCACAATCTAGATCAATTCGATGTAAAAGAGTGGTGAAGCTATGAATATTGCAATTGATAGACCTTATATTTTGAGTCAACATTTTGAGGTATTGTGCGGGTTTTTTTTAAATTAATCTACAGTCATCCGGGCTACACGATTGGCTTATCGATACAGAGTACTCATCAAGTGAACTGGATATATCAAAAAAATCATCGAATTTTAAACGCTTTGATCGTAGGCACACAATTGGTTAACACATGATTATCATTTAGAGATAAAACGACATTTAAATAAAAATACATAAGACGAGCGTCACAGGTAGATGTTGGCAGGCAAAAGGGATGTAAAGTGTAGAGCAAAGATAATTTTATTGTTGAGTGAATATAGAAGTTAGTTATGTACTGAGATGTGTGATTGTAATGGGTGAGTAGCTTCCAAATACGGATTCCGTATAATGTATAACAATGTCTATTAATTATAGTATTATTATGTAACATTTTAAAATAAATTTCATTAAAATAAGTTATTAGTGACAATAAATCATCGAAATAAAAATTATAAAACAATATTTGCATGCAATAAAAATAAGTATAAAATTCAGACATAATGGGATCTAGTCAGTACTTAGCGTTAAGTTGATCTAATTGAGAGATGGATTTCAGGACTATTGTTGGTTCACCGTCTGCTTTTTTAATTAAGATCTTTCCATCCGAAGTCCAGCAATATTTAATCTTATTACATTTTCTTAGTTCTCGAGCATGATAGAAAAGTTTTCTTGCATTAGGTGTGAGGTTTTCAGCTATGTAAATTGGTTCATTACAGGCTAGTCCCGCGTGGCTCGATTTAAGTTTATTTGTAGGATGTGTCTTATTAAAGGTTTTGGCAGCGCTGAGGAATGAATTTCGTAAGAATAGATCCGAAAACTGCACTATAATGGGCTTTTTTGAATTAGGCTTCCCAGGAATTCGGTAGATGTCTCGAATATTTGATATTTGATGACTAATATCTAGTGTAGTGCAAATATTAGAGACATAAGATATTAGGTCTTGTTTACTCTCCTTGTCTTTACGGGGTATGTTCCTAATTTCTACAGTCGACAAATTTGCACTACGCTGAAGATCTTCCACTTTTTCTTGTAAGATATTAGAATGTTAGTCTGACTGTTTTTATATTCTTGTTCTAAGGCCTTTAACTTGGTTTCCAACTCCTCTTGCTGTTGGCTTCTAAACTCAATATTTTTTTCTATGTTTAATAAGGTATCGGCAATTTTGTCGTAATTTGTTTTAAAGATATTCAGCATTTGACGTATTTCGTCTTTGAATTCGTCGAAGTCAGCTCGAGTTATTTCTTCCATTCGCCTTTTTATTCGCTGGCTTACAAAGGAGGTTGGTGGCGGCGTTGTTTCGTTATTCGACGGAGTGCTAGAAGAAGTTTCAGCGCCCGTCTTAGTTGGGGATCGAAGCATTGTACCAGGCTACTATGACAGCAAGCAAGTGTCGGTGACGTAGACGACTTGTCGTGCGTGAGCGACAGAGTCTGAAAGCGTGTGCGATGAAAGGCAACGATGGCCGACTCTACTTCGTGCGCTTTCGTGCGTCGTCGTAGAAATCCGACACACGTCACTGCATGTGTACGTGCGGAACAAGGATACGTCACAGAGGTGGGCGGAGTCAGGATATGCGTCAGAGCACAAGCGTGTACGTCGATTGGGTCCGACTTTACTTTGTGTGATGTCGTGCGTTTATAGTTGTTTCACCTGTTTTGTGTGCGTAGCTGCTGTGCAATTGTGTGCTGGCGTGGTACTCCCGACGCGGCGCATTGAAGAACACTCCCGCAATATTATGCACTCCTGGTACTATGTCGAATTTAGTACTTTAATTTTTGATTTATTTAACTAATTTATTGATTTTATTTAAAAATGAAATAAAAACGTTGTGCGGATCACACGTCTACGCGCTTTCGCTGTCCGGAGGGAAGGGAGAGGGGAGGGAGGAAGAATTTAAGATACAACATATTCAGTTCAGTTTAAACTTTAACAGCCTCCGTAGTCTTGTGGTTAGAGCATTGGCTCTCGACTCGAAGGTCATGGGTTCGATTCCCGCATTGGAACAACAAAAAATTTTGTTTATTTTGTTAGGACAATGCAGGCTGATCATCTGATGTCTGACAAGAAAGATGATCCATGCATCGGATGGGCATGTTAAAGTCGGACCTGTGCCTGATCTCTCGCCAGTCGTGTCGGTCCGTCCGTCCCACTGGGTTTCGAGGCCTCGAGGGTAAAGGAAGAGAGAGTGCTCTTGTGTACTGCGCACACATTTAGGCACAATAAAATTACTCCTGAGTAACTGGCCTGGTTTCAATGAAACCGGCCACCGTCACCGATATCGGAGTGGGGAGTTATTATTGCTATTACAACATGTTCGTTTTGTATACGATTTGCAGATGGTGTGAAGAAGTCAAAACTCAGGTAAACAACAGCACAATAATTAGTCTAGGCAACAAGTGCCTTTTTGGTCAACTTTTTTCAGCAGTCTCCGAAAATTAGGATTGAGGTATCATTCGATTCGGAATGGCATCTAGATGATTGTTGAAAAAAATGAAGTTCCGCTTGCAAACATTGCAAAAGTTATTAACAATTAACTAAAAACAAAAAAAGGGGTTTAGTTTTTTGCAAATTTCTCAAAAACTAATAAAAATTAATGAATTTTGAAAAAATGGTTCAAAAAGAGGAGGATATTTCCTAAAAAAGTTCCTACTCCCGGAATTGTAGGACAATTATTTATATTTTTCCAGAGGGTTGAAAATACGCCCGAAAACGAGTACTCCGGCTTTCGCAAGCCACGCCCCCTTCGGACCTTTAATGATATTTATTCATTTAAACTTATTAAATATGAAAATTAAAAATTGGAAATTCAGGCGCCTACAGGATAGATCAAATGAACAATAATCCGTGGTCAAAAATTTTTTATCGCGATTTTTCAATAAGTTATCCATTAATTAATTAACAATTTTTTGTAGCATGAACATTAACATTGCAAGTGCGATATTTGTTAAACTATTAATCTGAGATTTTTTTCCTTTCGTGGAGCTATTTCTCAAAGGTCTTAGAATAAATTCCTGTTGGAAAAATTAAAAAATTGATAATTTTCGTTTTTTTATTAACAATTTACTAAGATGAAAAATTATAAATCTTTAATTTTTTTTTTCATTGCTTACATTGAAAAAAAATATTTTTTTATAATATTATGTTTGATTTGTTTTCTTATGATCAGAAGCTACTTAAAAATGATTTTAAATATTTTTTATCTCCTATCGTTGAAATAATTGTTTTAAACATCTCCATTAGTTTATATATTATGATAATTTTAAGGATGAAAAACCGGGTAAGAATGACGAAATTACGGACAACGTATATTTAAAATTAAAAATAAAATGGTAAAAAAAATTAAAAAAACAAAACAAAATCATGTCTGTTTTGTGACAATAAGTAGAATAAGAAAAAAAAATAAAAGGTAAAAATTTATTTGTTTATAACAAATTGTTTATTACATAAACAATGTAAAATTAAATAAAATATTTTTTAATATATTATATCAAAAAGAAAAATAAATAATGATTTAAAAAAGAAAATGGTTCCTTAATATTAATTAGAAGTGGGAGAAAATAATTGTTAATCAACAAATGCGTTTTTCAGCAATAAAAATTGTTTTTTTAAGAAACGGTTTTTTAATCATAATTATCGTTAAAGATTATGTTATCAAAAAAAAATATTAAAATTATTTCATAAACAACGCATTTGTTTATAACAATTATTTCAACGATAGGAGATAAAAAATATTAAATATCATGTTTAAGTAGCTTCTGATCATAAGAAAACAAATCAATAATAATATTATATATTTTTTTTTTCAATGTAAGCATTGAAAAAAAATTAAAGATTTATAATTTTTCATCCTGTCCTGTAGGTGCCTGAATTTTTTTAATTTTTGGTTTTCATATTTAATAAGTTTAAATGAATAAATATCATTAAAGGTCCGAAGGGGGCGTGGCTTGCGAAAGCCGGAGTACCCGTTTTCGGGCGTATTTTCAACCCTCTGGGAAAAATATAAATATTTATCCTACAATTCCGGGAGTAGGAACTTTTTTGCGGAAATACCTCCTCTTTTTGAATCTTTTTTCAAATTTGAAAAAATTTAATTAGTTTTTGAGAAATTTGCAATAAACTAAACCCTCTTTTTTGTTTTTAGTAAATTGTTAATAACTTTTGCAATTTTTGCAAGCGGAACTTCATTTTTTTTCAAAAATCATTTATTTGCCATTCCGAATCGAATGATACCTCAATCATAATTTTCGGAGACTGCTGAAAAAAGTTGACCAAAAAGACACTTGTTGCCTAGGCTAAATAGCAAGCACCAAAAAATAAAATTACGTTTTTGTTATTTCCCTTATCTCAAAAATTTAGCAACTTAATTGGTTCGCCTTTAAGATTTCATTTGTCTTATATAAGTTTTCGTCTCTACAATTTATACAATAAGTGGTATTCCAGAGTACCTATTTAACTGAGATAGGGTAGCTAGAAGCTAGAGTATGATGACAGGAACTTTAAAAAAAGCTTATAAGCTTTTAATAAGTTATTTCATACTATTTGTGTATTTTTACTTTGGAAGTCGGTTTAATTTTTTGTTTAAAAATAACAATTTCACCCTTTTTAGTGATATTTAAATAATTATTAAAACATTTTTAGAACGTTTTCATTAGGTATTGTAAATAAGATGATGATGATGATTACTGTAAGTTACATAGTGGCATAGGTATGCTTGCAGTTCTTTGATGTTTGAACTATGGCGAAATTTCCAAACGCGTATCTTTAAAGACTGAGGAGTACATATTCAGTGCTTTGAGATCCAGATTCTCGGGTATACTTACTTTGGTGCGAAATCTTATTTTTTGGTAGCATTATATGTTTGTGTTACTTCAGAAAAAGTCAAAATCACTCTGTGTCCATATAAATTTGAGGAGTTCCCTCAATTTCTCATGGATTTCCACTTTAGTGGCTAAAAGACCAATTTAAATTAATTATACTTTACAACAATAATATAAATGAGAAGTACCTCTCATATCATCATAGTCGCGTCGCGCGTCGTCTGAAACAGCGGCGCAGCTGCAGCGGCGCGGGCGCGGGCAACGAGCGGTGCGCTCCAGTCGAGCGCGGCGGCGACCGCCTGGCCCGTCTGCATTGCAGTTTTGTGTAATTTGTTTTTGTGTTTTTGTATTTCTATTGTTGTGTATTTCAATTGATAATTTCGATAAAACTTGCCTTTTATTTTACTTACCCTATAGTAGGGTTCACTTCTTCTTTTGCCTACAATAAATCGAGCGTTAGGAATGAATTTGAATCAAAAAGATGTATGTTGTAATGATAATGTTATCGCAGTTATTCAGACATTTCGTTCGCAAAAAAAAAAACAAATATCTCGACGACACAACCACGAACACAACACTACGCCGCGCGCCGGCGCCGCCGCTATAGTGCCGCGCGATCTGTCCGCTGGTTTCGAGAACTCGGCCGGGCCCGCCCCGCTGCCTGCAAGATTCGAGGCAGCGGCCTAAGCGAGAATAATTGGAGTTCAGGCGCAGGACCGATTTTATGATGTCCATCCGACTCATGGATAATTTTTCTTGTAAGACAATCAGGTGGTCAGGCTGCATTGTCCTAACCAGAATTGAAAACAAAACTTTTTTGTTGTTCCAACGCGGGGATCGAACCAACGACCGACGGAGTAGAGACTAGAGAGCCTAGCTCTTTGCCACCGGACGCCGTCGTCCGATATATTATGGTCATTAATTAAATGATCGCACACGATACCCGTCTTTTTTGTAGTCTTTGAGGAAAACGACTAGTGGTAATACAGCTTCGCGTCGATATTTAAAAAAAATTGGTTATTATAAAAAATCAGTTATATATAAAAAATATTATTATAAAAAGTTAAAACCCATGCACGGCGCCAGTTGGTGCGCGACTTCTTCACAGACCAGGGGCCGTATTATGATCTTTTAAAAAACCAGGCAGTTTCCAGGCAATTCAATATACGGCCTTAAAGTGCCTGGTTCTTTTTTCGTATTACAACGACATTTCATTCTGACTGGATTAATCCCGGTTTTGTTGTCGCTGGCTGATATTACGAGCGTGAAAGTGACATATGGAAACGTCAAATTCGACTCAAATTTGACAATCAGTTTTTTTATGGCATGCTTTCAGTAAACACAGAGTTAATAACGAACGGCTAGATTCTGGCCAGCAAATGATGAAACTAAAAAATGGCGGCAAATTTAAATAATCTGGTGTGGTAACACTGATCTGACCGGATTGTATGATTTTAAAAGTGCAAATTATTTTATAAATTATGACCTCAATAATTATTATTGTTTATTGCAATTATTAGGAACTAATTGTTGCCCGCGGCTCCGCCCACGTAAATATAGTATCCCTCAGGAACACTGTACTTTTTCGGGATAAAAAGTAGCCTATATTTAATCTAGGGCCTAAACAACTACGATACCGAATTTCATCAAAATCCGTTCAGGAGTTTTTGCGGGAAATAGGAACATATATCCATCCATCCATACATCCTCACAAACTTTCACATTTATAATATTACAGTAGGATTAGTAGGATAGTGAATTGCTTGGTGATTTTGGTACTTCTTGTGTGAAGCATTAGGTATTTCTAGAAATATAAATACTTATTTGTAACTCGTTAGCCGTCACACATGATTATTTTCTATGAACCAATGAATAAAACCTATATATTAAAAATAAACAAATATTCGCAATTATTTACGCGATATGTTACGTTACTAAAACCCAATATTATATTAAAAGAGAACACTATAAAATAAACCAGTCAGTATAAGTTAATATTTTGTGGCGTAAACTGAACGGCTTTGTTTGACGTAAAGACAAGCCAGCTAATGTCAGATAAATTGTCGTAATACGAAAATACCAGTCAAGTTTCAATGCAGAAGCAAGTCAAGTGTCACGTGACTGCTGACTGGCTGGCAATAGGTGGTCATAATACGAAAACGCAAGCCAGTTTGTTTTATGGCGTAAACTGGCTGGAATTAAGAGCTTGTAATACGCCCCCAGGGGCCGTATTATGATCTTTTAAAAAACCTGGCAGTTTCCAGGCAATTCAATATACGGCCTTAAAGTGGCTGGTTCTTTTTTCGTATTACAACGACATTTAATTCTGACTGGATTAATCCCGGTTTTGTTGTCGCTGGCTGGATAAACGAGCGTGAAGGTGACGTATGGAAACGTCAAATTAGACTCAAATTTGACAATCAGTTTTTTTATGGCATGCTTTCAGTAAACACAGAGTTAATAACGAACGGCTAGATTCTGGCAAGCAAATTATGAAACTGAAAAATGGCGGCAAATTTAAATAATCTGGTGTGGTAACACTGATCTGACCGGATCGTATGATTTTAAAAGTGCAAATTATTTTATAAATTATGACCTCAATAATAATTGTTTATTGAAATTATTAGGATCTAACTGTTGCCCGCGGCTCCGCCCGCGTAAATATAGTATCCCTCGGGAACACTGTACTTTTTCGGGATAATAAGTAGCCTATATTTAATCTAGGGCCTAAATAAAACTACTACGATACCGAATTTCATCAAAATCCGTTCAGGAGTTTTTGCGTGAAATAGGAACATACATCCATCCATCCATAGTCCATACATCCTCACAAACTTTTACATTATAATATTATAGTAGGATTAGTAGGATAATGAATTGCTTGGTGATTTTGGTGCTTCTTGTGTGAAGCATTAGGTATTTCTAGAAATATAAATACTTATTAGTAACTCGTTAGGCGTCACACGTAAAATAATCATTATTTTCTATGAACCTATGAATAAAACCTATATCTTAAAAATAAACAAATATTCGCAATTATTTTAGCGATATTTTACGTTACTAAAACCCAATATTATGTTAAAAGAGAACACTATAAAATAAACCAGTCAGTATAAGTTAATATTTGGTGGCGTAAACTGAACGGCTTTGTTTGACGTAAAGACAAGCCAGCTAATGACAGATAAATTATCGTAATACGAAAATACCATTCAAGTTTCAATGCAAAAGCAAGTCAAGTGTCACGTGACCGCTGACTGGCTGGCAATAGGTGGTCATAATACGAAAATGCCAGCCAGTTTGTTTTATGGCGTAAACTGGCTGGAATTAAGAGGTTGTAATACGCCCCCTGTCTTTACAAAACGGAACATAATCACCATCATGATCTGGAAGACAATTTTTGTCACCTTTGTGGTCATTGGTATGTTAAATTACTCATTACACTTAGGTTATAACTAATAATAGTTTTGTAATCATATTACAATTAGAAATTTCATTTTTAAATAAATGAATAATTTCAACGAAGTGCTTTACGAACTTGTAGTTATTGGTCGGAACATGGTCGCATCGGCAGATAGTGGGGACACCCCTGACTCTTGAGTGTCGATCCGTTATACGGGCTCTTGTCATTAAAATGACGGCTCCTCTAAAGGACGCGGATGGAGCTGTTATAACTGACATCATGAAACAACTTTATAGACGGGTCGCGCTAGGCGTATTCGAGGTGGTAAGTGGAAAAAATTCTAAAGTCGCTGAATTTTTGTGTGTTGATAAAGTAGTCCCTGGGGAGATTATCATTAAGTTTTGTGCCATTTCTGCCTACTGCGTTTTCAGCAATTCCATTATTTGTGGTTGATTTTTTTATATGGCTATAAAAGTGGCAATATTGATTTAAAGTTTAAAATATTAATGGTATCTTAACTGGGACAGCTTCCAGAGTATGGAGACTTAATTTGCGTCGTTTTCGTCCAGTAAAAAATGACTTAGGGTCATTTTTTGAAAACAGTACCGGCAAAAGTGTGATAAAGTGTGATAAACGACTATTTTCTGTTTAACTTAGGCCTTTACATCCGTTATGGATGATTTATACAGTATTCTCCGAGCGAAGTAACCACTCTTTAAATACTGTAGTGCCTGGGACAGTTGGTTTTTAAATGTCGTATGGTTGCCCAAGCACATACGGCATTCTCACAACAAAGTCAGCCTAGTCCAGAGGAATGAACTGGTCAATACGTCTGGAGCCAACTATGTGCGGGTTTCCTCACGATGTTTTCCTTCACCGTAAGAGCGTCCGTATAATGTACTTGAGATCTGAAAAAGTCTCATTGGTACACGCCACTACCTGGGATTTGAACCTGCACTCTCTCGAGTGCGAACCAAACGGTCTACCCACTAGGCCACTCTGTTTAAGTTTACTTTCTGTTTAAGACCACTAAAATAGGCCTAATTCCAAATTTTGTGCCACATTAAGCGACTGCGATTCGAGAAATTAAGTTTTTTAGTTTCCCTAAGCTAGGTACTATTATTTATTCTGTGCCCTAAGCTAAAAGCGCTCCAAAAACACATAATCGTTAAATAAAGTTCACGTATTCAATATTATTAAGTCATAAAGAGTCTATATTCCAAGTTTGTGCCTTTTTCATGGAAGGTTTAAATAATAAAATGCAAAAATAATATTATTATAATATGCGGTCGAAGTTTTGTGGAATATTCGCACTACAACATCTGGGGGCACGGCAGTGCACCCGCCAAAGTCGAGCGCGAAGCAAACACTGCCGTACCATCCTTTACTGGAACCATTTCGCCGCATTTTCAGGCCCCTATTTAAGAACCTCTGGATAAGACCAGAACGCAGAAATTTTCGTCATCCAGTAAGCTATAATCACGTACTTAAAATCCAAAATTTCAAGTCTGTAGGTCATTTAGTTCCGAAGTTAAGCGAAAGCAAAGTTTCGCATTTACGACACTCACTCACTCACTTATACACTCACTCATGATCATCAAAATAGAACTAGTACTTCCCATAAACTCAGAGAGCTGAAATTTGGTACAGAGTTAGGGTTTAATGGCCACATAAAGGGAAAACTATAAAAACTAGGATAATCGATCTGGGGGCACGGCAGTGCCCCCGCCAAGTCAAGCGCGAAGCAAACACTGCCGTACCATTATTTACGGGAACCATTTCGCCGCATTATCAGGCCTCTATTTGAGAACCTCTGGATAAGACCAGAACGTCGATCTGGGGGCACGGCAGTGCCCCCGCCAAGTCGAGCGCGAAGCAAACACTGCCGTACCATTATTTACTGGAACCATTTCGCCGCATTTTCAGGCCCTTATTTGAGAACCTCTGGATAAGACCAGAACGCAGAAATTTTCGTCATCCAGTAAAGTATAATCACATACTTAAAATCCAAAATTTTAAGTCTGTAGGTCATTTAGTTCCGAAGTTAAACGACAGCAAAGTTTCGCATTTATGACACTCACCCAGTCACTCACTCATGATCATCAGAATAGAACTAGTACTTCCCATAAACTCAGAGAGCTGAAATTTGGTACAGAGGTAAGGTTTAATGGCCACATAAAGGGAAAACTGTAAAAACTAGGATAATCGAAGATCTGGAGTACCTGGTGACCCTTATTAGAAAACACAAGAGCCCAACCAAACTATTAGAGATCGACATACTGCCTTTACAAAAAATATTCAACTTGGTGGGCCACTTCATTTGATGTCAAAAATCGAAGGTCTGAAGTATCTGATGAAGAACCCTCAGCTGGTCTCAGCTGATTAGAGATATGGTAATGCCCCCTTCTACTATTGGTACATAAAAAAATCGACTGTCATTGCAAAAATCCAGTGAAGTAGGACACATCTTTTAATTTAATCTAGCCCTAGCGTCCCACTGCTGGGCGAATGCCTCCCCTTCTGCTTTTAATACGCATATAAATGAAATTAAAGGAAAACTCTGGTTAAGACTGGACTGGCTTTTATACTTATACTTACAAGTTTACAAGAAGAAATAGTCGAACAATTAACTTTATTCTACTCGAACATTACACAAATTAAATAAACAAATTACACTAAAATCTAGTAAAATAAATCAATATTCCTACGTTTCTACAAAAAGAAGTGAAATCCCACCAAAAATATTCTGTAAAAAACTAGCCAAGTCTCGATGGAGCTGCTTGTTTATCTCTAAAAAGTAATGAAATCTAGACAAAGTCGTGCCAAGTCTAAGGATCCTTACTGCGATTTATTTATTATTATAGTTAATGTTGTGTGACTTGGCCGTTGAAGAGTACACAAGGGTACAAAAGGGGCTCCATGACACCATTGCTCCAATACATGTGTTATACAATCAACAACGCCTAAAATAAGACACTAGCGTCCAATTACCAATACCAGTATGGGCTATTATCTCGCTTAACAAACATAGGTAGTTACAACAGAATCTGATATAACATTACGTGTGAACAAAATTGACTTGTACCCACTAACGTATAAAGAATTTTCAACGGCCAAGTCACACAACATTAACTATAATAATAAATAAATCGCAGTAAGGATCCTTAGACTTGGCACGACTTTGTCTAGATTTCATTACTTTTTAGAGATAAACAAGCAGCTCCATCGAGACTTGGCTAGTTTTTTACAGAATATTTTTGGTGGGATACACATTACACATATACGTAAATGTGTGTGATAAAATGTCATTCATTCGACTACATTTCAAAATTTTTATATAATTCGCATTTTACAGCGATTACAAAATTTAAACTTGCTTTTGCCCGCAACTTTGTTTGCGTAGCACGAATGACGAAGCTGAATGTAATTGTCGCCTGATTTTATACAATACATAAATGCACAATAAAATTTGATATCCGATAGGCTTCCACATGAAACTTCGGTTATCTAACACCAAAAAAATTACAATTTCAAATACCTAATTTTAGTTCTTGAAATTAGTCGTTTAACCGAATAGTCTCTTCAGCTACATCATATTTATTGTATATATACTTAGTATTATTTAATAAAAAATAAATAAATTATTTCAACGCTTGAATTTTATACGTAGGTTGCTGAATACATGTTTCTAATACTCGTGGTTAAGGACTTATTTATTAGGTTATTAATTGATTGTAATAATTTATATAATTAAATACATTTTACAAACCAACAAAATAATATTTGTGTATATTGTTATTCATCCCGTTGACAATTTTATATCTAGGGGCACGGCAGGGCCCCGCCAAGTCGAGCCTAGTGAAACATCAGAGCACTACGTACGAATGTGGACCGATTCTTGTACTGCTTTTCGATATATGTTTACTATGTTTAGCATTAATTTATGTTAGTCTTATAAAATAATTGATTTATAATACCTAACGTTAGTCTTAATTTAATTTGTAATTTTATTATAATTTTTAATTAGTATTATAAAAAGAATTAATTTGTGAAACTGGAAATAAAAGGTTTTTTATTTTTGAATTTTTATTTATTTATTATTGCTTGTTAGTTTTATGTTAAAACTAGCTGATGCCCGCAGCTCCGCCCGCGTAGGTACAGTAAGTAGTATTAGAAGCTATGATTTTTTTATCTTTAAGTTATTTTGTTTTTTGTATAACTGACCTTTGAATTACATCAATTTTAAACTTTGCTTGCCTTTTTGGGAACACTCCTTGACTTTTTATTTTTTTAAAGTCTCACGTTACGCAGCCACGGAAAAATTAACCACCAATAATCGAATTGCTGAAAAGGCAATAGGCAGACATGGCACAAAACTTAATTATTAACTCCCTAGGGACTACTCTATCAACTACATATAGGTACAGAAAAAATTCAGCAACATTAGAATTTTTCCACTTCCCACTAAAAAACAGCTAGCGCGATCTGTCTAATGAATCAAAATGCATAGCTTGAGCGTTTCATTATTTCATGAGCTTTTGTATAAGGCACACCCCACACTAGCAATATTCGAGCGTCGTCGTTGTGCCAGAACATTGTGTTCTCTAACAGAAAAGCTATGAACAGTGACTAAAATATTTTTTATCTTAAGCCTATTTTCTACTTTACGAGTTTGTAAATCCAAGCTTTATAGAGTTAGAGAACGTAGAGTGGAGTCAGAAGGTTCTAGACGAGATCTGAAGACATTTTTTATTGGCGAGTCATAATATTATGGTCTCGTCTTGGCATCATTAAACATGAAATAAATTTAAAATTGAAATTATAAATTTCGCATTTAGAACATTATTACTTGTCAAGTTGTCACATAAATTGTCATTCATTTTGTCGTAATAATATGAAACTTGGGCCCCTCCCCGCGTGGCGAGAGGCCCGCACCCCGTATTCGCCATTGATACATGATAAAAGTTAGTTTTTTACATTCTAATAAAAAATCCCGCGGATAAACATGGTTAAACTTATAGAAAGTGTTTTGTAACACCATAATCATCATACAGATATGAACTCTACTAACTAAAAGTTTCATTAGTAGTTTTTATAGCGAGTTTGAGGAAAAAAAATTGAATATCTTTATGCGAAATTGCCGAATGTGGCACAACTTTCTTACAGACTCAGATATTAACACTCTGAACAGTTTTTTTAAGATTTGTCAGACATTAGAATAGTTGTGGGCCTGGTGGGACCATGTTTTATATCGTAGCCGAATACCAGGAAACCCCTGGTTGGATACGACTCAAACTGCATATGTGCATCGGTTACTCTTTCCTTAATATCGTGAAAGTAAAATTTTTAGCTATAATTTACTTTTGGGCCAATATCCATGAAAGACACAAAAACCTAAATTGCTACAAACGCAGCCATCCAAAATGGCACAAAATCAAATTTTAGACTAAGAAGAAGGTCCGGAAACTATATGCAAAAAATAAAAGACTTTAGAATTTTTGCACCCTCAAAACTTATCCAGACCCGTCTATTTATGGTTAGGTCGAGCATTACACCGGCCTACTCACGTCCCATGTCCCTACCACAAATTAGTATTATGTAGCTAGCGTCCCTACAACCTCCGTGAATGAATTCATCGCTGTTACCAATCAGCTTAAGCATCATGGAAGTCCCTGCTGCGATGGTGCAGACAGACGAGTAGTAGGTATTCCCCGGTTCTTCCTCCGAGTCTGTCTCAGATTTTCGGTGTTCGATGGGCATCACCGGCTAAAAAAAAAAAAAATTTCGTGTCAAATTGGGGGTTTTTGCCCATGCCCGATCGATTACGCTTATCCGCTTTTCAATATCTCTAACGGTTACAAAGATAGACTTGTGCAATTACTACGCTCATTAAGCTCTATTCATTACTAATTACGTCATGCAGCGGTAAACAATGGACGGTGATAAGCTTAGGGCCATTAGTGGTTAAGTGAAACTACAATGGTATTTTAAGTAAGTCATTTTATTGGTAAAATAACACTCAAATAAACTACATAATTTCAAATCGTTGTGTAAAGTATTTGCACCAAAATGTACCAGGAAATCATTCAGTGACTTATTGTTATAAATATAATACAGATACATTATACAGTATTCTCCACAAACCATGGTATAATCATTTTGTACTCTAGCTATATTATATGACCATATTCTACAATTTCTCTCTAGAAACTTTCAGTGATATCCTTGTGGAGACCGACCATATGAATCAAAGTATTGTCCAATACCTACGTTGTTTATCAATATGTATGGCGATCCAATGGGAACCTGGTTTATTATCAGCGTCCAAATTGCTCACGATATAGCATGGAACTGGAACATGTATCGGTAATCGGTTTGCCGCGTAAACATTATTTTCAATGTTTGCATAAATTTTTTTCAAACATTTCTGTATGTCTAAAGTATCCATGAATACTGTTTAGGTATGGTGATCTTATCTGCTGTAGCGGTTGAGTATTAATGTGCACCATCTTAACCAAACTTGCTATAAATCATGATATTTAAAGCTGATATCAATATCATCATATTATATGAGGGAGAAAAAATAAACGTTTTTGTAGTAAATTTTTTATTCAATACACATATAAGATATACAAACAAAAACCTATGAATAATATACTTAACTACTATAGTCTACTGAAATATTGCGATTTTTATCTATTTCTATAACATTATCGAATTCTGCATAAACAACGCAATTGATCGTTTGAGTCAGAGCAGATTCAAAGCGAACTTCTAATCTAACACTACCATGTCTAATTAGATTCCAATGACTAGATGAATTGGCTGACAAATCAGGTGTGAGATCAAATGCTAGCAAACAATAACCTTTCGAATACTTATCGTGAGATATCCCATTACCTTCGTTAAGAAAATGTATTCCTGTTCCTGAGAGTAATGTGTGATACGTTGTCGGTTGTGGTAAAAATATTATTATCAAAAAATGGTTGTAAAGCTTTTGAAGGAATTTGTTGACCGTCAATATATAAACAAAAGGAATTCATTTTATAGTTCTCAATATTATATGGATTTTTAGACAAACAACCATTAAATGCTGCATTATTTACAAATCCAACTATACATCTCTTGGGTACTTGCCCCAAAAATATATTGTCTAATGTCTTGCCTTGAACCCCTGACGGTATCGTTAGAACTTTTACTTCGGCTCGAGTTATGGGATATTTTGCAGTAGTGGAGGCTAAGACTTTTTGATGGGCAAGTAAGACGGATGGGTTAATTTTTGTTCTTCGAACAAGGAGAGTCGCATCTGTTATTTTAATTTTGTATTTAACATCATCTGTTGGGGCCATCAAGTTAAATGTTTCACGTGATCTAACCAATTTAATACACATCTCAACACCATTAATTAAAAATTTTTCTTGATTGAATATGTCACCATGAAGGTGTTAAATCGAACAAATTAAAATCTTTTCCTGGTTGAATATATCGCCATGAAGATGTCCAATCATTTCAATCTATATTAAAAATTTCGATGTGCAAGTTCTAACTTGCTCAACAGGTACTAATGTGTCATCAATGGAATAATTTTTAGCGATAGTTAGGGACGGAATGTGTGCCTCCATTAACCTAACGATAACAGTTGTGTTGAAATGCAATTAGCATTCCACAAGTTTTGGTATATAATGGCCAAAAGTTTTAAGTATTGTCACAGTCGGTCATCGTGTGGTGAAGTTGTTATTTTTTGTACAAGTTTGTGTGACAAGTGCTCTACAACTACTATGGAGGTGAGTGTTATAATATATTTTCATTGTTTAGTAAAGTATTATACTTATTAATATACTTGGCCGCTGCTCCATTTGCGCAAATACAGTACCCCACGAAGACACTGTAAATTTTTTTTGGGGTAGAAAGTATTGTATGTTTTAATCCAGTGCATTAACAACTACCATACCGAATTTCATCCAAATCTGTTAAGTAGGTTTTGTGTGAAAGAGTAACAAATATCCATCCATTTTCACAAACTTTCACATTTATAATATTAGGATGTATATTAAGCATTTGTTATTGTTGTTGCAGGCTTCATTTAACACCGAAGAAAATACTTTTAAACATTATTATTATTCGTTTTCTAACGACGAAGAAAGTCAAGATAACATAACTCACAAACTACCAAAAACATTGAAAAGAGTTAAATCGGAAGACAACCTAGACAAAAAAGATGTCATCAACGGTGTCGCGAGCTCACAAAGATGGCAATATTTTTATTTCAACCAATGCTGACGATAACTTACACGCAACGCATATTATAAAAATTGAGATATTTAATTTGAGTGAAATAGAAAAAGTTCCAACTGAACAACAATGGAAATATGCCGATTACAAATTAAAATACTACACCAATGATGCTAATGACATTTACAAAGAAACGAAGAAACTTGTTTATAACATAACAAAGGACATCGCAAGCGCAGAGAATTGTAAGAAATACAATTTTAGAAACAATTAACGAGTCACATTAAAATTTTTGAGCTTATGTTAAGTCATTAGTGTAAAAATGTACGCCTATTTTTTAATAATGTAGCTAAGTACCTGCTCTACATTTATTTAAACCTGCGTAAAAGTGTGAAGAATATCATTCGACTTTGTACATTGTAACTGGTTGTTACCTTTTTCTAAATCAACAATGGAGAACAGTGAAGTTTGTGTCAGTACTTTCTTTTGCACGTCTATAGACACAGAAAATATGAGTGACTTTGAAGACGAACTATGCAAAATTTGTGAAAAAGTGGAGACATCTGGTGTGTTTGACGATGCTTTTAACGAAGATCTCTACAACTTATGTGAAAAGGTTGAAACAAATATCAAGTAAGTGTTATTGTAATATGTTACTTTAAAATAATATTTACTACATTAATAGGGTTCACTCCAAACTTATAAAAAAATATTTTGTCTTTCCAGTGACTCTACTCTTCAGACCGGAGGAGAATTAAGTAGAAAAATGCATCAGGAAAACGCTACTAGCGCAAAAAGAGCAAGATATGAAGATGGGACATCTACATCGTCAACCGGATCTAACAGTGTGAGTGATGAAATGATAAACTGTTCTTTTTGTCAAATATTAGTTCGTAAAAGGTATTTCGCAAACCATTTAAAAAGTAATCTTCATAAAAGTAACGTTACAAAATCGCATAGTACTTTAGAAAATGTAATAGTCGTTAAATCAACTTTTGGTAATAGAATAATATCATATAAAATCAATAGTAAATGTGACGAATTAAAAACATTCGAGACACCCGAAATATTTATGGAGTCTATCAAAAATCAAATAATAACATTATTTGAAGAATTGATTCGATCACTGACAATCTTTAAAGTAAATTTTGTGTTGCATGCAGATTTTGTTCAAGAAACAAAAAATATTTCTAACACATTTGAGTTCCAAACTTCTAATTATATAATAATGCAAGGTGATGACTTTAATATTTCCTTTACATCTCTTTGTGACACATTTGTAACCAAAATTAGTTCTTTTGAAAAAAAAGGTAGGTTGGAGTCTTAAAAAAATTAATAGTTTAGATATGAATGTAAATAAATTTGATCCGTTACGTGGGAAATCATATATTGAATTACCTAGAGACATTAAACTTAAGAAAGCGGTAATTAATGTAAATAATGATGATAGTTTGTGGTTTTAAATGGGCTTTGCTTTCAGCATTATACCCAGTTACCAAAAATTCGGATAGAGTTTCATCTTACATGGTGCACTCAAATAAACTAAACTTTACAGGAGTATCTTTTCCGGTTAAAATGTGTGATATATCAAAAATTTAAAGATTGAACGATATTAGTATAAACGTTTTTGGATTAGAATATGACAAAACAAAAAAGCATAGTGTAGTGGGGCCGTTATTTTTAACTAAATCTAGAAAAACTAGTCATGTTAATTTATTATTTTTTTCATGTGGTAATATTAATCATTTTTGCTATATCAAAAATTTGTCACGTTTGGTAAGTAGTCAAATTTCCAATCAAGAACATGCAGTTTACATTTGTGATGGATGTTTATTACACTTTCCAACGCAAGAAAGGTTATGCAATCATCAGCTAAACGATTGTTCCCATGTAAAAACCGAAATATCAAACGGTGTCACAACTGGTAAACACTGGTTCGGTAAACCTGTTCCAAATAATATATTAAAATTTGATAAATTTAATAGGGTGTTAAAAATACCTTTCGTAATATATGCTGATTTTGAAGCTTTCCTAAATCCAATTGAATCCTGCTCAAACAATCCATCAAAACCTTATACAAGTGACACTCATAAACATGAAGTTTACAGTTTTGGTTACTACATAAAATGTTCATATGATGATAAGCTATCAAAATATGTAACATACAGTGGTCCAAATTGTACACGAGTATTTATGAATCGGTTGTATGAAGACATAAAAAATATTTGTACAAAAAACACTTTCGTTAAAAATCAGAAACCCCTAACCGACCAAGAAAACGAAAGGATTTTAAACGAAAAAGAATGCTTCATATGTCAGTCTAGTTTAAATGGTGAATATGAACTATGTTTTAATACGCATACAGGAAATTTCATAGGTGTTGCACACGATATTTGTAAAACTAAGTTTCGAATCCCTGGTCATATTCCGATTATTTTGCATAACCTTAGTAATTACGATTCTCATTTTATTGTTCATGCATTAAATACTCTAGAAGGAGAAATAGATATAATCCCTCAAACAAAGGAAAAATATATCTCGTTCTCAAAAAAAATAAATGTAAACAATCGAAAAGTTGAATTGAGGTTTATATATTCACTAAAATTTTTACCATGTAGTCTAGATCAATTAGCTAGAAATTTAAATGAAAAACAACTTGAAACATTAAATTATAATTTTCCTAACTATGACGATTTCAAACGTTTAAGAAGGAAAGGAGTTTATCCATACGAATTTATGACATCGTATGATTCCCTTAAACTTTCATCACTCCCTAGTAAAGATAATTTTTAGAGTTCTTTAACTGATTCACATATTTCTGACGACGAAGACAATCATGCTAGATATGTTTGGAAATACATATTTTCATTGTAAAGATATGTTGGATTATTCTAACATATCTTAAAACCGATGTTTTATTATTAACTGTTGTATTTGAAAATTTTAGAACCTTATGTTTGCAAACTTATGGATTAGACCCTACTCATTACTATACAGCCCCTGGGTTAAGTTGGGATGCTATGTTAAAATGCACGAAAATTAAATTAGAATTACTTACAGAATTCGATCAAATAGCATTTGTGAAATCGGAAATTCGTGGGGGTATATCTCAATGTAGTAATCGTTATGCTAAAGCTAATAATAAATACATGCAAGAATATAATAAAGATAAACCAACTTCTTTTTTAACATATTTTGATGCTAATAATCTTTACGGGTGGGCTATGTCACAATATCTTCCGTTTGGGGGTTTTAAATGGGTAAGCTTGAATACAGACTATAATGTTCCTGATGACTCAGAATGTGGGTTTATATTAGAGGTAGATTTACAATACCCCATTGAACTACATGATATGCATTCAGATTTGCCTTTGTGTCCCGAAAACATATGTATTGGTAACTCTAAGGATATTAAATTAGTGCCAAACCTTTACAACAAAACTAAGTACATAATACATTACAGAAATTTAAGTCAATGCATTGAAATGGGTATAAAATTAACAAAAATTCACAGAATTTTAAAGTTTAAACAAAGTGCATGGTTACAACAATATATAGACATAAATACAAAATTACGGCAATCGGCTAAATCTGATTTTTAAAAGGATTTCTATAAACTAATGAATAATTCAGTTTTTGGAAAGACGATGGAAAATGTTGAAAAACGTGTAAATGTAAAATTATTAAGTCATTGGGAAAATCGAGGCAAAGTCCTCGGTGCGAGGGATTTAATTGCTAAACCAGAGTTTCATAGTTCAGCTATTTTTTCAAATAATTTAATTGCAATACAATTACGTAAAACTAAGGTTATTCAAAATAAACCTATTTATTTAGGTTTCTGTATTTTAGATATTTCTAAAACACTCATGTAAGATTTTCATTATAATTATATGTTAACAAAGTTTCCAGGTAAAATAAAATTATTATATACCGATACTTTTATGAAGATTACTTTTTAAATGGTTTGCGAAATACCTTTTACGAACTAATATTTGACAAAACTAACTGTTCATCATTTCATCACTCACACTGTTAGATCCGGTTGACGATATAGATGCCCCATCTTCATATCTTGCTCTTTTTGCGCTAGTAGCGTTTTCCTGATGCATTTTTCTACTTAATTCTCCTCCGGTCTGAAGAGTAGAGTCACTGGAAAGACAAAATATTTTTTTATAAGTTTGGAGTGAACCCTATTAATGTAGTAAATATTATTTTAAAGTAACATATTACAATAATACTTACTTGATATTTGTTTCAACCTTTTCACATAAGTTGTAGAGATCTTCGTTAAAAGCATCGTCAAACACACCAGATGTCTCCACTTTTTCACAAATTTTGCATAGTTCGCCTTCAAAGTCACTCATATTTTCTGTGTCTATAGACGTGCAAAAGAAAGTACTGACACAAACTTCACTGTTCTCCATTGTTGATTTAGAAAAGGGTAACAACCAGTTACAATGTACAAAGTCGAATGATATTCTTCACACTTTTACGCAGGTTTAAATAAATGTAGAGTAGGTACTTAGCTACATTATTAAAAAATAGGCGTACATTTTTACACTAATGACTTAACTAAAGCTCAAAAATTTTAATGTGACTCGTTAATTGTTTCTAAAATTGTATTTCTTACAATTCTCTGCGCTTGCGATGTCCTTTGTTATGTTATAAACAAGTTTCTTCGTTTCTTTGGAACTTTTTCTATTTTACTCAAATTAAATATCTCAATTTTTATAATATGCGTTGCGTGTAAGTTATCGTCAGCATTGGTTGAAATAAAAATATTGCCATCTTTGTGAGCTCGCGACACCGTTGATGACATCTTTTTTGTCTGCTTACACTTTCTGATTTCAAAAAGTGTGTCTAGGTTGTCTTCCGATTTAACTCTTTTCAATGTTTTTGGTAGTTTGTGAGTTATGTTATCTTGACTTTCTTCGTCGTTAGAAAACGAATAATAATAATGTTTAAAAGTATTTTCTTCGGGTGTTAAATGAAGCCTGCAACAACAATAACAAATGCTTAATATACATCCTAATATTATAAATGTGAAAGTTTGTGAAAATGGATGGATATTTGTTACTCGTTCACACAAAACCTACTTAACAGATTTGGATGAAATTCGGTATGGTAGTTGTTAATGCACTGGATTAAAACAAACAATACTTTGTACCCCAAAAAAAATTTACAGTGTCCCCGCAAATGGAGCAGCGGCCAAGTATATTAATAAGTATAATACTTTACTAAACAATGAAAATATATTATAACACTCACCTCCATAGTAGTTGTAGAGCACCTGTCACACAAACTTGTACAAAAAATAACAACTTCACCACACGATGACCGACTGTGACAATACTTAAAACTTTCGGCCATTATATACCAAAACTTGTGGAATGCTAATTGCATTTCAACACAACTGTTATCGTTAGGTTAATGGAGGCACACATTCCGTCCCTAACTATCGCTAAAAATTATTCCATTGATGACACATTAGTACCTGTTGAGCAAGTTAGAACTTGCACATCGAAATTTTTAATATAGATTGAAATGATTGGACATCTTCATGGCGATATATTCAACCAGGAAAAGATTTTAATTTGTTCGATTTAACACCTTCATGGTGACATATTCAATCAAGAAAAGTTTTTAATTAATGGTGTTGAGATGTGTATTAAATTGGTTAGATCACGTGAAACATTTAACTTGATGGCCCCAACAGATGATGTTAAATACAAAATTAAAATAACAGATGCGACTCTCCTTGTTCGAAGAACAAAAATTAACCCATCCGTCTTACTTGCCCATCAAAAAGTCTTAGCCACCACTACTGCAAAATATCCCATAACTCGAGCCGAAGTAAAAGTTCTAACGATACCGTCAGGGGTTCAAGGCAAGACATTAGACAATATATTTTTGGGTTAAGTACCCAAGAGATGTATAGTTGGATTTGTAAATAATGCAGCATTTAATGGTTGTTTGTCTTAAAATCCATATAATTTTGAGAACTATAAAATGAATTCCTTTTGTTTATATATTGACGGTCAACAAATTCCTTTAAAAGCTTTACAACCATCTTTTGATAATAATATTTTTACCACAACGTATCACAGATTATTCTCAGGAACAGGAATACATTTTCTTAACGAAGGTAATAGGATATCTCACGATAAGTATTCGAAAGGTTATTGTTTGCTAGCATTTGATCTCACACCTGATTTGTCAGCCAATTTACCTAGTCATTGGAATCTAATTAGACATGGTAGTGTTAGTTAAGAAGTTCGCTTTGAATCTGCTCTGACTCAAACGATCAATTGCGTTGTTTATGCAGAATTCGATAATGTTATAGAAATAGATAAAAATCGCAATATTTCAGTAGACTATAGTAGTTAAGTATATTATTCATAGGTTTTTGGTTCCCTATTTTTTCGCATAAAATCATATGTCATAATTTTACTTGGCATAATTTTATTTGACCTAATAGTAGTTTCGCATATTATTCATTTGTCATAACTTTCTTAGCATAATTTTTTTTCGCATAATTACTAAAAGCATAATAATTGTTAGTCATACTTATTGTAAGACATATATTTTTTTAGGCATAATATTCATTAAGAATAATATTTTTATGCATAATATTAAAAAGCATAAATATATTTACGCATAATGATATTTAAGCATACTATTACATTTACGCATACATCTTTGTAGCATATTTTTCACATACTAATGAATGATAAATTCTACTGGGTGTGCGAGTTAAGACTTAATAACAATTATAATTGTAATTTTCGACTGATTACGAAATGAAACTCGGACAAAAACACGAACTGCTATCTACGAACATGCCGAGCTAATTATTTTAAACATGTTAGCGGCTTACGGGTGGCCCAAGGGCCACCCCGCCGCAACTTTTAACCTACTGTTACACATGTTACACTAGGTATATGAGTGTAATACCTGCTTTTAATGTTTAAACCGTGTTTTCATTATGTCGTTCCATTTTATGCATATTTGTGCCTTGTGGCAGAATGCCTTGAATTTATTATGACAAAAAATATGCCTAACGAGTTTATGCCGAAAACAAATTATGCCAAAGTATTATTATGACAAGAAAAATTATGCCTTACGAGTTATGCCTCATTAAATTAGGACAAACAATATGAGTCTAAATGATATTTATGCCTAATGATGTAGTATGCCAAGAAACCATTATGCCAAAGTGTTATTATGCGTAGTAAAATTATGCCAAGTGAGGTATGCCAAATGAAATTATGACAAATAAAATTATGCGAAAGAAGAGGATCCCTAGGTTTTTGTTTGTATATCTTATATGTGTATTGAATAAAAAAATTACTACAAAAGCGTTTATTTTTTCTCCCTCATATTATAATATGATGATATTGATATCAGCTTTAAATATCATGATTTATAGCAAGTTTGGTTAAGATGGTGCACATTAATACTCAACCGCTACAGCAGATAAGATCACCATACCTAAACAGTATTTATGGATACTTTAGACATACAGAAATGTTTGAAAAAAATTTATGCAAACATTGAAAATAATGTTTACGCGGCAAACCGATTACCGATACATGTTCCAGTTCCATGCTATATCGTGAGCAATTTGGACGCTGATAATAAACCAGGTTCCCATTGGATCGCCATACATATTGATAAACAACGTATTGGACAATACTTTGATTCATATGGTCGGTCTCCACAAGGATATCACCGAAAGTTTCTAGAGAGAAATTGTAGAATATGGTCATATAATATAGCTAGAGTACAAAATGATTATACCATGGTTTGTGGAGAATACTGTATAATGTATCTGTATTATATTTATAACAATAAGTCACTGAATGATTTCCTGGTACATTTTGGTGCAAATACTTTACACAACGATTTGAAATTATGTAGTTTATTTGAGTGTTATTTTACCAATAAAATGACTTACTTAAAATACCATTGTAGTTTCACTTAACCACTAATGGCCCTAAGCTTATCACCGTCCATTGTTTACCGCTGCATGACGTAATTAGTAATGAATAGAGCTTAATGAGCGTAGTAATTGCACAAGTCTATCTTTGTAACCGTTAGAGATATTGAAAAGCGGATAAGCGCAATCGATCGGGCATGGGCAAAAACCCCCAATTTGACACGAATTTTTTTTTTTTTTTTTTAGCCGGTGATGCCCATCGAACACCGAAAATCTGAGACAGACTCGGAGGAAGAACCGGGGAATACCTACTACTCAGACGGACGGACAGAGCAAAACTATAATGTTTCTCTGAGTACTACGGAACTTTAAAAACTAGTGTATATGTGTAGATATAACATAAAGGCTTTATTGTAACAAAGTTTCAAGTTTATTAACATACCTAGTTACATCATAATAATTTGCAGGCGTGTTAGCGCAATATACGTCAGCAAGTCCACCCCACAGGCATATGAGGAGAAAGAACACCAACGAAGTGGAAGTCGACCCCGAAGACAAAGCAGCGATAGAGGTAGCCAAACTTATTCCTATGATCCAGTGGCGTAGCGTGGGTGTATGCCGCCCGAGGCGGATGACAATTTTGCCGCCCGGGACAGATGACAATTTGCCGCCCCCTTATTTAGGTTTTTACTTTTTACCTGACTGCTCAACGCAAAGGACTGATAATATGTCTATAAGACTATGTAATTATGTATGTATGTATGTATGTTTTTTATATATAATATCTATGGACGTTTTCACGCCATGTCAATCTGGTCCCGCGGTAAGTTCTTCCTTCCGCCCGGGGCGGTTAAGTTTCTTATTAATTTTCATCAGGCAACATTATTAAATCTATTCTAAATAATACTTATATATAAATTATATTATGCTGTAAACAAAAAAATATTAATCAATTTTAGAAATATAATTGCACAAAGTATTTTATGTGTGGACTGTTATATGTAATATGATATGTCTAACCCTAATATGATATTACAGTCTATAATTATGAACGCAGTTGAGTGCCTGAACTCTCTTTTCAACTCGGACATGCTGCAGAAGGATATCGAAGACGCTAAGACCAAAGGCAATCTAGACGAGTTTTTAAAGGAGTACGTACCTTACTATTACCTTCTATCAAAGTTAAATTTTACTACGTTTATCTCCTGGGGGTTTACATGGGTCAATTTTCGCCACACGGCGAAATGCGGACATTAGGACGTGAGGCAATTTTGCCAATAAAAATGACAAGGCGATTTGTCAAGCGACTCGCCGCACGGCCAAAGTCGATCCATGTAAAACCCACAATATACAAGAAATAAGACGGCTCATGTCCAAATTGAACCATCTCTTTATTTTTTTAAGGAGATAAACCTATTTCATATAGGCTATACGTAATAAGTATAGAAGGTAGAGCTATACCTAAGTACATCCTAAAACTATTGTCCCTTGGTTTATACTTTATGTACCTGTCTTTGTTTAGAACGTCTCTGACATTTAAATATATTATACGTAAAACATTGCAGGAACTGTGCCAAATCGCCCCAGATGAAAATCTGCTTGGACACTCTGACAACCGACATCACTCCATACCTAGACGACACGCTACGTGAGCAACTCGCGTACTTAAGCAAATCCAACAATCAGATTATGGACTATTTCTGCGCCAACGGAGGGGCCAGTATTTCTTGTAATTATTTTTATTTAAGCATACTTTGGAATTTATACTTTAAATTAAATTACAATAATTATAACACTTTAAATTAAATTGGGAAGCGATCAGAGCAGACGTAATGGTCAGCTCAAGACTCAAACCAAGACGTCAGACGAGACACGACTACCGCGAATTTTGAATCGCTATCATAAAAATGCAGCGCCGTGTCGAGTCGCGTCTCGGTGTTAACTGACGCTAACATTAGCTATGAAAAATACTGATTCGTTAAAACCGTTGACGTCAAAAGCAGATTACATTATTTTAACAATAAGCTACATAGCTATACAATATTGATATGGCTTACCCTATCTCTTCCAGCATTCGTGTCTAAGAGCGGGCCCGAGTGCCACAAAGAGACATCTCCTATTCAAGTGTGCGCTAAGAAATTCAACGAAACTTTTTCCAGCCTTGAAGACATAGTGAGTCTGGCACTAATGGTGAGCTATCTAGCTTTTTTTTATTAGTAGTCTAAGGTACAAGCGGGATTAGGAGTTTTAAGGACCGGGAACGCACTTGTATTTCTCTGATATTGCGGGTGGGTGCCAATCGACTGTTGCATTCGCTTATTATCAGGCGATCCATCTGCTGGATTTGTGGTCCATTTCATAAAAAGGGAAAATATCTAGGAGCATGGTATTGCCCCCGCCAAGACAAGCCAAGCGAAGCGCAAGGGTACCTACTACCAGACCACATTTTCTCGAAGAATTTTGTATATTTTGTGAACCCTTATAACTTGGGTTTGGATTATACCAAAATATATGAAAATTTCAAGATAATATGTTCATAGGAGCGAACTTATTAAACGTGTAAAGTTTTAATTGAATACTTCTTATACTTTAGTTTTTATTGATATCTAAAAACCTCTGATATCGTCACTGACTCACTGATGATCAACAAAATATTATTACACAACTAACATAAAAATTGATAAAGTTGACACTTTTATCCTCCATCCCCTTAAACTAGGAGATGAAAGTTAAGTTTATTTGAAAACGCCATCTATCGCGTATATTATGAACTAGTTACTATGTTAGTTAATATGTCGTCATTCGTCGCTTGGCTTGGAAACTAATATCTCGGAAAATTGGAAACGATCTCATGTACCAACCAAGCTTCTGACTCTACACGCCTTAACTCTACAAGCCTAACTTCACAAACTATATACACCTTAGTCAATTTATGTGGCTTGGCCGTTTCTTTACTACAAGCATAGTATAGGTAACAGAAAAACAGTCAGTAAAATTTTCACCTTACGCCCAAGCAAATGTAGCCAAGAAATTGTGAAGTTAGGCTTGTAGTTAATTCGTGTAGAGTCAGAAGCTTGGATTTACATGAGATCTGATAACTTTTTGACAGTGCGATCTTGGCATCACTTTACATGAAAATGTGTTTATTGGGATTATGTTAACTCGCACCATTTTCTTAGGTGTCGAATTTACTACAATTGGCAATGTTTACTTTAGAACCAATGTGCGATGTTCGACAAGATGTCTTCGTGCGTGGTAGAATCTCTGAAGGAATGCCCTACCACCTCCTCCGCCGACTTCGCCGCGACATTCTTCAAAAACATCAAAAACAGAAATCAATGCAATGTAAGTGCGGACAAATTTTTCTTGTACTTAGTAGGTACATACCGTCTTCGGCGGTCGAAGTAACTCAGCTTCTATCTATGTATCTATAGACGCTTCCACACCTTCCTGTCCACACAATTTCACAATTGGTCCTATACCACAGATTACTAAATAGTTACCTGTACCAGGTACCTACCTACATAGTATCCAAAGAACTTGTATCACAATTCACAGGTACCGACAATGGAAATATTCAAAATACTTTTATACTATACACATATTTAAGATAAACGTATTGTTACGAACACAGAGAATAGCGCCATCTAGCGTCAACCAATTAAACCACTTGGTGTGAACAGGGACAGCGTGGGACCCCCTACTCAGTACTAGATGGCGCTACTGTGCAAACGTTCCAGAACAAATCTAACACGGTCGCGCGGCTCGGGAACCTTCTGGAGTCGTCTGGGACTCGTATCGACCGGTATAAATACGTCGGAAGAATGCGAACGAGTCGAGTTCACTTTGAGCTTCCATCGAAGCGATACGGGCGATACAAGTGAAAACTAGTGATCCGGAGTTCGAGTTGAACAGCGAAACAGGCGATATCGATGTGAATACTAGTGATGTGATAATACCGTGAGTGAAACCCACGACTTGGCTACGACTTAGGACACTGTTAATGCTTAGTGTTTGGACTTAGTGTTTAGTGTTTGGACCTAGTGCTTAATGTTGGACTTAGTGCTAGTGAATAAAGTCTTCAAAAGAGTTAGCAGGTCTTTTACTCCAAATCCTTCGAACCCTAGCACGTAACAACTGGTGTCAGAAGTGGGATTTGGAGATGCCATTGACTCCGAGAGAAGATTTCAAGAAGTGTGGCGGAGAGGTGCGACCTGGCGGAGAGGTGCGACTCCTGGCGGAGAGGTGCGACCCCTGGCGGAGAGGTGCGACCCCTGGCGGAGACGTGCGACCCCTGGCGGAGACGAGCGACCCCTGGCGGAGACGAGCGACCCCTGGCGGAGAGGAGCGACCCCTGGCGGAGAGGAGCGACCCCTGGCGGAGAGGAGCGACCCCTGGCGGAGAGGAGCGACCCCTGGTGGAGAGGTGCGACCCCTGGTGGAGGCCACACCCACTGGGAACCAAGCTCCGCCCACTGGCCCACTATATCCCACTTCTGACACCAGTTGTTACGTGCTAGGGTTCGAAGGATTTGGAGTAAAAGACCTGCTGACTCTTTTGAAGACTTTATTCACTAGCACTAAGTCCAACATTAAGCACTAGGTCCAAACACAAAACACTAAGTCCAAACACTAAGCATTAACAGTGTCCTAAGTCGTAGCCAAGTCGTGGGTTTCACTCACGGTATTATCACTAGTATTCACATCGATATCGCATGTTTCGCTGTTCAACTCGAACTCCCGATCACTAGTTTTCACTTGTATCGCCCGTATCGCTTCGATGGAAGCTCAAAGTGAACTCGACTCGTTCGCATTCTTCCGACGTATTTATACCGGTCGATACGAGTCCCAGACGACTCCAGAAGGTTCCCGAGTCGCGCGACCGTGTTGGATTTGTTCTGGAACGTTTGCCCAGTAGCGCCATCTAGTACTGAGTAGGGGGCCCCACGCTGTCCCTGTTCACACCAAGTGGTTTCATTGGTTGACGCTAGATGGCGCTATTCTCTGTGTTCGTAACAGTATTTAAGTATGCAATAAAATGTTTTGTAGAAAATAGATTTTAACCAGCAGTGCGATTCTCTAAGCGCAAACATCGTAACAGCCTAGATGGCAGCGGCTGTTACAGTGATGAGAGCTTTATCGGTATTCTCTAAGATTAGTTTCTACGCTGTTCGACACTAGCGCCGCATGGCTGTAGGCGGCGTGATTTGAAATTAAATATTTAAATTTTCTTATATGAAATCGGTCACGCCAGGATATCTCAAGCCAAAAAAAACGGTCCTTAGAAAATGACACTGCAAGAATCGAACATGACATTTCGCTCCCCTCCTTGTACTACTTCACCCCCTCAATATTCGGGCGCCATTTTGAGAATTTGCATGACCCAGGAGTCAGGACGCCAGGCCGCCATTGTTTATTGTGTTGATGAAAAGTGCTTGAGTTGATTAATTTCCGCCACTTTAAATCCACAATTTATGCAATATCGTGTAAATTTTCGGCAATGTTTCGAAAGTGTTGTGTGCCCATGTGCAATAATTTACGACAGGACGTTAAATTGCATAAATTACCCGCTGCAGAGGACAGTAAAAACCGGTGGTTAAAGTGCATAGGTTATGAAAATATTGGTGAAATAATCACCACGAACATGTTTGTGTGCCATAAACATTTTGAACAGAGGTTTGTGAACCCGACGACTAATCGTTTGAAGGGTGATGCCTATCCATCCTTGTTTACTGACTTGGAGATTTCCTCAGGACATCCGTCAGCGGTCCTTACAGAAACAGGTAGGTAGAACGTTAGTTCGTCTGTGACAGGTAGGTCTTACTGAATGATTCATGATGAATTGACGATGGATATTTCAAAAACAATCGTCCTTCAACATGCATTTTCGTTCAATGTCATAATTAACAAAGAATTTATATTTAACTTTAATTGTATTAATATTTTCTAATTTTTTAGATTCCAAGAAGACAAGTGATCATAGTTATTCCAAGAAGTGCCACATTGATCATTCATATGCACAACCACCTAATAAAATGACATGCCTTGAAGTTAAGGGTATGTATTAGTATTTTGTACTAAAATAATCCTGGCGTAGAAACTATCCTCTTGCTCTGCTGTGGGTCAACCACCACAATCAACTTATAAATATAATATTTTAGAATAATTGTTTTGGTTGCTTCACTATAATGAATGGTAAATAAAAAATTATACAAAGTCCAAAACCAATTATTAACCTAACAGTAAGTAACACACTTAGCATAGGTATGGAGTGTGTACTGTGTGTGCTGTATGTATGAAGAAGTTGTTTGTTTACAGCCTAAGGAACTCTGAGAAGCCAAGCTTTTTTCATCATAGCATGTTAGCTATTTAATTAAGATCAATGTTATGCTAATTATACTTGCTGGTAATGAATAAATGTCTTTTTATTTTTTATTTTATTTATTTATTTATTAATGTGCACAATATAGTTATCTTACAGATAACTATATTGTGCAGTCATAAAAAATAAATAAGAGATAAGAATTATGGCTTTCTTCACTACATGTAACACATTTCTTTTTCAGATACTTGTACCATCACCTCAATAGATCAGGAAGTTGCTGTTTCATCTTCCAGCTCTGCAATCCAAGGTATTTCAAGGACTTTTTTGCAAAGGGACTTTTTTTGTAATTAAGATTTTCATAAACATGAGTTTTTTTTTCAATTTGTTAATGATTTTTTGTCTTGATCGAAGTACAAGTCGAGAACAGATATATCCTACTAATATTATAAACGCAAAAGTTTGTAAGTACGGATGGATGGATGGATGTTTGTTACTCTTTTTTACATAAAAACTACTGTATGGATTTTAATGAAATTTTACAAAAATATAGCTTATGCATCAGAATAACACATAGGTTACAATTTATAGAGTTTCCACGCGGACGATGTCGCGGGCGGCCACTAGTTGCCACATAATTTTGAACCAGGCCCGGTTCTAGCATAGGACTACATTGTTGATGAAATGTCATAATTGTTTTTTTTTTTTTCAGATACTTGTACTATCATCTCAATGGAGCAGGAGGTTGCTGTTCCATCTTCCAGAACTGCAATACAAGATACAAAAGGTATTTACAAAGACTTTTAGCATAGGGTGTAACTATAATTTTCATCGTCAATTTGTATAATACTTCAATACGTTGTTGCGCGTTCATCTTGAGTGAACTAATGAGCTTAATTTCTTAAATACGTTTGGACATAAACTTAAATATAAGTCACTTAAAATTAAGTTAAAATTTAGTTACCTACTTATCAACTTAAAGGCCGATATCATATTATGATATGTACCATCAGTGATTTCTTTGTAACTATGTCTCATAGTTTCAGACTTTCCTATACAGACTGAAATGTGTTTTTTTATTCTAGCTCTTTATTCGGATGGAAAACCCGTCAGCAAGACCATGAAAAATACAGCAGCGGCAGTATCGTTTTTTGAAGACTTGTTTGACAGTGTCAACGGAGCGGGCACAAATGAAAAAAAATCGAAAGGAAAATTTCTGCGCAAGGCTGTTACAGCAAAATCTGCACATCATAAGTTTTGGGATGAGGCAATTAAAACCTTGAAAGGTATTCAATTTATTTGCAAAGATGGGACACAAAAAAGTGTCCCTTCTCTAAAAAATTGGGTCATTACTCTAAAAAGTTTTGAAAGGGTGTGGGAGCTAATGAATTAAAAAATATATATATTATGAGGCCCCGATATTTCAACTCTGATATTATTGAAAACTTCTTCGGCCAAGTGCGGGCCTATAATTATTGGAGTAATGACCCAACTGCATATGCATTTATAAATACGTTTAAATCTTTGTTAATCACCAGATTTATAAATTTTCACTCTGAAAATTACAATTGTAAAGAAGACGCCAGTCAAAGCATATTAAATATACAGTCGCTTTTTGAGAATGTAAACACTGCACCATCACCTGATTCAGTATCGGCAACTGGTACAACAATAACCGATACTGAATTCATGAGCATTGAATTTGAGGAAAATCTTCAACAGCAGGCGAGACGTGAAAGAATAAATATACATTCTCGAGCATATACAGCAGGATGGGTAACCAGGAAAATTCTTACAAAAATTAAATGCAAAGTGTGCAAAAATAATTTGCTGTCGTACAGCAGCACACATGAATTTATTAAACAAAAAGAATATAAAACAAAAACTCAAAAAAAATTGGTATACCCATCCGAACATGTTGTTTCAAGTTTTGGCAATATAATTACGTGTACAAATGAATATTTGGAACAGCACAGACATAAAACTAATATAAGTGAAACAATCAAACAAGAAATATGTTCCACATATTCATTTGTATTTCTAAATTGTCAATCACACAGAGAAATCGTTCTCGACCATTTGTTGAAAATTTCAATTAAACTATGCATATTTAACTGGTGCAATGTAATAAATAAAATATTAAAAGGGACTGACATACAAAAGGGCTGAGAAATGTAACTTGCATCCAATGCAAAAGAAGGCTGTTCTTAAATATAAGAAAAAGATAAAAAATAAAAACGTATTTAAATAATCATTTTGTTTTAATTGTAACTTCCGTAATGTATTTATTTTTGAATTAACAAGGGCCGTATTTTCAATCGCCGGACAGCACATTTATTCCTAGGAACAAATGTCTGGCGATTGGAAATATTGGCCATAAGGAAAAGTCCCAATTATTTCAAACCGAGCACCCTAATTAAGGCTGAACATTTTGATTCCTCAGCCAAAAAGAAAAAAAAAAAGAAATGTCATGTTTAATTGCCAAAAAAAAAAAAAGAAATGTCATGTTCAATTCTTGCAATGATACAAAGACAATGTAGGCGACATGGCGGTCTGAACGTTAGTTCTTCTGAGTAGTCTGTGAAATCGGTATTCTCTAAGCAAAACAGCCACAAACTTCGACTACAGCCTCGACGTACGCTTACAACTTTTAATGTCAAATGAAAAGCTACAATTTCGTGGCTGTAGCCTAGGATTTTCGGTCCATTTACATTGTGTTTAGTTTATGTTAGTGATATTTGAAGTTGGATTACTCTTTAAAAATGTAAGTATTTAATACCTACCTAATATAATATTACTTTACAATCTATTTAAAAATGCAGAACACATGAAGCAGTAATTTAAAGAAATTACGTAATTGTTTTTTGTGATAACAGGGCCGCAAGTCTTGTGTATGTTGTACCTTCTAAAAGAAGCTAACCTACCTACCTTAATAATAATTGTCTAGGTACTTATTAATTGACCTTTGTAGTTAAATATTTGATCCAGTGTAGTATCTACTATCTTCTGTGTTACAACTTACACCTAGTTCGCACTGAGTTAAGGTAGGGCCTAAGTATAAGTATGTACATGCTATGTATAAGTTATAGTGAAACTTTGTATTTCTATTTTACTAATCTATTATTATTACCTATCTACTACTATACATGAAGTGACGACAACATTATTTTATTTTTTCCAGATTCTATAAACTATCTTTTTTGACCATTGGAAGCTACCAGAATATAGTTGGAAAATCTCTTTTTAATTATGAGTTACAACCATCTGCTTATTGAAATTGAAACAAAGGTACTTAAGGTAATTATATATAATATATTATATGTACCTATATAAAGTTCCCTGTGTCGACGCTTTAGCTCTTTAACTCTATCTTTTGTTGCAGGTTTTATGACATAATTAAAATTCGTGTGATCGGCTGTGTTAATGGTACTTTGGTGGCCATGATTCGTCCCAAAATACAAGAAGAATGTTATTACTGCAAAAAAACCATTCACGAAATGATTTAATTGTAGGTGTTATATTATATACTTAATATAAATTTATTAAAATATAAAAGTATTTAACCTTTAAATAAAAATATTTGTTATCTTGAAAAATGATTTTTAAGGGGGGGGGGGGGGGGGGGGCTACAGCATCACCTGGAGCAACTAAATAGAGACAGCATATTTGTTATGTATGAAAAAAATATATGTTTGCAGTTGACATTTAATAGTGAAAAGGCAGTTGATAATTTACTTAATATAATATCAATTATTCACAGGTGATTCTGCTTATGGACAGAGATCCTACTTGATGACCCCATGTGCCAATCCTGAGCCTGGTTCTCCAGAGAATCACTACAATACACTGCATAGTACAGCAAGGAATAATGTCGAAAGGACCATTACAATTTTTAAAGGCAGATTTAGATGTTTAGAAGAAATTTGGGCAAATGAAGTGTTGCAAAGTGAGCGTCATCACATAGAACTGGCATCTCTAGGCACCCTAGAACATGGTCGGGCTTGCCAACATCAACTTATATGTTATGGTCTGGGAGACGATAAATAATAGTGTAAATTGCTTTTTTACATGTATGTCTTAATTGTTAATACATACATAGTTAAGTAGTACTTATAATAATTTTTTTTTACATTATAGTATTGGAGTAAAAACTAAATCATAGCTTTTATTCTATTTTGCATCAAAGTTACTTTTTAAATATGACTTATTTATTACTTCCTCTATATAATAGTAATTATTTTAAATAAAAATATTATGAAATTAAAATCAAAGTTTATTATTGTTAACCACAAAAAATAATTACTTAAATTTCATTCTTCATGTTAGAGCTAGTTATTAGGAGCTCTAAACTGTAGTATTGTTTCAAGTGATTGCCGTGTGACGTCAGATATGATGTCACCTAAGCGGTCTATTGCTGCCGCCATTATGATGGGGCCCTGTGCAGCGGCCTCCCGCGCCCTTGCTAAGGCCTCTCGCTTGCTCTTTGATGGCAATAAACCATTCAGGAAAGATTGCCATCTTGAAATAACGCGACGCTGTAACGGGGGAGATGTCTGCGTATTAATTTACCATTTCAACTCTATCTTGTATTCATAATTTCATTTCATACACCTTAAAACTCATCTGGTGAAGTAGCAATTACTGGTGTTAGTAGATTTTCAGCTATAGTGTCTCCCATAACAGCAGCTGCAGTTTCGTCCTAAAAATCAATATACTTTTTAAAACCCAAATACATTGAGTAGGCAATTACTTAAATATCTAAAATTATTGTTGACTTATATTTACATAGAAGGCATTGAAAAATACTGAAGAGAAATACTGGTACGTCGGTCGTCGTACGAGAAACATAATACGTGATAGTAAAATAATACTTACTTGTTCAAATCAGATTGTTTATGTTCACTGTGCGATGCACAACAATTCGCAACAACGTTTTGGTTAGATACCACTGATTTAGCGAACACACATTATTTCACATGTTCCCCATGTTGTATCACAAAATATTTTAAGTGATTTTCGTAGGTCGCTCGAATCGACCCATATCCAATTTAAAGCATACAAGACATTAGTGTGGCACTTGACCTTCTAACATGTTCGAGTGGATTTTTTAATTTTTTCACATAAAAGAGTTTAAATAGGTTACGTTTTTCACATGTTTAGTGTTTTTGTTTACAAACAACTCTGCTTATGATTTGACAGGTAACTTTTTTTAACTGTCACTTTAATAATGCTAAGACCACATTTACTAGAAATATTTTTACCTTTTTCTCAGCAATTTGATATTATTCTTACACAAATACATTCAAGTCATTCGTAAATATAACTTTGTATTCAAAAGTGCTAATAAAATAATAGTTATGACAAAGAAACAGCCAATATTTACGAGATAAAATTATATCGATAGTGCAAATACGGCTGCGCCCATCCCTCAAAAACAGCCTTGCGGACAGCCGTGCGCTCACGCAGCCGAGAGATCGTCGACGAGCTAATAGAGCTTAGAGAATACGAAAAATAACGCCTTGACCACAGCGAACGATGTGACGGCTGTGACATCCGTGATCACAGCGACGAACACAGCCTCAACACGTCGCTTAGAGAATCGCCTAGCTGCTTTGTCTTTTATTACAGTGAGTACGTACCTTATAACTAAGTGAAGTCCACCAAGAACAACTGCAGAAAGAAGAAAAATCTAAACAAAGTAGACAATTATCTACTTATTCGTACTACAATCACAGATTACAAAATAGTTATGCTACAATACTGTTTTTTATTTAAAACTAGCAGTTTCTCGTCCGAGTAAATATACTATCGGGTATACCGCGGGAATACTGTACTTTTCCGGGATAAAAAGTAGCCTATGTTTTAATCCAGAGCCTAAACTAGGTACTAACATACCAGATTTCATATAAATTAATTCAGTAGTTTTTGCGTGAAAGAGTAACAACCATCCATCCATCCATTCATCCACCATCCATCCATATTCCATACCTACATCAATCCTCACAAACTTCCACATTTATACTATAGTACAAACCCATTCTCAAAATGTGTCAAAGAAGTGACCCCCAGGGGTATCTTTCTGGGATGCATTAGACCGGAATGGAAAATCTATACATATAAAATCCTTTGTCCTGAATGACTGACGGATCAACGCACAGCCTTAACCGCTGATCGTACAGACCTGAAACTTGCAGGGCTTGCTCTTTAAGGGATATTTCGAAATTCGACTCCTAAGGGGGTGAAAAGGGGGAAAACAGTTTGGGGCTACGTGATTCCTTGGTCCAATCTACTTCATATTTTGCACAAACATTATGTAACAGAATTGATGGAATTCGTGTATCATAGTTTATTGAAATTAGTCCCCTAACGGGAATAAAAAGGGAAAGAAAGTTGTTTGGGAGCGATTTGCTTTAAAGTTGATATAAATACTCCTTAGTGCTTTTGATTGAAAGCTCCCATTCACAAACGATCGATCGATTTAGTTTTTACAATTTAAACATTTATTGGATTCGTAGTCGCAAGGAAATCGGTTTAGATAAAAATTGAATATAGCCTGAGATCCTAGGACCGCCTTACTACACTTTTTTTAATTATGAAACTCGTATATATGAGTAAATTTTGTTCTGATTTTTGACGCCCGAAGCAAAAACTAGCTGGTAGGTCTTACACTAATCATTTTGTGTAATAGTTTATCGTTAGCAATTTACTTTCAAATACGAATTAATTTCCAATTTGATCAAAGCAATCGATAGCCCGTGAGTGGGGAGCTTTATTTTTATTTTGACATATTATAATATTGTCATCATGTTGAAAAATAAATCTGACAAGAATTCGAAAGTTAAATTTTCAATGAAAATATAAGTCTTTGAAAAACTAGGCACTTAGATATTTCCGATTGCTCCATTTAATTATATATGTTACCGGCCAAACCCGATTTCAGAACAAAGTAGTTTTGCCTAGGCTAAACTGGTTCTTCCTATACGCGATAGGATTAACTAGTATATCCTAGTCCAAACTAATTTGTCCTAAGCCCGATAGGACAAACCAGTTTAGCCTAGGCCAAACTAGTTGATCCTGATATTAATACGCACACTCTAGGACAAATAACTATAGGAATAATGTTTAGGTCTGCAGCTACGAAACATTCAGTTGGATCAGGCCAAGGTTTCGTGTGATGCAGCTGCATCAAAAACTGTTCCACAAACAGATGCAAGTGCAAGAAGGCAATGATACTCTGCAATTCTAAATGCCACCAAAGCACACCATGTAAAAATAAATAACAATTTTAATTATTGAGATATGATTATTGCTTTTATTTAAAAAACACTTATTATATTTTGTTATTGTTTGTATAACCAATAATATATCCATAGCTTTTATAATGACGAATCATTATCGTTTTAATAACTAATTTTTTCCAATTATGGAGTATTTTATTCAGTTTATATATTTATTTAGACTTTCTAGATATACCATAATGTTTAGACTAGGCCGTACTAGTTTATCCTGGAGTGTGCGTATTAATATCAGGATCAACTAGTTTGGCCTAGGCTAAACTGGTTTATCCTATTGGGCTTAGGACAAATTAGTTTGGACTAGGATATACTAGTTAATCCTATCGCGTATAGGAAGAACCAGTTTAGCCTAGGCAAAACTAGTTTGTTCTGAAATCGGGTTTGGCCGGTAACATATATATTTCATAAAACATATATTATATACTAGCTGATGCCCGCGGCTCCGCCCGCGTAAATACAGTAACCCACGGGAACCTTACATATAAGATGTCCCGCGATAAAAAGTAGCCTATGTCCTTCCCCATGGTCTACTTTATATCTGTGCCAAATTTCATGATAATCGGTTTAGTAGTTTTTACGTGAAACTGAAAATAAAGTATCCCACGGAAACCGTACATTTTCCCGCTATAAAAAGTAGCCTATGTCCTTTCTCAGTCTCTAGACTACCTATGTACCAAATTTCATTTAAATCGGTTCAGTAGTTTTGGCGTGAAAGATGGACAAACAGACACACAGACACACACTATCCCATTTATAATATAAGTATGGATATTTCTGTAGAATATTTTGAGTGTATAATTAAATTTCTTTCTCTTTTGTTGTTGTATGTAATATTAATTTATTTGTGCTTGATTTATTACTGTTAAATATTTAGGTTTTTAGTTTTTAACCCATAGATATATAATATTAATAAGAGGTTTTAACCCAAAACAATGACTTAAATTTTTTTTTTGTTTTTTTTTTTTGTGCGCGCTAATCTCCGAAACTACGGAACGGATTTTTATAAAATTTGTTACCGTAGTAGGTAGTTTAGGCTATGAATAAACACATATGACTCACTTTTTATCGCAGATTTTTTTTGGGTACCTACGGCTTTCACGCGGTTAGGATAGCTCTGCTTACAATTTTGTCTAGGTATTTCAATTCAATCGGTTCATTACCATAGATATATATAGTACTGTAGTATATAATAAATCTATGGTTCATACCTGCAAAAAGTTTTATCAATCTAAAGAATAACATAGTATTTAAAAATGCTATAGAATAACGAGATATTTGAATTGGTTAAAACTTTACCTAGGTATTACCTAATCATTAAGGTGTATGAGGAATAAATAAGGAGGAATAAGTAAGAAGCTCGATGGATTCGTGGTCGAACTGCTAACTCATCTTTATACATCAAAAGATTTTCGAAATCATTAAAATACTAATTATCGGCTACAAAGAAATCCTTACTTAATCTTATACCTAAACGCGAAAGTTTGTATGTACATAATATGTTTAGTTTTTCATGCACTACACTACGTAACGAATTTTGGTGAAATTTGGTATGGTAGTAGTTTATCCAGAATTAACACAGAATAATTTTTGCAGCTTACAGTTCCCAATCCCGGTATATTTCTTGAGTGTACGAAGTCGCAGGAAACGATACAACTGGCTGTGCAGTGCCTACACCATTACGTATTCAATTTTGGTAGTGGTATTTTTCTGAACAAGCTTTCCCTCTGACTTAAACCAATTTCACGCGAGCGAAGCTGCGGGCAAAAGCTAGTAATATGATAAAATTTGGTTTTGGTACAAAAAACAAAGCACAATATCATACCTACCATAGTCGACATATTTTCAAGCAAGCTTTCTCGATTCTACTACCTCACCTAGTGATTTGGATTATAAATTCCATACTATGAATCACATGAATCACAGATCAATTGGGGACGTTGAGATAGATCCTAATGACATACTAAAACTGCTGAAGTCCGTTTATTTGAATAAGGGCGCTGGGCCTGACCACGGAATATAAAACTTGTGTTTTATATTCCGTGGGCGATATCTCCCCTGTAGTGGTGGTTATTGAGTGCGCCACTAGCATTGGTTGCTCCCCTAACCATATATGTATATATTCAAACTCAAATGAGGAAGAATATGTACCAAGCTTTTGGAAATCAGCATTTGTTACACCTGTACATAAGGGTAAATTAAGTACCTACCTACATATAGTCAATATTAGGAACTACATGCCAATATCAAAGCTTTAAATTTTTGCCAAACTTTTTGAGAGCATTATACATCAACAGGCTTATTCTGGACTTAAATGCTGGTTCATACCTGAATAACATGATTTTCTAAAAAAAGCGCTCAACAGCCTCAAATCGTCTTCTAACTTATGACCATGTTAATTCGAGTATGGATTAAGGCCCACAAGTGGATTTAATATTTACGGACTATAGCAAGGCCTTTGATAGTATCGACCACTGTATCTTAATACTCCAGAAGTTGTCTTATGCGGGTATACGTCGAAATCTTCTCCGTTGGTTTTCCTCGTATAGGTATTGGTAATAGATCCCAAGCAGTAGCAATTAACGGTTTCATTTCTAGATGGACAGGTATTAATACCTTCTAGTGAACACCAAGGCTCTCTGTTGGGACTAATGCTCTTATTGCTATCTTCCTTGGCGACATTACCTTTTATTTTCGCTATTCAAAATTTTGTTGTATGCAGACGACACAAAAATATTGAAAATAAAATCCTCGTATGATGACTGTCCCCTCTTAGACGAGGATTTGAATAGATTTAGTAATAAGTAACTATAGGTACTGTGTAATTAATAAATTAGACCTTAATGTACCCAAGTGTTTTACCATAAATTTTAGTCGTACAGTATTATTTAAATAAGTATAAATAAGGTACTAGTATTTAAGAAATCGATTAAAGATCTTGGAGTTATTATTGACTGTAAATTATTTTTTGATGAGCACATATTATACTAGGGCCTCAAAAGCTTTAAGCTTCGACCTTCGTCGTTATAAGGTCTTGTAATAAATTCAAATCTATTCCTTTTACTGTGCATACGTTCGCAGTCTTTTGGAGTCCAACCAGTGGCGTAGCGTGGATGTCTGCCACCGGGGCGGATGACAAATTTGCCGCTCCCTTACTTAGGTCTTGCCGCCCCATTTAGGTTTTTTGTATACAATACATTACCTACATACATTAATTCTAGAGAACTATCCGGCAAGAACAGTCATCGTTATTTTGCATTTTACAGGTTAGATTTTAAATCTAAAAAAAATTCTTAGTTGAAATTATTTTACTTCAACCATTTAGATCACATTTCAACAAATAAATTTTAACGAATACTAGAACTTTATTGAAAAAAATATAAGTAGCTAAGAAGTTACTAAAACCGAACTTTCGTCTTTAATTATAAAATACATCTACTTTTTATAAGAGCGAAGTATATTATTGCACCATCATTTTTTTGTACCAGGTTTTTCTTTATGAAAGTTTAAAATATTAAAAATACATAAATAGTTTATAATTTTGCGCAAAATGACTCCCGCCGATCGCTCGTGTCGACTCGAGCGATATGTGCACGCACGCTCAATTAGGCGAACTACAACGTTCTACCTCGTCCAATAGTTTTCACTAAGTGCGAGAAATGAAAACTAGCGTTGTTTTGTAATAATACATATTATTTTATTAGCTAACACACGTTTAGGCTAGGCTATTACCTCATCGCAAAACTTAAACAACACTTTACACCACAGGTACCTAGGTAGGTGTAAATAGAAGAGTGTGATTTTGCCGCCCCCTTAAAAGTGCCGCCCGGGGCGGGCCGCCCCCACCACGCTACGCCACTGAGTCCAATTTTCATGAAATTTGGTATACAGTAACAGGGGATTACAGGGGGATAAATCGGTCTACATCGATTATATCGTTTTTAAGTTAGGTACATATATATCGACGGAAGAAAAAAGAAAGGTCGTAACTGACAACTTTTACTAAAAAGCGTTTTAAACCCTTTTGAATGTTTTAATTTTTTGTGCGCCGAATGCTCTTACTCCCGTAACTCTATGGTAAATACTCAATAGTTACGATTTTAGGATTTTTAAAATTTGCCTTCTTTTTTATGATTTACTAGCGACCCGCCCCGGCTTCGCACGGGCACAATACTGATACTTATACTACAGATAACAGAATGTCTTTAAACCTCTAACAAAACGGGTGAAATTTAGTCAAAACAAACAGAAACAAATTAATATAGGTACCTACTAATACTTAATGAAATAAGTAAGTGGGTATACTTTTATCGTATGAAATACCTACACTTTTCAGAACTAACAATATAACAATCACTAAAAAAATAGTTGCTCAAGTTACAAGTATCTATCCATCATAGTTACAACGAAACGAACACAAAACAAAAAATTTACTCATAGATCTAAACTCGCACGCCTTGGCGACGACGCGACGACGCCCACTTCGCAACGGGCCGTGCAGCAGAAATCGTAATATTTTAATTTCGCCATAACTTCAAAACCAAACATCCAATTTTAATCAATAAAAGACCAAATATTATCTACATAAACTGTACTTAGTGATGAAATAATTTATTTTGATGAGGATTAATAGCATGAGTAAAATAAACGCGTTTAAATGTAGTCCAAAAAAAATTCAAGATTTCTAAATAAAAAAATGGTTGTTGTGCCTCACTCGACATAGATAGGTATAGTGTGTCGCGGACTTTTTTGTAGATATTTATAAGATCTACAATTAATTAGAACATTTTATGGTTCTATCTTTTATAGTTTAGGCAGCGTACGCAAAATAAGTAACTTTTCTGTTTGATTTTTTACACCTTGTGTCCGAAAAACCCAAATATCTTACGGAACCCTATTTTTTTCCAAAATAAAATTTAGCCTATGTTACTCGTGGATAATGTAGCTTTCGAATGGTGAAAGAATTTTTGAAATCGGTCCAGTACTTTTTGCGCCTATTCATTACAAACAAACAAACAAACAAACATACAAACAAAGTTTTCCTCTTTATAATATTAGTATAGATGAGTTATGACCAAGAAACGCAGTAAGTAACAAAAAAAAACCTTATATTTTTCTTGTTTTCGATTACGCCAATTGGTTGCCTGTTTTAATTATTATATATCTATGGTTGCCTGTAATAAAATGTAATGTTACGCCGGCTTTATAAAACATCGATATTATTCGTGGCGCGTGTTACGTTTCCGCTGCTCGTGATTTTGCTCGATGATAAATAATAATTTTTCTAGTAACTTTTTTGAAATTTGCACTTTTGTTAAAAATACAAAATAAAAACATTATATTTCACTTTTAAGTATTTTTCTTACCTCATAATTACATCTCTATTATGTTCTTAAAATTATACAAGTAAAGAAATTAAAACATTATTTACGAAGACGTTACTGATAATATTTTGTTTGCAGCATTATCACTGCTTCCTTAAAGAGAAATGAAATCAGTTAAAGCTTTTATTTTTATTTTCTTGACCAGTGTTTTTCAACCTGTGGGTCGCGACCCCCTGGGGGGTCGCCTGAGGTCGAGAGAACTTTAGTAAAAAAACAATATACATTAAAAATATTGATTTATTAAGTAAGAGAATTTTAACAAAAGGATAAACTCATAAATCGATCATTGATATCATCGATGTATGTAATTGTAAAATAATGTGTTTGACGTACTATAATATTATGTACTTATATCCGAATCCTAATGAAGAATGTTAATAGGTATACAAAATTGCTTAAAACGATTCTCCCAGTAATGCTTGTATCTATACAAATACACTAGTTTTTGTTTCATTGAAAAAGATCGAGTATTAATGGATTTATAGACATTTTAAATTCTCGTAAATTTCGCGCGCCGTAGCAGGCGCTCGTGGAGCGTGTGACGTCACGGCACAGTGCTGGCCGAGTTACCTAGTACAAATAATGCTTGCGCTCAGCTATTATTGCAGTGTTTTATATTGTTTCTCCGTACATTAAGTAATATTAAGTTTAATAAGTGTCTATTAGTATTAAGTAGTGTAATATTAGTGTATAATGTATATAATATTTATGTGCAGTAAGTACAACGGATGACGGATTTGAATTAGAAACGGTACCAGCCTGAACAACACCCTGATAAAAGAATATTTAAAAATTATAAATTAGTTCTATTTTAAATTAAAATAGAAATCATTTTCAAGTTGGCTGGTACTGACTTCAAAATTATGAAGGTTGGGTAGTAATAAATTAGAATTTCAGCCAAATTTAAAAGGTTTATTTTATTTAAACTATTTGAAAAAATAAGTTTTATTTCATGTTTTTTTGTGCATTTTTACTTTGGAAGTCAGTTTAATTTTTTGTTAAAAATAATATTTTTTCCCTTTCTATTGATATTTGTAAAATTATTAAAACATAGTTTAAAATAAACGATCGAATGTATAATATTGAATACGCGCCATTAGCTTTCATTGGGTATTGTAAATAAGATGATAATGATGATGAAGATTACTGTAAATTACATAGTGGCATATGCTTGCAGGCTTTTAAACAATGCCGAAATTTCCAAACGCGTATCTTTAAAGACTGAGGATTTCTGTTCAGTGCTTTTGGATCCAGGGTATACATTGGAGCAAAATTAACTTTTTAGTAATATATGCTTGGACAACTTTAGAAAAGTTTTAATCACCATAATATGGTCCATATGTGTACATATAAATTTCGAGGATTTCCCTCGATTCCTCATGGATTCCATCATCAGGCAACACCTATACTAGCAGAAGGTGTTGCATCAGGTCACCACTATGAGTATGATGTCAAAAGGACCAATTTGGGATTATACTCTATACATAAAAAATAATTTTGAAAATCGGTCCACAGACGGCGGAGTACCTCGGAGTATCGTTGAACATACAAAAAAATAAAACAATATAGTCTATATATACATTACTAGCGGCCCGCCCCGGCTTCGCACGGGTAAAATACTGATACTAATACTGCGGATACCTTAACTCCCCTCCCGCACGCGCACCCCCGCCTTGGTGACGCCCACTTCACAACGGGCCGTGCAGCAAAAATCGTAATATTTTAATTTCGCCATAACCTCAAAACAAAACGTCCAATTTTAATCATTCAAAGACCAAATATTATCTACATAAACTGTACTTAGTGATGAAATAATTAATTTTGATAAGAATTAATAGCATGAGTAAAATAAACGCGTTTAAATGTATTCCAAAAATTCTTTCTAAAAATTTCTAAAGATTTCTAAATAAGAAAATGGTTGTTGTTCCTCACTCGACATAGATAGGTATAGTGTGTCGCGGACTTTTTTGTAGATATTTATAAGATCTACAATTAATTAGAACATTTTATGGTTCTGTATTTTATAGTTTAGGCAGCGTACGCAAAATAAGTAACTTTTCTGGTTGATTTTTTACACCTTGTGTCCGAAAAACCCAAATATCTTACGGAACCCTACTTTTTTCCAAAACAAAATTTAGCCTATGTTACTCGTGGATAATGTAGCTTTCGAATGGTGAAAGAATTTTTGAAATCGGTCCAGTACTTTTTGAGCCTATTCATTACAAAGAAACAAACAAACATACAAAGTTTTCCTCTTTATAATATTAGTGTAGAAGTGTAGATACAGCCGAATCCTTTTTTTGGAAGTCGGTTAAAAAGAGCAATCGCATAACCTACCTAAAACATATGATTTTTAGCATGTAGATAAGATATTTTTAACTTTAATAGTAAGTTTAAGGTACGGGCGACGCGGTGAAACTGAGCGAGTATTGCGATGTATTGTGCAGTGACGTCATCGCCCCGAGCGCCGGTCGACGGTCTGGTGGAATCTCGAGTCGCGCACTTACTTTGGAATTAAATATCTCGGAAACTACACGGCGTATCGAAATAATTTTTTCACTCATATTTTTTATTTTCAACTGAGTTTACGGAGAGCTAAAAAACAAAATTTGTGAACATTCTTCATTATGGAGATGCATAAAAACGTCGTATGGAATGAATATTTGCAACACTGTAACATACACATGATAAAAAAGCGAAGGGTCGGGGGGTCGCGAAATATTTTTTCATACAAGGGGGGTCGCATCATGAAAAAGGTTGAAAAACACTGTTCTTGACAATACATTCTGGACTGTAGTTATAACGCTGTAACGTATTACTGTCTGTAGACGCTGTAACTAACATAAAGTGTGGTTTTATACAACTTTAGATAATACTTTCGTACGCAAAAGAAACAGCTATTTTTTGTACGCTTGTTGTCCATAGATAGTTCATAGTAGGTACCAGTAAATGTCTAGCACCTATAGAACAAAATTTATGACCAAACATAGACTACCTAATGATTGGTCTCGCTGGGCGGTTGAGCTCCCAGCGAGACCAATTATTCATCTATGTGACCAAATTATCAAAGTTTGCAAATGTTTTTTGGCTCTGGTGAACAAATATTATTATTGTCAATTACTATGTTTCTGTTTTCTTCCGTCGATATTATGTTTTTTCTTCCGCCGTGCAACTATATAGGGTCTCATTGGCAGTTTGGTAAATTTTTGCGTTGTTCGGAAATTCGGAATGTGGTGGGTTCGAAGTTCGTAGTCTAGATATGAGCGCCGATGGGTGGTAGGTCGGCGGCGGCGCGGCGCGCCGACTTTTTTGCGTTGGCGGCGGCGGCGTCGGCGGCGTGACCTTGAAAGGGTTGAAGTTTGTACTTGGTAGTAAAAAAAGTGAAGTTTACTTTATTTATTGGGTAACATACAATTACAATGCAATACAATTTATGGAACTTTTTGTAGTGGTGAAAAAGACAACGTAATAATACAATTTCAAAGTAGGAACTACTTTGGAATTGTTAACAGTGATTTGATTTCAAAGAGCGTAATCACTGTAATCTTTTTCTATTTTCGTTTTGTAAACGGCCACATTTTCAAGAACTGACGTCGAAGCCATTTATATAACTGACTGTGTAGGCTCTCTAGTGATCAACCAATAATAGCGGAGATCTCAGCCTGAAACACGGTGCAAAATCTCCCAAACAAGCATATCTGCCTGTAGATGGCACGCCCCCGTAGTCCAGCGCCATCCCGGTTGTGTTTCTAAGTCTGTCCATAAACCAAGTATTGGCCCTAAGATGAACATTAATACGGACCCAGTCCTCCCTAGAAATTATGAAAACTAGGTATAGCTTCTAGAAGCTATGCACCTTGATCATGGCGTCCAATGGCATTGCCATGACAGGTCCCTCAAGAAGAGACTGTTGCAGTTGTCCAAGTAGGGTGGAGGCCCGTTTATCCTACCTATAAATAACCCGAAATAACTTTCTTAGCCTGCATAATATGAACAAGGAACAGAGGAAGTGGAGTCAGGTGAATCAGGGTTTCAAATGAAGCGGTGGGTACGGAAGAGACCGCACCCCTGATTATCAGACAGGCCAGCCTCTGTACACTATTTAATGTTTTGATGCAGTTGACCTGTACGGCTTTTTTTCGCCTCATATGTGACAATCGCCTCACTATAGCATGTATAACTAAGCATAGCACTGCCATCAACCGAAGGTATCATTTAGAGCTGACTTCTGTCTTGGGCAGGACCACAGAGCACATCTAGCCTTTTTCATAATGTCTTCTATGTGATTATTCCAAGTAAGCCCCATAATATCTAGGATCACTCCAAGATATTCGGCCTCGCTTGCAGACGTGGTAGTTTTCCCGAAGAGTGTTGGAAGTTTTAGTTCCTTCAACTTCCTCTTATTGGTGTTAGGTATCAATACTGTCTTATTAGCGTTGACGGTTAGCTTGACCATTTTGCACCAATTTTGCACCTCATTGCATTAGCCCAGCGACTACTGTTGCGCATCTGCCCACCAGTCACCACTAGTATCGCTAAGTCGGATTAGAGCTTGGCTCTCGACTCGGAGGTCGTGGGTTTGATTCCCGCATTGGAAAAAACAAAAAAAAGTCGTTTTCAAGTTTGGTTAGGACATTGCACGCTGATCACCTTATTGTCTGACAGGAAAGGTGATCCATGCATCGGATAGGCAAGTAAAAAGTCGGACCAGCGCCTGATCTCTCGCCAGTCGTGTCAGTTATCCGTCCCACTGTATTACAAGAGTAAAGGAAGAGAGAGTGCTGGCGTGCTCTTGTGTATTGTGCACATACTAGGACACTATAAGATTAACTGCTGGCCTGGTTTCAATAAAACCGGCCACCGACACCGAATCGGTATGAGGTGCTTTTATAATTATTAAGTCGACAGCGTATCCTTAAGCATAGAGCCTACTATTGTTCAGTTCTTTTAGTAGCCCATTCACTACCAGGGACAACTCCAGCGGCGACATTTCACATTACCCCACCCCTCCCTGTGGGCATTTTTGGGTCAACCTGCTCCTGAGCGTCAAGCCCATGATAGTTGATGACGCTACTCTGTTGTTTAGCGTAGCTTTGATCCACTCTAGTAATTCTTGAAGCCAGGCTATCAGGGTGGAGTTTTTGCCGAACGCGCCTTCAATATCTAGGAAGGCGCTTAGCGCAAACTTCCTATTCTCAATGGCTTTATCAATGCGATCTACTAGCTCGATCTACTCGATCAATCAGTAGATCTGCCTTTCTAGTAAGCACGTTGTCTTTTATGCAGAACTCTTTATGAGATAGGTGTCACTTATGTGGATGTTCTCGTTCGTCTCCTCGTTTAAAGCATGAAAGAAGTAAGGCTTATATGGGTATATATGACTTGGGTAATATGAATGCTCATAGTTACTGACTGAAATTATACATTACGAGAATCCCTCTCGCACACTCGGCGCGCCGATGTATTTTCGCGGCGGCGGCGGCGCAGCAAAATCGTCGGCGGCGGCGGCGCGGCAAAATCGTCGGCGGCGGCGGCGCGCCGGCGCGGCGCTCATATCTAGTTCGTACCCTGGTGAAATATTTTTGTAATACATTTTTTAATCTAACTAGTAGCAGCTCCGAGCACGGAGCATTTAAGTAATATGATTTAATAAGCTCGGTTACTCAGGTATTATGTTTTATTTAATATACTACCTAGTAGTTAACTAAGTAGTTCATGATTATGTATCTAATATAGGTTCCCAGGAACATGGGAATCTTGATTTCTGAGCCAGTATACCCAGAGCCGGTAAAGAGCCAGTACTAGCTCTCACTAGAGTCCAGAGAGACAATTTTTCATTCTTACTTATATACTACTAGCTTTTCCCGCGGCTCTGCTTGCGTTAATATAGTAGGTATCGTGTATCCTAAGAGAATACTGTAGGTACTTTTTCGGGATAAAAAGTAGGTAGCTGGTAGCCAATGTGTTAATCCAGAGCTCAGACTACTACCACACCTAACTTCATCAAAATCCGTTCAGTTCAGTTTTTGCGTGAAAGACTAACATCCATACATCCATCCATCCATCCTGTCAAGTGTCTAGCTGTTATAAATGACATTGACATTTGACTCAACACGTGTGTGTTCGATTTTCAGCTCTATTGTTTCAGCGCAGAGTTCTAATTTCAATGTTTTGAATTTTCTACGGCCTTACGGATTCCGGATCATAATATTGTCCCAGCCTGAGGGGACACACCGTATGCTTGTAGTAGTGCAATCAAATCGAAAGCTAACTAGGTGTTTAACTGTTCGTTTCTCTTTAATCTGTGACACTCGCTAGGATTTAGCTTTTCTTTTGGCATATATTAAGAGTCGATTTTATGCTATTCAACTTTAAATAAAAAAAGTCAAAGTCACTGTCATAACCAGCGTTGCCGATTTGTGGGGAATTCCCCAAACTGTGGGGAATTTCAAGTCGATTGGGGATTTATTGGGGTTTGGCATTATGTGGGGAAAATGCGGGGATTTTAACATGATGTCAAAATCTTATTCTCATCGATAAATATTTCATCATTCATTATCGACACGACATCGACCTTTTTTAAAATCATTATGTATGGCATGGCACAATATCTCTAGTTTCAAACTACTAGTAGATTGACATTTGCTTATGATTCTTCAACGTTTTATGTGTGATGCCTACATGTAATGCGCTGGCTTCATTGTTGTTTTTAGCTGATAAGTTCGATAAGTTAATCTACACTAATATTATAAAGAGGAAAACTTTGTATGTTTGTTTGTAATGAATAGGCTCAAAAAGTACTGGAAATTCTAATTCTATTCGAAAGCTACATTATCCATGAGTAACATAGGCTAAAATTTATTTTGGAAAAAAATAGGGTTCCGTAAGATATTTGGGTTTTTCGGACACAAGGTGTAAAAAATCAACCAGAAAAGTTACTTATTTTGCGTACGCTGCCTAAACTATAAAAAATAGAACCATAAAATGTTCCAATTAATTGTTGATCTTATAAATATCTACAAAAAAGTCCGCGACACACTATACCTATCTATGTCGAGTGAGGCACAAAAAGAGGCCATTTTTTTATTTAGAAGTCTTGAATTTTTTTTGGACTACATTTAAACGCGTTTATTTTACTCATGCTATTAATCCTTATCAAAATAAAATATTTCATAACTAAGTAAAGTCTATGTAGATAATATTTGGTCTTTGAATGATTAAAATTGGATGTTTGGTTTTGAAGTTGTGGCGAAATTAAAATATTACGATTTCTGTTGCACGGCCCGTTGCAAAATGGGCGTCACCAAGGTGGGGGTGTGCGTACGGGAGGGAAGTTTAGATCTATGAGTATTTTTTTTGTTTTGTGTTCGTTGTAACTATGATGGATAGATACTTGAATACCTATTTATTTAGTGTTTGTTTTATTGTTAGTCCTGAAGAGTATAGGTATTTCATACGATAAAAGTATACCCACCTACTTATTTCATTGAGTTTTAGCAGGTACCTATCTGTTTATTTTGACTAAATTTCGCCCGTTTTGTTAGAGGTTTAAATACATTCTGTAGTATTAGTATAAGTGTTGTACCCGTGCGAAGCCGGGGCGGGTCGCTAGTATATTATATAACAATGAATCCCCATATCCATTGGTCACGGCATCACGTGTGAACGGCTTGACCAATTTCCCTAATTCTTTTTTTTTTTGTTGTGTTTGTTTCAGGAGAAGGTTCTTATGCAAGAAAAATTAAGAAAGTAGCGTGGAACGATAGAATTAAAGAAAACTTATTGATTATATTAACTGTTTGAGTCTTTATTTTTATTAATTACTTATACTTATGCGAATTATACTCAGCTAGTAGAATTTTGTTTAATTTTTTTTAAAAACCTATGTGGGGAATTTGTGGGGAATCAGCGGATTTTTGTCCCCAAATTGGGGAATTCGATCCCGATTTTTGGGGAAATATATAAATTAGCATTGGCAACCCTGGTCATAACCAATTGTCAATTTGTCAAAATATTTGAATTGTCACTGTCAGAAAAAAGGCTTTCGTTTGCGTCGATAAATCTCCAAGCTAATTTCAAAATTATTCGAAATAAATGTAAACAAAGGATTAATGTTAAAATAATGTATCTTAGCTTTGTAATTATTCAAGTAGTTAATCAAAAGTTTATATTGTAGTTCTTACTTTTCCGCATCTCTAATTATACAGCCTGATTTCAATGGCTAATTTCCAAATTCAGCGTAGGCAAATTAATAATTAAGAGTACGTAATATAGAATGGCACCTGGCAATAAAGAAAGGCATCCAGGACACACAGGCACAATACCTAAAACGAAAGTGAGAAACAACTGCAATGTACCGCAAGAAGCCGTAACACCGACTAGGAGAGATATGGCTACCAATTTAGTGACGGTAAAAGTATTGCACTTTTTAATTTATATTTTTTTACGTAGCTAACAAATCACCAGTGTAGTCGCCGCAACAGCTGCCGTCCTGAATGCTCAGTAAGATGAGTCTGAAGTTTTTTCAGATCACCATGTGGATGTTTATTTTTGGGTACCCTGTTGCGCCATATAAATTGGATTTCTGCCAACCTATTTTAACGTGTAGCACATTTTTGATGAGAATATTTGCACTTTGCAAAAAAAATTTTTTTTTATTAATAAGTAATATTTCATACATATGGGTAGTTGTTTTTCAAAATTAATGCCCAAGAAGGTATTTCATAAAAGGAATTATTGTTTTGTTAAATAGTGTGAAACACAGCTAGTGATAAATGTATGGTGTCGTTAGTAAAAGCTCCCATTTTTTAGACATCTTTGGATTGGGTACCTGTTTCTGAATATAACACCAGATCAAATTGCAATCAAGCCAGGAAGAAAACCAACCATACATCTGATCAGGAACTGACTGATCTAGGTAAGATTATTTAAAATATATAATAATATTACAATGTTATGCTAGAGTGGTTTTAACTTAATAAATAGGAACAATCCATTAGAATAATATAGAAATGAGCTAACAATTTAAAAATATACAAAGAATTGGCAGGTGGAATTCATTATACTATGAAATAATAATTTATAATAGAATGCCAACATTGTACATATTTTATGTAATATGATAGTTTAACCAGTTTTATATCTGTTGTTTTCTAACATGCAATTTGTTTTTTAAATGTTTTAATTTATGAAGTAAGAAAACATAATTTCTGTAACACAATTTTGTGCTAGAAATATGAGACCCAGACCATTTGATGCAGAAAAAAACTGTACTGAAATTTTTTAATATACCTAGTTAAATCTTTACAGTTTAAAAAAATATTTTTTTAAATCACATTTCTGCAATCTCAGATCAAATAAAAAACCTAGATTGCGCATGGCGCTTGTTTCAACTGAAGCCTCAAAAACTACGCTACTTTGTGTAAAGACATGCGGTCAAAAAGTAAGATTTTGCTCCAAGTTATACTCTGGATCCAAAAGTGCAGAACAGAACTCCTGACTCCTTATAGATACATGTTTGGGGATTTCGGCGTTATTTAAAGAACTGCAAGCATATGCCACCATGTCAATCAAAGTAATCATCATCATCACCACCACAATCACACCATACATCATCACATTTTGATGATACAAAATGTACTTCTTATAGTATTTTACACCAACACGGAGATCTTTGAATATTACTATGTCGTTTATGGACCTATTTGCAAAATTATTTTATTGCTGTAAAGGGTATAAATTCGAAATTGGTCTTTTAGTCACTAAAGTGGAAACTTGATGATGGGGGATCCATGAGGAATCGAGGGAACTCCTTGAAATTTATATGGACACATAATAATTATGATGATTTAGATTTTTCCTGAAATAACACAAGCATATTATGCTACCAAAAAAAAAATTAGGCAAGTGGTACACTGACTTGTCGGTGACCATATAATATTAACTACTCTATTACCATAATATTATGTATTGGTACACCTAAATCGAAACTTTTCATCTTTACCTATCCTTTATCTAAATTTATCTATACATAAATAATAAACAGAATTATCATTTTCTGTTTTTTTTTTTCATATTTAAAGACGTTTTGAACGCAATAAAAATGTTCTAATCTAACCCATTTTTAGAATTCCATAGTTGCGGAGAGTTGTGACAACGTTATTTCGCGCCAGGTTTTTGTGAGGCCGTGTTACAACTTTTACGTAAAATAGAGCTCTGCAAAGTTTTTTGACATAAAGCTATGGAATACGAAACATAAATGTCACAGAAACGTTAACATGGACGAATTCCTGTTATCTCGAAAACTACGGATCTTATAATTTTGAAAACTTGCGAAATTACTGCTACAATGAAAGAACTTTAAGCGGTAAAATTACCATAAACCAATTAATAGTACAAATGTGGGATGTTATTCGAAAGTTTAGCCAACATTTATCTAGGGCAGTGTTTTTCAACCTGTGGGTCGCGACCCCCTGGGGGGTCGCGAAGCGTCTGTAGGGGGGTCGCCGAAGGTCGAGAGAACTTTAGTAAAAAAACAATAAAGATTAAAAATATTGATTTATTACGTAAGAGAATTTTAACAAAAGGATATCGACGTATATAATTGTAAAATAATGTGTTTGACGTACTATATTATGTACTTATATCCGAATAATAATTATGGAGACGCATAAAAACGTCGTATGGAATGAATATTTATAACACTGTAACATACACATGACAGTAGCGTGAGGTTCCTATAACTCCATTCCTATCGGCTTCCCTTGTCACTTACCTTTTGCAAACCTTCATAGAAATCCCTACCTAAATACAGGCTCCGGCTTCCCTATGAAGGATAAGCAGCCTTCGCCACTGATAGGTACATGATACAAAAGCGAAGAGTCGGGGGGTCGCGAAATATTTTTTCATACAAGGGGGGTCGCATCATGAAAAAGGTTGAAAAACACTGATCTAGGGTAATGAAAATTTAGTATGGCAACACCGGCTCACGCACACAATGCATAAAAAACCGGCTTCACTATGTTGTTCGTAGAAGTCCATCTATACTTTTTATTTGATCTGAGTCTGCAATATACAGGAATACTTTTTCATCGGTACAATAAATTTTACCACGTCATTGGTATCGATAATAGAGTACATTTCTTAAGTAAAAAAAAATATTTTTTTTTCATTTCAATTATTTTATCCTATAACCAATCTAATACCGCATGTGCGCACTAACTACAAGGCGTCAACGGGTGCGGTATGAGGTAGGGGGCGGCGGGGTGGGGTAAGCGATCGGCCGGGCGGCGCACGAGTTGGCAACAAAGCATCGATAGATGCGTAACGTATCCACATTTTGTATTAGTTTAGCGGATAAGTTCGGGGATTGATAATTTTGTTTTTTTGTTCCAAAGGGGTAGTAACAAAACTCGCTAGTATTTTTTATTTTTGACAACTATTACGTATGTTGATTTATTGTACTGGTGAAAAAATAACCCTGTATAGTTATAAATATATACATAATCATATTTTTTATTTTTTTTATTTATCAATTCAATGGAAACAAGAGACTTGAACTACTTAGTCCTTTTTTAGTTAAAACAATTGAATATTATTATCTGGATGTAACTATTATATATTTTGTAATTTGAAGAAACTACATTTTTCCTGCATGTAATACCAACATTGGCTTGCATGAAAAGAGCTACCAAATGTATAACTAAGTAGGCCAAATATATAACTAACTAAGTTTGCTTTTTTAGATAACTCTGTGGCATTTGAGAGTGGATTTGGGAGGTTTGTGCCGGTGAGACCGCAGCCGCGGGCCCTTCCTCTCACAGTGCAGAACCGTGAAGTGCTAACTGCTGATCACCAAGACGACGACGAGGGTTCGTCTATTAACTCCCACTTATTACATCCCTACGCCCATCAAATGCAAAATGGTAAGCATCCTATTTGTTATATATTATGTTATTTTAAAAGTCCTTTATTGTATAGCTTTAAGTAACATATTAAATGCTTTTCAGGTTTAATGCCTCATTCAAACCATGCCACTGCAGCTGTTATGATAGTGAATCCTACCACACCTAACTCAGTTACTGGGAATATGTCTCAGCCATTTAATGTAAGTAATATTGTTGAAACATATTCAATAGGCAATCAGACTAATTTTTTTTTATTGCATAAATGAATAGTACTCTTAAATATGAGTAACTTCTCAGAAGAAACCCTATATCAAAAGTCAATATTTTCAAAGGTACAGCGATTTGTATAAAAAATTTCGCGAGCCTCCTAAAAACGCTCCATACTAAAGTTAGGTCGACGTGAAGGTCACTTGTAGGTTATAGTATATGAAGTATATGGCCGCAGGAATATATTTGTAAATATCTCCGATATTTGTGGGTTTAAGGTCATACTTACATTAATGAATGTTTTTGTATATGATGTGAGTAAACTAATGATGTAGGTTTTGTTTACTAATTTCGCAAAAAAAAATTTTTTTTTGTTATAGACTCGCGAAATTTTGTATACAAATCGCTGTACCTTTGTAAATATTGACTTTTGATATACGGTTTCTTCTGAGAAGTTACTCATATTTAAGAGTACTATTCATTTATGCAATAAAAAAAATCAGTCCGCTTGCCTATTAAAACAGCTAAATAAAGAGACAAAATACATTAAATAACCAATATTGTATTATTTGCAGGCTCAGAATCAGAATAGAAATAATCTTACAAGAAACTTGAATTCATCAAGGAACACATTTGAAGGAAGTAACTCAAACAATAACAATACTACAACACAAATCTCCAATCAAAGATCGGGTACTAAATCTGTAAACTTGATGAACAACATGTATGACCAGAGCCAAGGTCCATTTAACAACATCAATGAGAATAATTCAGTGAGTGTTCTATATTATCCCTTTTTCATGTTTTTCCAGTGGTCTATCTGCTTTGAAAGGATTTTCTCTAGTGGTATGAAAAAGAGGTCTATAAATGTCAATTACGTAATATATTGGGATTGTTTCGCGAAATAATGGTATTAAAGTTGTGGCGGACTAATCAGCAAACAGTCCTGAATCGCGCTATCGAAGTTTTCTAACATCGGCGATATATATACGACATCTGAAAACCACTACAGTGGGCTTCGGCCTGACCGAGCATAGCACTTCGCTCGGTCGGAGATCTCCCTTTGGGGCTACCACGATTCCCACAAAGTAATAGGCAAGCGGACTGATTTTTTTTATTGCATAAATGAATAGTACTCTTAAATATAAGTAACTTCTCAGAAGAAACCGTATATCAAAAGTCAATATTTTCAAAGGTACAGCGATTTGTATACAAAATTTGTATCTTAAATATCTAGATAACAATTACTTACTTCAGACATCTTAAGAATTAAAACAATTAAAACATACTATAAAACATGCAGCCTTAGTAAAGTCGTTCAATGAACAATCAAATATATCAGTTTTCTCGTCTACCGCATTGAGCGTGCGCAGCGCGCGCGTCAGCGGCGCCTGCTGTAAGAGGTTGGTGCGTGCTGTCGGCACCTCTAGCAGCTGCGGTCGCCGCCGCCTTTTCATGTATCTATCCGGGATGCATAACTTCACTTCTCCCAGTATATTGGGATTATGAATTTTCCCTCTGATAACTTTAAATAAATAAGTAGCAAGCGTTACTTCTCGTCTAACCTCCAGTTTGTAATACCCTACCATGCCAAGCAAAAACAATGTTGGATATAGTAAGGGGTAACCGGGATGTACCTTGTATAATTTAAAATAAAGGAATCTAATGAATTTGTTTTGTATTTTTTCCAACATCGCTTTGTACTTGGCTTCATTCGGACTCCAAATTACGGCATTGCACTCTAAATTACTTTTGACTAGAGCCTCATATAACGCTTTCAAAGCTTTTATGTTTGTAAACTCATTGGCCTGGCGTAAAACAAACCCTAGGTTACGGTAAGCTTTTTTACAAACCCCCACAATATGCTTTCTAAACTTTAGATCTGCCGTAAAGTGAACTCCTAAATCCCTGACCTCTGTAACACGCTGTATTGGTTGCCCCTCTATGTGATACTCGTAATGATTAGGGGCATGTGCACGAATAAATGACAACACCGAACATTTTTGTACAAACTACAACTTGTTCCTTTTACTCCAGCCTACAACCCTATCTAAGTTTGAGATCATCAGCATAAAGCAAATCTAGGGACTCCTCGACTATTTTAGGTAGGTCATTAATTATGATAATGAAAAGAAATGGTCCCAAATTGCTTCCTTGACTAACTCCAGATCTAGTGTATTAAGGCTCCGAATGGCACCCGCCACAGTCGACAAATTGACGCCTATCGCGCAGGTAGCTCGCGAAAAACTTTAACGTGCGAGGAGTGAAACCCATATCTGCCAGCTTACGAAGCAGGACATCATTGTCGACTGTGTCAAACGCTTTCCGGAAGTCCAAGTAAGCAACATCCACCTTCAGCCCTGCATCAACTGCTGGAATCGTGGTTACTAGCTGGTTCAGTAAATTGCTCGTCGTACTTTTTCCTGGACGGAAACCATGTTGTTCGTCGGATAAGTGGCTACTCACCTGTGCGTACAAGTTGCTGTGGATAGCCGCCTCGAATACTTTTGCAGGTGTTGAGAGAATCGCCACCGGTCTGTAATCACTAGCTTCCCTACCAACTTTACCTTTAGGCACCGGTACCACTCGCGTCAGTTTCCAACGGTCAGGAAATGTTGTTTTAGTAATACAGCAATTAAACACATGCAGCAATGGATCCACCAATGTCCTTCCACAGTCCTTAAATATAAAAGGAGGTATGCCATCCGGCCCCACTGAACGTTTAGCAGGCAGTTGCGCGAGCGCGCGCCGCACCTGGGACCGCTCGAGGCTGCCGAGGTGGGCCCATGTACCGGCACCGCTCTGAGAACCCGCAGCGCTCGCCGCCGCTACATCCAGTGATGCCGGCTCCGTGCTATACACTGAGTGGAAGAACTTTGCAAACTCATCCGCAATGCGAGTACATTTCCATCTCTCAATAGTTTATATTGTCTACAGTTTCCTTTTTTTGACCTTACGTAGCTCCAAAAAGCTTTCGGGTCCGAAGCCAGGTGCTGCTGTACGCGGTCACGATAAGCATCGTGCGCCGCCTTAGTCTCCGCTTTGACCTTCGCCCTACACCGCGAAAACGCCTTATAGTCAGCGGGTGACTTGCTCCTTTTATACCTACTGTTTGTGTAGGTTATGTTTAGTAACAATATTTTTAATAGTATCGGATGTATACCAGGCTGGATAAATACGTTTACGTACATTTTTATTTTGTTTTTTAAGAGGTACGCATTTGTCTACAGCCAATGAGATCTTATCATAAAAAAAATTTAAAGCTAAATCTGGATCCTCAATAATGTACATGTCATTCCAATCGACTGTTGATAGGAGATGATACAATTGAAAAAAATCTGTTTTTGCAAAGTTCCACTGCTTAAATAATACGCGACGTTGATTTTTACTTTCGTCGGTCGTAGAGGATATCGGTGGAGGGGCGGGGGGCGCGGAGACGACGACGGCGACCGCGAGCGGTGGGTGGTAGGCATCCACCGGCTGCAGGCCCTCCGGCTCGGCACAAACCGTCACGCCACTGCGCCCGCTCAATACTAAGTCTAGTTGTCTGTTATTACAATTAGGTACGCTGTTACATTGAACCACTTCACAGTAGGCCGTAAAATACTCGTAACAATGACTAATATTAATATTGCACGAAAACAAATTAAAATCCCCTAAAATTATTACATTATTATTATATTTATTACATACACTCTCTAGTATTCTAAACATTAACATGTACTCGTCCTCGTTTGTTTGTGGTGGAATATACACAACACAACAGGCGAACAAAAACTTATTTTTTAACCGACTTCCAAAAAAAGGAGGCGGTTATACGTTCGGCTGTATATATTTTTTTATTTTTTATTTTTTTTGTATGTTCAACGATTACTCCGCCGCCTGTGGACCGATTTTCAAAATTTTTTCTGTGATGTATAGGGTGTAATCCCAAATTGGTCCTTTTGATATCAAAGTGGTGACCTGATGATGGGATCCATGAGGAATCGAGGGAACTCCTCGAAATTTATATGGACACATATGGTGATTTTGACTTTTTCTGAAGTACTTCAAGCATATGCTACCAAAAAGTAAGATTTTGCTTCAAGGTATACCCTGGGTCCAAAAGTACTGAACAGAACTCCTGACTCCTTATAGATACATGCTTGGGGATTTCGGCGTTGTTTAAAGAATTGCAAGCATATGCCACCCTGTCAATTAGATTAAACATCATCATCACTACCACTATCACACCATGCATCATCACATTATGATGATATAAAAGGTACTTCTCATAGTATTTTACACTAATACGGAGATCTTTGAACATTACTCTGCTATTTATGGACCTATTTGCAAAATTATTTTTTGTTGTAAAGGGTTTAATTCGAAATTGGTCCTTTAGTCACTAAGGTGGAAACCTGATGATGCGATCCATGAGGAATCGAGGGAACTCCTCGAAGTTTATATCGACAAATATAGTGATTTTGACTTTTACTGAAGTAACACAAGCATATGCTCCCAAAAAACAAGATGTTGAACCAAGGTAAACCCTAGATCCAAAAACACTGAACAGAACTCCTCAGTCTTTAAAGATACGCGTTTGGGAATTTCGACATTGTTTAAAGAACTGCAAGCATTATATGCCACTTTATAACTTACAGTAATCATCATCATCACCTTAACAACAATATCTAATGGAAGTTTAGCGCGTATTCAATTATATATTCGATCGTTTATTTTAGTTATTTTATATCGTTTATTCAATTATATATACGTTCATGACGTATTAATAAGAACTTAACAAAATATTATATAACTAAAAAGGGTGAAATTATTATTTTTAAACAAAAAATTAAACCGACTTCCAAAGTAAAAATACACAAAAAAGTATGAAATAAAACTTATTTTCTAAATAATTCCCCTTTTAAATTTAGCTATTTCTCTAGACAATCTTCTTAATTTTGAAGTCGGTACCAGCAAATATGAACGTGCGTTCTAAAAAATACTGTATCTTTACGTTTGGGCTAGTAGCGACTTTAAAATTAAGAAGATTGACTAGAGAAATAGCTAAATTTAAAAGGGGAATTATTTAGAAAATAAGTTTTATTTCATACTTTTTTGTGTATTTTTACCTTAGATCTTATACTACGGGATACGCCTTACATGAGCTTTCCCCTCTGCCGGGGTATAAGATTTTTGAATCTAATGCGTTCATAAAAACTATTTGCGTAATCGATTTTAATCATTATGTGCATCGGTATAGCATCGAAAGGACGTCCGAAATGCTCCGCTAAAAATGCCGATTTGTGCTCTTATGTCCTGTAAAAACAAGTCCAACACGTCGAATCTTAAAAAAGATGGAATAACCTTTCATTTATGAGTATTTTTTTATTTAATTATTGTATATTTCTATTTAAATGTAATTTCGTAAAAATCGACGATGTATCGAATAGCGGTGTACACGAGACAGATAATCGTAGAATATTCGATCGTACTCCCCACGAGACTATTGTTGTTAGATATAGAATTTTAGTCTTTATTTCCTATGCAATAGATTCGAATTTTACTATGGCACTTAATTCTCGAAACATGGCGGAACTTTTTTATTACTTTTTGAGTGACGTGACAATCACTAGAATAACGATGTCGATAAAAATTAATTTCTTTCTTGGTAAACTAATTTTATATTTTGTGATGTAAAAATATTGGATTGCTTTTACACTTTATATGACAGATCAAGCAATGCATGTATGTATGTGATGTTTATTATTTACCCTACCGCAACTTTGAAACTTGAAAGGCTGAACAGTTTATTTGGATGTTTGAAATATGGACTATGGGGTATCGTTATAAAATCAAGATGTTCCCAGCCAGAGGGACACAAGTTTTCCTTGTTTGAAGCGCAGTTCATTTTTAGGGTTCCGTAATACTTGAGGAACGCTTATAGTTTCGCTCTGTCCATCCGTCTGTCTGTCTGTCCGCGCTTCTACCGTTAGCCTAATTATGAATATAAATGGATGAAATTTGGTACAGTCATAGATCACAGATTAGTATTATGTAGCTAGATCATAGATTGTGTATAGATCTCGGATTTGGCATCATAAAATAATAATAATTTTAGTACCTGGGTGACTATTTATTGTAATATGGTGGGTGGTGTTTAGGTGATAATCTACATAAACTTAAAAAGTAAAATGTGAACTGATAATTATTATTATTTACAATCGATTTCTGTGTAGATTAGGTGTTTAATCTCAAACATTAACTACATTTTTTTAAACTTGTCTAAAAACTATAAAAAATAAAAAAAATATAATTATATACTTGAACATATAAAAAAAACAAAAGTAAGGCACCGAGCAGGTTTCGAACCCGTAACACTCGTTTCTTGCCATTCGCGTCCTTAACCCGCTGGACCAAACGGACAGTGGCCGGCAGGACGAAATTAGCGACCATATTCTGCGTGGAAAGAAAAACGCATTAAAACACGAACACGCATTTTCCCAAATATAAGACTAATCTAGATTGTTTACCCCCGAAAACCCCCATATACCAAATTTCAGCGAAATCGTTAAGAGCCGTTTCCAAGATCATGGTTATATTATACATATACATAAATATACAAGAATTGCTCGTTTAAACGTATAAGATATTCTAGGTGGGGGGATGAACTTTTTTTTATTCCCATCGTGTGGGGTATCGTTTAATAGGTATTTTAAAATAAAGGCAAGGTTTCATACATAACTTTTTTATAAAGTCAACCATTTTCGAGTAATCGGCCTCCAAAGTGATTTATAAGTTGGTCCCCCCTAGCATTTCTAAACTATAAGACTTAAAAACTTACAATTTTCTATGCTGATAGATTATGCTAATAACTCTTTAGGAAAAATATTTTGAACCAAATCAGACAGTAACTTTTGAAGTAATTTGACAAAATATTACTCGTTTATAGTTACGGAACCCTCCTTAGACGTGTCCTGATATATTCTTGATTAGGTTAGGTTATTTTTTCTTTGATGTTTGCAAAAAAGGAGAGTTGTATGTTTAGTGTTCATAATAATATCTACGTATGTGAGTATTAGCGTATGTATGTGCGTATATGCAGTCTATAGTATACGTAGAAGCTATGGCGGTTTTAAAAAGCTTCACATAGATAAGTGGTAAATATAGCCTATAGGTACGCGTTAAGTTTGCAGTGAGTCATCAGTGCAAATGTCTAGAAAGCAATGACGCTTAGCTCGTGTTCACTTTTGACAATAAAGGTAAGCCAGTTTAACATTTGTAATTTGTACTGACGACTCATTGCAAACTTAACGTGAATAGACTGTATTTACTACTTATGTATGTGAAGTTTTCTATTGCTGCCATAACTTTTACATGTAATATAATATAATATGTATATCGGAATTATTCGGAATGGTTTTATTTCAACAAAATACATTATTTTCAAATAACGAAGATGTGACCAATACAAATTCATATCGACAATATATCGATATAATTTGTATTGGTAACATCACTTAACATGTCAGTGTATTAGTGCGTACGCTACACTGTTATATTAGCGCGAGTCTTATTTGTGTGAAATAAATAAGCTAGTGTTGCAGTTTTATAAATGTGTGAGTTTGTAACGATGACAATATTTTTGTGAATGTGTGATTTTGTTTTCATTGTGGGAGTTACCCTCCCCGCACCAAAATTGGCAGAAAGTTTTGTTTGAAAATTTCCTCGCGTGCCTTATCTTGTAGTATATAATCTAAGATTTTTACTTTGGAAGTCGGTTTAATTTTTTGTTTAAAAATAATAATCTTATAAATAGTAGCACAAATCAACTCAAATTTATAGTCGTCTATATCAATACCTACAGGAATTTTTACCTGTCGCAGTTCAAACCTCGGTGTGGCCACGAGAAGCACGCCGCCTTGTTTGCGACCATCTCTTCTGTCACATCGCAATATTCGGTATCCCGGTAGTATTAGTTCTGCGTCATAGATTGCAGCCAGTTTCTGTTATCGCGAATAAATCTGAAGCTGAAGATGCTAAAAAAGATAAAAATTTCGACGTTTTTGTTCTCAGTCCTCTAACATTTTGGTAAAAAATGTTTAATTTTTCACTAGCTTTTTCCTTAGGCTTGTGTCGAATATATGGTTCGGCGTCGAAAAAACATCCATCCGCTGAATTCATCATTTAGTGGCCACACATCCGAATCACACAGTTTATTAAATTTACTTTCGTTTATACCTATTTTAAATGACGCGTATTCTCTCTCTGTCTTAGGTTTCAATTTCTCAATACTTATTTCCGACTCATTTCCAAGTATTTCCTTAACGTACTCTAGTAAGTTCTCCTCAGTTGTGGCTTTATCTAATCTCCAGACATGCAAGTATTTCCTTCGTTCAATCGCTTTTATAGCCATAACCACACTGTTTCCACCTCTTCTAATAGTATTTTTCCTTTTTTCCTTCCTTTTTATTTCTGTCCAACCATCATTAGATTCCGCGTTGACTACGTTCGTGGCCACACTCGCGTACGTAGCTGCGGGTGACTGTAGCGGCACGGGGCGCGCGGGTTCCGCGGATGGCGCGCGCTCGGGTGAGAAAGCGCAAGCGGCGCCTGCGCGGGCGCGGGCACGGACGTCGTCGGTCCGCGGCGCAGGAAGCAATGGCGATAGTGGCGGCAACTTAGGCGGTTTCATAATATTAGCAACGTTTAAATTTCCTGAATCATTTTTCTGTTGATTATTATTATTTATTCCTTTTTTGTTTGTATATTTAAGTATTTTAATTTCGTTTTCTAAACTTATACATTTTTTGCAGGAAATATTCAGGTCCTGTCTTAGTTCATTGTTTTCAAGTACTAAATTTGATACCGTAGCCTTCAATTCGTCAAGTTTTGTTTCCAACACTTCTTTTATGTTTGTAGCAATGATATCTTTTACTTTTTCTAGTAAACAAGACATATTGTTTTGAATTGTCTTTTGTATAACAGATGATAATTATATCCTCCATATTGCTTTAATTCTAAAAATATAAGACCCCAGGGTTCGATCTCCGAACTTATCGAGTGCGACACAAGACACGGACCAATTGAGCTATCAATCCGTATACATCGAAATTTAGTATTAGTATTTTATTATGTAGTGAAAGTTCGTTAAACATTTAAATTTTTGTTCTCAACGAATTTAATGTTTTTCACGTATTTACACATAACACTTGACTTTATTATTGAAAGTTCAAGTATTATTATTCAAAATAATGTTTTATTGGGCATTTAACACTCTTCCTGAGTTAAAGTTTATATTTACACACAAATAACAAGTATTTACATTAAAAAGTCACGGTTATTAGAGTTAGACATTTTATTATTTAATACACGCACTTTTTATTAAAATACAACTTCAACTAAAGGTTTTTACACTTATACACAGTTTTTATCACTAAACATGCGAAAAACTAGTAATAAAACATTTTTAATAATTAATTTTCGCGGAAACGATGTTGGCGCGCGCGCGTTCCCTATATATTACTTTCATATACTACTTCATATACTATAACCTACAAGTGACGTCATTTGTAGGTCGACTTTAGTATGGAGCGTTTTTAGGAGGCTCGCGAAAATTTTTATACAAATTGCTGTACCTTTGAAAATATTGACTTTTGATATACGGTTTCTTCTGAGAAGTTACTCATATTTAAGAGTACTATTTATTTATGCAATAAAAAAAATTAGTCCGATTGCCTATTGGATTTCAAAAAACTACATATTTTACAGATGCACAGAGACTCAGCTCGTGCTCTCGGTGAGGCGATAGTGGCGGCCTGCCCCGACGCCGCGGCGGTCGAGCGTCGCCTGGGGCAGATCCGCGAGTATATACGTGTGACGTCATCGCTCGTCGACACCATGCGCAGCTCAGAGGATGAGGTATATTCTAATTTTAAATGCAGTCTTTGGAAATAAAAGTTCATGTATTAAATGAACTGGGACAGGCCGAGGTCTCCATTGGGAATATTGTTCAAACTACTTGATATCCTGCTACACTACTACAATGAATATCATTCCAGTGTGTCCAAGTTCAGGACATTATGTTGCTTTTAATCTGGTATTATGACATGGAAAAACTTTTCATATTATGTAAATCATTGAAACTTATTTTGACTCTACAAGTCAGTTTCCAGAAAGATGGACTTTAAGGTGGTTCGTTTCCTATACAAAAATACAATGGACATTAATTAGGTAATTTCATACTATTACTACATAAATTTATATGCACATTTATTTATTTTGCAATACAATTGTCGCAAAATATATTTAAAATACTTTATTTCACACAGAAGTCACATTTTTATTGAATTTTCGACAAAAAGTGACATTTGTAACTTATGTCACTTTTTGTCGAAAATTCAATAAAAATGTGACTTCTGTGTGAAATAAAGTATTTTAAATATATTTTGCGACAATTGTATTGCAAAATAAATAGATGTGCATATAAATTTATGTAGTAATAGTATGAAATTACCTAATTAATGTCCATTGTATTTTTGTATAGGAAACGAACCACCTTAAAGATCCTTTAAAATAGTAATATTGCCTATTTTCCTTGGCTTTCTAATGGTAAATTTTTTATATCTATTTAATTAATTTTACATTTTTGTATGCAATAAGGTGATCATATTTTTTATTATGTAGGCTTTTGTTGAGCATACAAAAGAAGAATATGACGAGTTAGTTGGAATGGTAATGAAATTAAAAGAGAGTGAAACTAAACTTGAGGCTATGTTACTTAATGGAGATTGCTCGAAATTTACTGACTCAAGTCTAGACCAAGGTAATCTGTCAACTAATATTCAGCAGACTCTAGAAGGAACAGTAAATGGTGAAGCAATTCCTGCCCACGAGAAAGCTTGTAATATCAATAACGATACAAATAGTAGTACTCTTAAAAAAGTAACGAATCTTGAGAATGAACAGCTAAATAAAACGAGTGCCAAATCAATAGAAGATATTCATGCACACAAAGAAGCAGCAACACCTAGTAATAGTGAAGAAGAATGTGAAGGTACTGGAGTAGAAATAAGGGAAATAGAGACAATACCTAACCAACCCCCAACCAAACAAGATCATGGCTTAAATGACACATTAAGAAAAAACATTCTATCGTGCGTTGAAAAAATTGCTTTAATCGAAGAGATGAAACATAAAGATTCAAACAACAACGAAGAACCGAATTCGGTCTGTGGCTGTGTGATTGTTGTGGTCATAGCATGAGAAAGATTCATTAACGACCTACACAAACCCTTGCAAATAGGCGTTAACATACTTGTGTCTGTTTTTTGTCTATAATAACATTTCAGTATTGGCGTGTCATAAATTATGATTGATTGCTTGCTATGTGTTAACTCCGAAAAATATCTTCACTACTACTCATCTGATTATAATGAAGGCTTTTTAACGGCGATAAAATATGAAATAAAAACCATATACAATTTCGAAACAGAAAGAGTATCGTTTGTTAGAGGCCTTAATAACATTTTCCGCTTAAATTTATGTTTCTATTCGAATACATATTATATTGAAATTAAATTGGTGTACGATGTGTAAAAATAATGTTACTCAATTTTTTATTTTTTCCAGGATGTAGTAGTAAGACCTGTTTCCGTCCAAAGTAACAACGGGTCAACTTATAGCGATAGTGAACTATGGCAGAATGAAATCAGAAACAAAATGGAGATGTCCCAAATTCGCTTGACTGCATTGAAGCAACAGCAGAAGAGGCTGCTGAAGTATCAGGTTTGAATTTATTATTATAACTAGCGACCCGCCCCGGCTTCGCACGGGTACAATACTGATACTAATACTACAGAATGTCTTTAAACCTCTACCAAACGGGCGAAATTTTGTCAAAAATTCAAAACAAACAGAAACAAATTAATATAGGTACCTAATAAAACTCAATGAATTAAGTAGGTGGGTATACTTTTATCGTAAGAAATACCTATACTCTTCAGGACTAACAATACAACAAACACTAAATAAATAAGTATTCAAGTAACTATCCATCATAGTTACAACGAACACAAAACCAAAAAATGTAACCAATAATCTAAATTCTCCTCCCGCACGCGCACCCTCGCGGCGCCCACTTCGCGTCGCAACGGGCCGTGCAGCAGAGATAGTAATATTTTAATTTCGCCATAACTTCAAAACCAAACATCCAATTTTAATCATTCAAAGACCAAATATTATCTACATAAAGTGTACTTAGTGATGAAATAATTTATTTTGATAAGGAATAATAGCATGAGTAAAATAAACGCGTTTAAATGTAGTCCAAAAAAAATCAAGATTTCTAAAAAAAAAATGGTTGTTGTGCCTCACTCGACATAGTTAGGTAGGTATAGTGTGTCGCGGACTTTTTTGTAGATATTTATAAGATCTACAATTAATTAGAACATTTTATGGTTCTATCTTTTATAGTTTAGGCAGCGTACACAAAATAAGTAACTTTTCTGGTTGATTTTTTACACCTTGTGTCCGAAAAACCCAAATATCTTACGGAACCCTATTTTTTTCCAAAACAAAATTTAGCCTATGTTACTCGTGGATAATGTAGCTTTCGAATGGTGAAAGAATTTTTGAAATCGGTCCAGTAGTTTTTGAGCCTATTCATTACAAACAAACAAACAAACAAACATACAAACAAAATTTTCCTCTTTATAATATTAGTGTAGATAAATAGTTGTTAAGAAGTATAAATTGCTTAATAAGTATAAATTATACTTACACTGTGTTTTATTTATTATCTATACTAGATGTTGCATTCGACTTCGTGCGCGCAAAAGGAAATCCCGCGGTAATCATAGATTTTGCCGCGATAAAAAGTAGCCTATGTCCTTCCCCTGTGGTCTAATCTATATTTGTACCAAATTTCATCAAAATCGGTCCAGTAGTTTCGGAGCCTATTCAATGCAAACAAACAAACAAACTTTTCCTCATTATTATATTAGTATAATCTAATTCGTGTAAAAAGACTAATCGTGGAGGTATAACAGAAAGGAGGTGTTGTATGTAGATTTTAGTATGAAACTAAGTGTGATATTTTGCAGGGTGAGGGGTGCCTGACTCCGCCCACTCATCTACCGGTCAATAGCAAAACTACGTATTACGTTCGTTATCGACCTTACTAAGTAGTTTTGCTATAATTTAATAATTTATTTATTTCTCATTTACAATTTGTGCTACTTAAATTTATCAGAGAATGAGATCCACCTAGTAAGTGTCATAAGACACTTGTGTCAGGTGGACTCGCCCTTCCATAACAAAAGTAGGTAATTGTTTCTTAATCCAGGTACAAATAAAAAAGAACATGACACGTTTTAACATTAGAACACAAGTTACATCATTTAACAAAATGTATGTTTAACAGACTATATACTATATGTTAATATTATTTGCGTGTGTGTGTGTGTGTGTGTGTGTGTGTGTGTGTGTGTGTGTGTGTGTGTGTGTACGTGTTTGTGTGTGCGCGTGTAGCCAAATTTGAACAGTTTTTTTACATTTTCGATGAGTGACCGGATATATGTCTAGAATTTTGTTAATTTTATTGTATAAATGGACCGAGATTGAATTGTACTGTCTCTGAGCAAAGGTTGTATTTGTTTTAGCTAAAGCTATAACTTTCCCTTTTTTGCGTCGAGATTTATCGTCAGGTTCGTAGGGTAAGTATTTGTGGCATCTTAAAACTATGGATAGTATATAAAGTTTCCTAACCGATAAGAGTTTACACAGAGAATATAAATCTTCAGTAGGAAAACGATATGGCTTTCGGTACATTATTTTAAGCAAGCAACGTTGGCTCCTTTCAATGCTTATAAATTTATCTTTACTGGCCCCTCCCCATACCGCGATGCAATATCCAATTATTGACTGTCCTAAAGAAAGATATATCATATTTAATAGTTTATTGTTTGCAATATAACGTAGTTTTTTAAATATCCAATTGAGTTTCCTAATACGATTACAGGTGTATTCGATATGAGAGTTCCACCGTAAAGCCTGGTCTAGCATAACTCCAAGATATTTGGTAAATTTAACTCTCGTAACTCTACTGCAGGAACAGATGCATTGTGCGTTAGTTTGTCCACATTCATGTATGGCTAGAGAAAGGCTAGATTTAGGCTGAGTTTTTTCAGTGATACTGTAACATATATAGTTTGTTTTGTGGATGTTTAATGTGAGAAGATTAAGACGTAGCCAATTGGCTACTCTCGATAATCCCTCAGTAGCAGCACTGAAAGTCGATTCCCAAGTAGCGCCGGTAAAGACTAGTGCTGTGTCATCCGCATATGATATAATGTGTCCGTTCTCAAGAGTCATGTTAGTTAAAGAATTTATATATATTAGGAACAGGGTAGGTCCTAAAACACTGCCCTGTGGGACACCATAAGTGATACTAGCCTCGTTACTTACATAGTTATTTATTTTAACCATTTGTTTACGGTCTTGAAGGTAATTTGATAGAAGTTTTAGACTAGTACCCCTTATACCAATGGCCTCTAGTTTTTTAACAAGAATGGGCACAGAGACAGTGTCAAATGCCTTTTTTAAGTCAAGGAATACTGTCAGGCATTTATTATTGTTATCTAACTTTTCAGTAATTAAGGAAGTTAAAGCCAATATTGCGTCTTCGGTAGATTTGTTACGTCTAAATCCAAACTGTGAATCAGAAATAATTTTGAAATCGTCGAGATACTTAATTATGCGTTTATTTATTGTTTTTTCAATAATTTTAGAAATACCGGGCAGAACCGAAATAGGCCTATAGTTACTAACATCATCTTTTGTCCCGTTCTTATACACCGGAGTAATAAGAGCCTTTTTTAGAGGACTAGGGAATATGCCTTCTTTAAAACATAAATTTGCGAGGTGACTGATAATGGGGGAGAGTATAGAGGAACACACTTTTAGGGCTTTTGTCGTTATGTTGTCCCAACCAGGTGCGCTTTCGGACTTTAAGCTTGAGATGATTTGACTGATTTCTTCAGGGTCAGTTTCTAGCATAACGAAAGATGAGGAATGAGAGCACGGTCGGGGATTGAAATTGTAGTTTTTGTTTATGTTTTCTGCTAAATTTCTTCCTATGTTTGCAAAATATTTATTAGCATAATCCACTGATTCTTGCGGAGAAGTTTTGATATTTAATAGATCTATATTTGGAGTTTTATTAGAGTTTAAGTTAGTAACGTCTTTTATAATATTCCATAGTTGCTTAGGATTTTTTAAATTCTCGTTTATTTTATTTTTTTCATATTTATTTTTTAGTTTCCTTATTAGTTTGTTACAAAAATTACGGTATCTGGTAAAAGTTATTTTTAAAATATCATTGTGTGGGTCTTGTTTTAATTTATTTTGCATTTTATTACGTGTTTTTATACAGCGAAGTATGCCTGAGCTTATCCATGGTTTAATATTACGTTGTGTCTTAGGTTTTTTCTTTATGATAGTACTTTCTTCGATGCATTCGGAGAGAATTAAGATTAACCTTTCGGTAATGATGTTTGGGTCACTTAGTGTTAAGAGATATTCGATATTTTTGGTTTGTATAATATTAGCAACTAATTCATAATCGACAGTTTTAATCACTTTCGAGCATTTTATAATATCTTTTTTGTTTGATAAACTAAGGAATAAAGTATCGTGATCCGTAGTAGAAGTTTTAAGTATCGCGATTTTAGCTGATGCTATGTTACACTAGATGGCATTAGGTTTTCATGTAAAGATGTAATCTGGCGTTTAGACGCCAGATTACATCTTTATTCTTTACATGAAAAACTAAACATTGCTTTACGGCTGAAATTCTTTAGTACTGCAAAAAAAAATTTAGTATGTAAAAATATTATTCATTTTGAGTTAATACGTATCTAGAATATATTTTTAATCCCCGTGATCAAAGCTTAAGAAAACCATCTATTGGCAAGTAGAATAATTTCTAATTTAACCGACGCGTGAGACTTTTTTAGAAAAAATATAATAAATTTAGTTTTTAATTACTTACACATGAAATGTAATGCCCTAAATAGCATCAGAACGTCTATTTGAGAATTTTTGTCATTATAAAACACAACATTTCATAATTTTATTCTTAGAAACTCGAAAAGTACAAAAATTTATCAAAATCACAGAGGTGTGCACAGAACGAACGCTGACAGTACATTGATTTAGGCCACGCCCATTGTGATGACGTAGCGGGCCAAGTAGAAATCACAGTGCACAGTTGCTTATGCCGTCTCCTCTCTTTATCAGCTTCATGATACCTACTAATATTATAAAGAGGACAGGTTTGATTGTATGTTTGTTTGTTTGTATTGAATAGACTCCGAAACTACCAGATCGATTTTGATGAAATTTGACACATTGATTAGATTAGACCTCGGCAAAATGTAAAGTTCCGACGAGATTTCCTTTAGCGCGCATGAAGTCGCGGGCAACATCTTCTAGTAATACATAATTTAAATTTTCAATTTTTTTTTTATTTCATAGATATTTTTACATAAAATTAATTTCAGGCTGAAGCAAAGCAGCAATTGGATGAGATGAATAAACAAGATCAGGGCCAAGACCCGCATCATCCGTCCACCTCTCAAGACAATTTTCCAGTTCAGGTATGACTTTCGGATCCAAAACTTGATATGAAATAAAACACGCCGTCGAATATATTTAAACTTATTCCTTTTCGAAAGTCGATTAAATAGTTGCTACACTTTCTAAATTTAAAAAATAACAATATTTAAAAATTATTTTAGTTTATCTATTTCTATCTTATCCTACTACTATTATAAATGTGAAAGTTTGTGGTGATGGATAGATGGATGTCTGTTAGTTCTGTTACTCTTTCACGCAAAACAGTTCAGAAGTTTTGCGTGAAAGAGTAACAGACATCCATCTATCCATCCTCACAAACTTTTACATTTTTTCACGCAAAACTTCTGAACGGCTTCAATGAAATTTGATATGGTAGTAGCTGAAGTTCTGGATTAAAACAGGATACTTTTTATCCCGTAAAAGTACAGTGTGCCCGTGGGATACTGTATTCACGCGGGCGGAGCCGCGGGCAACGGCTAGTAAAATATATATCGTGTGTTTTTTAGAATCTCGCGCCGAATTATCACAATTCAAATCGAATGTACGCGGCGAACCAGATAGGAGTTGCCACGACGCTGCCCCAAAACTCAGAGGTTGTTGAAAACCAACAGATTCCCGCCAACAACATGGAGGAGCACGGACGGTCGAACCATTCCACGATGAGCCACGAGGATAGATTCTTGATTAGAGACAGCAACGTACCCAGCATCGGGGTAAGCTTCTTTCGTTATAACCTGATCAGGATTATTGTGAACCTCGCCACATTGCGGAAAAATTGAAGTCAAAATTCACATATTACAAACGTTGGAGAGCCGAAGGGCCGGCTCGATCACATAAATACCACGGCGTCACATACCATAAAATAACGTTAGGGGTCGTCCATTAATCACGTGATGCCTAAAGGGGGAGGGGGGTCCGAAAAAAAATCACCAAGTATCACCAAGGGGGGGAGGGGGTATAAGGAGACATCACGTGTATTAATTTTCGAATCTAGTCTATGCATACCGAAATTATTATTGGTTGTAGATTCGTAGTGTTGTTTAAATACTTACAAAATGACTCGTATAGTTTTAATTGCTTAAATTAGTCGATTAAATTGTTTTTTAAGTTAAAGTTTTTCTTCAAACATGACCTGCTTACTATGTAAAAAAAAATACACGTGATCTTAGGTGGGGGAGGGGGGGTAGTATAAAACCTCACCACGTATCACCAGGGGGAGGGGAGGGGTCTAAAAAGTTGTTAAAAACATCACGTGATTAATGGACGGTCCCTTAGCGTTGTGTTTCGCCGAGTGAGTTAAAGGTTACGGAGGTCCAATCGGGGTAGTGTGTCAGTGTGGGCGGCGCTAATCGCGCAAAAAATTTGAGGAATTTTCGTACTCTTGCTTAATTAGCTATTGAAGTGTAGGTTTTTTGTTTTCCCGATCAGGCTTTATACTTGAAACACGAGTTCTTAAGTAGCTACGTACTAGGTACTATAGATTATAATTATTATCGCCCTTACTAATAAAAATTCCGTTCATTAGACGCCGGCATCCAATGAAATGGATGAATAACAACTAGCAAATTTATTAAGCGCAACGTTTAACCAGGCTGAATGTCGTGTAGTCGGTCTGCTTTTTTCATTAGATGCCGGTGTATAATGAACGGTCTAGGCTAACGGCTAATTTAACTAGATGCCTATTTAAATGATTAATTTAAATGAGGTTATAAGTTTCATTTCTGCTTGCTCTGGCAAGTGGTGGTATACTTTAACACCTAAACTTGAGTTTTGTCAAGTTGATCGTGATTCTTCTGTACCCTATAGTTTATAATTCAAAATTCAATCAACATAAAGCAACATAAGCCCAAGCGCGCACTGGGGGCCAGGCCGCGGCCACCGAAATGTATGCATTGTATCATTAGTGCGCGCTCTTGGCCGCAGGCCAGCGGCCGCTTGCATTCATTTCGGTGGCCCCCGCGGCCTGGCCCCCAGTGTGCGCTTGGCCTAAGTGTCATGTCATTCAAAACTATAAGCCTAAGGCTAAGCGCGCACTGGCGGCCAGGTCGCAGCGACCAGTATTGCGACCAGGTCTCAAGTGTCGCAACCAAGCATGCAGCCAGAACTGCGGCCAAAATTGTAAGTCCGAGTACCGAGTGCTTCGAAATGGACGTCCAGGAAATAGATGTGATGGTTTATCTTGCAAGTAAGAAGCGAAAACACAAGAAGAAGCACTAGAAAATATTTCTGTGATCTCTTTTCACTAGCAAATATTTCTGTGATCTCTTCCAACAATATCCTTATTGTCTCGGTTTGAATAGTCGTCGCACGACATGTCCCACAACGCCCTTATAGTCACGAGCTCTCAAAAAAAAACCTCTCCGTGTCAAAAGACATCACGATATAATTTGAACACTCTGTAAAGGTGAATGCGCACTTATACGCGCCACAGGAGCCGCATGCGCCGAAGTCATCGAATTGTATAAATCTTGGTATGAAATGCAGGTGCAGGTGATTTGAAGATTTATAAAATGTGCAGGTGCGCGGCGTTGCATACGATTTCATACAAAGATTTATAAAATTCGATGACTTCGGCGCGTGCGGCTCCTGCGGCTCTTGCGGCGCGTATAGGTGTGCGTTCAGCTTAAACAAGTAACACATCTGCCCGCGGCGGTCATTGCGCGCACATTGGCGCACGATTCTACAATTCTTCGAATCCCAGTGGTCGCCGAGGCCAGCGGCCGCCGGTTACGTCGCAATGATCTCATTGGTCGCTGCGACCAAGTGCGCGCACTGAGGATACAATGCACACATATCAGTGGCCGCCGCGGGCTGGCCGCCAGTGCGCGCTTAGGCTAAGTGCTCCATTTTAAGTAAATTTGACATATTTGTTATTCATGTATATGAAATAATTGACGAAACCGTTTTTCAATTTTATTTAAGGTTGCGAACCCCTTACATTTTTCATCTCGTGAACTCGACTTTAGTATACTTATTCTTCGTACGTGCAGGACGGCGTGGGCGACAGCGAGGTGGAGGACGAGGCGGTGCTGCAGGAGCGCGGCCGCGCGCTGCAGGCCAAGCTCCGAGACCTGCAGCTCAAGAAACAGCACATGGAGAATTTGGTACACTTTTTTATTTATTCATTTATGAAAAACAACATAGGTATAAACTGTAGTAATTTATATAGAAGTACCACGTTCTTTGTGTCCATCGGCAATCATCGTTTTTCTATGAAAATAACAGACAAATACACGCAGTTTTCCGAAATACATCAAGATCGTGGTTCTACTGTACCGTCTATAAATACGTATACAATTCTAAATTACGAAATTATTAGGATTCAGTTTTAATCTATTTTGTGGTACGGAAATCTAAAAAAGTTTAATCGTTTCATAGTAGCTCGGACACCAATACCGAGATTTTGCCATTTTAGATTGCAATTGAGATAATTTTTGCAGGTAACAGAATTCCAGAAATTGCAAATGGCTACCCGTCTGGGAAGCTCTCGCAACACTTACTCGAGCTCTGGCGAGGATAGCGCAGACGAGGAACCTACCACGAAATGTAAGAATGAACAAACGAATATCTTAGCTGTTTTATTACTACTAGATTATAAAATATGACAATTCCATTCAATCTTCCTTATACATATTATGTTAAGACAAAAAAACTAAAAAGTGTATTTCAATATTAAACCACAAAGTATTGTTTATCAAGACATTGAAAATGTAATTATTGTTTCAGGCAACAACCAAGGTGTTAGTGTTAGTAATCTAAATAACGAAGATCCCTTCAAGTTGATGGAAATAAAAGCAATAAAGACAGCTTTACAGAAAACGAAAGGTGTGTAATGTTTTACAATACTTTGTACATAATTTACAATACTACGTAGAGTAGTGGGTAAGATTTAAAAATCAAACAAACTTGAATTAACATTTTAAATAATAAAATTATAATCCTATCACCATAAATCAGAGACTGATAATTTTATTTTAGATTTGATGCGGTCTGTTGAGACTTTTGAGTCTGATCATCTTTCGACTGGTCACGAAGACGGCTTTCACATGTCTAGTCATTCTAATATACATGATAAGTAAGTAAATACAAAAAAATAATATAACCGTTATTTTTGTTCATTTTATTAATCTGAATATAAATGTTTAATGTCAAATATTCATAATTTTATAGCAAATCCGAAGGTGGCGGAAGTATGGGTGGTTGGTCGAACGATGGCAGCGTTTGTCGTGTTAGAAACTCACTGCCGCAGCGGCACAAGTTCACCAACGAGCAACACGAGCAGCAACAGCAACAATTGCAACAGCAACAATTGCAACAGCAGCAATTGCAACAGCAACAATTGCAACAGCAGCACCTGCAACAACAACAGATGCAGCAGCTCCAGCAGCGACAGCAACAACTGCAACAGTTGCAGCAGCAGCAACAACAACAAATGCAACAACACCAACAATTGCAACATCAACAGCAAAGTAAGTAGGCAGCATTCTTTTTACGTAAAGTGTCTAGTCTGTACTAAATAAAACTGGAATATATAAACAACTACACATACAACCTACACCAACAGACACTTACTACCTACACCTGCATCCTACACCCACATCTACTACCTACACCTACTATTTCCCCTACAACCTATAAGAGTTATCGACCACTGAGGGTTGAAGATAGTACTAATATCGCTATTAAGGTGAGACCGCACTGCGCGGCAACGGAACAACGCGACACGGCACAGCCAAAAATTCTTTGTATGAAATTATTTGGGATATAACGCACTACGCGGCAGCGGAACTACGCGACGAACTACGCGACATTTCAACAACATTGACAAATGGAGTGTGTTTCCGTAATGTAAACCCGCCTACTGGGAACATTTTATTGTATTATTTATTTGCAATAATGACATCTCAACAATTATTTATTAAGTAAATTTATCTACTTTTTAAGTAGACGTCAATATTTCAAAACGAATAAACAGTATAGCGTCGATTCATGACGTCATTAGCACTGGACAGTATGCTGTGTTATATTACGGAATACATCCATGACAAATCATAACAAGATTATTTTGGTGGGAAGGCTTCCATCATGCTCAGACGTTGCTGAAATTCTGAGCAAATTTAGCCGCGTAGTGTCGCTGAGGTGTCGCTCTAGCCCGCTGCAGTGTAGTTACGCTAAGTGCGGTCTCACCTTTAGATTTTATTATTTTTAAGATTTTAGTATTTTTTATTTTATTTATATTTTATTTCAATTTTCAATTTACATCCCCATACTGATTCTCATAACGATCAGGACGACTAAAAATCGTAAGTGCGCGGTGGCCCTTAAACAAAAGGTATTATAAGTTGTAAGTAAATAATGAAAATTGAAGGTTATGTTTTTAAATGCCAACTTATAAAATAATAAAAATTGTCAAGCCGTTTCGAAGGAATTCTGTTAGAAACAACTGTGACACGAGAATTTTATATACATATAAGATAGATCAAGATCGTATGATATAACAAAGTTATACTGTCCGTAGGTCACGAAGAAAACATCAATTCATTGCAAGAAATGGCTCAAGAACTTCGTATGGAAACAGAAAAAATAATGGGAGAACGCGCTAGAATAAAAGATTTAATATCAAACAAAGGTTCGTTTATGGTTATTTGGACATTCTGAACAATTTAGTTATAGGAAAGATTGGTATTGATTGTAAGATACGTACGAACCTACTATGTACATTGTACAATATCGGCAAAGTTCCTACTCGACCAGTTTCTAAACATTATCCTATGCACTAGAAATATTTAAACACTAATGAAGTGACCGAATCGACTGCAGACACAGTTGAAGTCCGTATTTATGCTCGATTAGCTGTGCGTGCGCACTTTACATCAGCGCTGTTAATCGATTTTGATCTTATGCCTGGGCCTCAACTCTCGTACCTCGAATCTCGGTCTGGTTGTCAGTCTGTCTTGCTCGCGCGCGTATTATTTGACACCTATGTGAATGAGTCAGCGCAATAACCGAACCGAGATTAGAGGTACGAGAATAGTCAATTATCCTATGATGAAAATTTACTCAAACTATTGTTATTTTATCACTAAAATCATACATATTTTTAGCAGTGTTGGTTAAAATGGTTTTAAAGGATTAAAGATAAGTGCCGGAGTTGCTGAAGTTTAATTTATACCTTCAGAACAGACCCGCAAGCAGAAGAAAGTTAACGAGGAGGCGCGAGGGGCGTCGTCGGCCCCGCCCACGCCCGCTGAGCGCCGCCTGCTGCAGCTGCGCGCGATACTCGCCGACAAACAGCGCGAGCTGGACGTGATGCTGGCGAGACAGGTAGGTCTCTCACCACATATAATAATAATATAGAAGAAAGTGAACGAGAAGGCGCGAGGGGCGTCGTCGGCCCCGCCCACGCCCGCCGAGCGCCGCCTGCTGCAGCTGCGCGCGATACTCGCCGACAAACAGCGCGAGCTGGACGTGATGCTGGCGAGACAGGTAGGTCTCTCACCACATATAATAATAATATAGAAGAAAGTGAACGAGAAGGCGCGAGGGGCGTCGTCGGCCCCGCCCACGCCCGCCGAGCGCCGCCTGCTGCAGCTGCGCGCGATACTCGCCGACAAACAGCGCGAGCTGGACGTGATGCTGGCGAGACAGGTAGGTCTCTCACCACATATAATAATAATATAGAAGAAAGTGAACGAGAAGGCGCGAGGGGCGTCGTCGGCCCCGCCCACTAACGTTACCACGTTAACTTTTTGTTCCCTGTTGGGATTCGAACCCGCGATCCCGGCTTGAGCACCAACACTTCAACCACTGAGCCACAGAGCCAAGATACAAACTTAATAATCTTCAATCCATGGACTTTGAACCCACTCCTTTAAATTATTTATAACTGGCATATATTATTATGTTTTTGAGGTTTTCGTAAAGTAATAGTTTACAGTTCGTATTTTAACACTTAGATAATATCGTATAATAGATTTTGAAATGTGACGTCACAATATTTAGGACCCCTCCCACCCACTTGTCACACAATGTCACACTTCGTCGACCCCCTCCCTCCCCCTTAACGTGTGACGTTATTTATGGATGGTCCCTAAGGCCTAAAGGATCTACGTCGATTTAATCTGTAACTCTACACGAGTATATAGATTCTAGACATGGCGTGTCGTTGATTTTTAATAAAATGTTATAAATAATGTTACGTATTTAATTACAGGCATTGAATGAATCTGACGATTCGAAATCAAAATCAGACTTTCGGGCGGCGTCGGCCGTGCAGTCTTATAACAGGTCTGTGAATTTCCGTTTTAACACCGATCAAAATCACTGTCTTAAACGCGAACTAACATTGCTTATAAATAAATTATTTATATAAGACTTTGGAATATTTTAAGTATATTTTATTATATATTTTTTTAGCGAACAAGAAGAACCTGAGTCGCGGTCGGAACATATTGGGATGGATGCGGACAGTCCCAGGGAGAATGACAATTTTAGAGTAAGTATTTAAAATCATAAATCGTATGTAGTATTAGGTGCTCCGTCGCTTGGAGCATTCGCCTGCATTGACGACGAGAGTTTTACAGGCCAATGCTCCAAGTAATTATTGTATTCTATATTAACACTTCTTAACTGGACGGCTAACTGAAATTTTATCTTTATGTATCTTTTAAATCAAAGGGTAAAAGCGGGACTGTATTGAGGGATTTAACCTTTAGGTACGAAACTCTAGTAGAGACCAGCCATCCGTCCATCTGTCTGTCTGTCACCAGAACCTCAATTCTCGTATCTAACTTACGACTGTCAATGTATAATAAATGAATTGTCTTGATATGAAAAACTGATTTCGGGTCAACCTAAATACCGTATTCTCCTATATCGTAGTCCAGACAAAGTCTAGTTCTGTGAAATCGCTGCGTAACCGTTCGTTCCTGTCATATTGTATCAATTTAACAATAATTATAATTATTATTTACATTGTGTGTTTTAAAAATATGTGTGATCTATGAACATTTGTTTTTTCTTAGACCGGAGGCGACAGCGTGCTAGGTGCGAGGTCGATTAATACCGTGCCCTCTCACGTCGGCAGCACCTATGGCAGCGACAGCGACAGGTTTGTCTTATATAAATATATCGTAGTTAATGTATATTATGTCACCGTAAAATTGTAAAAACCGTTAGATTGTAATTTGTAATATATAATTATAGTGAAATTGCAAAATGTCGATAGACTGCGGACGCGAATATTCTGCTTATAATTTAACATATTATATTACAAATTACAATCTAACGGTTTTTACAATTTTAAAGTTGCATATATATGGAAACAACCTGTGTTAAAATATTAAATCAAACGTATTTATTCTTTACTTATTCTTGATAAGTATTTTACTTTTTACAGCGCCTCACGCAACAAGTCGAATCAAAGAAATAGATCTCGACGGAGAACTTTAGAGAGACAGACTGAAGAAAACAATGTAAGTTCGTTTTGTTTGATGCTACATAATGTACAATTCCTTAGCACTAGGACACCTCAAAATATTTAAACACAAAGTAAGTGACCGAAACGACTGCAGACGTTGTTGAACTACGTACATACATTTTACACGCTAATATGTTTGCTTGCACACGATTTAACGGCGATGTTAAGTGCCTTATCTCTACATCAGACATCAGTACATCTTATGCTTTATCGAGCAGCAACTTGCTGTTGCTTATTTTAATTAACTTTTATTAATCGTACACAATAATTATTATGTAAACGTTGGTATTTAATATGCAAAACTATTGGTTACTGTTTGGTTCATTTTATTAATTTCTTTGTGTGTCAGGTTCCTCTGCAAAACAACAGCAATCCGATCGTCCGCAACGATCCCCGACAGGAAACTAACGTTAATATAAACCCAACTGCAGTTCCTAATAGTAAGTATTTATGTTAATAAATGCTTTATGTTCAGTAAACGTATTGGCAGTTAGAAATAAATTAATTAATGTATAATTATTAATTTCAGGTGATCACACTGGCCATTTACCATTTAATCATATTCAACCTCCGTGCTGGAATACTACTAAATCTAATCAGGTAATATTTATATTATGAAGCTAGAGGAAGCATTATTATTAATTAAAACCTCTGTGGCTCAGTGGTTAGCGCGTTGGCGCTCACGCCGGAAGTCGCGGGTTCGAATCCCGTCGAGGGAACAGAAAGTTTTCTGTGCTCCTGCATTGAGGTAATATGTACTACGTACTAGAGAACACGTCACAACTAGACTGCTTGCAACACGAGTTAGAGCTCAGCTCGCTCAAACTACTTTAGTCTGTGGCGGGCGCTATATGAAACAATACATGCACGCACGTTGCGTGTTGTGTGTTTCATTTTATTCAAAATGCCTTCATGTGTCCTGAGGTACTGTTCAAACAATTCAAGAAATACAAGTAAAGCCCAAGGAGTCACTATATTATATTTATTGATTTATCACGCAATTTTTGTGTAAAATTTTATTAAATTCCTGGGTCGTGACATGGAGCGGCGCGCGGCGGTGGGGCCGCCATTTGTAAAGGCGACATGCTATGCACTACGTTGAACAAAACGCGTAAGCGCCATGAAATTCACGGCGCTTTCGACCTTTTGGTCGCGAGATAACACTACTCTTAAAGCGATCTAGCGCTGCATGTTTGAATTGTTGGGATAGACGATTAAAGATTTTTTGCGCTGCAGCGAATTATAGATTAAGTTTTACAAGATTTTTGTTTGACATAGCTTCTCTATTACGTAGTACATAATATAACCTCAATGTGCTCCTGGGTCATGGATGTGTAGGTACTTTACATGTGTATAATATAAAATATAATATAAAACTATTAAAATATACTTCCCGTTGTCTGTTACCCGTAGGTCAAGTTCTTCGGAGATTAAAGGGCCGTCCATTAATTACGGGGCCAGATTGAATCGTCCATAGATATTTACTTGCAACTTGAAAGTTCGTTTTACTGTGGAAGTAAATCGCGTCATTGAAAATAATACTCAGCTTGAAAATACCTTACGGCCTGTCCACGTGTCAACGTGAAACAGTGCGATGTCGGAAGGTTGACACCTACAAATTCATGTCGCTATAAAAATGCACGTCGCGACACCGGATCGCCGTGCTTTGTAAAATTCAAACTATTTTATAGGCGGACTAACTCGTAAACCACTGACTGACAGACGGAGTACGGACGGACGGACAGAAAGTGACTACAAGGGTTCCTTGTAGTTACTACGGGACCCCTAAAAACTGTAAGCAAGTTGCTTACATTAATGTTGTATTTCAGGACGTGCGCACGAACCAGTTCACGCAGAACAGCCACTCGCAGACGATGGAGCGTCTCATGGGCCCGCACATGTTCCCGCCCACGCTGCCCTACAACATGATGATACCTTACGGTAACTTTTAAACCCCCCTGTCCCCTTGTCTGTTGTAAATTTAATTGCACACGGTGCTGCTCGCCAGTTCTGTTACTTGAACTTGGCTTGACACGCTACCGCATGTCTAGATTATGGTTACTAAAAAGTGTGTTTTAAATTCTCAGTTACTAGAATTATATGAATTCGTTAAAATGTTTATAGCTGATTTATGTCGTTATACGTACGTAAGACGTAGATTTTTTTTTATTTGACTAAAGTCGATTCGAAAGAGAAGTAAATATAGCTAGCGGCTTTTAGTAAGAGAAGAAACATAATATATCGTTCCTTATACCACATACTATTACATTGGCGTAGCTAGGAATTTTGTCTAGGGGGGGCAGCCGTCCATAGCGTTTTATTTAAGTTAGTAATTCATTAACACTGTCTAGGGTCTAGGGTGGGCAAAGAAGTTTCTAGGGTGGGCATTGCCCGGCATTGCCCACCCTTGCCCCCCCCCCCCTAGCTACGCCTATGCATACTAATACTGTAATTCGACCAAGTGAAATTGCTTAGTGGTTTCGAATGTTACTTTGGGTTGATTGAATTTGTATTTTTGACAGCATTTTGACAGATGATCATTGGATACATAAATTATTCTCTCTCGAACTCATACTAGTTTATACTAATATAATAAAAAGGAAGTTTGTTTGTTTGCATTGAATAGGCTCCGAAACTACTGGACCGATTTTGATGAAATTTGGTACAGATATAGATTAGACCACGGGGAAGGACATAGGCTACTTTTTATCGCAGCAAAATGTACGGTTCCCGCGAGATTTCCTTTATGCGGGATTTCTGTCCACCGCATACGGATTCTAGTAGGTATATAAAGTTAATGATGGTAACTTGTAAAGTGTGATTTGTATTCTCAGTCAGTAAAATTATATTCGTTAATATTTACTTCTTTTCACATTATTTATTTGTCGGAGACAGCTGTTGTATTTTTACGTTACATTAATACGATATATTTTTTTTTATTTGACTATAGTCGACTCGGAGAAGTAACTATACTACCGGCTATTATTAAGAGAAAAGACACTGTAATTCGACCATGTGAAATTGCTTATTGAACGTACTTTGGGTTGGTAAAATTTAGATTTTTTTACAGCATTTTGACAGATGATCATTGTGTACACGTATTATATTATACTCTTTCAATATTTTTAGTATAAATAGTTTTTATACATTGTCGTACAGGCATGATGGGCGGTTGCGGCTGCGGCTGCGGCGCGTGGGGCGCGTGGTGCTGGCAGCAGCTGCTGCTGCAGCAGCGCGACATACACCAGCTGCGGGACCAGCTCACACACGTATGTACTGCCACGGTGCAAATATATATTTATACTAGCTTTTGCCCGCGACTTCGTCCGCGTGGAACAATTACTTTGGGATATCGCTAAAATTTACCCCCGACTTCATTTATATAGGAGGAGCGCTTCCCCCTCACGACTGTCCGCAGCGCGCCGCACATCATTATTGCGCGCTGATTATTTTATTACTGCGATATCTTCTAAAATACTCATTGAAATCAAATGATGTAAACGGCAAATTTCTTCTAAATTAAATGCTTGTAATGAATAACGTATTTATTTGGATAAGGATTAATATCATCTTTATGAAAACGCCCTCACAAATAATGCTTAATTTTAGAACAAATTTGGTTAGCATAAAAAGGTTATTGTGAGCCAACCTTAAAAGATAGACATATACAGTCGCGGACTTTTTTTTAGAACTTTTAAAGGATAACAATTGTGTCATACATAATTTTAGCGAAACTTCAACCGTTTTCGCAGCGTACGCAGCGAAAGCTCTCAAAAGGAAAAAAAATCCCCCGATTTTGAGACATTCTTGATTGGTGCTCCGCTCGTATTGAGCTTAGCATGATGCTATATAGCCTAAAGCCTTCCTCGATAAATGGACTATCCAACACAAAAAGAATTTTTCAATTCGAACCAGTAGTTCCTGAGATTAGCGCGTTCAAACAAACAAACAAACAAACAAACAAACTCTTCAGCTTTATAATATTAGTATAGATTTACATCATATTTTTACATAAATAGTGTTTGATCAGGGTCACAAATTACTAAATAATTACTACGTAACAGCATAGATGAATGATTGGTCTCGCTGGGCGCTCAACTAGATAGAGCACTCACAAAGAATGACTTGAGATGACACCTTGTCAATGCGGCTACAAATTATTGTAGTGTGTAAAGTGACAATTGATTTACATGTGACTAATTCTAGTGTGCGTGATAAATTGTGATGCCAGTTACTAAACTTTTGCCTGATTTGACGGGAAAATATCTTATGCTCTAGTCTATTACTTAAGTTATTGGTTATAAATTCAGGTAAGTTAAAACTAGTTTTTGATGCGGCTCCACCCGAATTCTTCTTTAGAAAAATGGCAGGTTATATGTAAACAGATTAGGTCTAATTTTTATTTATTTATTAATCAGTAGGCAGATAGTGCGATAATAATATTACACATCTATACTAATATAATAAAGAGGAAAAGTTTGTTTGTTTGTTTGTTTGCATTAAATAGGCTCCGAAAGTACTGGACCGATTGTGATAAAATTTGGTACAGATATTATAGATTAGACCACGGGGAAGCATTTATTTTATAATATAATATTTAACTAGCTGTTACCCGCGGTTCCGCCCGCGTACATATACTATTGAATATCCCGCGGGAACACTGTACTTTTTCGGGATAAAAATCCAGAGCCTAAACATCCATCCATACATCCTCACAAGCTTTTACATTTATAATATTAGTAAGACTGTGACGTTTTAATTTTTTTCGTATTTTTGTGTAAGACTGTGACGTTTTATTTTTTTGCGTCACAATATTTAGTAACCCTCCCACCCCCTTGTCACACAATGTCACACTTCGTCGACCCCCTCCCTCCCCCTTAACGCGTGACGTTATTTATGGATGGCCCCTTATTAGATTATAATAAATACAATGACGATTATAAAATTACGTCATAAAAATATTATCAACTACGGGGAACTTGATTCTTGCATACGCAACAACACTGAATGACTTTTTGAGTTTGCAATTTTATGTTGAAATTTCGAATTTATACGATAATTACTGATGATATGTGATCCCAGTGTCCTTCTTATTTCTTGTCGAATTGTTTTTAATTAGTTTCACTCTTAGATCTTATACTACGGGATACGCCTTACATGAGCTTTCCCCTCTGTCGAGGTATAAGATTTTTGAATCTAATGCGTTCATAAAAACTATTTGCGTAATCGATTTTAATCATTATGTGCATCGGTATAGCATCGAAAGGACGTCCGAAATGCTCCGCTAAAAATGCCGATTTGTGCTCTTATGTCCTGTAAAAACAAGTCCAACACGTCGAATCTTAAAAAAGATGGAATAACCTTTCATTTATGAGTATTTTTTTATTTAATTATTGTATATTTCTATTTAAATGTAATTTCGTAAAAATCGATGATGTATCGAATAGCGGTGTACACGAGACAGATAATCGTAGAATATTCGATTGTGGCGTACACCCCGCGAGACACGCACTCGTTGTTGTTAGATATAGAATTTTAGTCTTTATTTCCTATGTAATAGATTCGAATTTTACTATGGCACTTAATTCTCGAAACATGGCGGAACTTTTTTATTACTTTTTGAGTGACGTGACAATCACTAGAATAACAATGTCGATAAAAATAATTTTTTTTTCTTGGTATACTAATTTTATATTTTGTGATGTAAAAATATTGGATTGCTTTTACACTTTATACGACAGATCAAGCAAGGAGTATAAAGTGTGCATGTATGTACGTGATGTTTATTATTTACCCCACCGCAACTTGAAAGGCTGAACAGGTTATTTGGATGTTTGAAATATGGACTAGGGTATCGTTATAAAATCAAGATGTTCCCAGCCAGAGGGACACAAGTATTCCTTGTTTGAAGCGCAGTTCATTTTTAGGGTTCCGTAATACTTGAGGAACGCTTATAGTTTCGCTCTGTCCGTCCGTCTGTCTGTCTGTCCGCGCTTCTACCGTTAGCCTAAGTATGAATATAAATGGATGAAATTTGGTACATTCATAAATCACAGATTAGTAATAGGTAGCTAGATCTTAGATTGTGTATAGATCTCGGATTTATAATTTTAGTACCTGGGTGACTGTTTATTGTAATATGGTGGTGTTGAGGTGATAATCTACATAAACTTAAAAAGTAAAATGTGAACTGACAATTATTATTATTTATCATCGATTTCTGTGTAGATCAGGTGTTTGATCTCAAACATTAACTACATTTTTTTAAACTTGTCTAAAAACAATAAAAAATAAAAAAATACTTATAAATATATAAACTTGAACATATAAAAAAAAACAAAAGTAAGGCACCGAGCAGGTTTCGAACCCGTAACACTCGTTTCTTGCCTTTGGCGTCTTAACCCGCTGGACCAAACGAACAGCGGCCGGTAGGACGAAATTAGCGACCATATTCTGCGTGGAAAGAAAAACGCATTAAAACACGAACACGCATTTTCCCAAACATAAGATTAATCTAGATCGATTGTGTACCCCCGAAAACCCCCATATACCAAATTTCAGCGAAATCGTTAGAGCCGTTTCCAAGATCACGGTTATATACATATAAATAAATATACAACAATTGCTCGTTTAAACGTATAAGATATTCTAGGTGTGGCTCTCTTTACTGTTTACTCTTTACTGATTACTGTAAGTTACAAAGTGGCATATGCTTGCAGTTCTTTAAACAATGCTGAAATTTCCAAACGCGTATCTTTAAAGACTGAGGAGTTCTGTTCAGTGCTTTTGGATCTAGGGTATACCCTAGATCCAAAAATAAGATGTTGAAACCAAGGTATACCTTGGTTTCAACATCTTATTTTTAGGAGCATATGCCGCATTGTGTTACTTCAGTAAAAGTCAAAATCACTATATGTGTCGATATAAATTTCGTGGAGTTCCCTCGATTCCTCATGGATCGCATTATCCGGTTTCCACCTTAGTGACTAAATGACCAATTTCGAATTAAACCCTTTACAACAAACGAATTTTTCAAATAGGTCCATAAACAGCAGAGTAATGTTCAAAGATCTCCGTGTTAGTGTAAAATACTATGAGAAGTACCTTTTATATCATCATAATGTGATGATGTATGGTGTGATAGTGGTGGTGATGATGATGTTTACTCTAATTGACAGGGTAGCATATGCTTGCAGCTTGCAGTTCTTTAAACAACGCCGAAATCCCCAAACATGTATCTATAATGAGTCTGGAGTTCTGTTCTATACTTCTGGATCCAGGGTATAGCTTGGAGAAAAATATTACTTTTTGATAGCATGTGCTTGGACTTCTTTAGAAAAAGTTGAAATCACCATATGTTTCCAAACTTCAACTAATTTGTCCCCAAATTAAAAATATTGTTGTCACCCTCGTTAAAAAGAGACGGAGCGGTTTGTATTGTATCTCCCTCTCGGCAGAAATTTGATGCCGAGAGCTCTTTCCAGTTGTATATAATACTTACAAATTCCTTGGTATTTAGTGTGTATTTGACAAGCACGTCGGCTCTGTCTAGTAGAGCACCCAGTGAGACCAATCATTAGTCTATGCGTAGCAGATAAATCACTCCATACAAAAAATCCAAACCTACTGTTTTAAATGCCTACAGTTTCTAGAAGGTGACAGCTGGTTGTAAAAAAAAGTTAAGATAATTTAAAGTTTATATTGTTTTTGTCGTTCTCTCTCTCTCTTGTTTAATTTTATAGTAGAAAAAAATATTCTGAATAGCACAAAAATCATGTGAAAACAGGGCCACATTTTTTGACTTAGGTGTAGAGTTTATGTACCTAGTTAGGCTTGTAGAGTTAAGGCGTATAGAGTTAGAAGTTCGGTAGAGTCAGAAGCTTGGTTTTACATGAGATCTAATAGCTTTTTGACAGTGCGAGTCATATGGTATCGTCTTGCAGTGGCGAAGGCTGGTTCTCCTTCATAGGGAAGCCATAGCCTGTATAATAGGTAGGGATTTGGATGAAGGTCTTCAAAAGGTAAGCGGTAAGGGAAGCCGATAGGAATGGAGTTATAGGAACCCCTCGCCACTGTCGTCTTGGCCATTACTTTACATGAAAATGTTTGAGTGGGATTATTATTAATCTATAACTAACATAATTATATCATCTCGGTCCTAATATTTGAACTTGTTCAGTTGGAGGAGCGCTGGCGGGCCGAGAACGCGTCGCACACTCTCAACAACCAGGTGCCGCCGGGAAACAGAGCCAATAACTACTGGGACAACTTCAGAAGGTATATAATTTTATTTCTGTCCGCGAATCAGCTCGCCGTTTTAATCTCGATTGTTTAGTTTCTTTGCGGGTGTAAATTTTCTACATAGAGTTATATGGGCCAAAAGGTTGCTTGTTCAGAGTTGAGTTGCATTGTTAGATCAGTTTAGTATCAGTAGCATTTACACAGCTAAAATTACGTAAGCTTCGTCAAAAAGTTTACCTACAAGCCGGATAGATATAGATACCGTTATTATCTAAAATAATTGCAATTGTGAAACCAGTAGATGGCACTTTGAAGTTTATTTATATATTTATTTATTTTTATTTCAGATATTAAAAAACTCAAAACCGTCGATTAGAATCTTGTATATATTATTATAGTATTTATTTATATATTTTGGTATCGCCAGATGTAGCATTAAAGAGGGTAAGAATCGTGTGTTCGTGTAGCCCTTTTGCCTCAATAATCTAGTAACGCAATGCTCCGTTTTGTATAACAACGTTTTAAACTAAATCTTCACCACAACTTTGTTATCAATATAATATAACCCCCTTATTCGTAATGCTGCTATAAACATATAAGTTCAAGTGCAACTGTCGTACAAAAATTCACTTTGTTACGTACTATTACATGCCTGTGACAAATGGCTAAAAAACCTTTAACATCTAAAATGGGCTTGCGTTATAAATAAGGGAGTCGACTGCACTGTTATCATTGATGTGGAGTATACAATAATTTATAATGTTTATTGCAGCTATTCACGTCAGAACCTACTATCGGCCAACAGTAAGACGAACGCCGACGGACATTTCGTGGGTCCGTCGCACAACCCGCACCCTCTAGTGGAGAGGTCGCACAACTCGCTGCACCACTCGGCCTCGCCGTCGCCCAAACGCAACTCCAACACGGTCACCTCCACGCAACCCAACGACAACCCGCCGAGAAACGTGGGCTACGAGCGATCTCTGTCCTTCTCCTCCGCCCCCGACGTCCTCAACGTCAACCAAAACACAGACGCGGATTCCACGACGCACGCGCGGAACGACGAACCCGCCAACTCCAATCTAAACCGACAAGAAACCGCCAACGCGTTTCGAAATTTGAACTACTCCAATCCCATACCGGAGATAATCCAATCGCATTCGAACAATCTGAACACACCCGCCAACGCGAAGCGGAAGTCCTCGAGCAAATTGCCCTCCAAGAATTCTGCGAACAGGAGGAATTACGCTCTAGACTTTTCTCAGACGAGCAATATTAATATAGCGAGCACTTCCGACGCGCCGAATCCCAATTTGGCCTCCACCAGTCGGGACGTTCAGGACAAAGCCAGCTCGAAAATATTCGATCTCCTGAGGGAAAATATTTACTCAGAAGTCACCACGCTGATCGGCGTGAACGAGTCCCACCCGGACTTTTTGATACAGCTGTTCAGAGAGTTGCAGTCGGTCAATTCCGAGCAGCATAGACAAAATGTTTTGCAATCGATACGGGGCGTGATGTCTCAATACCACTCCCTCGTGGAGAACCAGGTCGACTCCATCGACGAAGGGAGAGAGACCGGTGAAGCGAACGCGAGCTCGGAAGCCGCCGCCGACACTAGCACCCACAACGACTGTTCAGAACCGACCGCATGTTCCAACGCCGTTCAATACGAAAACGTTCTCCGTTTCCTCTTGCAGAAGAGTGAAGATATATTTACGCACGAGCTCCTGGAATCGTTGGCATCGGTCATCGTAGACAATTCGACTGAGAGTAAACAGACGAAAAAGCTTTATGACGCGTTAGCCCCATACGAGGGGTCTAGAGTTTGCGACGCTTCGAGTTCTATTATAGAGAATTTGCCGCACTGGCTCCCCGTGACTATCGACGGCGACGAGTCTTCACAGATCACGAGTGAAATATCGGAGTCATCTATCCTCCAGGACGTCGCCGGATCGTTGAACTTGTTCAGTTCGAGTGAAGGTCACCTGCACCAGATGAACGCTTGCCCGTACGACATGTGGCCGGGGCACGTGCACATAGACGGGGCAGATTTGAATGACAACAGCCAGCGCTCTCAAGATGGCAAGGTCGACCTCATAAATTGTTCCGAGATGCTGAACGGCGACCTCGCCGAAGCGGACCAGACGTGTCGCGCCGACGTCGCGGACAGCAGCATGCCCGCCAATGAGGAGGCCCCGAACTCGGAGTCGCTCCCCGATGTGGTGGACACCGACGAAGTCACCCCGACTGAGGTAATGCAACACATACTGTACTGTAGATGCCTTTCTTTGATTAATTGTTCTAATCGAAATACTAACTGACCATACTAATACTATATTATACTTTATTTACTCTGTACTAACCAGCTCGTGTACTACCATTACTGCTAATTAAATATTTTATACTACTTATCTGTATTGGAGTAGAATTTTTAAATTCTGATCCTCCTAACTTGTATTTATTGGATATAATAAAAAACTTTATTTTATGTTGTCTTTTCACTCATTTTACTTCATGCATGCTAGCCTCAAATCCGAGTAAAGATTTGCTATATTTAAAATTATTCTTGCCATCCTATTAAATGTTTTCTTCCGTCTATTTTAATAATCTATACCTCATTGGGCATGTGGTTTTGTAACATAGTAAAATTTCTTGTAAAAAATTAATCTCCAAGACCATTGTCTTATTTACCTATGTACTTATTTTAATGTATGACTTGCTTCATTTATTTGCCTAATAAAATAGTAGGATTTATAAGAAAAAAGGACACTCAAGTTTTAAATAAATTTATTACAATATTAGTCAGGTACAAGTATCACAGATAAAAACAATGCCATAAAATTAATACTTTAAATGATTTTAATTTCTATCAATAAATAGTGAAAATTACTTTGTTTCCAACATAAAACATAAAACTTTGTTATGTTTATATTAAAGGCAGAAGCGGAATGGCTTGGACTTGACAGAGTGCCAACAAGACTGCACATGGAAGAGGCATCTGAAAAACAAAAAGGTAATATTATTATTTAATATAGATGGAGCAAACACTCAAACTCTGACATAGTCACTTGCTGTTTGAGTGAGCCTGAAAAAAAAGTTTTATTTTAATTAGGTCTTCAAAATCTGCACCTGTAACAGAAAAACAAAATAACTCACATTATTTTTTTCTTTTTTACAGATAAGCGTTGAGGGGAAGTAGTCAGTCAGTCAGTCAGTCAGTAATTAATCAGTAATTATTGTGGTAGCTTTCGAATTTATGAAACTTAGCTTATAGTATTTATGGAATTGTAATCTTTGATGTCTATTTCACATAGCCTCATTTATGTTACATTTATTTACAAATAAATAGAGTAATGAAATAAGAAAATTTTAATTTTGAAATAAAAACCCCCTTGTCCTAGTATATGTTTATTACAAAATACTTTCATAATTATGTTGAAAATACTAAATTTACAAAGTTTTAGTCACTTAACAGTCCCAAATACTATGTTTTATCACTTATATTATGTTAATCACAACTGTTATAGCACGTAAATAAAGTCCCGCCATGTAAATTCCAATATAAACTCTCCAATAATGAATCTTCTTTTCTTGTTTCCAATCTTGTTCTCTTTGTCTCAGGTTCATAACTTTTCTTTGTTTGTACTTCTGCAGATAAAATTAATTTTGTTTAATTAGACTGTTTCAATAATACAAAGATCAGAAGACAATCTATATCATATGGACCATGAGACAACGAGATATATCTGGATTGTTGTGGGTAGGACGCAGTAAGCAGGGGTTGTAGTTGGAAGTCGGTGGCACCATATCCTCTGAAATAAAGCCGTAATCCATCACACAGTGCCCTCACTTCCACTCTCAGCAAACGCCTATGTACCGTTGCTTTGTTGCAGTTCCAATAACAATAATTGCTTATAAATAATTTCAGGCTTTTGCAAATAACATTTTTGATCAGGATACTTGTACTATGTTAAATATTAATGTTTGTTAATGTTTTGTGCAAAGACCCTTACAGGACATTTTATATGCAACAGTTTTTCTTTCTATAAATGTCACTTTATAAGACATTTTTAATTTTGTTAATAGATCCTTAAAATATAATTTTTGATCAGGATACAAACTTGTACTATGTTAAAAATCTAATTTGTTAATGTTTTATGCAAATCCCCTTACATAACATTTTATATGTAACAGTTTTTCTTTCTTTAAAGGTCACTTTTATATAAGACATTTTTATGTTAATAGATAAATGTACAAAAACTACACAGTTTTGGTTTAAAGAAAGAAAAAAATAGAACTTGCAGAAAAATTTGCTTCTTTATTACAAAACATACATATGTTTTTATATAAGTTTTTCTGCAAATTCCGAAATTATTAGAAACTGTGGCTAGTAATTACTGGCAATACATAATTTGGCTTAATTATTTACTGACAGGATTGGCTTAATACATACAATAACTTGTTAACATTTTATGAATCATTAACAATAACATTGTTTCTGAAAAGATTATACAGGTAAAAATTTGTGACTTCACACATTCTCATTAGATCATTGTAGACAATGTGTAGTAAGTAGCTAAGCAAGCATTTATCATAAGAACCTTTCATTACTTTTTAATGCTGACACACAGCATTCAAATGTAAAGTTGATGATGCAACACTTTGTGAAGTGCCAATGCATACTAGTAGACAGTAATCAACGATGGTATTATAAACTGTTTATGTGCTTAATTCAGGTGCAGTTTTAGCCAAGAAACTGGTGTAGGAAATACAGTACAGTTTTTTTTTATTTCACATATTATTAATTTTATAGATGCAATTAAACAAAACACTTGCTTAAAACAACACAACAAATAGAATGCGAGAAGTATAGGGTTACAGATGCGCGAGGAAATGCTACTAAACAATTTGCACTTGGACGAAGAAAAATAGCTTTACCTGACGAAAATATAATATTCTCAGAATTAGTGCTTGTGAAAGCTACTGAGCATTGTCTGCAACGGGCATTGCACTCATATGCATTGCATGTCATTTTAGTCTAACCTAATAAGTTTCAGAGAGTTTTGAAAATTGGTAATTTGCTACCACAATATTTTTGCTAGCCTCTCCATCTGGAAAATTGCAGCAGTTTTTTTTTTTAAATGTTGATGACTCAGCCGCTATGTATGCAGCACACATACACAAAAATTACTGATTTCTTTGCACTAAGATTGCAAAGATATGATGAGGTGGGAAAGTTGAAACTTCAATAAAACATCAAAATCTATACCTATAATCACCAATTTTTTAAACTTCCAGAATACTTTCAATGAAATCCCCTTTTCAGGGCTATCAGTTTATTTGACAAAAAAAAACTTTTTTTAACTATGATTACAATGGCATTTTGAATAAAGTATTCAGAAGGTCAGAAGGCAAGACGGTCTATGAGTTAAATAATTACTGAGACTAGTGGTATACAAAAAGGAGTATTCGATTTTGATTTCAAAAGAAAAATAAAGTAAGGTCTGTGTCTTCCCTTAACCGTACTTGACAATACTGGCCTAAATAGTATTTCAATTAGGGCTGATTAAATTGTAGATAGATAAGACCCCAGTGTACTTTTTTTGCTGTAAATTAATATTAAAAAATTATTGTAACCGACCGACCGACTACTTTAAACCTTAAAAAAATTAATAAAAGCAATTTTGATGTGAACAGAAAAGAATTGAATTTTTTTCCCAATTATTAGTTTTAAAACTCAATAAAACCATATTTAATTTAATTTTACGTTAATTACATACTGTGAATACATTGTTCATATTATTTAATATCAAAATAGGCCAATGTGAAAAAACTCCATGACCCCTTGAGCATTGCGTGGCATTATAAGGCAGAAAGGCATCTGGTATTTTTTTTATTTTAATTATTGAATTTTTAGTAAAGCCTTGGCAAGTTATACACTTTTTTCGAAACAAGAAAAATTATTCTACACAATGTATAAAATTTATATATATATATATATATATATATATATATATATATATATAAGAAATATATTATTATGCAGAATATCAAATTTTTAATGTTAGTTTTTGAAGCTAAATATGGTGAAAATTTACGTTCCATGCATACCAAAGTTTTATTTACTTAATTTAATGTGTTCAAATAACGATGTATATAAACATTTTCGTGATTTGCGCACAAAATTAACCAAACGTCAATTAATGCAAATTACAAGATAAAATTTTTGTCGCTTTAGTCGCTGACTAAAAATTTATTTTTTCATTGAGTACAACAGCAAAGACAAAAGACTATAACAGCTTTGTTTTATCCCTGTACTAAGTAAATAAATTTAAGTCACAAAATTTAAATCCAGATAGGTATTTATAAATGAGAAAAATTAGAAAATATTGCAATACAAGTTGGATCTATGAGCTGCTCCACGCTTAACGGGGATGGTTTTATTTAGACAATGTGCCATACGATGACACTCAAGCAGTTATGAAAGTCTTCTTATTGAAAGTTTAAAAACGTTACCATACACTAAGATGAGTTTTGCGTTAAGTTCCTAATTCCGTAATTTCATCAAACTATTTACTAGAATTTATAATTAAGAAATTTTGAAACTGCAACCAAAGTAACACTACATGTTGAATAAGTTATTTCTTTACCTAATAATTTATTTACCAGTCCAATGATAAACCTGCTTAAAGTAATTCATCCCAAATAATATTGCGTAAATATTATGATTTGCAGGGCGAAAATTTGATTTACAAATTGATATTTTGTTACCCATATTAAAAAAAAATTACGGGTCAAATATTGCAAAAATCTTTATTATTCAACAACCTTTACTCGTAAGATTGTAATATTTATAAATAAGAAAAAGGAAAATAAATGTGTCCTGCATAAAAGCAAAACCACATCTCCAACATTGTTATTAAATGGATCATTTACATGAAACCTCATCGAATACCTTATGAATGCTAACAATACATGAATTTCTGTTAACAATTTAAGATTCAATGAGGTTCCTAAAATTGAAATCAAAATATGCTTACCTCTACATAGCCGTTTATTTTGGGTATGTGTGTAATCATCCGCTCTGCGCTTTCTAGTATTGTAGTTTGATGGTGATTCATACATTGTTTGCACATCATTCGTGTTTATTTCCTTCATTTCGCAATCCTGATATTCTTCCACGTGTTTGATAGGCTTGGGTATGGGTTCATGATATCCGTAATAACAATTCGTTGATATGTGTATGTTCGGGCTTGGTGTCGTAAAATAATTAGACTCATCGCATACAGGAATCGGTCGTACAGCATTGAAATTATTTTTAGCATCCTGCATATGGTACAAGTTGACGCTACTGGCCGGCATGTTGTATCCTTGATCTGATTATGAATTTATATATTCAATTCACTTTTGGTATGTAAGTTTATTATTGTATCTTATAAATTTTTTGGAGCACATATAATAAGATACCTTTTGAAGTATAATTCTACCTGATTTTGCTATAAAAATTAATGAAATTATATAGTTTTACTTCGACAGAAAATTGAAAACGTGAACGGTAAGACGCGTCTTTTGTAATTTCTAGTGTCAACTGTCAAGTGCGTATGACAACTGACTGACGGGTTTTTTTATATATGGCATCGGCTTATAACCATTTGCCAGTGTCAAATATAAAAGGCGGGAAATAGAATATTCCTTCAAATTTTCGTCACCATATTTCTAAATCGTCAAGTCCGAAGTCTAGTCAAAGTCCAAATAAATAGTTATGGTAGTCAATCAGTCGATTCAGTAAAGTGGTAGACGCTTTACTGAAACTTCCTAGAGAGTTTTGGCGGGAAACAATTTAGCACGCATTTTGTAGTTGTATCACTTTTCCAAGTGCACTAGACGTTAACGAATAACTAATGGTTAGTATTTACACCAATATTACACATTAAAAACCGAAATAACACTAATTTAGAAAATTAACACGAAATACACAACGTTGCTCATCGACCTAACGCGTTTCAAATGAGAATAGGAACGTCGATGACCTTTTTCTGTCAAAATATATCACTTGAAAAGTGCGATTTTTAGAAAAACAGTGTTTATAAATATTATTAGTCTTGCATCGAATTCAAATATAAACGTTAAAATATAGTAATCAATAAACATAAATTTAACTACCTTATCAGTCTAAATTCGAAATAATATGGCGCCGATTGATCCTATTCTTGGGGCCTACTACCTAATTTTGCTTGGTTGGTCATGGACATCATTTTGACATAACAACTTTTTAAAAACACAATTTAAAAAGTTAAAATGTCAAAAAAGATTGCGCAAGGCTACGGTCATGTCCAACTAAATAGTCCGCCATTTTTTCCTTGAGAGAACGAACGAAACCCTTTTTCGACCAATCAAATCGTGTGACGTAGTGCATTTTGACGTAAGCCATGAAATGACAAACTATCAAACGAAATAGTTACCTTCTTCTTTTTTTATACAAGGAGGTCTCAGTGAGTTGCCTATGTGCATAATTTCAATTTTGTTTATCATCTCTAGACATAAGTGATAAGAATTATCTTTTCGTTTGTTTTCGTTTTTCGTTTATTCTATTTCGTTTGACAGTTCGTCATTTCATATATTTAAATATTATATGTGTGTATGTATGCGGTCGCACATGTCATGTCGAGGTTATAGAGTCCCATTTTTAACCATTTGCATTGGGTAAACCTAAAAATACTTTCAATATTGTATCAGAAGAATATTGCTGTATTATTCGCTAAAGTTATTTACTATTCCACGCGGGCGAAGCCGCGGGCAAAAGTTGATAAAGTACAATAATCGTTAAACATAAAAATATTAATAATAATAATAAAAAAATATATTCATCCGAACGTATAACCGCCTCCTTTTTTTGAAGTCGGTTGAAAAGCCATCATGTGTAATAATTTCCAAACGCAATAAGTGTCACTTCACCTCAATTATGAACAATAAAAATGGTTTGCCAATAATAGTAAAAAAAAACACTCCGGAAGTGCCAGTAGAAATGAAAAATGTCAAAAATGGGGCCATTTAACTGGAGACACTTTTTTCTCCATAGTGTTTTCACCATACGTCGAATTTCAAAATGGCCCAAAGATCTCAAAAGTGAGGCCATTGAACTGAAGACACTTTTTCTCCATAGTGTTTTCACCATACGTCAAACTGCGTCTCGGTACGTTACGGTATCAGTGTCGCGAGTCCAGAGATTTTATCTTATCTAAAAATATGCGTACCGCGCTAAAAGAAGTTTTCACTACAAAAAACAAAGAAAAAAGAAATAAGAAGATCATTGATTAAATTAATTAATACAATCAGTCATTACAGTCCTATAATCAAATACCGTAAAACGGGGTTAATAGAAAGTTTCCTGACTTTCAAACCAACTTTATAAATCCTATGCTTCTGGCAATAAAGCTGCTTTCATTGTGGGAGTGCTAAGATATTTTACAACCTTGTTATAGTTTTAATCCTGAATTTTTATTTCCTTATAAGAAAAAGCCAAATCAATGGTCAGTTTCTATTTGCCTGGAATGCGGGGTCAACAGATACGACATATGGGGTTAATAGAGAAAAGTGATAGGGTTGTCAAAATATTTTATATTTTATAAGAAGAAAAAGTTTTTCAGAGGATACCTACTTTATTTTATTATATTAGGTATTTTACTTACATAAATATATACAAAAGTGGGTGTGGTTACAGAGTTAGAAGATACGATCAAACTTAAAACATAACATAAAAGTTCTGCCAACCCTAACGAAAGTGGTTGTAATACCCCTACCGCGTTTCTATTAATCCCTTTCCCGTTTTTTATTCACCCCTTACCTGTTTCTATTCACCTCTCAAGGCGTTTCTATTTACCCCTCAGTTGTCTCTATTCACCTCTTTATCAAAAAATATTTATGAGTGCTGAATTTTTATTTATTTAACCATAAAAAACAAACAAATCAGAAAATGCCAATATATGCTGGATAAACTTCACTTTCGGTTAAACTAATTTTAATAATTAAAATACGCCTTTAATTATTAAATTTTTTGAAGTTGGGAAGAGCGTAAATCGCATGTAAAAACCGCTGTACTTTATAGTGACTTTGTCACGTAAATTGCTAATTTTAGACTATTAAAATGTTGACAGAACAAAGAAAAAATATTACAAATGTAAATAAAATACTAGGTAATATTTGTGACATCTGAAGTAGTTTTTGGATCAGAGGATTTTAAACTGTTTCTTAAGAATATTTCTATTCACCTTGTTTTACCAGTATAACAGGGGAGGCCCGAGTAGGAATGCTCGATGTTGGCATCGATAATGACATCGACAGCTTATCATCAATGTTCGATATTTATCGAGCTCTAAACATCGATGTCAGGCAACATCGATGTTTTTTTTGCAAACGTCTTCAACTCTTCACGGCCGTCCGTCATCAATACATCTATACTACTATTATTATGAATGGGAAAGTGTGTGTTGTTTTGATTTAAATGAGGTACAAAGTACATAGGCTACTTTTTATCGCAGGGAAATGTACGGTTCCTGTGGGATACTTTATTTACAGTTTGACGTAAAAACTACTAAGCCGATTATCATGAAATTTGGCACAGATATAAAGTGGACCACGGGAAAGGATATAAGGTATCTACTTTTTATCGCCGGGAAATGTACGGTTCCCATGGGATACTTTATTTACAATTTCGTGTAAAAATTACTAAACCGATTATCATGAAATTTGGCACAGATATAAAGTAGCACATGGGGAAAGACATATGCTACTTTTTATCGCGGGACATAATTATAAGGTTCCCGTGGATCCGTCCGTGACATCGATGTTACGATGTTTTGAATAATGCAATATCGATGTTAAAACATCGAAAATCGATGATCATCGAGCATCCCTAAGAAGAAGAAGAAGAAGAATCAATAACATAACCTATGTTAAAGTTTTCGCATTTCAAATTATGTTTATGTATTCAATTTAGATTTTTATAGAATAGGAGTAAGTTTTGATATAATAGGTATGATTCTTTTTGATGTTCGGACCAAATTTCAAACTTATGAGATTCCATCTATTTTGTCGTTGTTGAGACTCAAGTTGAAATAAAACGTTTCCCCAATCATTTGCAGTATTTTTATGATTATTCCTGTTTGTTTTTTTCATTATAACTTCTTTGGCCAGAGTATGGAAAGGTTGCACATAATATGTACTTACTACGCTATACCTACATTTTAATTTATAACCTAACATAAATTATACTTTTTTACTCCCTTAGTTGACTCCCAGATATGATTTGCCTTAGGAAGCTTAAACTAAATTAGGAAGGGATACTCACCTTTATTTGATTAATTTTAACATTCCAGACATACAGGAATAATACAGGACTTCTTACACTGTTTCCACTTTAATAGTATTTTACAATAATTTTAATTGAATCACAATCACACAATCGATTTTGACAAAGTCATCATCAGGTCATCAGCTATATAATAAAGGAATAAAATACTTATTAAAATGGAAACAGTGCGAGAAGTCATGTGTGCTATTAGTAATAGCACACATGACTTATAGTAATAGCCTATTACTGTGAAACATAAATTTCTACCACGAGGTGTGCGGCTGAGAGGTTGCAGGCGACTTTCAGTGCATGCAGTGTGGAGTAGATGGCCGGAATGTTGTGATGGATGGAGTATATATTGTATCGGCCTTGGTGGCAAACAGAGCACCGCACAACAAATTTTATCAGATCCTCCTTCAACAACTGAACTATTCTTGTAAAAAGGACTTAATATTATTATGTACTGGAAGTAGTAGTAATGAGATAGTGGGTGATAATAATTAATATTAAGATTAGAGATTAATTTATGATTTGATTAAACTAAGTTTGGTTAATGTTGTAAATTTATAGGCTCCGTTATAATATTATAATACATAAATATATGTATATTTATATATTATAATATTTTGTGTGTGTATGTACATAATATATTCATTATAATTTATATACTGAAACATTTTTAATAAATATTATGTATTTATATAATATATTATGTGTGATTTGTGAAAAGATATAATTAGATATAATACCTAAAATTTAAAAACATTCATATAAAGTAAATATAACATTGTAAAATTTTGATTATGTTCTCTTAACACTTGTTACCAATATTGGGAGAAGCCACTGACTCCTGAGATACGGACTTTATAGCCTAGTTTAGGTGTCAGTCTTCATAGGATTTGTGTAATGAACAATTATTATGTCAATAAAGATTATTATTATTAAACTATACATAAACTATACATACATGCATTGTAGTGACATTTTTTTAATACCCAAACACCGGCAGGCTTAGCATGCGCTCCGTAGAGACCATTTTAAGTCATTCATTTCACATCCAAATTAACATGTTTTTTATAAAAATAGTTTAGTTGCCCTAATAAAGCAAAACCATATATTAATTGTATGATAGAATTACAGATAAAAAGTCAATCTTAGAAATATTTATTACATTAATTCTTTTTATGCAGAGAAAATTTAATTAATAGTTTGCATTGAATAGGCCTGGCATTGTACATTATACACATAATAAAGCCACGAACCTGCTAGGCAGGTTTCAATATCGACACAAATTAAACTAAAATTACATTTTGTAATTAATAATTATTTTATTAAAACTTCTTATTGACTTTATAAAAAAATATATTTATGTTTTACATACACAGTAAATACATTAAATGACACAAAAACTTCTACCATTTGAGTTGATCTAAGCTCAACATGACTGGAGCCTTTAAGGCCCCTGAATACACCACCATCCCATTTATTCTCAACCAACTGCCAAACTTTTCATTTTACTGACTTCTTTGCATGTAATGCAATTGCTCCTAGCAAGCGTCTCACACAGTCCCCACTCAATTCACCAATATTAATGGAGATGAGCGAGTTGTTGATGAGGTAGGTACAGGAGGACAACACAGGCATTAATAATTATTTAATCGCTTCGATTGGGAGTAGTGCATAACCCTGAAAATAAAATTGAATTTGCAACCTATAAGTGTTATTGTAGCCTATATGCTATAAATGTTTTAGAATTTGTACTATAACATATATACCACCAATAAATATTTAGAAATTATGACTTTTCATTTATTATGTTTTTAAGTGAGTTTTTTTTACTAATTTATGCATACCTAGTAAGCATTACCTTTTTTATGGTTACTATGGTTGTCAAGTAGTAAATAGATGTTAACTTTTAACATTTTCTATTAAATTCCTTTGCATAGAAATCTTTCTATGTTTATCTAAACAAGATTTAAATCGGTTCTGCTGTTTGGGCTCTACTATACTACAGACAGATGTAATATACATTAGACACACCAAACTTTATAACACTTCTAATAACGAAGTAAACCATCGAGATATAAATCATACCATTTTCTCATATTACATTAAATAATATGTATTCCTACATAGATATTAAAAAGAGGGTATTCCTAAAATTATCTAGCATTCTTTTTAATCCTTATCACTTATGCCTAGAGATATAGATGTTAATAACCTCAACAATGTAATTTTCCAATCCGTATGCCATAATACATCACATCCAACTGCAAAGGGTTTAGAAAGCACTCCAGTCTGTGGACTGCTGCATTGGTATGCATCTTTCTACTGCAGTAATTTATGAGAATTTCTCCCACATTGTCTGAGTTCAACTGGGTGGGTTCTTACACGCATTCTTCCTCATCAGAGTTCAAGATGGCACCAAGAAAAAACTCACAGGCTACAATATATATGTACCACAATAATTTTAAGAACGAATAAATTAGAGCGTGATGCATTATAAATTGCGATCGAAGTGGCACACAGAGTGCACCTTACACCTTTCTTAAAAGCGCAGACTATTGTGTACCTACCCTAGTAAGTAGTAATATTATGAAGTAGCTAGCTACATATTACTAATCTGTGATTATGAAGTCTACATAGTATAACCGCCTCCTTTTTTGGAAGTCGGTTAAAAATGTTGAACATGAAGCCGGGAGCACAATAGGTCCCTTCTTCGTTTGACAGTTCTCATTTCATTACTAACTTCGTGGCTTACCTACGTCACACGATTTGATTGGTCGAAAGAGCGTTTCATTCGATCTCTGAAACGCAAAACGGCGGAATTTAAAATTGGACATAAACGTAGGCTAGCGCAATCTTTTTTGACATTTTAACTTTTTAAATTGTGTTTTTAAAAAGTTGTAATGTCAAAATGATGACCATGACCGACGAATTTGAATTACATATTAGCATTTAGTTCATTCTAGTTCACTCTAGTTCGCTCTTGATGACCAATGAGTTGCGTAATACCCCGACATCGAGAATTTATACAAGCTTGGACATCGTTGGAATGGAAGTTCAACGAAGTTAGGTAATCAGGGGGCTTATTTGAATCGCACTATTATTATTTTTAAGGTGTCGGCTAATCAATAGCTTACCATTTGCCAGTGTCAAGATAAAAAGGCGGGACATTATTGAATTCTCGTTTTTCACCACCCTCCAAAACTCCCTAGAGACTGTCAGTAAATATTCTACGACTTTACTGCATCGACTGACTTATTGACTGCACTATTTACTTGGACTTTGACTAGACTTAGGACTTGATGATTTAGAAATACGGTGTTGAAAACTAACGAAAATTTTTTTCCCGCCTTTTTAACCTGACACTGGCAAATAGTTATAAGATGAATGCCATATATAAATAAAAAAAATGCTGTCACTTTAATAATGTCAATTGTTGTCAATGTTTTGGTAAAAATTACAAAAGTCGAAACCTCAAAACGGAGCTACTTACCTACTCTTGTAAATTAATAAAATTATCGGGAATAAAACTTTATAGGCTGCAGTTATTGCGTTTAAATAAATATTAAAGGATAAATATGTTAAATACCACACAGTTTTAGATAGATCAATATTCAATATTTGTAATATACAAATATGATTTTACTACCTTCCGCTGCCTCAATTTATAGAAAACTGGGAAAACGATATTATACCCAAATTAAATATTATACTTCGGTATGCTTCACTCCTCCCAGTATTAACGTGAGCCTTACTAAAATCTGTCGGAACAAGAAGCAACAGTTCCATACATCAGCATTTTATTTGGAAAAAGGCGACACAATAAATAGCAACAAAGCTATAAATAAAAATGATATTGTTCCTGATGAAAAGCAATCAAAACCGCAAGGAAAAACGCTACGGGATATTATTGTAAAGACGGAAACTAATGAAGACAAACATGTAACCAAAGTAACTATAGAGAGATCTCAAACTGTAGATACTAATACAACACAAAAAGAAGCTGCACCAGCACCACCAAGTAAAATCTTAGTCCTTTATCTATTACTTCATGTTCCACAAAAATTCTTATTAATATCATTTATCTATTTTAAAATTTGTGCTTATAACATCCTCAGAAAAGAAGAGACTCCTAATTGACTTCTCAGCTTCTTATACCGAAAGAAATTTTATAACGCCGATGAGGGCTATGACTGAATATCTTTTAAAGCAGTCGGATTTGGAGACTCTACCTAAAGTTCTGCGGCGATCTCCGTATGAATTAGAACCACCAATTACTGTGTATTATAGGAAAGATGTAGAAGCGAAGGCTATTGAGGTGAGGATAAACTTTAAGGCGAGGTCATAGGCTACTTTGTCATTTCCCGTCACTTAGTCTACTAAGTCAGAGTTTAATTACAAAGTGGAAAAAAATATGAGATAAAGTACACAATCCTTGACACGTCATGAACTGTACACATTTTGAAAAAAAATATATATATATATATTTCCTAAGTTAAAAAACCATAAAATCACCTCTTTAAATCACACAATTTCCTAAAACATAAAGTTTTGTGCAGTACCATAAATATATTTTTATTGTTAAATAATGAATATATTATATTACAACATAAACCGAAAACTTTTGTGATTTGTACAATATTTCAAAAGATATTTAAAAAATATCTTGCAAACACTGTCTTCTACATAAATATAGAAAATAATGCTACGCAAAAAAGAATCTTATTATAATGTGCATAGGAGTAGTGAAAATCATTTTATTTTTGAGCTTTGTCCTGGTCTTAAAACTTAAAAGCCATTTAGGTGATTAAACTGGTAGGTGCCGACAATGGCCTTTGTGAAGTTTTAATAAAGTTTTTTTTGATTTCTATGTTGGAAGATTTGGGGTTCAAAAGAGGCTCTTGACAAAGAATTGTTAAGAAGAGAACTGGATAGAAGAAGATATGAACAAGGTAAATTAAAAAAAAAAGTAAGTTAAAAGTTTTTTGCTTAGACTCTCCATTAATTAATCTTTATTTTCAGATGTTTTTACGGTGAAACGAAGACTAAGGAATTATAGAAGAGAAATGGGACATACTAAACATAAGCAAGTTGAAGAAGTGGGGTTGAAAACAGTTTCTGGAAGAGTAGTTCTGACAGCTATTGGAATGTAATGTTCCTTAAATTATAAACTAGCTTTTGCCCGCGGCTTCGCCCATGTAGAATGTTCTTGGAGAAAAAAATTTCTTCAGCAAATAACTCTACTCACAGCAATATACTTCTCTATACAATGTTGAAAATGTTTTAGGCTTTCATAACCCAATGGGTAAAAACAGGACCCTTTCAGTATCGCCTATATCTACGTGGTTGCATAGTTTTAACATCTAAACATACAATAAACAGGGACATACAGATAAAGCGGCTTTGTTTTATACTATGTACTATGTAGTGATTAATCATTAAAATTACCATTCAACTGTTATTTGACATTCCAACAAAACTGATCAACCACCTTCACAAACAATTTTTAAGTACTGCAACAGCTATGTCCCTGCATATTAAATGCACAATGTACTTAAGGTACTTAATTGGATAAGGATTAATGCCGTTTTTTTTTTAAATCGCTTCGTGAATAAGCTATTATTTCTTGTAAAAAGTAAAGGATATAAATGGTTATTGTGGTTTATCCCTAAGATATAGACATGCCATTGCGGACTTTTTTTTTAGATTTTTTAAGATAAACAAAACTAGTACATTATTTTGATCTATCTCGTACGATTCAGCCAGAATTTGCTATGTAAGCGCAAAAAAATGTGTTGATTTAGGACATTAGAAACCTCTAAAATGATCTGTGTTTCTCTACTATATTATGAATGTTATACACATAAAAACCATCCTATTGAATCACTCTATCTATTATAAAAACGCATCATCCGTTGCGTAGTTTTAAATATCTAAGCATACATAGTATAAAACAAAATGGACTTTGTTTTATACTATGTAGTGAATAATGATATACTATTGAAAGTATAAAAATTGTACATTAGCATCAGTTCAGACCTAGACACGATGCGGCGCGTACTTTTAAAGATTTTTTCCTTTGGTTAGTGCTTTGGACGGTGCGATTATAGCTAAGATAGTAATTCAAAACTAGACTTATACACTACACTAAAAGATGCATGTTTTATTGCAAGAGCTCAAATAGGCAAGCGGACTGATTTTTTTTTATTGCATAAATGAATAGAACTCATAAATATGAGTCAGAAGAAACCGTATATCAAAAATCAATATTTTTACAGTGATTTGTATACAAAATTCGTAAAAACACTCCATACTAAACTTAACCTTGTAAAAGTGACGTCACTTGTAGGTTATGGTGTATGAAGTATACAGCCGCAGGAACATATTTGTAAATATCTCCGATATTTGTGCGTTTAAGTTCATATTTACTATAATTAATGTTTTTGTATATGATGTAAGTAAACTAATATGTAGGTTTTGTTTACTAATTTCGCAAAAAAAAAAATATTGGTACCTACTTTTTAAATGTATTTAATTAGTAAAGTACACAGAAAATCATATATTTTTTTACATTTACCAAGTAGTAATGCCTCAATATTTCTGAATATATTAATGAAACGAAATATTTCAAATGTAGTCCGATCCCCTATTATGAACTATGTGTTGCTCACCGCTCTTGTAACATGTATCTTTTTATGTAATCAATAAAGTTCAATTTTGAATGGCTTTCTTAAAATACTCACAGCGTTGCATTTCTGTGTGATACTTACATATAAATTAAATCACAAAATTAATGAGAGTCCTCAGCTTTTTTTTTATGTAATGAGTCAGGAAACGAGCAGACGGATCGGCTGATGGTAAGCGATTACCGCCGCCCATTGACACTCGCAACACCAGAGGAGTTACACTTGTAACTCCTCTGGTGCTGCGACATGCGTTCCTGGTCCTTAAAATCCCCAATTCCCCCCATGGGCCTCCGGTAACCTCACTCACTCGGCGAAACACAACGCAAGCGTTATTTCACGCCGGTTTTCTGTGAGGCCGTGGTATTTAGCCGGTCGACCCGGCCCATGCCGAAGCGTGGCTCTCCCACACTTCTTTCTTCACACTGAGATACCATATTATGTCATTGAATATTTAAACATAATGTTGTAACACAATATAGACATTTACAAAGATATATGTAGATTAATTTTAAATTTAGGATTTTGTTTTTCTATAACCTAACAATTTTTATTTTTCAGTAATGGATGCAACTTTATTTTTAAACTTTGTGCGTGGTTGTACACTGGATCCCATAGTCTATTTTCTGAGTGCATACACTCACTTGCCGATACTGTGAATCAACTCATATTAGCTTATGGAATACATAAATCAGTTCAGGTAAGTTACTTTTTACTTACTAATATTATAAATGGGAAAGTGTGTGTCTGTCTGTTTGCCCGTCTTTCACGCCAAAACTACTGAACCGATTTAAATGAAATTTAGTACACAGATAGTCTAGAGCCTGAGAAAGGACATAGGCTACTTTTTATCGCGGGGAAATGTACGATTCCCGTGGGATACTTTATTTACAGTTTCACGTAAAAACTACTAAGCCGATTATCATGAAATATGGCTCAGATATAAAGTAGATCACGGGAAAAGACAGGCTATTTTCTATTGCGGCGAAATGTACGGTTCTCGTGGGATACTTTATGTACAGTTTCACGTAAAATCTACTAAGCCGATTATCATGAAATATGGCTCAGATATAAAGTAGATCACGGGAAAGGACATAGCCTACTTTTTTACCGCGGGACATATAAGGTTCCCGTGGGTTACTATACTTACACGGGCGGAGCCGCGGGCATCAGTGGCGTAGCTATCGTAGGGCTAGGTGGTGCAGTGCACCAGGGCCCCGGAGCTCAAGGGGCCCTCTAGCCTCAGCTTTGAAAAGAGAGGAGCATATAAGAAAAAAGGAAAAAAAATCTTGTGAGCAGGCACGAGACTCGAGGCTCGATTTTTTTTAAATGTTGTTAAATGAACACCAACAATTACAAGACTTCTGATTTAAGATTTTCAACACATGCTCTAAGCGTCCTCGATGAACATGTGCTGTTTGTTATCGTTATTTCAGTTATTTGGTATTTGATAGTTAGGATGAGTACGCCTGTAGAACATTAGATCAGCGATAAGCTCACGTGCTTGACGGTCGTGAGATCAATTCGACAATTCCATACTCCACCCATAATAACTTTTTCGTAAAGTTTTCATTCCCTCTTGCCTTGCATCAGTTCTCATTTATGACATTCATTGCGATGTTTTCAACTTTCTGGGGTCTGGATGCACTATAATAGTTGACGCTAGGTCGACTAGGTGTGTCACTGACCGTTGCAATTCGTTTTCCATACTACCAGCACCAGCCTTATTTCATCTTTCATCAAGTATCGCCACTAATGGTACTATTTCTATTCCGCACATTCATCCATCTGGCACCATATTCTGCTAGAACTCATTTTCGCTAAAAAGAAAATCCGATGACAAAACATTTATGATACAGGATACAGGTTGCAGCACAACGGTATTCGTATAATCTATAATAACTCTCAAACTTTTAACTTGATCGACAACGAAAAATAAAAAACGGTTTTCTAAACTCAACTTCAAATTGAAGAATGAGCTACTATCTCAGACCAAATAAAAAGTATAGGCGCACTTCTACGAACAACAAAGTGACGCCGGTTTTTTATGCATTGTGTGCGTGAGCCGGTGTTGCCATACTAATTTTCATTTCCCTACAGGGGCGTGCGCTCCTTAAAGGCAGAAATGCAGTGCATTACTAAGCATTCACAGATATTTTAATAAAACGTTCGTACGTTTTAGATGACTTTAATTAATAGTAAATAAATGAATACATAAAATATAATAACTTAAAAACGCCTAATATTTTATAATAGCACCTATTTGCATGAACATTATGTTTCCCAGGCGTATATTGGTGATGCGACTCATGAGTCATACCTTGTGGTCTCGCAGGAGATTTGTTCGCATGTGTGTAGTAATTTTAGTGTCCGTACACAGTTCGCAAACGCACACACCTATGAATATCCCAAGGCGCGAGTCGTCCAACTCCTACGGCATGCTTATAGACTTCGGCGAAGTTCGGCAGTTGTCGGGACACGGAAGTAATCGGGTATATTCGTGGCACGGTGGCCTATAATGCGAGTAATTATAATTGACGTAAAATCTAATTACTCACTACGCACATGATGCGTTTTTGTTTTAGTAAGGTTTTATTTGTTTAAATATCAGATTCAAAGAAGCCATTTTTTCATGTGAAAACGCATTGTTATTTTTAGATTTTTCATTTTAACATTTGAAAATGTGTACATTTAACAGTTTATTACTGAAGTTCTATAAAAATTGTAGTGATTTGCTTTTTAATTGATTTGATTTTTTAAAAATGTTATTTGAAAATGTTGTGTTGAAAATGTGTGTTTATTAAAAATTAAAAATAATAAGTTCTCACAATTGTCATTCAGTGGAAAGATTCAAATGGTGTCTAAAGGTAGGTGTGTACCCGAGTTACAACAATTAAATCAGCAAAAAGGGAATGTAAGTCGAAAGTTTCATGTTAAAAGTTATGAAGTTCTGTTAGTTCTGTTGGCATGGTTTCCGACTTAGAGAACCGTCGCTTGGCTGTGGCTATGCTAAATATCTATAAAAAAAAAGTTTTTGTGACCGACTACTCCGCTGCATACCCAGTGTCATAAACTTGCGCACGCCGCTGTTTCCCTAGATATGTTGGCTAAGCTTTAGAATAATATCGCACATTTGAACTATTAATTGGTTTATGGTAATTTTACCGCTTAAAGTTCTTTTATTGTCGCAATAATTTCGCAAGTTTTCAGAATTATAAGATCCATAGTTTTCGAGATAAAAATATAATAAAATTTCGAAAATTGTATAGGAATTCGGCCATGTTAACGTTTCTGTGACATTTAAGTTTCGTTTTCCATAGCTTTATGTCAAAAAACTTTGCAGAGCTCTATTTTACGTAAAAGTTGTAACACGGCCTCACAAAAACCTGGCGCAAAATAACGTTATCACAACTCTCCTCAACTATGGAATTCTAAAAATGGGTTACATTTTATTGCGTTCAAAACGTCTTTAAATATGAAAACAAAAAGTGATAATTCTGTTCAGCTACTGTTTCATACAATTCCTGTTACTTCCGCAGCCGCAGAAAATATCTTTCAGTAAACTGAAGATTATAAAAAATTATATAACAGCATTGGATAAGATCGCCTCCGACATTTATCGTTAATTGCAATAAAAAATAAGGCGGCATCAAACTTGGATTTGAGTGAAATTATAGACGAATTCGCAAAAATTAAAGCGCGCAAGAGATTGTGAATTGGACAGGGAATTCTATTAAAAATCGATTTTTCCCTTTATTGATCTCATCTGTATAATAAATATTCTATATCGTCATGTATGTGCGTCGTTTTAACCTACTAGGGATAAGTTTAATTCACTGTTTCCTATTCTTATTCCTATGACTAATTTTAAAGGTCAATATAAGTTCAAGCTACGCGGAAAGAGGTGATGAGGGGCATGAGGGCCCGATTCTTCCCTTATGCACCGGGGCCCTTGTCCACCAAGCTACGCCACTGGCGGACATTAGCTAGTTTTGTATATATTTTTTAAATTGAATAAAATATGTTTGTTCTTAGATTGCAGATCCAGATCATCCGTATGGGTACACAAATATGAGATATGTGTCATCCCTCATATCTGGTGTCGGAATATTCTGTGTTGGCTGTGGACTGTCTTTCTATCATGGAGTCACTGGAATACTGGATCCTCAACCCTTACATGATTTTTATTGGGTAAATTCGCTTTTCTATTATTATTTTATTGTAAATCTATTATTTTATTTATTGAGCATTGACAATTATTCTTATATACCTACCCAGAATCAATAATGTTATCTACCAATTAAAAATGTAAACATTATCCCGATATAATATACCATAATATAATAAAGAGGAAAAGTTTGTTTGTTTGCATTGAATAGGCTCCGAAACTACTGGACCGATTTTGATGAAATTTGGTACAGATATAGATTAGACCACGGGGAAGGACATAGGCTACTTTTATCGCGGCAAAATGTACGGTTACCGCGAGATTTCCTTTGCGATTGCAATTTCCTAGATGTTGCGCGCACGTAGTCGCGTGCAACATCTTGTTACTAATAAAAATATTTATACAGTGTATGAAACATTTTCACCAACCATTTTTATTCACCAACCAGCTACTTTTCCGATGTATAAGACAAGGACAAAATATTGTATAGCGTACACTGTATAATATAAATATTTGATTAGGGTTTTAATACATAATTATCATAATATATTTTCATCTTAATTTCTGATGTATAAGACAAGGACAAAATATTGTATAGCGCACACTGTATAATATAAATATTTGATTAGGGTTTTAATACATAATTATCATAATATATTTTCATCTTGACAGGCCTATTTTGTACTCGGAGGTGCGGTAGTATCTGAAGGTGCCACTTTGATGGTAGCTCTCAATGCTATTAGAAAAGGTGCGAAGGAAGCCAATATGTCATTATATGATTATAGTACGTATTTTATAATTTTATATACAACCACTAACTTAAGAATATTGTAATTAATAGCCCTGAAATAATTGTCATACTCGAAAAAAAAATCTTTATATGGGCGAGTTTGCGTTTTGCGGAGAGTCACCCATACGTGAGATGATTTTTTTGGTTTTACTATGACAATTATTTGTCTGCCTAAACGTCTTTACATAAGCAGTGGATCATGTGCCTGAAGTATCCGTAATTGATTTCTGGAAACCTTAAAATTCTCTAGCCAAACGATATATTTCATTCGGAAAAATATGTCGTCTTCGATATTGCGTCATTACCAGCTTTACGCTTTTTTATCACTGGAGTAAAACTTCTTTAGACGAGTTGAGAGTAAAATTTCAAGGTCGTCTTACGACATGTGCGACGATTGTAGTTCTTAAGTGATTTATGAAGTTTAACTTTTGTCTGTAAACATCATACCTTTTTTTTCAGTAATGCGCAGCTCAGATCCCTCGGTTAACGTGGTGTTGTTCGAGGACACAGCGGCGGTGGCGGGCGTGGTCGTCGCGGGCAGTTGTATGGCCATAGCTCAGTACACCGGCAGTTCTCTCCCGGACGCGATCGGTAGCATTCTCGTGGGTACCCTACTGGGCGGCGTCGCGTCTTTCATCATACTCAGTAACGTCGGAGCTTTAGTGGGAAGGTAAAATTGCGAATTAAAGTTAGTTAACTGTTAATAAATAGTGTCGTCTAAAGAGTGCCGCGACTGGGCGGCAAAGTTGTATGGTATACCCCTTCAAATTCATCTTGTGAATGATCCACAGTTAGGTACAAGGGTTTTTATATTCCCAGAATGACCCCCGCATTCTGGGAATTTAAAAAGGTTAGAAAGGAAGGGACGCCTTGTCTGAGTCATAATTAGAATAAATACCAGGTTTCATTGGGTACCGGACTACTAGTTCCTATAGTTGATAAGTTGAATAAGTAAACTATAGTGAGTAAACGTCAAATAGTCGGTACCGGTAATTCTCTAAACTAGTGATGTAACGAATGTCTTTTTTTTAGCATTCGCGAACGCGAATGCGAATATCTGCTACCGACATTCGCGAATGCGAATGCGAATATTCAGTTTTTGTTCATATTTGGCGCCAATTTGTCTATGGCTTGGCGGCAGTCGCGTTCGGATTCGTTATGCGTTCGTTACGTTCGTATCTTTAGAGTATTGCCGAGTTCATACGAACTCATCTATGATCTAAATAAAGCGTCATTCATTCCGCTCCGCTCACTCGAACTTAAAATCAAAATTTTTATATTTCCATGTAGGTTATGATATAACGCTTATAGAATTGTCCTACATGATGCCTACCACCGGTTCGGAAACTAGCCCGTCGAGAAGAACCGGCGTAAGAAACTCACACATTTGCTTTTGTTTTCTGATATTCATATTCGCAAAACATTCGCAAAAATTTTGCGAATGCGAATATTCGTTACATCACTACTCTAAACAGCTAAAAACAGGGTTCAAGAGTTCGCCGTGGCTTTAGACTTCTGTGGTGATGAAAAGTATGGCGTTTTGGGTTGGATTGTTTCTGACAACGAAACTTGGGTTAACCATTATAAACTTTACTCGAAAAAAACTCGGCGGAGCCAGCGGAAAATGTTTAAGGCGAAAAGTCAGCTCATGAAAACGGTCTTTTGTGTCTTAGATAAAAAGAAGGAATTTCGACGCTTTTTTTTTTCAAGAGAAAGACAAAATTATTATCATTTAAAAAATATATAATATGCCTTTGTCTTCTAGATTTATATACTGCAAAAATTGTTTGGTTTAGTTATTTTATGGTATAAAACCAACCAACTAAGTTTTATACTTAAGTGTTAAACTATAAGTTTTAAATTAGCGTAGAATAGTTTTTATTGTCTGTTACAGGTCGATCCCGCATGAACAATTGGACGAAATAAACAGTGTACTCGAGAGAGATTTTATGATCAGAGCTATCCACGACGTTAAGGGCATAGATATAGGAAGTAATCTTATTAGATATAAGGTATTTCTTTATACTTTATTATAATATGTTCTTTTCATTTATGAGGTCCTTACAAAATATTCAGATAACCACAACTGCACTTTATTTTTAGGCCGAAGTAGATTTCGACGGAAGAGCTTTGACAAGGTCGTATTTGGAAAAACACGACCTAAACAACCTGTTAGAAGTATGTATTACTAGTATTATTTTTGTTTTAATACATGTAAAAAAAACTGTAATGTTTATAATTTTATGTACCTCATAATGATTTGAAGGTTCAATTTTAAGTTTTAGTGACATTATTATGTATTATAACTTGCTACCGAATTTAATACTCATTTTGAATGATTTGTCGTTGAAGGATATAAAGAAAATTGATACAATCGACGACGTAGAGGCATTCCTGTTGAAACACGGCGAGAATATTGTGGACATGCTTGGGGGTGAAATTGACAGGATAGAACTGAAGCTGAGGGTAAGTTTAATAGTCTACTGTGTGTGTCATATTAACATAGTAATAACATACTTTCCCTAATTTAATATTTTTGTTTCAGAAAAAGTTTCCTCAAATTCGACACTGTGATCTAGAGATTCTGTAAATATGTTATTATTAAAATGAAGTAGATTAGGCATTGTGGCATCATAATTACTATAAGGAAACATACATTAATTTAAGTTCATTATCCAAATACGTATATAAATTAAATAAATCACCTGAAAGTTTTGAATGAATAAGTTTAGAATACTCGAAGGATTCAGAATTTTTATGTATAAAACGGTATGTGGTGTAACATTATTTGAAAATTGTTCTGAGACAACGGCGGATCCAGGGGGGGGGGGTCATGGGGGTCATGACCCCCCCCTGAGCTGGTTCCAGGACTTAGGTGGACCACTAATTGAACATAATGATTTTATTTATATATTTTGTCACCATACAGATTTTATGTAACTACCTTCAATATTTAATTAATTAAATTTAATATAATAACTTTGTATGATGGCAAACGTTTGGGAATGAACGCATCGAAAATTTAAAATTTAAATTGTGGCTAAGATCTTCAATGGTTGAAGATCGCCTCACCGGACTGGCATTTCTCTACGTTATTAAAAACGTACTCGTTGACTTTTGCGGAGTTTTGCTTCATATAGTGCGATTCAAATGAGAATAGGATCGAGTCAGCGCCATATTGTTTCGAATTTAGACTGCTATGATAGTTAAATGTATGATAATTGATTACTATTTAACGTTTTTATTTTAATTCGATGCAAGACTATTAATATTTATATGCACATAAGTTTTACTGAAAATCGCACTTTTCAAGTGATATTTGACAGAAAAATAATCACTTGAAAAGTGCGATTTTGAATTTTGAACACTTGAAAACCAAATAAGTTATTTGTCATCTAATTTACAACATCAGAAATTACACTAATTTTAAATAGTTAATAGAATCAGGCGTTACTTTGCGGAAATCCATAACATAAATTTAATAAATATTGTTATATTTAGCAATCTTCCGCCAAATAATACCCACAACCTGCAAGCAAATGTGTGAGTGCACGCATAAGCATGCGTAACGCACCTCCCTCCTCCCACACTGCTTATGCGTGCACTCAGATGCAAGATCGTGCAAACACCACTTTACTTTAATTTTAATTGTAGAATGATACTATTTTCAGACTTTAAGGCCCACTTGCGCCAATCCGGGTTAAAGTTAACCCTGGGTTAAAAATCATGTTATCTCTCTCGTTCTTCGTATTTGTGAAAGAGAAAGCATGATATTTTAACCCAAGGTTAACTTTAACCCGGATTGGCGCAAGTGGGCCTTAGGGTGTAAAATTTGAGCAGATTTAACCTATTAAATAGGAAAAAAAATTTGCTTGCTCGCTTCGCTCGCTCGCGTATAACTTAAAGAACATATTATATTATTTAGTAGCGATGTTCTGATTTAGCCGGTTCATTTTATGATATTTTTCCGAAGTTCACCGTTATCCAGTGTTTAAGTTTAACAATTGAATAGATTTTAACCTATAGAATGGGAAAAAAATTATGCTCGCTCGCTTCGCTCACTCGTGTTTGGCTTATACAGACATATTACTATAAAATTTAGTACCGACGTTCAGTTTTAGGCTTATGATATTTGTATTTTTCGAATTACAGAGTTTTTCAGGGTAACAGTCTTTGAGGGTTTAAAATTTGAACAGATTAAGGCTATTAAATAGGAAAAAAATTTTGCTCGCTCGCTTCGCTCGCTCGCGTTTAAAGAACATATTATATTATTAAGTAGCGATGTTCTGTTTTAGCCGATTCATTTAATGATATTTTTCCGAAGTTTACCGTTATTCAGTGTTTAAGGGGAAACCCTGAAAGACTGCGCTTTAAAGCGTAAACAGATAAAAATGAAAAAAAAAAATGGGCGCCCATTATTCTAATGTATGATCCTATTTCCACAGTATTTTAGGGTTTAAAGTTTGAATAGATTTAACCTATTAAATAGGAAAAAAATGCCACTACATTATTTATTACCGATGTTATGTTTTAGCCGGTTGATTTTATGGTATATTTCCGAAGTAAATATTTTAGTTTAACGTTTGAATAGAGTTGAACCTTTGAACCTGTAAAATAGGAAAATTTGCTCGCTCGCTTCGCTCGCTCGTTTTTGGCTTAAAGAACATATTGGAAAATTTTGTACTGACGTTTAGTTTTAGACTATAGATATTTATATTTTTCCGAAATACAGTCTCAGTGTTTAAAGTTTAAACAGGTAAGGAAAAAAAATTTTCTAATGTGCCCAGGGCCTGTAATAGGTTAAAGACGGCCCTAATTATTTAATGTACTTGTCATGAAGCATAGATACCAGGAGTCCGAACGGTATAGGCTTTTTAATAATAATTATGTACACAATAATAGGACCAGATCTTAGTTCTCTTTTCTGCCGCTAGGCGTGCGAGACCGACGAGTACCGAGTGTTGCCAATACTATTATACCGAGTGTTGCCAATACTATTATTTATTACAATTATTTTTAAATTTAAGAATTTCCTAAAACTTTTAAATAATAAGATTTCAATCTTTCCAGAGCTGTCAATAGCAACTTTAAACTTCCCGCGTAATTTCAAACGAGTGCATGTCGGACCGTCGCGCGCTCTACCGGCAAAAATCTGTCCCCGTAATTGAGACCATTATTTTAACATTACGTTCGGACTCCTTGTTATCTATACTTCGTGGTACTTGTAGTCGTTTTATTTTCTTGACCCCCCCCCCCCCCCCCCCGAAGTTAAAACCTGGGTAACGCCCATGATGTGACCCCCTCCTGGCGCCAAAGCTGGATCCGCCCTTGTTCTGAGACTTATTGATAGAGTCTGGCCAACGAAAGTTGTCCAAGAAAAGAGGGCGGGAATTTTAAAAATCAAGAGCTGTTGGCCCTGTCTATGCACTGCTGGAACGGAGTTGATACTATTTATTATTCAGCAAAAAATATCAACTCTTTTTCTAGTATCAACTCCGTTTAAGCAGTGTATAGATAAGGTTAGCAGCTCTTGATTTTTTTTAATTCCCGCCTTTTTTCTTGGACAGCTTTCGTTGGCCAGACTCATACCCCCTAACAAATAAACGCTGTATAAGCTTTGAATAGTTATACAGTGTTTTGTTCCCGTCACACAAGTGACATTTTTAATTCGATAGAAAGAGACAAAACACTGTAACTATTCAAAGCTTATACAGCGTTTATTAGTAAGGGGGTATAATATGTAAAATCTGTTTTTGATGTAGCTCTAGAATCTTTATGGTAAAGGAAATTATTAATTTATTACACTGTGACGGCATCGTTATCTCTGTAAATATATGATACAATGTTACACATAGCTTATGAGTCCAACAAATAGTTCAACTAAACACCTGTCTCATTTCAATTTTGGCGAAAAACAACAATTACAACAAAATATAAGAGAAGTTGTCGATCTTTTCAGGGTAAAAGACTACACATCTACTTCAAAGCACAGTTTACAATTTTTCTTTTATTTTATTTGTTGTTTCTTAATTTAGCTTTATTTTACAGTTTTAGCCCCATGATCCCTTTTCTGGAGGTCGAAAATTCCACTATCATAATAAAAAAATGACAGCTTAATTTATGTAAAAGGGCACCTTGCGACGAATATGTATTAAATATTTTCAGTATAGATAGCAGAAACTATTAAATATATTCATGTTATTGATTCCATTATAATTTAATGTTAGTGCCTCCATAGACGGACCGCATGTTGCAGTCGAGACCGACTGCTCTAGAGCGGTCGCGTTGAAGTCGTACACGACTGCAAAACGACCGCATAATGCAGTCGACTACGACTGCTTGGAGCAGTTGTGTTCGACCGCAAAATAATACTATTGCGAGTTCATTTACAAGATGGATTTCGATGAAGAAACACTGCTTCTTTTACTACTATTACGCAAGCGTAGGCGTAGAAGACACATTACTACAATCAAGATAACAGCATGGAGAACGAGAACGAGAACTTTCGCCATTTTGGATGACAAACGAACAACCAACTAACATAAACTAATCAACAACAAACAAGCGAGTCCCCCCACAAACCGCACTCACTAGTGAGGTTTGTGGGGGGAGTGAGCCGGGAGCGGACTAGAACGATTGCCTGCCGAGAGGAAGGGATTGGTACTCAGCGAGGACGGGAAGGGAGTGGCGTACGGTCGGCAGCAACCGCTTGTAGCGGTCCGTGTATGGTGGGTCCGGCAGCTCCAAACAGTCGACCGCACGGTGAAACTCGACCGCAGAGCGACTGCTCCGACCGCTCAGGAACTGCTCGAGCGGTCCGTGTATTGCGGATATGAATTTAGTATGGAAACTGCAGATCGCCGTGCGGCGACCGCATGTTGCAGTCGGTCTCGATTGCAACATGCGGTCCGTCTATGGAGGCACTTACCGTCGCAAAAGTTAAGTGCTATTTGAATAGTAAAAATATGGATACGTTACCGGAAAATAACAAGAACCGCAATTTTTTATTTATCTATCGTTTAGAATCCTACGAAGCCATGAAGGTTTATAAATTTCCTAGGAAATTTATAAACTTGCGGACATTGTTATCTTCCGGTGACATATATACCTACATTTCCTAGCGCAGTATTTAATATTCCCACAAATACAAAATATAGAAGCAGATTGTAATAACTGTTACAAAATTTATTAATAACTGTGATTTTGTGTATATATAGTACTTTATTATGTAAGTAAAAATGGTGTAACTTTTCAATTTAGTTTAACAAAACTATAAATAAACTCTAATAAGTATCCATATTTTTTTTATTTAAGTACCTACCATTACCTTTTAAAGTAATATTTCGGCAATCTTCAATGAAAGATTCTTAAATTTAGCGAAGTTCCAGCGTGGTAAGTATAAATTATTCGACAATGGGTTATGTGACAGATACAACCGGAAGCCCAAGGGGGGTTGGGGGTTTTAAGGACTGGGAACGCAAGTCGCAACACCAGAGGAGTTATAAGTGTCCTCTGGTGTTACGACTTACGAGTGTCCATGGGCGGCGGTAATCGCTTACCAGCAGGCGATCCGCCTGCTCGTTTCCTAGTTTATTTCATACAATAAAAAAACAACCACTTTAAAATGTTTAATTTTTTATTCAATATAAAATATAACATATTCATATACAATTTTGCTAACTATTTACGTCTCAATATTAAAATGTAAACAAGCAATTTGAAAATACCATTTTCAGACCTTAATCAAGAATAAATAAACGCAACAATGAGGCGTATTGAAAAAATATTTAAAAAGGTTGGACTTTGATAGCTTTCATACCATTTTTGCTGTTTACTTTGGTAGCGATATAATATTTTAAATGATACATATTTATAACACAACCATTATATCACGTGCAGAACTTAAACTTTATATTGCAAAATGTTTTTTGCCCTTAGGACAGAGTTGAACTGTTTTTATTTATTTTGTAAAAAGAGCCAAAACTACATGCATCTGACTTAAAGCCTGACCAGAAAAATAAAAAAAAGTATCTAGGGCGCTTCCAATGCGCTTCTTTATTTCAGTAAAACTACGAAAAGCAGGGATGTGATAGGTAAGAATATCGAAGATTTGACATTAGTTCCACAAATTTCCGCTACATGCGAGGTTTGATAATTTCCTGGTCATGCTATATTTAACTAGTGTGTGTAACAATTTTAAGGGTTCCGTAGCCGAATGGCAAAAAACGGAACCCTTATGGATTCGTTATGTCTGTCTGTCTGTCCGTCCGTATGTCACAGTCACTTTTTTCCGAAACTATAAGAACTATACTATACTGTTTAACCTTGGTAAGTAGATGACTGTATTCTGTGAACCGCATTAAGATTTTCACACAAAAATAGAAAAAAAAATGTTGGGGTTTCCCCAAACTTAGAATTGAAACTCAACATTTGTGTGGGGTATCTATGGATAGGCCTTCAAAAATGATTTCTTTTCAAAAAGGGTTTCTAATATATATTTTTTTCTAAACTGAATAGTTTGCGCGAGAGACACTTCCAAAGTGGTAAAATGTGTGTCCCTCCCCTGTAACTTCTAAAATAAGAGAATGATAAAAGTAAAAAAATATATATATGATGTACATTACCATAATACCAAACTTCCACCGAAAATTGGTTTGAACGAGATCTAGTAAGTAGTTTTTTTAATACGTTATAAATCGTAAACCGTAATTTATCTTTCATTCAATCAACTCAAATATAAAAATATGAAAAAAAAACCATTTAATTTCATAAACATAAACCTTATGAATAAACCGTGAACCATTTGTTTTACAAGATCGTACGGAACCCTCGGTGCGCGAGTCGCACTTGGCCGGTTTTTTAAGCTTAAAATAACTCTCCATACCTGAAGAATAAATACGAATTATTTATTTACATTTTATAATTCATTATTTATATTGTACATTACATATATTGTTTTTTTACTAAGCGACCAAAATATTTTAATGCGTTGTACTACAAATATTTGTGCAGAATTAAAATTTCAATACTACTGGGAAAGAAAGAAAAAAAACCTGCGTTGCAACTGATTTGTCAGGATAAATTAAGACAATTATGCTTGAGAATAGATATTTGCACCTGTACTTATATGGCAGTCATATTTATGACTTTGAAATAATAAAATAAACATTTATCTCCTTATTTATACACAAGGCGTAGTTTGTGGTAAACAAAGGTTGTAATGTGCAGTCTTGTTCCAAAAGTCGGAATTTTTCCATCCGCACCAACCCTTACTGATGACTACATTCAGATCGTCAACACCCGTGTAATGGGGGTCTAGTATTAAATATCTTGTTTCGTTTGTCTCAGGGTTAAACTCCACGCCGAGTATCGTATGGGCTAATACTCCACCGCCTGAAAAAAGTCAAACAAAATTATTCAATATTGTTTGCTGGTGTCAATTAATTCCCAGTTGTTTTATTTGTAATAAACACTACAAAGAAAACAACTTTAATCCAAATGATATAATTATATCTATTATTTTACTCAACATCTGTGATTTGGCCACAATATAACGTAAGTATGCGGCATGCATAAGGCTCCGTGTGCATAAATAAAAATATTAGTATTTTACAGTAAAATAACATGATTAATAATAATTAATAGAGATGTGCCGATTATGACTTAAGCCGACTAACCGATAAGTCGGTTGTATAGTGGCAGACTAGTCAGGCAAACAAGCATTTCTCGGGAGAATGTCTAAACAAACTTGTGTCTGAAATTGAGCTTTCATTGGAGGAAGTCTCTGAATGGGGAAGACTTAACTTAGTCTGATTCAACCCTACTAAGACAAAAGCTGGTGCGTTTAGCGCTAAAAAGTCACTGATGGTTGTATTTCCTTGTTTTGAAAGCACCCTATAAGTGCCTTAGCCAACATTGGAAAACTTGGTGTTGACATATCGAGCGAGGTCCAGTTTCGATGTTATTTAGAGGGTAAGGCCAAGGTAGCCTTCAAGGAGCTTGGTGTTCTTAACATGTCGAAGCAGTATTTCGCTCTAGTCTAGCGCCTGTGGTAGGCGTCTATAAGGCTCAGGTTTGGTCTCACATGGAATACTGTTCTGTCCATGGGCGACGGTAATAGCTTTCCATCAGGCGATCCGTCTGCTTATTTGCCCCCTATATTTCAAAAATGTATATTTTTAGAACATGAATTGTATACAGTACCCCAAGCAGGAACATTTTGCGGTATCGTTACGTGTACGTAAACGAGAAATATGAGGAATATTGTATGAACATTTTAGTTACTTTTACGTCCGCTAGAGGCGCTTTCACGATTTTCATACAATATTTCTCGCTTACGTACACGTAACGAAACCGCAAAATGTTCCTGCTTGGGGTACTGATCATGATACTTGAGTACGAGTTTTTTGCTGGGTAACGGGCAGTGTATAAATCAATAGCAAAATGTTTCATTGGACATACCAATCATAATAGGGCTCCCGTGTCTTTCGAAATGATGAAGTAGCTCTGGCGTGTAATTTAGTAAGTCTGAGCCAGTGTTGGCGAAAATAATCCTTGACTGTACTCCCAGTAGGGTTTCAATACAGAACATAACCTCTGTCGACCCAATCCAATTCTTTGATCCCAGGAATGCTGACGGCTTATCACCGATGCTCACAAGGCACTGTTGTATTTCTCTATGAGATGGAACATCTACTGTTGTGTAGCCCTGTAACCTATGAAAAAAAAACATATTTGTTACAAAACCAATTAATATACCTATCAGTGGCGAAGGCTGCTTCTCCTTCATAGAGAAGCCGGAACCTGTATAATAGGTAGGAATTTCTATGAAGGTTTGCAAAAGGTAAGTGACAACGGAAGCCGATAGGAATGGAGTTATAGGAACCCTTCGCCACTGATACCTATGTAGGTAACTGTTTTTAATATAATGTATAGCCTGATCATATTCCTATTGTAACCTCTAGTACCTACTTTAATAACTTAATAGAAAACTCGCCATATTGCGGATTATACAAGGAACTAAATTGTATAAAAAATTCATTACTGTTAAATCTACGATATTTAACCAATGTACGATATTAACAGCCTCCATGGTCTAGTGGTTAGAGCATTGGCTCACGACTGGGAGGTCGTGGGTTCGATTCCCGCATTGGAACAATAAAAAATGTTATTTCCAAGTTTGGTTAGGACAATGCAGGCTGATCTTTCTGTCTGACAAGAAAGATGATCCATGCGTCGGATGGACATGTAAAAAGTCGGAACTGCGCCTGATGCCTCGTCAGTCGTGTCGGTTATCCGTCCCACTGGATTACGAGAGTAAAGAGAGAGTGCTCTTGTGTACTGCTCACTCACTTGGGCACTATAAAATTACACCTGCGAAACTGGCTTGGTTTCGATGAAACCGGCCACCATCACCCAGATCGGTGTGGGGAGTTATTATTATTTAACCAATCACGTCTCAGGTTTTCGTAGTGTTGCTGCCATAAAAAATTAAGCGCCCCCAGTACAGGTTTTTAATTTTTCTTAGTCAGGCTTTACATATATAAATTTTATTTAATACGTTTAAGTGCTCCTCTATAATCAACTTAAACGAATGAAAAAATAATTTATATAGGTAATATTTATTACCTAAACCAGGAAAATATTGTCTGCATAGAGCGATAGGCACACCCCCAGCCATCATCATTAAAGTTGTCTTGCATGTAATGGTGGTAAGTGTAGTTGCCACGGACCAATGCTATCTTCCACCCCGGTCTGGTCTGCTGATTGATAGCTTCGTGAGGGTTGACCAGTTTGGCAGTGGAAGGTGAGTATGCGTTGCCACGTCTAAACATAGGTTTGTCTACTGGCAATGCCAGCTGGTCGTGAAGCTGACGTCTTTCTCTCTCTAAGTAATAAAAAGCAGGTATGTATCTAATGAAAAGTTATTTTTAATTATTTAAACTTTTATGCTGATTTGCAAGGAAATAATTCTCAAGGAATGGTAAAGATTGCAAATGTATTATGAACGATTTGACATATGTTTCAAAAACTTGGAAAATACTTTTACAAACTGAATTATTTAAACCACATACCCATACTTTCATCTGGAATGCTTTTTGGCACGATTCTTGTTACAAAGTGGCCCAGCAGTGAGGGAAGAAAATGATATGTCTCTGGTAGACGAAGACCAGCGCCATCTCCAATACCTTCTTGACCTATTTTTCGTTTATTTATATTGCTGGTTAAGCAATTTTAGTACATACTCTTTAACTATTATATTGTGATTCTTTTACGTTTTTGACACAATTATTAATAATAAAACAGGTACAAAATATTATAATTTATACAAAAAAAAAAGTGAAATGTGAAATGTTTAATTTAAATACCAAAACTAATATAGTAACAATTATTGTCTCCAGACTCTGTTGTGATACTCAGATGGTAGCACAACAGAATCATAAACACAACAGAGAGATAAACATACCTAATTGTTCCAATATACCACTTTCTAGCAGTCTCAAAGCGCGGCAAGCCGCTTCAACAAGTACCGAGTATAGATCCGATACCTTTGTGCTCCTGCTCACTAGTGCCAAAGTATCAATCTTCAATGGCATACTAATACAAAAGGCAGCTGGAAAATGAGTAAATTGTTAGAATACAAATAATTCAAACCCCATGACTACGTAAATCTATATTTAATATATATTAATATAATAAAGAGGAAAAGTTTGTTTGTTTGTATGTTTGTTTGTTTGCATCGAATAGGCTCTGAAATTTCGGGACCGATTTTGATGACATTTGGCACATATATAGAATAGACCACGGGGAAGGACATAAGCTACTTTTTATCGCGGCAAAATGTACGGTTACCGCAGGATTTCCTTTTGTCGCGCACGTAGTCGCGCATCATTTAGTATAATATATATATAAAAATACATCCCTATTTCTCCTGGTCACACTGTAACTTGATAATGGCTTTACCATTTACATTTAGTTAATAGAATCAGGTGTTACTTTGCGGAAATCCATAGCATACAATTTAATAAATATTTAGCAATTTCCCAGAAATAAATATTTTAGAAAATTTAAATTTAAGAAAACTTAACAACTACTTTTATTATAAACTTAGTTATATTTAAGTTATAGGTGTAGGTTGTAGGTGTATTTTGTATGTGTAGATTGAAGGTTACAGGTGTAGGTGTTCGTTTTAGGTGTGGGTGTAAGTTGTAGGTGTAGGATGTAGGTGTGGCTTGTTAAGTAGTAGTTACGATAGTAGTAGTGTAGGTGGTAGGGTAGTATGTAGTAGGGTAGTATGTATGTAGTTAATACAGCACAAAGTTGTCGAGTTATCTAGTTGACAGTGATTTATAATTATGATTCTGTAGGGACACATTTACGAAATGTGTTGTTTGACAAATGTTTGTATGGTGACAGATCTTGTTGTTGAGAAATGTTTTGTGCAGTAAGTCCAGGGATCAAATAAAAAAAACCTTATTGCCACACATTAAGATTCATGCATAATAGCAAAACGCATAAAAATTTTGAGCTACTTTTTATGCCTCTGCCAAATAAAATTTTAATTTTGTTGGATTATTTTTTAAACCTATTTTAAGGTGACTATATCTACTATTTTGGGTATTTTTAAATAAACATAAGAACAAAAAAATGATCCTAAACCTCTTTTTGTTAATTTTGGGTAAAGACATTCTGGAAAATTGTTTTTGCTACACACATAAATATTTTTCATACTATTTTAACCGATTTTTATATAAAGAAGCACTTTATTTGTGATATGGACCTATGGTATTCAGCTCTGGGGCTGTACCAAACATAGCAATATACAAATAATACAAAGATTCCAAATCAAAGTACTCCGAAGCATTGTCAATGCACCGTGGTACATAAGAAATGCAGTGATGTGACTTATCTAAGATACAAGTATTTGAAATACAGATACAAGATACAAAATACGTATTTTCATCTTGTATTTTAAATACTTTTTTAGAAAGGATTTTGTATCTTGTATTTAAATACTTTTCTTTAGTATCTTAGTATTTTATAAATACTTTTTTTTGATAAAATACTTTCAATCTTTTAGTATCTAGGTAATATTATGTTAGTAGACATTTATAAATTAAACGCGTAAAACTGAACGTGTCATTATTAGTCCTACATCACATTGATAGATAGCGACTCTTTTTAGGGTTCCGTCGTACTAGACCTTACGGTAAGCAACTCTTATATTTTCGCTTTGTCCGTCCGTCTGTCTGTCTGTCGTAATAGGTTAGGTTATATTTAATCAATTATCTTTTATCCCCCGAGTTTAATGTATAATATTATTGCTTTTTAGGGTTCCGTAGCCAAATGTCAAAAAACGAAACCATGTCTGTCTGTCGGCCGGTTTTTTATTTTTGTGTTTGAGTTAATTGAATGAAAGGTAAATTGCGGTTTACTTTTTATGACGTATTAATAAAAAAACTACTTACTAGATCTCGTTCAAACCAATTTTCGGTGGAAGTGTGCATGGTAATGTACATCAAATTTTTTTTTAGTTTTATCCTTCTCTTACTTTAGAAGTTACAGGGGGGGGGGGGGGCACATTTTACCACCTTGGAAGTGTATCTCGCGCAAACTATTCAGTTTAGAAAAAAATGATATTAGAAACATCAATATCATTTTTGAAGACCTATTTATAGATGGGTACCCCACACGTGTGGGTTTGATAGAAAAAAAAATGCTAGTTTCAGTTCTAAGTATGGGGAACCCCCAAAATTATTAGACAGACAGACATGACGAATCCATAAGGGTTCCGTTTTTTGCCATTTGGCTACGGAACCCTAAAAACATTTAATTTCATAGAACCTTATACATAAACCGTGAACCATTATTTTTTTAGTACAAGTTTGTACGGAACCTTCGGTGCGTGAGTCCGACTCGCACTTGGCCGGTTTTATTTTTTTGTTCCTATGTTCATAAAGTACAACTTACTATAAATATTTTTTGTGGCCACGTATTAACCAGGCATTAAATGTATGGCGAATTAAAATAAAATGTTGTTTTCTTACAAAAGTATTTTTATCTTAAAAAGTATTTTGAAGATACGTATTTTGTATCTAGTATTTCAAATACCATTCTCGAAAGTATTTTGTATCTGGTATCTGAAATACTTAATTTGAAAGTATCTTGCATTTTGTATTTCAGATACTTTATACAGGGTATTTTGTACATCTCTGAAGAAATGACGATCTACACAGGGACCTTAAAGTGGAATCTGTCGCTAGCGTAATCAAAAAAATTGCCGAAGCTCACGAAAAACGACTTCATAACCACGTTAACGTCGAAGCTATTCAGCTCTTGGATAATTAATACAAACATAGTTAGAAGACTAAAAAGGACAAAACCTTTTGAGTTAGTTTATTAGTGTTAGTGTATAGTGTAACCAAGTGCAGTGAGACTTAAAAATAGCAAATAAATTCACACGAACAAAGTGGCTTCCCCTTAACAGAGACAATAAGTAAAGTGCTGATGGACACATTCTTAATTATAAACATTCCAACTAGCAATTTAAGTTATAGAAAAATTACTCATTAGTCTTAAGGCTAGATTGTAATTTTATGTTGTTACAATGCATTAGAAACATCATACAAAAAAAATAAAATAAAAATGTGATAATAGTTACTTTTCTTTGATTTGGTTTGTTGCCTGTTGAAAAACAGCCAATTTATATCAAATTTGTAAACACACTATGAGTTAAGAGAAATCTTTTTGATTTAAATAAGAATTTGCAGATGCAAATAAGCATGAACCACATGTATTACTTACGTTTCCTCTGTGTTGTCATCATTTTTACAGCAGTTTTAACCAGTTTATCAGCTAACATGTCTTTAGTGGCCCGCATAACTAGATTAACAGGAACAATCTCCTGCAAAATATAATTTAAGTGATATAAAATCATAATAGTGTAAATCTTTCTAAAATTTATTGTTTACTATATGCAATAAAAAATAAATTATAAATAATAACAACAATACATACAACCCTGTTAACAATATGTTTCTTCTTTTTCAAATTCTGTTCTGGATTTAAAGAGTCCATAAGTTCTCCGATGTTGTCGTCCACATTTATGCCTGTCACCCCAACATCAGATGCTTCGCCAAACAAATACACTGATGTGCCATTGATATGCAATGATACTTGTCCTGAAGCTATCTATAAAAAAATGTTGTTATTAACTTTTTAACTTTAGCTCAGTGAAAAGAAAAAACGTTGTAGACCTGCAATTTAAAATAAATTTAGAACGACGTCACTTTATTTTACGAATTATTCTCAGCAAACCCTTTCTATTTAAACCTATATTGTAGAAGTGCATTAAAATAACTTGTTTGGCCATCTTGTATGTTCCGCCATGTTGGATTTAGAATGAAGTCACAACCTTAGTTAACCATGCATTATCAAACAAACTAAACATGTATACAAAATTTCAGCTGAATTGGTTGAAGATATTTGCTTCAAAATAGAGTTGCAAAATTCCACTCGAACAAAATACATACATATATTGAAAGTTAAATAAAAGCTTGTAACAATGAAAAATTACCTTAACTCTTTTGTTTTGTAAAACATTTTTCACTCCAGGAATAGTGGCTTCACATTGTAAAGGTAAAACTGTAGTTAATCTTAAATGTATAAACTGTTTCCAAAAGTCTTCCTCCTCAAGAATATCGTAAGATGTCTCTTCCAGCTTATCATGAACCAAGAAATAAGCTTTAATTTCACTGTCTTTGCCAATTGTAACCACGAGAGGGTTGTCTGTAATATCAACATCCTAAAAAAAGATTATATTTTATATTATAAATAAAAAGATGCCAACTGAATTAGTCAGAAAATATTACAGTACACAACAAAAACCTTTCTGTTTATTAATTACTAGATGTTGCCCGCAACTTTGTTGCCCGCAAGTTAATTTAGCAAAAACCGTACATTTTTCTGCAATAAAAAGTAACCTATGTCCTTCCCCTCAGGGAAGCCCCCATACTCTACATCTGTGCCAAATTTTATCAAAATCGTTCAAGTAGTTTCAGAGCCTATTCAATGCAAAAAACTGACTACACCTCTTCCTACACCTACGCCTACACCTACTCCTACACCTTTTCCAATATTAAAAAAAAGTCGAAAAACCTTAAAAAAAAGGTCCAAAAACCTTCTCTGGCTCATGCACGACAACTTTGCTAAAGATCATTACATGACCAAATTCATAGTTTACGATTCTATAAAGGACATATGGACAGACAGACAGACAGACATTCATTTTTATATAGTGCATTTAAATTTTTTTTAACTGTAAAATATTTTTACAGTTACATTACTTTATCTATTGCAAAGTTTTAAAATATTTAATAATTATAAAATTAGGAACTGTTTTTTGATGATTTTTGTTGATAGATTATTTGTTGTTGGTCAAATATAATACACAACAACACTAACCTTGCTCTGCAATGCTAGGTAAGTGTAGTATCAGCACCTAAAAAGCGTTTACATATGGTGCAGAATAAGGCTGTGACAAGTGTCATACTTGGCAAAATACAACACAAGCTATTTCATGCTAGTTTTCTATGAGGCTGTGGCATTAATATTTATCCAGTCGAGCTGATCCATTCGTGCCGAAGCCTGGCTCTCCCACGATTTTTAAGTTATGTAAAAGTCTTTACAATACTTTTTATTGTAAAGACGAAAATACCGTAAAAAAAAAGCTCACCTGAAGAATTTCCTTTGGACCGGAATCTAAGCATAAACCTTCGGTGAATTTTATTATACCGCATAACTCAACCTCAGCTGGTAAATTAAGTAGAAGTTGTTTATATGATTTTTTCTCATTTTCAAAGAATTCTAAGCTTAATCCTATTACAAGCAACGTCCCATCGTACATGAGACCATAAAGACATCCTATATTTTCATTTGTGTTTATTTTAGTTAAACGCTGTAAATAAAAAATAATAAAAACGTACAAGTGAAAGTAAAATGCAAATGCAAGTCCTAAGGGACAGTTTATGCTCCATGAAAAGTTTGTTTATTAGAGGCGAATGATATCAAAATCACAATTGATTTAATGTATATGAATGTATGTAGCCAAAATTAATCAAATTAAAGCAATTTATAAACTATAATACATTATTTTTGTACCTCATTAACATATTTCGTTACTTTTAGACGTGGTGACATTTTGACTTTTTTGAAGGTATCTTGACATCTGACAGTGTTGAGTATTGACATTTTTTTTTTGTTTAATTCGTCCCGAAATGGAACAGGCTAAGGCCTTAGACCATACTGCCTCGTCTGTCGTTTGAGGTATTTCTTTGTCTTATTTCTAAATTGTCAAGTCCAAAGTCTAGTCAAAGTCGAAATAAGTAGTCAGGGTAGTCAATTAGTCAAGTCAGTCGATTCAGTAAAGTGGTAGACGCTTTACTGAAACTTTCTAGGGAGTTTTGGCGGGAAACCCAATTTAGCACGCATTTTGTAGAATGTATCACTTTTCCACACTAATGCACCTCAACGAATAATTAACCTCTCTAGCGTGTCAGAGTTTTTTGACAGTTACCCCCCTCACGCGTCGAAGTGTTTTTCGCGCCAAAAAACGATACCCCCCCACGTCTCCCGCCTTCTCCCGTGATATTATTTTTCAGGATTTCAATATTTTATTTTAAATAAAACCTATTCATGTTATGTATATTTAAAAATAGAATATATTCCCTAAGTGATTACGTATTATGAATCGAAGCAGACAGATTTATAACAAATTACACCACACTCCTCTCGAAGCACTTGAAACTAAACACTTCAACGTAAACAATAACCCGACCTTTGAACCCGATACTCATTCACACATGTTGATTGTTATTAGTACGGTCTACTAATGATAATGGATAAGATTTATGACGGTCTCAAGTACTAACACGAATGTATAAACGCAATTTCACAGAATGACAAATGAAACAGCTGATGGCGTCCGTCACCCTGACGCAGGCAACTCCCGTGTTTTTTTTTTTCAAGATTAAATTGTTAAAGTGTAAATAAAACCTATTCATGTTATATATATTTAGAAAGGAGATTAAATATCCTAATTGATGATATAACTGGAATTAAGAAAAATACTAATTTAATAAAAGAAATCTTGATTCAAACATAACACACACGTATTTTTTTAATATTCCATTGCAAACCTAAAGTAAAGCCAAATTTATGTTCCTATATAGTGAAATTTGCTTAATTTACGTAGATGCACACATTATACATAAAATTTAAATAGAAAAACAGATATAAAACAAATTACAGTTACCTACTATAAAATTGTCAGTCTAATTTCGATTCCCGCGATTTTTATTTTTCCGAATTATATTGTTATAATGTATGTAAAACCTATGCAAATTATATATATTTAAAAAGTAGAATAGATTTCCTAAGTGATGACGTAAATGGAATTTAGAAATATACTCATTTATTAAATGAAATCTTGATGCAAACAAATAAACTTTGATTTTATTTTCATATATTGTTTGAAAACTCAATTAAATATAAAATTTATGTTTCTATACAGTGAATTTTGCTTTAATTACGTAATTGGATATATAATACAAAATATTTAAATACAAAAACAGTTGTACTAACAAGGATTGGAGCAAAACTAATTACGATTACTATGAAAAATATCTGACATAGTACATATTTTGATTGCTCAATAAACTGTAACTGGGACATAATTATATGAATATTTTTATATTTTTATGCAGTTCAGGATATTAAATATTACAATAACACATTAATTTTTTACAACGCACAATGTAAATAGTAACTGATTGAACCCTCCGAAAATAGTCCTATTTTGACGGAAATGTCTTACAAAAACAATCATAGTAACTAATTTACTTATTATTATCCATAAATTCTATTCCTAGATTCTACAATAAATACTGTTCTAATAAAATATCTAATAAAATGTTCAATTCAAAATGCATTTTACAAGAAAATCATAAACTCACTATGATAAAAATCTCAATAAAAACGTATATTTTTCGATCGATTTTCCGAAGTAATTTATAGTAGAATTATAGAAAATACTTAATATACGCATAAAAAACTTAATATTAATTACATAAATGTTAAAATTACGTGGTACAAACAAACCACTTACAAATTATAAATACATTTCTATGGGCTTTCCCGCCTTGCCGACCGTCGGCAAGCGACGCTTGGGGATATAGCTGTCACTTACCGACCGTCGGCAATCGACGCTTGACAGGTTATGGTTAATATTCCACCACTATAACACATTAAAAACCGAATTAACACGAATTCAGAAAAATAATACAGAAACACAACACTGCTGATTGACTTTCCCGGCAAAACTCTCTTGAGTATTGACATTTGGTTGACATCCACATTTTAATTTTTATTTATTTTTAAGGCGTCGGGTTATAACCATTTGCCAGTGTCAAGTATAAAAGGCGGTAAAATAGAATATTCGTTCAAAATTTCATCACCGTATTTTTAAATCGTCAAGTCCGAAGTCTAGTCAAAGTCCAAATAAATAGTCGGGGTAGTCATGAGTCAAGTCCGTCGATTATAGTTCAGATATAACCATTGCCAGTGTCAAGTAAAAAAAACCAGCCAAGTGTGAGTCAGACTACTTTGAGTATCCAACCATTTGGATACTCAAAGTCAGACTAGGGCACGTAGGGTTCCGTACCATTATGCCAATACTTTAATCTACACTAATATTATAAAGAGGAAAACTTTGTTTGTATGTTTGTTTGTTTGTAATGAATAGGCTCAAAAAGTACTGGACCGATTTCAAAAATTCTTTCACCATTCGAAAGCTACATTATCCACGAGTAACATAGGCTAAATTTTATTTTGGAAAAAAATAGGGTTCCGTAAGATATTTGGGTTTTTCGGACACAAGGTGTAAAAAATCAACCAGAAAAGTTACTTATTATGCGTACGCTGCCTAAACTATAAAAGATAGAACCATAAAATGTTCTAATTAATTGTAGATCTTATAAATATCTACAAAAAAGTCCGCGACACACTATACCTATCTATGTCGAGTGAGGCACAACAACCATTTTTTTTATTTAGAAATCTTGAATTTTTTTTGGACTACATTTAAACGCGTTTATTTTACTCATGTTATTAATCCTTATCAAAATAAATTATTTCATCACTAAGTACAGTTTATGTAGATAATATTTGGTCTTTGAATGATTAAAATTGGACGTTTGGTTTTGAAGTTATGGCGAAATTAAAATATTACGATTTCTGCTGCACGGCCCGTTGCGAAGTGGGCGTCACCAAGGCGGGGTGCGCGTGCGGGTTAATGTTTAGTTTAGTTAAATAGTTTAGTTATTTTATAAACATCAAATTGATAATATATCTTAAAATATAATAAGTACATTATAATATCTATACATCTATACAGTTAAATACAATTTAAGTGTCTGTTTGTACCTTCAAATTAACAGCTTTTTACATAATGAATCTGAAAGTATATTCGGTACTTACAATAAAATACATTTTTTTTTTAAATTTTTGTCTGTCCGTCTGTCTGTCTGTCAGTCGGTCTGTCTGTCAGTCGGTCTGTCTGTCTGTTTGTTCCGACTAATCTCTGAAACGGCTGGACCGATTTTCACGGGACTTTCACTAGCAGATAGCTGATGTTATAGGGTCTAACATAGGCTACTTTTATTTTAGGGTTCTGTTTAAAAAAATAGGATTCCGCTTTCGTTAGTCATAAATAAAGTCGCGGGTAAATTTCAGCGATATCCCAAAGTATTGTTCCACGCGGACGAAGTCGCGGGCAAAAGCTAGTGTTTACATATAATGATTTATTTCGTTTTGTACGAAGTTTTTAAATTAAGCGTAATTAGTACCTATCTTTATCTCTTGAACTACAATTTTAAGCTATTATTATATAATATACTCAGATCAAATAAAAAACTAGATTGCGCATGGCGCTTGTTTCAACTGAAGCCTCAAAAACTACGCTACTTTGTGTAAACACACGCGGTCACGCACACTCATGCAAAAAAAGTACGCTACTTTTCGTCAGTATCGAACGAGTCGTCGTGCAGTGATTTTGCCACAAAAATGCCGTCCTGCGCTATTAAGTGGTGTAAAAACTGTACGAAGGCGAACAAAAAGTGTCAGGGAATAACATTTCATAAGTAAGTACACACAAAACTGTAGTTTGTTTAAGATAATTTATCACAATTTAGAGGTTACTCGAAACAAATAATGACAATTTCATAATGGCGGATCGAGAGAGTGTTGCCAGGATTTCATATTCTCAATAGCCTAAAATAAGGTAAGTAATTTGTAGGCAAATTCTTAACAAAATTATGAAGTAGAGAGTCAGACTGTGTTTTTATTTTTTAATTAGGAAGTTTTGAATTTTGAAGTAATTTAAGGTAAATGCCCCTATATTCGGTATACGGAAAATATCGGGAACGATAATTCCGCCGTCTGTGGACCGATTTTCAAAATTCTTTTTTTGATATAAAGGGTTGTTGGTCCGGTTTTCAAAAAAGTGGTGACCTGATGATGGGATCCATGAGGAATCGAGGGAACTCCTCGAAATTTTTATGGAAATTTATGGTGATTTTGACTTTTTCTGAAGTAGTCCAAGCATATGCTACCAAAAAGTAAGATTTTGCTCCAAGTTATACTCTAGATCCAAAAGTGCAGAACAGAACTCTGACTCCTTATAGATAGGTACATGTTTGGGGATTTCGGCGTTATTTAAAGAACTGCAAGCATATGCCACCATGTCAATTAAAGTAATCATCATCATCACCACCACAATCATACCATACATCATCACATTTTAATGATATAAAAGGTACTTCTTATAGTATTTTACACCAACACGGAGATCTTTGAATATTACTCTGTCGTTTATGGACCTATTAGCAAAATTATTTTATTGCTGTAAAGGGTATAAATTCGAAATTGGTCTTTTAGTCACTAAAGTGGAAACTTGATGATGGGGGATCCATGAGGAATCGAGGGAACTGCTTGAAATTTATATGGACACATATAATGATTTAGATTTTTCCTGAAATAACACAAGCATATTATGCTACCAAAAAAAAAAATATAGGCAAGTGGTACACTGACTTGTCGGTGACCGTATATTACCTACCCTATTACTTACCATAATATTATGTATTGGTACACCTAAATCGAAACTTTTCATCTTTACCTATCCTTTATCTAAATTTATCTATAAATAAATAATAAACAGAATTATCACTTTCTGGTTTTTTTTCATAGTTAAAGACGTTTTAAACGCAATAAAAATGTTCTAATCTAACCCATTTTTAGAATTCCATAGTTGGGGAGAGTTGTGACAACGTTATTTTGCGCCAGGTTTCTGCAAAGTTTTTTGACATAAAGCTATGGAAAACGAAACATAAATGTCACAGAAACGTTAACATGGCCGAATTCCTATACAATTTTCGAAAATTTATTATATTGTTATCTCGAAAACTACGGATCTTATAATTTTGAAAATTTGCGAAATTACTGCGACAGTAAAAGAACTTTAAGCGGTAAAATTACCATAAACCAATGAATAGTACAAATGTGGGATGTTATTCGAAAGTTTAGCCAACATATGGTAATGAAAATTTAGTATGGCATTACCGGCTCACGCACACAATGCATAAAAAACCGGCTTCACTATGTTGTTCGTAGAAGTCCATCTATACTTTTTATTTGATCTGAGATAATATATAATCCGTTACCTATATAATACTTAGTTTTAAATTTCCTTAGAAGTTCATTACATGGACTACCATCATGATATTTTTAGATTTTTCGGGCCAGCCGTTTAGCCTTTAGAGGGAAAGGGGGAAGGCTCTATTTAAAATGCGCTTTAAAGTTGAATATCTCGAAAACTCACCAAGCATAATGCATCAACTGTTTTTTTTTAATTTATGGCTCATTATAAAACAATAGGATTCTGAATAGAATTGAGCTACATAATATTTTCTACTGTATTATGTAGCATTAGACTAAATATGTCAATAAAGAGTGCAAACAAAGGGGTAATGTGCTTTGTATATTAATTTTATCAAAAAGTAGCAAAATAGTTTCACGTAAATGTGAGACAAAACTGTTGCTACAAGATTTTTCCTAATAACCCAAATATTTATTAGGGACGACAATTTCACCCTGGACGACTAATGGAAACCATTATTTAATAATAATCAAATTGACTACTGGATTAGATAGACTTTCATGTCTCATCATTATTTCAAGAACAATGTGAGCATATAATGCTAAATATTAAATATTCAATGAACTTAATTAGTAAATAACATAATATATTATAAGCAAATTTCAATTTATTACTTTTCCTTTTTGATATTAAAATCTTTTACACAGGTTTCAATTACACATTCTACAAGTTTACTTCTTTCTTTTGCTGTTTTTAATGTTTCTTTTTCAGATTCTGATGACAAATTACTGCCACCATACTTTTGAATGCCACATAAAACATCTTTGTTCCAACAAACTATTAAATTAGCTCCATTTCCACCACACATTTCCTCTTCATATAACGATGGATCTGTTAAGACAATACCCCTGTAAAATTGTGGTTTACTTTAGTATGCAAATGTTAACTTTATTTAAATTATAATCCACAAAATTTTAAAAAATAATCAACTTATTACCTTGGAGATTGCTGGAAAATAGCAAAACTTGTAGCTATTGGTAATCCATGGAGATTTAAGGGGTTTCTTAAACTTGTGTCCACTTTAATCTCTTCTGTTTCTACATCATAAGTTACAGTTGGCAATGTCACTAAAACATAATTTAGGCAATTATTACAAGAATATTCACTATAATGGTACGCGCACATTATGCCGGGCCGCAGCGTGCCGGGGCGGAGCGCAAAATGCTAACCTAGCACACTGGGATGGGCTAGGTCGCATAAAACAAATCCGCTTGCTATAGCACCCTGTTGACAGGGCACAGCGGGACGGGTCGGCCGCATGGACAGAAATCCGCCTCGCAATAATGCGAGCCGCTGCGGCCCAACACAGTGTGCGATACTTGATACAAATTGTTTGAAAGTGATCTGAGCAAATTTTTGCACTCCGCCCCGGCATAATATGTGCGTACCTTATGAGAACATTTTACTTTATTTGTAAGCTAAATTACTGTAAAACCAAATAGGTATAGTGCGATTCAAATGAGAATAGGATCGAGTCGGCGCCATATTGTTTCGAATTTAGACTGTTATGACTTATGATAGTTAAATTTATGTTTAGATAATTTATTATTATTTAACAATTTTATTTAAAGATGCAAGACTATTAATATTTATATGCACATAAGTTTTTCTGAAAATCACACTTTTCAAGTGATATTTGACAGAAAAAGGTCATTGACGTTCCTATTCTTATTTGAAATGCGTTATAAAATAATATATTGTATTTGGTATCCAAAACTAGCAAAAAAAAAACAAAGATTCATTCAATACTTACATGTTTTTAAACTCGCCATTATAGTCATAATACAAGCATCGACAATACTGCCATCATTATCCAGACAAGTTAAATCACAGTACAAGACCCAGGCCAACTTATCAGGAACAATACAAAGATCTTTTAAGTCGATACATTTGGAATTTATCAAAATATCAGATACTATATTATTAATAACTTGTGCATGATCCGATGGTGGGCCTGGCCGAAATTTTGACGAGCATAGTGGTATAAGTTCAACATTTGATACAATATAACCTATTTCTGGTTCTTCAGCTTTTGGCTTTGCTAGTTCCTGAATTAAAACAATACCAACTAAAGTTATATAAATAATTACAGTAAATTTTTTAGTCAAATACAGGAAAAAAAAACTTATTACGCCTTTTTTTCACCACTTACTAGTTTAATACCGCACACTACAGTCGTGTTGCCACATTTTACGATTGCCGATGCATCTGCAGCTGATATAGAACCCACATTTAGTTTAATATTACGCTGTTCTTCAAATTTTCGTCCATCTGGCCGTGAATTCCTTAATATATAATCGTTAAAATATTTTCCAGGATGTATTAATCTAAAAAATGTAGAACAACAATTATTTAATGTGTATAGGTTATAAAACTTATCACATATTAAATAGGTTTTATTATTACTTATAGATGTCAGCCATTATTAACACAGCATTAATTAACGTATTATCAAAATTAGACAAACTACAATATTGAGAATATACAGGTAAATTAAAATTATGTTTAAATATTTTATTTCCCAAAACAAATTAAACAACAAGTTTGACAACTGGCAAATGACAGTTTTTTTTTATGAACAAGGTTTGCAGTATGGCGGAGGTATTAAACCTTAAGGCTGGGACTATACGGCACCGGAATCCGTTGCTCCGGGGGAAAATCAATTCCGGTACCAATCCGTCTGTCAAACAATCGTATGAATTTTTCCTGCGTCGACTACATTGCCCCCGGGTCGGTCCGGGTCGGAAATTTCCCCGTAAGCAACCGTCGGACGTCCTGGTTCTCGCCGGGTACCCGGTCGGAATTTTTTTCAGCGAAAGGGGTGGAGTTTATCAATATTGTATGCAGTTGTATGGAGCTGACTACATAGCGACGGAATTACGGGCAAATTTGACAAGTGGCGCCTGGCCCCGCGCCATTGTGTGATGTGTCAACAAAACTCAAATTAATGCAGTGCACAATGGTCGATTCATAATAAGAAATATTAATATATTGTTGTGCAGAATTTTGAATGCCTGTGGAACACGAGTCTGCAGTATTTATCTAAAAGTCTTTGCTGCAATACTCATAATTCATAACAGGAACTTGAAAGATTCCCTCTGACCAGTCTGTGAAGAGCAAAGAGATTGGAACAATTTATGTGAATATGAAAAAAAATCTAAACGTAAGTAAGTACTACAATCATTTTATATTACACATTTACAGGTTTTATTAAATTACAGGCAACTATCCTTTAAGCTTTAGTTCTCTATTCAGTTAATACATATAACTTAAGAGACAGGAATACTTGTGGAGACCAGATATTTTAACCTGAGCTTCAAACTCTAAAAACTTTATTAGCAACTAAGTAGGTACATACCTACATCAAAATATATTGACAAATAAGTTGACAAAATTGAACCTATTTAAAACCGAATTTATACTTAAGAGACTAGATACTTTAAAATTTAAAGACACAGTTTGTATAGTACCTAGTATGTATTTAATAAAAAAGGTACATAATTATATTTTCAGTAAATGATATCAAAAAACGGTGGAACGTCATCAGAGACTATTATAATAAAGAAATATATCAACAGAAAAACGTTAGAACTGGCCAGGCTGCAAAAAAGCGAAAAAAATATGTGTTTGCCGATATTCTACAACTTTTACGACCTGTACCTATAAGAACACAGAAAGTAAGTGCTTATAATATTTAAAGGTAGATTAAATTAATAAAATGTTGAAACCAAGCTCTTACCTCAATTTTTTTGCACACAGTTACCTTCCAGATATTGTTTCTTACTATTATATTTCTTATATATTGTGACCTTATCAAATGGTGTAATACCTACTTAACTTTCCCTATAATTGTTTTAGTACCAGTGGCAACTACGAAAATACTGAACCATAACCTGCAAGCAATACACTTGTTACCGATGTCAGTAAAGAAACATCATCTTCGACATCAAATACTGCTCCCAACAAAAACAAAAAACTTCAAACAAACTGAACGCATTCGAAAGCTCTCATAAAAAAGCTTTAGAAAATAAGGCAGATGATTTCATCCAACCTGCACCCGATAGAAAATGATCCTGATCTTATGTTTCTTCTATTTTTTGGTTAATACAATTAAGTATTTTAATATTTGTGATTAGATCTCATATTTTACAGTATGTTTTACAAATACTGGTTTGTACTTTTTGTCATATTATAATATTTAGAATAGAATATAATTTTTATGTACTTAATTGTATTAGAATATTTATAATTTTTAAATGTTAATAAAATCTGTAGGTCTTGTTTATCAAAAAAAATCACCCAGTGGTTAAATAAAGACATTTTATTTAAAAAGCTAATACATAAGTATATTCATATTTCTGCAGGAAGTTTTACAAATACTAATTTGTACTTGTTGTCATAATAGAAATTTTGGAATAATACATTTTTATTTGTAATATATTTACTTATTAAAGATTTATGTGAGATGTGTTCTTTTTACCCGACTACGGCGAAGACAAAAGGAAGGGTAATGATTTTGGCAGTCTATGTATGTATGTATGTATGTATGTATGTTTGTTCCCTCTTAGAGTCAAAACTACTGGGCCGATTTTAATAAATGAGGTGTCAAAAGATTCGTAATGATGCCGCGGGTAACATAGGCTATATAATTTTTTTGTTAATTTTGTATTTCCAAAAATTTTACCTCAGATTCTAACATCTAAAAAAAATAAACCGAGACAATCATCACGTGTTTAGTATCAAAAGAAAGGTCTTGGCAAGCACATCACAAATATGTATATATATTATACATATTTATGGCGTACTTGCACAAATATCTCAAAATACACGTTGAAAATGCGGTCGTACCTACAATCCCAGTTGTCCAATTTTCGAACGTTACGTAATATAAGACTATTTAAATATTTAATTTTATATTATAAATATTAGTTTACTTTCATAAAATATATTTTATTTTATTAATATTATAATATTATTATCGTTCTTAAAAATTGGCTCGCTTCGTGCTCATGAAGAAGATAATTATTTTTAATTAGGTACTTACACTAAGTGACTTGAATAGGTATAGTGCGATTCAAATGAGAACAGGATCGAGTCGGCGCCATATTGTTTCGAATTTAGACTGTTATCATAGTTAAATTTATGTTTAGATAATAGGATTAATATTTAACGTTGTTATTTAAAATCGATGCAAGACTATTAATATTTATATGCACATAGGTTTTTCTGAAAATTGCACTTGTCAAATGATATTTGACAGAAAAAGGTCATTGACGTTCCTATTCTCATTTGAAACGCGTTATACTTATTCATATTATTCCAAAAACATGTTCAATTGGGAAACGGAAAAATAAGAAATAAAAAAATAAGTTAAAAACTATAACCCGACTTTGAAAGAAAAGGGGGTCTAAAAATGCCAAAACAAGAAAATAATTTAGATAGAAATACAGAAATGCATAGGTACAAAAATGGTCAAGCTAGAGCCGTGGTCGCATCCACTTTAGAAGGTTCAGTAAGGTCGATATCAAATCGCACCCGTCTGTCTGAAACTTCTCTAGGCCTTAGCGTCTTGGTGTAAACTGCAGTTTAGATGCCAATTGCCATTAGTGGGTGCGACCACGGCTCTAGCTTGACCATTTTTGTACCTATGCATTTCTGTATTTCTATCTAAATTATTTTCTTGTTTTGGCATTTTTAGACCCCCTTTTCTTTCAAAGTCGGGTTATAGTTTTTAACTTATTTTTTTTTTATCTAACCAAGAGTAATCCTAAAAATTCCAAGTAATCTAATCTATCTGCGAGATTCTAGAGTTGAGACGTCACAAGTCACAACGCACTGTTGGGGCTTAAACCCTATGCAATAATTTATTAATTATACTACCTACCCAATTCTTAAGGATTTGACTGATATTCGTTAATATTTGAAAAATTTATCTTCATGGAATCTTATTTTGGGGTAAACAGGTATATTAAAAACTTAAACGGTTTATCAAATATTTAACAATTTATCTTCAATAAATAAATACAACCTGTACCTCCTAGCTTTCTTGGTTTTGCGTTTTTTTTTGTTTACTGCAAGATAAAATAATATGGCACTTGAAGTTACCGCGACCATATTAAGAAAAATTTTACAATAAATTAATTGAAACCTATATAAAACTGCTCCATTTATTACTTTTTCAATTATTTTACAATAGGTACATAAATTATTAATTATGAAGGATTTACTTGACTTGTTACAGACTGTTTAAATCTTTAAAAAAAAAAAGTAAATATATTTCTTGCATTCCGTCCGGCCACGTGTAGTCGATGGGGTGCCGTAAGGCTGGGACTATACGGCACCGGAATCCGTTGCTCCGGGAAAATTTAGTTCCCGGTACCCCATCGACTATACATAGCCGGATTCCGGCCGCCGGAATGCGTAAGGATTGAAGCGGGGAATTCACTACACGGACATGCCCGCGGGCAAGCCTACAGGCATGTCCGACAGGCTTTATTACTATTAGGTCTGTCTAGTGTATTACCGTCGCGGGCCGTCCGGCAGACTGCCCGATGCAGGTCCGCGAGATCTCATTTTGCCTGCGCGGGCACGGACATGTCCGAATGTGAATGCTCACCGCGGGCTGCCTGTCCACAGACGAGAGTGATAAGCAAGAGTGATAAGCAAGTCTGTTTATTTATTAATTGCGGATGATATTTACTTTATAATGAGTTTTAATGACAATAAAATATTCAATTTATTATTTACAATTGTATGCAAGTAATCGTTCTCTTGGAGTCACTCGACAGCCTCATCTTGGTCCTTTGTTTTGTAATTTTAGGCGCGATAAGTTGTAGTAAAAATCCAAATGACTATAATATAGAGACATTTGAATTTTTACTACAATAAGTTGGAGCGATAAGTCGCGCCTAAAATCTATACAATTACTTACGTATGGATTATGGATATATTATATCCATATTCCATACGTAAGTAATTGTACCATATACTTATAATATACTGCATTATAGGTTTATGAATTGTACAGATCGCCTGGTTCTTCAATTTTTTATTCTATATGCATATTGACATGACTACTCGTTTCTATTCTGATTCCATTTATTGCACCAAATTAACTTTCTTTTCTTTTCATCTAAAGCAATTTTTCGCCTTTGCGTTGCCATATTGTGCACAACTAATCGCGAAGCCGTTACAAAGCAAACTGATCGGCCTGTGTAGTGTATTGCCGCGACAGACTTGCCCGGACAGACTGCCTGCGGGCATGTCCGTGTAGTGAATTCCCCGCTTAATACTAGAAAAATTTGTTCACTTTTTTTTTTAAGATTTAAACGGTCTGTAACAAGTCAAAGAAATCCTTCTTATTGAACAATAATTTATGTGATGTATAAAATAATTGAAAAAGCAATAAATGGAACAGTTATAAGTAGGTTTCAATTAATTTTTCAAAATTAATCAAAATTATGTACTACAGTTGTATTCATCTTTAAAAAGCCTACAAAAAAGTCCGCTATGGCATATGTCTATCTCTTAGGGATAACCCACAATAACCATTTTTTCATCATTTACTATTTTAATTTCTTTTATTTTAATTTAATAGCTTATTTACAAAGCGATTTTAAGCAATACAGTATCCTTATCCAATTAAGTACCTTAAATACATTGTGCATTTAAGATAGATCAATACTGCCCTTTACGGCATGTAATTTAAATGAATATTTTCGAAGATATTACAGATTTAAAATGCAGGGATATATAGTGTTGCTGCGCGGCGCGGGCGCTCGCGTTTCTACATTGCGCTATCGAAAACGCGGGACGTATACAATATAAAGAGGTTCACGAATATTTTGAACTGCAGCACAGAATACGTATAATAGTAACTGCAGTTCTTAATTGTTATGGAATATCCAGAGGTGGTTTGTCAGTTTTGTTGGTCAAATAACTTTACTTATTACATAGTATAAAACAAGTGGCTTTATCTGTCTGTCCCTATGCATATAAGTAGGTATAGTATATTGTATGCTTAGATCTTTAAATCTACGCAACAGATTTTGATGCGAGTTTTTAATAGTCTTTAAGTATTTAGTCTTTAAGATATTATAAGATTATGGTAAAATTTATATTCAAGTGCGATAAATATAATATTATGTAAGTATATTATCAAGTGGTCGCGCATGTCGTGTCGAGGTAATAGGGTCCCATTTTTAACAATTTGCATTGGGCAAACCTAAAAACATTTTCAATATTTTATCAGTAGTATATTGCTGTAAGTAGGTAGAGAATTATTCGCCGAAGTAGTTTTTTCTTCAAGAACAGTATTCCACGCGGGGAAGCCACGGGCAAAAGCTAGTTTTCTATATTATACACCGAACATTCTTCATACAGTCTTATTATAATTCATGTTCAATAATACTAAAGATATAATTAAATATTAGCCATTATCAAGATCGTTTAATCCAATTTCCCCAGTATTGCACACTACAAAATTTTATTTCCCTATTTGCCATGTGATTCTGGTACACCTTTAATATGGTGTTGTAAACATAAACGAAAATTCTATTGGACTGCCTTTTTAACTTGACAATGCAATGGCAAATAGTTTTAAGCCGTATCGCCATCTATTTATACAACAAAAAAAATCTGTCAAGTGTCATTATAGACTTTTGAGTTTGACATTTGACATTGACAGCTCTTTTAAGTTTGGCAATTTTAAGCTGAGGTGTGTGTGTTTTGTAATCTAAATAAATCTAAGTTTTTAAATAGTTTATATAAAACTTTTTTTATGAAATATCAAGAATTAAAACACCTACGAGTTGTTTGAGTACTTATTTTAGCCCTTTGTGATTCCAGACCATAATGGCGAAGCCCAAAGGAGAGAGAAAAGGCAAGTCCGCCATCAACGAAGTTGTAACTCGTGAATACACAGTGAATTTACACAAACGTCTTCATGGAGTAGGATTTAAGAAACGCGCACCTCGCGCTATTAAAGAAATACGCAAGTTCGCCGAAAGTCAAATGGGAACTCCTGATGTCCGTGTTGACACCAGGCTAAACAAATTCCTTTGGTCCAAGGGAGTAAGGTAATTAATTTGCTTTTGCAATGAAGCTGATACTCAGATACTATATTTATTTCAGAGAATCGTAAATAAAGTGACCTAATAACTTCTTGGTGGCGATGTTATGGTAGTGTGTATTAGAGTTTTTTAGGTTATCCGTACCTATACCAACAATATGTTTTTCTATTGAACATCACGAATATACCAATAAACTTATTTCTTTTAGTTCTTTATTTCGTAATATACAATCAGAAAGATGTTTATCATCTTGATTGTAACTTATTGCCTGATTGATAGATGTATAAAAATGTCACAAAAACTAATATCAAATTATTTTAATACTATACATTAAATCTTCATTAATTTGGCAATATTAATATCATAAGTAAATTACAATATAATATATTCCAAAAAATATTTAATTAAATTTAACAAAAAAAGTACATAGTTAAGTTTGTGTCAAACTCTACTGGGTGTAACTGTAATATGAAAATAATGAACTTTTCATTAACCTAATGGACTAAGATTACAGGTCCACCAGACTGTCCTTATAATCTCTCTGATAAAATGTATATCGCATTGTACTATTAGTGGGTACAAGGAACATAATATGAATAACCTCTAGTTTGTACCTTGGGCCAATTTTTGGGTACTAGGCTCTAAAGTTGCAGAAAATTTTACTTACTTTCTGATAAAGTATCAATCAATCTTTTGGTTTTATAATAACTAGTATCTAACCGTATGTTTGGTTTTGGTCAAGTTTCGGCCATAGTTTCTGTTTCGGTGGAAAACCTGCTGAAACTAAACCGAAACTGCATGCTGGAGTTATCACGCTGTGATCGGTCATGTTCGACACTTTACATCCATCATCTTAGCGACAATGACATTCTGTAAAGTTATTTAGTTACAGGACATGATTTATGTAGCATTATTATAAGCAAATGATATAAGTTGCATATACTTAAGGGCCCCGATTATCGTACCTCGAATATCGGTTTGATTGTCAGCCTGTCCTGCTCGCGCCCGCATGATTTGATGCCTGTGTGAATGAGACAGCGCAAGAATCGAACCGAGATTCAAGGTTCGAGAATTGGGGCCCAGATAGGTTAAAATTTTCCATTTTAATACTGAAAGTATTTGATTATCCAGTCTGGCAGGCCTGGGATCTCAGTTCATAAGATAGCATATGGCTGAACACTGAAACGATAGTTAAATTAGGTGATGCTCAAGTCACAATCCACATACTGTCCTTGTCATTTCGTATAGCGGAGACACCTGTGAATAGGAGGGCTCTTAATTTTGATTAGTGTTTCAGTATTCGGCAATTAGTTACCTAAACTAAGTTTAAAAGCCATAAAATTCCAGGGTTCGAAAATATCGGATATTTATTATAAATTTCAAAATATCGGATATTTACGATATATATCCGATATATATCAAAATTTTCATATACTTTCATACAAAATGGATATATATCCATTTTGTATGAAAGCCATATTATTATTTTATTATATTATTTATGTATACTATTTGCATATTATGTGTTACATAATAATATATATGGACGCAGATTGACCACCACGTCAATCTGGCCCCATGCTAAGTATCCGAAGAACTTGTGTTACAGGTACCAGACAACAGGAAGTATATTTAATATTTTTATACTATACATATATGCTCAAGCCGGGGGTCGCGGGTTCGAATCCCGCCGAAGGAACAAAAAGTTTTTCTGTGTTCCTGGGTCATGGATGTGTATTAAATATGTGTATAATATAATAAAAATATTAAATATCTGTATAGTATAAAAGTATTAAATATATTTCCGTTGTCTGGTACCTGTAACACAAGTTCTTCGGATACTTAGCACGGGGCCAGATTGACGTGGTTTGAAGCGTCCATAGATATAAAAAAAATGTTTTATTTAGGTACCTATTTAGGTACTTAAAATCATCCGAAATAAAAACCGAAATTTTACATAAAATCTATCAGTCTCGAATCTTCATATAAAAGGGCCGGCTTTTTCAACACACAGCCTGGCTCTGATAACGTTTTTTCTTTAAAGTAAAGACAGCCTAAAAATTCATCATTTAATAAACAGTTATCTATACTAATATTATAAATGCGAAAGTGTGTCTGTCTGTCTGTCTGTTACCTACGTCTGCACGCTTTAACTGCTGAACCGATTTTTATGTAATTTGGTATAGAACTATAGACATACTTTGGGTCCCGAGAAAAGACATAGGATATTTTTTATCCCGAAATGGTAGTTTTCCCGCGGGATAATGTATTTACGCGGGCGGAGCCGCGCGCAAAAGCTAGCATTCTATAAATACAAAAGTTAAATACTTAGTAATGAAGTAAAATCGTTTCTGCACTTTGTCAATTACTTTCTTTGTAAAAAATAATAAAATAAACACAAAAAAAACTTAAATTATTCTGACACGACTGACGCTATTAATGCCGGCAGAAGTGTTGCTAATTGCTATTGCTATTTATGGATTAGAACTTACTGTTAGGGAATATGTTTTACATTTGGGAAGTATAAGAAACCAAAAATTACCTAATAATATAAAATTTTAAAAACCAATTTTGTATTGATATATATCATAAAAAGTCCTTTGATATATATCGGATATATATCGGATATATATCATGATATATATCCATTGATATATATCCTCGAACCCTGTAAAATTCTAAAAAAAAAAAAAGAATGTATGTATTTTACCCAATATATTATTATTGTTAAGCCTGGTCTGGTTTGATTCCGATTTCATTATCTTTTTTAAACTTTTGTGTTAATTTACACTTTAATAGAAAAAAAGTTTGTTGATAATATGCCTTATTCAACGTCAATTGTTTTATAGTAAAAATGCAATTTTTTTTTCAGAAACGTTCCCTTCAGGGTTCGCGTACGCCTTTCACGCAGACGCAATGATGACGAAGACTCTGCACACAAACTGTTCACACTGGTGACATATGTGCCAGTAGCCTCAATCAAAGGTCTGCAGACAGAAAATGTTGATGCTAGCCAGGAATAAATATTAAGTTAAGCCTATTCATTTGTTTTATTTTGGTGTTACAAGTTATGCTCACCTTTTGATGTCTTATACCTATTATAATCTGACAAGAAAACAATGTATTTTAAACAATCATTTTAGTTAGGTACTTTCTATAATAAGCTGTTTATATTTAAAGCATTCCATGCTTTAAAGTTTAAACCAGTCAAATGTTATAATGTCTAACACAAGGTAGGTTTGACTGATTTAATGAAATTATAATAATTTCGGTAGGTTGTAGGCTATTCTTATATCCCTAGGACCTAGGTGGTTATTTATGCATTCATAGAAATCACAATTAAAGATCATTTTATAAAACTTAAAAACATCAAGTATAACCCCAGTCAGCTGTTAGGTCGACAGAACCAATGTGTACTTCTGTTTTGTCAGTCACAATGTGCGCAACTGTCTCTTCTCAACTATTGTTTCAAAATGTAAGTCCAAGCTGAAAATGATATCACCACACAAAAACTGTTTTTTAATTGCTAATGCTATTTGCTAGCTAATACCCCAAGCAGCAACATTTTGCGGTATCGTTACATGTACATAAGCAAGAAATATTGTATGAAAACCATGAAAGCCTCTAGCGGACGTAAAAGTAACTACAATTTTCATACAATATTCCTCATAATTATTTCTCGTTTACATACATGTAACGAAACCGTAAAATGTTCCTACTTGGGGTATAACAGAATGTTACCGTGACTGAACTGAACCGGGATGCTGTTTCAAGTGCCTTTAGCCACAATATTGTACCTGTGGTTAACTGTTAATCTAATAAGTTGTTACGTAAGCAGGTTGCCGCTGGCCAGCCATATATATAAGGTGACTTGGGGTAACTCCGACAGGTTTTCCATCGAGTTGACTATAGGCTTAAGTTTTGGTCTGTCATTTAAAAATAATCAATATTTTCATTAATGAATGTATTTACTGAGTTATATCATTACTTGATGGCTAATTTGTCTTAAATATTGAAATTATGAATGGTATTTAATATTTATTTACTATTTAAATGTAGGGTTTTGTAACAATGTCATGATTTAATGATAAATATTTAATTACGACTTAACGTGGGGGAATTCCGTAGTTATTTAAATCTCTTTAGACTTTACAGAACCTGTGCATTAGGTATACATTGCATTTAATATCAATAAAAAACGATTATCTATAATATATAAAAACTCATATTTAATTTACTTACCAGAATTTCGAAATTTATAACATAATAAACATGTAGGAGTTACTGTGAATCAACAAAAATGGCGCGAAAAACACTAATCTACACTAATATTATAAAGAGGAAAACTTTGTTTGTATGTTTGTTTGTTTGTTTGTAATGAATAGGCTCAAAAAGTACTGGACCGATTTTAAAAATTCTTTCACCATTCGAAAGCTACATTATCCACGAGTAACATAGGCTAAATTTTATTTTGGAAAAAAATAGGGTTCCGTAAGATATTTGGGTTTTTCGGACACAAGGTGTAAAAAATCAACCAGAAAAGTTACTTATTTTGCGTACGCTGCCTAAACTATAAAAGATAGAACCATAAAATGTTCTAATTAATTGTAGATCTTATAAATATCTACAAAAAAGTCCGCGACACACTATACCTATCTATGTCGAGTGAGGCACAACAACCATTTTTTTATTTAGAAATCTTGAATTTTTTTTGGACTACATTTAAACGCGTTTATTTTACTCATGTTATTAATCCTTATCAAAATAAATTATTTCATCACTAAGTACAGTTTATGTAGATAATATTTGGTCTTTGAATGATTAAAATTGGACGTTTGGTTTGAAGTTATGTTCTTTCTACACTAATATTATAAAGAGGAAAACTTTGTTTGCATGTTTGTTTGTTTGTAATGAATAGGCTCAAAAAGTACTGGACCGATTTCAAAAATTCTTTCACCATTCGAAAGCTACATTATCCACGAGTAACATAGGCTAAATTTTATTTTGGAAAAAAATAGGGTTCCGTAAGATATTTGGGTTTTTCGGACACAAGGTGTAAAAAATCAACCAGAAAAGTTACTTATTTTGCGTACGCTGCCTAAACTATAAAAATAGAACCATAAAATGTTCTAATTAATTGTAGATCTTATAAATATCTACAAAAAAGTACGCGACACACTATACCTAACTATGTCGAGTGAGGCACAACCATTTTTTTATTTAGAAATCTTGAATTTTTTTGGGACTACATTTAAACGCGTTTATTTTACTCATGCTATTATTCCTTATCAAAATAAATTATTTCATTACTAAGTACAGTTTATGTAGATAATATTTGGTCTTTGAATAATTAAAATTGGACGTTTGGTTTTGAAGTTATGGCGAAATTAAAATATTACGATTTCTGCTGCACGGCCCGTTGCGAAGTGGGCGTCACCAAGGCGGGGGTGCGCGTGCGATCTATGAGTAAGGTATGAGGGAGTTTAGATCTATGAGTAAGGTACCCGCAGTATTAGTATCAGTATAATTGTACCCGTGCGAAGCCGGGGCGGGTCGCTAGTGATAATATAAATAAGTGAAGTCCTACATTATTAGCTGCGGTTGCTGTAGCAACGGCAAGAGTAGTGACTAGTGAGTGTTATATAAGGTCTCCGAAAATCAATTACGGATACTTCGGGCACATGATCCACTGCATATGTAAATAATTGTCATACTCAAACTAAAAAATCATCTCATGTGTATCACCCATACATGAGATGATTTTTTAGCTGTCGAAAAACGCAAACTCGCCCATATAAAGAAAAAAAAATTTTTCGAGTGTGACAATTATTTTTCTGCCCAAACGTCTTTACATAAGCAGGAGATCATATGCCCGAAGTATTTGTAATTGATTTTACCAAACCTTGTATATCACTTAATTTAAGTCAATTCAATGTATCGAAAACATGCCTTTAGGCAAAGAAAATCTAATATTTTTGAGGTTGACATGTTTTTTATATATTTTTTTTACATTTTTTTTGGTCTTCCGCCACCTTAATATTGCATAACAGACTGTTTTATAATGAAAATATGCAATAAAAAAAATTGCAGTCGTTTCAAGGTGGAGCCCCACTTGTGAATATTTACCAAATCGAATTCTCATCAGATCTCGACGTTTTGAGGTCACAGGAAGCTTCCCTGACTACCCCCGCGAGGATGTCTGTATGTATGTGTGTAACTGTAAACCTCATAACTTGAACGGTTTGACCGATTTTCCATGATTTTTCCAATTTTTTTCGAAATTTCCAATCCATTTCAAATCCAAGCCGTTCGAAAGGGCTGCTTGGCTTTTTTATTCATTCCCCATGGACCTGAATTAAAATAACTTTCGAAAATGAAATGTGGATGAAAATAGTACAATTTAAAAGTATTTTGGTTTGTGGTCGTGACTTTCATAACGCGGGTATAAAATGCCCAGTGTCTTGTCGATATGTTACCTTCCAATTTTGAGAATGTTTTTCGCTATTCATGAATATTAATAGAACCATAATTGCCAGGACACTTTTGTGTAAAATGTGATAATATTATTCTATAGGAACCTATACACGTGCCTACCTATGATTACGACAGCGATAGGCACGTATAAAAAGTACCTACCTACCTATAAAAATAAAAAAAGTTTAAGATGAACATAATATAAGAATTAATATATTATAATATACATATTATATCCAAATAGATTAAAACGTTGCATTGCTATTAAAGTGCAGAATATTGCTATTAGATATTTCAAACTCAATTTAAAATTTTGATCATTTTCTAAAAATATCGTTAAAAACTCTTGAGACGAGAAGTTCGCAAACTCATTGGGTGGACGTCGCGTTGTTAAGTGGAGCGGTAACGTCCTTGTACAGACATCGTTATACCTTCTAAGTTCTAACCTTCCTACTTTATCTAGGTAGATACTTAACTACTTACATAAATTAAACAACAATCTATACAGCGCTAATCTCAGGAACTACTGGTTCGAATTAAAAAAATATTTTGTGTTGGATAGTCCATTTATCGAGGAAGGCTTTAGGCTATATAACATTGCGCTCGCGCTGCGACCAATAGCAGCGAAGTATCAGTGAAAAATGTTGCAAAAACGGGGAAAATTATTCATATTTGAGGGCTTCCGTTGCGTGCGCTGCGTAAACGGTTCAGGTTAACCAAAAAATATGTATGAAAGAATTATTCCTCTTTAAATTATCTAAAAATTTCCGCGACAGTATGTCTATCTTTTAAGATTGACTCACGATAGCCTTTTTATATGTATTAATAAAATTTGGTCGAAATTAATGCATTATTGCGTCATCAGTTGACGCGGACGAAGTCGGGCAACAGCTAGTAATAAATAATAGCTGACTAAAAACGTAGTAGGTACTTAGCTGTTAAAATTATTATTCTACCAAACGAGCTGCTGTTGCCCACGCATCGTTTGCGTAAAACGATAGGTACTTAACGGAAGCCTATATTTCTTTCTAAAATTATACTTAGTAGCTGTTGCGAACCAATGCAACCTTATTAAGCCCTGACGCAAAAAGAGGGGTGTTATAAGTTTGACGTGTCTGTCTGTCTGTCCGTGGCATCGTAGCTCCTAAAAGAATGGTCCGATTTAAATCTGACATGATCGAGATTCGAGATTGTTCCTAACTATAAGTCGTCATCATCAGCTCTTTCAGGGGTTATCTAGTTGAAAGGTTGTAAGCAACTTCCACTGGTCTGATCGGTTCAATATATCGTACAGTCTGACAAGGATCTTTTGGCACTTGGACAAAATCAGAACTAACATCGCCGTCTTGTAAAATGTCACTTTTAGTATTATGTATTGTTTTGTAGTTGCGACACTTACCTTTTGGCACGTGGATAAAATCAGCACTAACATCGCTGTCTTGTAAAATTTCACTTTTAGTAATAAATATTGTTCTTATTTGCGACACTCACGCCCCCATCCAAGTGCCAAAAGATCCTTGTCCGACTGTATCACTGGTACTTTAACAGTAATAAATAATAATAATAATATCTATGGACGCTTCACACCACTTTATCATGATTGTAATAAGTACTTTTGATATTCCTCCATGGTGGTATAATAAGCATAATAAGTAGGTAGATATATTATAGAAACAGATATGACAAACGATACAAATGGATTGAGCCGCTACCTATCTCTTGCACCTGAGTGGGTAATGGGTATCGACTGAAGTCTCTGATTCACCGACGTGTAACGTCTTGTAACAGCTGAATGAAAACGTTATTCTCATACAAAAAATCCTTCAACTCGTATATTTATAAAAGGTTGGCCTTATTTATATAATTATATAAATACTAGCTTTTGCGCTACATGGCTCCGCCCGCGTAAATACATTATCCAGCGGGAACACTACTTTTTCAGGATATAAAATATCCTATGTCCTTTCCCAGGACCCAAAGTATGTCTATACCAAATTTCATAAAAATCGGTTCAGCGGTTAAAGCGTGAAGAGGTAACAGATAGACAGACACACTTTCGCATTTATAATATTAAGTATAGAGTATAGATAATAATATAAAATTTTGTATAAAACTGAATTTTATACTCTCAAGATTTTCCGTGTCTGAACTCTGAATATATATAGATTTATATGTTATAGGTAGACTTCTCTCACTAGTTATTTATAATATTATCACGGATGGTATAATATGTATTTACAATTTTACGGTGACATGTTAAGCTAGGTTTGGTAGGTAGGTACCTATACAATAAAGACAACAAAACTAACGGGTATTATTGCATTTAATAAACGGTTACTACTTACTTACCTATAAGTAGGTACCTTCTTAAATTGTAGAGAGTTAAGTCGAAACCTAAAATGTATTAGACTTTTACTGCTATAAGTGCTACATAATAAGAAGTTTTTACATATTATAGTGAAGGAGACTGTCTACTTATGTAAAAGAAAACACTTGAGTCAATCACAAACTTAAGTCCGTATATTCAGATAACAGAAATATACAACAATACTAAATACTACACAGTTACATTAGTAAGAACGTCCCGCGAAGCGGGACGGCTAGCGCCACGCGCCCGCCGCCCGCGAGGGTTATGAATCGACTCCTTTTATACAAACAAGGTGTTATTATTCATAACGTTTAGGGATCCGTCTCCTGACACGGAGGGACCTTCGAACGGACGGCGCGGTGGTTGTAGCGGGAGGCGCTTTAATAGGGCATGCTATAGGCTCCCCCTCCAAGTCACAAGGGCGGCCCGCCTGTGACTTGGCTGGCCTTCCTCTACGTCTATCCTGAGTAACTAAAGGCAACGTGCCAACATAAGGAGTGAGAGCGGAGGCATGATACTTCCCTTTGACTAGACCCGTACTATCTACGATCTGGTAGGAGGTGGGTCCCACAACCTTTGATACCTGATATGGCCCCTCCCGTCTAGGGGCAAATTTATTAGTAAACCCTTAAGCTGAATTACTTAACAAGTGGGTCTCTACAAGGACCAAGTCCCCCTCCCTGTAAGGTCGGATGTCACGTCGTTGCCTATCGGCGGCTTTCTTTCGTACGTCTTGCTGGTCCTCGACTCTACGTTGGACGTCGTAAAGCACGCGACAGAAACTTTTCAGGTAGGGCGTAATTTGAGGGACGAAATTCTGGTGTGCAACGATAGCACGTATATCGTCGTGAACAGTCGTGGGTGATCGCATGTCACGAGCAAAGGTGAGAAAGGCGGCGCTGTGACCAGTACCTTGATTAGAAGCATTGTTCAAAGAAAACTGAACCATCGGAAGAACCTCGGGCCACTGCCTATGTTCTGTACCCACCAAAATAGCAAGTCGTTGCTTCAATTCACGATTCTTTCGTTCAGCGGGATTAGCTTCTGGGTGATACACGGGAATTAGAGCTTGATGAATCCCGAAAACAAACATTACCTTCTGCATGACTGCTGATACAAATTGGGTACCATTATCTGAGATTACGCGGCGAGGAAACCCATAGCGTAAGAAGACTTCTTCTATAATGGCTTTAGCACAGGTCTCCGCGGTGGCATCCTTAAGGGCCATGAGCTCCACCCAACGACTAGCAGTATCTTCCACTAAGAAAATCCACTTCTCCCCCTGTTCTCCTTCCGGTAAGGGCCCGAACAAATCCATAGCGAGAACTTCAAATCGCTGCTGGGGCACTGGGGTTTGAAGAAGTCCTGCGGGCTTCAAATTTGTGGCCTTGTATTTCTGACATACTTCACAAGATTTTAGATACTGCGTAACATACGATCGCATTCCTTTAAAATAGTACCTCTCTCTAAGCTTTCGCAAGGTACGTTCCACACCCATGTGCCCAGCGATTGGCGAGTCATGTAACTCCTGGAGGAGCTCAGCCTTCATTAACTCGGGCACAACTAATTGAGGTTCTTCGAACTCACCGTCGGAATCACAACGGTATAAAATACCTTGGATAACGTAGTATCCTCGATCCGTCCAACGTACGGCAGCTTCGGGAGTAGCTGGGTATTCGAAATCTTGGAGAATAGCACTAACATCTGGGTCTTCTAATTGAGCCTGTCGCAATTCTTCTATTGAGCGCTGAGGCAAATCTACCATAACTGGACATAGGCTACAAGACATAGCCGAATTCTCGTCCTTGGGGACACCCACAGGTCGGCTTAACGTGTCTGCAACGACATTAACCTTTCCAGGTGTATACTCAACGTTAAGGTCGAATGATTGCAATTTCATAGCCCACCGAGCTAAGCGGCCACTCGGTGTCTTCAACGTCAAAAGCCATTTCAAAGGCTGGTGGTCAGTAGCTACTCGCACCTGAGCTCCTTCTAAATAACCTCGAAACTTTTCCAGGGCCCACACCACAGCCAATGCTTCGCGTTCCGTTGTGTGGTAGTTCTTCTCTGCAGAGGTAAGTAGTCGGCTCGCGTATTCCACGGGTTTCTCTTCCGTTGGAGAACTTCCTTGCATCAACACGGCTCCAAGTGCAAATGCACTTGCATCAGTTCGCAAAATAAACGGTTTGGTAAAATCGGGCTGGCTAAGGATTGGACTCGTGACAAGACGATGCTTCAGTTCCTCAAAAGCACCCTGGTGGGAATCCCACCAGGGTGCTTTTGTCCCCCACTGCCAACGTGTATTCTTCTTAGTGAGATCTGTTAGCGGCCGAGCTACTGCCGAAAATGATGAGATAAATTTTCGAAACCAAGCACAAGTTTGTAGGAAAGTTTTAAGTTCTTTCAGGTTTGTCGGCGGCTCCATCTTCATTACCGCTTCTACCTTAGCAGGATCGGGTTCAATGCCAAGTGGAGAAATCACATGACCAAGATAAGTAACTCTTTCTCTTGCAAACACACACTTGATCCTATTAGCTTTTAAATTGAACAAGCGCAAGCGATCGAATACCTTCCGCACATCCTGCATGTGGCTGGGGAACTCCGGTGAAATTACTAATAAGTCGTCAAGATATCCCAGGACACATACATTTTTCAACCCAGACCGCATTCTGTCCATCAGACGTTGAAAGGTGGCCGGTGCGTTTTTCAATCCAAAAGGCATACGACGAAACTGAAATGTACCAAATGGGGTTGTAAACGCCGTTTTGTGTCTATCCTCTGGAGCAACAGTGGCTTGCCAGTACCCTGCTTTTAAATCTATCGAAGACATGACACACCCTGGCTTCGTATTCTGCAGTAATTCGTCAATAATTGGAAGGGGATATTTATCGGTACGGGTAACATTGTTTAATTTACGGTAGTCGACGCAGAAGCGAACCTCTCCGTTTTTCTTTGGAATCAATACTACCGGTGAAGCCCACTCCGATTCCGCTTCCTCAATAATCTCTTCTTCCAGCATTTTCTCTATTTCCTTCTCGATAATAACCCTTTTTGCAGGAGTGACGCGGTACGGTGGACTAGCAATAGGCGCAGCATCTCCGGTGTCTATACGATGAACAGCAAAAGGTGTTGGTCCTCCCCCTGGACTAAAGACATCACTATAATCGTCCAGTAGACTCGAAAGTTGTTGACGTTCAACCGAACTAAAATGAGAACCCTCATCCTTGCGGAGACCCATCGATGAACACACAACCGGCCGAGAATACCCATCCTCAAAATTTAACCGATTAGGCATACGATCATGCTTAAAAAACCAAATAGCGCGATCAAAATCTAGTACCATGCCTGCGTCCTCGATAAAGTTCATACCTAATAAGCTTTCAGTCGCACCGGGCAACAAAATAAAATTAACCGACAAAGTAACGCCTCGCACTACAACATTGACAAGTGCAGTTTCGACAATTTGTGCACTAACACGCCCGTCCGCGAATTTAAGTTCAGTATACAAATTATTAAAAGTTTGACCATTCTTAACTAAGTGAGCTTTAAGACTAACAATGCCTATACACTGCTTAGCGCCCGTATCGATAAGGATATTTCCACTTTCACCGTAAATTTCGACACTAAGCACAGGGCGCACTCGTGCATCGGCACTAGCGGTGCATGCGGACACCGATTGAAATACACTCGCGGTGGACACACTAACCTCACTTTGTTTTTTACAATTTGGGCAGTTCGATCGAATAAACCCGGGTTCACCGCAACCAAAGCACGTCACCGATGTGACCCGCGGCGGGTCCCCTGGCTCCTCTTTCACGGTTGTTCTCTTTGCCAGACGCGGGCACTCCTCTTTGACATGCCCGAAATGCTTACAATAATTGCACCGAAGGAAACGCTTTCCTGAAGTCGAGGGCGCACTGCCCTGCATAGACCGACGTGGCTCAGGCTTAAGGGGAGGCGGTGCCGTTTCCCCCAAAATGTCCTCTATGCGACGCGCTTGGCTAAGTAGGTCGGGAAAATTACTAACGGATGACCTGGGAATCCTCTCCCTAATTCTACGGTGCAATAATCCATATGTCATATCTAGTTGTACTTCCTCCGTGAGGGAGTTCGGCAGCAACTGAGCAAATAGTGATCGGATGTGACAAACAAAGAGGTCAGTCGCCTCTCCACTTCTTTGTTCTCGTTCGAACAATAGTCTGTAAATTTTGTGTGCAGGTAGCCTAGGGCCGAAAGTCTGCAGAAGAGCCTGCATCGCCCCTTGCCAGGACGGGGTGCTGTCTTTGACGCCCTGCCACTACGTAGCGGCGAGTCCCGTGAGCAGTATAGGTAGCCCTTTTAACGCGATGGTCTCTTCCATATTCACGCACTGCTTGTAGGTCTCGACAGCGTCAATAAAAGCATGCACGTCACTGGAGCGCTGCCCGTCAAACCGAGCCGTGCACTTCGTAAAATTTCCAGAATGAATTGCTGCACTTACCGGATGGCTGCTACTTAACCTGTCGACTAGTAGCAACAGCTGCTCCGTCGTCATGGTGATGGGGGCAGCCGCAGCCGCAGTCTGCACTCCTGGCGGAATGCTTGTCGAGGTCCCGGGTTCCGCATCGGGAACTTGGTCTAACGATATCGTCTCGCCGTCAAGCGGACGATCTGCAGCATCCGGAGCACTAACGTTCGATCGTGTTAACACCATTTTTGCGAACCCGACGCAGTAATTGTTTACTACTCAGTGTTATTACGGCACAAACCCGCACAAGTAACAGTTAGTTTAGTAACACTGAGTTTCCTGGTCGCTCAAAGCAAAAGTCCGGTATGTGTGACTTGTACTGTGTACTGTCCCGAAAGTCACAGATCGAACATACTTTACGCGCGCAAGCCGACACTCGGCAATAAGTTATTATATGTGGTTAACGTAGTGACACCACAAAATAACAAAACAACTTAACGCGAAAACAAACTCACTTTAAAAGTTTGTAAGTAACTAAACGCTTGTAAACCAAAATCTATTTACGCGCGACTAATAATTATCACCGATAGTCCTTTGACTAATAATTATTACCGATAGCCGCGAATTATTACGTAAATAACTTCCGAGCACGTAACAAAACAATCACTCCGACAAAAGTTATATTGTTTATGTGTTGGCTAAAATTCCGAAAAGCCAAAAACAAAACACATAAATAACTTGAGTGATAAATTAATTAAAAGTTTAATAACCACTAAACAGTATCTTCACTAATAGTCTATTAGACCGGATACGTCTTACTCGAACCGTGTCTTCCGAAACACTCTTCCGTGCACTTTTCTATCCGCGCAAGCGATGCATCGCTATGTATTTTTGCATGACCATATATGGTTCGAAACCGAGATCCCAATTATCCAATAGGAATGACCGACGCCACCTCGCCTCACGGACCGCCCCTTTTGCGGGGCCGGGGCGGGGACTCGCGGCCCACGCGCATCGCCTTCGTCCGGTACAGGCGTCACGAGGTCCGTTTCCCTACCGCGGGGATTGAGGCGCGGGGTGCGGGCGCGGTGCGGTTATGCACTAGGTACATAATAAATGTACATAGAATAATACCACATGCACTATAGAACTAGCACTATAGACTATACTGAATACAAAACGTCTGTTCAGCCCGACGTTAGGCGCCACTTATAGTGAAGGAGACTGTCTACTTATGTAAAAGAAAACACTTGAGTCAATCACAAACTTAAGTCCGTATATTCAGATAACAGAAATATACAACAATACTAAATACTACACAGTTACTTTAGTAAGAACGTCCCGCGAAGCGGGACGGCTAGCGCCACGCGCCCGCCGCCCGCGAGGGTTATGAATCGACTCCTTTTATACAAACAAGGTGTTATTATTCATAACGTTTAGGGATCCGTCTCCTGACACGGAGGGACCTTCGAACGGACGGCGCGGTGGTTGTAGCGGGAGGCGCTTTAATAGGGCATGCTATAATATGAGAAATAACACTGCAGATAGACCGTACTAAATATTTTATAAAGTTTAAGGAATTATAGATATAATAATAATAGGTTAATAAGTAGTAAGTAGATGCTAACTAAATTACAATTACCTAACATAAGTCGTGATTCTCTTATTATTTTTATAGCCTAGGTACTTAATGCTTCTTTCTCATCAAGACTGTTTGTATGACATCAACTGTTAACCCCTTCGTTTCTGGCATGAAGATGAAGGAATACACGGCAGCGGCAAAACATATCGCGCCGAAGAGGTAGAACACGCAGCCCAGGCCTATGGCCTCCACCAGGGGGTTGAAGATGAACAAGAGCACGAAGCTGCAGATCCATGACCACTCCACGGCAGCCATAGTCATTACACTTCGTACCTGTCAAATCAAGAACAAAAAAAATGACCACAAAAAAGAAGTTGAAATTAAACTGCCACCTTTTTGGAAGTCGATTAAAAAATAATTTGAAAATAGAAAGTACGGATAATTCAGAAACGAGAAAATGCTACTTGCTAGTAGTCCAATAAAATTAGTGTTAACCTTCGGAGCTGGAGTCATAGAAATCGCGGTGATCGCAAAAAACAATTTTGTTTACATACTTACCGTGAATAACTTTCGATGCAAACACGAGATTTTCTGAGACTTTTGAGGGAACATTTAGAAGCTAAAATGAAGGCGTGAAGGTACAAGTTTCCAGCTTATTATCTCTCATTCCGAGGTTTACGCTAATTTAACTGTATCTACCTACTGGTACACTGTACAGCAGTGGCGAAGGCTGGCTTCTCCTTCATAGGGAAGCCGGAGCCTGTATACTAGGTAGGGATTTCTATGAAGGTTTGCAAAAGGTAAGTGACAAGGGAAGCCGATAGGAATGGAGTTATAGGAACCCTTCGCCACTGCTGTACAGTCAGGAAAATGAGTGCTAAACAGTTTGATTGTTTGCGTGATTTTTTTACTGTACAGTAAAAAGTACCTACCTTTAAATTGTATGAGCATTCTTACCTCAGGTAAGAACAGATCGGCTACAATCACATAAGGTATGGTTCCGGCTCCAGCCGTGTAGAAGACACAGAAGGCGTACATAAACACTCCAGACAGCCAGTGTGGGCCCCAGTGCAAGTGGAACTGAGAGCCCAGGAGGACGCAGCTCACGCCGGTCGCGAATGACGAGTAAATCATCAGGGGCTGGGAAAAGAAATTAGAATCAATCGGCATTATCATTAACGGCCATAAAAGTTCCAACTTTTGAGGCTCGGATTTGTCTTTGGCTAGCCGCACACGTGCAATATTATTGGCAATAATGCTCATATCTATACTAATATTATAAAGCTGAAGAGTTTGTTTGTTTGTTTGAACGCGCTAATCTCAGGAACTACTGGTACGAATTGAAAAATTATTTTTGTGTTGGATAGTCCACTTATCGAGGAAGGCTTTAGGCTATATAGCATCATGCTAAACTCAATACGAGCGGAGCACCAATCAAGAATGTTACAAAATCGGGGGTCTTTTTTTCCTTTTGAGAGCTTTCGCTACGTACGCTGTGGAAACGGTTAAAGTTTCGCTAAAATGATGTATGGCAGAATTGTTCCCCTTTAAAAGTTCTAAAAAAAAGTCCGCGACAGTATATGTCTATCTTTTAAGGTTGGCTCACTATAACCTTTTTATACTTACCAAATTTGTTCTAAAAGTAAGCATTATTTGTGAAGGTGTTTTCATAAAGATTATATTAATCCTTATCCAAGTAAATACGTTATTCATTACAAGCATTTAATCTAGAAGAAATTTGCCGTTTACATCATTTGATTTCAATGAGTATTTTAGAAGATATCGCAGTAATAAAATAATCATGCGCGCTATAGTACGGCGCGCGGCGCGGGCGAGCAGTCGTGAGGTGGAAGCGCTTCTTCTATGTAAATGAAGTCGCGGGTAAATTTTAGCGATATCCCAAAGTAACTATTCCACGCGGACGAAGTCGCGGGGAAAAGCTAGTTGATAATAATATTCCTTGTGTGCGGGCGGCCATATTGCCATTTTTTTTGTATGTGTTAACTAGTATTGACAAATTTATTCTGTCAACGTCACGTGTGCGGCTAGGCTTTAAATGGTTGGGAATTGGGAACCACCACGCTAGTATTAGGTCATTAGGTACATATGAAATTGCGTTTTGTCGTACCTACTGGCCACTTTGATCTCAAATATAATATTTTCTTTCGTTAGGAATTCCAATTTCAAATTTATACCGCTATTTACTCATAATTTGTGTTTCAAAAACCGTAATTCATTAGTTTTTTCCTCTTTTGGTTCTTTCTTTGAGTCACTCTGTTCTGTTTACAAAATGGAAAACTTGAAATATCGTAGTATTTTCGAGTACGAGTTCCACCGTGGCACCAGTGCTGCAGAAACGGCTCGCAGGATTAATGATGTGTATGGCGCATAGGTATGGCGGCGGTGACGCAAAAGAAAACAGTGTGTTTTTGGTTCTAACGTTTTCGTTCTGAAAATTTCGCCTCGTCGAAAACCTGCAGAACAAGCCCCGTGGACGGCCAGAGGATATAATGCGGCTTGAATGAAAAACTCAACCTTTTTTTTGTAAAAGTATCTACTTTGAGACTTTCCGGTTTTTTTATGTAGGCGAAATGTGACCGAAATCACCTACCCGTCTACCAGTCAAGTCAGTCAGGTAGGCCGCAACGAAACCGACGACTATATTTAGTGCAGCAAACGCCACGCTTAAGATGGTCGGTGAAACCGTCGGCATGGCTGCCTGAAAGAGTGGCTCTGCGTACACCTGCACCGCAACTAGCCCTTGGAAAAGGGACAACGCGTACAGAGCCAGAATGATAAACAAACCCTTGTGCGTAGATTTGGATTTTTCTGAAAAAAAAAAGTAGTATGCAAGTATAAAATGTAACGGCTGCAAGTATGTGAGCTGCATAGTGCATACCATGAAGTTAATTATTCAGTTGGCTTTGGGAGAGAAAAATCCACTTAATTAGGTTTATCCCTGGGAAATCCCTTTTTTCTTTTTTCGTAAAACAATAATATAGTCAATATTTTTGGCTCTATCATTGTCAATCCAAATGGCAGTATAAGAAGTTTATGTATTTTTTTTCCTTGTACTAAGCTCGGTTACCCAGGCACTACAAGCTATTTTTCGTTCAATACTGGTTCTTACAATCTGTACCATTAGATGCTACAAAGGTACGTGTACATACTAAGTATCTATAAAAGTAGCCTATATTATGTCATTATCTCTATAAGTTATTATGGCTTGCTCTATAAGTACAAAAATTCATTAAAATCGCTCTAGTCTTTCGGAGCCTATTTAATGCATACAAACAATCAAACCTTTCCTCTTAATAACAATAGTGTAGAACTGTAGATAAATACTTACTTATAAATTGAACCAATCCCGGCTTCTCTGTAGGGTCCATTGTGCCATTTAATTTTTCATTTTCTGGTACCTCCTCTGAAAAATATCTGTTACATATTATGATTTTAGTTACAGTACGAATCGGTCTTTATAAAGGCGAGATTTCATACACTGTATGAAATCTCGCCTTTATTTTTTTATCACTTTTATAAAGTGAACCATTTTCGAGTGATTGGCCTCCAAAGTGATTTACAAGTTGGTTCCCCCCTGGCATTTCTAAACTATAAAAAGTAGAAACTTATAACTTTCCATGCAGATAGGTCATGCTAAATACTTTTTACAAAAATTATTCTAAGCGAACTCTGCTTAGAATAATTGCATATAAAAAACATATAGGTTGTTTCGTAGAACGTAGTCAATCCGTAAGATATAGATAAGGTGAAGACAAATCATTTGAATTGCCTGTGGCTTTGTATGGCCGATAAGGCGATAATGGACCGTTTCTGCGATATTCGCTATTTTGTTTTTTTTTCAAATGCGACGAAGCATGTCGAAGCAAAAAGTCTCTACACTAACACTGCGTCCCACTCTATGGATTATATGAGCATTTCTCAAATTTTTTGACCATAATTTTAATAATCTTCTTAAAATACAATAAGTATATTTTGGACATATTATGTTAAATACAGCTAGCTAAAACTAGACAGATTCTGAATTTATGGTTGTTTTTTGTTTTAATAGAGTTTTTATACAAAAAACCTGTAAATTATTAGTTAAGGGCGAAATAAAAGTTCTTATTTTGTTACTTGGAAATTAATGAAAACCATAAAGAAACATGCAGACTGTATTATAAATTTATGTTTTTCTATGTAGATCATAAATTAAACAACATCTGATAAAAGTAAAAATTGTGAAAAAAATTATTTAAATTGTTTTTAGCAGTACTGAGTATTTTTTGTTACCTTTTTTAAACTTTCTAATCAAAATGTTTAGTTTTCCTCTAAAATAGAAAAAGGCATGTTATATTTACTATTTATAATTATAATAATATTTATCATAAAATTGTTTTAAATTATTGATTATAGCATTTCAATTTAAAGAAAAAGAAATATCTACCATTATTATCAGAAAAAATTTGGGACAGTATCAAAACAAGAAACTTGGGTAACAAAATCGGAAATGTAAGGCTAAGCATACACACACTTGACACTCCATTATAAAATGAAAACAAAATAAGTGAAAATGAAAATTATTTAGTTTTATCCTGTGTTATAATCTTCAAATTTAGTAATATATACATAACAAAAGATATATATAACATTATGGGGATTAAACGAATATAGATACCTACCTACCAGTATGGCAATTTTACGAAATGTGTACTTAGCTTTAAAAACTCCTTTTTTGTTACCCCTCGTTCTGGTTATACGTTACCACGCGAAAGTAACAAAAACAGAAGTAACGAAATGACGGGTACAGATTTTGAATAAAATACATATTCTTTAAAACTCAATACTTAAAACAGTATTTTACATCAAATTGTAGCCCATTAAAAGAACTATTTATCAATTTCAACAAGATTTTGTTATACTGTGTGAAGGTAAGTTCAAGATACTCTTGAACTTACCTTCACACAGTATAACAAAATCCAGATCGAATTAGTCGCAGTGCAGAGCACAACGTCAAGCCGCGGCTGTTGTCGACACCAAAATGACATCACAACAAAATAGCATTGTGAAATGTCGTCAATAGTGTTGCCGAAGGAAAAAAAATCAATTAACTTTGTAGTTTAAAAAATCTTTCGACACAAAAATCGGTAACAAAATCTGAATTCCGTTTTGGAATTTTTTTATGGGACAATATTATTTTCCTGAAACTGATTAACTTACGACGTATTTCACTATTATACTACATAAAATATGTATTCAAATACTCTAAGTAGTGTTTTAAGACTATAACATATATTCCGTTTCTTAGAATTTAATGAAATAAATGAGTTCAAAATCACCGCGGTCGCAATGGGACAACCTATTTTCCATACTACGAAAATTTTGGTATTTTAGATTATTAATTATTTATTGTAGTGAGAGTGTTTTATTTATAGCTTTGATATTTTCTCTGATAATTAAATAATATCAACGAAGTTACGACAGTCATGTATGTTATTTATGTTATCGTAGTAAAAAAATAATCAAAGACCAAAACATGGGACATCGACGTTGCGGCTATGGTCAAAAAATTTGAGAAATGCTCATATAGGGCAGGTAAGGTTTAACACTTCTTATTTTTACATTTGTTTGTTGTATTAAAATCAGTCCGCATTTAATTGACAAAATCTACTGAAACTTTTTCTTTTAATTGTTTTTTTTCTGATATAATATGTAGATTGTAGATTCTGATTCTCAATTTCACTTTAAAGTTACCGACTAACGAGTAACTATAGACTGAAAAATTTTAACCAAAAAAAAATAAAACTTGCTTATAACTAAATTAAATTTAATCCTTTTGAATTAATGTACAAATAATAACTAGATCTTATCTCTGTTATATCTGAAAAAACCCGGCCAAGTTCCGTACCATTATAACAATATTTTACATGATTACTTAATTTCGTAATTTTTGTACAAAGTTTTCTAAGTAAGCGCATTAAATGCGCTTACTTAGAAAACTTACGTACGTACCTAACTTGTAAAATGCGCCGCATTTTACAAGTTAGGTACGTACGTATTTATAACTTCTGAATTAACAAAGTTATACCTATAAGCCGTTATAGTTTTCATTTAAAGTTCAACAAATGGACTATCGTCTTAATTATTTACCAAATTTTTGAGGCCGCCGTTTAGATTTTAGTGGAAGGGATTATTTAAACAAAAAAAAAAAAATGCACGTTAAAGTTGAATATCACGCAAATGGATAACTTAATCAAAAATCGTAATAGCAATTTCTTAATGTTTTTAAAAGACCTATCTAATAATATCCCACATGATGGGGACGCGAGAAAAAAAATATCACCCCACTTTATGTGTCCTAAAAAAACATGATTTCATTGTAGCACTGTCGACGTGGTAAATACAAATATCCATACAAAGTTTCATTTTCCTAGCACTAAACGTTTGCACAGTTAGCCGAAGACGGACGGACGGACATGGCGAAATGACATAGGTTCCAAGACGTGAACTACGGTAGGTTCCCTAAAAACCCTAACGTGATTTGCCTTCACCCCCGGATCTATGTATATGTCACGGATTGACTACGTTCAACCAAACATTCTGTATTTTTTAATCATTTCAAATATTGTCCTGTGTAAGCAATAAGCATTAAAATAGGAAGAATGTCCTCCCGTAGGTCTGCTGGCAGAGATATCTTATAGAGATAAGCATTAAGCACACCTATGTACATTTATCACTGTGTAGTCTGAGTTTAATTGTAAAATTTATGTACCTACATAAAGAATAAATAAATAAAATAAATAAGAATTAATTTCGATTAAGAAAATAAGATTTACTTTTGATTTTTTTTAAAAGCATTATAATATTTTTGCATTAGGTACGTAAGATGAAATAGCATAGCCTGCGGACCTTACTATAAATAAGTACTCAGACCAATCAGATTGTTTCCTATTTTTATCAGAAGCGCCGGTATGTAGACATTAAAACTACGTGGGATAAGATAACGTTTAGTAGATTAAAAAATTTTAAATTGTAAAGATATCTCATTAAGCATAGAATTAAACACAGGCACTTTAAAAGTGATTGGACGTGGTAGGAAAACAAGAAAATGAAACAGTTTTGATGTAGGTAAGTAACAAACATAAGATCTACTTACCATGATCCATATCAGGATTGAGACTCTTACTTATCATCGCCATTTCTTCTAAAACTTCTTTGGAATCAACTTTTGTTCCTCTATAAAACGCTATAGCGCTTGCAGCTTCCTATAAATAAGAAAAATAAACAAGTACTTAGCATTTATTTTAACGACCTAAGGAATTTTAAAAGCATAAATAAACAGTGATATTATTTGTCTTGTAAGTTTGTTAATTATTACTTGCCTTATCCAAGCCCTTCTTCATCAAATACGTCGGTGATTCTTTCACTACTGACACCAGTAATATACCAGCTACGCTCAAAGTTAAACAGGCATAGTTCATTAGGTCAAACGACAAACACCCTCCTAGAATGTATGACAGCAGTATTCCAATGCCGTAGAAGATGATGGAGCACGCCGTCATGGTTCCTCGTATCTTCTCGTGGCATATTTCGGATATGTACACTGGTGTTAAATTGAACAGACATCCGCCTAAGCCGGCAATGGATCGCGCTGCCAGAACCGTTTCAACCTTCCTGCTTATTATAACGAGAGTCCAGGCGAACTGAAATATTATTGTTACGTAGTAAGAGACACAATTTCTTTTGTACAGCTTTTCAGTGCCTAAGTATTGATTGTGTGATAAAATGCCAAGTATCACAAAATTGTTGTGTGAAACAGTAAAAAATATCAGGAGGTAGCACGCAGAATGCATAATGTTACAAATAAGCATGTCTTACATAATTCTCTAAAAAATTTAATCCAGTTCTACTCACAATTTGAGGTAAACTAAAAATGATTATACAGTATTTTCTTCCTAAATAATCAAGAAGAAATCCTGAAATAGGTGTGCTAATAAGGGCCGTAACTGAGGACAGACTTCCGAAAAGGGCGAGCTCAGTCTCGGTCATCGGCCGGTCTAGAGTCGTGTTGGTGGACCCGAAGAGCTTTAAGGTAGTCGAAGGCCAAGCGAACATCAAAGAAAAGTTTACGCAAATTGTGCATACTAAAAAAAACCACATTAAGCAATCGGACTCAACAAAAAAGTACACGGTATATAAATAGCACAGAATACAGAACATCCAGAATAATTAGTGTTCGATCACATTTGTACGCAGCGCACTGTAAACAAAACCATGGCGAAACACCGCCCCGCCCGCTCTTTACTTTACCTATTCTTTATACTTTCAAAACAAATCGCGTCATTTAATGTTACGACAATTAGGTATTCAATAAAAATTTATTGAAAAAAAGTTGGGTAAAATATCCTGTTATTCTGTGGCAACATATGTGTGGATATCCACTTCAATTTGGAGTAGTCGTGACGGCTTCACTTTCAAGCGCGTTGACAGTTTCTGGATGATTTCTGTATTCTGTGATAAATAGTTGTAAATAAATCTATTGTACTCACTTATAAATGTGCAAGTGACTTGTTTTACTATAGACGTCATTTTATTTCAGCACTGCTGCCTTCTCCAAGATTCAACGAGTATTGATGTATGCTGAGCAGATTTCCATTTTATCAAATGAGTTAGGCTAAAACAAACAATGAGTGTTAACTGTTATGATGATTTGATGTAATTATTAGAGTCCGACCGAAACTGGATTTCCGGCCGAAACCGAAACCGAAACCGAAACTCACGTGGTCAAGTAGAAAATTCCTTAAAATACTGAAATTTGGTGCATTTTATCCATTACTCTGCATTAATTAGGACATGAAATGGAAACACGGTATATTAATTTTGTTGTAATCTGGGAGCACGGTAGTGCCCCGCCAAGACGAGCTAAGCGAAGCGCAAGGGCACTACCAGACTACTTTTTCTCGAAGCGTTTCGTCGATATTTTGAACCCTCATAACTTGGGATTAGATTATACCAGATACACAAAATTTTCAGGATATGTTCCCAGTAGCGGACTAATGAAACATGTAAAGTTTTGATTATAAAGGTCTAATAATTTAGGTTTTAGTGATATCCAAAAACCCCTGATTTCGTCACTGACTCACTGATGATCAACAAAATTATAGGGTACTTTCGGATGTCATAGAAAGCTGAAATTTGATATGTAAGCTAGTTTTAGCACATAACCAACATAAAGATTGACAAACTTGGAACTTTTATCCTCCAACCCCTTAAACTAGGGGATGAAAATTTGTAAGAGACTTACCTAAATGTTTACTCTAGAGGTCTGAAAATTGTCTTTCAAAAAGAAGTGAAATCTCACCAAAAACATTTTCATGTAAAGTGATGCCAAGACGATACAATATAACTCGCACTGTAAAAAAGATATAGATCCCATGTGAAACCAAGCTTCTGACTCTACCTAACTTCTAACTCTACACGCCTTAACTCTACAAGCCTAACTCTACATACTCTATACTTTAGTCAAATTATGTGGCTTGGCCATTTCGTTCGTACAAGAATAGTATAACAGAAAAACAGTCCGTAAATTTTTCACCTTACGCCTAAGCGAATGTATCGAAATGGCCAGGCCATATATTTTGACAAAGGTGTAGAGTTTGTGGAGTTAGGCTTGTAGAATTATGGCGTGTAGAGTTAGAAGTTTGGTAGAGTCAGAAGCTTGGTTTCACATGAGATCTAAATTAGATCATCTAATATCTTTTTAACAGTGCGAGTTATATTGTATCGTCTTGGCATCACTTTACATGAAAATGTTTTTGGTGAGATCATTTATTTAATGTAATATTAAAAAATATTAATTATATTTTAATTATGTTTTCAAATTCAGTTGCGTTGTCAAAGCGTTGCCGCAAGAAACGAAGTTAGGCGAGCGTGCACGAAAACTTCCGAAATCAGTTTCGGTTTCGGCAAAAGTTTCGGCCACTTTTGGCCGAAACCGAAACTGCCGCCGAAACCGAAACCGAACTTTCGGTCGGACACTAGTAATTATATTGGTCCAAAACCGCTTAGAAGTAATACTTTTTATGATTTCCTCATAGTAAAAACGAAAATGTGGGGTCCAACAATAATCTATACTAATTTTATAATTAAAAAGTTTAAAACCCCCCGACCCAAAAAATAACCTATTATAATAATTAATTATTATCGTCACATATATACGCGACGACGCTTGGAAAATAAAAATGTTTGAACTTATATAATAATATAATATAGGTAAGGGTTGGTAAAATCAACTACGCAAATTTTGGTCATGTTAATCATAATATGACCAAAATATGCGTAGTTGATTACACTATACATAAGCAGTAGATCACTACTGCTTATGTATAGACGTTTAGGCAGAAAAATAATTGTTGTACTCGAAAATAAATCTTCCTTTATATGGGCGAGTTTGCTTTGACCGGGGTCATACATGAGATGTTTTTTTTCACATTGAGTACCTACGACAATAACTTTTTTGCCTAAACGTCTTTATATGATCAGCAGATCATATATCTACCCAAAATATCCGTAATTGATTTTACCAAACCTTAAATTATGTGTCGATAATAATTATAATAAGATTAAAATATTATTTGTTACTTTTTAAAGTTTATTTTTTGTGTCGGAGGTTTTTAAAATTTTTAATTTTACTTTTATTTGGTCCTTTTTAGAGAAAGTATAAATAATGGTTATCTTACCATATTAAACTTTCAATATCATTGAAGTAACACAGTACCAAATTTCAAATCGACAAGACATATGGAAGGTACTCAGATCCCCTCATCAACTAGAAAAGAGCTGATGATCTTTAAACGACTGAACAGATTTTCAGAAAACATGGCTAAGAACATTCTCGATTAAGTCATCAATATTCTCTTTCAGTGTGATTTCATTTGAGACCCCACTCGAGTATATTTGCAGACATTCGGTTATTCTTCCCCACTTTCACCCCCCACAACTTTTAAACGATTTTCATTAAACATAGCTAAGAACACTCTCGACTAATTCACCTTTCAAACAAAAAAAAAAACACAATCAAAATCGGTGCATCCGTTCGGGAGGTACGATGCCGCAGACAGACACATACACAAATTTCTTTGTTAGTTAGGAACCCTGAAAAAAAAATCTGTGTCGTTCTTTAACACCCTCTCGACTCCCTCGCGCTTGCTGCGGCGAACTGTGCTCGAGCGAAATTATTGGATCTATTCATAGGTAAGGGGTCGTCCATTAATCACGTGATGCCTAAAGGGGGAGGGGGGGTCCGAAAAAAAATCACCAAGTATCACCAAGGGGGGGAGGGGGTATAAGGAGACATCACGTGTATTAATTTTGAATCTAGTCTATGCATACCGAAATTATTATCGGTTGTAGATTCGCAGTGTTGTTTAAACACTTACAAGACAAATGACTCGCATAGTTTTTAATCGCTTAAATTATTCGATTAAATTGTTTTTTAAGTTAAAGTTTTTCTTCAAACATGACCTGCTTACTATGTAAAAAAATACACGTGATCTTAGGTGGGGGAGGGGGGGTAGTATAAAACCTCACCACGTATCACCAGGGGGAGGGGAGGGGTCTAAAAAGTTGTTAAAACATCACGTGATTAATGGACGGTCCCTAAGGTCATTAATTAAAACGTCGCGTCATGTAATGCTTGTATAGATAAAGATAAAAATACCTTAATATTTCAAAAGTAAACAAAGATTACATATTATGATATCCATCGTTTGCGTAGATCTCTCAGTAATGAATATACTCATAATAGTGTCATTATCTTAGTTTAATTTTATGTGAAATGTGCTATTATGACACCCAGCAATTTACGTGATTGTGCGCGAGAGTATTATTTGACATTTGCTCGTATCATTTATCTAAATATATTAAAGGCAAACCTGACTGACTTATTTTGACGGATTTTGCTGAAATTCGGCATATATCAGTTGTAATAACTTAAGGCATCCGCTAAGTAAAGTTATTTTGAAAATTCGCCCCCTAAGGGGGTGAAAATTTTTGTATGGAAACGGACGGACGAAGTCGCGGGCAAAAGCTAGTCAGTCGATAATAATGATTATAATTTTATTTTAAATACATCTTTTTTAATCCCCGACATTTTTTCGCGTACCAAACGGTATACAAATAAAGAGCCTCTTCATTTGATATTTGGAGTGATTTATAGCTGGTTTACACTTCGATACATACGTCGTGTATGAAAACAGGAGAGACACGTATGAGAGAGCAAAAGCGGGCGGCCGAGGTAAACAAAGCAGTACATTAGGTAATGGGCAATCATGTAGTGGATCCACCTTTTGTTTTCCGGAAATCCCATTGTGCGATATTGTAGCCTGAAGTGGAGGATAAAGTACCTACCTACACAATTTCGATTATTTAACTTTCAGGTTTTCGAGGTAAGCAGGTCAAATCGTGTGGTAGAATAGTGTAGACTATGAAATAGGCAAGCGGACTGATTTTTTTTATGGCATGAATGAATAGTACCTACTCTTAAATATGAGTAACTTCTCAGAAGAAACCGTATATCAAAAGTCAATATTTTCAAAGGTACAGCGATTTGTATATAAAATTTCGCAAGAGTCATAAAAACGCTCCATACTAAAATCGACATACAAATGACGTCACTATTGGATTAAAGTGTATTAAGTATAGGTATAAAGTATAACGGCCGCAGGAACATATTTGTAAATATCTCCGATATTTGTGCGTTTAAGTTCATACTTATAATAATGAATATTTTTGTATATGATGTAAGTAAACTCATGATGTAGGTTTTGTTTACCAATTACGCAAAAAAAATAATATTTTTTTTGTACTTTTTAAATGTATTTAATTAGTAAACTACACATAAAATAATAATATATGTTTTTACATTTACCAGCTAGTAATGCCTCAATATTTCTGAATATATTAATGAAACTAAATATTTCAGATGTTGTCCGATCCCCTATACTGAAAGAGGATTTTGGTGTTATACCTGGAAGTTTTATTAGGACTGACAGTATTACTTGCTCGATTAACTTGATAAATATTTTCTGCTTCCGGGCTGTAATGTTTAACATTAAGTTTCAAGTTTTACACCCAAGGTAAATTCTTCAGGGAGGTGACCCCGAGGGCGATAATTCATTACGGTGAGTGATGACCGTCCTTGTGTTTTATTGAAAGATATGAAAGGGAGGGGAGACAATGTCGTACATATTTTAAGCGGGCACGCCCCGTTCGCACAAAGACGGGATTTATGGGACCACGCGGAGACGGGCGCTGAGTTATGTTCAGATAGCGATGAGCTTTTAACTGCCTAATGGAGCGATTTACTCGGGCCACCTCGAGCCCGTTCCCGCTGTTTACGACCAACTCTTTAATATACGCTCGATTGCGAAACTCCGAGGTTTAATTTCGAGTGAGGAGCCGGCGTTGAATTACAGAATTAAAATTTTACGGCGTAATCTTATTTAGCAGTCGACCGTGAGACGCTCTTGAAAAGTTGTGATTTAAAGAAAGCTACATAAATTACATTAAATTCTAATTCAATTTGTAGCTCTCTTTATGCTATTTCTTAATTAAATCTCTACATTCTACAATGATTTTTCTTAATTTTATCTAACTCACTATAAGTCGCTGTAGTACTTAGGTACTGTAAAAGCGCAGTACGCTATTTTATAAATAAGTATTGTCAAATTAATAAAAACGTATAATTCTGTTACAACAATTGAACAACCCTTATAGGATCACTTTATTGTCCATCCGTCTGTCTGTCAAGACCCTTTTCCTCAGGAACGCGTGAAAGTTCAAGCTGGAATTTATATCAAATACTCAGTTCTGCTGTCCCTTAGAGCTGAGGCAAAAATCAAACTTCTAAGCCAACTTATGCCGCAAATTTCCGTAAATTTTCGACACTTGCAAGGAAATCAAAACCTACAGGGTACTTCCCGTGAATTCAGAATCTTAAAATTTGGTACGAAGCAACGTCTTACAGCACAGATAAATGAAAAATTGCGAAAACCACATTTTTTTTGTTACTTACATTATATAATAAAAATATTTTTAATAATTTTAAACTTATTAAGCCACTGGATCGGAATCGGAGCGTACGCAAGGTATGAAGCGTCTACATTTACGAAATGCCGATGGGGTGCGTCCACTGCATTCGGATTCATCATCGGCAATTTAGTTATTTTTAGTCCGTCATAGCCTGAACGTGGTAGTAACGGATATTGACGAGGATATTGTTGTATTTTATCAGAAGACGAAAAGAGAAACAAGAGGAAACGAAAGATATGGGTTCATCATATAAACTCAAAAATATAAATTTTCGGAGAATTTCATACATTATAATAATATATTCTTATTTATTAGAAGATGAAAATAGATTTTTTGGGTACATTCTTATGACTCGAAAAAAGTTTTTTGAACTTCACTATATTCTACAACTGCGGATGACGTCATCGGCATAAATACCGGTCTCAGGCGCAGAAATGCCGATCCAGTGGACGCAGTACCATAGAAATCAATACAAAGCAACAAATCCGTACGCTGCGTACGCTCCGATTCCGATCCAGTGGACGCGCAGCTTAATGACACGACTGTCGTGATGTTTTTCGAGGTGAACTTTTACTTATATACATACAGGTTTGTACGGAACCCTCGGTACGTGAGTCCGACTCGCACTTGGCCGGTTTTTTTTACTAAAACTAAATTTTAAGATTCGTTTCATTATGTACTAGATAATATTATTTATTTCGACTCAAATATTTCTTTTCTGCCTAAATGTATTTACTTATCTAAGCAGTAAATCTTGTGCCCATATTTTCTGTAACTGATTTTACAAAACGATACATTGTATAATGTAGGTAGGTTTATTTAAATATTCCGTATGTCTGTACGGGGAGACGGCGCAGTGTTTGTACCCGGTTTTAGTGAGTTAAATAAAGACCGTCGGAATGTACGAGTTGTGGGACTTGGTGTGCGACGTGGAAAGTTTTTCAATAAAACACGGCCCTCAGAGACGTTCGACGTAGCCATGTCGATCGCGCGGCGGCACCGCTAGCGCTACAACATAATCCAATCTTAGAGAATCGATCAAATTACTTCCACAAAGAGCACGTTCGAATAATCTTTTTAAATACAAATAAATAGACATTTATCGGCGCCCGTGTTACGTTTATTTTGCAGCTCACCTTATTCAGTTCTTGGGGTTATCTGGTTTATTCTACAATTAGACTATAAGGACGGGGTGGAATAAAGGTGTAAAAGAGGTGTCAAGCGAGTAAACTTGTCACCACTCACGTAGTAAAGTGGTAGTGCGGAATGCTTTGCCCAATCTAGCCGATATAATATCTAGAGCAGCTCGCCTAGATAATATATTCCATCTATTGCTCTCGTAAAAAGTTGGACTTTTGTATAATATTATGCCTTTTTTGCGGCTTTAGTTGCCGACTTAAAAATTGCGTTACGTAATACTTAAACGCTCCCTAAGTCCCGCATTAGAAAAACTTATAATCTATAATAAAGAGGAAATGTTTGTTTTTTTTGCATCGAATAGGCTCCGAAACTACTGGACTGATTTTGATAAAATTTGGCACATATATAGAATAGTCTACGGGGAAGGACATAGGCTACTTTTTATTGCGGCAAAATGTACGGTTCCACAGATTTCCTATTGTCGCGCACGAAGACGTGCGCAACATCTTGTAATAATAATTATAATATCTATGGTCGCTTCACACCACGTTAGTCTGGCCCCATGGTAAGTATCTGAAGAACTTGTGTTACGGGTACCAGACAACGGAAATATATTTAATAATTTTTATACTATTCTTACGAGGGCGGCACTGAAAATTTCGGGAATCAAGGAAGTGACACAACATTACTATTTAAAAATGTATTTATTGCTTTTCGAAGTATTCTCCTCGAAATTTGACACATTTTTCCATACGATGGAACCAATCATTGAAGCAACCATTCCATTCGGAAGTTGGGGTCTCCAAAATGGCCGTTTTGTAGGCGTCCACAGCTTCTTCAGGTGATGAAAATCTCTGACCACGCAATTTATTCTTTATTTTAGGGAAAGTATAGAAATCATTAGGGCTTAGGTCGGGGCTATACGGCGGATGGTCTAATAATTCTATGAATTTTTTGCTCTAAAAACTCTTTTGTTCTGTGCGCGGTGTGAGAACTCGCATTGTCGTGATGGAGGATGATGCGGCGGTTGCAGTTCTCTTTACGGAGTTCAGAAACGACCTGTGGCAAACAAATGTTAGCATACCATTCTGCATTAACCGTTCTTTGTCCCTCAAGAGGAATAGTCGCAACATGGCCGGTTTTGGAGACAAACGTGGCCACCATTTTTTTTGCAACACTCCGTTAACGAACAATTTTTGTTGGCTTTAACTCATTTTCGAACACCTAAACTCGTGACTGGTTTTTTGTTTCGGGTTCGTACGCGTATTCGTCACCTGATACGATGTTGTATACAGCATTTGAGGATCCTGCGTGGAATCTTTCGAGAGTTCTGATGCACCAAGTAACGCGAGCCGCTTTTTGCCAATGTCTGAAGTTGCCTGAATTTCGCGGTATGTCATATGTCGATCTTTCTCAATCAGCTTACGCACAGCATCAACGTTTTCTTGGGTGACTGCAGTTTTTGGACGACCTTGACAGGGATCATCACTGAGCTTGACACGTCCACGTTGAAATTCAGCAAACCAGCGATAAATTGTGGTTTTGGATGGGGCTTCATCACCAAATGCAGAAATCATCCGGTCAACACACTGTTTTTGTGTTAAACCACTTCGAAAGTCATAATAAATCATCGCTCTAGAATTTTCTCGAGTCAATTCCATTTTCTCAACGACTAAACAAGTTTGACAAGACCTTGTGACAAGACCGAGAATCTTTTTTTAAATAAATAAACGGTATTCGATTTTTAAAACCAAGGAGTTTTAAATTAAAAAGATTTTAATATGTTATATGACAGGAACAGTGGAAATATTACATTCCCGATACTTTTAGTGCAGCCTATGTATATTTAAGATTTTTATTATATAAGACACGTAATTAATACACATCCATGACCCAGGAATACAGAAAACTTTTTTGTTCCCGCGACCTCCGGCTAAAGCGCCAATACGCTCACCAGTGAGCCACAGAGGTCGTCAAACTTAAAAGTTGAAAACAATAAAATATGTCAAAATAATCAAATGTAAATATTATATTTCCTGAAGCCATTTCGTAACAAAAGAAAAGGTAGCACAATTCTTTAAAAAAAGTCACAGATCAATGACTTCAATAACTTCGATAAAATACTGAATTAGCTTTGTAGAAAAAACTTACACCTCTAAGTTTAAATCTGCAGATTGATGCTAATACAAAAATATTTCTTGGAGAAATTTATCACTTAGAAATGTCTTCAGCATTCTTTAAACGTTTCTCCAAATGTAATTTGAGCTTCAAAGCGACGCTCGCTAGGTTTATTTGATAAACTTTTATAAACCATTTACACAAAGTTTTTTTTTCATTAAAGTCGTAGAAATAATCACAATAAATATTATACAGATGAGTAAAAAAAATATTTTGGGTTCCGTAACTATGCATAATGTGAATTTACATTTTACACCAACCTAATTACTCTTTAAATCTATACTTAATATTATAAAGCTGAAGAGTTCGTTTGTTTATTTATTTGAACGCGCTGATCTCAGGAACTGCTAGATAAAATTGAAAAATTATTTTTGTGTTGGATAGTCCATTTGTCGAGGAAGGCTTTAAGCTATATAACATAATGCTGCAACCAATAGGAGCGAAGCATCAGTGAAAAAAACGGGGAAAATTATTAATATTGGACAGATTTTAATGAATATTTTTTGTGTGTGTTCAAGTGGATTCGAGAATAGTTTAGATTTGCAATTGGACCCAGTAGGTGGCGCTGCTGTCAGTATGTCAGCAAATTTAATTCTAATGCAGTACGAAGTTCGCTGGGACAGCTAGTTAAAAAATAAGATAATGCTAGACTGCTGTAATGCTATAACATCTTTAAAATGTACCCTTACGATTTACGAAGTCTAAACATAAATGTTATAATAATAATTACTCCCCACACCGATTTCGGTGACGGTGGCCGGTTTCATTGAAACCAGGCCAGTTACGCAGGAGTAATTTTATAGTGCCCAAGTGTGTGCGCAATACGCAAGAGCACTCTCTCTTCCTTTACTCTCATAACCCAGTGGGACGGATGACCGACACGACTGGCGAGAGGTCAGGCGCAGGTCCGACTTTTTACATGCCCATCCGACGCATGGATCATGTTTCTTGTCAGACAATCAGGTGATCAGCCTGCATTGTCCTAACCAAACTTGGAAACAACATTTTTTGTTGTTCCAATGTGGGAATCGAACCCACGACCTCCCGGGTCGAGAGCCAATGCTCGAACCACTAGACCACGGAGGCTGTCATAACGACTGTAAAAAGCCTTTAAAAAGCCCACCTACTTTTTAAAATCAATTGAGCCTCAAAAAGCGTATGACCTATTTCCGTTAACATTCAAATGTAGCCTGAAACATATTCTTTATCAAAATAAAAACGAACCGAGAATTTGCTATTGTGCTGCAGGTCCGTAAGACGGCGAGGCACTTTGTTTCGCCTGCGTACTGCAGTTGGCCCAGTGCTTTTGTTGGCCGTTTTGCATTGCAGGTCAATTGCAATCCTAGGAGATTGCTTCGGGCTAGGCGTGCAAACAGTAAACTTATTTTAAGTGTCTTTTTCCATTGTCCCATTTTAACATAATAAACTCGGTTACGTAAAACTTGCGCGTTTAAAACGTATTGAAAACTATATTTACGACAGGTTCTTCTGTTTTTAATTTTTGGCTTTTGTCTTAAGATTCAATATAATTTAACATAAAAAATTTAAATTTATTTTCAGACTAGCTGTTGCCTGCGGCTCCGCCCGCGTAAATACAGTATCCCAAAGGAACACTGTAATTTTTCGGGATAAAAAACAAGCTTATGTTTTAATCCACAGCTTGAACTACTACCACACCAAATTGCATCGAAATCCGTTCAGTAGTTTTTGAGTAACAAACATCCACATGATGTAGACAGGACATAATAGTTTTCTTATGTATGGTAGATACACAACATTATTTTTATTGCATATTCGATTAGCTAAGTAACGTAATGGACGTAATTGATCGGGCCGTAAGAAACAATTAGGGCGCTAGTGGATTACTAAGGGTGATCGCACAGTGGAAAGAGGTATTCGTGTCACATCAGCCGATCGATCGCGCTCCAGCCAATTACTATCGATACACGACCGAATATTGTACTCAATACACTACTCGTATATTCGACACTGCAGTAACGTAGTACACAGCGAGCTCCGCTATTCAAACTGTAACGCGCTTGATAAGGTGCCGTCTTTGTGACGCTGCCGTAAAATAGTCCCCGTTTAGTATTCAGTTGACAGAATTGGATGTTACGGTATATGGAAACCGAATTGAGATGAGCAATCGACCTACGTAATTTAATTTGACAGGTGTGATATCATACGTAGACCGTATACATATCGTTTGCGCTGTAATCATTTTATACGTGAAGCAAAAACTTTCAGTTCAGTATGATATTTGGTACAGTAAAAGGTTATGTGGAGGAGGCTAATATTTTTAAAATAATGCAATTTATTGTGAGACTTGATCCACCTTGGATTAAGTGCCCCATTAAAATATTTTAAATTATTTATTAATTATTAAATATGCCATAGTCATAAGATTATATAAAAAAAACCCGGCTAAGTGCGAGTCGGACTCACGCAGGAACGTTGCGTACTATTAATACATATTTTGTTTCACATGTAGGTATGTTAATATGTTTGTACGTAGTCCTAGTGAGCGCATTTTACGAGTTAAGTTTTCCTTCGAAGTTTATTACATGGACTACCATCATGAATTTTTTCAGATCGAAACGGCCGTTTAGCTTTTAGAGGGGGGACAAAATAAAAAATAAAAAAACCAAAAATAGGGCGTCCCCCACACTTTACGCGTTGGGGACGTATCCAAAAAAATATATCGTTCTTGTTTTATTTTAGCACTTTGTCGGCGTGGTGGATAAGAATCCACATATCTATGTAAAGTTTGGCATTTCTAGCACTAACCGTTTGGAAGGTAAGCCGAAGACGAAAGGACGGATATGAGGAAACTAGGTATAAGGTTTTCTACTTCCAAGATGTTGAGCTACGGAGCCCCAATACCTACTTGGTACAATTGAACGAATGAATGAATGAATGAAAAACTCTTTATTGGACCAAAAACAAATATGACACACAAAACATAGAAAAACTAAAAAGTAAATAAGCACAAAAGGCGGTCTTATGCGGCGGCTACAAGCGATTTCTGCCAGACAACCTTTATAATCATGACACATGTTTACATAAATAATGTAATATGTAATATACTGGTAGGTGGCTTTATAGACATATGGAAAATTATTTTAATACATATTTAATACATATTTGATATTATATCGTTTGAAGATTTCAAAGTACTTATTATAAGATAATAACATATACTATTTAGGTCCATTACGTCTTTATAATTGCCTGGCTTTTAGATTTAGTCGGTAAGTAAATTAGTATTTTGTTCACTGATTTATTTTTCACGTTACGCGTTAGTATTATAGTGCCAGTTCCAAATATGTAGGAAATAAGGGATAAAAACTTAGTGTCCCCAGTTACTCGTACCTATTACCAACACAATACCATAGGTACTTCCTACAATAAATAAATAAACTAATAACTATAGAGTGGGTAGGTCCCTAGCTGTAACTTTAAAAGTATCTAAATCGTAGCTTTTTGCGTAAAATTTATATGATATCAAGTGTCGTAATAATAATGATGAGGATTATGGTAAATAGAACAAACTCTTAGTGTACAAAGAAAAGGGACGAATATAAAAAAGGATTATGTAAATCAACGACATTAAGTGAAATATTGAAAATACCAAGAAAGGATTGAGTCGAAATTGTTTATTCCTATACTCAATCTTCATAATTTTGAATTCGGTACCAGCCAAAACAATATCCTAATAAAACAATATTTTATAGAACTCACGTTCAAGTTGACTGGTAGAGCTGGTACCGACTTCAAAATTGTCTATTAAATTATATTCGAAATCACAATACGTGTCCATATGAATTTCGAAGACTTTCCTTGATTCATCATGGATTCCACCATCAGGTCACCACTTTGGTGACAACGTGGCCAACTTCGGATTATATCCTTTACATCAAAATATTTTTTTGAAAATCGGTCTACAGACGGCGGAGTAATCGTTGAACATACAATATTTATATATATTGTATATTCAACCCAAATTCGATCTCCGACCGAGCGAAGTGCTATGCTCGGTCAGGCCGAAGCCCACTGTAGTGGCTTTCAGATGTTCTATATATATCGCCGATCTTATAAAACTTCGATAGCCCAATTCAGGACTGTGCGCTGATTGGTCCGCCACATCACTCCCCCTAAGACCGGAGGTCGAATTTTTGAGTCTTCTGCTTGAGTCGCCAGTGCCAGAGTCCCAGTGAGTCGGAACTGTGCTGCTGCTGCACGGGCTCCAGTGAGTCGGAGTGCTGCCGTGCGAGGCCGATACTACGTGCTGACCAGGAGAGGTGTGCTCTGCTTGCTAACCGATCGTTGTAGCTACGTGTGACGACCAGGAGCGGTGCCGCGTACTCTGTTGCTGATCGTGTAGCTACGTGTGCTGACCAGGAGAGGTGCTTCATGCTCTGCTTGCTGACCGGTCCGTGTAGTGGACTGCCCGTTGAAGCCGATGAGGGTTCGACCAGGCCGCGGTGCGTTGAGGCTGGTGGTCGAGGTACCCGATGAGGCTGAATGCTGGCTGGCGTGGTGCGGAGGGGTGGGGAGTGATGATGATGATGTCCAGAAGAAGGCGTGTTCTGTCGAGGGTCACCAATGTGGGATGTATGGTAGGCCCCAAAGGGAGATCTCCGACCGAGCGAAGTGCTATGCTCGGTCAGGCCGAAGCCCACTGTAGTGGCTTTCAGATGTTCTATATATATCGCCGATCTTAGAAAACTTCGATAGCGCGATTCAGGACTGTGCGCTGATTGGTCCGCCACAATATATATATATATATATATATATATATATATATATATATATATATATATATATATATATATACAGCTGAACGTAAAACCGCCTCCTTTTTGGAAGTTGTTTGAAAATAAAATAAAAAGCAATATTCTTTCTTAATTACATAACTAGATAAAGTGGAGTAACTTTTTTGTATAATAGGTTGGGGAAAAAGTCTTTTCGCATTATAGTATGTATGAACTTGTCATAAAATATCTTGGGCTATACCAATTGTATCTGGCTGATTTTGGTATCATTAAAAAGTTTTAATTTTACAGAAGACAATTCCAAATTCAAATTAGGTAAATTTGAGATTTTCATTTGTTTTTCTTATTGTTAAAATGAGTGATTCTTATGAAGAATTTCGATACATTTTAAAATTTTATTACAAAAAAGTTAAAAATGCAACACAAGCCGCGAAAAAAATTTGTGATGTTTATGGACCTAATGCAGTATCTGTGAGAGTAGCGCAAATTTGGTTTAAGCGTTTTCAATCCGGAAATTTTGATATCAAAGATGCACGTCGCTCTGGTCGCCCTGTTACGGACAAAACTGTTGCCATTTTTGAAAAAGTGGAGCAAGATCGTCATATTAGTAGTTACGATGTAGCTGAAGAACTGGGGATTGACCACAAAACGGTTTTGGCGCATTTGAAAAAAGCTGGGTACACAAAAAAGCTCGATATTTGGGTGCCTCATGAGCTCACTGAAAGAAACCTAATGAACCGTGTACTCATTTGTGATTCTTTACTACGACGTAATGAAACCGAACCATTTTTGAAGAAGCTGATAACTGGTGATGAAAAGTGGATCACGTAACGACAAGAACGTGCGAAAAAGATCGTGGTTAAAGGCCGGTCAGGCTTCACAGACTGTGGCGAAACCCGGGTTAACTCGCAACAAGGTGATGCTGTGTGTGTGGTGGGATTGGAAGGGCATTATTCATTATGAGCTGTTACCGCCAGGCAGGAACATCAATTCTGAACTGTACTGCGAACAACTGATGAGATTAAAGCAAGAAGTTGAGAGAAAGCGGCCGGAATTAATCAACAGAAGGTTTTTCACCATGATAACGCTAGACCTCACACATCTTTAGCCACTCAGAAAAAATTACGGGAGTTTGGCTGGGAGGTGTTAATGCATCCGCCGTATAGTCCTGACCTTGCACCTTCAGATTTCCACCTGTTTCGGTCGCTGCAGAATTCCTTAGGCAGTGTCAGGTTGACATCACAAGAGGACTGCCAAAACCACTTGTCGCAGTTTTTTCATCAGAAGCCCCAAAAATTTTATAGCAATGGGATCATGTACCTACCAACAAGATGGCAAAAAGTTATCGAACAAAATGGCACCTATATACTTTAGTCACTTGTAAATAAACTTTATAAAAAACCTTTTGAATTTTTATATAAAATGCGAAGAAACTTTTTCCCCAACCTAATATAATATGAACCTCTTTTTAATATATCTATGTATATGAAGCTTTTTTCTGTAAAATGTACCTATGTCATAGCCCATCCTTAGTTTTGCATTATTGACTTCGACCCGATGCAGCATAACTAAAAAACTATTAAAGCCTGTACTAAGTTTTTGAAGCTTCTAAAAACAAATAATATTTCATCCCCACAATCCCACTCGAAAAGGTTATTGAAAACGTGCCTTAGCCGCAAAGCGTATACCTGGTAAATTATAAACATGATAATATTCTAAAATCTAATTTCTAAACAATATGGCGGATAAGGAAACAGCGGGTTTGTGAGCTAAATAATGTGCGCGACCCGGCGACAGCGTGAAGTGCACTCTGTTCGCTCATGCACTTTTCAAGTAGGTACGCACTGTTTATGCTCCAGTTCGATTTAACCTTAAATCCAATTACAGATAATGGATTCTCGTGGAAAACACAAATATACCTTGTACTCAACTATAACCATAGTGGGTTTGAAAACAAAATATTTTTGTGGGAGTGTTGGCAATCGCGCGAGAGGCTCGCTCGACTTCGAAAACATATGAATTACCCATATCCGTGATTCGATAGACAACATCTGTGGCTTCCATATTCAGACGTATAAAAATGCAATTAGACCAGAGTAATAAGTTATTAATATTAATAATATTTAGCTGCATGCTATTAATTGTTTCTCTTTTCTATGAGTGGAGTAACAGAACAAATTTGTAACATAATAATATGATTATTATATTACTAATCAAAAACAATTACTTCGTAAAGTCGAAAAGAAAAAACGAAAGAAGTATTTTATCAATTGTTTGTCAATCGTCGTCAAATATCGACCATGTGTGCGTCCGAGTTGGTTGCGGCCGACCGATCGACGCGCGCGCACATCTACTGAATTGCACCTTATCAGATCACTACATGGTTGGAATTAGTTTTATTAGAAATGGTAATGTAATAGATACTAGTAAGTGTAAATTAAAAACTGTTTTAGATGAAAAAACTGTCAGCGAATGCTTAAAATTGATTAATTGGTCAGATTTGATGCAAGAAAATGTTCCTATTTCCCTATATGAAAAAATGCACAAGATTTTTATAGATATAATATATGATAAAAGCAAGGTCCAGAAAAAACAACTACCAAAAGAATAACGCAGCCATGGGTAAATATAGATCTTAGGAAAAAACTAGAACATAGAGATTTACTTTTTAGAATATGGAAATCATCGCCTAATAATATGAATAATAGATTGATATATACAAGATACAGAAATAAGGTTAATAAATTAATAGATATTGCTAAAAATAAGTACAGACAGAAAGAAATAGAAAAATGTAACAATGATTTTAGAAAAAATTGGAGTAATATAAATAAGTGGTTAGGAAATACTAAAAAGAGTTTGGATGATGTTATCATAAAATACTTAGGACAGACTGACACAATGCATAATATATGTATATAGATAAATTAGAATGTAATAAAGCGCCCGGAATAGATACAATTCGAGTACAAGATATAAAACAGGTAAAGAAAGAAATAAGTGCAGTATTAGCTAAATTTATAAATATGTGTGTGAATAAAGGGGTTTACCCGAGCTTACTAAAAAAATCTGTCATCCGTCCGATTTATAAGCAGGGGAGCCATCTAGAGTACGGGAATTATAGGCCAATTGCAATATTGTTACGAACAATAAGACTAGCGCCATCTAGCGTCAACCAATGAAACCACTTGGTGCGAACAGGGACAACGTTTTCACGTCTACTCAATACTAGATGGCGCTACTGTGCGAATATTCCGGAACAATTCAACCAGTTCACGCGGCTAGCGAATATTTCTGGAACGGTCTGGAACTCGATTCGGCCCATATAAATACGCCACAGAGATGCGAACGAGTCAGTTCAGTTTCGAGCTACCTTCGGGCGATTTCGAGGCGAAACAGGCGATAAGTAAAAGTGATACCAGTGATTAATACCAGTGAAACCCGCAATTTGGCTACGACTTAGGGACACTGTTAGTGCTTAGTGTTTGGACTTAGTGCTTAGTGTTTGGACTTAGTGTTTAGTGTTAGACCTAGTGCTTTGTGTTGGACCTAGTGCTAGTGAATAAAGTCTTCAAAAGAGTCAGCAGGTCTTTCTCTCCAAATCCTTCGAACCCTAACACGTAACAACAACGAGCTGCGGAGGCCACACCCACTGGGGACCAAGCTCCGCCCACTGTGGGCCAAGCCCCGCCCACTGACCCCGCCCACCAGGACCCGCCCACTGACCACGCCCCCCAGGCTCCGCCCACTTTGACCCAAGCCACGCCCACCGACTCCGCCCACTGGGTCACACCCACTCAGGCCACGCCCATTGGCCCCGCCCACCGGGTCACGCCCACTCAAGCCCCGCCCACTGACTCCACCCACCTTGCCACGCCTTCCAGACAGGCCACGCCCACCAGACAAGCCACACCCACCAGCAGTACCGTGGCTCTTCAATTAGGAAATTTAATTGAAATAATGGAGCTGCAAAGGGCTGAAATTCGGGCAATGAAGGAATCACAAGAACGCAAGCTCGGTGATTTGCAACAGTCACAAGAACGTTTGCAAGAATCGCAAGAGCAACAAAAAGACCTCCAAGAAAAAGCGCTTTGGGCTATAAAGGATGTTAGTGACACGGTGATGAAGCTTCGAAAAGATGTCGACGTAGTGGAAGAACGAGTTACTGGGTTAGGATTGGATGTTGAAAACGTGAAAACCGGCCTCGCTGAACTACAGAAGAAAGTAGTGCGCCTTGAAACCACGGGAGTTGCGATGTCTAGTGGAACTACCGGTGTGGCACAAGGACCGAGAGTGAAAGTGCCGCCGTACGACGGCACTACTTCTTGGAACGCTTATCGTCAGCAATTCCAGACTGTTGCTACTGCCAACGGATGGACGGAAGAACAATGCCTGACCGCTCTCACTGTTGCGCTCAGAGGGCAAGCTTTGTCGGTCCTGGAAGCACTGCCACATACAGGAAAGGGGTTCCAAGACCTGATGGAGGCACTTGAATCCAGATACGGGGAGCGACACCTGGAGCACGTGTTCCGTGCCCAACTGCGTGACAGAGTCCAACGTTCAGGAGAAGGACTACAACAATGGGCGTTGGAAATTGAAAAACTCGTCAGGAAGGCACACCCAGGAGCCGATACCAAGATGGTAGACACGAATATGGTTCAAGCATTTGTCGACGGAATCAAAGACCTGGAGGTTAGAGCTGCAGTGAGGCTTCGTCACCATACCTCGCTAAGGGAAGCATTGGCACATGCTTTGGAGGTCGAGGCTGTTCGCCATGACATACGGCAGACCTATAAGATCCGCGAGGTCTCTGAGGAAGTCAAGGAGGTTAAGGCTCCTACGAAGAAAAGTTCTGGAGCCATGTGCTACAAGTGCGGCGAGAGGGGCCATCTTCAGCTCAACTGCCCACAGAAGGAGACCCAGATGGCAAGGATGAAAAGGATGGAGGAGCTAATAGAGAAGCTGATGAAGCAAGGGGCTCCGTCCCCTGCCCGCGATCAGGGAAACGAATAAAAGCCAGGACTAAGGGGCGAGTACTGGCTGACGCGGAGGAAGCCCCGATAACTGTTATTTCCCAGGCATGCAGCGGGAATAGTCTTGTGATTCAGGGGACTATTAACGGAACGGATTGCAAAATGACCCTAGACACAGGAGCCTCTAGAACAATAGTGAACCCAAAGCTGGTAAAAGCCGCAAGGGGGCACAAGAGGAAAATTCACTGTCGGCTTCTTACTGCCTCCGGTCAACCAATACCTGTCCTGGGAGAAACGTCAGTCACGATGTATGTAGGGGGGTCCTCATACTCTCATAACGCTATCATGGCCGAGATTATGGATGATTGCATCTTGGGGTTGGATTTCATGAAGAAACACAACTGCAAAATTAATGTCGCTGACGGAGTTTTCAAGTGTGGTGAAGAAGAAATCTTCATTCTTGGAGGCGTCTGCGGGAAAGTCGCATGTGTAAAGAAAGTCATCATACCTGGACGAGCGGAAGCTCGGGTGCTAGTGAAACTGCCGCCAGTTGGAATGAAAAAGTCAAACAGATGCGTGTTGATCGAAGGCACACCTACCAAGACATCGGCGCAAAAACTGATGACGGCGAGAACCCTTGTTAGTGGAAGCAGTAACGCTGTGGTCAAGGTTTTGAATCTTGGTGATCGCGAGATCTGCTTGAACAAAGGTGACGTCATTGGAAAGTGCGAGGAAGTTGTCTGGATGAAAAAGTGTAGTTCGATGACAAGCGCAGATTCAGTAAACAACAAGAATTACGGATTAGTGACTGAGCTACTCGATGACTGCAAGAGTAATCTGACTTATTCGCAGAACATGAAAGCTAAGAAGTTTTTACAGCGCTACGCGAATATCTTCTCCAGTCAAGAAGGGGACCTTGGAAGAACGTCGATAGTTCAGCACAGGATAGATACCGGAAGCGAGAGACCAATTCGTCAACGAGCAAGACGGGTACCAATTGCAAAGGAAAAAGAAGTTGAAGGCCTTTTGGAGGACATGAGAAGGAATAAGATTATTGAACCGTCTGCAAGTCCGTGGTGCTCACCTGTTGTATTAGTGAAGAAGAAAGATGGTAGCACGAGATTTTGCGTGGACTATAGGCGTCTCAATGATGTCACTAAGAAAGACGGTTACCCGTTACCTAGAATTGACGACACTTTAGATACCTTGAATGGCATGAAATGGTTCTCGACCCTAGACCTGAAATCTGGATACTGGCAGGTGGAAATTCATCCAAAGGACAAGGAAAAGACAGCTTTCTCGACCGGTAAAGGTTTATGGCAATTTAACGTCATGCCCTTCGGATTGTGCAACGCACCTGCCACATTTGAGCGACTCATGGAGTGTGTACTGGCAGGCTTAGTTGGAGAGGCCTGCTTGGTCTACTTAGATGACGTCATTATGTCGGCCGCGACTTCGAGGACCATTTACGAAACTTGGAGCGAGTTTTCGCCAAAATAGAGGGAGCCAAATTAAAGTTGAACCCAAAGAAATGTCGTTTATTCAGGAGTAAGGTCAATTATCTCGGCCATGTTATCTCCAGTGATGGAATCCAGACAGACCCGGAGAAACTGGAAGCAGTTCAAAAATGGCCTACCCCTAAGGACAAAACCGAAGTGCGAGCATTCCTCGGCCTATGCTCATACTACAGGCGTTTTGTTAAAGGATTCTCGGAAATAGCCAAGCCATTACATCGGCTGACAGAAGATAAACGACAATTTAGTTGGGATGAGACTTGTGAAGATTCTTTTCAGAAACTGAAGAAGCATCTGTGTGAAACACCAATCCTGGGGTATCCACAAACTGAAGGTCAGTTTATAGTCGACACGGATGCAAGCAACACGGCCATTGGAGGAGTGTTATCTCAAAAACAGGGTGAAAGAGAAGTTGTTATTGCATATTTCAGCAAATCTTTATCCAAGCCAGAGAGAAACTACTGCGTGACAAGAAGAGAACTCTTGGCTGTTGTAAAGACGCTACAACATTTCAACAAATATCTCATCGGCAGACATTTTTTGCTGCGAACTGATCACGCAGCCTTGAAGTGGCTACTGCAATTCAAGAACCCAGAAGGTCAAGTAGCTCGATGGATTGAACAGCTTCAGGAGTATGACTTCAAGACGGAACACCGCAGCGGAAAGACGCATGGGAATGCCGACGCACTTTCACGAAGGCCGTGTTCGGAAGACTGCAAACATTGTGTTAAGCAGGAATCTAATGAAGTTACATTGAAGCTAACGAGAACAAGTCCTTTGGGTCTCTGGGAGAATGATGCTATGAGGGAGGCCCAAGAAAGAGATGACGACCTTCGGCACATCGTTACATGGAAGAAACGGGGTGACGTCAAACCAATCTGGAGTGAGGTTGCACCCACTGGCGCTGTCACAAAGGCGTACTGGGCGCAATGGGACAGTCTGATACTTCAAAACGGAATACTCTACCGGAAATGGGAGAAGACTAACGGCAGAGAGTTCCATCTTCAGATAATTGTCCCAAGAACGAGAGTACCAGATGTTCTCCGTGAAATACATGATGGCGTATCAGGAGGTCATCTAGGTGTCAAGAGGACGTTAACAAAAGTGCGCGAAAGATTCTACTGGTTGCATTGTCGAGATGATGTACAGGATTGGTGCCGCAAATGTACTACTTGCGCTGCTGTAAAAGGACCACAGACCAGGAGCCGTGGGAACCTGCGGTTGTATAACGTCGGTGCACCGTGGGAACGGATTGCAGTTGACGTAGCTGGGCCATTTCCTGTAACGGAATCGGGAAACAAGTATTTTATGGTTGTCATGGACTACTTCACCAAATGGCCCGAGGTGTTCGCCATACCAAACCAAGAAGCTACAACAGTCGCTTCTAAATTAGTCGAAGAAGTGATATGTCGCTTTGGTGTGCCTCTAGAAATCCATTCTGATCAAGGCAGGAACTTCGAATCGCAGGTGTTCCAGGAAGTGTGCAGAATTTTGGGTATGCATAAGACGAGGACCACCGCGTACCATCCACAGTCTGATGGAATGGTAGAAAGATTTAACCAAACCCTTGAGAGGCATTTGGCGAAATTGGTAGACGACAAACAAAAGGATTGGGACAAGTATATACCACTCTTCCTTCTGTCATACCGAACCGCCGAGCATGAGAGCATAAAAGCTACCCCGGCGTATGTCAACTACGGTAGAGAACTACGAATACCAGTAGACCTATTGACAGGAGGGTCACCGGAGGGACCAGAGACCGTACAAGACTATGTCTGCGATTTAAGGGAAAAAATGCGCTATATACACGCCTTGGTTCGGGAAAATGGGTTACAGTCAAGTAAGAACATGAAAACCAGGTACGACCGGAAATCGAACACGAGCGGCTTCGAGGAAGGGTCACTGGTGTGGCTGCATAACCCAACTCGCCGGAAAGGGAAATCTCCAAAGTTGCAGACCAAGTGGGACGGACCATACAAAGTGCTTACCCGAATAAATGATGTGACTTATAGGATCCAAAAGCAACCAAGAGGGGCATTCAAAGTGGTACACATAGACCGTCTGGCGCGGTACCATGGCAGTAACAACGATGCTCGGGACGAGCATCTCTAAGAGGGGAGTAGTGTTACGAACAATAAGACTAGCGCCATCTAGCGTCAACCAATGAAACCACTTGGTGCGAACAGGGACAACGTTTTCACGTCTACTCAATACTAGATGGCGCTACTGTGCGAATATTCCGGAACAATTCAACCAGTTCACGCGGCTAGCGAATATTTCTGGAACGGTCTGGAACTCGATTCGGCCCATATAAATACGCCACAGAGATGCGAACGAGTCAGTTCAGTTTCGAGCTACCTTCGGGCGATTTCGAGGCGAAACAGGCGATAAGTAAAAGTGATACCAGTGATTAATACCAGTGAAACCCGCAATTTGGCTACGACTTAGGGACACTGTTAGTGCTTAGTGTTTGGACTTAGTGCTTAGTGTTTGGACTTAGTGTTTAGTGTTAGACCTAGTGCTTTGTGTTGGACCTAGTGCTAGTGAATAAAGTCTTCAAAAGAGTCAGCAGGTCTTTCTCTCCAAATCCTTCGAACCCTAACACGTAACAATATTATCGGCAATTAATAAGATAGTAGAAAAGGTTATCGTTAATCAGATACGTAAGTTTTTAGAGAGGCACGAGATAATATCAGAGGCGCAGCACGGATTCCGGCGAGGGCGCAGCACCGCCACCGCGCTCGCAGAATTTACCGACTTCGTCAACAACAGCCTCAACCAAGGTAACTTTATAGGTGCTCTGTTTGTTGACTTTAAAAAGGCTTTCGACACCCTCGATCATGGCGTGCTCCTGCGAGCGATGGACGAATGCGGCATCAGAGGCCCTGTCAGTGGTTGGCTCAAAAGCTATCTAGAAGACCGATCGCTTCGCACTCAGATAGACGGAATAACTGGAGATGAGGTAAGTGTTACTCTAGGCGTGCCCACTGGCTCTGTATACGGTCCGGTTGGGTACATTATGCATGTAAACAGTATCATAAACGTAATAAAACACTGCAAGACATTTATGTACGCAGATGATATGTGTTTATTATACTCATCCAAAAACGCGACAGACGCAAAACATCATATGCAAATAGACTTAGAGAATATAACTAAGTGGGCACATGATAATTAAGTGGGCAATAATTATTAATTTTAGTAAAACTAAGGTTATGCACATAACTTCACCATATAATAAATATACAAAACAGGAGAATATAAACATAGAGATAACCGGCCATAGCTACGAATGCTTACACAATAATAAAAATAACTGCCAATGCACACCTATAGAAATAGTCAATAAATACAGATACTTAGGATTAACAGTTGACAGCAATCTTAGTTGGAAAGGACATGTGAACGAAGTATGTGGTAGGTTACAATCGATTTTAGGAAAATTTTATCATCTCAGTAGGTTTTTAAGTAAGAAACTATTGTATGTTATCTACTACGCACTTGCAGATTCACTCATAGGCTACGGCATCAGCAGTTATGGCCTTACATTTAAAACACAATTAGATAAAATTAAACAATTACAAGTTAGACTAATTAAATATTTCGCAAACAAAAAAGTAAAATTAGAGTGCAAAGATAAAAAGAACTATGACCAATTATTTAATATATATGAAATTTTACCTGTGCACACAAAAGTAGAATATTTAATAGCTTTAGAACAATACAACATAGATAAATATAAGAAAATAATAGATCATCACCAATATGATACTAGAAATGTTACACAAGGCAAATATGTAAAACCGGTAATAAAAAACTTCTACGGCAAAAGAACAAGAAGATATTTGACTCCAATCATTTATAACAAAATACATTAAGAGATAAAAGCAAAAAGATGAGTATGTTGACACTGAAGAAGAAATTAAAAAGTTATTATTTTGGAAAAGTACCTACCGTCTAATTTATGTTCAACGAATAAGTTGTATTGTGTTAATAATGTGATATAACTAGGTATATAATATCACAGTAGTATATATTATATAGTAACAAAAATATTTTTTATTTATCGTGTTTTTAAGATTTAGCCTCTGTTTGTTTTGTAAAAGAAAATATTATTTTTTGTTAGTTATTTATTTTTAACCTAAGAATTTGTTAAATTGTCAGTAGATTTAAGTGGCTTTAATATTAATATAATATTATTATTATATTTTATAATAATTATCGCCAACAAACTGTTTCGCAGTTTGGCGATTTTTATAGTTATAATTGTATAATGTGTAATACTTTTGAATAAAAAAAAAAAAAAAAAATTAATGCTACTACCAAGTACCACCTAGGCGACCAGCTAGCGCTGAAATAAATGGAAATACTATAGATATTATTTCAATTGTATAAATTATACAGGACGTTAAAGTAAATTTATGTCCGACGACGTAGCGCGGGAGAAAATAAGTGATGACAAATCGTGTATCTGGTCCCTGGGCGTTTGTTTATCCGGTGTAAATGGCGTGAAACTGGGTCAAAACTCATTAACTCCGCCACTTGGTTTTTATGGCCCGTGTTAGTAGACACTGATTGAAATACTTGTGTATGAAGCCAGTGCAAGGTATTTCTGATTTTATTTTGACTGCAAATAAAAAAAAAATCTTGTAATTTTTTATGTTAAAACGATTTCATTTAGTACCTACCTATAGCCACAACCACAGAATACCTATTCAGATTTTTGGTGAAAAGGTCTTTAACCTGAACATTTTTCTTTGTTTTCAGTTTTAAATTCTAAATCCATAAAAGTCAGTCAACAGTAACCCAAAAGGACATCTATCAAAGCCACAAAAATGAGAGGTAAAAACAAACAGGATTGGTGAGAGGAAGTTTTGTTTTACAATTAGGTACGTATTATTAGCGGCAGGTAAGGCATATTATGTTAGTTATGAGAATAATATTGTTTCTATGAAGTACCTACTAAATTTTTAATTCAAAGTGTCGATAAAAATAATGTAGGTAGTGGACAAAAATAATAATTATAATATTTTCGCAGTAAGTACATTTCGCTCTAAAACTGTCAACCCGATGTAGGCAATGCGACAGTCGTAAAAGACAAAAGGCTCTAAATTGCAAAATATTTTTATTTCTCGTTTGAAATATCAAATGACCAGCTTAAGTCACTGACTAATAGATTCGAAACCTGATTCTAATTATACTTAAAACACCAACACTACTAATAAAATTTGTGTTTTGGTATAAAATATTATTAAAATATTAGGGTTATTATATGCATTATCCATGTTTTTATCAAGATTGGTCGAAAAAAAAACCAATAATTTATGTTTCAACTAAATTACACTATGCAAACAAAAAACGTTTTTTAGACCTCACTTTTATTTTATGATTTTCTAATTCTAAGCTAATTTTATTCTAAGTGCTTAAAGTGGATTCATAAAAGTTATATATGCCAGTATAAAATTGTGTTATGTCGAAACCTAGCTATTATAATGCTAACAATGCAAATACAAGAAAATTTGATGATATTATATCCTATTGACTTGAGAGAGAAAATATGAAAAAAATATTAACAAATTTCATGTTCTGACTTTTAATCATCTGTTTTATAATATAATATTATGATATAAAAAGGAAAAAATACCATAATAATAATTTATAAATATAATTACTTCGATTCTTATAAATTGAAATTCCATACTTTTTCAACATTTTCAATCACTCTTTTGGATACAATTGCAAAAATTTTCAGGTCGTATATTAATTTTTTGAATACCTATCACTAAAACTATTAGAAAATCATTTTTAAGGACAAAGATGTTCGCTGTTGTTATTAACTAGACGTAGCCGGCTCGTAGAGCCTAGCTACAATGTTGTGATTTACACATAGTTACTGCACTAAAATAATGAATGCAGATACAAACTAAAATAATGAACATTTTTCTTAAAAAAAAATGTAAAGGTTGTTTCAAAACTAAACAACGCGGGGACCAAAAAGGTTGTGGTTTTGGTTTCGATCGCAGTTTCGGCCGGATGCAAACGACAGCTGAAACTAAGCCGCATCCATTTTTTGCAGAAACTAGGACGAAAGCCAAACCGAAAGGCGGTCGAACATCGACTCTTATCTACTTTTAAATGGCTAAGATTTTCTATATTCAGAAAAAGAATTCAGAATTGATTGTATTTTTTTTCATATAAAACACAGTCACAGGGTTGTTAAACATTAATATTTATTAAAAGTAATATAGCATAAACTTATCTAAAATAGTATGGAATTGACAAGTGAAAAAAAAAATAAAGGTTTTTTCAGCGATAACGATTTCGCATAGCACATATTTTAATTTACGAGCAAAAGTCTACTTAAAAATTTTCAGCGAAAGCATTTTCTACACGAGTACTATTGAAAATTGAATGGTTTTCAACACGATTTTACCAAATTGATTCGTATGCTTGTAAATAAATCCAGCTCGGTTTTGACTTACTTCTAATCATCCCATTTAAAACTTCGCTAATTTAAATGATTTTGGCGGCAACTTGTTAAAAATAAATTATACTCGGGTAGGTATTAGTTAACAAGAGACTGGTAACAAATAAAACCAATCAACGTGGGAATAGAGTTTTGTATTCAAATATAACAATAAATAACTGCACTAAACTCTATCCTCCTTACTAATAAACGATGTATAAGCTTTGAATAGTTATACAGTGTTTTGTTCCCGTCACACAAGTGACATTTTTAATTCGATAGAAGGAGACAAAACACTGTATAACTATTCAAAGCTTATACAGCGTTTATTAGTAAGGGGGTATTTGTTTCTCCATATAACAGTCAATTTACCCCAACTAATCTGTCGGTCAAAATGAAACTGTTTTTTTCCGAACGAACCAAGTTCGTTGGGCTAATTAATTAGTATGCAGATTTATGCAAGTAGGTCCAGACGTTACATCGATGCTTCACACTGATTCAGACCCGATAAAACTTGAGGAGTCTCCTTGAGTCCTCGTACGAGAAATTCCTCGCTGTCTTGCCAGTAAAGTAACTAATTCAATGGAAAGGTCAAAGAGATTCGAACAGGTTACCGAGTAGAAAGAGCCATTAATGTATTATGTACCAAGTACTTCACCTATCTTCGCGTGTGATGCGCCGCGTCACGCGACCAGATTAACCTCTACGAAATGTTCAAACGGTTTCCGAGAATGTTCGCTGACCTCTGTCGGTCCAGTGTCGTATTGTCGTATTTACGGCACCAAAATGTTTAACTTTTATCAATTATGAAAAGTTAAACATGCAGTGAGAAAGAATTGGGAGAGTATAGTTTGTAATTTCTGAATTACTTAGATATTATTGACGCTATTTTTAAGCGCGTATTACAACTCAGTAATACGCGCTTAAGAATAGCTATAATAAATGATACAGTAGGGGAGACCGAGGGGTTTTGACACAAAGGTGATTTGAAACAGTACCGATTTCATGGAACTTAAAACTGTTAGCGAGTTCGCAACGTTGCATTTCAACCACTCCCCTCCACCCGCTGACTTGTCAATACACGTCGGTGGCATGAGTCGCGCGGTTATGGAGTTCTGCGTGCCATGTGACAAAAATCGTGGAAAGTAAGTTATTTACATTTTTTTACCATGCCTATATTTTGATAAGGGTATTGTATTTTAGTTTGATTTATATTGCTTTCGAAAGCTCATTATCTAGAGATTTATTGTATATATTTGGTGCAATTGATTTCTGTGTATTTTATTTTTAATTGCAGGTTAAATTAATATTGAGAGGTTTTTTCTTACTGAGGAGATTTGAAACAGGTTGTTTCAAATCTCCTCGTTTTCAATATTGTATCAGAATATTTAAGCATTTACAAGCATTAACGTTGTGTCAATTAAATTAAGGCTTTTAATTTATTTATTTTGTTTCAGCATGCCTAAAATATATTCATAAAATAAAGACTGACAGAGGTATGGCAAGTCGCAAAATATATGATTTTGCAGCAGAAGATATAGTATCAAGTATCTTTGCCACATTTTTGCCAGATTGGCGTTTTTTTTCTATTTACATTTTTGATATTTGTGAGATTATTGTTACATAAATATTTGAAGAAAAAATTATCAAAACTGATTGTAATTCTAAAGAAACGGCTGAAATTTAATTATTTATTGAAAATCAATATTTTATTTTAAAGATTTTCAATGAATGTAAAATATTTTGTTTATCTGACTGTTATTTTAATTAATATTATTACGAATAATGACGTTATGATACTTTTAACTACTTTAGGAGTTGATCATATTGTGTATCAGAACTGTAGTTATCTACATAAGCGATATATCAGTACAAAATGTGAATATATACGTAAAACAACAAAGTATGTGCTTGAAAAGATAAATTTTAATACATGCATTTAAATTATATCACAACTTTTATTTAACATCCCTTAATATTGCACAGAAATCATATGTTTTAACTCTCCTCGACCCCTGTTTCATCTTACCTCGGCAACAAGATGACTTGTTGCGGTTAAGTCGATTTTTTACCACAATATTTAACACTTACAATTTCTTTATGTTAGCCATTTGCAAGTGTAAAGAATGACCTAACGTTTGGCACTAATATCATACCATTTCTGGCAATAGTGTTTGGTATATGAGACAAAATGTAAAAATTGTGTCAACACCCCTCGGTCTCCCCTAACTTAATTCAGTCAAGTGAAATAGTATTTAGGAAGTTAGGAAGGATCTTAACCTCCTAAATGCTATTTTACTTTACTGATTTTATAGAAAATTAGCATCCTAAATCGGAATAAGCTAGGCTTCTGACTGACTAAATTATTTTTAGAATCCTAATTAGAACATCTGGATGTAGTGAGAATACGCGCTAACACTGAAAACGCATCCCTGTTTGGGGCTTTCAGTAGGTACATTTATGTAAAATCCGCCGTCCCGCATAGGGCATTATTTTTTCGCCAAAATCTTGATTTATAAACCTTAAATTAATTTGAATGTTATCACACAAACAGTAAACTGCGTTTATACAAGAAGTCTGGAGTAAACTGCGAGGAGGAGGATGCTCAAGATGAGGGCACTCGGCATTCTGCAATGCAGTGGAATTGCCATGTTTATGAATTATGTACAAGTCCGGCACTTGCGCGTCGTTTCGTTAGCACGTATGAAATTACTGCGACGTGGCACATTCTCTCTTTTGCCTAATTTACAATACCTAGGCGAATGCAGAATGTTCGCTATGTTTACGTAGTTACATTTTCCACAACAGATAGATTTAAGATAAACATATTTTAACTTAATTTTATACTCTTTTTACCCGCCTACGGCGAAGCCTAAGGGGAGGGTAATTGTTTTGGCAGTCTATGTATGTATGTTTGTTCCACCGTAGCGCCTCAATAGATCCGATCCGATCTTAGTCAATGAGGTGTCAAAAGATTCGCAATACTATTATTATTACTAGGGCTATCCCTAAGCTCTATAAAATTGCGCAGTTGGGTTATAAATTATATTTTTTAACTTTTGATTATTACAAAGCATTTAGATGAAAATAATGTAGATATATATTTTTTCATCTAAATAGTTTCTATACAAGAAGTCTGGAAAAAAATGTGTGTGTAATTATGTTAATCAATTAATCACCTATGTCTACCCGTAATTATAGCTTAATATTGGTGATAAAATATTTTATTTATCCTAGGTATATAAAATATAAAATTATTATAAATGTAAGGTAATCGAATGATAATAATAATAATAGATGTTAGAAATACGGAAAACCTTAGTTTCGGCAGACGGGCTGCACGTTACAGCGACTGACCACTACTTATACTCAATCTAAAAACTGAATAAAACCCGAATAGTCATAATTAAGTAACAAATGGTACAAATGCCGTCGGATTATTGAATAATGATATCACAGCCGCAATCACAGCGGACAAGATTAATGAGTGCTGTGCTGAATAGAAGGAGCCCCGGCGCTCCCGGGACTGACAGTTTCCCATTATGATGTTTTCCACTCCACAGACACTGATATATGCAAATTCGGGATTGAATAGTCAATATCTTTGTGTTCCAACGTGGAATTTAATAAAGCCTCTCATTTCCCTAAATCTAACTGACAACTTCACTTCGGTTTTTCAACCGAATTCCAAATAGCAGGTTATGTACATTCGACCTGTGGATTTTTTTTGTATGTTGGACGATTACTCCGTCCTTGTTTTTTATTTTGTGTATTTTCTTTACAATAAATGTTCTATGAAAACAGTGGAAATTTGTAAAGTCTGTATCTGTTTGGATCAATTGGGACTTCCATTGGCAGATAGCTGTAGATGGGATAGGTGTAACTTGGGCAACTTTAATCTTAGGGTTCCGTTTCCGTTTAAGTTCTACGCAAACGAAGCTGCGGGTATCAATAGTAATAATAAAATAGTCTGTAATAAAAAAAGACAACAGCAATTTAAAACCGTTTACGATATATTATACACGAAGGAAAATGGGCAGAGAAAATTATATTTAATTAAAAGATTCCATCAGAATACCGTTAAAATGTATAAACGAAATGAGCTGATTCGCAGCTGCGTAGTGTTATTCCGCGCGAGCGGCTCGGGTGAAGTGAAATAAATGAAACCACACACGATTGAACAGACATTATACTGTCTATAATGAAACTTGTTGCCTGAAAGGAGTCGGAGCAATCATTGTGTTCAAAATATTTTATTTTGAACGTATACAAATCAAGGCTTCAGATATTTGGCTTCTCGTATGTATTACTTAGCTTATTCACGTAGCTCCACCCGCGTAAATACAGTAAGTATCCCACGAGATAAGTTTTTTTCGGGATAAAATGGAGCCTATATTTTCATCCAGATCTTAAAAAGCATACGAAATTTTATCAAAATCCGTTATGTGGTTTTTGCGTGAAAGGGTAACAAACATCCCATCCATCCATATTACAACTACTACTTTATATTTTAACTAGCTGTTCCTCGAGCTCCGCCCGCGTTCATCCATTCATCCATCTATCCATCCATTCATCCATCCATTCATATAGCCTATGTTACTTCTAATAACTCCAAGAATATGTGTACAAAGTTTCATGATGATCGGTTAAGTACTTTTGGTGAAAGCGTAACAAACTTACTTTCACATTTATAATATTAGTTATGGAATGAATTTGTACTTTAATGGGTACTTAAGTACCTAGTAAAGTACCTATTATTATAGTTGTGTAATTGTGACCGAGACATATCCTGACCCTACAGTTCAGCCATGCATGCACAGCTTTATTTTGAAGTGTAGAAGGTGTAAATTGAAGTGGCACTTAGTGTAGAGATGCAACAACAATGAAATTTTAATTGGTCGATCAGTCGGAAACAGACACTTTTGCATCGGGGGATTAAAAAGACGACGAGTGGTGTCGATTTCTTGCCAAAGTAGTAATTTTGCGCCAACCCTAGCGTGGTGTGGGCGCCGCAGGCCTGGCGCGGCGCTAATCGTGGCGAGTTGGGATATTTACTGTCCCCGGAGGCGCGTCATCTGATAATGTTACGTCCTGCCCGTTGCGCTGTACTTGATAACATTGTCCGGGATTTACGTCTCACTATACACGCTTTTATTACTCTATATAGATTACCAGGTTACGTTTAAATGCGTAAACTGGTAATCTATATTTATTTATGGGTTATTCGATGTGATTTTATGTTTAGGGTTATTTGAATCCTTAAGTAACAAGAGGTAAAAGAATCATTTCCTTAGAATTACTGTGTTCAGGCTAAGGGTAAAAATGATTTGAGACATGCCTTCTACTCAGGGTAGATATTTTAGGTCTCATGGAATTGTATATTGCAAGTATCTTGCTACTACTAACATAGTATATTGAAACAATTAACTTATTAAGTAAAAAGGTAGACTTTTTCAAAATACTGACTTAAAAAAAACGACTGCACGAAATTGGATAAATATTTCTTTTATGTGTTTTTTATTATCAGAAGAAGGTTTGTATGAAAAAAATGTATTGCAAAATAACGTAGTAGTAAATAAAAACACACTATCTGAAAGAATTTCCAAAGCATCGTTTTTGGAGAAAGTGGTATTTAAGGCTTACTCAAGTCAATAAATAAAGCAACAGATTTAGCAATTGCGACATAAATAACAGGAAAAGTGTGAAAAGCCCGTGAGCGCCTTTCTGATAAGCTTTAAAATAAACCAAGTCTTTATTTTTGTTGGTTAAAATAATAAATTGTGCGAGCGTATTACTGTAAGTATGAGTTATGGTGGAGCGGTGGCTTTATTGGTAAGTTTACATTGAAAAATGTATGCTACAACGGAAAGTAAATGAATGCCATACACACTTTAGCAATTTATGTCCCGTGTTTAAATGGAAGGCTTCGTTCGATTAAGTTATCTATGAATATTACATACGATATATTAAATTTTATGACGCTGTAAAATGTGTATGAAATAATTTATTTGTTAATAAATTTACCAGCCTTTATGTTACTGAAATATATTTTTCGGATTAAACATTTAGTCTGCACTTATAAAAAGAAAAATTTCTTGTAGTTCTAGCATTAATTTCCAGCGGCTTCGCCCGCGTAAAATTAGGTTTTAAACTTTCACCCACTATATTACCCCCTTGGGGTTGAATTTTTAAGCCTAGCCTTTAAGGGTTTGGCCAGTTCGTTGATACATCAGTCAATCAGCTTTGTCTTTTATATATATAGATTAAATCAGTAGCAAATTAGCAGGTATATTCTCATAAAATAATTTGGCTTTAAAGTATAAAATGAATTTTGAAATTTCTCGCCGCTCCGAGAATTTTATTCCGCTGACGCGGCACACGAGGTTGCCAAAGACTTAGATCTGCCTTTTCTGGGATCCGGCGATTATTTATTTACGATGGACTACGTGGGTCTTATAGGTCAACTTATAAACTGCAACTATTAAGATTTTTGTAATGACAACTCTTTTACGGCCCGTTTCAAAATACGGCCCGTAACAAATAGGTTATTGGTACGAGTACGAGTAGGTTATTGAAACGGGCCGTTAATGATTTTAGTCCTATTTAATTTATCTTGTACAAGAAATGCATATTTTGGCTTATTTGAGACGACATTCTCAGTATCCAGCGAATTTTTTTAAGTAAATAAAAAATAAAAATATATACAGCCGAACGTATAACCACCTCCTTTTTTGGAAGTCGGTTAAAAAAGTGCAGTTCTCATAGAAACAATGAGGCAAAATGACTCGTTGGCAAATCCTTTAATATATTGTTATGATTAAAAGTACCTAATAATTTACAAATTATGTAAGTATTAATTATAATATCTTACTGTACATATTATATGTATAGAGGTGTAGCTAAAACTTTCCATATTAGCAGACTTAAGTACCTATTAGCAAACATTAATGTCTTTTGATAAGTTTGATAAAGTTATTCCTACGTATGGGCGGCGTGGGCGACACAATTTAGAATCTTAGTTCAGTGTCTAATTTTATAAGTTGGTATAGTCATGAGCAATATCATAGATTTATATATGTCACCGTAAAATTGTAAAAACCATTAGATTGTAAAATAACTAACGAGATTGTAAAAATATGTCAAAAAATACATAAGATAAATACATACAGAGCTCCGTAGCCTAGTGGGTAGACCGTTTGCTTCGCACTCGAGAGAGTGCAGGTTCGAACCCCAGGTTGTCGCGTGTACCAATGAGACTTTTTCAGATGTCAAGTACCTACATTGTACGGACGCTCTAACGGTGAAGGAAAACATCTTGAGGAAATTAGAAACCCGCACATAGTTGGCCCCAGACTTATGGACCAGTTCATTCCTCTGGACTAGGCTGTCTATGTTGTGAGAATGCCGTATGTGCTTGGGCAACCATACATTTAAAAATCAACTGTCCCAGGCACTACTGTATTTCAAGAGCTCGGAGAATACTGTATAAATCATCCATTAACGGATGCAAAGGCTTAAGTTTTTATATATTTATAATTTAACGAAGAATAATGTGTTAAATTATAAGCAGCATATTCGCGTCGGAAGGCTATCAACATTTTACAATTTTACGGTGACATATACATCAAATAATTCAATAAAAAGCTCACGAAAAAAATATGTCGATATTATTAACCTATTATAAAAAAGAAATAAATCGTAAATATTCTAAATATTATGGTACCAAAGGGTTTCGGATATGTTGGAAAAATTAACAGTTCTAAAGAGACATTCCGGCTTCCTCCATTTTTGAAGCAAAATATTGACTAGGCGGATGTGTATTTCAAAATTAAGCTGATGTCAAAATGTTATAGAAACAATTTGGAAGTGTAAGAATTTCCCGCGTTCGGCTTAGCGAAGTTTAGCCGCGAAAATGACGCAAGTTGGAAGCTCATTGCTGCTAGGAATTAAGAGCGTGTATAACAGTAGCAATGTACAGCTGGAATTGCAATAAACATTCTAAGGTAACTTGAAACGGTTATGGCAGTTTTTTCTTCGCGAGGCTCGGATTGTATCTAGTCGGTGAAATTAAACAATTTTCTTTTCACTTGATTCTGTCCTTGCATCATTACATATTAGGAAGTCGTTACATTTGGCCGCCAAAATCCTTTACATTGGCAATTTTAATATATAAAACAATTACCAAAGATAAAATTAGGTTAGATGCGGGATGAGAAGTGTAATTAGATCTGGATTACAACAGTCATATATTGCAGGAGGCAGGGTAGGTACTGTGATAATTTTACTCATTTCAACTAATAAAAATAAATTGCGATTTAAATATCTCGTTGCGAGTTTCTTACTCCAGTTCTTCTAGCCGGGCTAGTTTCAGGACATGCATCATGATGACATCACAATATATAAACTATATGAGTTATTTGGTAACCTACATGGAAAATTAGTTTAAGTTAAAAATTAGAGAACGGCTGGACCGATTTGGCTAATTTTGATCGTTTCAGTTCAGGGAAGGTTTAAACGGTGAAAATATAAATGTATTTTAATACCAATGTCTCGCTAAAACTTAAGAAAGGTGCACCGATTTCGCTAATTTTGGTCTTAAAATAATCGTATCACTTCAGGGACGGTTTAAACGGTGAGTAATGGTATCTTTTTGAATATTTTGCTTAAAATGCTATAGATATGGTATATATAAGCCTTTTAAGCAAAATATTCCTAATGTATATTATAATGTTATGTTACACAGGTCTGTTTAAAATGAAACAGGTGTAAAACTCAATATAAAGTAATTCTCAAATAATGAAATGTGTAGTTTTAACTTTATTACATGTCATTTAATACAATTATTATTATTATTGTATGCTAATATATTATTGAGTAAAGCAGGAAACACCCCCTAATCCTATTTAAAGTTATTGACATTCACGTAAATGGGTTCAAACAGCTGTCATATTCCTTTGAAGACATAAGTACGGATATACAGCCTTTATACGGCTTGCCAATCGAACTGAATCGGGAGGAATATTCTAATCATTTAAAGCGATACCGACGCAATAATTTAGAGAGCGCGCCGTATGTCTCTTTCATCTTTATAGGGCGTTATGAAACTGTCAAACCTCCATTCATATTCAAATTGCTCGGCAATAACTCATGATGATATGGAGAGCTATAAAAATATCAAATACAGCACCGGCCAGGAGCCGAAGAGGGCATGCCTATATTCGTAATATTCCCTTTTTTATGTTCCATTTATACACGCCAAATATTATGCGTGTCTTCAAGCTCCTATTTAAAGCGAATTTTTATCATTAATATTTTAAACATGTCTTGTATTTGTTACTGTAGATCTTTAATATAATTCGCAGAAAAAAGGTTTAATATGTATTTTATTAAATTTTTTTAACATAGGAAAATAAATATATTTTATTTTAGAGTCCGTATTGTATGAAATGCATGCAAAATTGACACTGAATTGTAAATTTGACAACCAAAAATAACTTCAAACGTGAAACAACTCAGATAAAAAATCTGAAACAATTCATATCCTAATAGGTGTTATCTATTAGCATAAATTTTGTATTAGCATCTCGTCTGCAGATGAGAATTTGTCGGCTCACTTAAAGTCGAGTTAATAATCTTACTTTTAAAGCAGCTTACTGAAATTAACATAAAAGTAAGAGAAGACAAAGTTTGTCCGGGTTATAAATTGTAAACGGTTTTCTGGCTTTTTCTATAAAGTTCTGAAAAGTACTGTAAAATGTTATGTTATTTTAAACTAGCTAGTGGCTACAACTTCGTTTGCGTGGAACTTAGTTTTTAAATATAACTATTGATTTTTTGGTTTTTACCATATTATATACAATCATATTATGCATTTAGTGCAAAGCTGTTAATTTGAAATTACAAAGAGAATAATCGGAATCTCGGAAACAGCTGCAAGTTTTAAACTATTTTAAACTATATAATTATAATACATTTATAAACAAAATTACAGTACATAAGTCGTTTTAAAAATAATAATTCCATCCTTACGTAAAAGTTGTGATAAAATTATCTGGATAATTGCTTTTGTATCCAAACTCATTACTGCTTATTAAAATTCATCTATGTACAGTTCCCTTCATGAATAAAGTAATGTTGCGCAAATAGGATTTTACAAATGGAACCTTGTATGACTAACCTTATATTCAGGTATAACTATAACGTTATATTCAGGCTTTTTTTTTTATGAAATATGGGGGCAAACGAGCAAACGGGTCACCTGATGGAAAGCAACTTCCGTCGCCCATGGACACTCGCAGCATCAGAAGAGCTGCAAGGGCGTTGCCGGCCTTTTAAGAGGGAATAGGGTAATAGGGGAGGGTAGGGAAGGGAATAGAGTAGGGGATTGGGCCTCCGGTAAACTCACTCACTCGGCGAAACACAGCGCAAACGCTGCTTCACGCCGGTTTTCTGTGAGCCCGTGGTATTTCTCCGGCCGAGCCGGCCCATTCGTGCCGAAGCATGGCTCTACCACGTAAATATATACCAGGTATAATCATTATCATTAATATTAAAATTTATTTAGTAAAGTTCACTTATTTTTAGATCTTATAAGTTTTTTATACTCGCTTAAATACATCTGAGATTTTCCAAACTTTGATCAAATAAAGCATGCGATTTTAAATACATATGTAATAAAGAAGTATGTAAGTTCTGTAGATAACCTTTACAAATGGCGTAAAGAGTTAGTTAATTTTAGTAATTTTCAAAAACACAAGAGTTTAATCTTTCAAACTGCTCTTTTCGGCGTAAATTTACGTAACTCGACTACTTTATATATAGCAATCATTAAATTAATATCGAGCAACAAATCGAAACGAAAGAGCTCATTACTCCGTCATTTACCCACTAATTTAATGTCGTCGTCTGCTACATTTACATTGGCATTAATTGATGTTGCGTTCTGATTTAAAATTCAGTTTATGTTTGCGACATCAATAACCTCTACCCTTGTTTTAAAAATTGACGCCTTCATCGTTGTTGTAGGTGCCCTTTTTCCTGGCACTACTTCGACATGCCGAACACGTTAAGTATAACAAAGTGGAGAGTATTTTTAATCATCATTATTAGCGTATTATACGGCATCATCAATTGTGAGTCTTTCCCGACGAATGCTAAAACGTTCCCGCGGCACTCGCAAAAAATATCCGAAGAAATGTCGGCAATTTATTACGGTTGAGGAAGCGGTGGAAAAGGGAATTGAATCGGTTGATTGACGTCGATAATTATAATTGGGAATAAGTAAAGATTATTCCATGTCAGTAAAACAAAGAGTACTTTCGAAAGCCCTCAGTGAGTAATAAAATGGCCGAAACCTTCATTTAAAACTTTGAATTGTAAAGAAACGTTTAAAATCATTTTATTATTTTTGTAAAATGGTTCGCAACATTACGTTTCAATTATTTCATTGTCGTACTTATTATTTGCCATTGTGCTACATTAAAATAAAGTAGAATTGCTTTTACAATTTCATAATAAAAATAATTTCAACGTGGTAAAATGTGGTAAAATGGAACTTCGATGCGTAGGTGGCGTAGGCACTATTCGTATATTGTCCTAGTTTTCTAGCTTCTAAACTAAGCTTATATTTTCATGAATAAAAAAACAATTTTTCAGTTCGTAATTTTCTAGTAAAGTTGCACATTTAGTTTTCACTAATTCATAAAAAGGCTTATTTATTACGTTTAATCCTAATCCTTTTCTGTACTTTGAATTTAAAAATGTTTAATATGTGACTAAAACACAATAAAGTATTTATTTGTTAAAATGAATTATTATTATTGTAAATGAATTTATGTATAGGTTGGTGTAGTAGATGTAGATGTAGGTAATATTACCTACACCTACCACTACACTACAATCACTACGTATATACGTAGTGGTTGTAGTGTAGTGGTAGGTGTTAACAACTGTTCGCATAGAATCTGTACGTGTATTTTGGACAGAACAACGGCTGTCGGGATAAGTTTTATGAAATGATCATTCGTTATTCAGACACTATACTACTTAATACTCCTTCCTACTACTATTATAAATGTGAAGTTTATGGATGGATGATGGTTGAATCCAGGATGTATGGACTCTTTAAAACAAAAACTATTGATTGTTCCCGTGGGATACAGTATTTACGCAGACAGAGCTGCGGGTATAAGCTTAGTAATGTATAAAGTAACCTTCGTCCTCATTTGTCACGTAATCGACTTTTCTAACAATTTTCAACTTTTATGAATTTTTGGACCGTTTTGTTACCAGGCGCGCAGAATTTCCAACACACTTTAGGATTATTAATATGATGATGTCGCATATTATTATTATTTGGAAAAATACAACGTGGGCAGTTACAAAAGCTTATAAGTCGAAGAATATAATAATATTAACTCTCTAATTCAGTTTATGTAAACGGATATTGATAAATATATTTAATTATACCGGTTACCAGCTAGGCTGTTATTGTAAGTTGTTCGAAGTATTCACAAAGGACTATTGTTACATTATTTCAGTTGTTTTCAATTAACGTTGAAATAAGACGCCGTTAATGAAAGTGTCGTTTGAAATAGACGCCGGTCCTCAGTCTCTCCTTGTCCGCGTCTTTCTCTCGTTCTAGTTGGCACTCCGATGTAGATCAATTCGTTTTTAATCGTCTGCACTGGTTGCCACGATATCACTCGAGACACGCCCGAAAATATATTGTAATACTTCTCAGAAAAACAACCAGTAACAGTAGAATAGCACTTTATTTATTCCAACATCACTTTTTATCCAACCAGTAATAACAAAAACCAATCCTTATAAAACACAATCAGTAGATACTTATGGACCTTAGATTCGGACTCACACGACTGTGTCGTACCACTGCCAGAGACCGATTCCCCAGTCCACCCGACTGATCCCGGTAAATGCCCTCCTATCCCCACTTATTCTTTAGTTTCTCAGTGTGGCCAGTGCAAGAAATTAAAAATACCAAAATTACTGTAAACAAATGTGGGCAAAGTAAAGGAAACCTTACAATATTAGTACGTTGTTTTTAAACAACTATTTTTTAACGTGAGCAATAATTTAAATACTATTAAAATGATAATATCAAACAAAATATTATGTACTATGAAATTAAATAATGCATGTGAAATTGTGATATTAATTTGTTTTCCAGTCACATTTATAATTCACGAATTGTGTGCATTAAGGCTGCTACACAACTGACGTTTTACCGTAACGATGTAACGGTATATCTATACTAATATAATAAAGAGAAAAAGTTTGTTTGTTTGTTTGCATTGAATAGGCTCCGAAACTACTGGATTGATGTTTGGCACATATGTAGAGTAGACCACGTGAAAGGACATGTGCCTACTTTTTATTACGGAAAAATATATGGTTACCGCGAAATTAACTTTTGCGCGCACGAAGTCGCGGGCAACATCTAGTATATAACATCTATCACACGGTCGATGAAACTATGCAGTGTGCTGTGTGCGAGATTTTGTCACTGGTCGCCGTGAAGAAGTTAACTACAATTTGTATGACATCGAAACAACGCCCCTAGTGGCAAGCAATGGTAACTAATTCGATGCCATACAAATTGTAGTTAACTTCTTCACGGTGAGTAGTGACAAAAACTCGCACACAGCACACTGTTTTATCGATCGTGTGTATGACAAATCGTTACGATAATTCGCTATGATTTGCTATACACACGAGCGATAAAACTGCACAGTTCGGCTTACACCGTTATATCGTTACGACTGTTTGTTAGCAGACATAATTCGGGTAGCATAGTAAATTGAAATTTGATTACACCATAATATGAAATTTGTACATTTTTTATCCTACTAATATTGTATAGTTTATGAGGTTGGCTGTATGATATGATGAGTATGGATGGATGTATTTATGGATAGATATTTGTTACTCTTTAACGCAGAAACTACTGAACGGATTTCGATGAAATTTCGTATCGTAGTAGTTTAGGATCTGGAATAATTTATTTTTATTTTATTTTATTTTATTTTATTTGGGTGGCTTACAGCTATCAATAATACAGTATACTATAAAATAGCACATAGAAAGCCAATTACAAGCCTCCACATATTACCACATAACTAATTACAATGAAAATTGGTAATAAGGTTAGTAAATTTCTTATCTACACTAATATTATAAAGAGGAAAACTTTGTTTGTATGTTTGTTTGTTTGTTTGTTTGTTTGTTTGTTTGTTTGTTTGTTTGTAATGAATAGGCTCAAAAAGTACTGGACCGATTTCAAAAATTCTTTCACCTTTCGAAAGCTACATTATCCACGAGTAACATAGGCTAAATTTTATTTTGGAAAAAAATAGGGTTCCGTAAGATATTTGGGTTTTTTGGCCACAAGGTGTAAAAAATCAACCAGAAAAGTTACTTATTTTGCGTACGCTGCCTAAACTATAAAAGATAGAACCATATAATGTTCCAATTAATTGTAGATCTTATAAATATCTACAAAAAAGTCCGCGACACACTATACCTATCTATGTCGAGTGAGGCACAACAACCATTTTTTTTATTTAGAAATCTTGATTTTTTTTTGGACTACATTTAAACGCGTTTATTTTACTCATGCTATTAATCCTTATCAAAATAAATTATTTCATCACTAAGTACAGTTTATGTAGATAATATTTGGTCTTTGAATGATTAAAATTGGATGTTTGGTTTTGAAGTTATGGCGAAATTAAAATATTACGATTTCTGCTGTTGCGTAGTGGGTGTCACCGAGGCGCGTGCGGACTGCGGGATACTTTAAATCTATGAGTAAATTTTTTGTTTTGTGTTCGTTGTAACTATGATGGATAGATACTTGAATACCTATTTATTTAGTGTTTGTTGTATTGTTAGTCCTGAATAGTATAGGTATTTCATACGATAAAAGTATACCCAACTACTTATTTCATTGAGTTTTAGTAGGTACCTATATTAATTTGTTTCTGTTTGTTTTGACTAAATTTCGCCCGTTTTGTTAGAGGTTTAAAGACATTCTGTAGTATTAGTATCAGTATTGTACCCGTGCGAAGCCGGGGCGGGTCGCTAGTGTACTATATTATGAGCAAAATAAATTAAGAATTATAATGACACTAACTACTGAAGTGCATAAAGTAACAAAATTAAATAATAAAGATACTACGAATTGAGTAAAAAAAGTAGGTATTGAGCTAGTAGGAGAGTCATAATATCAACTATTTTCACTTTGGTATTGTTTGAGGATAGTGGTATTGATAGATGCTAGGCTGCTAGTGAACAAGTCAATATTTGGATTTGACTTGACGAGCTGATTAAATGATTTTGATGATCTAGGTATGAAGGAATTTTGTCGATACGTTGTGCGTGCATAAGGAATGTGAAGAATATTTCTAATTCGAGAATGACGCGATGGCACATTTAATTTCAGTTTAGTTAAAAGATCGGAACAGTCTAACTTTGATTGAGCTAGTTTCATTAGGAAGCGAACATCAGCGATATTACGCCTAGTTGTAAGTGGTAGAAGATGAAACCGGTTACATCGTTCATTGTAGCTAAGGTAGGGAATCTTGAATTTAAAGTTAAGGTACCTTGTAAATTTTTTTTGAATTTTCTCGATTCTATTTATATAAGTTGCAAAGAAAGGATTCCAGACTTGACTACCATATTCCAGATGACTACGGACGTAGGCACAATACAGGACTTTTAGTGTTTTCATTTTATTAAAATAGTTGGTGTTACGGATTATGAAACCCATGGCTTTGACTGATTTGGTGATTATATGATCTATGTGAGATTCAAATGTAAGCTTGTTATCTATTAGAATCCCCAGGTCTCTAATGGTGGAGACGCGAGATAAAAGTTTAGTCGCGATAGAGTAATCGTAAGTAAGGGGGTGGTTTTTACGACTAAATGAGATAACATTGCACTTATCTATGTTGAGGTCGAGCTTGTTACGTAGGCAATAGTTTGCTAAGCGAGTTAAGTCCTCCTGGAGTAAAGACGCATCGGACAGGTTCTTAATAGGTCGAAAAATTTTCATATCATCAGCAAACATCAAAAATTTTGAAAATTTAAAGCAATTGCCAATGTCGTAGATAAACAAAATGAAGAGAAGTGGCCCTAAAAGAGAGCCTTGTGGGACACCGGAGGGAATGGGTATCCATGAAGACATGAATCCATTCAATACGACTGATTGAGATCTATTTTGTACGTACGAGGAGAACCACCTTAAGAGGTCTCCCCTTATGCCTAGTTCGAAGAGTTTGTTAAGGAGTATAATGTGATCGATCCGGTCGAAAGCTTTACTGTAGTCAGTATACACTGCATCGACTTGGAAACCATCATCCATCTGCTTTGAAACGAAATCAGTGAACATAATGAGGTTGGATGTGGTAGACCTACCTTTTAAAAAACCGTATTGTTGTAGGGCAAAGCTAGGTCGAAGGCAACAGTACAGCTGGTTGTATACTATTCGTTCAAAGACCTTAACCAACAGACAAAGTTTAGAAATTGGTCTATAATTTTCAACTTTGTCTTTAGCCCCTTTCTTGTGTATGGGAGATATAAAAGCAGATTTCCATAGTGATGGCACGTAGCCCTCTGATATAGATCTTTGAAAGAGCAATGAGACTGGTATAGCGAGTTCATCAGCACATTTGACAATAAATATCGCAGGTAGACCATCTGGGCCTGCAGATTTGTTAAGGTCTAGAGATTTTAAATGCTTGCTCACTGTCGATATGTCAACCTCGATGTTATTAATGTGGCAGTTAGTAGTCTCGCTTGATACGACGTCGTTGGTCTGTGATGATGAGGCACCAAGAAACGTAGTATTAATACACACTCTACTTGTTACCCCTAAAAAGTAAAACTTTCCCCTGGGATACGCTTTACTATATTTACGCGGGTGAAGCCGCGGGAAAAAACTAGTTATTCTTATGTAGGTGATAACAGTCAATCATTGGAATCTTACAGCCAATTTGTCCAAAATAAACTAATGTTATTCAGTGCTCATCGTGACCACCAAATTCGATGGTAACATAATATTGCTAAGTAATATTGTTACTTCATACAATCTAGAAAAATGGAGACTAGATATATGGACCACTATATATTGAAAATAAAAGTGTCCAGTAAAGTGTATCCCACCAAAAACATTTTCATGTAAAGTGATGCCAAGACGATACCATATAACTCGCACTCTCAAAAATCTATTAGATCTCATGTGAAACCAAGCTACTGACTCTACCAAACTTCTAACTCTACACGCCCTAACTCTAAAAGCCTAACTCCACAAACTCTATACTTTAGTCAAATTATGTGGCTTGGCGTTTGTACAAGAATAGTATAACAGAAAAACAGTCCGTAAAATTTTCACCTTACACCTTTTTTTTTTTATGAAATATGGGGGCAAACGAGCAAACGGGTCACCTGATGGAAAGCAATTTCCGTCGCCCATGGACACTCGCAGCATCAGAAGAGCTGCAAGTGCGTTGCCGGCCTTTTAAGAGGGAATAGGGTAATAGGGGAGGGTAGGGAAGGGAATAGGGTAGGGGATTGGGTCTCCGGTAAACTCACTCACTTGGCGAAACACAGCGCAAACGCTGTTTCACGCCGGTTTTCTGTGAGCCCGTGGTATTTCTCCGGTCGAGCCGGCCCATTCGTGCCGAAGCATGGCTCTACCACGTATAAAATATCCTAAGCGAATTTATCGAAATGGCCAGGCCACATATTTTGACTAAGGTGTAGAGTTTGTGAAGTTAGGCTTTTAGAATTATGGCGTGTAGTTAGAAGTTTGGTAGAGTCAGTAGCTTGGTTTCACATGAGATCTAATAGATTTTTGAGAGTGCGAGTTATATGGTATCGTCTTGGCATCACTTTACATGAAAATGTTTTTGGTGGGATTTCACTTCTTTTTGAAAGACAATTTTTAGACCTCTAGAGTTAACATTTACATAGTACGTCTCTTACAAATTTTCATCCCCTAGTTTAAGGGGTTGGAGGATAAAAGTACCAAGTTTGTCAATTTTTATGTTGGTTATGTGCTAAAACTAGCTTAAATACCAAATTTCAGTTTCTATAACATCCGGAAGTACCCTATAATTTTGTTGATCATCAGTGAGTCAGTGACGAAATCAGTGGTTTTTAGATATCAATAAAATCTTAATTATTAGACGTATATAATCAAAACTATACATGTTTCATTAGTCCGCTACTGGGAGCATATTCTGAAAATTTTGTTTTACTGGTATAATCTAAACCCAAGTTATGAGGGTTCAAAATATCGACGAAACGCTTCGAGAAAAGGTAGTCTGGTAGTGCCCTTGTGCTTTGCTTAGCTCGTCTTGGCGGGGCACTACCGTGCTCCCAGATTAAATTGGATCCGTTACTGTCGCAAGAGTAAAACATTTTTAAGGTAATTGTGGCGGTTCTCCTGCAAAACATAAAATTGCTTAGAGAGCTATTGGTTAATCTAGTATCAAAAAGTATGATAACATTTTCAGCGACTCGAGCGCCTATTTTCTATAATTTTAAGGACACTTTTTGATACCATACGGAGATTGTCCTCCTTATCTATGGTCTAACGGACATCGACCACTAACATCCCCACTTCTGGGACTCCTCAATGTGAGTAGCATAAGACTGTATGGCTTTCGTGTAACCCCTTGTCCACTTCATCTTCGCAGTTACGCAGGTATCCCCAGAATATTTCCTATACCTACCGTTAAAGCTTTAGTAATGTACTAGGAAAAAATTATTGATCGCGACTCACGTCACATCCCGGGATCGAACTACACTCTCTTGCGTGCTACCCAAGTCCACCACTGGGCCACGCTAGCCGGAATAAGTAATGATCCAATCTAGCACACAACGCAGAAATGAGTGATAGGTCCGACCCGGATTTTAATCGTTGTGAATCAACAAACGCGAGCCCGCTGGGAGCCGTCAATCTTATCGAAATATGTCAGGTAGCGAGCGGCCACATATTTTTAATCTACATACATGGAACAATTTCATGATATATTTAATTATTTATACATACTCTATATTTTTATAATCGTATAATATTTAAGAAAATGTATTATAATAATTATAATAAACTTTGCTACATTATTACAAATTATCGATAAACAATAACGATAAGGTACCTAAGTAGGTACCTAAAAAATAAACGGACATTTCTAGTCTAAGCATTTATTTATCTACTACCAGTAACACAGCCTTTATCTACTACTTTATCTTACTATACTTTTTTAAGGACAATGCCGTAATTAAAATAATTAAGTTCTTCTGTGTTCCTGGGTCATTACATATGTGTATAATATAATAAAAATCTTAAATATACGCATAGCATAAAAGTATTAAATATACTTCCCGTTGTCTGGTACCTGTAACACAAGTTCTTCGGATACTTAGCATGGGGCCAGATTGACGTGGTGTGAAGCATCCATAGATATTATTATTATCGAAATTATTACTCAGTATAGGTTTATTATATCAATCGAACACGACCTTTGTGATGAGTGAGCTACCGTCTTCGATCGACAGCTGCGGTTTCAGCGCCCACCTTACATTGCCCAAACGGCGGTCGTGTAGCTACCCGGCAAGATTAACCTCAAGTCAATAATAACCCGTCCCAAAATATAATCTTATGGCGATAAATTCCATAATGTATATAAAAAGACGGCAAGTCAATGTCTATACTTCACAGAATAACTATATTAAAAATAAATGATAAAACGCTACACAATAACGGCTGCCTGTCTATTGCAAATATAATGTATCTGAAAATCAATTACGGATACCTCGAGCACATGATTCATTGCTTGTATAAAGATGTTTTATACAAGTTTACGCAAAAAAATAATTGTCATATTCAAAGTAAAAAATCATCTCATGTATACCGGGTGACTCTCCGCAAAACGCAAACTCGCCCATATAAAGAAAACATTTTTTTTCTAGTATGACAATTATTTTTCTGCTTAAATGTCTTTACATAAGCAATGAATCATATGCCCAAAATATCCATAATTTATTTTACCGAACGTTATATCTGGGGGCACGGTAGTGCCCCCATGCCAAGACGTCAAGCTAAGCGCAAGGGCACTACCAAACCACCTTTTCTCGAAGCGTTTCGTCGATTTTTAGAACACTCATAACTTGAGTTTGGATTGTATTAGATAAATGAAACTTTCAAGATTTGTTCCCATCAGCGGTCTCATTAAACATGTAAAGTTTCGATTACCTACGTCTTATACTTTAGATTTTATTGATATCTAAAAACCCCTGATTCCGTCACTGACTCACTGATGATCAACAAAATTATATCGTACTTCCGGATGTTCTCGAAAGCTGATATTTGTTACGTAAGATTGTATTAGTACACAACCAACATAAAAATTCTCAAAATTGGAACTTTCATCTTCCAACCCCTTAAACAAGGGAGTTAAAGTTAATTATCTGTGAAAGCGCCATCTATCGCGTTATTATAAACTATATACGTTATGTCGTCGTTCATCGCTAGGCTTGTAAACTAATTGACTAATATTGATTGAAATAATTATTTCCCGAATATTCTAAATTTGAACGGAAAATTTAACATATATGCAACATTCATTTAATTATGTTAAGAATTATGAAGGTAAGAAGTCTATATAAACTTTTATCCTTCAACCCCTTAAAGTACAGGATGGAAGTTTCTATAATATTACCACAAATTTAGCTAGAGGCCTGAAAATTGTTGTTGTTATTAGGGATCCGATAATAACAATAAAATTTAATAAAATAACCATGTACCTACCTATCCCTTTACTAACAACAAAAAACACAATATATTTTTTAATCTTTATCGACATATTTTATTGCACTTGTTAATGTTACCCGTATGTATTTTCCGTTTAAATTACTAAAGAATATTTGGGAAATAATTAGGTATTTAAATATTACGTCAATTAGATTCCAATTCAAGCGGCGAACAAACACATAACTAACATAATTCATAATGTACGAGATAGATGTCACTTTTACACAAAACTATAAAAATATTATGATTTATCATTAAAACGATTAATAATAATTAACTGAACGGAATGAAATAATAAAAAAAACTATGTATCAAATTACACTTAGGTACATACTTTTTAGTATGATCAAAATATTTACAGTATCCGAGTAACTTAGAATATAGATAATAAAATCTAGTAAAAGCGCCACCTAGCATAGCTTATAAACAATAATCAATTATAAATGGGCATTCAAGTAGTACTTACTGCTACCGACAGATGTCAGTGCTTCGACTCCTAACAGTGTTCTTTATTACATACGTCGACATCATAGAACGTGAGTAAAATTTTTTACCCTGAAAGATTCGGATAGTTGTTTGTAGTAACTAGTACCTGGGAGACGGGAGTCATGCTCAGGAGTAGGGGATCGAAAACCGGCCATATTTAAAAAAACCGGGTTTTTCGGTCCTAGTCATCTTCAAAACCGGGTACCCGGGTTTTTTCGGGTATTTCGGGTTTTTTGTTGATTTTGTAGAATTTTGTTAGGAATGTCCTAAAATTTACTTTTATCAGCTGCTTTCTGTTGTTAGAACGTACTAATACTGGTAAAATGTGATCTCACCATAAACATTTTCATGTAAAGTAATTAACTTCACAAACTCTCCACACCTTAGTCAAAATACGTTGCCTGACGAAATGTCCAAGCCACATAATTTGACTAAAGTGTAGAGTTTGTAAAGTTAGGCTTGTAGAGTTAAGGCGTGAAGGGAATCCTCTGCCTTCTTGAAGGTGTGCAGGTCCTAATAGTCCGGAAATACTGTTGGCGACAGTTTGTTCCAGAGTTTTTCAGTGCGCGGCAGAAAGCTTCGGGTAAAGCGCACGGTGGAGGACTGCCACTCATCAAGGTGATGAGGATGATAAATATTATGTCGCATGGAACGGTGGCGAAAAGTTGCAGCAGGTATAAGTCCGAACAATTCCTCGGAGCACTCCCAGTAATATAACTGATATAGGAGCCACATCGATGCTCATCTCTACGTAGCTCTAAGGAGTAAAGCCTGTTTGAAATACTATGGCAGTCGACAATTCGAGCGGCCCTTCTTTGGATTCGATCCAGAGGGAGAAGCTGGTACTTTGGCGCTCCTGCCCAGATATGAGAACAATTATATTCCATGTGAGGCCGAACCTGCGGCTTATAGAGTTGTAGGAGGACTGAACTACTGCTTTGACCTGTTCAGAACACGAAGCTTGTTAGAGGCTAACTTGGCCTTGCCCTCCAGATGTTATCAGAACTAGACCTCTATCGATATGCTAACACCAATTATTCTAATTTCCAATGTTGGAGGAGACAGTTTTCAAAACGAGGACATACGACCATCGGTAACTTATTAGCGATGGACGCGCAAACTTGTATCTTAGAGGTGTTGAATTGGACTAAGTTAAGTCTACCCCATTCAGAGATCTTCTTCAATGAAATCTTAATTTGAGAGACAAGTTCGTTTCGACTGACCTCAATGACGTTTTGCTGAGAGATGTTCGGGCGACCTGTATAATATAAGGCATTACCCGTACTGTCGTCATCACATATTATCATTGATATGCAGTATTAACACAGAACAGGGCAGGCGATAGCACACCAAAGCTCTCTACCAAGATGCCAGGACTGTGCCATAAGATCAGGTGAGCCGAAAAAGATGCGTTAAGACCGGTGCCAACTCTGGAGCACATATTTTCAACACAATGGGACGGATACCGTTAGGCCCACTCGACTTTTGGGTATTATGGGAACGGAGAGCAATTCGCACTGAGCGCTGATGGAACCGAATATTATATTTTACCAAGTTATGAAGGTCCAAAAATCGACGAATCGCTTCGAGAAAAGGTAGTCTGGTAGTGCCCTTGCTCTTCGCTCACTCGTCCTGGCGGGGCGGGGGCACTACCGTACCCCCAAATGTACTACATACAACATGAAAACATTATAACTATTATTCTAAAATTCTACATTGACAATCACAAGCCACTATAACGTTCGGTTTGTGACTGTAACTGTTATAAACTGTTGTAGAATTTCATAATGAAAAAAAGCTCGAAAAAATCCGAAAACCGGTTTTCAGTATTTTGAAAACCGGGTTTTTTTGTAGGCCTGAAAACCCGGGAAAACCCGGTTTTTCGGTTTCGGGTAAAACCGGTCTCGACGCCCTACTCAGGAGTGACCCGGGAGATTGAGCTTTGCTCGGATTTTAAACAATAGTACGGAAGAAGAAAAAATTATAAAAGGAATAACCTAACCAACAGCATGTCAGTACATGTCTAAGGAGGGTTCCGTAACTATAAACGCGTATATTTAATAATAATAATAATATAATAATATCTATGGACGATTCACACCACGTCAATCTGATCCAGTGGTAAGTTCTCGAAGAACTTGTGTTACGGGTACCAGACAACGGAAATATAATTATTATTGTAATACTTTTATATTATACATATATATTTAAGATTTTTATTATATTACACACATATTTAATACACATCCATGACCCAGGGACACAGAAAAACTTTTTGTTCCTTCGGCGGGATTTGAACCCGCGCCCCCCGGCTTGAGCACCAACACGCTCAACCAACTGAGCCACAGAGGTCGTCGATTTACTAAATATTTGTTTAAATTACTATAAATATTTATTTAAATTACTTCAAAAGCTATTGTCCGATTAGTTCAAATAATTTTCCGAAAGAATAAGTAACGACCACTGTGGCGCAGTGGTGAGCGCGTTAGCACTCAAGCCGGAGGTCGCGGGTTCGAATCCCGCCAGGGAACAAAAAAGTCTTATTATTTAGTATGATGCAAAGGGAGGGGAGGGGGCGGGGTGACTTGTAAACCACTTTGGATGCCAGTTACTCCAAATTGTTGACTTTGTAAAAAAGTAATGTATGAAACCTTGCCTTTATTTTAAAAGACCTATTCAACGATACCCCTCACATTAATGGCTTACAATGAAAAAATATTTTTCATCCCCACTTCACATGTATGAAGCCCCTGAAATATAAAATAAGTATTTTATGATGCCAAAACTGACATTTAAGTTACATATTACATAACTGTTCCAAATTTCATCAATTTATATTCATAACTAGCTGTTGCCCACGGTTCCGCTCGCGTAAATACCGTATCCCACTTTTTCAGAATAAAAAATTGCCTATGTTCTAATCCAGAGCCTAAACTAAGTACTACCGTATAGTGCGATTCAAATGAGAATAGGATCGAGTCGGCGCCATATTGTGACGTCATAGCTGTCAATTTTACCCAATTGGGTACCTAATTAGGTAGGGTGGGCAAAAAAAGTTTTTTTCTTTTAATATAATTATATTAAAAGAAAAATACTTTTTTCACTCAATTTTGTTAATAAATAATTATTTATTAACAAAATTGAGTGAAAAAATGTAATCTGAATGTAGCTCTTCAATTTCGCTCATCTCTGTATTACTGTCCGAGTAGTCATCGTCATCTATGTAACACAGCCCCTCGTTTACTCATTTTCGAGCAAAATGAGTATGACAATAATAAAAACAGTATAATTTTGGCAAGTTGCCTTGCACCAACAATGAAAAACAAAATGTTAATTTATGATTTTAAAAACGAATTATGAATATGTATTATTATAGTTAAATGTTTAGATAATTTAACGTTATTATTTAAATTTGATGTAAGACTATTATTCCTCTTCTTTTATTTATGGCAATCGCGGTTGCAAAGGTTTTGCACCATTCTGCTAGTGTCGAGTATTTATATAATTATTTCGACTATTATTATTGGCAAATAAGTTTTTCTGCTAACCATACTTTTCAAGTGACATTTGACAGATAGAGGTCATTGACGTTCCTATTCTCATTTGAATCGCATTATATCAAATTTCATCGAAATCCGTTCAGTAGTTTTTCGTGAAAGAGTTACAAACATCCATCCATTCTCACAAACATTCACATTTGTAATATTAGTAGGATAACAGAAGCTGAAACAACGGACAGACGGACACAGTAAATTTATAAGGTTTCCTCGAGTATTACGAAACCTTATTACATAGAATAATAAAAAATATAGAATTAAAAAAAAAACGCCTGACTGGGATTCGAACCCGCGACCATCAGTTTGCCATTAACGCAAAGTCTGTCGCTTAGTAGAGAAATACTGAAAGCCGTTTCCGAGAATCTCAATTCATATTTACAAGATTTGCTTGTTCGAAGTACTATCAGATAATGAAAATTTGTATTGTAACTTGTATTACGTACGTTGCAATATATTAAAGTTATAACCTAACCGAGAGCATGTCAGGACATGTCTAAGGAGGGTTCCGTAACTATAAACGCGCAATATCCTTTTTTTTAAATTACTCCAAAAGAAAAGTAACTGTCCGATTTGGTTCACAATAATTTCCCTAAAGAGTTTTTAGCATGTTTCTATCTCATATAGTTTAAAAATGCTAGGGGGGGACCAACTTACAAACTACTTTGGAGGCCGATTACTCGAAAATGGTCAACTTTATAAAAAAGTAACGTATGAAACCTTGCCTTTATTTTAAAATACCTATTTTACGATACCCCACACAATGGGGTAGAGTAAAAAAATATTTTTCATCTCCACTTCACATGTATGGAGAGCCACCCTTAAAATATAAAATTATTATTTTTTTATAATCCCAAAACCGTGATCTATACACAATCTATAACTGTACCAAATTTCATTAATTTATATTCATAATTACAGGAGCTAGAGGCGCAGACAGACAGACAGATGGACAGAGTGAAACTATAAGGGTTCCTTAAGTACTACGGAACCCTAAAAAAGGCAAAGAGAGAGTGGGCAGAAAAAAGCGTCTCTGTTGTGAAAGAAATACACCCAAAAAAGAAAAAGAAAATAACAATTCTGTTATAAACACTTACAAAAAGAAGTGAAATCCCACCAAAAACATTTTCATGTAAAATAATTATGCCAAGACGAGGGTAAGAAGCTTGGTTTTACATGAGATTTCATAACTTTTTGACAGTGTTAGTCATATGGTATCGTCTTGGCATAATTTTTTTACATGAAAATGTTTTTGGTGGGATCCCAACTAACATTTTGGCGCTAAGGGAAACCATTTTTGACACTTAAAGTATTATAAACGACATAATATAAGAGCTCTGACAATAGCTTTGGACTTTACTGCGGCGTTAGGAATAAATAATTAAAGTTTCAAGAGGCATAATAGAAATAAAGGAAAAATATATAACTTAAGGTGCTAACTTGGAGTTTGTCAGAACTTTTGTATAACTTACTCTTACATCTTTAGGAAACGTAAAACACTAGCACCAATTGTAAGGTGTCTGCTAATACTTACAAACGGTTAAAGTTCTTAAATGGAGTTAGTCAATACCTTGTACTACCTAACGAGTTCTATGGAGCCCTAAGAGCTAAAAGAAAGTTATAGTAGTGATAACTATTTGTATTATAGATCTATAGAAGTTAAAGAAGTGATAACTATAGGTATTATAGAGCTAGATGCTGCAAGTGTCAGAAACCACCTTTAAATCATTACAGGTTGTATAATAGGATTTACTCCCACATTATAAAAGTCCAAGTGGCATTAAAAAGCTAGGTATAGTCTTTTTAACACTGCGTTAGGAACTCAGATCAAATAAAAAGTATAGATGGACTTCTACGAACAACACAGTGAAGCCGGTTTTTTATGCATTGTGTGCGTGAGCCGGTGTTGCCATACTAAATTTTCATTACCATATTATGTTGGCTAAACTTTCGAAAAACATCCCACATTTGTACTATTTATTGGTTTATGGTAATTTTACCGCTTAAAGTTCTTTTACTGTCGCAGTAATTTCGCAAATTTTCAAAATTATAAGATCCGTAGTTTTCGAGATAACAATATAATAAATTTTCTAAAATTGTATAGGAATTCGGCCATGTTAACGTTTCTGTGACATTTATGTTTCGTTTTCCATAGCTTTATGTCAAAAAACTTTGCAGAGCTCTATTTTACGTAAAAGTTGTAACACGGCCTCACAAAAACCTGGCGCGAAATAACGTTGTCACAACTCTCCCCAACTATGGAATTCTAAAAATGGGTTTGATTAGAACATTTTTATTGCGTTTAAAACGTCTTTAACTATGAAAAAAAAAACAGAAAGTGATAATTCTGTTTATTATTTATTTATAGATAAATTTAGATAAAGGATAGGTAAAGATGAAAAGTTTCGATTTAGGTGTACCAATAATATTATGGTAAGTAATAGGGTAGTTAATATACGGTCACCAACAAGTCAGTGTACCACTTGCCTATTATTTTTTTTTGGTAGCATAATATGCTTGTGTTATTTCAGGAAAAATCTAAATCATTATATATTATTATCATATATAAATTTCAAGGAGTTCCCTCGATTCCTCATGGATGCCCCATCATCAAGTTTCCACTTTAGTGACTAAAATACCAATTTCGAATTTATACCCTTTACAGCAATAAAATAATTTTGCTAATAGGTCCATAAACGACAGAGTAATATTCAAAGATCTCCGTGTTGGTGTAAAATACTATAAGAAGTACCTTTTATATCATCAAAATGTGATGATGTATGGTGTGATTGTGGTGGTGATGATGATGATTTATTGACATGGTGGCATATGCTTGCAGTTCTTTAAATAACGCCGAAATCCCCAAACATGTCTATAAGGAGTCAGGAGTTCTGTTCTGCACTTTTGGATCCAGAGTATAACTTGGAGCAAAATCTTACTTTTTGGTAGCATATGCTTAGACTACTTCAGAAAAAGTCGAAATCACCATAAATTTCCATAAAAATTCCTCATGGATCCCATCATCAGGTCACCACTTTTTTGAAAACCGGACCAACTTGGGATTATACCCTTTATATCAAAAAAAGAATTTTGAAAATCAGTCCACAGACGGCGGAATTATCGTTCCCGATATTTTCCGTATACCGAATATAGGGGCATTTACCTTAAATTGCTTCAAACTTCAAAACTTCCTAATTAAAAAATAAAAACACAGTCTGACTCTCTACTTCATAATTTTGTTAAGAATTTGCCTACAAATTACTTACCTTATTTTAGGCTATTGAGAATATGAAATCCTGGCAACACTCTCTCGATCCGCCATTATGAAATTGTCATTATTTGTTTCGAGTAACCTCTAAATTGTGATAAATTATCTTAAACAAACTACAGTTTTGTGTGTACTTACTTATGGAATGTTATTCCCTGACACTTTTTGTTCGCCTTCGTACAGTTTTCACACAACTTAATAGCGCAGGACGGCATTTTTGTGGCAAAATCACTGCACGACGACTCGTTCGATACTGACGAAAAGTAGCGTACTTTTTTTGCATGAGTGTGCGTGACCGCGTGTGTTTACACAAAGTAGCGTAGTTTTTGAGGCTTCAGTTGAAACAAGCGCCATGCGCAATCTAGTTTTTTATTTGATCTGAGGTTAGGAATAAAAGAGTTATCAGGAACCTTAGGTAATGTAGATATTAAGTAAATTTATGGTCAAAATATTATTTTCCGACTTATTGATTTACCTTATTTACTGTTTTCAATTAAAATATACATAGACGTACTGAGAATTGTTATTTACAACCACAACTAAAATAAAAAAAAATGCCGTGGCAGTGATTTATTTTACCTAATAATATGAAATGTTGTTTATTTTTGAGGCGCTTCAAAATTGAATGAAAACTAGTATATATTATCACAGATTACTTATCACCGCAAGGAGAATTCATAATTATGAAACCGATAATGTATAAAATTATTAATTGATGTCGGCCATGATTGTCGGCCATGAATATGCGCACTGCTATTATATTTTATAATTTTTATTACTACTTATTATGCACAATATACAATCGAGCTATAAATAGTATCGTAGGAGCACTCATATGTTGTTAAAAAAGCTAATTGAGTGAATTTTATAAATTATTTATTACTAAAGGGTGCAGTTGTAACCTGTGTATAGCTTATAATACACCTAAAATGGTGAATACTACTTAAATAGCACTATTGTAACTCTTTATTCCCACCTTTTTATCACTTTTCTACAACTATTATGTCACTTTAAGCTCTAAAATTGTGGGCCCAATCCAGGATTATAAGATAGTTATAGCGCGCTATACCACTAGTTGTTAGACCTTTTATAGAACCTTAGGTTTTTAAGTTACTTACTCTTAAGTAGCTCATTTAGCGCTTATTCTTATTACCAAAATGTTAGTTGGGATAGTAAAATTTAACAAATCAACAGTTTAGCACTAAATCCATAATATAATAGTACTAGCATTAATTGTCCGCGGCTTCGCTCACGTGAAATTAGGTTTTTAGCTTTCATCCCCTATTTTACCCCTTGGGGGTTGAATTTTGTAAAATTCTTCCTTAGTATGCCATACGAGAAAGACGTATGCAAAATTTAAAATTTCTAGCTTTTAGGGTTTGGCATGTGCGTTCAGACATCAGTCAATCAGCTTTGTCTTTTTAACCGACTTCCAAAAAAAGGAGGCGGTTATACGTTCGGCTGTATATATTTTGTTTTTTTTTTTTTTTTTTTTTTTGTATGTTCGCGGATAACTCCGCCGTCTGTTGGCCGATTTTCAAAATTCTTTTTTTGATGTAAAAGGTATAGTCCGAAGTTGGTCCCATTTTCAGAAAATTGGTGACCTGATGATGGGATCTATGAGGAAACGAGGGAACTCCTCAAAATTTATATGGACACATATGGTGATTTCGACTTTTTCTGAAGTAGTCCAAGCATATGCTACCAAAAAGTAAGATTTTGCTCCAAGGTATACCCTGGATCCAAAAGTACAGAACAGAACTCCTGACTCCTTATAGATACATGTTTGAGGATTTTGGCGTTGTTTAAAGAACTTCAAGCATATGCCACTTTGTCAATTAGAGTAATCATCATCATCACCACCACTATCACAGCATACATCATCACATTATGATGATAAAGAAGGTACTTCTCATAGTATTTTACACTAACACGGAGATCTTTGAACATTACTCTGCCGTTTATGGACCTATTTGCAAAATTCTTTTGTTGTTGTAAATGGTTTAATTCGAAATTGGCCCTTTAGTCACTAAAGTGTAAACGTGATGATGCGATCCATGAGGAATCGAGGGAACTCCTCGAAATTTATATGGACACATATAGTAATTTTGAATTTTTCTGAAGTAACACAAACATATGCTAGGAGACAATAAGATTTTGTACCAAGGTGTACCCTGGATACAAAAGCACTGAACAGAACTCCTCAGTCTTTAAATATATGCGTTAGGAAATTTCGGAATTGTTTAAAGAACTGCAAGCATATGCCACTTTGTAACTTACAGTAATCATCGTCATCATCATCTTAATAACAATACCTAATGGAAGCTTAGCGCGTATTCAGTTATACATTCGATCGTTTATTTTAGACGTTTTTAAGACGTATTAATACATAATAACTTGAACAAGATATATCTCTAAAAAGGGTGAAATTATTATTTTTAAACAAAAAATTAAACCGACTTCCAAAGTAAAAATACACAAAAAAGTATGAAATAAAACTTATTTTATAAATAATTCCCCTTTTAAATTTGTCTATTTCTCTACTTAATCTTCTTAATTTTGAAGTCGGTACCAGCAAATATGAACGTGAGTAATTCTATAAAATATTGTAGGATATCGTTTGGGCTGGTAGCGACTTCAACATTAAGAAGATTAAGTAGAGAAATAGACAAATTTAAAAGGGGAATTATTTATAAAATAAGTTTTATTTCATACTTTTTTGTGTATTTTTACTTTGGAAGTCGGTTTAATTTTTTGTTTAAAAATAATAATACATATACCTATAGATATACAGTAACTACACCAAAATATAATTTTTTAAAATTTTTGTGTCTCTGTTCATCTGTCTGTCTATTCCTTGACTGGACTTTCGCTTTCGTAGATAGCTGATGTTATTTATGAGAGGTGACTAAGTAAACTTAAGTAAATTTTCCATAATAGTTCAACGCGAACGAAGTTGCGGGCACCAGCTATTATTGAATATTATAATTCGTATTAATCTAATATTCATTAATTGGTAGCGGTATTACGAGTATTGAATTACCAAATTACAAAAGATTTCATTTAAGTATCAGTTTGTTGCGAAATGTAGGTTGATTGGCGATCGCAGCCGGCTCGATTGAGATACACAAACGTACGAGTCACGTTGCAGATCACGACTTAACCCCGCTATTCTTGATCCGGCAGCACAGTCAATAACGAAACATAAACCGTGCAGCATCGAGAATATGCATTCGAAATTGAATGTCAAAATTTGTTCTTTTACAATATCTATACATCTATCTATACAGATAAATAAAATTGAAGTGTCTGTTTGTAATTTCAAATTAACAGCTTTTCACTTAATGCACATGAAAGTATATTCGGTACTTACAATAAAAAACCAATTTTTAAAATTTTTGTCCGTCTGTCTGTCTGTCTGTCTGTCTGTTTGTTCTGGCTAATCTCCGAAACGGCTGGACCGATTTTCACGGGACTTTCACTGGCAGATAGCTGATGTTATAAGGTCTAACATAGGCTACTTTTACTTTAGGGTTCCGTTTAAAAAAGAGGGTTCCGTTTCCGTTCTACGCAAACGAAGTTGCGGGCATCAGCTAGTTTACAATAAATACTATGTTTATTGAAGCTTGATTACATTAATTGTTATACAAAATTTTCAACCCGCCGCGCCGCCGTCGTGAATAATATATAATAGTCCATATTACCCGGGCTATAATTACATATCTATTGACATTCATTAAAATCGAACCAGTTATTTAGGTTAGGTTAGGTTAGAAGTACTACTACGGTAGAACAAACATACATCCTTACTAATATTATAAACGCCGAACATTTGTATTTGAGGATATACAGGTGTTTGTTATCCATTTGGTAGTTATTGCTCTTTGCCGCGACAACTACCGAACGGATTTTCGTGAAATTTTGTGATGTAGTAGGTAAGACTAGATTAACACATCTATTGCTATTTTTTATTGAAGCTACAGGTACGATCGCCACGGGATCTCTTTATGCGCGTACGTAGTCACGGGCAACTTATATATGTCAGACAGTCAGTGGGGACCTCTCCTTTTATTTATTTATACACAGATTATGTCAGGTATTTTTCGTATTTTGGCTATAATATGATTTATTATGATTTTTATTTATTATGCCAATAATTAAAATCATAATAAATCACATAGTTATAACCAGTGGGTTATAACTATTCTAAAATCCTCATATAATTAAAATATAAAAGACGCAAGAAAACGCAAGTTTCAGAAAATGTTGAGTAGGATAAAGTAAATTACGAGATTTAATCATAATTAGTTACTTCAATAGATGTAAAAATGTTGAAGAGCGGAATTTCATTTGTTAATTTCTGTGAAAAGGTTCGTCGCTGTACGAGTTTTCATTTCAAATGAATGTAGTTCATTCAAATGTGAGCGCTAATGACAATATTTTTGATGAGATGAACTACGTGTTTACCTTTTAAGATAATATGTGAATATAATTGATTATATTAGGTCTTTATCTATGAAATTGCCGTTTTGTATGAAAAAATTTAAACGATTTTTTTTCATGTATTTATTATTTGTATTAATCGAAGTAATCACCCATGCAATCAATGCATCTTTGTCAACGTAGTGGCAGTTTATTGATGTCCTTAAAGAAATCAGCTGGACGGGAGGCAACAAATTCTTCAAAGGCATACTGCCTCTCGGGTATTGAATTTTTTTCCCGCCAAGAAGTTATTCAAATTCTGTAATAGTCTGTAGGCGCAAGGTCTGGTGAGTAGGGCGGATGACGGAGAGCTTCCAACCCCAGTTCTTGCAACTTGGAGACCGTCTGCTGTGCAGTATGAGGTCGCGCGTTGTCGTGCAGGAGCAGCGGAGACGAGCGATTGACCAATACTGGTTAGAGATGTGCCAGCTTCTCCATTATTGTGTTCAGTTTGTAGTGTATGGCTGTGTATGTAGCATAGATATTATACTGTCTCGAGTGCTCGTGCCAGAGATGACAGTAGACTTGTCACAGTGACATTGACACTTAAGATATCAGTCCTGATAGAGAGGCCATGCGGGCAGGGTGTGTGTCAATGGCAGAGCATCGGCGAGCCAGTATTGTTGCGTGCGAGAATACTACATGTGGCGACGAGGAAAAAAGGTCAGTGGTTAAAATTACAAAAATATACAAAAGATTATCGTATCTTACAAATCCGCATTGAAAATAACAAAGGAGGGAAGTAATGGAGGGACCAGTCAGTTGTAGCCTGTAGGTGCAGTCAATCTTGTAGATTGTTTAAAACAAAGAATATCGTATTGCCCATGCAGGCATATAGCAGCGTCCGTGGTCTAGTGGTGGGAGCTTGGCTCTCGACCCGAGGGTCGTGGATTCGATTCCCGCATTGGAGCAGCATAAAATGTTGTTTCCAAGTCTGGTTGGGACAGTGCGGGCTGATCACCTGATTGTCTGACGGTTAACGGTCGGATGGGCATGTAAAAGGTCGGACCTGCGCCTGATCTCTCGTTAGTCGTGTCGGTTGTCCGTCCCACTACATTGTTATATATACATTGTTATTTACAATGAAAATAAGTTGTTGATTATGTCAAGAGTTATATTTACAATAATTATTTCACGTTATTATGGTTTATTAAAAGCCACCGACATTAAATAGTGGTAAGTAAGCAGGACTCCAATCCAAAGGCCACTATGATTATTATGTTTAAAATATAATTATTATAATATATTATAATATGTTGGTTACATAAGCAATATTAGAAATAGAATCTAAATATCACTAGGCATAACTAATCACAGTTTAAGTGTTAGTGAAACTTGCATAATTACTGTAAGTTTTGATACCATGTTTTATATTGACACAGGCATTTTGTACTTGATGTATTTTAACTAATGAGTACTGGCTACTTACAAAACTTAGTGAATTAACAGAATCTATAGTAGCAGATAATTGTTGCAGTTACCTGTAGGTTTTAAAGTGTTGAAGTATATGACCTTATTATATTAAGTTTATACTCCAAACTATACTTTTCAGTGCAAGGGATAAATAATAAAATATTATTATCAGGTAATAATTTAAGGTTTCCAAATCATAAAACCAATTGCAAAACAATTGTTTGACTGAGTTAGTGTTACTGCTCAGTAGGCACATCTGTAAGGATTGTGATATAGAAGCGACATGTCGCTGTACCTATATATATTATTAGATCGGGGGGCACGGCAGTGCTCCCGCCAAGTCGAGTGATTTATATGCTAGGTATACTGCATAGTAATGAAATGGCAATGTAAATAACCTCAGTATTTGCTTACGTATTACTGCATAATAATTATGCAATCATCATGTATTGCTAAAAATAAAGAAAAAGTGAAAAAATGTAAAGTAATATGTTGTTACCGATAACCAAGTAAGATAAGAGTATTCTGCTACTGCAGATGTTTACTATTTAACGTACTATAACAAATGAGATCTCCGAAATATTACACGAGCCCACATAACGATACAAGTTCATTTGTTTTATCAAATAAGAATGCAATATGTAAAATGTATGTAGTTTTAATAAAAAAAGTTTTAGTAAAATGTATGCAGTAGCAGAATAAATAATTGTTAAAAAGTTTAAATGTTGCGTTTGATAGCTATATTAATAAAAAATATTATATTGCTTTATTGTATCATAATATCAATAACATACAATTGTGTATTATATTGTCATCTCTTTTGTGACTTACAACTTAAGTAGAAGTTATATAAATTCTACTTATGGTGGGTAATGGGTATATTCTAATTATACCCACAGGGTAAGGTCCAATAGTGGGAAATTTACTAGGATTTCAATTTAATTCAATATAATAATATTATGCCACCAGTGGGAAACGTGAAAGCGTAAATTCTCGCGCGAAGCTTAAAAGGCAGCGCCTCGCGAGTGCAGGCTTTGATGTGTGTATGTTTGTCCGGGCTTTATTTATAAATCTGAGTCTACTGCTTATGAGCATAGCTAAAGTTGACTTACTAAATGTGTAATGTTACCAATGTAACATATAGGTTTTAAGCAGTATAACTGATCATTAAATTGATAATGTCAAGTGATATTTTAGCAGTATAACTGATCATTAAATTGATGACGTTATGAAGGTTACATACTAGCACAGCGCATCATTAAATTGATGACGGTTAAAAAATGTATGAAAGCAGCAAAGCTGGCTGATGATGATTGGTTAAAAAGTGTATAAAAGTAGCAAAGCTGATAATTAGTACAGCGCATCATTTAATTGATGACGGTTAAAAATTTTATGAAAGCAGCAAAGCTGATCATTAAATTGATAACGTCACGAAAAGTTATATTAAAAGCAGTATTATTGATCATAAATACATACCAGTGCAGCGCATCATTAAATTGATGACGGTTTTTTAAATGTTAAGAGCAGCATAGCTGACCAGTGCAGCGCATCATTAAATTGATGACGGTTTTTAAAATATTAAAAGCAGCATAGGCTGATCATTAAATTGATAACGTCACAAAAGTGACATAAAGCAGTATATAGCTGATCATTAAATTGATACCGTTATAAAAGTGTAAAAAAAAGCAGCATAAAAGCTGGTAATTAATTAATATAATAGTATACTAAATGATAATAATCATTAAATTACGTTATAAATATGACTTGGAAGTGGTATAGCCAATCATTAAATAATTATGGCCATAAGGGTGACACGAAAGTGGCAACGCTAATAAGCGAATTGATAAAGTAATAAATTACATGACATGTAAGCCGCAGGCTGATTATTGAAATTGACATGTAAGACATGTCAGCAATATAGTTGATCATTCAATTGATAAGTATCACTTCTAAGCAACAAAAATGATCATATAGTATTTGGTAAGGTCATAAGAATTACAGACAAGCTGTATGAGTGATTATAAGATTGATGTTACTTTGTTTAAAAACAATAAATGGTTATTACTTCTTGGTTGCTAGAACTAGCAAAAAGTTTTTGTAATATCGCCTATTATAGTTGATCCGTATTTTGCATAAAAGCAGGGTCCAGTTTCCGGTTCGCCTAGTTAGGCAACATAACAAAACATTATGAACACAAGATTTGATTTGAAAATGAGGAGGAGCGAGGATGCTACGAATAGGAGATTCACTAACATTTAGTAAAGTGGAGTTCATGAGACAAGGAAAAAATGTTAACCAACATTGTGAGGTTCGTCATTTTGTCATAGACTTAAATTATAAACCTGCGAAATTTACCTGGAAAAATGGGGTATTGTCGATGGTTGTCAATTCATATTATGTCAGACGCTAGATAATAATCGCACGGACTACAGTCCGCCCAAGTGAAATTGCTAATATTGTTTTCGAATGACAATGATAAGCTACTCTGGGTTGAGTGGTATATAAAAAATAATTTATACGAGAATTGTGCGAATGGAGGAGTATGAAATTTGACCAGTAAATTAAAGTTTACGTGGAGTTAGGTGGAAAGAAATTTAATATTGTTTTAAATAATGCTTAGAAATAAATACTTTAATGAAAATAACAACAACACGCACTACCTCAGTTACTACCGCGCGTTGGATAGATTCAATTTTGTTACACTTTGATGTTTGTGAATCTGCCTGTCTGTCACAAATCCATAAAGTAAATTATTCTATCCACAAGTTACAATATTTACATATTTTTAATAATTTATATTTAAGAGGCAAAATGGCCATAAAGTTCAAACAAAAAAAATGATTTATTATGGGTGAGTTGCGACCATGGGACGATCTGTAGTATGGTTATTATTATTCTCTTTCGGGGTTATTGCTTCAATAATATATGCGTATCAGGCAAGTACGCTTAATGACTTTGACAAGTGAAAGTCATGAGTCATGAAGATGGGAAAGGAAATTTTTAAATTCATTTAAATTGAGGAATGTGCAAGTTGAACATAATTTCAGATAGTTTTGCTTACATACATATTAGCTACTTTTGAAAAAGGAAATGATACATATAGTTGTGGGATGGAGAACAGATGATTTATTATTACAAGATAGAAGTAAAGAGATTAGATTTATTTTATTAGATTAGATTAGAAAGTAAAATTGCAGTTCGACTTTTAATTCGGTATTGGAAATTGATGAAGATTGTGAATTGTAATGTGATATAGGCTGGGGAACTCACAGTACAAAAGTGATTTAATTGATGGTATATCCAATATAGGTTTTCTGTGACAAGGCATTCAGGGGGGCAAACAGACAACATCATCAGTAACATTGTACACAGTTGTTAAATATCCAAAATGACATACTAATCCCGGTTTCACAACCACTACAGAATACGGCCGAAGGAAGAGTCGGCAACAAGATCAGAGGTTTTAGGATAAAATATGCATTCTAGTATAAGCTACAACTACACTAAAGGTGAGAACCACCGAGCGTGCCGGGGGTAGACTTAAGACATCAATGTAATGGGAACTTTTCGGAGTGGAATTTTCTTGTCATTTGAGGCGGATCAAGTTAGACGTTACGGTAAATGTTACTGTACGATTTCCAGTTTAAGTTCCACAAAATCTTAAACAGATATTATGCAGTCGTTAAGGAAATACATCGGAAATAACTGCGTAGTTATAACCAAAATAAACGAATATAACTCTTTTGTACCGTGCCCTGTTAGACACAGAAATAGGGAAGTTGAGCGTGAATTTGAATGACTTATGGTCATAAAAGCTGAAAATACTATGCAGACGGAAAAGGGTAAGAAGAAGGGTGCTACGTAGGGCCAAGGGATAATCTTAATAAAGAAACCAAGTTAAGCGTTAATTTGGTTCTTGAATCTGGAAAAAATACAAATTGAGATATAGAAGTTTGGAATAATTTAATAGGGGAAAAAGTACCAAAACGAAGTGTAGTATACTTTATATGACAATGGAAGGTTTTAAAAGAAGGAGAGGAAGGTAGAATACACGTCGGTCGGATAAAGGGTGGAGTGTGGAAATAATTAGGAAGGTGAATGTATTGATTTGAATTGATAGCAGATTACTAGTGTTTTCTAAACTATACTTTATTGGTCACTTAATATGATGCTGAACTGCTGATAAAATAACGACGTTACAATAGAGACGTTACAGCATAAATTTAGGGCATTCTTATTCATGGTTATTGATTCAATTTTGACAGGATACAAGTAGAATATAAATGCACAAAATAAATTATAACAAGAAAGGGATGTAGTGTATGGCTGTGTATGTAGCATAGATATTATACTGTCTCGAGTGCTCGTGCCAGAGATGACAGTAGACTTGTCACAGTGACATTGACACTTAAGATATCAGTCCTGATAGAGAGGCCATGCGGGCAGGGTGTGTGTCAATGGCAGAGCATCGGCGAGCCAGTATTGTTGCGTGCGAGAATACTACACAGTTCTTCACAGTACACATCTGCAGTAATGCTCATCCCGTTTAGTAAGAAGCTGTGATGAATCACACCGGCGCTAAACCACCAAACAGTGACCATGTAAGTTTTCGTTTAGGACATTGTTTAGGTGCTGAACCAGGATCCAACCAACTTGCTGAGCACTTGCGGTTATAAAACAGAATCCAGTGTCTGTTGAGCAGTGTAAGGCACGTCTCAACGCGTACTTTGCGCTGGCGCACCCCTTTGTCAAGCTTTTTTACCTTGCCAATTTAACGCAAATGGACCAATATTGTTTTGACGCTAACGTCGAAAGCTGCTAATTCAGCCCTAGATTGTGTATCATCAGCTTCCACAATCGCCTTTAATTCGTCATTGTTGACCAAAGTCTTCGGACGACTGCGAGGTTCATTTTTCAGGACGAAATTTCCAGAACGGAAGCGAGCAAACCAACAGGTGGTGCGGTAGTTTGCAGTGTTAGCTCCGTAAACGTCATTGATGTTGCGTGCCGCTTGTGCCGCGTTGCTGCCACGACGGTACTCATATTCCATAATAACTCGAATTTTAACGTATCCATGATGACGAAAAAGATTGAAATGCGATGAAAATGTAACACTAATCAAATAAACAAATGACTACTTTTGGAAAAAGAATTCCATGTTTTTAAAATATAATTAATTTGAAATTAGAATACTTAGCCAAACAAAAATTATTTTGATTTGAAATGGCCAGTACTGCAGAACGGCAATTTCATAGGTAAATACCTATTATATGGGATATTTTAACTAAAAGGTAGTTCTTCCGGCAGGCTAGTTTCCGAACCGGTGTTAGGCATCTCTGTAAAATCTATATTTACGAAGTCACAGGCAACATTCACCGACAACAAAATATTGTTTGTAAAAACAAACATGCAATAGATTGGCAATCGCTACTATAGATTAGTATACACATCAGCGAGGAGCCTTAAGCTTACTTTGAACCTTCCCTGAACTACCACGATCATTTCAAGACCAAAATTTGCCAAATCAGTCCAGCCGTTCTCGAGTTTTATCGAGACTATAGAATTGCAATCCATTTTCATAATGAGAAGAAGTGTACAACGGAATATTTATACCACATTTTACTAATATTATAAATATGAAAGTTTGTGAGGATGGACGGATAGATGGATGGATGGATGGATGGATGTTTGTTACTCTTTCACGCAAAAACTACTGAACAGATTTCGATGAAATTTGGTATGGTAATAGTATATGCTCTGGATTAAATAAAACATAATATGCTACTTTTTATCCCGAAAAAGTACAGTGTTCCCGTGGTATACTGTATTGACGCGGGTGGAGTCGTGGTCAACAGCTATTATTATGATAAAATAATATTTGGATGTAAGATGCCTAATTCTGATAATAATAACCGATTTCGGTGACGATGGCCGGTTTCATTGAAACCAGGCCAGTTACGCAGGAGTAATTTTATAGGTGTGTGCGCAGTACACAAGAATACTATTTCTTCATTTACTCTCATAATCCAGTGGGACGGATAACCGAAACGACTAATCAGGCGCAAGACCGACTTGGCATGGATCATCTTTCTAGTCAGACAATCAGGCCTGCATTGTCCTAACCAAATTTGGAAACAACATTTTTTGTGTTCCAATGCGGGAATCGAACCCACAACCTCCGAGTCGAGCTCCAAGCTCTAACCACTAGACCACGGAGGCTGTTAATTCTGATACACTGTATTTTAAGTTGTGTGTCTGGAGCCGTTTGCACGCTTTGTTATTAATCAAACAAAATATATTTGTAAGTGAAATATGTATTGCGTATTGTGCCGCGTGCGTGTGACAGCGGCCTAGAGCGGTCTACAGCGGCCTACAGCGGTCTATAGTGGCCTATATAATGTCTGTTCCGGCGCGCGGCGCGCGATAACTGTCTACGTGCCAGAGCGGACGTCGCCCATGAGTGAGAAAATTGTTATTAAATAAACACCAGCATTAATTGCCCGCGGCTCCGCACGCGTGAAATTAGGTTTTAAACTTTCATCCCTTATTTTACCCCCTCAGGGGGCGAATTTTCAAAAAATGTTTCTTATCGGATGCCTACGTCATTACAACTATCTGTATGCCAAATTTCAGCGAAATTAGTTCTGTAATTTCGGCTGTGCGTTGATAGATGAGTCAGTCAGGTTTGCCTTTTATATATTTAGACTAGCTTGTCAATGACTATAATTTCAACGACTATATGTATCATTTATCATATCATTTTCTGAATAACTACAGGCCACTAAAGGTTAGTTCACACCGCAACGGTACTCGACGCGACGCGGCGGAATTTTTAAGATAGCTATTCAAAATTGAACTTTAATCACTACACACAAAGATACTCTGAGGCACACAAAAACAATCGTGCAATGAGTCGTGTATCTTTTTTAATGTATAGTAAATAAAGTTCAATTTTGAATAGTTTTCGTAAAAAATGTAATGCCGCGTCACGTCGTCTCTAATCGCGCTGTGAACTGACACTAAATGACTTTGTAATAAAATATACAGTTGTCTGAAATAGGCAATCGGACAAATTTTTTTTTATTGCATAAATGAATAGTACTCTTAAATATGAGTAACTTCTCAGAAGAAACCGTATATCAAAAGTCAATATTTTCAAAGGTACAGCGATTTTTATACAAAATTTCGCGAGCCTCCTAAAAACGCTCCATACTAAAATCGCCACACAAATGACGTCACTATTGGATTAAAGTGTATTAAGTAGGTATAAAGTATACGGCCGCAGGAATATATTTGTAAATATCTCCGATATTTGTGCGTTTAAGTTCATACTTATAATAATGAATATTTTTGTATATGATGTGAGTAAACTAATGATGTAGGTTTTGTTTACCAATTTCGCAAAAAAAAAAGTATACAAATCGCTGTACCTTTGAAAATATTGACTTTTGATATACGGTTTCTTGTGAGAAGTTACTCATATTTAAGAGTACTATTCATTTATGCAATAAAAAAAATCAGTCCGCTTGCCTATTTACACACATTAATGGTAATAATAACAATTATCGCATTATGTAGATTAAAATGTTTTAGTGGAATAATGTTTAATATCGTAAAACACCATTGCTTGTAAGTAGAAAGAAATCTAGTATGCAATGTAAGGTGTTCGTTTGTAGCGCAAAGCGTAGGTGAAAGTTAACAGAGATTTGTTGTGTGTAGTCTATTAATAAAAATCTGCACCTGGGTAACCGAACTTTGCTCGGAGTTGCTGATAAAAGAGATGTTATAGAAACGTATGAGGCAATATGTGCACTATTATATGAAGTATGTAGACCTAACCTATTGTAGAGTTTATTTAATGACAGTTGACACTTGTCAAGTTTTAATCTGTATTTTTCGTAATGCCTATGACATTTATATTTTTTCAATTTTTTTTTATTATTTATTTCGAATTGCATATTTATATAATTGAGATTTTTTAATTTAACTGTATTTCTCGATATATAAATTAAAATTTTCGGCTTAACAACATTAATTAAAAGATTACTCACCTAGCATGTATAACATTTACAACGCCATTTTGATGGCAGAATGTAGGATCTTTTTAAATATTGTATTTTTGTAAGACCTTATGTATACCACATTCTTGCGATAAATGATTTGATTGATTAATTGATTTGAAAAGTAAAGTCAAAACATATGTAGTGGCCGCCCTAAAAATGGTGTTCTCGCAATAAAAACTCTTCAAATAATCATTTTTGTACGCATTCTTCAATTTTTATTTTTATTTTTATGAAATTCCCATATTTTTTTCCTATTTACCTACGTGGTGTTCATAGAGCTGGCCCAAAATCAAAATCTCTTTTAAATAAAATATTAAATAAATAAAAATATTCACAAAAATATTTATTTAATGACTGACGCCTGTCAGTTCGAACCCACCACATTCAGAATTTTCAGAACAAAGAAAATTTTTACTTATGCCAATCTGCCAATCAGACTGACATAATAGAGTCGAAATTATTGATATATTGTTGTACGACGAAAGAATAAATATATGTAACTTAAAAATGCGGTTTCCAAGAGGTAGGACTAGATCAATTTTTCTCTCCCAAAACTTCCTGTATCCTAAATTTTATGGTAACCATTGCAGCCGTTGCCGAGATCCCGATATAGATTTAAAGTATAAGATTGAAGTGGGCGAGGGTACCTTGTTATGTCTATCCCTACGTCTTTAGTTTGAAGCACAGCCCCGGGCTTCTCTAGGCCTCTCTAGGCAGTTGTTTGAGCGCACGTAAAACGGAAAAAGCGGGCTACGACGTTTATTCAATATACTCGTAGTAGTTCTACGGCGTAGCGGGTCTACGTCGTAGCGGACGACCTTAAAGTGCTACAAAACGTAGCGCGCTACGAAAGTACGCGAGCGAGTAAATTAGTAGCTAGTGTGGTTTGAAACGATAAAATGACTTTTATTTCAATCTATATAAATATTTAAAATTAAAGTGTCTGTTTGTAATTTCAAATTAACATCTTTTCACATCCTACTAATATTTGACGACCTCTGTGGCTCAGTTGGTTGAGCGTGTTGGTGCTCAAGCCGGGGGTCGCGGGTTCGAATACCGCCGAAGGAACAAAAAGTTTTTCTTTGTTCCTGGGTCGTCATGGACGTGAATTAAATATGTGTATAATATAATAAAAGTATTAAATATATTTCCGTTGGCTGGTACCCGTAACACAAGTTCTTCGAGAACCCACCACGGGATTAGATTGACGTGGTGAGAAGCGTCCATATATATTATATTATATTATCTATACATACAGATAAATAAAATTGATTTGTCTGTTTGTAACTTCAAATTAACAGCTTTTCACATAATGCATCTGAAAGTATATTCGGTAACTTACAATAAAATACCAATTTTTTTTGTCTGTCCGTCTGTCTGTCTGTCGGTCTGTCTGTCTGTTTGTTCCGGCTTATCTCTGAAACGGCTGGACCGATTTTCACGGGACTTTCACTAGCAGATAGCTGATGTTATAAGGTCTAACATAGGCTACTTTTATTTTAGGGTTCCGTTTAAAAAAATAGGGTCCCGCTTTCGTTAGTTCTGTGCAAACGAAGTTGCGGGCTTCAGCTAGTTATTATAATATAAATGTGAAAGTTTGTGAGGAAGGATGTTTGTTTCTCTTTCACGCAAAAACTACTGAACGTCTTTCGATGAAATTTGGTATGGTAGTAGTTAAGGCCCTGGATTTAAACACTGTCTACTTTTTATCCCGACAAAGTAGTGTTCCCGAGGGATACTATATTTCGCGGGCGGAGCCGGAGCAGAGCGGCGGAGGAATTATGAAAGAAAGTATATATACGATACTAACAATGAAAAATCAATTTTTAAATTTTTGTGCGTCCGTCTGTCTGTCTATCTGTTTGTTCCGGCTAATTTCTGGAACGGCTGGAACGATTTTCACGGGACAACGAAAATAAATTTAATACTTTTACATCATGCACTTTATATATATAACATATTTAAGTTTTTCATTATATAATACACATATTTAATGCACATCCTGACCCAGGAACACAGCGACCCCCGGCTTGAGCACTAACATGCAGCTCGCACCACTGAACCACAGAGGTCATCTAAATTTTTTTGGTATACTACAAAATAGCAAATAATACTACTACAATTACTTCAGACTCAAGAAAAAGTTACTAATTAAGCTAGTCTTCTAATGGAATGTATTAATTAATATACATTGTATGTTTTTGTTACAAACGGTATTAAATATCAAAGGCCGTCCATTAGCGACTCGGGCGGAGGCCGCGCGTAAGCGATGTTCAGTTCAATTAGTGACAACAATTAAATTATTCACGTCACACGTCGTAGAAGCTACAATTATTACTACTACTACAAACATACTAGTCACTTTGAGGTACATAGTGTCACTCTCACGAATATCATAATCTATACTAATATAATAAAGAGGAAAAGTTTGTTTGTTTGTTTGCATCGAATAGGCTCCGAAACTACTGGACCGATTTTGATGAAATTTGGCACACATACAGAATAGACCAAGGGGAAGGACAAAGACTACTTTTTATAGCGGCAAAATGTACGCTTACCGCGGGATTTCCGTTTGTCGCGCACGAAGTCGCGCGCAACATCTAGTATACTATAAGTGTCAGATAGCTAATTCGCATATTTTATCTCTGTCTCTCGATATGAAGTAAGAAGGGAAAAACCTCCCGAAGAAGCTATACGACACTTACTAGGCGATCGTGAAACAGGCCCTGATATTTTTGATCGATTGTTTATACGCTCAAAACACTAACACTCCTTTAAATGCAGTCGGGTAAAAAATTATATACTGTAAAATGCAGTATTTTCTTGTCAGATTTAGCCAGTTGCATCTTCATTTAGTTAATGTTATAACTTGGTACTTACCCGTAGGACAGTCAGCGTTTTCGTAGCGCAAAGCTGTACCTTATCGGTGAGAGCGAAGGACCAAGCTTACAGGCTTCAGGGGCGGCGGGAGGCTCCGCAGACCTTCAGTACTGGCCGATCCGCCGCCGCGCGCGGTTGTGCGCTCCTCTCGGTACTCATTTCTGCGGTTATCTAATTAAGTGGTTCGTAAACTATATCGAGTGAGTTAATATACTGTTGTTTACAAGGAATGCCCCACTGGTAGCGGAATTTATTCGGGTATGCATTACTTCGTAAGTTAAAAGTTTTGTGACTTTTATCGTAACCCTTTTTTGTAGATGTGGGTAGTTTAAATTATGCAAGAGATCGATCGTGTTCACCACAATATTATATTATCTATATCTAGAATACATGTTTTAATCGGATCTGTAAGATATTTTGTTTTACAGAGTTTTTTTTGTTTCTGAATTTAATTTGTTTTTATTTTTAAAAGCCGCAGTACGTCTTTAAATCTTGAGAATAAAATAATAAAAATAAAACTTGATAATCAAAAGCACTTAAACGTATACAAGTATAATTTAAGTTTTAATTGAATGCATACTATAATTTTATGCGTGTTTACTTCATTAAACAATAACTTAACCAAAAACATGTGTAAGGAAGATTTCGTAACTATCAACGCGCATTTTTTTTTAAATGTTTTAAGTTGCAATGTATATTATATTATGTAAGTTTGTTCGGGTAAAATCTTGCAACTGAATTTTGAAGCAATTATTTCCAACCGATTAAGCTGAAATTTTGTATACACATTTAGTTTGAATGAAAATGCATGGTTAACTATGTGACGTCATTCTAAACCCAATAGGGTGGAATACCCAAGAAGGCAAACTAGTTATCATTCAATGAAGATTCTAAGGAGAAAGTTTAATGAGATGAATAGACGAACAGATGTTTGGACAACCGTACCAGGAATAAAGGCTGTCAGCATATCTGGGCACTTATTTTATTCTTACTCATGTTTTCTATACCCGGCGTAATTCGGGATTACCCTTTTAGTGACATCAAAATATATGATTTAAAGTGATTTATTAAACATTATGATTTGTACATAGGTAACCGTTTCTATGCTCTCGATTCTGGGTTAATTTTGAAATAAAAATCCATTTGTAGATGTAATTAAGATAAACAGAGTGAAACTCTAAAGGTTTCTCGTAGTAGTACCACGGAACACTAAAATGAGATACCGAGAAACGGGCTAGCGAGGCGAGTGAGAAAATTCAGTCAAACTTTTACAACTTTTTTCGCAAATTTTAATAAATGAAATTATCAACATTTTCGAATAAATAATTTACGCAACAAAACTTCCTTTCGTAAATCCGGGCCAAGTTTTTGAGCAGAACTTTGAACCCAGAGCTTGGCACTCACAATGCGCGAGGTCTGGGCGGCCGCGGGCGCGCCGCAGGCAATATCAACTTTCGCTACAACTGACTACAACTTATTGTAGTGTTATAGTACGAGTAGTAAAGCTACTATACGCTGTAGTAATGTCACTACAGGATGACTATCGGATACTATCCATACTATTTAATGCACGTAATATAATGATAATAATTATTTAACACTATTGCGGGTGTTAATGCTACGCTTTTTAAATTTTCATTGTTCCGCGCTTGTTTTTGAATCTAGTCATTTTTAAAGATAGTAAGTACAAAATTGCTCACGTCTTTTAAAAATAACACTACTATTAACCTTATTTTTGAAGCAAAATTTTTGCTGAAAACCCTTTGACTGGTAAAATTGGTGATTTCAGATAAACACAAACGTAAAAGTCTAAAGAATTGTTCGTCTGAGCTGTCACTCGATAACTGATTGGAAATACGGATTTTATCTTAAACCTATTCTAACCGAATGAAGCTCCACGAAACTAGGTTGTATTCGTGTTTATCGCTCTCTTTTGAATAAACATTGAAATATATAAACGTTCTTCAAATTCACCAGTCACATATTACGAATTTTACTCTTGTTGAAAAATACTTCAGAAGAAACGTAATAATATAATAATATCTCCCACACCGATCTCGGTGACGGTGGCCGGTTTCATTGAAACCAGGCCAGTTACGCAGGAGTGATTTTATAGTGCCCAAGCGTGTGCGCAGTACACAAGAGCACTCTCTCTTCCTTTTACTCTCGTAACCCAGTGGGACGGATGACCGACACGACTGGCGAGAGATCAGGCGCAGGACCGACTTTTTACATGCCCATCCGACGCATGGATCATCTTTCTTGTCAGACAATCAGGTGATCAGCCTGCATTGTCCTAACCAAACTTGGAAACAACATTTTTTGTTGTTCCCATGTGGGAATCGAACCCACGACCTCCGAGTCGAGAGCCAATGCTCGAACCACTAGACCACGGAGGCTGTTAAGAAACGTAAGACCTGTCAATTACAAATGGAATTCCATTTTCGATTTGCCATTGGCCGGTAATGTTCAATCAGAAAAAAAAAACAAAGAAAACTTCGTGCGTTCGGATTTTACATTTTAACGAAGGGTTCCGACCAGTTAGAAGCATAGGGAATTAATTGATTGTTAATGTTTTAATGTTCGAAGTAGTACTTTTTCGATACTAACGACAACCATTAACTCTTTAAGCTGGTTGCGCATAGTATGAACGTACATAGTAGTAGTGTGAGACCGGAGGGTGTAACTAGCTTGTGCCCCTCGCGGAGCGGTTTTGTCCCGTGCTCGCTGCGGTCGTGGAACTGCTATTTTATTTCTAAACTCACGATACCGGTTATTTGCGCGGTTACGTAATCGCCGCGGTTGCGATCATCGCCCGCAAACGTGGCGGACGATGATCGCAAGGCGTTGCAAGACAGGCAGTAGCCCCCATCCGTCGCGCGGACCGCGGTGGGGGCGGATGAAAACCGCATCGTGAGTTCTTAGCCTTAGGCAAGGAGCACCTGTTTTCATTTCTAGCAAGTTGAGCTTTAACGGCGAGGCCACAACGTACAGTCTTAACAATAACCTAACCACAGGGCCGCCGTTTTTTGTTATTAGTTTGTACGTTGTGCCCAAGTCGATAAAGCTCAATTTGCTATGAATGAAAACATGTGCTTAGATTTCGTGCAGTTGCAACAAGACGTTACGCAGTATCATCTGATGTCTATTGGCTTTCTTGCAGTTGCAACAGACGTTACGCATATGTTCTGATGTCTAAACTCCTTTATAGAATTAGAGCCTGCTGTCGATGTGGTCATTCGAATTTTATTTTTACCTTTTACAATTAAACTACTGCTGACGAAATAATTTCGTCAATAATACATTATATTTTATAATTTGTTTACTAAGGGTAAGTTCACACCGAAACCAGACGACACTGACTCTGCGTTGCATTTTTAATACAGCGATTCAAAATTAAACTTTATTCACTACACAAGAAGATATAGACGTTTAATTGCAACAGTTCGAATGTCAAACTGCATCGCTCTACATAGTCCGGCGCCGCTTTTGCAGCGCTGCGTCTTGTATTGTCTCGTTTCGGTGTGAGAATTAGTAATCATATTAAATGCTTTCACATGCATTTATTTGACGAATCTGATTTCTGTCAATTTTTGCCTGCCTATTGAATGTTGTTTAGTCCTGACAGACATTGGCGTCGTAAAATGGTGTTCTTTTACGACAAATAACTTATATTGATGCATAGCAAACACTTACGTCCAGTGTAAGAAGGTAGAGTAAATTTTTTAATTAATACAAATTTTATTCCCTTTCATACTTTATTGAAAAGCTTTTACAGAAGAAAACTCAAAATAACTTTTCTTTATAGTGTACAATATTTAACGAGGATTTTTTATTTCTTTGCAAACGAGTTAATACATTTTTCTACTTTATAATGTTCAAACAACGATAATAAAGCTTAACTATCACAGTTTGAAGCGGGCATAAAGTTTGCCGTCCATGATATAAGTCGTCTAGGATGTTAATCCGTTAAATTAATGCTCGTTAAGAGCTAATCCGTACCGACAGAATCAACATAACAACAACAATCTATAAAGTTCATATACAGATTTCATTATTAATGTTTTTGTTGAAAACTGTACTTATAAATATCGAGCCTTATGAAAAAAAGTTAAAAACGGTATTTTTATTTTTATTATTATTAATTAATAGTTTAATTTTCAGAAAAAAAAACTATCAAGTATAATTTGTAACGGTGTAATTCGATTTCAAAAACTTATTTAACGGCTTGTTTTAAAAGCTAAACTTTTTTTCTATTTTTATTACAAACGAATATAAAAATAATACTTACTTCTTTAGATATTCTTAATGGTAAAAGTTGAAATGAAAGTAAATAGCACTTAGCCACTAATCAAATAACGTTACGAGTTTGAAGACCTTTTAGCTTGTGAATAGAAGCTGAAAGTCATGGATTAGTTTTGATTTTAAATTCTTAAAAGTTTAAAAGAATTTTTTATTAAAACATGAAATATCTATGTAGTGTTTTCTGTGAATTTTCTTCTTCAATATTACTAAAAAAAATATATTAAAAAGCTAGTAGCATAAACAATGGGCTTAGACATCGGCGTGGACGTAGCGTAATCGAATGAGAATCGTATGAAAATCTTGATTTCTTATGTTTACGCAAATATTGTTCATTGTTTTAAACACTTACGGATTTCGTTGCGGTGCACTTTTATTTGGTTGAATCGAAACACAAATAATAATTGAAGAATCTTCGGGTAAATTAAACAACTTCAACAAATAGGACAACTGACACCTCAGTCCTCCCGTGACCACGGCTGCTGGAAAGTGGTCGAAACGTCGGGAAAAACAAAAGTGCACCGCGAGTAAATCCGTAAGTGTTTAAATTTATGTTTAAATGTTAAAACAATGTATGAAAATCTGTCAGAATCATGGTAGCGCCCATACAATTTTCATTCTATAACGTAACGTTTACGTTTCTGAGAAATGTTCTGCTAGGCCTTTAGGTGCAAGAACAGTATAGTAATATGTACCTACCTATTACCTAAAAATCAAAAACAAGACACATATTTTACAAGGTTCTAAAATTCGTTAAGAAAGTTTCGAAATGTCTTTGACGTTAAAAAATTGCTAACTTTGTTTTGTTATCTCACAATTTATATGAAATTCTCGACATATATACGATCAGTCCTGAAAAACTTTACAAGTTCCGCTTGCTGGTTTTGAATTTTCGCCGCTTTGGAATTCTTGGAAACTTATTAGATATAAATCAAAACTATATTCAAACTTGCCAACTCTGAGCCCAATATAAAATTCTTTAAACTAGTAATATTATGTTCTCGCCTTTTCTCCCAGTTTCAATTTGGTTTTGAACACGCTGCGTCTTTCTAGGACTATCCGCGATTTGTTCATGTTGAATTAATATTTTGTATATTTACTCTTTGAGTTCTTTGTCCTAACATTCAGCGTCGTTTAGATATTTAGATGTTAACTGCAAATTCAATGTCTATAGGTAGCAACTTAAGAATATTCTAATCCCGAATCCGTCTTAATTCTTTTAAAAAATTGGGTACGGACCCAAAGCATAAAAACCGTACTACTAAGACTTGGTGAAATTGAGCTTAATATTATGTCTAAACAACTGTAATGCCTGCTACACACGTTGTTAGATGTTAATGTGCAAACTGTGCAGTTTTATTGTTTTAAAATTACACAGTTTGGTTAAATTGTACGGGGTAAACCAGGGGTCGGCAACCTTTTGGCAGACATAGGCCACATAGTAAAAATGAAAAAAAAAAAAATGGATAAAGGGTGGCCGCACTTGTAAGATAATTTTGTACCTAATTGATATCAATCAACCTAGTTATCTATTGTAGGTAGCAGTGGATGGGTCTCCTTCATAGGGAAGCCCTAGCCTGAGGGATTTGGATGAGAGTATTCAAAAGGTAAGTTATAAGTGAAGCCGATAGGAATGGAGTTATAGGAATACCACGCCACTGGTAGGTAGGAACTATAAGTGATATAAAAATGCAAAATAATTAATTTTTATTAAATTAATACAGATGGCAAAGGACCAATGAAGACACCTCATTCTGTATTCATTGGTCCTTTGTCATCTGTATAAATTAACTAAAAAAACAAAACTAATATTAAACAGAGTTGCCGACCACATATTTAATCGAACTGTGCAATTTCGTTAAGTGTGTAGCAGGCATAAGTATTCGCTATGCGCCGCGTGCGACGTCGCATACCTCGGGCTCGACTTAGCGGTGGGTGCGAGGAATGTGTTCGAATGTACTTTGCTTTTTTAAATGTCGTATTTCTTGGTATCCCAGAAACTTGCGGTTAAGTAAAATATGAACAGGACCGCAAGTCCGCAAGAGAATGTTTTAAAATGTTCAAATATTTTTATATTGTTGTATCTACAGAACTGAAATATTTTTAACGTGCTAGAAAATCTTTTTTTAAAGTAATACTTGCATATTTTTTTTAAGTAATGCTTAAAGAAATAGCAGTGAATAATATTAAATCCGTGGCCTTCGAAAATACTTCACTTTGCTCTACTCCGGTACGAACCAAATACGATAATTCGAAGGTCGGATATGAACCCTGATATATATTTCCACATCTACTCAAAGCTGCAGTATAATAACTCCCCACACCGTTGCCGGCAACCCGGCACAGTCACGGGTTTTGATGATTGTGCCGGGTTTCACTAAAATCAGGCCAGTTACGCAAGAGTAATTTTAAAGTGCCAAACTGTGTGCGCAGTACACAAGAGCATTCTTTCTTACTCTCATAACCCAGTGGGACGAATAACCGACACGACTGACGAGAGATCAGGCGCAGGTCCGACTTTTTACATGCTCATCCGACGCATGGATCATCTTTCTTGTGAGACAATCAGGTGATCAGCCTGCATTGTCCTAACCAAACTTGGAAACAACATTTTTTATTGTTCCACTGCGGGAATCGATCCCATGACCTCCGAGACGAGAGCCAAGCTTTAACCACTAGACCACGGAAACCTTACAAAAATCTTCTGTAATTGACGCCCAACTTTAAAATTTAGAAGATTTTTTGAAATTTACTACAAGGTGAAACATTTAAGGCTATAATTTACCTTTGCTTTTAAAAGCTTTAAAGCTACGTTCTTTTGTTCGCTAACGAGTCGTAACCACATGCGGAACCTCGGTCTTCCAAAATGTTACGTGGCGTACAGCCGGAACTAGGAACTGTAAAAGTGAACAAGTTTTACTTCGTTTGAGACAATAGAAAACGACATAATTTATAATCTATATATTCTATACTATCTATAGTTTAATAATGATAAATAATAATAAATAATTAATGATAATATCTATACTTCTATGTATATTATCTGTATCTATACTTCTATACTAATGTAATAAAGGTTTCTTTGTTTGTTTGCATTCAACAGGCTCCGAAACTACTTGGCCGATTTTGATGAAATTTGACACATATATAGAGGTGACCACAGGGAAGGAAATAAACTACTTTTTATTGCGGCAAAATGTATGATTCCTTCAATATTTCCTTTTGCGCGCACAAAGTCGCAGGCAATATGTACTATGTTATTATAATTGGGTAATACGCACGTTGATGCTATATTAATTGTCAAAACTGTGGTCGAAATTAGCCCATAATAATTCATATACTTTTTAAGTTTGAACTTTATAAGGTTACATTTGCTTCTCAGATAGAATAAAATGTAAATAATGTGACAGATTGACCACGCATATCAAAATTGTATAATATATCAAACGCACGGTAGTGTGTTCATGAATGGTAGTGTGTGTTATTGTTATTTTTATTAATTTTACATATTAATAAACCTCAAAACACTTTACTGGCCAACTTTCATACTCCTTCGATTCAGTAGCGAAGGCTAGTTTTACTTCAGAGGGAAGCCCTAGTCGCTAGACGAGAGATGTGCAAGTGGTTTTAAAACATCCATCTCTTTTCATATCTTAAGAAATTAGCACCCTATATAGGTATGAAGTACACAAGTTTAGCACTTTCTCGTGTCCGAGAGAAGTTTTAAATATAATAAGATTTATATAAGAGATTATTATATTCCATGAACTACCTTTAAACTGGAGGTCTTCAAAAGGTAATCTAAGGAAGCCGATAAGAGTGGAGTTCTTCCGACCCTGCGCTGCTACTCCGGTTACACGATTCTCGTAAAACTGTACTGATAGTTTTTGCTTCAAGTATTTAATACCTATAATAAGTTTAAAAATAAGTATGTTGATTCAATTTAATTTAAGACTAAAACTATTTCGAGCTAAAGTGTGAAATTAAGGTTTTATTTAATAAAGTCAATCAATGATGATTGGATAAAAAATATTCATATTTCTATAAAAAAGGATTTAGCTGAGTGATTTCGTAATTTAGTGATTGAAAAATTTTCAGTATCAGTAATATTTCAGTTATAGATTTGAGATTGTTACTTTTACTACAACCATTTCGTGATATTTTTCATTAATAAAAAATAACATGAATATATGAATGAACTGGCTTTTGCCCGCGACATTGTCCGCGTGGAGTTCGTTTTCCATACAAAACTTTAATCCCTTTTTCACCCCCTTAAAGGGCGAATTTTCAAAAATCCTTTCTTAACGGATGCCTACGTTATTACAACTATCTGTATGCCAAATTTCAGCAAAATCTGTTCAGCAGTTTCGGCTGTGCAGTAATAGATGAGTCAGTCAGGTTTGAATGAATGAATGAACACTTTATTGCGCACCAAAAAGTAAAATCAACAATACAGTTACTAAGACTAGTACACAAAAGGCGGTCTTATCGCTACAAGCGATTTCTACCAGACAACCTTGTTGAATTTGGGAAAAGATTTGTAAGTAACTTGTTACAAAGGTAGGTGACTTTAAATAAACGTTCAGGGAAATAATAACGATAAAAATAAATATATATAGGTATATATATACATACATACTATTATATAATATAATATTATACATACATACCATAATTTATTAATGAATATCATACACCTATGTCCTATACCTATTAATAAATATTATCAAATAAAAATAAGTAAGTACACAAACTTAATATTTCAATATAGTTTTATAAATAATTATAAATAACTGATAGCTATACGTATATCAATAAGACTTGTTACTTTAAGAACTTGTTTGTAAGGTCAACAAATAATGTACCTTAACTGCATTTTTGAAAATATTTATGTTTTTAGACGTCTAATTTCAGTTGGTAAACCGTTCCACAGACTGGTCGCTCGAGCGGTAAACGAAGAATCAAAGAATTTGGTGTGCCGCGTAGGGATTTTTAGGGATATATTAGAGTACCGAAATGATTTAACGCTATCGTCCAAAAATACAAACTTCTCTTTTAAATAGAGTGGTGTCTTGGGGTCGTAAAGAATACTTATAAATACGATAATATATGTGCATTCCGCCGAAGACGTATAGGGAGCCACTTGAGTTTAGCACGAAATTCAGATACGTGGTCATACTTTCGTAAGTTGAAAATAAACCTTATACAAAGATTTTGGAGACGCTCAAGTTTATTAAGCTGCTCTTTTGTGATGTTGGTGAAGCATACGTCAGCGTAATCGAGAATAGGCAGGATAAGAGACTCAGCAAGAAGAACTTTAGTGGGAATCGGAAGAAAATGCTGCATACGCCTCAACGCACTCCACGTACCAAAAACTCTCCTGCTGATCTCACCTATGTGCTTGGGCCAGGTCAATGTCGAATCAAGGTGAATCCCAAGATTTTTTACATTCTGAGAGAATGGTATAGTATTTACTTCAACTACAACTGGGCAAAGATCTTGAACTCGAACCCTATTCAGTAATCCAGGACTACCTATAATAATGACTTGTGACTTTGAAGAGTTGATAGCTAATCCATGAGATTTACTCCAAGCACAGATGATCTCCAGATCCGAATTCATACGTGAAATAACTGAAGGTAAGTCGTCAACTGATGCATGGAGATAAATCTGTAGATCATCAGCATACATATGAGAGCTGGAGGATATGTTTTCAGTGATAGAATTAATAAATATACTAAATAACAATGGCGACAAAACCCCGCCCTGAGGAACTCCAGCTGTGATCGTAGACCACTCAGATTGCATTTTATATATTTAGATACCAGCATAAAATGAAAAGAGGAATGTAAAAAATATAAACCGTGCACTATTTTTAAAAGGAACTACCTAAATTACAACTTCCAATCCAATTTTATCCATAAAAATATATTAATCTGCATACCTCATTGGATGAGAAATGTGGCTGATAAAACAAACTTTTTAAGTCACAATGTTACTTCTTTGTGGAACTTATTTCACATGACTGGCGAGCTAAAGTGAGGCGACAGGTGATATAATACTGTTCTAGAACAAAAGAGAATGTATGTTTTAATATGTGCGCTATAAAATAAATAAAGTTTTCATAATAGAAAATTATTCTGACGAGTAAGTTACCTACTTCTTATGCCTTCCGTGATAAAATACCTACTTAAGGATAAGTAAAGCCACCCAGTGTTGCATAACTGCATGCTTTCATGAGCACAATCATAAGATTATATAATATGTAGTTTATTGTATTATTTGCCTCGTAGTTAGGAGTACCTAACTACCGGACCACGGACCACGGGTTGTGTCCACTCGAATAGTCCGGCGGGCCGGACAAAGATCTCAGTGTTGCCAACTTTGGGATTCTCCCCCCAAAATTAGGGATAAAAATCTACGGGGTTTTACTAGTAGGGCAGGATATGTTCACAGCACAAGAGTAAAAATATATCCTCTTTCATTAATCTGTGCTAAGATTCTCCTTTTTGATATGCTCCAATAAACAGAAAAGAGGTTTTATTAGGTCACCTTATAATAACATTGTTATACCACAAAAATCGTCGATAACATAATATACGATGACGTACATTTTAAGCAAATACTGTTATGTCGTATTTATATACGAATAAATCGATTTCAATAACGTGAAATGTTCGGAAGTAATTTTATTCTGAATAATATTTTACTCACTTATTTACCTCTATATGAAATCATACAAAATATATAATATGGATTCGTACATTGTTAAGATTAAGATTATTTTATTTAACTTCTGTTTTATATGTATAAGATTAAAGTGTCTTGGAGGAAAAATAAACTATTTTGTTTCTCTGTAAATACGAGTTTATTATAAGTTGATATCAAAAACATTACTTTTAAACAAACTAAAAACTAAATAAAATTATCATACCTGTAAATACGAGAAACGACAATTATGTTTATTGTTATTCCTCCTGTATGGTATTAAATTAGAATCTTTTTAACATCTTTATATTATTTGCTTTTAATATTTTTCCCATAGACTAATGATTAGTCTCGCTGGGCGCTCTACTAGACCGAGCCGACGTGCTTGTCAAATACACACTAAATACTAAGCCGAGGTCGGCTTACACGAGCTAGACATATTGAAAGCTTTATGACAGTTGTGCATCCCGAATATTTTATTACATTTTAGTTAAAATTGGAAACAAAATGCTATGTTGTGTAGTGAAACTATGTAAAAACAATTCGACAAGAAATAAGAAGGACACTGGAATCACATATCATCAGTAATTATCGTATAAATTCGAAATTTCAACATAAAATTACGTTACAACTCAAAACGCCATTCAGTGTTGCCGCGTATTGCAAGAATCCCCGTAGTTGATAATTTTATGACCGAAGTTCCCCGTAGTTGATAATTTTATGACGTGATTTTATAATCGTCATTGTATTTATTATAATCTAATAAGATACAATGAAATAAATTATATCCTTGGTATTTCATTTACCTAACTTATTTATTGTGATTCTTCAGGATTCTTCCCATGAAACTAAATAACTATTCGAAAAATACAGATCAAAAATACGAAAAAAAATTAAAACGTCACATTCTTACTAATATTAAAAACGTAAAAGTTTGTGAGAATGTATGGATGGATGTTTGTTACTCTTTTACGCAAAAACTACTGAACGGATTTTGATGAAATTTGGTATGGTAGTAGTTTAGGCTCTGGATTTTTATGACGAAAAAGTACAGTGTTCCCGCGGGATATTCGATAGTATATTTACGCGGGCGGAACCGCGGGTAACAGCTAGTTAAATATTATATTATTACTAGATGTTGTACGCGACTTTGTACGCGCAAATGGTTATCCCGTTGTAACCGTACATTTTGCCGCGATAAAAAGTGGTGGAAATGCTTCCCCGTGGTCTTATCTATAATATCTGTACCAAATTTTATTACAATCGGTCTAGTAGTTTCGGAGCCTATTCAATGCAAACAAACAAACAAAAAAACTTTTCCTCTTTATTATATTAGTATAGATGTGTAATATTATCATCGTACTAGGTATCTGCCCCGACGCACGTTATTCTGTCTTGATTAATAAATAAATTAAAATTAGACCTAATCATTTGTTTACATATAACCTACCATTTTTCAAAAGAAGAATTCGGGTGGAGCCGCGTCAAAAGCTAGTTTTAACTTACCTGAATTTATAACCAATAACTTAAGTAATAGACTAGAGCATAAGATATTTTTCCCGTCAAATCAGGCAAAAGTTTAGTAGCTGGCATCACAATTTTTCACGCACACTAGAATTTGTCACATGTAAGTCAATTGTCACTTTACACACTACAATAATTTGTGGCCGCATTGACAAGGTGTCATCTCAAGTCATTCTATATGAGCGCTCTACTATCTAGTTGAGCGCCCAGCGAGACTAATCATTCATCTATGATTTTTCCATATTAATAAAATCTGACAATCTCAATCAGACTTCAAAAATACTTTCTTCTAAAATATATAAATATCTGGGTTTCTTAACGCAATCGGTAGATAAACGCTTGCCGATGTTTTTGATGCGAAAAATGGTATATAGCTAGTAGTTACGGATAACAGAGGTAATAAACTATATGGTAATTTGAGCGCGTTGCAATAGGTAGAGTATCGCACATGACAAAAAGCGAATTGTTCCTTAGGCGGGATTCGAAACAGCGATCCTCAACTTGAGCACCAACGTGCTGACCCACAACGTCTAAGAGGTCGTAAAAGGAAATCTATATATATGTATTATACAAAACAAAGTCGGGAGAACGACTAGACAGATTTTAATGATTCGTCGAGTATTCCGAGTATTCTACTTCTTAATAAAAACTAATTAATGCACCGTCAAAACATCTATGAAACTGTCAATTTAAAACTTGTTTATTTTATTACGTCTCGATAAGTTAACATCCGCAGTTCGATTCAATTCAATATAACAAGTTTGTCCGCTCTGTAGTGCCCTTGTTCTTGACTCCAATACCTATTTTACCTCCAATTGGATTATGACTCTGTAAGTGGATTGCTGCTCAGCTTACAGTAATTGCTTTGTACACATTTATACCGTATCAATACTATTATCACTTATTGTTGATACGTTTCCAATTTGTTTTAATTGATTTTGTATTTTTATTGTTTTGATGAATTCATGTTGATGATTTTGAAGATGAGATCCGTGACAGTTATATTCTTATATTCAGTTTTGTATCACAATACTCGACATACTAGGTATTACCAGTGCCGGATTAGGCCAGCGCAGGGCCCGTTGCAAATTCTGCCACGGCCCAGGGCCCCCGAGCGAGCGTAATATGCTCTTTATGTAAAACACGAGCGAGTGTAACGCCAATTTTTTTAATATTTTACTACTTGAACTAAATTTTACACTGAGACTGATTTTACTTAAGACTTATTATACTTTAGAAAATATAATTAAATATAAAGCCTAAAACCGACCGTCGGTACTAAGTCTATACTAATATTATTAAATTTAAAAGATTTTGTTTGTTTGAATAGGCTACGAAACTTATTGACCAATTTTTATGAAATTTGACACATATAGAGCAGACTACGAGGAAGGACATCGGAAACTTTTTATCGAGGAAAAATATATGGTTTCCGTTAGAGTAACATTTGCGCGCACGAAGTCGCGGGCAAGATCTAGTAATATAGCCTATGTTATAGATATTATATTACCTATGTTAAACGGGAGCGAGCGAAGCGAGCTAGCAAAAACTTTTTCCTACGTTCCAGATTAAAAGCTGTTCAACTTTAAAATCTGAAAGAAAGTGAAAAATATTTTAAAATCGGAATATAATAAAAACGGATTAGAACGGAACATTTGTACTAATGAATATAATAGTTTACGTATTATTTATGTTAAAAGCGAGCGAGCGGAGTGAGTAAGTGATTTTTTTTGTATTTGATCAATCAAAATCTGTTTAAACTTTAAACCCTAAAAAACAAAAAAATACAATCCAATCAATAGCCTAAAACAGAAATCAGTGCAAAATATTTTAATATGTTGATTATGTAAAAAGCGAGCAAGAGAAGCGAGCAAGCAAAATTTTTTAAATTTTTAATTTATTTTTATGCTTAAAAACCTTTACGTATGCAATTATAGATCATATTATGCCCTAAATATCCGTAATTGATTTTGCCAAATATTAAACACAGGATTATGGAAAGTTAATTTTTTTTATTATTCACGATTTATGACTTTATGAAATATCTTGTCAAACAAGAAATTCTCATTCACTCACTCACTCACAAATTAATCAATTTATCAGTGAGTGAATGAGTTGAGAATTAATTCTTATGCATTCATTATAAGAAAAAGATTGAGGCGTGTACTTCTGGATGTTCTATACTTTTAATTATTATTTTTTGGCTGTCAGGCGCGAGGCCCCTTAGACTGCGAGGCCATGGGTGGTCACCTACACTCCCGCCTCTTAACAGAGGCAATTTAATATGGTATGTTAGTGCAGAGATCTATTTTCAGCGCTGTTTTTACTATGTATGTCTGACCGTGAGTCAGATAGACGTTGGAGCGCGGGGCCCGAAGCATTTGCTACATCTACTACTAGGCTACTCCGGTACTGGGATACCACACTCTTCTTTGGTAGCGTAATGACTTGATAACCACCTTAATATTTGGATCTACATTGATAATAATTAATGATATAAATACTGACGACTACTGTGTCATGAAACATAATTCATTTACTGGGTGAACGAAACTTTAGTAATAGGTTTAGGTAGTCATCTGCTTTGGCCTCCTTCCTAAAAAACATGGTCAATTTCTTTCGTATAAGTAAAAAAAAAAAAACTAATAAGTAATATTTAGCAGTTCGTCTAAGGATACTTTATACCTAGTATTAATGTCTCGTGGGAATTTTCCCTAAATTTTAATCTATGAAACTAAATTCAAAAGCATTCAAAAATACATTAATTGATAGTGATATCTAAATTGTTTGATGTTGCTACCGTTATTAAATAAAGTAAAGAGCTAACAACTGTTTATTTATTCACAAAGGTTTTATGTTCTTGAAGATAATTTAACGTTTTCAATATACTCTTTTGCATGCCGAATTGATATTAAGATCGAGCTTTCATTTTATTTTCAATGTTGTGATTTGTATTGCGCTTAACCATGAAAAGATAGTCAATGCGTTTCGAGGAAATTAAAGTGAGCATATGAATATTCTGCTTTCACTCCCTAAAATTTGACCTATTTGACATTGATAGGTAGATTCAGGAGTTCATTAGATAATTTATTATCTAATGAACTCCTATAGTATATAGTATATAAAGTGAATTTATGATCACATACACAGGTGTAGGGTACGTGAGCGATGTTGATATACGGGCTCGTATTTTACCTGCGCTGTAAGGAGGTTTATCACGCGGTTAGCCGTCAACTACACTTCACCGGCCCGCAAGACGCTCCATCTTGTTTTAATTAAAACTAAAAGTACCACATTAATATACGTTACGCTGTATTCACGCCGAGGAAATATTATGATAGTGGCATAGAAACATGAAGTGATAAATCGAAAAAAATCTCAGTGGTAAACACAACGTCTTCTGTATACTGCAGGTATACTGACACTGTGGATGTCAATTCATGTACAACTGCTATCAATCGCATGTTTTTGATAAAATGAAAGAGCTTCATATAAAAAATTAAAATAATCCTTTTCAACTACGAAGTTGATTTAAAAATAAAATTGTCAAAAGACTTAAACGCTGCGAAAATGTTGATACAGAGCAATCTCTTTATTCCTTTGAAAGTCATTTCACTTAGTTCAGGCTGCAACTGTAGGTATGTGTGAGGAATACAAAAACGGCAACCTCCTTAGAACTATGGTGCGTGCGTCGAGTAAGGTTACTCCCTGTTGGCCCCGTCTCTACCCAACCGAGATTGATCAAACTCTCTGCAGTGTTTGGATTAATTAATATTTGCGAAGAGTCAATTCATTTACTGATAAACAACTCATTATTCTATTAATTTAAACCCTGTTACATTCTAAGAATTAATTAACAATATTAAAATTAATGAGAAAGATTATTGTGAACTCTTCTTGAAATAAGAATTACAACGTATTAACTTATTTTTTTTTAATTTCCAAAAAAAGTAATTAATAGTATGATAAATTGGAAAAAAACATGGGAACAAAAACTTGAAATAAAAGTAAAATTAAAAATATATACTTACTATGGAAATAAATATATTAGGTTATTTCCATAGTAAGTACTAGCTGTTTCCCGTGGCTCCGCCCGCGTAAATATAGTATCGGGTATCCCGCGGGAATACTGTACTTTTCCGGAATAAAAATGTGTTTGTTTGTTGTGTTTTAATCCAAAACCTTAACTACTACCATGCCAAATTTAATCGAAATCCATTCGGTAGCTTTTGCGTGAAAGAGGAACAAACATCCATCCATACATACTCACAAACTTTCACATTTATAATATTAGTAAAATAAGATAATTATGTAAGTTTTGCATATTTAGGTACATCTAACAATTTAATGTTACGCGGTAAAATTATACAGGTATGTACATAAAGGTTGGATAGTAGTGAAACTAATATTGAATGGAGTATATTTGGATATTGAATATTACAAGGAAAATGAGCACAATGTTTGTATACTCGCTGCGACGCTACACGTTATTGCTTTGAAAATAAATAAGAGGAGATTAAAGCGCTCGAAAAATCTCTAAAATTGACGGCACACTTTAGCGAGCGCACTCATGTAGTTGCATTTATGAAGAAGCTAAATAAATACATCGGTTCATTGGGCTCAAACGTGCTCACGAGGTGGCAAAATCACTTGCTGTTTACTTAGATGGTATTTTTGAAATTAATAAATAACAGTATTAGAAATGATGGCACCAAAGCAAAGTTTTCAGTGATTGTCAAACAAAATAAATTTTATTTAAAATGTAAACTGGAAAATAATTTACATTTCACAAAATATTTACACAGCTCTATCGTATAACTACATATTGTACATATTTATATAAGTTTTACAAAAGAGATAAAATAGAGTTAAACAAATACGGGCGCATTGTTTATGCGTTAATTTAAAACAAAGTTTACGACTGAAGAGCTTATGTATTACTCGAATGTTTGAAATCACTGCATGTTCGTGGAAAAATTTCCACTATAATTCATCGCAACAATAAAAGCGACAGAGGTTTATACATTATTCTAGTTTAAAAATATGTTGATTTTTTTTTTAATTTTTGCTCTCGCCTAGTTATTTGCACACTCAAATATATACAAAGCTCGACTGAAAATATTCAACTTACTTCTTTTTTTTTAAGAACGAAAATTTTGTTCGTATTTTATTTAAAACTGGATGTTGCCCGCGACTTCGTGCGCGCAAAAGTTAATTTCGCAGAAACCGTACACTTTTCCGCGATAAGAAGTAGCCTATGTCCTTCTCCGTGGTCTACTATGTGTGCCAAATTTCATCAAAATCGCTTCAGTAGTTTCGAAGCATATTCAATGCAAGCAAGCAAATAAACTTTTCCTCTTTATCATATTAACTAGCGACCCGCCCCGGCTTCGCACGGGTACAATACTGATACTAATACTACAGAATGTCTTTAAACTTCTAACAAAACGGGCGAAATTTAGTCAAAACAAACAGAAACAAATTAATATTATAGGTACCTACTAAAACTCAATGAAATAAGTAGGTGGGTATACTTTTATCGTATGAAATACCTATATTCTTCAGGACTAACAATACAAACAAACAGTAAATAAATAGGTATTCAAGTATCTATCCATCATAGTTACAACGAACACAAAACAAAAAATTTACTCATAGATCTAAACAAACCCCAAAAATTCAAGATTTCTAAATAAAAAATGGTTGTTGTGCCTCACTCGACATAGATAGGTATAGTGTGTCGCGGACTTTTTTGTAGACATTTATAAGATCTACAATTAATTAGAACATTTTATAGTTCTATCTTTTATAGTTTAGGCAGCGTACGCAAAATAAGTACTTTTCTGGTTGATTTTTTACACCTTGTGTCCGAAAAACCCAAATATCTTACGGAACCCTATTTTTTTCAAAAATAAAATTTAGCCTTTGTTACTCGTGGATAATGTAGCTTTCGAACGGTGAAAGAATTTTTGAAATCGGTCCAGTACTTTTTGAGCCTATTCATTACAAACAAACAAACAAACATACAAACAAAGTTATCCTCTTTATAATATTAGTGTAGATATACGTAGATATAGATATGAAAGGCATTGTGTTTTGAAATGAATTTTACTTTGATTGAAAATAATAATTAACAGGATATAAAATGGTAATAACCATTTAGTATACCTACTTATGTTTCCATTGACAGACAATAAGAATTTGCTTTACGTTGTATTATAGGTACTAAATTTGCGAGCAAGATACATTAAACATAACAATGTACCGTGTCATTAAATAACACAATATACATAATATAAAGGTCGGGCCGAGAACAGTAAATAATGTAACTCCAGTTACAAGTGCTCTCGGCCGCGCTACCTTCTGTTACGAGGTGCATTAAAATTTAATTATTTCCTGCAAACACTTTTACGTTTCTCAAATTTAAAATTTACAAGTTCCAGTCTATTAGAATTTTATGCGCACCATATTAATTGCTTCGGACATTGAAAAATATTATGTAACGCTTCCCTCGAAATAAAAGAAAAAAAACTTTTGAATTCTGTTCTGTTAACTTTGAATCTGGGGGCACGGCAGTGCCCCCGCCAAGTCGAGCGCGAAGCAAACACTGCCGTACCATCCTTTACTGGAACCATTTCGCCGCATTTTCAGGCCCCTATTTGAGTACCTCTGGATAAGACCAGAACGCAGAAATTTTCGTCATCCAATAAGCTATAATCACGTACTTAAAATCCAAAATTTCAAGTCTGTAGGTCATTTAGTTCCGAAGTTAAGCGAAAGCAAAGTTTCGCATTTTCGACACTCACTCACTCACTCATGATCATCAAAATAGAACTAGTACTTCCCATACACTTAGAGAGCTGAAATTTGGTACAGAGTTGGGGTTTAATGGCCACATAAAGGGAAAACTATAAAAACTAGGATAATCGATCTGGGGGCACGGCAGTGCCCCTGCCAAGTCGAGCGCGAAGCAAACACTGCCGTACCATTCTTTACTGGAACCATTTCGCCGCATTTTCAGGCACCTATTTGAGAACCTCTAGATAAGACCAGAACGTCGATCTGGGGGCACGGCAGTGCCCCCACCAAGTCGAGCGCGAAGCAAACACTGCCGTACCATTCTTTACTGGAACCATTTCGCCGCATTTTCAGGCCCCTATTTGAGAACCTCTAGATAAGACCAGAACGTCGATCTGGGGGCACGGCAGTGCCCCCGCCAAGTCGAGCGCGAAGCAAACACTGCCGTACCATTCTTTACTAGAACCATTTTGCCGCATTTTCAGGCCCCTTTAATCTACTCGAACTTTATTACACAAATTAAATAAACAAATTACACTAAATCTAGGAAAATAAATCAATATGCCCACGTTTCTACAAAAAGAAGTGAAATCCCACCAAAAACATTCTGTAAAAAACTAGCCAAGTCTCGATGGAGCTGCTTGTTTATCTCTAAAAAGTAATGAAATCTAGACAAAATCGTGCCAAGTCTAAGGTTCCTTACTGCGGTTTCTTTATTATTATAGTTAATATTGTGTGACTTGGCCGTTGAAGGGCACACAAGGGTACAAAAGGGGCTCCATGACACCATTGCTCCAATACGTGTGTTGTAAAATCAACAACAGCCTAAAATGAGACACTAGCGTCCAATTACCAATACCAGTATGGGCTATTATCTCGCTTAACAAACATAGGTAGTTACAAATGTAAACAAAATTGACTTGTACCCACTAAAGTATAAAGAATGTTCAACGGCCAAGTCACTCAACATTAACTATAATAATAAAGAAACCGCAGTAAGGAACCTTAGACTTGGCACGATTTTGTCTAGATTTCATTACTTTTTAGAGATAAACAAGCAGCTCCATCGAGACTTGGCTAGTTTTTTACAGAATGTTTTTGGTGGGATATTAATTTACTTGTACAACATAAACTTAGGATTTAGGTTCTTAAATTTTAATACACATTACTTTGCAAACGAATTTGCATAAAATAAACAAAAACATCACCATTTAATTGCCACATCCCATTATTATAATTGTTACTAGTATTTGTCCGTGGATTCGCCCACGTTAAATTCGTTTTGAAAATATATTTTTATGATAATTTATAACTTTCATCCCCTATTTTACCCTCTTAGGGGTTGAATATTAGAAAACGCTGAATTACGTAACTCGTCATTTTTCTGTACCGAATTCAAATGAAATTTCATCCAAGAAATAAAAAGTTTCATACAAACTTTTTATATTTTGATTCCCTATTTTACCATCTTGAGGGTTGAATTTTGAAAAATCCTTCTTTAGTGGATGCCCTTGTCATAAAAGTAGTACATGTGCAAAATTTCAAGTTTCTAGCATTAAGAATTTGGCCTGTGCGTTTATTTAAAACTTTCATCTACTATTTTACCCTCCTAGGGGTTTACATTTAGAAAACATTGAAACATGTAACTTATTATTTTATCCGTATTCAATTAATAATAAATATCGCGCAAATATGTGTATTGTCTATTGTCCAAGGAATAAAAGGTTTCATACAAACTTTTAACCCCTATTTTACCACCTTGGGGCAACCCTCAACGCACAGGCCAAACCAAAAAATGTCAACACATTTTTTTGGTTGGCCTGTGGCCTGTGCGTTGATTTTTATTTTGATTATTGACTGATGACCTGTCTTTGATATTGCATTGTTGTTACACACAAATATATTATAACTAGCTGTTGCCCGCGACTCCACTCGCGTAAATACAGGATACCTCGGAAACACTGTTCTTTTTCGGGATAAAAAGTATCCTATGTCCTTTCCCAGGACTCAAAGTACGTCTGTACTAAATTTCATCAAAATTGGTTCAGCGGTTAAAGCGAAGAGGTAAAAGATATACAGACAGACAGAAAGACAAACTTTAGCATTTATAATATTAGTATAGATATGACATTTCACATAACATAATATAAGTGAATTATTAATAGCCTGTGATTAAATAGTGTATTTGGTTGGTAGACTTAGCAAGAAGGTACGCAGTAAGCGTACATACAATAAGCTTTGATTGTCGGGGCTTACCAGACATCCTTGTTTCAGCGGATAGTAAATCCTACTTAGACGCGTTTAACGGTACAGAGGAACAATAATCCCTTATATACTATAATACTCGCTACTATTATACCAAACGAACCCTTTTATCAGCATATCTGCATCCTACAGAGGTTGTTCTGTCTTAACTATGAACTGGAATCAATAGTTTACTACCTACATACACCTACTATCAACACGAACAACCTACACATACTACCTATACCACCTATACCTACACCTAAAACCTACACACACACCTACAACCTACACCTACAACCTACCCTTACATGTTACCTACAGATGGTGTGTGAAAGAGTCGACAACTGAGGGTTGAAGATTATTACTGGGTGTTAGAAGGATGAAATTTAAGGTTTAATTTTTTTAATGCCAAGTAATAATTTTTGTAACATTTTGACAGCAAAAATTAGATACATGGCCTTACCAAGGCCATACAAAGTTGGTGTATATTTAGGAATATACGTAATTTCTACCACGGAATTGGTTACGCGTATTGTCAAGGGAGTCACTGGTACGGCAGTTTACTACGAGAGTTAGTGCAGCTATTTTCGACGAATTTTACGAGTAACAAATCCAAATACATGTCATTGTTTGATCTTAAAAATATTCTGTAGTGTTCGTCAATATAGCTCGCAGTATGTACTGCTAACTTAGAATATTTTTATGGTTTTATACCTACTACAGAACATGTTATTAAGTGTGGATTATAAAAATATCCTATTTTATAGTAAAAATATCTACAAAAAGCCTTTCAATATGTAAGTACAAGAAGGCTGTGACACAGCATGAATTGAAAGTTGTTGGTGATACATCTCGATGACACGCACATATGTCACTCCACAGAAACAGGATAATGATGTTTTATTGAAAAAACGTGATCACGAAAATAGTCGCAAGAGATAAAATGTTACCCGCAAAAATCTTATCACTTGTTAAATTAGGTAGGCGATTCGATAGCAGCCGTCAATCCAAACTAACACAAGATCATCAACCATGTAATTTGTAGCTGAGATGACCTCAAAAGTCGGTATATTCACTTACACCCACATCCATGATTTTCCAACACCGGTCGCTCTAGCCTGCATCTATCTAACTCTTAGCTACCTTATTCAGGTTCTTCTTTCTTATCAAATTGCTCAAAAAACGGCAGACCGATTATCAGAGGGTCTAGGGATTCTGCTAAATAAAATCTGCAATAACACAATAACAATCAATTCCCGATACGCTAAAACTGCCAAACCGGTATTCTATTAAACGTTAAACCTAGGTCAAATGCGATCTGAATGGTCCAAACTTCATAAAATCAGTTTATGATAACATGTCGCTTCACATATCAAAGTAAAATGAATCACACTAAGTAAAATAAATACGAGAATTGAGACTTTGATGGTTAGCTAATACAATGCTCATAGACATACCTACGCAACACAAGAGGAGTTACAAGTACGAGTATATGCTCAGTCCATAAAACTCTCAAAACTGATTCCCAAACTTTTTTGTTAATGTTTCGTTTGTTAAAACATTATACGTTAATAATAAAACTTATTTTGTATTAATAATTAAAAAGGTTCAGTCAGTAGCCTTTTAATCCCCAATGGCTTAATATTTTATTTATCAAAATACAATTATTTATTAAATATTATATTAGATTTTATGGCAGATATTTTGTATTACTTATTTCATGGTACTTATAAACTAGTTATATATTTTATTTACAATTTATTGCAATTTTGATAACACGTAGTTACAATAACTTGTGACGTGCTTGTAATTTGTTACGTTCTACGAAACAAAGGAAGATAATTATTGTATTTGCATACTTACAAAATATTGTATGACGGTAGTAAAAATCTTTTAACCGGGTTTATACACTTTTATTCGACTGGCAGAATGTCCACTTGACAACAATGTGGAACTAATGATGGCAGCTACAAAAAGTATCGTGTGCGATGGTTGTAACTTGTAGTACACAATAGGCATGATGACTAATTTTTTTTATTGCATAAATAAATAGTGGTTTTAAATATGAGTAACTTGTTAGAATAATCAGTACCTATATCAAAAGTCAATATTTTCAAAGGTACAGCGATTTGTATACAAATATTTCGCAAGTCTCGTGAAAACGCTTCATACTAAAGTCGTACCTAACTATGATGTCACGCCTAGGTTAAAGTTTATGAAGTATATGGCCGGAGGATCGTTTTTGTGTGTTTAAGATCATACTCACTATAATGAATGCTTTTGTATATGATGTAAGTAAACTAATGATGTAGGTTTATTTTACTAATTTAGCAAGAAAAAAAAATCAAACATTTTTGTACCTTTTAGATATAGGTATCTAATTACTAAACTACACATAAAATAATATATATTTTTACATTATCCAAGTAGTAATGCCTCAATATTTCTGATATATTATTGAACGACGCTGACCGACGACGACGCTCGAAAGACGCTAGTGTGGGATGTGCCTAAGTGATAGGGGCCACCCCCGTCTGTTTATAAAGTACTAAGTATAATAATCATCTAACGATATAATTTATTATTATATCGAAGTTTAACTCCTTTGCTAATAGTAATAAAAACTTTAAGTTTCTCTCGAAAACTACTGGTATTTTTCTGTAAATACATTAAATAACATATGAAAAAAAAAGAGGGCAGTAATTCGGCTTTGAAATAGAGCATTCGAAGTGACAATTTGTTTCTATTGTGTAGCGTCGGATAAAATGTACCGAAGTAGAAACATTCTAACATGGAAATATTTTTAAAAGTCGGCTCCGACTCGCTTGGATGCGTGTTTTCATTAGCCTTTTTAATATTAAAGTTCCCTCTGCCCATATATTTGCAATAAATTATTATAGGTCTATCGTAGAATATTTAGACAGATATAATTTGAAATAAAAAAAAATCTACGACATTTTATACCTATGATGTTATCTTACATATTTCTCATTCATGCATAAAATATAGCAAGCTAAGTTGAAAGTGAAACTCCTTAGGCTTGTTGAGAGTTAAATATCAAGTTACACGTCACTCGAGCATCATATTTTGGATATTTTAAAGCCATCTTTCAGAAACGACTTAAACTTCTTACTTATCAACTTAGCATTTAAAGTACGGTTTAATAAAAAGATGGCACTAGGTGTACAAAAATAAATATTTAAATTTTTTGACGTGACTATTCTTATAAATCGATGAACGCCGGCTGCACGCACGAGAAATTTTCACTTTCTGCCTGATTGTCACGTTCCGCGTGAGCCGAGCGTGCAAGCGAGAGCGCGGAACAAGCGATAAAGAGGCACGATCGGCCTAAGCATGCGGCTTGTGATGACGTTATCACGTAAAATTATCAACCATAAACCGACTAACAAACATTTTTGAAGTGTTTGAGGGGATTTTTGGATTTTTAATGATAATAATAATAAATATGAAATAATGCTGTATGAATTTATTTATTTAGGGCTGATTTTTCAATCGTCAGATAACTCTTACCTAAGGAATAAATATGTGACTTTGATAGATTTTGCATACAAAATATGTCAGTCACATATTTATTCCTCAGATAAGAGCTAACTGACGATTGAAAAATCAGCTCTTAGTATAATTAATTCTCAATTGAATGCAGTAGATGAAACGATGACTATACAGTTGATGGCTTAGGTACATAAACAGAAGTTCGCCAGCGTGAAACTTAGGAATTATTAATGTGATAGCATTGCCAGATAGTTGTCTAATTAAGTTTCCTATTATTGCTGACTCGGAGTGAGATTAATATATAATTAATTTAACCAGTTATAACTCCTTCAGCTACTGGACTTTTATGGACGGTTTCTGTTTGAAATTTTAGAAGTATTTGTATGTAATATTTAATGAATATAGTTTACGCTTCATGTACTTGTATCATCCTTTTTATAAATATAAATCAATACGTCTATACAAATAAATAAAATTGAAGGGTCTGTTTATACTTAATCTCAAATTAAGGTGGTTCGTTTCCCATACAAAAAAACAATGGACATTATTTAGGTAATTTCATACTATTACTACATAAATTTATATGCACATCTATTTATTTTGCAATACAATTGTCGCAAAATATATTTAAAATACTTTATTTCACACAGAAGTCACATTTTTATTGAATTTTCGACAAAAAGTGACATTTGTAACTTATGTCACTTTTTGTCGAAAATTCAATAAAAATGTGACTTCTGTGTGAAATAAAGTATTTTAAATATATTTTGCGACAATTGTATTGCAAAATAAATAGATGTGCATATAAATTTATGTAGTAATAGTATGAAATTACCTAAATAATGTCCATTGTTTTTTTGTATGGGAAACGAACCACCTTAACAACTTTTCACTTAATGCATATGAAAGTATACTTAATGCATATATAAAGGTATTTACAATAAAAAAATAATTTTTGAAACGGCTGGACCGATTTTCACGTGACTTTCACTGACGACTAATTTTATAAGTTATAACAAGAATATTTTCACTTAGGGTTCTGTTTCCGTTAGTTCTCCGGAAACGAAGTGGCTAATCTATAATTAATTGCTTGTTTCAATTATATAAGAAGTATTAAACAATGTTAAATATTGCTAAAAACCTTGCTACATAAACAGTATTAAAAAAGTTTTAAATCTACGAGTATGTAATAGAATTAGATACTTTTCTCAGATCAAATAAAAAAACCAAGATAGCGCATGGCGTTTGTTTGAAGTGAAGCCTAAAAAACTACGCTACTTCAAGTTTACACACGCGCTCACGCACATTCATGCAAAAAAGTACTTTACTTTTTGTCAGTATAGATTAGTCGTCGCGACGACTCGTTCGATACTGTCGAAAAGTAGCGTACTTTTTTGCTTGTGTGTGCGTGAGCGCATTTGTTTACTTGAAGTAGCGTAGTTTTTTAGGCTTCAGTTCAAACAAACGCCATGCGCTATCTTGGTTTATTATTTGATCTGAGATACTCTTATGCAATCTATTGATCTTTAATCTCAAACGGAGTAAGGTATATTTGTTGAAACTTTTGTTCATTGAGATTGTTTGCTCGACGAGTGCCAGTTTCTGGACTTCACAAGTTTTATTGCTTGTTGAAAAACTGTCGAAAACTTTTGCTTGTTTATACCGTAATATTCAATTTGAACAAGTTATTACACGTTATTTGTACCAATAAACTGCCATCAGTAAGGAAACGTTTTGAGCTCTATCTTATTTCACCATTTAAACCTTTAAGTTACATCTTGAGGTGCACAGACCGTAGCATTTTTTTTCTCATTTATTTTTTTATGTATTTTGATTATTTACATTTGAAACACTTACTTCTTAACTTCTACCCAGACTTTTCACAAATATTTATTGTTATGTAATTTAGAGTGTGTGTGTGCATGAGTGAAATGCTGAGTGGATACTAGGATTATAACTATAGAATTAATTTCGGTGTAAGTTTCTATATAATTAAATAAATAAAAATAGTAAATACTTTTTAACGAAAATCTATTATGTAAGAATACTTGCATCCTTTTACAATAAACACACAATAAAGCCCGTCACACGTACGGTTCTGACTTCGGGAAGCACTCGCCGTCCCAACCCGTGCTCCGAGTCGTACTTGTTAAGGCCCTCCCCCGAGCAAAAGACCTTGAGGCGGTCAGCCGCATAACTCAGTTGAAAATTTTTCACATAACTTAGTTCAAAATTGACCAAAAAAATTGAATGTTCATTGAATTATAGTTTCAGCATCTCCATAGTATTTACAAGTAAACTTTATTTGGGACACACACCAATAGATAGGCAATTTCATAAGCTAGATATTCGCCGTTTAAATTTTTTTTTGGTCAATTTTGAACTAAGTTATGTGAAAAATTTATGCGGCTGACCGCCTCAAGGTCTTTTGCTCGGGGGAGGGCCTTAATGACCGACAGGCCGATGTGGCATGTCAACGACAGCGTATTTTCCACAGTCCAAAACGTATCGCATTTGTACGGCCAGTTTGAATAACCTATCTATCTATAACTATTTGTTAAAAACGTCTATATATTCAATCATTTGATTCAGATAGTTATAGATAGATAGGTTATTGAAACGCGCCGTTAGTCCTAATTAGCACGCTGCACGAAACTTCGATCCGCAGTCAAAACCGCACAGATCCCTCCGCGTTTTGGCAAGCAACCTGAGGGGCAATTTTGCTAAATAAAATCTGCATTATTACAATTACAATCAAGTCCCGATACGCTTATACTCCCAAAAGGGGTTTTTATGAACGTTAAACCAACGTGAAACGCGCTCTGATTGGTCGAAACGTCATAAAATCGGGATCCTCTTCTTTCGCATAATTTTATTTGTCATAATTTCATTTGGCATACCTCACTTGGCATAATTTTACTACGCATAATAATACTTTGGCATAATGGTTTCTTGGCATACTTCATCATTAGGCATAAATATCATTTAGACTAATATTGTTTGTCCTAATTTAATGAGGCATAACTCGTAAGGCATAATGTTTCTTGTCATAATAATACTTTGGCATAATTGTTTATCGGCATAAACTCGTTAGGCATATTTTTTGTCATAATAAATTCAAGGCATTCTGCCACAAATCACAAATATGCATAAAATGGAACGACATAATGAAAACACAATTAAGGTAATTAAACGCATATTTATGAAACATTAAAAGCAGGTATTACACTCATATACCTAGTGTAACAGTAGGTTAAGTTGCGGCGGGGTGGCCCTTGGGCCACCCGTAAGCCGCTAACATGTTTAAAATAATTAGCTCGGCATGTTCTTAGATAGCAGTTCGTGTTTTTTGTCCGAGTTTAATTACGTAATCAGTCGAAAATTACAATTATAATTGTTATTTCGTCTTAACTCGCATACCCAGTAGAATTTATCATTCATTGGTATGTGAAAAAAAATGCTACAAAGATGTATGCGTAAATATAATAGTATGCTTAAATATCATTATGCGTAAATATATTTATGCTTTTTAATATTATGCATAAAATATTATTCTTAATGAATATTATGCGTAAAATAATATATGCCTTACAATAAGTATGCCTAACAATTATTATGCTTTTAGTAATTATGCGAAAAAAAATTATGCTAAGAATGTTATGACAAATGAATATTATGCGAAACTACCATTAGGTCAAATGAAATTATGCCAAGTAAAATTATGACATATGATTTTATGCGAAAAAATAGGGAACCCATAAAATCCGTTCACGGTAACATGTCGCTACACTTTCAATCCAAACAAAGTAAAATTGACTCTTTAAATTGCCTACCTACTTTAAATACGATATTTTAAGGTTTTGATCCTCGGTCCGAACTTTATGTGTGCATCGCGCTATTGTTTGACAATATCCGAATTTTGTTTTATACAATACGTTATACGACGTATATCATATTCAGTTTTATTTTTGCACGAAGTATTTGGAATTGGAAAATGTGGAAAATTGTGCAAGGGTCCATGCCGTCACGTACTGAGCTTACTCGAGCGACTGTATACATATCCACTTGAAACGAACACAACATTCTTAACATCTGTTTCGATTCGCTATCCCGAATTCGTCATATACGTTTAGTATTTCACTCACGAGCTTACTGATGTACAGTTCTTGTATTGATTCACAGACAACGTAGACGATGTGTAACAATTTTAATATGTGCGTAGAAGATAATAGCATACTATTAACTTGTAAGTAACATGGCTTATGATGATATGTAACAGATTATTTATAATTATAAGGCAATTATACTATTATAAAAGAATAATGGTTACCTCTGTGACTCAGTGGTCAGTGCGTTGACGCTCAAGCTGGAGGTCGCGGGTTCGAATCCCTCCAGGGAACAAATTTCTGTGTTCCTGGGTTATGGGTGTGAATTAAATATGTGCATTAAATATTAGTATAGTATATACAAGTATAACAAATAATTACGTTGTCTAGTACCCGTAGGCCGTAACACGAGTTCTTTGAGAACTTACCATCGGACCAGATTGACGGGGTGTGAAAGCGTCCATAGATATCTCATCATATCGTCAGATCATATCGTCTCATAGTAATACTTATTAAGTATAGTAAGTAAGTAACCTTAATTTGTTAGGAAGCATGAAGCTAATTGAAGTATCTATTAAGTAGTACTTTATCAATTAAGGAAGTATACAGTTTATATTCACGAATATACACTGTATACTTCCTAACCTACAGAACGTATTGTAGAGGAATTCAAACATTGAGCTTGATTTGCCTGGTTTTGAAATTCGTAATTTTTCTACATTAATTAGTGACTAAGGATAATACAACATCTTAATATAATTTTTGTTCACTTTTTACTTTATGTTTTAGAAGAAATTTTAATTTGTTTACCTATATTTCGATAGATGTTTAAAGTTTTATTATATTGTATTCAATAGCGGTATCTTCACCACTAGATGAATTTTAAAAATAAAAATTTAATCTTGCACCTTACAATAGGCTATTCTATAATTTTTTCAAATATATTTCAAAATGTTCGTAACGATCCGATTAACATCTGGTATTTATATTTCCTGGAAATAATATCGCTTTATGCAAAGAAAATATTATTAAAATTTAAACGATATTTTTTTGCGCCTAAACGACAGCCACCATTATCGTGAGTTCGTGACGTCATAAGAACAGAAACAAATAATTTTTTCATAGGTCGTGTGTAGTGCATGAACTTCAGATTTAACTTTCGCTATTCTTTATTCGATTTGATTATGTTCTTATGACGTCACTTACTAGAAAAATATGGCGGCTAGCGTTTTCGGTCACGTGACATACAGTTAGTAAAAGTACAGTTTTATTTTCGAAATTATAAATAAATCGCATATTTATATAACAAAATAGTCTTGTATTCGCATTTCTTACGATAGAAACTATATAAATAACAAATTTATATCGTTTGATTTTGATAGATGAAACTAGCCTATTATACGAGCAAGACGAAAAGTCGATAACTCGGTTCTTCTCAATACGAACAAATTATTAGGACTAAATAACGGCTAACCATTATTTTCCCTGACTGTGCTGTGATAGCTACCGGTCCTGGCGCTGTGCCTGAGTTTTTATGCCCGGACTACGGAAATGGTTTAAATTGAGTCCCAATCAATATTCCGTTCTTGTTAAATTAATTAGGATAGCAAACCAGATTTACTAGTTCCCCTTTTAACGATTTTTCTTTGAATTTTAGTTCAAGAAGAGAAAGCCGTAGTAGTGCAAGAGTAATTTTAGGTGAAAAATTAAAAAAGTCATAAAAACACCTAGCTAGTTAATTTCTCACCCAAAACTCCCTGCATACTAATCATGGAAATACTTGCAGCCGTTTCCAAAATTACGATTATACATATATATATATATATATATACAAGATTTGCTTATTTTAAGTAAAAAGCTTGTTTTAAGTATAAGTTATAGACGTCTTTAATTCACCTATTTTTATTTTTTTAACGAAAGGCTACTCGTTTTGATTTTAAAATGACAAAATTCACTTCATATGGGTATTGGGTGGTGAAAACTTTCAATGCCTCAATTTTGTATCGAAAAGTTTGATCAACAGTTGACGAGTTCAGCCCCGTTGTTCTATTTGTTTGTCTAGAAATTGGTCCCAGGCCGGCGCGTCGCGGTAAATAATGGAAATGCTTTGTCCAACGCGATGCTTCTTGTCAAGATTATTGTGCCGAGTTTCTCTTTCTTCTCGTTATGCACTAACTAAAAGCGAGCGAACTTTATTGTAATAATATAACAACTTTGCTACCGAGTGACACTGTTTCCTAGTTTTCTAAAGCGCTTTTGAATGAATTTACTTTTATTCCTTGATTAAATTTTAAAGGAAATGAAATGAACATAATATTATACTCGTAATACGATAGAGGTGAGAACATACAGGTAAAGAGTATTAATAATTTATTTACAAGAATTGTTTTTGCTAAAATGACATACCTAAAGATAGTAGAAATCTACAGTAAAGTTTTAGCGAGGCATGAAATTCTGTTAATATAAAGATTTTTCGTAAGTATATAAAAGTTCTTCTTAAATAGATTTCTTTGTCTTGCTTAAACTCGAGAACGGCTGAACCAATTAATTAGCTATTTTTGATATTGAAATAATTGTGGAAGTTCAATGAAGCTTTAAATGGGGAGAATTGTTGAATAAATACGAGGAAAACACTACACTAAAGAAAGTTAGTTTTGGAAAATTTAATTGTCAAAGGACACTGAGAATTTTGTATGGAGCAATTTGCTACGGCGACCAAAGATAAAATTAGTTTAGATGTAAGCGTAATTACACCTGGATTACAATGATATAGGTCGCATATCCGTGGGATGTGGGGTTAATAAGAAAATGAGATAGTTAAAGATTAATTATTCCATATATTTACATGCAATATTACTTGTGATATTACTCACTGCATTTGTCAAAAACGATTTGTCAATATTGATTTCAATTACGAATCGGTCCAGTTCGAAAATCAATTTTTTGTTTGAAAGAGTGTACTCCTCAGTTGGTTCCATGATCGTGAAGTCAGGATCCGCAAGAAATCGAGGGAATCGTTTGATTTTATAAAGTTACCTGTTCTTTTTTGGCTTGTATGTAAATAATAAAAGCAAATGTTACTAAAATTAAGAGTTTGTTTCAAGGTTTATCCACTTACTTTAATAACTTTATTCCCCCATGGACCTGAATTAAAATAACTAATCTAGTAATATATAAAGTTCTTGATTGTTCTTGATGTTGGAGCCAAGAATGCAAGTCTAGTCACTAGTCGGGTAAGCGAACTTTTCATGTCGTAAAGGTGCAACGAACTTTTAAGTCTTCCATGCTCAATCCAACATTTATGAATAATGAAATGTCCCTGTATGCTGAATTAATTAGTCACCAACTGATTTATATAAATATGCCTTACAAAATAACTATTTAGAAATACAATTTAAATTTAAAAAGCTAAAGTATTTGGAATTTAGAAAGTCACAGAAATATTCACGGTTTTCAGTGGATTTGCGTAAAATGCTTATTTCTAAATTTTTCCTATCAATATATGAAATCAATAACGATGTATATAACATAACTATTATTGAAAATAATATTAATTTATCTTCGTATTTAGTTACGTTGGCGTTAGAAACAAAAAATAATGTAATATTTTATCTCGAGGAATTTGCACGTGTCAGTATAATGAATCAAAAAGTAAAAACATGTCTCCCAATATTAGGCGAGGCAAATAAAAACCGAAGCACAGAAGCAATGAAAATAAAAGGTAGGCCAGTCGGGAAAAGAGAGAAATAGGTCTTGCAATCGACTGGTGTGCAAAAAAACCTAATGGAAATTAAGCTACCTCATTTCTTTTCAAAGTAACTTTCGCTTCTATTTTAAATTTTAATCAAATTTTTTTAAAACTCAACTGAAAATAAGTTTTTATTTATTTTCAGTTTGCGACACTGTAATTTTTTGGAATTAGGTAATAAATATAAAAGTTTGTAAGGATGGATTCTATGAATGATGGATGGATGGATGTTTGTTACTCTTTCACGCAAAAGCTTATAAACGCAATTTTATGAAATTTGGTATGGTTGTAGTTTAGGCTCTGAATTAACACATAATATGTAATTTTTATTCCGGAAAATTATACGCGGGCAAAGTGCGAAGAAACTTTTAGATAGCGCACCTAATCACGTCGTTTTTAGGGTTCCGTACCAAAAGGTAAAAGCAAGTATTACTTAAGACTGTCACCTGTCACCAGCCTGTATCTCGTGAATCGTTATAACAAGACAGTTAAAATTGTCACAAATACTAGAAACAGAATAAAATAAAATATTTTATTGATAAGCCATTGATAACAACATGACAATTCAACAAAAAAAAATATAGCTAAAATAAATAATTATGTGAGGCTCCATTGCAATAAACGTGATTCTTTAGAGATTTTTGGCTCGATATTAGCAACAGGTATAAAAGGCAAAGTAGTAATATTTCTTGAATAAAAGGATTTCGTCTGCAAGCTTTGGGGTTTAAGATTAAAATCCTAAACAGTTTATGCAAGTATCTAGTTAAAATCCTGTTTATGATGGGTTAGCATAATATTGTGGTTATAATACCTACTACAACACCTACACGTATAGGTATGGCTAAATTCATTTGGCATGCAGCCATAATGCAATACATGTGAAGTTTCGTTGAAAATATTCGTTTTTCGTGTATAACGCTGAAGGCAACTTGCCATGATGGAATTATCGCGATTATTTTCAAATAGTCCTGTACATAAAATATTTGAAAATTAATTTAATCGCATTTATAAGTTGGCATTGTATTGAGTTCATTAGCTTCATTCAAAGTTCACATTAATAACTATTATAGCATTTCAAACATTAATAAAATATACGAATAAAAATAAAATAGTGGCTATCCGGGCGTGCCGACAGAAATAAAAACAATAGCATAATATAGGCAAGCATGCAGTGCGCGATCTGCCGGCCTCTCCCTTCGTCATACCGCACCGCTGTACAATGTCGCAAGTTCGATGGTTTTTTCCTCCCTCAAAAAATCCCAACGTACCATAATTATTTTCACTTCAAAAATATTCTGTGGGATTGGCAGTTAATTTTTAACCGACGACAAAACCGGAGGAGGTTCTCAAGTCAACGCATTTATTTTTTTAATGGATGATCACGCGTATATTTTTACAGAGTAGTCCGATTAAGATATATTTTTTTGAAGTGAAAACTCCTTTAGCGGCGTTGTGCACTTTTCTTGGGATTGGTAAAAACTGTTGAAACTCGCGTCAGGACACGTGACCAGTACCCCAAGCAGGAACTTTTTGCGGTATCGTTACGTGTACGTAAGCGAGAAATATTGTATGAAAAACATGAAAGCGCCTCTAGCGGACGTAAAAGTAACTAAATTTTTCATATAATATTCCTCAGATTTCTCGTTTACGTACACGTAACGAAATCGCAAAATGTTCCTGCTTACCCCACTGATCGAAAATTCGTAAGATGCAACTTGCAATTGTTTGCTGTCTTGGTTTACGGGAACATGAAACTATTTTAGTTCGTATTGATTTTTAATCCAAACCATCCCAGCACATTGACCTTGACCCCATCCTTCCCAGACATTTTGACCTTTGACCCCAGTTATCCCTACAATATTATAAATTATAGTACTTTTTACTGTCATTAAAGCAATTAATGCCAAATTATTCCCTAACCATTCCAAAATATCAAAAATGCACAACGTTAATATTTAAGTTTTCAGCCGGCACTGCGGAGTGGATACCCATTGTTTTTTATGTCAACTATCAACGATTTTTTCCTGGAATGCTATCCTAGTCACACCATTTACTTTTGCCGTGGATGTAAGTGGTCATCTTATTATTCTAGAGAGAATAAGTAGGTGAGAAACTGCTAGTATCTACGACGTTACTTCTTTCAATATTTCTATACGTATTAAAAAATACTTTAATGTATTTAGTATGATATTTATTGTATAGGTAATAAGACCCAAAATTGGCTGCTGTTCGCACTTGACGTAGATTTGGGTGTACTAATCTTTCATCAGTTACCTAGGTACTACATGTTTAAAAAAGTAAAATCATTACTGCTATAATTTATTGTATCAACCAACAGTATCAAATTAAAATATGTTGAATAAGATGGCGCCTAATCTGTTTCATCGGCTCGGACGCTATCGATATTTGAGGAAACATAAAATAAAAGCTGGGACGAAAAATTTAAACAGCTGTGCCGGGAGCTATTAAGGAAATTAAAAAATGAACGAAAAATAACTAAAATAATAATGATTATATTATATTATATTTGGCTCATATTTATTTTTGTGTCTCCTGTATACTGTAATATTATGTAATGTATGTACTATTAGGGAATCTAATTCAGAAGCACGTTGACTGTTCTTATAATTTGTTCGTATTATGTTGTTAATAATATAATATTATCAAACTGACATGTCATTTATAGTTATAGTATAATTATGAGGAAACTCTACCTGCTTATTAATTAGATTCTCTAATAGTACATAAGTATGTACTAGACAGCCAGGGCCGGACTGTAAGCTTATGGGGCCCAGAATATGAGTAACTATAAGTACTTAGCTTTTTATAAAAATAATATTTAACTTTCCAATTTTGTATTCTTTCTAATTTAAGGTAAAAGAGACAATATAATATCGTTCAGGAATACAAAAGAGGCCCATGGGGATTATCAAATATTTAAGATCGTCCACACAAAACCGCGGGCAACAGCTTGTATCATAAATAACGAACCGAATATTCTTCACCCTCTGAGAAATTCCATCTTGATGTACCGGGAAATTATTTATTTATGAAGAAGGAATGTTTTTGTCTCGTAAACGAAGCGTTGCATATATAATAAGGTTTCGCTGCTGCCATATAATTTGTACAAATGAATTCTCAAGGCAAAGAAAGAAGTTTATGACCTATCGGATCTATACCTCGGAATAAGACGATCCGTGCAATAGCGTAAAACAATGTATACGCTCGTATTTCTGGTATTGCGTATGTGTCGCAAAGCAAAGGAGATTTTGGGTCACAAGGCCAAGTAGCAGGCAAACGAAAAATAAATAATAAATAATAGTTTATTTTTCGTTTGCCGGCTGAGAGGAAGTCAAGCTGAATATTTTTTACTATGGCAATAATTGTCTAGGATCACATGTTAAAAAATATACAGGTTGAAAGTTTTTGAGTGGACATTTAAGTGAAACTGTAAAATTATGACTTTCAGCGAAAAGAAGTTCAAGGGAGTCATAAAGTACTTTCACTTTTTAACTATAAACTACTAATTTTCTATCGCCAAGTCTCTTGTATAAGTCTCGTAAGTATATTTTTTTTTGTTGGCCGGTGGCTCGAAACTTTGGCCCAAACATGTACCTATGGTGCGTCGTGTCCTTACAAATTGGAAAAGTTTAAAATTATTGTTACACAATTTTAAAGTCTTTTTTAATAGTGAGATCAACTGCTAAAATCATTACCCTTAATTTTGGCTTCGCCACAGTCGGGTAAAAATATTGTAATGCCAACTTGCACTTGACTAGCATGGTAAACTACAGCCTAATTCTCTTACATGAAAAATATACCCGAAGTAGGGACGTTTGTAGTTGATGATAATAAATATTTTGGTCCTTTTAGCTTAACGAGTAAATACCATTGAATATATAAATACTCAAGTACTTTTATTCTAATTGTGTGCGCCTACGTAAGTCCTTTTTATGGAAATGGTTCAATTATTTCCAAGAATATAAATATGTCATTTGTATTGTAATACGCATTAGTATTTAGTAGATTATGCTAAGCTATGACGTCAGACTTTATTTTTATACTTTTGGCTGTACCTAAGTGTTGTGGGTAAGTATGCTAATGTGGCGAGTGTAAACAGTTTAAAGGCCTTAATGCGCAGTAAACTTACTACATAATTGATTAAGCTTGTTATTTAATTTGACGGTGCTGGATTATTTGCAGAGCGACACGAAAAATAAAGTAGGTATAAAAGAAATGTAAGTTTTAAAACAATGCTTAAACTTCGTTACCTTGTCGTTTAGGTATTATTTATTTTTAAATGTGTAATATAGGTACGGAATAATAATAATATCGTTTACTTGTGGTCTTATTTTAAAAGTTTGTTTGCTTTGAATACGCTTGAAAACTACTGGACCGATTTTGATGAAATTTCGTACAGATATAGATTGTATCACGAATAAGAACATAGACTACTTTTTATCGCGGCAAAATGTGCAATTCCCGCTGAATTTCGCGGACAACAGCTAGTATGAAGTAATTTGTTATAAATTAAGTCATTTCTATAACTGATAAACTGAGTAGCTATTACTGCGTGAATTACACGGAAAAATCTGTACATTTACGTAATGTGACATCGCATATTCATAGGATATTTTCGGCAAGTCCGACCCCAAGATTTGAGCGCACTGAGTAAACGCGGTCTAATGGAAGGATTTCGGAGGCAAACATTAAGTACTCTGTAATTTAATGATTTATCATCAGCTTACTCTGTTGATATTACGGAAGGAAGCATCCCATAAATTATTATTAAATGTGTTTTAATCTAAATACTTCCTATATAATTTTAGATATGATTACATATTTGATTTCCATTTCTTACATAATATATCATGTTTTAGACCAGTGTTTTCAACCTTTTTCATGATGCGACCCCCTTTGTATAAAAAATATTTCGCGACCCCCCGACCCTTCGCTTTTTTATCATGTATGTATGTGTATGTTACAGTGTTACAAATATTCATTCCATACGATGTTTTTATGCGTCTTCATAATTAGGATTCGGATATAAGTACATAATATAGTACGTCAAACACATTATTTTACAATTACATACATCGATGATCGATTTATGAGTATATCCTTTTGTTAAAATTCTCTTACTTAATAAATCAATCTTTTTAATCTTCATTGGTTTTTTTCTAAAGTAATCTCTACCTCCGGCGACCCCCCTACAAAAGCTTCGCGATCCCCCAGGGGGTCGCGACCCACAGGTTGATAAACACTGTTTTAGACTATAACCACTTACTTGTGCTTTATCGGATTTAGGCCTTTAGCACTATTCTATATTATGTAGACGAAGTTACTAACGCAGAAGAATATAGCGTAAACTTGATTAAAATATCACAATAATGAAGTTGTTTGACATTTTTTCTGTCGTTAGGGAGAAGCCCCTACGCACATAAAGATTCATCTGGTGGCGTAAAGTGGTATCAAGAATGGTCAAAAAGAATTTTCGATTATTTTTATATCACCAGTCGGCGCTTGGTAGCACGACGGTCCTTGTCAAAAAGCTGTGAGATGTTACGAATTTAAATAGCAATACATATACCTATATTAAAACGTATATTGAAATTCACTAATTAAATTGTTTACTAACCTTCATTTTTAAGCCAACTAACATACTATGGATTTTTAATCTATTGTAAATTAAATAATTTGAATTTGAATTTCAAATTCACTTAAAATAACTAATTATTATCATAATCTATCCCTGTGTTACACTTAAACTTTCCAAGTATATGGTCATATTTTTACCTCGCGGTTTAACTTCGCCTTTATTATCTGGAAAGAAGTTTACCGGAGCGTGGCACGTATGTATTCAGAGTCTAAGATTAGTGTAAAGTTTCCCGGCATTAACTACCATGTACCAGGAAACGTGAGCTCTATGCTCATAGTTTAATTATTACATAAGAATGGAATTTCAATCTCAGTATAGTATACGGGTGTAGGTAAGTACATTGTGCTGAACAACCTGGTATGTGCCTTTACTGACGGTGTATATGTTACCGTAAAATTGTAAAAACCGTTAGATTGTAATATTACTAGAGATATTACAAAATGTCGACAGATTGTCAAATAAAACATTCTTCTTACAATTTACACGTTATTTTACGTTATATTGTAATATTTTACCGTGCCGATAGGTTAAACGGCAAGTGCCCCGCGCCGCCATATTTGTTTGCTTTTTCATAATAATAATTATAACGAAAAATAATGCGTACAATATTGTAAGGAGAGATTTTTATTTGACAATCTGTCGACATATTACAATATCTCTAGTAATATTACAATCTATCGGTTTTTACAATTTTACGGTGACATATACATAGAGCGGTACAAAATGTAAATAATAAGCTATGTAGGAAATAAAACTTTAGTAAGATTGTAGGACGAAAAAACAATAATTTCTTAATCTGGAATAGTTACAAACAGACGAAACGATTAGCGTTCCATTAGAATAGTTCGTGATTTATTTTTTAGACCCATTTTTAACGAAACTAAATGTAAATGAAACATTTATGAAAATAAAAATTTACACAAATTTTAAATTTTGATGTAACTCCCGAATTGTCAGCAAATGAGCAAGCTAATGATGATGAATTATAGCTAAGAACACGCTCGAATGTCTGATTCCATAAGGGTCCATCCACATATTACGTCAGACCTGATGGGGAAGGGGGGGGGGGTCATACAAAGTGTGACAGTACATGTTAAATACAGGTACAGGGATACTAAAAAGCATGACATGGGGAGGTAGGTGTTCAAAAAGTCGAAATTTTGCGTGACATTAGGGGCCATCCACATATTAATGTGGATGGCCCCTAATGAAACAAACTTGATCAAAATCGGTTCATTCGTTTGGGAGTTACGATATCACGGATAGACACACATACACGCAGGCAAACACATCAAACTTATTACACCCCTCTGTTTTCATCAGGGGTTAAATTTATACATTTTCCTGTACAAAAATGTGACAAAATAAGTCGTCTAATAAGAATGCATTAAAATGATAAACGTAATAAATTTAATACACCTACCCCCTTTACTAATAAACGCTGTATAAGCTTTGAATAGTTATACAGTGTTTTGTCTCCTTCTATCGAATTAAAAATGTCACTTGTGTGACGGGAACAAAACACTGTATAGTTATTCAAAGCTTATACAGCGTTTATTAGTAAGGGGGTTAGAGATTATGAAATATTATTAAAATATGTGCGATTATCGTCGCTGGAGGTGGGATAGTAAGCGGACTTTATGTACGAACGTTTTCCCTAGTTTCTGTTGAGCAATACAGAGTAAAGTGTGGCTCCTATTTCGCCCCTACGATTTCGCCTTTTTCTGTTTTACGGTCAACGACATTTAGCTTCATTGCCATTTGACATGAATAGAAACAAGAGAATATCTGGGCTACACGGTAATGCGGTTAATTGGTGTAACTGGAGGCTGCTACGTATCTGCGTTACCCTAGTTCAGGTTATTGCTGTTAAACTATTTATTACTCTCAACTTTAGATTAACCATCTGGAACTTGCGGATTTACGATTTGAGGTGACAAAAACTGTACAGCGTTTTAAAGTACATTTTAATGTTGTAAAATTGTCAGCGCGTATTTATACGACAATTAAGGCTGATTTACATTGATACAGTAGCTGGCGCCAGCATTACTGGTTTCGGCGCTGGATCAGCACTATTAATGTCAACATGTTTCAATCTAGTATCCAGCACTGGATCGAAATAGACCGGCCGCCTATTTTTCGATCCAGTGAACGCCCCCCGCACCGCCGCGCAGCCCGTGCCAGTGGCACTGGGTCCGTATAAACACTACGTGCCAGTAAACGCCAGACGCTATCGTACAGTAACCACGCGTAGAAATGACCAGAAAGTAGAAATCACTACTGGACGCGTGTAAACGACGCGATCTAGTGCCTGTGCCAGTGCAGCAACGGAACCAGTGATGCTGGCGCCAGCATAGCAGCATAGCGGTATTAATGTAAATAAGCCATTAAGCAAACGAGACCGCGACTTTGCCACTAGTATGTAGGTACGGAATTAAAATAACATGTAACAGTTTTACTAGGGAATAGTCTATAAAAGTCAACTCTTGATTATTATTATTATTTTAAGAGTGGCACGTAGAATTTTACGACGGCTTATATATCTTGCGAGGGCGATAAGTTAGTCATTTTATGTTCACCCCTTCCGAGCGCGGGAAGTGGAACATGGCGGTCCCTGCGGAAGGTCATAAACACACGTATCCTTTCTGTTTCCCACTTGGATGTACGATAGCTTTATTTACATGCAACATCCAAATACTTTCACGTATGTACGAGTACCTATTTATCACAGATTCGAAGGTCTCGTGATATGCCATTATCATTATCATTTTATACTTTAAACGACCTAATCGTGTATATATAATCGTAATCTCGGAAACAGCTGCAAGTATTTCCATGAAGTTTAATATGCAGGGAGTTTTGGAGGAGAAAAATCGATGTAGCAAGGTCTTATCCTTGGGAAATCGAGCATTTTTAATTTATTTTAGTTTTTCTTTCGTCATGCAACACTAGGTACATATCAATAGACTCGACTCTAATAGGGAGTCCAATTGGGAGTTTGGTATGCGTATGTGTAATTTTTGCGTTGTTCGGAAATGTGGTGGATCGAATCCCGGGGAAATACTTTTGTTATTCTTTTTATGTTTTAAAATGTTCTAGAGCTCCGAGCAAAGCAAATGAGTTTAATGTATAGGTACGTTTTTTTAATTAAACGAATATTACACATTGATCTAAATTTTCTTTTCTTTACAATTATGCCATCCACACAAATTTCACAAAAATGTGAACCCCCAACGAAATCAGAGGGATGTTATAAGTATTAAGTTTGACGTGTCTGTGTGTCTATCCGTGGCATCATAGCTCCCGAACGGATGAACTGATTTTGACCTACTTTTTTTTGTTTGAAAATTGACGTGACCAATAGTGTTCTTAGCTACAATTCATTATCATGAGCACGCTTACTTTACTGCTTGACAATAATTGAGTTTACTTAAAAAAATAATTTTGTTTTAAATATAATAATAACTCCCCGCACCGATTTCGGTGACGGTGGTCGGTTTCATTGAAACCAGGCCAGTTACGCAGGAGTCATATTATAGTGCCCAAGTGTGTGCGCAGTACACAAGAGCTACTTTCTCCTCCTTTACTCTCATAATCCAGTGGCACAGATAACCGAAACGACTGACGAGAGATCAGGCGCAGGTCCGACTTTTTATGTAAAAATTCAATGCGTCGGATGGGCATGTGCCTTGTCAGACAATCAGGTGATCAGCCTGCATTGTCCTAACCAGACTTGGAAACAACATTTTTGTTGCTCCAATGCGGAAATCGAACCCACGACTTCCGAGTCGAGAACCAATGCTTGAAACACTAGATCCCGGAGGCTAGAGGAGTTCCACAGGGAAGTGTCCTGGGCCCTCTTCTATTTATATTATACATAAATGACATACCTAGAATTACTTCACATTATTGTACAATTTTCGTAGACGACATTTCCATAATAATTAAGAATAAAAATGATCTGACATATAATTTAGAAATTAATAATGCTGTTAATGACATAATTGAATGGATGGACTATAATGATTTAAAATTTAATGTTAAAAAAACTACATACATGCAATTCTATAATAAGGGTAATAAAGGTAGAGATTTAAGTATAAAATATGACCAACATGAAATAAGTGAATCGCATATTGTAAAGTTTCTAGGAGTCAATATTGACAATAACCTGTCGTGGAAACCACATATTGAATTGACAGGCAAGAAAATAAATCAATATGTGTATCTCCTTAGTCGCTTACAAAAAACAACCTGCACAAAAACGGCATTAACCGCATACCATTCATTTGTAGTGTCTGCTCTTAGGTATGGACTAATAGTATGGGGCAACTCTGTAGATATACCTAGACTATTCATTGGACAGAAAAAATGTATCAGGGCTATTTGTGGAGCAAAACCCATGGACTCATGTCGCCCTCTATTTAAAAAATTAAAATTACTTACTTTAGTTTGTTTGTATATTTTTGAAATAAGTATGTTCGTTAGAAAGTATATGGCTGAATTTTACATTAAAAAATCTGAAGTCCTTAGGATCAATACTAGATACCCGAACAAGTTAGTATTACCAATTACAAAAACAACATTTTTAAGTAAAAATAGCTATTGTATGTCCATAAAAATATATAATAAATTGCCTGACAATTTAAAAGAACTCAATGATAACTCATTTATAAGAAGACTATACAATTGGCTTACTGAAAAATGTTTTTATACTATTAATGAATTTTTAGGACATCATGAATAACTATTATTACAATAAGAATTAAAATGGATTACTACTAATAGACATTTATTATATTTTAATTTAATAACTGTAATTGACATCTTATCTATATTCTATACTTATGATTACTTGCTTTTAAATATATTGACATTTTAATTATTATTGTAGGACATTTGATTTTATATTCAATTTATTTAATAAGTGTGTGACTATGAATTAATATTATGATTCTATATTCCTCTATTTATTAGATTTAGCAAAAATTGTATGTGAGTATTTTGAATTGGTACAATAATAATGTGATATTTCTTTTAAATGTAGATTATGACAGATTTATTTTGTTTGCTAGGCTTGAAATGTGTTAATGCGTGGTGGTAGTAAAATAAATAAATAGAAACTGCTTTGTATTCGCCAGTAAAATTTACTAACATTATTCCATGCCCTTAAGGGCCGAAATTGTGATAAAATAAAATAAATATTATACAAATGTAACACCTATGTAACCAATTTCTTGGAATAAACGATTCTTATTCTTATATTCTTATTCTTGTTAATTTTGTTTTATCCGAAAAGTTAGTGGACGTGATAGAGTAATACTTCATTAATTTATATTGGTCTCAGACCAAAATACTTAATTGATTTATAGTGGTCTCAAACGATAAAGAAATGAATACTTCTAAAATTGTTTTATCTAAACCTGCTAAAAATAAAAAAACTTAAAAATTAGTTTTTTTAATTAAGGTATTATAAAACCCTTTTGATTTCGGTGTTTGCCTGCAGGGTCTAAATGAAAAACGTTTAATGTTTTTCGTTTCGTTTTTCGTTATAAGTCAAGTCCAAGATTTCAAAATTAAAATTACAAAAAGTAATAATTGAGTTCATTAAAGACGAGCATAGGCTTAAAATTTATGTTAAAAAGGCAAAGGCCGAAGTAATGGCGCTATAAAAACTTATCGCAGCAGGAATTAGAGGCACGAGTAGAAACAGACTCGAGGATCGTAAAGGGCGAATCCGCACTTTATAGTTTTAATATCGGGCTGGGGTCACCGAAATTACGGAGAGAACGCGTTTTTTGTGTTTATCTTTGCCGGTTCAATATTGCGCGTGTTACTAAAAGCTTTCACATGGCTATCGAAATACGTTTTTGCCGTTGACTCCCGCTTTCATTGCTCTCTTTTGAAATAAGTTCTATAAAAATAAATACCATAAATATACATAAAGTATTACACTCATGAATTAACGTTTGCATAAATGTGTATAGAATAATCATCTTGTATTACTAGTATATATAATGTACTTCAGAGACCTATTAATTTACACTAGAGAACATAAGGTGATTCAAATTAACTCAGGTGATTATTAATACACTTTTTAAGTTTGAACTTTGTAAGGATTCTTTTGCCTCTTAAATAGGAAAAAATGTAAATATTGTGATAGATTGACAAACGATAACGTGTGAAATTCAAGGAAATTCGTGTGAAATTGTACCTATCTATCAAACACACGGCAGTGCTTTGATTAATTATTACATAGATACGTTATATCCTTACAAAACTGAGAATATTTCTGTGCCACGACACACATTGACATGGGACGCGTGTCAATGTGTCAACGTCGCATAGTAACACAAAACACGCTATTACTCGCAGAGCACACTAACCAAAATTGGCCCGACTCGGGCCAATTCGAGTCTTCATTTTTACGCGTTTATAACATATCTACCTCTTTTTAATATTATATATCTATGCGGTAGTGTGTGTTATTAATCTGATGTCGTATGTGTTGTTGATATTTTTATTATTAATTTAGTAGTATTTTTATTATTAAGTATTTCCTAAAATTATTCAAAAATATTATATGCTCCACATTATTTTTAATTTACCAGCTACATGTAAATTGTAATACGAGATGTATTATAACTGTTACTGTTGCACAATTCTCGTAAAATTGTACCTACTAAAAGTTTGCTTCACATATTAATATTTTAATTTAAACCATCTCCTTTAAGTTGGACCTATGTTAGTTGGCTTAGTTTATATCTAATCAAATTTATGCAAAATAATATTATGAGATACATAATATTTGTACCCTATATTAAACTACAAAGATAAACATTATTATAAGTTATTTTATATAGCAAATACCTTAATATTATGTCCTTCATGATTAGACAAAATCGGTAGGGTAGTTCAAGCTCTCATAACTACAAATATTTTGCCGTCACAAAAAGTGTCTCTAGTGAAATGATTCCACTTTTGGGATTTTTCGGGCCATTTTGACATTTGAAGTATGGTGAAAACAAGATATTTGAAGTATTGTAAAAACCAAAATGGCGTAACTTTCTTTGTATGAAGATTTGTATTGTTAAATGTACGTCGCAGCCTATCTTGAGTTTTAAAATCTTTACGGGCATAAAAATAACTACATACAATTTAGCAAACGCTAGTGTAACGTTGGTACGATGAGGCGATATATAGATACATAATATAACAATATTGCGTCGAATCCCCGAAGCTCTATTAAAACAAAATTTTCATCGCCGGTAGAGTTTCATTTTCAAGGTCCAATAGTTTTACGAGTATTAAATTAAACGTAAAGGCACCTGACAAATGATCACAATGAATTTCGCCATTTGAAATTTAAAGCACTTGCGAAATTACTGCAATTTATTTCTGGCGAGTTCTTAGATTGGACACAAAAGCTTTCTGAAATCGCTTAATACACGCCGAATAGATGTTAACGGTGGAAAATAATTTAAGCGTTATCACGAGATAATGGCCGTCGAGCGCCCGTAATCCATAGTTAAGTACTTGTCAAATAATTGCGTTAAAACTACGTTGAAGCGTTGATTTCCGTTAAAAACCAAGATAGCTTAGATAGCTGAGTAAAGTTTTCAGTCATATACAAAATGCAGTTGTAAAATATCATGCTGTCAATGCTTATGTCTGACCACAAAATATTCGCAGGCCTTGTTTAAGGGACCGATTTAAATGCTGTTACATAAAGTGGCGTCGAGAAGGCTTCTCGCAAGTGGCGGCAAACCCGACGCCGGGGGTAGCCTTTTGACGAGGTTACATTACATGGGCACACTCATGTTTTAAAGGAGTCGCGATCATGAACTAGCGAGCTAAAGGTCTGTATTTGTCTATAGTCGGTAAAAAACATATTCTGATGCCTAGGATGAAGGTTTCAGTGAGAGTCTTCAGACATTTAGACTCAACTAGTTAACAACAACAACAAGGCGATTGTGTTGAAAATGTACTTACATATCTATAAAACATAATTACCTACTATTAAACTGCAAACTAGCCCTTGGCGAGCGAAGCAAGACCTATCCTATTGTATAATCTATTCACTTTTGCGGCATGCTCTACGGAGAAATAAACGAACCTTCTGATTTGGGCTTTATTCGTATATAGAAACGGTGCAAGAAATTATGTCAGTTATTAATGTTAATAATAATAATAACAAAACAATTATTCCTACAATTTGGCCATTAAGCTTCAATAAGTACCTACCTACCTACTTAACATATTTTAAAACATAAATTTCCATCAAGAACCTATAGTACAATCAATAACATAATATATGAACTTTAGCGCACGAAGAATAGAGTTTCCGCAGAACATGATTGTTTTCCCATACGGTCATAATTTGCAAAAAAGTTGACTTTAGTATTTTCTTTGCAAAAAGTTATGAGATGACGTGACGTGAGATGACTTAAGTTAAATTCAAGATAATCCATTTAATTAAAAGTCACTATTTAATATAATAAATTATAAAAATAAATATGTGGAAAACATACGATTACAAGTTTTTTATGAGTAAGTAATTAATCGGACTATCTTGAATTTCACTTGGTCTCTACGACATCTCAAAACTTTTTGCAAAGGAAATAAATATTTTTATTAGTACATTTTCAATATTATGCTATAGCCGTAAACGTTGTACTGTTATTAAACCATAGTAGGTACTACTGAGATATTAAACATAGATTAGTCTATACTAATAATTTTGATCTTTATCATTTTGACATCTTACTATCTTACTATAATAATATTAAAAATGTGAAAGTTTGTGAGGATGTATAGATGGATGTTTGTTCCTCTTTCATACAAAAACTACTGAACGGATTTCGATGACATTTGGTATGGTTCTAGTTTAGACTCTGGATTAAACATAGGCGAATTTTTATCCCGGAAAAGTGAAGTATTCCCGTGGGATACCCGATACTATATTTACGCGGGCGGAGCCACGGGAAACAGCTAGTCACAACTACGTTGACCAATCGTGGCGCGTTCACAGTCCCCAGATCTATTTTTAAATTTTATCAATTTTTAATTGCTTAAAATTAATTGAAAAAAACATTTTTTCAAGTTTTGCGCATTAAATATTAATATTATTACTAATATAGTTCTAAAATACATGATAAAAATCAATATATTTTTTTCAAATCTATACAGATAAATAAAATTGAAGTGTCTGTTTGTAACTTCAAATAAACAGCTTTTCATATAGTGAATCTGAAAGTATATTCGGTACTTAAAATAAAATAAGATACCAATTTTTTTTATTTTTGTCTGTCCGTCTGTCTGTCTGTCTGTCTGTTTGTTCTGGCTAATCTCTGAAACGGCTGGACCAATTTTCACGGGACTTTCACTGGCAGATAGCTGATGTTATAAGATCTAACATAGGCTACTTTTATTTTAAGATTCCGTTTAAAAAAATAGGGTTCCGCTTCCTTTAGTTCTGCGCAAACGAAGTTGCGGGCATCAGCTAGTTCCTAATAAGAGTTTGTATGAAACTCTTTATTACTTGGACATATTTGCATGAAATTTCGTTTAAATCGAGTATTTCAGTATTTTTTAATTTTCAACCTTTAAGAGAGTAAAATAGGGGATAAAAGTTTTAAATTATTATAAGATATCGATTAAAAGTCGATTTCATGCGGGCCAAGCCGCGGGAAAATACTAGTAATAGGTATATAGATTTGAAATGTACCTTGTGCAAAAAGTCTCAAAAGTTAATGAAGCATTTCATCTTACCTTTACAGCAGCTTGGTAACTCAATATATTTTTAACTTGATAGTAAATAAAATAGTGGTAAACTATTTTCAATTCTCGGAAGAACCTTCGCACTTCATTATTTAACAGCAGAAGCTGACACCAGCTTAGCGATCTGAGAAAAATTAAATACCAGGACTGAGCTAGTACGGCACCAGCTACAATATTGGAGTGGTTTTCTCACATTTCTGTTTACAAAGGAACATATTAAATACATAATATAATCGCAAAATTTTAAACACTCATAGTTATAAATACGATAGCATACAATTGTGAATTATTTTCTAGTGTTAAGAAAACAGTGCCAGGCTAAATTCCTACTAATATTATAAATGTGAAAGTTTGTGAGGATGTATGGATGGATGTATGCATGGGTGGAAGTTTGTTCCTCTTCCACGCAAAACTATTGAACGGATTTCGATGAAATTCGGTATAGTAGTAGTTTGGGTCCTGGATTAAAACATAGGCTACTTTTTATCCCGAAAAAGTACAGTGTTCCCGAGGGATACTATATTTACGCGGGCGGAGCCGCGGGCAACAGCTAGTTATAAATACGATATCATACAACTATGAATTCTTTTCTAGTGTTAAGAAAACAGTGCCAGAAGAAAGGCAAAATTATGTTTATAAATGGTACACGGTATAATGGTCGGTTTTAACCTTACGTGCCTTTGAATAGAGTGACAAGAGCCTCGATTAAAATAAGGTAAAAGGTAAAAAAGAAGGAGAAGTTTTAAGGCGATTGGCTACTTAATAAAAGACACTTAACTGTAACCTCAAACTATTATAAGTTTAATTGAAAGGAATTTTACCTTGCACGTTTAATTAATCTTTGACCTGACCTAGTTGATTGATCAGAAAAACCAATTACCTTTATTACATTTTAGATTATGTAGAATTTATTTGATAACTTCAGTTTATGCAGGCCTTTTATAGACTTACTTATTAGAGACGAGTTATGGCGTGCCCAAAATGCCCTATTGGGAAACTCAAATTTTACATCTAACAATATAGAAATTAGTCGAAAATTTTCAGACTTCTTTGAAAAACGAGTAAAAAAAAGTTATACGAAATAAATTATCAAAGTAATGGTATAAAATATAATAAATAAACCCTGATATAACAGGTTACAGAAGCCATTATAAGCTTTAGTTCGATTGCTTACTTCGTAGTTCGATCAATTCTCAACAGTCACTTATTCCTTGTGTGGATAATTTTTTAAGTTAAATATTATAATATGCAATAATAATAACAGCGTGATTGGTTAAAGCACACATCGTCGTGTGCTTGACCGTAAAGAAAGTATGTGTTTTAAGTCAGTTTTTACGCGTGAGTATGTGTGCGTGCACACGACTCCTCTGTCATGATTCATGGCTGCCAAGCAAATATAGTCTTATGCCTGGTCGAGCGGCAGCTTTACTGAGTGTACATCCATTACTATTTTAAAACCAAAATCTGTATCATAAATTGTAAACATGTTGGAAATTGAAATTTTTATTCTCCTTATTTACATAAGTACCTACGTTCTATGGGAAGAAGCATGTAACCGAGCATTAATATTTATTTGTAAACTAGCAATATACCGTTCTATTTTCTTCTCGCATAAGGTTCGCGGTGTTGTGGTGTCGCGGCTGAGGAGACATTTGCTTACCGTAAACATACTAGTGCTAGTTCCAAACATAAATCGGATTTGTTACAATTTCCTATCTACAATTCTGCATACAGTATTTTATTCACGAAAGGAGAAAAAAATTTATCATGTATGTCAGAAGGTCAATTCTGCTAATAAAATCCTGCAATTATACAGTTGAGATCCAGTCCCGTTTAATGTTAAAACTTTCAAATGGTATTCCTCTAAACGTTGTTGATTGGTCCAAACTCCAAAAATCCAATAATGAGACGATTCATTTATAAGTCATGAAAGTAAATCGAAAGTCTGAGTGAAATACGAGACAATGAGTTTTGATCTACCTACTTAATACGTTTAAGGCATAATATGTCATGGGCGTTTTATACTTTTTTTCTCTCTTAGATCATATATATGTAAATAATGGGGTTTTGTGTTAAAGTCAAAAACAAAAATAAACTAATAGAAATTTCATCTAAATTAGTTCTGGACTATGTGGAGACGTTAGACATGCTTGGACGCGATAACAGTATCCGTTTGATATGGTTTTCGGGCCACAGAAATATCCCTGGCAATGAAACGGCGGATGAGCTGAATAGGCTGGGAGCTGTAAGTCTCATATACGGTCCAGAACTAGTCTGTGGAATATCTCACAGCACAACCAATAGAGCACTCTAGGAATGGGCCGCTGTCTAACCATAAATTAACTGCAATCCCAAATCCTGTGCATCCCAAAGCCATAATCCCCGACTTTAATAAAAGGAGAGCGAAACTGGCGCTTTTAATGAGTGGGAACCAACTAAGAATTCTTACCAGAATCCTAACCGGGCACAGCAAGCTCCACAAACACCTCAACAAAATAGGAGTAGGTGCCACAATTACTTGCAGATTCTGCGGGAACAGAAAGATACAACTCTCCACCTCTGCGACTGTCCAGCAATTCAACAGAACAGAAACGTACCTTGGGCAGTACGAATACTCTACCATAGAGGAAATTCGTAGCACTAACCCAAATCATTCAGTTTATGACGAACATAGGCCTGGGACAGGTACTATAACACAGATGAGTCACAATAGATCCACTTGGGTCGTAGTGACGTCAGAGCTCAATTTTGACCTGCCTTCGATCCATAAAAAATGCCCATCCTTCTTCTAGTAAAATAGATTTTTTTCCATTTGAATGAATATTATGTTATTTCAGCCTAAACTTCTTTGGTACATTTAATGTGCCCAAAGTAGGTATGTACCTAACTTTAATTAATCCTCCATAACATAAAATAACAAAAAAAAAAGGGCGAAAAGAATAATATTAATAACTATCGCCCAATAAGTTTGGTTTCCCACTTATACAAAGCCTTCATAAAAGTAATACTAAACCGTATAGACCACAAGCTGGACAAACATCAGCCAGCGGAACAAGCCGGTTTTCGCCACAGTTTTTCCACAACAGACCACCTTCAAACAATAAACCAACTCCTTGAGAAATACTCGGAATTCAACAAACCTCTTTATTTGGCCTTCATTGATTACACTAAAGCTTTTGACAATGTCAAGCACTCAGCTATATTCCAAGCCCTCCACAACCAAAACATAGATGACACATACATAGATCTCATAAAAATCATATACGCGAATAGTACCGCTAATATAAAATTGAATAAAGCTGGTCCAACATTCCGAGTCCTCAAAGGGGTTAAACAAGGGGACCCGCTCTCTCCCAAACTTTTTACGAGTGTTATCGAAGAAATATATCGAAAGCTGGCAGCCCGATGGGCGACAAGGGGTATTGAAGTGGGAAACAGGAGGCTGACAAACCTTCGGTTTGCCGACGATATTATTCTCTTTGCACCCACAGCCTCAGAATTAGAAAGCATGCTTGAAGACCTGAGCGCTGCAAGCCTCGAGGTGGGATTAGCGATGAATCGGTCCAAAACACAAATAATGACCAATAGCACGAAACGTCGGATCGAGGTAGATGGGCAAGAAATACACTATGTCGACGAGTATATCTACTTGGGCCAGCTAGTCTCTTTTGAAAATAGACAAGAAAAGGAAGTCGATCGTCGAATCGAAAACGCCTGGAAGAGCTACTGGTCCATGAAGACGCTGATGAAGGGCGATTTGCCAATGTCCCTGAAACGCAGACTTATCGACATGTGTATTCTACCCGTCCTAACCGCCGCCGTGGTCGACCTAGGAAAAGATGGCGCAATGAGCTGGATGCATACCAGCCAGGCTGGCCAACGGTGGCGCAGGAACGAGAGGAATGGAAGACCTTGGGGGAGGCCTTTGCCCAGCAGTGGGACAGTATAGGCTACTAAAAAAAAAAAAAAACATTATATACGTTTTCATGTTACACAGGGAACCTAAGAAATATAAAAGTACCCACCTTTTCTAGCTTAAATATCTGAATCTTATTTCTTTTCTTAATTCCGCCAGAGACGATATCTTTCGATCAATCTGTCTTCCACAAATCCTAAATCGAATAAAAAGGACCGTTTTATCTTGATTGTTTACGTTTAAGGTTTTTATACTTTTTATCTCTAAAGTGAGGTTACTTTGTATGTGTTTTGCGTGCTAATTTACTGTGGCGCAGTAATAATAGTCTGAGATTAGGACCTGACAATTTTAGCGAATCGTTCTTTTATGTTTATGTGTGTACGTGGTCTGAAAGCAAGTGGCCGGTACTCAGCAGGGCACGAAGTCAATGGAAATAATTACATTTTTAACAAAATTAATGTCACACTATAAGGAAAATATGTTAACTAATTAAAATTCGTTGTAGACCTTCTGCAATGTTATGTGAAATTTATAATGTAATTTATATTTTTCTTCTTCTGCCATAGTCCTTGTAGGTAATATTAATATGCTTATTTAAAGACGAGCTGGTGCCCGCATATAATGCCTTCGTTTGCATAAAATGGAAACGGAACCCTAAGATAAACGATGCCTAAGTCCTTATAACATCAGCTATCTACCAGTGTAAGATAGTTCAATTTTATTTATTTGTATGTATAGATGTAGATGGATAAAATATATAAAAAAAGAAATAACAAAACGATAATCGCTTAACTTTGTTTGTTCGTTTAAGCATCAATGCAGACTCGCATGATTCAAATGACCTTTTGGAAATTACCACGAACTTTGTTGATACTACATTTTATGACGTGAATAACCAGAATAATGACACATTGAAAGGCATGCAGCGTGTTTTGTGCTAAGCGCACGTGAACACCGAGTGCTGAGCAACAATGAGAAATAGGACCTAATTCGTAGCGCTCACGTATTAACCGAATGCGGCGCAACGGACTTCAAGTTGCCAGCTCCTAGATACGTGCTATTAGACTATCTACCGTCATTTTGGAGTATTTAATGTAGCCAAAGTTTCTAGTTAACTCTCTACGTGCAAAGAAAATAATACAAACGAACATTCGTAGTGCATTAAACTTTTAAGCTTAATTTTGAAACTCGACATCTTTATAACAATTTTGGATAGTATCTGGAATAATATTGGAGAGTAACTAATTCCAAATTAACTAAACTGAGACGAGATTATTCTATATATATTAGGTATGTGTGTTCCACACCTAACAGGTAAATAAAATGTGCGTGGATTTTTATCACACGCGCCCCAAATTTCACACGATTTAGCCTATTTAGGACGTGTAAAAATATAAACAAAAAAGATACACGAAATCAAAATTCATGTACACGTACGCGTAATTAGTGTAAGAGGAAAACACGGGCATACATAAATTGCGAGTCGGCCATATCGAATATAAAGCGGAGGTGATGCGACGTGCCCCGACCCCTGTCCTAGATTCGAGCCTTTTTATGACCAGGACGCTATCGGTGTTCACATCTAACTGGAAACTTTAGGAGATCACGCGTGCACATAACGCCCGAAAAAATTGACCTCACTTTATACGAGCGCATTCGGAGATGTGCGGAAACTGAATTGCGGGATATTCGGTCTGATTAAAGTAGAGTAATATTAGTTTTGGTACTCGAAGGTAAAAAAGCGGCTGGTATATACCTTATTCTAGGCGTTGTTGGCATCTCAACTAATATAATTATATGGTTTTTTGTATTAATATATATTATGAAATACTAGATTTTTACTGCGGCTCCACCGATTATGCCTCGTCCAGACTGCTCGCGAAGTTGGCCTAGGAAGTGCTCCGCGAAGTAACCCGAAGTATGAAAAGGGGAAGCGAAGTGCGTACCCACACTGTCTTATTCGTCTTATAATGAATTTTTCTGGATAAAAAGTACACTATTTTGTGTTAGTCCAGAAGTTAAACTACCACCATATCATATTTCATTAAAATCCGACTGAAAGAGAAACAAAAATCCATACAGCCATCCTCACAAACTTTCACGTTTATGACAGTGATTATAGTAGGATGATATTAAATAGCTGAAAAAAATATTGCAAATAAAATATACCTATGAGGATTATATTTTTGAAGGAAAATAAACCATACATACTCTTTTCTTTAATTTTTTTCCGTTTTAATGAATCTTACAATCTCAAAGAAGACTTCAAAATAACTTAAACTAAACTAGCTTTTGCCCGCGACTCTGCCTGCGTAAATACAGTATCCTACGGGAACACTACTTTTTGGGGATAAAATGTAGCCTACGTTGTAATCCAGATATTAAAAGTACTTATGCCCCATTTTACATTTTCTGTTTCTAGAATAAATATAACTTTTAAATGTAAACAGCAATATCAATTATTTACCCATTAGGTTAGGCCGACTAAATCGATTTAGGTCTGTCGATTAAATTTCTAGAATTGCTTCGTACACGTACTTCGTAATTGCACTGGTATTGATAAGGGTAATTTTTACTTTCCATATTCTAAAATTTAAATTTATTTACAAATTACCCTCCAGTTGAAACCATGTATAATATAAGTATATTATGTACAGTTGTACATCTCAACAACTGGAGGGTAAATTGTAAATAAATTTAAATTTTAGAATATGGAAAGTAAGGGTCTTGTTGTAAACTAAGGCGATGCTTAAATATTAATACGACTAATTCACGAATAAAATTTCTCACTATCAAAATGAAAAAAAAAAAAATGAAATTTACCCGTAGTAATGAATAATTTATTGCGTTGTTGTTGTTACTAAATCCCGATAATAAGTTAGATCACTAAAATAAACTTATAAAAGGGTCACATGAATAAAAGAACGAGATTTAAACCCGTGTCTAGAAAGTTAAAATCGTATTCGTCATATAATATTAAACAGAAAATCGTGTATTATACAAATGGCCCCCACAAACTCACAAGAGATCAAAACGATATCTTTGTTTACGGTCAAACTAAACAAAACAAATAAGTGTTAGGAAGTTCGGAATCTATAACTCAATGCCAAGTTTCCCGAAGTTAGGTAACTCGCGGTACTTTGCCCGCAGCGAATGGCCAAGTGGAAACCCCTAATTTGTTGTTCTAAAGTTACACCAAACAAAAACATTTTACCTGTAACAATACACCCAGTAACTAGAGATTGACATTTGAATAAAACTTATTCAATTTCTTTCAATATTTAAGATAACCTTACTCTCATTATGATTGTGTGAGACTATTATTTTTTTCGGTAGGTATACTTGTTAGAACTAACAACTTTACCTACGGAAAATTAATAGACTTTCTAAATAAATTTAATGGTAATTTTTTTATGAAATATTAGGAGTAAAAAAAATCATGTACCCAGCGGATCAACTTGTTGCAATGAAAGTAATATAAAAATTTGAACAATCAAAGTTGTCGTTTGTATTTGTACCGTGGCGTGGAAAATCAGATCAGATCGAACGAAAGTTAGAAGACAAAATTCAAAAATTGAAAATCGAAACAACTCGCGCGTCTTTCAAATAACGTCAAAGATCAAGTCTATAATAAAGTGTATTGCAAGACTGAAATAAACTACCGAGAAAATAATATTGCATACTTTTAGTGTATCTATCGTCAGTTAGAGGCGCACTCGAGAGAGTGCAGGTTTGATTCCCAGGTTGTGGCGTGTACCACTGAGACTTCTTCATCACGGAGGAAAACATCGTGAGGAAACCCGCACATGGTTGGCCCCAGACGTATTGACCAGTCATTCCACTGGAATAGGTTTGTACTGTGTTGTGAGAATGCCGTATGTTCTTGAGTAACCAACCATACGACATTTAAAAAACCGAATGTCCCAGGCACTACAGTATTTCAAGAGTGGTTACTTCACTCGGAGAATACTGTATAAATAATTCAATAGCGGATGAAAAAGGCCTTAGTTTTTTTTATCATCGGTAATGTGCGCAAGGTTTTAAAAATAGAAAGTCTATTGACACGGTAAAATTCTAAGCAATTTTTGTATGAGATCCACTTTGTAACTAAGTTAGAATTTTTTATCACTAAATAAATGGATCTAAATTATTAATAAATATTATTTTTAAACATCATCAATACGGGTTCTATATTTGCGATAAAAATTAAAAATACTTTAAGGCAACTGCATATTTAATCTAAGTGCAAAAATACATACAGTACGACAGTCTGAAATATAAGTCCATTAGAGAGTTGCAAATCCCTATTTAAAAAGTTAGGAGTTCTAACTTTGTTATGTACATAAAAGACGTTATATTTTGTGCATTTTAAAATAATAATCGTATTTTGTATTGAAGAACAGTACTTTTTATAAAAATAAGGACAATGTGTTTTGATTTTACATAAATTAAAGGAATATTTTTTTCCTTGCTACAGATATGGTTGTGTAACAAAAAAGAATATTGATTTGTTAGTAACAAATACTACCTTATTCCAAACTTAATTCATTTTTAATCTCATCGCTCGCGTTTCAGCTCACGTAAGGCCGCCGACGTAAAAGTTCACCACCTAAAAATTGGATAATGTTTTCCTTAAATGGGTCTTACTTTTTATGCAGCGGTAAAAATTTGTATATGAAAAGACCGCAGCGATCTTGTACATTTTTAATAGAAAAGAAAGATGCCTGGGGCGTCTTTATTTAATTGAAACTGTAAGTCGGTAACTTTTACCGGACTACACTTTAGAGATATTATAAATTAAAAGTCGGACTGTTATATTTTTAATCTGCGTCGAATTAATATAATATGAAGTTATTGTTTATACATTTACAGTTAAAGTCTGTTCTTTACGCTCGCTTTCCGACACTCACTTTTTTAAAATTACATACGTTCAAGATTTTTTATCCTACTTTAACCAAACTTTCAAATTTATAATAGTATAATGTATATCTATTATAAATTTGAAAGTTTGGTTGTGAGGATGGATGGATGGATATATGGATGGACGGATGTTTGTTGCTATTTCACGCAAACTACTGAACGGATTTCATAAAATGGTATTTTAGGCTCCAGATAAAAACATAGGTTACTTAAAAAGTAAGTACGTGAGATAATGCCCGATATTATATTTATGCGGGCAGTTCCGCGGGAAAAAAGTAGTATTACTTTTATAAGTAAAAATATTTTTATAATTTTAATAATGTTATCCATGACTTTGTACGCGCTAAAGGATCATTCGGAAACCGTACATTTTGCTGCGTAAAAATTACTCTATGTAAAGAGTCTAAACTGCTACCATACAAAATTTCATTAAAATCCGTTCAGTAGTTATTGCGTGAAAGAGAATAACAATCATCCACACATTTTTACAAACTTTGCGTTTATATAGGTATTAGTAATGATAAAAATATTAGTAAGGATTTTAAATAAAACTTTTCATATTTTCGTATTTAATTGATGTTAAATTGTTGAGGGCAAACGAAATATTTCGCATTATTACTAACATATTTTTTCTTCCTAAAATAAAAGTGAAGGAAGTATGCTAACCTATAAAACTGGCACTGCGAAGGCGGGCACTAAGGCATTATAAAGGTTCGGCTTTACGGTACAAAGCCGTAAAAATAGCGAAAGAATTTTTTCTGTCATAAAACTTAACATAAGGGAAGTGACCGAGTGTGGTTTTCTCGAGCTGGATAGTTTAGTAAAATACAGAGAACAGCCGGCTGGCCGGGTGCCGAATGTTGCAGTTAAATAATTTGTGATAACCGCCTTCATTTGTTCAACTTTTAGCAGGAATTTTCATGAGTAATTTGACAGTTTCAGAGTTCGAATGTTGAAAATGTTGTTAAAACAAAATTGTCTGTTCATATATCAGGGCGTGCCGTAAATCGTCGCGTGATAACACATTGTGAGCTGCAGCAAGATATTTTACTGTGCAAACATTTTATTGCCAGCTGTATTCTCATTTTAAATAAGCTCAAATTTGTTGTCATTTGTTTTGGTGTTGTTCAACTTTTACATAAAGTTTCTCTAATTAATTTTCAAGAGATTTATTGCGTAATAAGAGAATAATATTATAATATGTAAAGTCTACCGTAATGATGAAGTGTCTCTCTGCTCCCGTATCATTATGCAAATGAAAAAACTCTCTATAACATTCGGATGAATAAACTTTTAGCTTTTTTTGCAACAGAGCTAAAAACGTCAGACACAATGGTCTTTTTGTCTAATATATGCTTAAGTAAAGCCACAGTCACAAAAGCGAAACACGCCTTTACTTATTTTACCTTAACCAAATAATATATAATAATATTATATGTACCTATTCCTAAACATCGTTTCATGTTTTTATTGTTCACATACCTATATTATATTTCTGCGCGGAGCCTAAGCCCCTACTCTTACCCCTATCGTTCTAATTTGCTAATTAGGTATGCTTATATTTAACTTTCGAATGACAGTTATCTTTTAGGACTTTGTCGAATTATGTATGTTTAGTTTGTAAATGAAAAGTAATATTTTATTAAGTTGTATATATTTAATAATTTAAAATATTATTTTGTATATTTTTTTTAATTGACAGTTAATTTTGTGTAAATTTTGAAATTGTATCAAGTAACACCGGGGAAAAGTTAGCTCGGTTGACACACTTGGTGGATCAATCTAAGGTAATGTTTATTATACTTATACTCATAACATATCTAGGAATTGGTATTTCGTGTGTGGTAGATGATTTAATGATTGAATAAAAGTATTAATTCTTAATTGTTCTTTTTGTATTTCAATATCATTTAAGTTAAATCTAACATGTACAACGTACGTATGTATACAAATTAAATCGTTTAAAAAGTAGGAATTTAAAGTATGGTAGAATATAAAGAGATCTATTTGTATTATTCAAACACGTCATATGAATTTTAAGCTCTTTATTTCGGAATAAATTAAAGTAGACAGTTACAAGTAGGGTCGTTCTTTATCACGGTTTCGTTTGGTTCGGGTATAGGTAATATATCAGGTACACCAGAACTGCTTGATAATCCTACTAATATTATAAATGTGAAAGTTTGTGAGGATGGATGGATGTATGGATGGATATTTGTTACTCTTTCACGCAAAAACCACTGAACGGATTTCGATGAAATTTAGTATCTTAGTAGTTTAAGCTCTGGATTAAAACATAGGCTACTTTTTATCCCGACAAAGTAAAGTGTTCTAGAGGGATACTATATTTACGCGGGCGGAGCCGCGGGCAACAGCTAGTTCTGTATAAAGTTGGACACAGATTGACATAATATTTGATTTCATGCGACAAAATTAACTTTTTGCTAGGCCTATTATGTAACAGCTATACGAAACCAAACGAAAAGCTTTCAAAATACTCGAATGTGTAAGCGGGTCGTTGACGCACCGGACGCCTTTGGCACGGGCGCAAAAATCACAGCTGTGTATTTGTTGACGGTCATACTATAAGTATAGCTCCATCATTCCTAATTTCTATAGCAGAAGTAGTACTAGTAGTAGTAAAATCGCATAACAATGTACAAATTATAAAAAAAAATGAATTCATAATATGGCTTTTTTATTACAAAACATCTTAACTCGAACATAATCAGCTTTAAGAAAGCTGATGTTATAATGTTACAAATCAAAATGTAACGTAATCCGCCGTATACCAGTTGTTATTTGTAATCCGGCACGTTCAATAATGTTTATAACTACAGACGTTCTGACTCAACATCGCAATACAATTCTCAGATACAAATATTTTCTATTACTTGGAAAACAATATTATTTTGTTCAACAATCGATACTAGTCAAATTCTTAGAGGTAATATAATAATAATTCTTCATGTTGATTTATTATTATCATCATCATATAACTAATGTACTAACAGGGGGCAGAGTGTTCTTACAATTTATTTGTATTACATAACTAGATGTTGCCTGCGACTTTGTGCGCGCAAAAGTTAATTTCGCAGAAACCCTACATATTTCGTACATATTTCCGCGATAAAAAGTATGTCGTTCCCCTTGGTCTACTCTACATCTGTGGCAAATTTCATCAACATCGGTCTAGTAGTTTCGGAGCCTATTCAATGCAAACAAACAAACTTTTCCTCTTTATTATATAAGTATAGATATAGATTACGACATGCAGTGACAACGCAATGACATGTCAGTTTGAAATTATAATAATATTAGAATACGAACAAATTATGACAACGGACACGCTGCTTATGAATTAGATTTCCTGATAGTATTTTCAAAGGTTAAACCAAGATCCTTACAATTACAAGACTTACGGCTGAGACGAATCTGAGGAATTCATTACTTACGTAGAATCTAAGCTTTTATCTCGAACGATGTGCTTTTGTAATCACATTACGCAAATGAGAGCCGGAAAATTCATGGTCGGTTCGAGATAGGGTCGTGATCTCGACGAATATCTCTTGCACTTGACGACTTAATCCCGCGCCGAGATTTGTTCGTGATACACAAAAAGCAATAATTACACCTATATCGGCGGAGCGTTAAGGATCTGTATTTACACAAATCGCTTTTGTACAAATGTTGATTTGAGGTAGATTTAATCAAACACCGAAATGCCGAGACTTTGAATTAAAATTATTGCCTATTGATTATTATTATAATATTATGATATTCCATTACATTATTGCAAGTGAGAATGTCTACTCAAATTATTTGTACACAGTTAAATAACCTAGATAAGCATATCAGGAGATAGGTTCCGTAAATATCAACTATAATCAGTATATCCCATATAGTTTAGAAATGCCTATAGAGTAGGACGGGGAGAGGGGGGAACTAAATAAAATTATGAACTAAATAAAATAGTTAATTTTGTAAAAAAGTCACGAACTAAACCTTAGAAACAAACAGTCTTTCTGTGTTTATGGGTCATGGATGTGTACTCGTACTAAATATGTGTATTATTATATAATAAAAATCCATAGATATTATTATTATTATTATTATTATTATTGCCTTTGTTTAAATTATTACTTTCGACGATACCCCACATGATGGGAAGGAGTAAAAAAGAATTTTTTTCTTACTTCACAGGATGGATAGCCACCCCTAAAATATAAATAACTGTTATATTTTATCGTACCGAAACCGGGATATATATGTCACCGTAAAATTGTAAAAACCGTTAGATTGTAATAAAACTAGTGAAATTGTATAATGTTGATAAACTTCCGATGCGAATATTCTGCCTATAATTTAACACATTATTTTTTGTTAGATTACAAATATAAAGTTTTTAATCTTTTGACATACTTTTACAATCTTGATTGTTATTTCACAAGCTAACGGTTTTTACAATTTTACGGTGACATATACACAATATGTAACGATACCCAATTTGCTCCAGTTATAGTCATACTTACAGAAGTTAGAATGGTAGACAAACATACAAACAGACAGACATATGGACAGACAGAGCGAAACTATTAGGGTTTCTTGTAGTACTACGGAATCCTAATAAAAGGCTTTGCAAGTGCAAGGCGCCAGTTGGTATTACAAATATTCATAACTGTGTAGTGTATTGTTATAAGATAGCCAATAGAATATATTATAGTGTTTAGTTTTAGAAAAGTTTAGAGCTTTTAATTTAAATGAATTATTATTACGAGAAAATATTTGATTGTTTGATTGCATTGTATATATACTTCGAAGTATACTTCGAAACTACTGGGCCGATTTTGATAACATTTGGAACAGATATAGACTACTTTTTATCCCGACCGTTTCTGTTGGATATTATGTGTACGCGAGCGGGCAGTATCTAGTTATTAATAAAGTGAGCATGTAATCTGGTACTCAATGTAATAGCTCTATAATTATGTTAAAGTTAAATTAATAGCGTCAATTAATTTGATGTGCAATTAAAATTTTCCGTTGGTTTCGACAGGATAATATTATTAAAAAATTAATACGCGAGCTTAGCTATCAGGCAGTTATGATAGAATTAATACGTTCATCGATTTAATTAAAATTTGCAATAAAAAAAAATCTTATAAGTATGGTAAGGTATAATGGTTTTCACTGTTGATGGCGAAAGTATATTTGACTATCACGCAAAAAAAAGTTAGTACATAGCTCCTATAACTGGTGATCTATGTAACGTACAAAGGTGTAATATAATATTAAAAATAAATTATTACCTATTCATTGAAACTATGACCAGACCATTACATTATCTTTCAGAACAAATGAAAAGACCTTTTCATGAATGACAATAATGATAATGCACTAGACAGGAATGAGAGTCATTTCTCTGCGTGTGAAGTCATTGTGTTCGACCAACACAACACTAAAGCGTGTGGGGAATTTTCATTCTTAGAGTGTTTTCAAATTATCGTTCTCTAAGAATTTGTTTAACTAGTATGAATCAGCAAGAATAATAATTTGCTTTTTGTAATTTTTGAGTAAGCCATAAGTTGTAGTAAGTAGTACACCACAATTTAATTTCTTGTATTGAAAATTTGGCGTACATTATGTATCAGATAGGTCAAATATCCGAAGCGGGGTTGGCCTACCATCTGTTTTAAATGGACGAAAAATATGTTTTATAAAGATATAATATATAGCTCACCACAACGATTTTCGGTGACGTTGGCCGGTTTAATTTAAACCAGGCCAGCTACGCAGGAGTTATTTTATAAAGTTCAAGTGTGTGCGCAGGTCCAAGAACACTCTCTCTTCCTTTACTCTCGAAACTCAGTGGGACGGATGACCGACACGACTGGCGAGAGATTAGACGCAGGTTCGACTTTTGACATGCCCATTATTATCAGCCTGCATTGTCCTAATCACACTTGGAAACAATTTTTTTACTTGTTCCAACGCGGTAATCGAACCCACGACCCACGGTCATCGAATTCAAGAGCTAAGCTCTAAAATACTAGACCACGAAGGCTGTTAATGCTGAACATCCTTTACTACTATTATAATTGTAAAAGTTTGTGGGATTGGATCTATATATGGATGAATGGATGTTCGTTACTCTTTCATGGATAAACAGTTTTTGATGAAATTTGATATTGTGGTATTACTGGTAGTTCTATGGATTAACACAAATACTACTTTTTATCCCAAAAAAGGACAGTGTTCTATTAGAATACTGCATTTATGCGGGCGGAGCCGCGGGCAAACGCTAGTAAAATAATACTTACTAGTCATGGGGGACAAACAAGTTTAACTTGTGAATGGTTTCCTTTGAAATGTATTGAATGCGCTAATATAAACTTTATTTACCTACTGCTTGTTAGAAAAAACTTATGTATATTATTGACTTCTGTATAAAAATGTCAACACTACTAACATAACAGATGTAGTCAACACTACTTATAATAACCAATACAATTTATTGTAATGGTTATTATTTTTATGGGGGCCCATATATTTTTGTACGATTTATAATTTGCGAATGGGTCCCGCCTGTTACCAAACATAACGTCAATTATTTTACTTAGACTTTCAGCTCATAGAGTAGTCTGTTTTTTTAACCTTGTTTCGGTCTTTTTAGTGCATTGCTTAGGTATCTGTCTTTTTTTGCAGTCGGGTTTTTTTATTTAGTTTAAAACACATAGTCTTTTGTTAAATGAAAAGTTACATGAAACTAGTGAAATAAATAACCGCTACTATTTAATATTATGACAATTGAAAAAGGACACAGAACTGTTCCAAATAAATTGCATTCATTACCATTTAGTTGGGTTGGTTCGAATCCAATGTTCGCTACGAGAGCAACTCCATTTCCTGCTACGTGCTACGACGCTACGGTGCTACGGCGTAGCTACATCGTAGCTTGCATAACGTCCACCTTCCATTGTGAATAATTGTTCTTTGCTTTTTATTGTACTTTCTTGAATGTACCTCGAATGCCTATTTCAGATTTGTTCTCGTGCGTTATTATAGAGAGTTCAGATTATACAGTAACGGTAACAGTTGTTACCTTTCCAATGCCGGTTTTTCTTTTAGTTATTTATTATTGTGAAAATGTTTTGTTTTTAACTTTTTACCATATTATTACGTTTTCACGTTAAGTATAAAATATATTGTTGTGTCTAATTAACACAGGTCAAATGAATACATACCAAAATGGAAAATAGAAAAATTTCATATTTTAAAACATTTTAGTACACAAGTTGGTGTTCATGTTTTATTTTACAATTAAACGTTCGGGCGCTGATCAGGTTGATGCAAAAATAGATAAAATTCAAATTGTTTATTCTGAAAATATGGAGCTATAAACACAATGGCGTACGCAACGATTGGCGTTTTCAACAGCGGACGTTGTATATTTTTGCGCAAGTACACGGAAACAAGGAACAATGTTTATTTGTAACGGTATGAATATCAGTTTTATTCAGAATTCATACGTAGTCCGCTGCTGTGACCAAAATCCTGGCTCATCATCATCATCATCAGTTCCAGGTGACCATGAAGTAAATTTAGCTTATTTAGCAATTAAGGCCGGTAACTAGTTTTCAGGCCACCAAGTATTGTAGCTGTCATTGACATTGCGATTACCATTAGCTATTTTGTTCTAATTACCTAATAAGTATTAAACAACATACCAAACTATAAGCTCGTACGAAAATGAACAAGAAACAGTTTTTTAAACAAATTTTCATCAACTCTTTGATGAGTTTTATGACAGACATAATATTTGCAATTTGGTAAATTTTACACCTATTTTACACCACTAAATCGCATATTTTATGTACGGGGATTTTTTGGTAATTGAATTGCGACGATGTTACCGCGTGCAACACCTCCCTCAACGACATAATCGGATCAAAAACTCTCACTGCGTTTTATGTGGTGAAAAAGACGATCAACTGCGTATTATATATTTTTACACGTTAAATGCGGAAAAAAATATTTACAGTATTATAAAATTGAACAAAACATCTATTGCCTAGACTACGCATGTGTATGTACTTCGCGTGTAACTTTCCGTATAAAGAGGAGTGAAATTCACTTCCTTAAGCACCATTGACTCTCGAATATTCTCGGTGCCAAACGTCAAACGAAAACTAAAAAACGCGACAGGGCTGCGCGCGGCTACGGCCTTTGTATCGTTTACTCAGGGACGGGAAGTTATCACCACTAAATCACTCTTGTGACGTCACAGTAGGTAGAAAAATAATGGCACGCTTGGTTTATATATAGACGATGAGGCTTGCGTTATTTAATCGATAGATGTCTGTGGCGTGACCCAATGCAATAAATTTTTGACACTTTTTTAATTTAGAAATTTGAATGCAAGTGAAAAAGGACACCTATTGGATTTTTATTTGTAAATCCAATAGGTATAATAAAAGGACACCTATTGGATTTTTATTTGTACCATCGAATTTCTTTCGCTTACTGTTTCATATAAAGAAAAATAAGTAATTTCTAAGTGAATATTATAATATGACAGAAAATTATATTTCTTATATCGTCTTACATTCTGTTGATACAATCACAATTAAGAAGCAAGTTTTTATTTTCAGATTTCAGTCTTTCTTTCGTAATAACATCGATCGATATTCCGAAACGGAATTCCGAATAACGGTGTTCAGTGCAGCGGCGCGAGTGAATACGCAGCTTAAGATAACATCATCGCGTGCCCGGGGACAATATACACTCTCAAAGAGCATTATAAATTGCAACACGGCTGCGACCATAAACAGCCCGATACTGCACTATACTATATTTAGACGCTCTTTTATTGTTCACTAGTCATTTACCGTGGCATCACTTATTCTGTAACATCTACCCCCTTAGATCGATACGCTAATAGGCATGATGACTAATTTTGAAATACTGTTCTACAATATTCTTAAGTATCTATTATTTAAAAAAATTAAATATAGTAATAAATATTTCTACAATAAAACAAGTTTTTATTAACCAAACAGCTATTTTATGTTTCGAAATTAGCGCAATTAAACGACCACCGGTGTCATGGCGTCTGCTTGTGACGCCACGACGGTTAATGCGTTCCAGACGGGTGTTAAGAAGGAAATGTTTAATTATTTACGATTACATAATTATTTTATTGTCAGAGAGGAAAGTAATTATAAAATAATTGAGGCTTCTTTGATAACTAACACCAACAAATTTTCCATTCCATAACTTTATAGTTATAAGAACTAACTATAAAGAGTTTTAGCAGAAATAGGTAAGTAATAATACTTACCGCCATGTGTTCAAACTTGGAACTTATAAATGTACATGAACCTTTACCGCAAAAGCAGGAAAAAACTAAAGAGAAGTGGAATAAGCGGCACCTGCGACATTTTCAAAATCGAATTGAAGTTGGCGATCATAGAAATTATATCGTTTCAATTAGGTAACTACTAAGTTAGATGACACTAATTTAAGTATATTCAGATAATATTAAAAATATACTTTGTCTAGTTTCCGATAACTAACGAACTGGGCCTCTAGTCAGTCAAGATGCATTCGTATAATTTCGACGCCGAAGTTCGATAGCAAAATGTATAAGATTTGACGTATTGCATCGCAAAAGACATGATAACTTATTCACTTAATGATAACTTATTCCAAATCCCATACATTTTGATTTCAAAGTTCGCCGTCGAAATTATCGAATGCATCTTAACTAGAGGTCCAGGGATTCAAGGGAGCAACGTTAAATATTTTCTTTTGAAATTTTTTATATACCTAAACTTTAACATTAAGTTTTTAGAAATTAGCCAAGAAATAAAATATCCTTTGTACATAATACAAATACAACCGATTAAGGTATTGTAGAAATAGCTTCTAATAAATGTCAGTTCTTCGCATTTTCTCAATATTCAATGAGATGGTGTGTGTTGTTGTTATTTTTATTAATTTTATATACATAACATTTCAGCATTATTTAAAAAACCAGCTTTTTCCCGCGGTTTCACCCGCGTAAATATAGTATACCACGGGAATATAGTTATTCGGGATAAAAAGTAGCCTATGCTTTATTCCAGAACCTAAACTACTACCATACTAAATTTCGTCGAAATCCGTTCAGTAGTTTTTGCGTGAAAGAGTAACAAACATCCATACATCCATCCATCCATCCATCATCACACATTTTTATAGTTATAATAATTAATAGCAGTAGAATATTAGCTTTCTACACGCCTTCCCCCACATAAAGTCAAATATATCTTCCAAATTTCACACTCCTCTGGTTGCACAATTCTCGTAAAATTGTACTCAAAGTTTTAGCTTCACGTATTAATATTACTATTATTAGTGTAATTATTTATACCGGCTTCATGAACACGATGAAAGGTCTAATTACGCTAAGTTATTGACGGCAATCGCGTGGATTAGTTTCGGTAGTCTATAAGTTCTATAACAGTTGACTCACTCACTCACTATCCAACGAGCTCACAACTCATGAAGCATAGATACCAGGAGTCCGAACGGTATAGGCTTTTTAATAATAATTATGTACACAATAATAGGACCAGATCTTAGTTCTCTTTTCTGCCGCTAGGCGTGCGAGACCGACGAGTACCAAGTGTTGCCAATACTATTATACCGAGTGTTGCCAATACTATTATTTATTACAATTATTTTTAAATTACCGTTAGGCAATTACCGTGTTCTACGGTATCTATTTTTCGAGAACAGTTTCTAAGAATTTCCTAAAACTTTTAATTAATAAGATTTCAATCTTTCCAGAGCTGTCAATAGCTACTTTAAACTTCCCGCGTAATTTCAAACAAGTGCATGTCGGACCGTCGCGCGCTCTACCGGCAAAAATCTGTCCCCGTAATTGAGACCATTAATTTAACATTATGTTCGGACTCCTTGTTATCTATACTTCGTGTCACAACTAATGGAAGTATGACACTATTTACTATAAAAGTTACTAGAAAAAGGCGTGGAAAGAAATGAGATTAATTTACGACAATAATAAAAAAAAAACCTTCCTACATCAATTATTATCAGTTGATGGAAGTTTTTGGTTGCTGCGACTGCCCAAAATTTTTCTGTACCTATAAGTTTTTCGATCGGACAGCCTCCACTGGTTATTGTACTCGTTGCGTACATGGTGCAACATTTAATATTCATTACTATGCTGATATTAATTCAAACGAGTTGTACAAACAATTGACTACGCATTCAATTGCTTTCTATTGTTTAGGAGCGCTCGACATTTCCAAATATTTATTAATTGCGAGAGCAATGCGAATTGTAGTTCATTTTCTACATATTAATAAGTGGTTAACTCGAAAAATATAAATATATAAACCCAGAAATGTAAGCTAATTCTCTAATCTATACTAATAATAAAGAGGAAAAGTTTGTTTGTTTGTTTATTTGTTTGCATCGAATAGGCTCCGAAACTACTGGACCGATTATGATGAAATTTGGCACAGAAGTAGAGTAGACCACGAGGAAGGACATAGGCTACTTTTTATCTCGGAAAAATGTACGGTTTCTGCGAAATTAGCTTTTGCGCGTACGAAGTCGCGAGCAACATCTAATAAGTTATAAACATTTAATTTTATCGATCAATCGCATTAAATATAAATAACTGTATATACCGTCAAGTCCGAGTTGAATATGTATTAAATACAATTTTAAAAAAGTCTATAAATATAACTTTGTAATATGATATGTATATGTCACCGTAAAATTGTTTAAACCGTTAGATTGTAATATAACTAGTGAAATTGTAAAATGTTTAATACACTTCCGACGCAAATATTCTGCCTATAATTTAACACATTATTTTTCGTTAGATTATAAAGATATAATCTAACAGTTTTACAATTTTACGGTGACAATTATGTAATATTATGTAATTGGTTTAACAGCCTCCGTGGCTACTAGACCACGGAGGCCTAGGTTAGAGCATTGGCTCTCGACTCGGAGGTCGTGGGTTCGATTCCTGCATTGGAACAACAAAAATGTTGTTTCCAAGTTTGGTTAGGACAATGCAGGCTGATCACCTGATTGTCTGTTATGAAAGATGATCCATGCGTCGAATGGGCATGTAAAAAGTCGGACCTGCGCCTCATCTCTCGTCAGTCGTGTCGGTTATCCGTCCCACTGGATTACGAGAGTAAAGGAAGAGCGAGTGCTCTTGTGTATTGCGCACACACTTGGGCACTATAAAATCACTCCTGCGTAACTGGCCTGGTTTTCAATGAAACCGGCCACCGTCACCGAGATCGGTGGGGGAGTTATTATTATGTCTGGTAGTGCAAAAATGGCGGTATCAATTAAACGCTACACAGTTGGTGCCATCCATCACGCGGCCGGCGGCCGGCGGGTGACGCGGACAAATGAAGTGCGATTTGATCCGCCGCCGATCCCACTCTCACATCTTAGCAGTCAGAAAAACAAAGAGCCCAGCTCATTAGGACGGCTAAAAAGTCTTATGTTTTATTCAGACGCCGTTAGAGAAAAACGCTGACCGGAGTAATTTAACTTTTAAACGAGTGACAATTGTTCGATTCAGTATTCTTTTAATGCAACTAACTTTGTAGTCTCAGATTAAATTATTTTAAGCTGGATAGAGTTTTAATTGCAAACAGAAACGTTTTCATGTGATCGGAATAGTTAATAAGCATTCGACTGACATTGTTATTTCTGGTCCTTTTCGCAAAATACAAGTTTATCGAGTATTTTTTGTTGATAAAGTAGCCTAGCTCTTCATATGGAATTGATTCGCAAACAAAAAATACATGATTAGATTAAATATTAACTACCTTTTTCCTGCGGATCCGTCCGTGTAAACATAGTATTCCATGGGAATACTGTATTTCTTAGGGATAAAAAGTAGCCTATGCTCTAATCCAGAGCTAAAACTATCTACCATACTAAATTTCATCGAAATCCGATGAGTATTTTTGCATGAAAGAGTAACAAACATCCATCCATCCATCCTCACTAACTTTCACGTAGTAGGACTTTTTTATTTTAACGGTAAAAACAGAGTGGCATATAAAGCCTCAATTAGTTATTCCAAATCTATGGGATCGGAAAAGGCTGTAGCGCTTTAAATAATAAGTCGTCTAATAAGCATAGGTACTCACACTCCTCTTCCCTATATATAAATCCTTTTCTGTTTGCGCTGCAACACTTTGGAACTCACTGCCATTGGAAATTCGTCGCGCTGATTCAATTAATATTTAAAAAAATAAACTAATAAAATATTTCCTAAATAAGCACTCAAGTTTCTGTCATTACTGTCTATTATGTCTTTTTATGTTTAAAGTTTAAACTAGCTGTTGCCCGCGGCTCCGCCCGCGTAAATACAGTATCCCACGGGAACACTGTACTTTTCGGGATAAAAAGTAGCCTATATTTTAATCCGGAGCCCAAACTACTACCATACCAATTTTTATCAAAATCCGTTTAGTAGTTTTTGCGTGAAAGAGGAACAAACATCCATCCATACATCCTCACAAACTTTCACATTTATAATATTAATAGGATTAATGAAGTTATCTTAGTTCGTACACGTACATGATCTTTTTCATTTTCTATGAACGATCTCATAAACAAAAGGTTGGCTGATATAGATTGCTAATTAGCAATAAGTTCGCCTTTTGTGCATCATTTTATGTGAAATTGATTGTAAAATTTGTTTATTTTTGTAGTTTTGGTGTGCAATAAAGTATTATTGTATTGTACTTTTGTTGCCAATTAAGATAGTCTTAAAATCATAAGAATATTTAGGAAGCCAGATTGTGATCCCTGACTCCTTAGGCCCACTTGCGCCAATCTGGGTTAAAGTTAACCCTGGGTTAAAAATCACGTTATCTCTCTCGTTCTTCGTATTTGTGGAAGAGAAAGCATGATATTTTAACCCAAGGTTAACATTAACCCGGATTGGCGTAAGTGGGCCTTATAATATTAAAACAGAATTTTAGAGTCTGTTTAACGGTTTGGCATGTAGGTACACATTAGAGTTATATTTGACAAAATTAGTAATTTTTTGTTACGTAACACTTTTTGAAACTTATACAAAACCTAAACTGTGGAAGAGCCACGCTTTGGCATGAATGGGCCGGCTCAACCGGGCGTGAAATAACGCTTGCGTTGTGTTTCGCCGAGTGAGTGAGGATACCGGAGGCTCATGGGGAGATTGGGGATTTTAAGGACGCAAGTCGCAACACCAGAGGAGTTACAAGTGTAACTTCTCTGGTATTGCGAGTGTCCACGGGCGGCGATAATCGCTTACCATCAGACGATCCGTCTGCTCGATTCCTGGTTCATTACATAAAAAAAACTCGTTTTTAAATTAAACTTTCAATGAATTATTAATGAATCGTCTTGATATCATTAAAATGATTATTTGAGTTTGGTCCAATCTAAATGTGTTTGGCGTTGATTTGGCGTTTATGAGAAAACCCTTTTGCTGTTTAAACATATCGAGATTGCATCGAACGTTTTGTAAGATTTATTTAGCAGAATCTACCTACTGGCTAATGAATCTGGTGGCTGACTGACGATTTTCATGTCTCCTACCTTGAGTCTAGCTTCACCTGTCAGTAGAGGTACATGACCTCAAGTGACAGGCCTAGCTAAGCTCATTTCTTACTTAATTAGGTGGGAAGCAATTATTCGGTATGACCGCAGACTAGATGTGGCCCGGTAACGTCATCTAGTCGTGTAACGAGGTCGAACTACATAGTCTATATTCAAGCTCAATTCATTAATGGGAAATTCTATTTGATGGATGTTTGGCATAGTAACTATGGACGTTGAATTACAAAACACAAGTAGACTACAATCTCTAACATGCAACTTTCAAATCCTTCTTAAAGTTAAGAGGCTCTCAAGTCACATACTGTCCTTGTCATTCTGTCAAGCATAGAGAGTAACATATTGTGATTTAAGGAGCTCTTATCTTTAAGAAGCGTTTCATAGATTTGGTGTAATTGAGTTTTTTAGAAAAGCATTAAAACATAAAAATAAAAAAGGAAAACCGACTTCCAAAAAATAGGACCACACGGTAAGCATCAGCTTTCTAGTAAAAAAAGAATCATCAAGATCTGTTCACCCAGTCGAAAGTTTTGAGGTAACCACCTGTATTTTTATATAACATTAAAAAAATGCAGTCGAAATGAGAACCTCCTCCTTTTTTGAAACTGGTTAAAAATAAGAGGAATTTGTAGTAGCCAAATGTACTGATGCTGTGATTATACTATTATAATAATAATATGTATGTCAAAGCTGTCCTGATGTATCTATTAGGACAGATAAGGTATTTTTTCACTCTCTATTCTCTCCTATGATATATTATGCGTAGGATAAAAGTAACATTTTTATTTTTAATTGTCCAAAATAAGTTACGTCGGTATTTTAAAAATATATTATACTCTAAATGAGACAATCTTGCATATTTTTGTTTTTCGTACATACATACTTTATTATTTTCGTACATAAATAAATATTTATGTGATTATATTTTTTTCAAATCTCTGAGCAAAGCTTATAATAAAGTCCCAGGTACTTTCGTACTTCATTATTTAAATAAGGTATCTATCTATTTTAGAATGTACGCAAAGAAACGAGTACTTAATAGTTTAACCTAGCCCCAATAAGACATATCTACAATATTTTGAGTAAGAATATTGTACTCGTTGTTAAAGAAGATATTTATTGAGTAAGTATTTGAATCTTCTTTAAATTATATGAATAGATGCCTATTTATTGCTATTTTAAGATAACTTGTATACCTGAGTGACCTGCGCATAATTTTAGCCCATCAAAAGGTATTTCATAGTGGAGAAGTGGGGAAGGGGCTAGGCGGGTCTGGGCTTTACTACCTGTTCTTTTCTTTGCATTTTCTGAGAAAGTTTACTATGGTGATGTATATTTTTTTTACATTATCAGAAAATAAAGATTTCAACGAATAAAAAGCCCCCCGATTTTTTATAAAAAGCAGATATTTTGACGGGAGAATTTTTGATTGAAAATCAGGGTTAATTTTTCGATATTAAGTCAAAATAAGGTGAAAAAAATAAACATTTTAAATCAAAAAAAAATGCAGTATATTTGGAATATAATAAGGTAAGTTCTCACTAAATTTCGTGAAAACATTGTTAAAAAAAAAAAAAACTTGATTATTTGAATTTTTCACAAAAATTTTTAGGTTATGTGAAAAAAGTGTAAATACAAAAGTTGTAGATCGTTTTATTACTTATAACTTTTTTTCCATAGGACTTGTAGTTTTGCCGGAAATTGAGATAAACCGATAAATAAAGTATTTTACCCTTATAAACTCACCCCCTTACACTTCCCGACCTCAAATTATTGTTATATTCTCTTCCTTTTCCAATGGGTTTCATCCTATTATAATTTTGTGTCAAAAATTATCGACATTGGTCTATAAGAGGATAACTATTAACTAACTTATAAATTACGAAGTTCTTTTATTCAAAACGTATTTGAATCACTTTATTATTTAAAGTATATAATTTAATAAATGGAAAATTTACAATTTGCGACTAAGAAATATTCCTTAATGGATACAAACTCGAGAGCTCTCAACTGTTTTCGAGATCTCGGACAGAGTACCGGAGCTCGAAAGCTTCCAAGAAACAAAAACATCATTATCATCTGTTTAATATGATGGCAGTTGGCACACTTCCCGTTCCCGGTCTGGCTTTGGGTAATTCGGTTCTCGGCTCTCTTAAACCGTAAACAGTTTTGGAAATTGGTAGTAAATTACTGCAATTTACTTGTCTGACATACATATATAAATGTTATGTTGATTTGTGTACGCTTCAAAAACTCAAAAAGTTCTGCACCGATGTTTAGCATGATATATAATTCGCATCAAGGATTGCTTTTATTTATTTTTTGCATCAGTCATATATCCGCGACCGCGAAAAAACTATATTTATGCGGGCGGAGCTGCGGGCAACAGCTAGTATTATATTTTACGAAAATTTTCGACTAAAATCTTATTAATGTGGGAGAGCCATGCTCCGGTATGAATGGGCCGGCTCGACCGGATACCACGAACTCACAGAAAACCGGCGTGAAATAACGCTTGCGTTATGTTTCGCCGATTGAGTGAGGTTACCGGACGCCCAAGGGGGGTTGGAGATTTTAAGGACTAGAAACGCAAGTCGCAATACCATAGGAGTTACATGTGTAACCCCTCTGGTGTTGGAAATGTCCATGGGCAGCGGTAATCGCTTACTATCAGGGGACCCGTCTGCTCGTTTCCTGGTTTATTTCATTAAAAAAACCTACAGCTGCGACTCTCGGATATTTCACACACATCAAAGGTACCTATGTACTGTACGTATTGTACCTACATTAATTATGTGTAAGGATAGAATAACGAAAAATCTAATTAGATTACAAAAGTCCATTTAAAAGAGACCGCGTATTTTATTATTACAATAACCCAATTCATCAAAGGATTTGTTACTTTGAACGTTAATAAGTGCTATTTATTAATTAAACGACATTAATTCCGACCTTCGTAAAGTTCAAAAATACATTAATTTAAGTAGGTGAAACAAAACCTGTCATGGGTCTGTAGATCGCTAACAAACTTTTTCGCAGTTTGGCGATTTTTATAGTTATATTTATATTGTGTAAAATACTTGTGAATAAATTAAAAAAAAAAAAAAATTACAAAGACAGCGGAGACCGAGCGAGCGGCGGCGGGCGGTTTGCGTAATTTACTTAATGTCAAGAGACGATGACACTAATTTAATTAGACCTAGATTATGATCTTTTAAAATATCCATGACTAACAATTTAGTTAAGTGTCTCGGAAAGAAATTTTATTGAAACAAATAAGAAAAACACGTCTGTTTATAGGTATTAGGTAAATATTTTCGAGTAAAATGTATCTTATTATAAACTAAGTCTGAAGGTAAAGGTTACCCAAACATACTAAAGAAATATTATACAAATAGAATACGAGGTGGATAAATATAAAACATTTTTAATAACTGGAACAAAATACTATATAAAAACAAAGGTTTGAACGAATGCCTACATATAACAAATAGCATCAAAAGAAAAAAAGCTTCGCTCGGAGCTCTAGAATAAAAAAAACCCGGCCAAGTGCGAGTCGGACGCGCGCACCGAGGGTTCCGTACAAATCTGTAGTGATTTTGTTACAGCTATAATACCTGTGCTTTAAGATGTTGCTTCGTGCCAAATTTCAAGATTCTGAGTTCACGGGAAGTACCCTGTAGGTTTTGAGTTTGCGAGTGTCGTAAACTTGCGGAAGCCGGCATTAACGGCCGTATCTTTTTTTCGTTTTGGCGATTGCGTTGGCTTAGAAGTTTGATTTTTTTACAGCTCCAAGGGACCGTAGATATTTGATATAAATTTCAGTTTGATACGTGAAGCGTTACTGAGAAAAATAATCCTATAAGGATTCATATAGGGTTTCGTTTTTTCCTTTCGAGGTACGGAACCCTAAAAATAATAAAAATAATCACAAAAATGTTTAACCGGGGTTCGAGCCCACAACGTTCCGAATTTCCAAACAACGCAAAAATTTGCCAAACTACCAATTGGATATTAAATAAAAATAAAATACTTACCTGCATACTATATTTCATGTAAATACATTTACTTGAAGCCGTTTCCGGGATTACGATTTTATAATATATACACAAGATTGTCTCGTATATATATAATTTCTCGTATAATCTCGTATAATAAATAAAAAAAATATGCAGAATTAAGTTACAAACCAAGAACGTAAATTTATAATATTATGGAATAGTCCAGTAAAATTAGGCTTCAACGTCATTTCAATGAAGCCTATATTAAACGAGTATTCCTACGTCCACCACACACATGACACACACAACACACAACGTCCATAGAAGTGTTTAGTGACCTGCTGCTTGTCCATCAAAGAGACGAGCGGCTTTATAAGGACTGCGGTCGCAGGTACGGATACATTGTTATTTTAACCTTACGTAACTATTTCCAAATCTGGTATTACATACTTGTAGTTTCATATTACGTATATTTTTCAAAATATAAGATTAATTAAGAATCAAACGAACTTACCTTGTGAAGTTTGATTCCAATTATGCGAGGGTCTTAACCGAAGACGATTACATAATTTACTTGCAGCAGTACATGAGTAGGTGCCATCCTTATCACACATTTAGAGTAAGTAACGAGCTAGAAAGAGAAAACAACATACCTGTTTCATCCCACCACTCCCACGCCACCTGGCCGTGGGGGGTGGCGTGACAATTCATTATTTTAGAGACGTGAGATTTTGTGTTGTTATTGGCCATTTTATTTTTAAGATTAAAGTGGATCTGGGTGGGATGGGACGATGTAATCGTCTTCGGTTAAGACCCTCGCATAATTGGAATCAAACTTCACAAGGTAAGTTCGTTTGATTCTTAATTATACTTCGGGTCTTAACCGAAGACGATTACATAATTTACTTGCAGATGTTTAGAGCTGCAGTTTTTATTAACATGTAACAGTATAATTATAATACAAAAGGTAATAAGTAAAAATAAAATGTGTCACTCAATGTACTATGACTTTTAATACTTAAGTGAATACCTGGTCGATAAATTTCTAAATTACTAATTTGTTAATGAATATTAAATACTGCGTTAACAAAGTCATTTGGATTCGCATATTCGACTTCCCTGAAATAATATTTGAGGAACACATTAGATGAATCACTCCAGCCTGCAGCCTTGCGAACCACCTCTAAATTTACCCCGGACCTGTAGGCGGTAGATGTGGATGCCGACCTGGTGCTGTGGGCACCGAATATAGATATATCTATGCCACTATCTTGTAAGACCTTTTTTACCCAGTGTGATAGAGTCTGAGTTCCCACTTTGTTATGTGGTTTACGTATTCCTACAAAAAGATGTTCATCATTTTTTCGCAAATCCCGGGTTCTTTCTATATAGATATTTAAAGCTAAAGCTGGGCAAATACTAGGGTTTTCACGAATAAACGGTAATTTTATCAGTGGTTGGTGAGTTCCAGGTCTTGACGTCTTAATTAAGTCTGTAATTTTTATAACAATTGCATCTTCTTTAAAAACTAAATTTGGTAATTTAATTAAGCTAATTGTCTGCAATCGCTGAGCAGATGCTATACATAAAAGGGTACAAGTTTTATATGCCAGGTTAGATAAAGTGATCGTTTCGTATGGATACATCTTAGATAAGTAGTTTAAAACGACATTAGTGTCCCAAGTGGAATCGTATTTAGGTGTAGGGGGGCTAAGTCTGTATACGCCCTTCATAAACCTATTAATAATATCATTTAAAGTAACGTTTGTACCCAAAATTATTGACAACGCTGATCTATATGTATTTAAACTACTATAACTAGCTCCTTCGTTAAATTTTTGTGTTAAAATGACATTACACTATAACTATTAGCTTCAAAAATATTAATATTATTAATCATACAATATGACCACCAAGATTGTAAAGAGCTACTATACTGACGTAAAGTTTTTGGTGCAAGTGATGCCATCATTATTTCTAAAGAGGTAAGTGGTACGCCGCGCCGGATCATCGATTCCCGGATAATTTTGCTGCCACCAGGACAAGGTTCTGTTAGGCGGCCGTCCCTGTTTGACTTTTTAAAAAAAACTACACTTTACACTAAACTACTTTATTTCAATAAAACACACAAACTACACTATGACTTCCCACACTTTAAGCGAGTGCTTAAAATCGCACTGTTCGCGGCGGCTTCCAGAATCTAACTGACTGAAAATAATTAATAAAAATATATCGAAGTAAAATGAAAATGCAAGCTAAACGGAAAAATAGTAGCGCGTGGTAAAAATGCTGATAATGGACTATGTCCATAGTAGCTAGGGTTGTAACAGCTCCCCCCTTTTGACGGAGCTTTATCTTTTTAAGATAAACGAAGTACTCAATGTGTGAGAAGTCTACAAGATTTAGAAATAAAATAAAACATTGAAAATAAAATAAAAATCAAGAACTTAGAATTAATACAGAATTAGAAAATATACATAAATGTAGACTTCATTAAAATTAAAACAAAATCCATTTCATTATTTAAATTTGAATTAAGACAAAAGTTTTTAATATTAAAAATTCAAATTTCTATTTGAAGAAAATTGATTTTTGTCGAAAACTTTAGAATGATGTTGAATTGGCAAAGACTTAACAGATTGCTTATCATCATCTGATGACGAGATCTGAGACATTTCTAAAGAGTTTGAGATTTTCGATTTATTTTTTACACACTTTTTATTATTACATTGATTGAAAATTTGAATGCAACATCCAGAATGAGTTGAATTTCTATTTCTAAAACATCTGAAAATCTTGAACACAAAATACAAAAATAAACACACAATTAAAATATAAGTAAATGTAGAATAATATTGGCCATATTTAATAAAATGAGATTGCTTTTCTAAATTATTTAATTCATTTTCCAAATTGTCCATTTGATGTGAAGCATACTTTAAAGAGTCTAAATTAATTTTACTTAAAGAAATAGGAGACAAATGTGGTAAACTTTTATTAAATATGTCCTTCTTGCAGCAATCATCAGCTGTAATATCAAAACTTATGTCTAAAGGAGACTTAATTATAAAAGAATAAGAATTAGTCGGCAACAATTGAACTGTTTTAGAATAACCAACACAGTCGAATGTTAATTTTACAATTCCAGTACCTTCAATAGAATAATCATTAATATCATCATTACAACGAATAGTTAATTTATTTATTTTGGATTGAACAAAAATCCATTTATTATTTTGCAACTTTTGCCAAATATCTATATCACCAAATAAGAGTTTCGATTTACATTCAGAGGGCAACGAGAGTGTGACCTCGGTTAGGATTTTGGATTCACAATTTGGACTACTAATACAAGAGTAGATATTAAACAATTCACATATAGAATAATTACTATTAATTAACTTACAATTATTAAGTGAGCTCAGCATAGCATAATGCAGTCTGTCGTCGCTTAAGGCGATATATGAGTCAGAGGGTTGAATTAAAGCGAAAGTATTATGAGTATCATCATGAGGTGTCGGTAAAGGAATATTTTTATACACCATGAACTTATCAGGTGTGATGAGAGGAATTTGCAAGACAAATATGACTTTATTATTTAAGTAATAAGAGCTAAGTTTAGAAATATCAATTATAGAATGAATATTTTCTATATTAAGGGCTACAGGAAAGTCTAATCTTTTACTTATTTGATTACTATGCTTAACTAATTCATTATAAAGACTTATAGGGCTAATTACGCTAGGATGTAGTATATTAACTTTAGAGAATAAGATAGAATTTAAAGTAGTATCTAGTAAGTTAGAAATAGTAAGCAAAGAGCTTTCAATTATATTAAGTAAATTATTTAACTTAGAGTTGTATAACAATAGATTATCTGTATCCGTAATTTTAGAAAGTATATTATTCATATTATTAATTTGGGTATTTAGTTTAAATTCGTTTTGATTTAATTTGTAAATAGTAGTATTAAAATTATTAATAGTAGATTTTATAACATGTATATTGTCGCGCATTAAATGAAACATTTCTGATTCGCTCTTTTTGCAAGACTCAATTGCAGCGTCGTATTTTCTAGCATCGTCAGCATCTAACGTGCCGAAGAAAAACTTTAAAATTTCACCACCAAATTCTAATGACCGTTTGACTTTACTTGTCTTATGATCGGAAATAATATGAGATAAAGATTGTAATTTAATATAATTAGATTGAATTAAGACCTCAATAGGGCTGGATATGTCTTTACAAAAATTTACATCTTGCGATTGAATCTTGTTACAAAGATCGAGAGTGTCGTGCAAAAGATTTTGTATTTTATTTAAATAAGGTTCGAGAGAGAATAAATCAATATGTGTAACAACTTTCCAATAGTCATTATAAAAATTCACATAAGTAATAGGTTCAAAATAAATTCCTGGGCTATGTGATATAGGAATGATATTTGATTCCGCGTCGCTGAGGCAAATGCCATGACAGCATAATAGTCTGAAAAGAAAGAGACGAACTAAGTTAGGAATTAGGAAGTGGCAGGCTTAATTTCGTTAACATGATGCTTTACATTTTTGCGACCTATCTGTAGAGTCACATTATGTTTATTATGTACCTTTAGAATTTTATAAGGGCCTTTCCATATAGGCGATAAGGCTTTGCGTAATCTATGATGGTGTTTTAAATACACCATGTCACCTGTTTTATAAGAAACTTCGCGAGAATTAGAATCATAATATTGTTTAGATCTTTCTTTACTATTAATAAGATTTTGAATAGCTTTTTCGCGACTAAAGCGCATTCTATACTGTAAAGCACGTATATATTCATTATAAGTAGTATTATTACTACTTTCATATAAAGAGCTAGGAATAGAAGGTTTGTAGCCGAATAATAATTCATGTGGCGTAAAATTAGTAGAAGAATGGGGCGTAGTATTATAAGATAAAATTGCAGTAAATAAATAACAATGCCAATCGTTTTGATTTTCATTGACGAAAGATTTTAAATATTCTTTTAAAGTTGCATGTGAGCGTTCTAGCGCTCCATTTGTTTGGGGATGGTAAGGAGTAGTAAATAATGCTTTAACTTTTAAAATTTCAGTTAATTGTTTGAATAAATCAGACGTAAAGGGTGTACCTAAGTCTGTTAAAATAGTTTTAGGAAATCCAAAAAGGGACATAAAATGAACAAGATTTCGAGCTATTTCGTCGCTAGTCGACGAGACCATAGGATATGCACTTGTGAATTTTGTAAGATCATCTTGTAATGTTAAGATGAATTTAAAATTTTGGAAACCCGCGTCGGGTAAAGGGCCTACAATGTCGAGGGCTAATCTCTCAAACGGCCTTGTAGATGTAGAAGTGATCTCCATTGGAGCTTTATTAGATTTACGTAAAGGTTTGTTGATTTGGCAAAGTTTACATTTTTTCACATAATGTTCAATGTCAGAGCGCATTCCTTTCCAGTAGTAACTGGCTTTAATTCTTTTATACATGCGTTGTGAACCTGGATGACCCGCAATAGGCGAATCATGATTTTCTTTTAAAATTTTAGGAACTTCTACCGGAGTAGGATAAATTAATTGATTTTTGTAAATATGTATTTTAATATTTGTATTATGGAAAACATAGGAAATTATATTATAGATTTTAGTATAAGCTAATTTAGAAAAAGGATCCGAGAAATCTGAAATAGCAAGATCCGTAATATTTTGGCAATCAATTAAAATATTTCTTAATTTTATTAATAAGTTGAAAACGTCTTTATAATGCGTTTCCTCATAATGATGAACTTTGGTAAAAAGAAAATAGAAATTTTTATCTTTAAAATTGTAGTGTTTAATTGTAAAAGGTTCACGTTCAGAATTTAGCAACTCGTCAGCGTTTTCAAGCTGCGATATTATTTCTTCACAATGTGGAATTGAATAATCAAAATCTAGGGATACTGGACACGCGATATTGTTTAATTTAGATAATTGTAATGCTTGAGTATATTCTTCGATAATAGTATTAAAAATTGGAAGTTGATTAGTAAATTGTAATTTAAAATATTTTTCATAAGTTAAATTATTTAAATTGTTAATATTAATAGCGTTAACTGGACACCTTGATAACGCGTCGGCATTAGAATTGAGACGACCTTGTTTATAAACAATCTCGTAATCGTACTCCTCGAGTTTTAAGCGCCAGCGAATGAGTCTGCTACCTGGATCTTTTACATTGAAAAGCCACACAAGTGGTCTGTGATCAGTAATTATTTTAAATTTATTTCCATATAAGTATGGTCTAAAAGTTTTAACAGCAAATAAAATAGCTAAGAGCTCTTTCTCCGTCGTAGAATAATTGCCTTCAGGCCTATTTAAAGTACGCGATGCATATGCTATAGGTTTGTCCTTGCCTATAGGACCTTGAGATAGAATTGCGCCTACAGCATAGTTACTAGCGTCAGTAGTAACATTAAAAGATTGGGAAAAATCTGGATACTGGAGAAGAGGAGCGGAAATTAATTTTTCTTTTAAAAATTCGAATGCGTGTTGCTGTTCCGCGTTCCACTGGAAGACAGCATCTTTCTTTAAGAGACACGTAAGAGGCTTAGTTAATTTAGCAAAATTCTCAATAAATCGGCGATAATAGCCTATTAAACCTAAAAAGGATTTAATATCTTTAGGATTTTTAGGAACTGGGAAATGTGAAACGGCCTTGACTTTTTCAGGATTTGGAGAGACACCTTTATCGGTGATGATGTGGCCAAGATAAGTGACTTCGTGTCTTAAAAATTCGCATTTGTCGGGCTGAAGTTTGAGATTAAATTGACGAAGTTTGTCGAAAACGCGTTTTAATTTAACTATATGATCTAGTAAATTTTGACTATAAATTATGCAATCATCGAGATATATAAAACAATCTAGACCTTGTAATCCTGACAATACGGTATTCATTAACCGTTGAAACGTGGCAGGGGCGTTTTTCAACCCAAAAGGCATTCTGGTAAATTCATAATGTCCAGACATGCTTGAATTTGTGCTTATTGTAAACCCTGTTTTAGGGGCGTCCTTGGGACAAGTTTTTATTTGATGAAAGCCACTTGTAAGATCTAGTGTACTAAAATATTTAGAATGACCTAGTTGATCTAGGATGTCTGTGATAAGAGGCAGTGGATAAGTTTCGGAAACAGTGACGTCATTGAGGCGACGATAGTCTATGACTATTCTCCACTTTTGTTTGCCAGAAGCGTCGATCTTTTTCGGGACTACCCATACTGGGGCGCTCCAAGGCGAAGTAGAAGGGCGAATGATATCTTGGTCTAACATTTTTCGGATTTGAGAATCGACCTCTTCTTTGTGACACTCAGGAAAGCGATAGGATTTGACATGGATAGGAGGAGCGTCACCTGTGTTAATAGTGTGCTCGATGGCACTTGTAAAAGTTAATGGTTCGCCGTCTAAATGAAAAATATCGGTATATGATGAAACACAATCTAAGAGAGCTTTCCGCTCTTCATTATTTAAATGAGAACAGCGAATTAAATTTAAAACTTTGTTTATACGATCAGATTTGCTACTAGAAATAGAATTAATACTTATACAATTTTCTGAATTATTTAAACAGTCGCGCTCGAGTGGCGTTAATTTTACGTGATAATCTTTGATTTCGATACGATTTTCAGTAGTATTTAAAATAGAAATATTAACTTTATTGTTAGGTTTAATTTTTACTATGCAATTAGCGACATAAACACCTTCACATAAGGTATGATCTAGTACGAGAGCTTCATTGTTATGATATAAGTCGGGCGAGTAATTTGATACAGTACATTCAATTACGGCTTCAGCACGAGCCGGTATGATATAAGTTGGCTGAGTATAAACAATAGGAATATAATGATTATTTATAGTCATAGATTTAGAAGAATAATCAATGTTAGACTTAAAGAAGTTGCAAAAATCGCTACCGATAATTCCGTCATAATAATTTAAATTAATATCATCATTTGTCACATGAAATTTGTAGTTGAATTTTTCGTTAGATATAGTAAATTCTAATTGGAAAGTTCCTAATGTTTCGACAGGATTTTCGGAACTGTTAATGCCCTTTAATTTAACGATTTCATGTGAAAGATCTGGAATTTGCAATAGACAGGACCCCTTTATGATACTGATAGCTGATCCCGTATCAACTAGAAAACATAGCATTCCCGATCCCGGTGCATGCTTAGAATTTAAGTAAGTATGAGGCAATGACACCTTTTTACTATAATTATTAATTTCGTATATAGATTTAGAATTAGAACTAGAATTTAAGTTAGATTTAAGCAATTTATTATTAATACTAGATTTAGAATTTTGGACACTTTTGTCCTTAGAATTAGTTTGACACAGTTCTTTTGACTGTGGTATCGATTTAGAATAATTTAAGTTAGATTTAGAATTAGTATAAGATTTTTGGTTAATACATTGACAATTTATTTTGCCATTAGAATTAGTAAAATTTAGTTTATTTGATTGACACGATTGAGACATAGAATTAGAATTATAAGATTTAGTACAGTTAGTAAAATTTGGTAGACTCAACATGTTTTGTTGAGGTGGACTCAGCATCCGTGGCTGAGATGAGAATTTAGTAGAGTTAGTAAAATTTGATTGACTCAACATGTTTTGTTGAGATGGACTCAGCATCTGTGGCTGAGATGAAAATTTAGTAGAGTTAGAATGACTCAACATATTTTTTTGTTGAGATGAACTCAGCATCTGTGACTGAGATGGACTCAATCTCGTGGATTGAGATGTAAGTTTAGTAGAATTAGTAACATTTGTTTGACTCAACTTTTTTTGTTGAGGTGGACTCAGCATCTGTGGCTGAGATGAAAATTTAGTAGAACTAGAATAATTTGTATGACTCAACTTATTTTGTTGAGATGGACTCAGCATCTGTGGCTGAGATGAAATTTGACTCGGCATATTTTGTCGAGATGTAAAATTAGAATGACTCAACGTTTTTCGTTGAGGTGGACTCAATCTCGTGGATTGAGGTGTAGATTTAGGAGAATTAGTATAAGAGTTAGAATATATCGTGTCCTTATGATTTTGGTTGGATTTTGGCAGACACGGAACCAAAATCCTTCTTAATTTAAATCATCGTGAATAGGTTGAGACTGATGATCATGAGTAATATTATAATTATTAGATTCACATTCACACGAATGTGTTGGAACATTACCGTGGTCACGTTGTGCGGTGCTAGCACTTTCGCGGCGTTTCATATTAAATTGACGCTTGCGACATTCCATAATCGTGTGACCCACGTTTTTACAATAATTACACGATTTAGCATAAGAATTAGAATTAGACTTTGGAATAAAATTATTTTTAGAATAAGAATTATTATTAGAGTTAGTATTAAAATTAGCATTAGAATTTGAATTAGAATTACGTTGAGGATTTACGTGATACGACTTTTGGAAAATGGGTTTTTTATTCTTAAAACATTCAGAAGAGCTATGTCCGATTTTAATACAAATAGAGCACTGTCTTTGAGACCTACTGCTATTTTTCGAAAGATTAAATAATTTCTCCTCATCAGTGGCATACTGAATTGCATCACTGAGGGTTGTAGGATTTTTACATCTAACAATAGTTGAGATAGAAGGATTTAAGCCCAATAAAAATGTATTTAAGGCGAGGTCTTCCATAGCGGCTATTCGGCCAGGAAGTTCTTCCTCATTTTTACAACTATAATGAATATCGGATTGAATTCTAGTTAAAATTTGCTCGACTCTGAGGGAGTATTTTATTACGTCTTCACTAGGCAACTGTTTAGAATTTTGTAAATCAGATAATAAATGTGTTGCATGTTTCTTTTCACCGAAAGTTGAACGCAAAAAGCTTTTTAATTCTTTCCAACTAGAAAAAGTTTTTAGGCTACAAGCAACTTGTGCTTTGCCCTCTAACTGTGAAATTATGAATTTAGATAAAATTAATTGTTGTTCAGGGCTAGCTAAAAGCATTGCATTTTCGCAATTTGTGAGAAACGCAGGGAGTGATTCCCTGTCACCACTATATGGTTTAATAAATTTGGTTAAAAACGTTAGCGTAATTTTTTCGGACATTTTGTTTTCCTCAGACTCTCCTTTGACTGACATTAGCTTTTATGATATGCTGAACTTTTATTAAAATTTAAATTATTTTGTAAGATACAATGAAAATTTAGAAATTAAAAATAGAATTAACTAGGATTTAGAATTAATTAAGACTTAAGAGTTCATAAATATAGAATTTTACGATTTAGGATTTCACGATTTAGAACACTTTTGGATTTAGCACTTTAAGGATTTTATCACCTTTTGATTTAGCACATATAGATTTAGAAAATTTTAGGATTTAGAAAATTATGGTTTAAGATTTGGAAAAACACAAAAACACTCACAGTAACACGCCGATAACCTGCATGCCGTGGTGTGGGAACCGGTGTCGCGTTCTGCTGCTACGCTTTTCCCGGAACTGGGGCGGATGATTTGCCCGGTGTGGTGAGTTAGACTCGGGGTCTCTGGTGGAGCGGGCTCAGACAGCGCCGCTGCTGGGGCTGCTGAGGCTGACCGTCGTCCTGGTGGGGTGTAGCTGGAGCGGGCTCAGGCTGTGGCCTGAGGCTGACCGTCGTCCTGGTGCAAGTAGTCGGAGCGGGCTCAGACAGAAACTGCTGAGGCTGACCGTCGTCCTTTTCTGGAGCAGGCTCACGCAAAGAGCGGAGGCTTACTGTCATCCAGGTGTAGCTGGAGCGGGCTCGCGCTTTCCGATAGCGGAGTCTTACCGTCGTCCTTTATTAGACAGTGACAGGGGTGCCTGGTTCGGATTCCGGGTCTATTTGACTCTCGTCGTTAGACTTTCTCCGGAATCCCACTTCTGACACCAATTTGTTAGGCGGCCGTCCCTGTTTGACTTTTTAAAAAAAACTACACTTTACACTAAACTACTTTATTTCAATAAAACACACAAACTACACTATGACTTCCCACACTTTAAGCGAGTGCTTAAAATCGCACTGTTCGCGGCGGCTTCCAGAATCTAACTGACTGAAAATAATTAATATAAATATATCGAAGTAAAATGAAAATGCAAGCTAAACGGAAAAATAGTAGCGCGTGGTAAAAATGCTGATAATGGCAACCCTAGCTACTATGGACATAGCCCATTATCAGCATTTTTACCACGCGCTACTATTTTTCCGTTTAGCTTGCATTTTCATTTTACTTCGATATTTTATTAATTATTTCAGTCAGTTAGATTCTGGAAGCCGCCGCGAACAGTGCGATTTTAAGCACTCGCTTAAAGTGTGGGAAGTCATAGTGTAGTTTGTGTGTTTTATTGAAATAAAGTAGTTTAGTGTAAAGTGTAGTTTTTTTTTAAAAAGTCAAACAGGGACGGCCGCCTAACAAATTGGTGTCAGAAGTGGGATTCCGGAGAAAGTCTTACGACGAGAGTCAAAAAGACCCGGAATCCGAACCAGGCACCCCTGTCACTGTCTCATAAAGGACGACGGTAAGACTCCGCTATTGGAAAGCGCGAGCCCGCTCCAACTACACCTGGACGACATTAAGCCTCCGCTCTTTGCGTGAGCCTGCTCCAGAAAAGGACGACGGTCAGCCTCAGCAGTTTCTGTCTGAGCCCGCTCCGACTACTTGCACCAGGACGACGGTCAGCCTCAGGCCACAGCCTGAGCCCGCTCCAGCTACACCCCACAAGGACGACGGTCAGCCTCAGCAGCCCCAGCAGCGGCGCTGCCTGAGCCCGCTCCATCAGCTCCGAGTCTAACTCACCACACCGGGCAAATCATCCGCCCCAGTTCCGGGAAAGGCGTAGCAGCAGAACGCGACACCGGTTCCCACACCACGGCATGCAGGTTATCGGCGTGTTACTGTGAGTGTTTTTGTGTTTTTCCAAATCTTAAATCAAAATTTTCTAAATCCTAAAATCTTCTAAATCTATATGTGCTAAATCAAAAGGTGATAAAATCCTTAAAGTGCTAAATCCAAAAGTGTTCTAAATCGTGAAATCCTAAATCGTAAAATTCTATATTTATGAACTCTTAAGTCTTAATTAATTCTAAATCCTAGTTAATTCTATTTTTAAATTTTCACTGTATCTTACAAAATAATTTAAATATTAATAAAAAGTTCAGCATATCATAAAAGCTAATGTCAGTCAAAGGAGAGTCTGAGGAAAACAAAATGTCCGAAAAAATTACGCTAACGTTTTTAACTAAATTTATTAAACCATATAGTGGTGACAGGGAATCACTCCCTGCGTTTCTCACAAATTGCGAAAATGCAATGCTTTTAGCTAGCCCTGAACAACAATTAATTTTATCTAAATTCATAATTTCACAGTTAGAGGGCAAAGCACAAGTTGCTTGTAGCCTAAAAACATTTTCTAGTTGGAAAGAATTAAAAAGCTTTTTGCGTTCAACTTTTGGTGAAAAGAAACATGCAACACATTTATTGTCTGATTTACAAAATTCTAAACAATTGCCTAGTGAAGACGTAATAAAATACTCCCTCAGAGTCGAACAAATTTTAACCAGAATTCAATCCGATATTCATTATAGTTGTAAAAATGAGGAAGAACTTCCTGGCCGAATAGCCGCTATGGAAGACCTCGCCTTAAATACATTTTTATTGGGCTTAAATCCTTCAATTTCAACTATCGTAAGGTGTAAAAATCCTACAACCCTCAGTGATGCAATTCAATATGCCACTGATGAGGAGAAATTATTTAATCTTTCGAAAAATAGCAGTAGGTCGCAAAGACAGTGCTCTATTTGTAATAAAATCGGACATGGCTCTTCTGAATGTTTTAAGAATAAAAAACCTATTTTTCAAAAGTCGTATCACGTAAATCCTCAACGTAATGTTAATTCAAATTCTAATCCTAATTTCAATGCTAACTCTAATAATAATTCTTATTCTAAAAATAATTTTATTCCAAAGTCTAATTCTAATTCTTATGCTAAATCGTGTAATTATTGTAAAAACGTGGGTCACACGATTATGGAATGTCGCAAGCGTCAATTTAATATGAAACGCCGCGAAAGTGCTAGCACCGCACAACGTGACCACGGTAATGTTCCATCACATTCGTGTGAATGTGAATCTAATAATTATAATATTATTCATGATCATCAGTCTCAATCTGTTCACGATGATTTAAATTAAGAAGGATTTTGGTTCCGTGTCTGCCAAAATCCAACCAAAATCATAAGGACACGATATATTCTAACTCTTATACTAATTCTCCTAAATCTACACCTCAATCCACGAGATTGAGTCCACCTCAACGAAAAACGTTGAGTCATTCTAATTTTACATCTCGACAAAATATGCCGAGTCAATTTTCATCTCAGCCACAGATGCTGAGTCCATCTCAACGAAATAAGTTGAGTCATACAAATTATTCTAGTTCTACTAAATTTTCATCTCAGCCACAGATGCTGAGTCCATCTCAACAAAAAAGTTGAGTCAAACTAATTTTACTAATTCTATTAAACTTACATCTCAATCCACGAGATTGAGTCCATCTCAGTCACAGATGCTGAGTTCATCTCAACAAAAAAATATGTTGAGTCATTCTAACTCTACTAAATTTTCATCTCAGCCACGGATGCTGAGTCCACCTCAACAAAACATGTTGAGTCTACCAAATTTTACTAACTCTACTAAATCTAATAATTCTATTTCTATGTCTCAGTCATGTCAATCAAATAAACTTAATTTTACTAATTCTAATGGCAAAATAAATTGTCAATGTATTAACCAAAAATCTTATACTAATTCTAACTTAAATTATTCTAAATCGATACCACAGTCAAAAGAACTGTGTCAAACTAATTCTAAGGACAAAAGTGTCCAAAATTCTAAATCTAGTATTAGTAATAAGTCACTTAAATCATACTTAAATTCTAGTTCTAATTCTAAATCTATATACGAAATTAATAATTATAGTAAAAAGGTGTCTTTGCCTCATACTTACTTAAATTCTAAGCATGCACCAGGATCGGGAATGCTATGTTTTCTAGTTGATACGGGATCAGCTATCAGTATCATAAAGGGGTCCTGTCTATTACAAATTCCAGATCTTTCACATGAAATTGTTAAATTAAAGGGCATTAACAGTTCCGAAAATCCTGTCGAAACATTGGGTACATTCCAATTAGAATTTACTATATCTAACGAAAAATTCAACTACAAATTTCATGTGACAAATGATGATATTAATTTAAATAATTATGACGGAATTATCGGTAGCGATTTTTGCAATTTCTTTAAGTCTAACATTGATTATTCTTCTAAATCTATGACTATAAATAATCATTATATTCCTATTGTTTATACTCAGCCAACTTATATCATACCGGCTCGTGCCGAAGCCGTAATTGAATGTACTGTATCAAATTACTCGCCCGACTTATATCATAACAATGAAGCTCTCGTACTAGATCATACCTTATGTGAAGGTGTTTATGTCGCTAATTGCATAGTAAAAATTAAACCTAACAATAAAATCAATCTTTCTATTTTAAATACTACCGAAAATAGTATCGAAATCAAAGATTATCATGTAAAATTAACGCCACTCGAGCGTGACTGTTTAAATAATTTAAAAAATTGTATAAGTATTAATTCTATTTCTAGTAGCAAATCTGATCGTATAAACAAAGTTTTAAATTTAATTCGCTGTTCTCATTTAAATAATGAAGAGCGGAAAGCTCTCTTAGACTGTGTTTCGTCATATACCGATATTTTTGATTTAGACGGCGAACCCTTAACTTTTACAAGTGCCATCGAGCACACTATTAACACAGGTGACGCTCCTCCTATCCATGTCAAATCCTATCGCTTTCCTGAGTGTCACAAAGAAGAGGTCGATTCTCAAATCCGAAAAATGTTAGACCAAGATATCATTCGCCCTTCTACTTCGCCTTGGAGTGCCCCAGTATGGGTTGTCCCGAAAAAGATCGACGCTTCTGGCAAACAAAAGTGGAGAATAGTCATAGACTATCGTCGCCTTAATGACGTCACTGTTTCCGAAACTTATCCACTGCCTCTTATCACAGACATCCTAGATCAACTAGGTCATTCAAAATATTTTAGTACACTAGATCTTACAAGTGGCTTTCATCAAATAAAAACTTGTCCCAAGGACGCCCCTAAAACAGGGTTTACAATTAGCACAAATTCAAGCATGTCTGGACATTATGAATTTACCAGAATGGCTTTTGGGTTGAAAAACGCCCCTGCCACGTTTCAACGGTTAATGAATACCGTATTGTCAGGATTACAAGGTCTAGATTGTTTTATATATCTCGATGATTGCATAATTTATAGTCAAAATTTACTAGATCATATGGTTAAATTAAAACGCGTTTTCGACAAACTTCGTCAATTTAATCTCAAACTTCAGCCCGACAAATGCGAATTTTTAAGACACGAAGTCACTTATCTTGGCCACATCATCACCGATAAAGGTGTCTCTCCAAATCCTGAAAAAGTCAAGGCCGTTTCACATTTCCCAGTTCCTAAAAATCCTAAAGATATTAAATTCTTTTTAGGTTTAATAGGCTATTATCGCCGATTTATTGAGAATTTTGCTAAGTTAACTAAGCCTCTTACGTGTCTCTTAAAGAAAGATGCTGTTTTCCAGTGGAACGCGGAACAGCAACACGCATTCGAATTTTTAAAAGAAAAATTAATTTCTGCTCCTCTTCTCCAGTATCCAGATTTTTCCCAAACTTTTAATGTTACTACTGACGCTAGTAACTATGCTGTAGGCGCAATTCTATCTCAGGGTCCTATAGGCAAGGACAAACCTATAGCATACGCATCGCGAACTTTAAATAGGCCTGAAGGCAATTATTCTACGACGGAGAAAGAGCTCTTAGCTATTTTATTTGCTGTTAAAACTTTTAGACCATACTTATATGGAAATAAATTTAAAATAATTACTGATCACAGACCACTTGTGTGGCTTTTCAATGTAAAAGATCCAGGTAGCAGACTCATTCGCTGGCGCTTGAAACTCGAGGAGTACGACTACGAGATTGTTTATAAACAAGGTCGTCTCAATTCTAATGCCGACGCGTTATCAAGGTGTCCAGTTAACGCTATTAATATTAACAATTTAAATAATTTAACTTATGAAAAATATTTTAAATTACAATTTACTAATCAACTTCCAATTTTTAATACTATTATCGAAGAATATACTCAAGCATTACAATTATCTAAATTAAACAATATCGCGTGTCCAGTATCCCTAGATTTTGATTATTCAATTCCACATTGTGAAGAAATAATATCGCAGCTTGAAAACGCTGACGAGTTGCTAAATTCTGAACGTGAACCTTTTACAATTAAACACTACAATTTTAAAGATAAAAATTTCTATTTCCTTTTTACCAAGGTTCATCATTATGAGGAAACGCATTATAAAGACGTTTTCAACTTATTAATAAAATTAAGAAATATTTTAATTGATTGCCAAAATGTTACGGATCTTGCTATTTCAGATTTCTCGGATCCTTTTTCTAAATTAGCTTATACTAAAATCTATAATATAATTTCCTATGTTTTCCATAATACAAATATTAAAATACATATTTACAAAAATCAATTAATTTATCCTACTCCGGTAGAAGTTCCTAAAATTTTAAAAGAAAATCATGATTCGCCTATTGCGGGTCATCCAGGTTCACAACGCATGTATAAAAGAATTAAAGCCAGTTACTACTGGAAAGGAATGCGCTCTGACATTGAACATTATGTGAAAAAATGTAAACTTTGCCAAATCAACAAACCTTTACGGAAATCTAATAAAGCTCCAATGGAGATCACTTCTACATCTACAAGGCCGTTTGAGAGATTAGCCCTCGATATTGTAGGCCCTTTACCCGACGCGGGTTTCCAAAATTTTAAATTCATCTTAACATTGCAAGATGATCTTACAAAATTCACAAGTGCATATCCTATGGTCTCGTCGACTAGCGACGAAATAGCTCGAAATCTTGTTCATTTTATGTCCCTTTTTGGATTTCCTAAAACTATTTTAACAGACTTAGGTACACCCTTTACGTCTGATTTATTCAAACAATTAACTGAAATTTTAAAAGTTAAAGCATTATTTACTACTCCTTACCATCCTCAAACAAATGGAGCGCTAGAACGCTCACATGCAACTTTAAAAGAATATTTAAAATCTTTCGTCAATGAAAATCAAAATGATTGGCATTGTTATTTATTTACCGCAATTTTAGCTTATAATACTACGCCTCATTCTTCTACTAATTTTACGCCACACGAATTATTATTCGGTTACAAACCTTCTATTCCTAGCTCTTTATATGAAAGTAATAATAATACTACTTATAATGAATATATACGTGCTTTACAGTATAGAATGCGCTTTAGTCGCGAAAAAGCTATTCAAAATCTTATTACCAGTAAAGAAAAATCTAAACAATATTATGATTCTAATTCTCGCGAAGTTTCTTATAAAACAGGTGACATGGTGTATTTAAAACACCATCATAGATTACGCAAAGCCTTATCGCCTATATGGAAAGGCCCTTATAAAATTCTAAAGGTACATAATAAACATAATGTGACTCTACAGATAGGTCGCAAAAATGTAAAGCATCATGTTAACGAAATTAAGCCTGCCACTTCCTAATTCCTAACTTAGTTCGTCTCTTTCTTTTCAGACTATTATGCTGTCATGGCATTTGCCTCAGCGACGCGGAATCAAATATCATTCCTATATCACATAGCCCAGGAATTTATTTTGAACCTATTACTTATGTAAATTTTTATAATGACTATTGGAAAGTTGTTACACATATTGATTTATTCTCTCTCGAACCTTATTTAAATAAAATACAAAATCTTTTGCACGACACTCTCGATCTTTGTAACAAGATTCAATCGCAAGATGTAAATTTTTGTAAAGACATATCCAGCCCTATTGAGGTCTTAATTCAATCTAATTATATTAAATTACAATCTTTATCTCATATTATTTCCGATCATAAGACAAGTAAAGTCAAACGGTCATTAGAATTTGGTGGTGAAATTTTAAAGTTTTTCTTCGGCACGTTAGACGCTGACGATGCTAGAAAATATGACGCTGCAATTGAGTCTTGCAAAAAGAGCGAATCAGAAATGTTTCATTTAATGCGCGACAATATACATGTTATAAAATCTACTATTAATAATTTTAATACTACTATTTACAAATTAAATCAAAACGAAATTACCTAAATACCCAAATTAATAATATGAATAATATACTTTCTAAAATTACGGATACAGATAATCTATTGTTATACAATTCTAAGTTAAATAATTTACTTAATATAATTGAAAGCTCTTTGCTTACTATTTCTAACTTACTAGATACTACCTTAAACTCTATCTTATTCTCTAAAGTTAATATACTACATCCTAGTGTAATTAGTCCTATAAATCTTTATAATGAATTAGTTAAGCATAGTAATCAAATAAGTAAAAGATTTAATTTTCCTGTAGCCCTTAATATAGAAAATATTCATTCTATAATTGATATTTCTAAACTTAGCTCTTATTATTTAAATAATAAGGTCATATTTGTCTTGCAAATTCCTCTTATCACACCTGATAAGTTCATGGTGTATAAAAATATTCCTTTACCGACACCTCATGATGATACTCATAATACTTTCGCTTTAATTCAACTCTCTGACTCATACATCGCCTTAAGCGACGACAGACTGCATTATGCTATGCTGAGCTCACTTAATAATTGTAAGTTAATTAATAGCAATTATTCTATATGTGAATTGTTTAATATCTACTCTTGTATTAGTAGTCCAAATTGTGAATCCAAAATCTTAACCGAGGTCACACTCTCGTTGCCCTCTGAATGTAATTCGAAACTCTTATTTGGTGATATAGACATTTGGCAAAAGTTGCAAAATAATAAATGGATTTTTGTTCAATCCAAAATAAATAAATTAACTATTCGTTGTAATGATGATATTAATGATTATTCTATTGAAGGTACTGGAATTGTAAAATTAACATCCGACTGTGTTGGTTATTCTAAAACAGTTCAATTGTTGCCGACTAATTCTTATTCTTTTATAATTAAGTCTCCTTTAGACATAAGTTTTGATATTACAGCTGATGATTGCTGCAAGAAGGACATATTTAATAAAAGTTTACCACATTTGTCTCCTATTTCTTTAAGTAAAATTAATTTAGACTCTTTAAAGTATGCTTCACATCAAATGGACAATTTGGAAAATGAATTAAATAATTTAGAAAAGCAATCTCATTTTATTAAATATGGCCAATATTATTCTACATTTACTTATATTTTAATTGTGTGTTTATTTTTGTATTTTGTGTACAAGATTTTCAGATGTTTTAGAAATAGAAATTCAACTCATTCTGGATGTTGCATTCAAATTTTCAATCAATGTAATAATAAAAAGTGTGTAAAAAATAAATCGAAAATTTCAAATTCTCTAGAAATGACTCAGATCTCGTCATCAGATGACGATAAGCAATCTGTTAAGTCTTTGCCAATTCAACATCATTCTAAAGTTTTCGACAAAAATCAATTTTCTTCAAATAGAAATTTGAATTTTTAATATTAAATACTTTTGTCTTAATTCAACTTTAAATAATGAAATGAATTTTGTTTTAATTTTAATGAAGTCTACATTTATGTATATTTTCTAATTCTGTATTAATTCTAAGTTCTTGATTTTTATTTTATTTTCAATGTTTTATTTTATTTCTAAATCTTGTAGACTTCTCACACATTGAGTACTTCGTTTATCTTAAAAAGATAAAGCTCCGTCAAAAGGGGGGAGCTGTTACAACCCTAGCTACTATGGACATAGCCCATTATCAGCATTTTTACCACGCGCTACTATTTTTCCGTTTAGCTTGCATTTTCATTTTACTTCGATATTTTATTAATTATTTCAGTCAGTTAGATTCTGGAAGCCGCCGCGAACAGTGCGATTTTAAGCACTCGCTTAAAGTGTGGGAAGTCATAGTGTAGTTTGTGTGTTTTATTGAAATAAAGTAGTTTAGTGTAAAGTGTAGTTTTTTTTTAAAAAGTCAAACAGGGACGGCCGCCTAACATCGTCTTAACGTCTTAACCGAAGACGATTACATAATTTACTTGCAGATGTTTAGAGCTGCAGTTTTTATTAACATGTAACAGTATAATTATAATACAAAAGGTAATAAGTAAAAATAAAATGTGTCACTCAATGTACTATGACTTTTAATACTTAAGTGAATACCTGGTCGATAAATTTCTAAATTACTAATTTGTTAATGAATATTAAATACTGCGTTAACAAAGTCATTTGGATTCGCATATTCGACTTCCCTGAAATAATATTTGAGGAACACATTAGATGAATCACTCCAGCCTGCAGCCTTGCGAACCACCTCTAAATTTACCCCGGACCTGTAGGCGGTAGATGTGGATGCCGACCTGGTGCTGTGGGCACCGAATATAGATATATCTATGCCACTATCTTGTAAGACCTTTTTTACCCAGTGTGATAGAGTCTGAGTTCCCACTTTGTTATGTGGTTTACGTATTCCTACAAAAAGATGTTCATCATTTTTTCGCAAATCCCGGGTTCTTTCTATATAGATATTTAAAGCTAAAGCTGGGCAAATACTAGGGTTTTCACGAATAAACGGTAATTTTATCAGTGGTTGGTGAGTTCCAGGTCTTGACGTCTTAATTAAGTCTGTAATTTTTATAACAATTGCATCTTCTTTAAAAACTAAATTTGGTAATTTAATTAAGCTAATTGTCTGCAATCGCTGAGCAGATGCTATACATAAAAGGGTACAAGTTTTATATGCCAGGTTAGATAAAGTGATCGTTTCGTATGGATACATCTTAGATAAGTAGTTTAAAACGACATTAGTGTCCCAAGTGGAATCGTATTTAGGTGTAGGGGGGCTAAGTCTGTATACGCCCTTCATAAACCTATTAATAATATCATTTAAAGTAACGTTTGTACCCAAAATTATTGACAACGCTGATCTATATGTATTTAAACTACTATAACTAGCTCCTTCGTTAAATTTTTGTGTTAAAATGACATTACACTATAACTATTAGCTTCAAAAATATTAATATTATTAATCATACAATATGACCACCAAGATTGTAAAGAGCTACTATACTGACGTAAAGTTTTTGGTGCAAGTGATGCCATCATTATTTCTAAAGAGGTAAGTGGTACGCCGCGCCGGATCATCGATTCCCGGATAATTTTGCTGCCACCAGGACAAGGTTCTGTTAGGCGGCCGTCCCTGTTTGACTTTTTAAAAAAAACTACACTTTACACTAAACTACTTTATTTCAATAAAACACACAAACTACACTATGACTTCCCACACTTTAAGCGAGTGCTTAAAATCGCACTGTTCGCGGCGGCTTCCAGAATCTAACTGACTGAAAATAATTAATAAAAATATATCGAAGTAAAATGAAAATGCAAGCTAAACGGAAAAATAGTAGCGCGTGGTAAAAATGCTGATAATGGACTATGTCCATAGTAGCTAGGGTTGTAACAGCTCCCCCCTTTTGACGGAGCTTTATCTTTTTAAGATAAACGAAGTACTCAATGTGTGAGAAGTCTACAAGATTTAGAAATAAAATAAAACATTGAAAATAAAATAAAAATCAAGAACTTAGAATTAATACAGAATTAGAAAATATACATAAATGTAGACTTCATTAAAATTAAAACAAAATCCATTTCATTATTTAAATTTGAATTAAGACAAAAGTTTTTAATATTAAAAATTCAAATTTCTATTTGAAGAAAATTGATTTTTGTCGAAAACTTTAGAATGATGTTGAATTGGCAAAGACTTAACAGATTGCTTATCATCATCTGATGACGAGATCTGAGACATTTCTAAAGAGTTTGAGATTTTCGATTTATTTTTTACACACTTTTTATTATTACATTGATTGAAAATTTGAATGCAACATCCAGAATGAGTTGAATTTCTATTTCTAAAACATCTGAAAATCTTGAACACAAAATACAAAAATAAACACACAATTAAAATATAAGTAAATGTAGAATAATATTGGCCATATTTAATAAAATGAGATTGCTTTTCTAAATTATTTAATTCATTTTCCAAATTGTCCATTTGATGTGAAGCATACTTTAAAGAGTCTAAATTAATTTTACTTAAAGAAATAGGAGACAAATGTGGTAAACTTTTATTAAATATGTCCTTCTTGCAGCAATCATCAGCTGTAATATCAAAACTTATGTCTAAAGGAGACTTAATTATAAAAGAATAAGAATTAGTCGGCAACAATTGAACTGTTTTAGAATAACCAACACAGTCGAATGTTAATTTTACAATTCCAGTACCTTCAATAGAATAATCATTAATATCATCATTACAACGAATAGTTAATTTATTTATTTTGGATTGAACAAAAATCCATTTATTATTTTGCAACTTTTGCCAAATATCTATATCACCAAATAAGAGTTTCGATTTACATTCAGAGGGCAACGAGAGTGTGACCTCGGTTAGGATTTTGGATTCACAATTTGGACTACTAATACAAGAGTAGATATTAAACAATTCACATATAGAATAATTACTATTAATTAACTTACAATTATTAAGTGAGCTCAGCATAGCATAATGCAGTCTGTCGTCGCTTAAGGCGATATATGAGTCAGAGGGTTGAATTAAAGCGAAAGTATTATGAGTATCATCATGAGGTGTCGGTAAAGGAATATTTTTATACACCATGAACTTATCAGGTGTGATGAGAGGAATTTGCAAGACAAATATGACTTTATTATTTAAGTAATAAGAGCTAAGTTTAGAAATATCAATTATAGAATGAATATTTTCTATATTAAGGGCTACAGGAAAGTCTAATCTTTTACTTATTTGATTACTATGCTTAACTAATTCATTATAAAGACTTATAGGGCTAATTACGCTAGGATGTAGTATATTAACTTTAGAGAATAAGATAGAATTTAAAGTAGTATCTAGTAAGTTAGAAATAGTAAGCAAAGAGCTTTCAATTATATTAAGTAAATTATTTAACTTAGAGTTGTATAACAATAGATTATCTGTATCCGTAATTTTAGAAAGTATATTATTCATATTATTAATTTGGGTATTTAGTTTAAATTCGTTTTGATTTAATTTGTAAATAGTAGTATTAAAATTATTAATAGTAGATTTTATAACATGTATATTGTCGCGCATTAAATGAAACATTTCTGATTCGCTCTTTTTGCAAGACTCAATTGCAGCGTCGTATTTTCTAGCATCGTCAGCATCTAACGTGCCGAAGAAAAACTTTAAAATTTCACCACCAAATTCTAATGACCGTTTGACTTTACTTGTCTTATGATCGGAAATAATATGAGATAAAGATTGTAATTTAATATAATTAGATTGAATTAAGACCTCAATAGGGCTGGATATGTCTTTACAAAAATTTACATCTTGCGATTGAATCTTGTTACAAAGATCGAGAGTGTCGTGCAAAAGATTTTGTATTTTATTTAAATAAGGTTCGAGAGAGAATAAATCAATATGTGTAACAACTTTCCAATAGTCATTATAAAAATTCACATAAGTAATAGGTTCAAAATAAATTCCTGGGCTATGTGATATAGGAATGATATTTGATTCCGCGTCGCTGAGGCAAATGCCATGACAGCATAATAGTCTGAAAAGAAAGAGACGAACTAAGTTAGGAATTAGGAAGTGGCAGGCTTAATTTCGTTAACATGATGCTTTACATTTTTGCGACCTATCTGTAGAGTCACATTATGTTTATTATGTACCTTTAGAATTTTATAAGGGCCTTTCCATATAGGCGATAAGGCTTTGCGTAATCTATGATGGTGTTTTAAATACACCATGTCACCTGTTTTATAAGAAACTTCGCGAGAATTAGAATCATAATATTGTTTAGATCTTTCTTTACTATTAATAAGATTTTGAATAGCTTTTTCGCGACTAAAGCGCATTCTATACTGTAAAGCACGTATATATTCATTATAAGTAGTATTATTACTACTTTCATATAAAGAGCTAGGAATAGAAGGTTTGTAGCCGAATAATAATTCATGTGGCGTAAAATTAGTAGAAGAATGGGGCGTAGTATTATAAGATAAAATTGCAGTAAATAAATAACAATGCCAATCGTTTTGATTTTCATTGACGAAAGATTTTAAATATTCTTTTAAAGTTGCATGTGAGCGTTCTAGCGCTCCATTTGTTTGGGGATGGTAAGGAGTAGTAAATAATGCTTTAACTTTTAAAATTTCAGTTAATTGTTTGAATAAATCAGACGTAAAGGGTGTACCTAAGTCTGTTAAAATAGTTTTAGGAAATCCAAAAAGGGACATAAAATGAACAAGATTTCGAGCTATTTCGTCGCTAGTCGACGAGACCATAGGATATGCACTTGTGAATTTTGTAAGATCATCTTGTAATGTTAAGATGAATTTAAAATTTTGGAAACCCGCGTCGGGTAAAGGGCCTACAATGTCGAGGGCTAATCTCTCAAACGGCCTTGTAGATGTAGAAGTGATCTCCATTGGAGCTTTATTAGATTTACGTAAAGGTTTGTTGATTTGGCAAAGTTTACATTTTTTCACATAATGTTCAATGTCAGAGCGCATTCCTTTCCAGTAGTAACTGGCTTTAATTCTTTTATACATGCGTTGTGAACCTGGATGACCCGCAATAGGCGAATCATGATTTTCTTTTAAAATTTTAGGAACTTCTACCGGAGTAGGATAAATTAATTGATTTTTGTAAATATGTATTTTAATATTTGTATTATGGAAAACATAGGAAATTATATTATAGATTTTAGTATAAGCTAATTTAGAAAAAGGATCCGAGAAATCTGAAATAGCAAGATCCGTAATATTTTGGCAATCAATTAAAATATTTCTTAATTTTATTAATAAGTTGAAAACGTCTTTATAATGCGTTTCCTCATAATGATGAACTTTGGTAAAAAGAAAATAGAAATTTTTATCTTTAAAATTGTAGTGTTTAATTGTAAAAGGTTCACGTTCAGAATTTAGCAACTCGTCAGCGTTTTCAAGCTGCGATATTATTTCTTCACAATGTGGAATTGAATAATCAAAATCTAGGGATACTGGACACGCGATATTGTTTAATTTAGATAATTGTAATGCTTGAGTATATTCTTCGATAATAGTATTAAAAATTGGAAGTTGATTAGTAAATTGTAATTTAAAATATTTTTCATAAGTTAAATTATTTAAATTGTTAATATTAATAGCGTTAACTGGACACCTTGATAACGCGTCGGCATTAGAATTGAGACGACCTTGTTTATAAACAATCTCGTAATCGTACTCCTCGAGTTTTAAGCGCCAGCGAATGAGTCTGCTACCTGGATCTTTTACATTGAAAAGCCACACAAGTGGTCTGTGATCAGTAATTATTTTAAATTTATTTCCATATAAGTATGGTCTAAAAGTTTTAACAGCAAATAAAATAGCTAAGAGCTCTTTCTCCGTCGTAGAATAATTGCCTTCAGGCCTATTTAAAGTACGCGATGCATATGCTATAGGTTTGTCCTTGCCTATAGGACCTTGAGATAGAATTGCGCCTACAGCATAGTTACTAGCGTCAGTAGTAACATTAAAAGATTGGGAAAAATCTGGATACTGGAGAAGAGGAGCGGAAATTAATTTTTCTTTTAAAAATTCGAATGCGTGTTGCTGTTCCGCGTTCCACTGGAAGACAGCATCTTTCTTTAAGAGACACGTAAGAGGCTTAGTTAATTTAGCAAAATTCTCAATAAATCGGCGATAATAGCCTATTAAACCTAAAAAGGATTTAATATCTTTAGGATTTTTAGGAACTGGGAAATGTGAAACGGCCTTGACTTTTTCAGGATTTGGAGAGACACCTTTATCGGTGATGATGTGGCCAAGATAAGTGACTTCGTGTCTTAAAAATTCGCATTTGTCGGGCTGAAGTTTGAGATTAAATTGACGAAGTTTGTCGAAAACGCGTTTTAATTTAACTATATGATCTAGTAAATTTTGACTATAAATTATGCAATCATCGAGATATATAAAACAATCTAGACCTTGTAATCCTGACAATACGGTATTCATTAACCGTTGAAACGTGGCAGGGGCGTTTTTCAACCCAAAAGGCATTCTGGTAAATTCATAATGTCCAGACATGCTTGAATTTGTGCTTATTGTAAACCCTGTTTTAGGGGCGTCCTTGGGACAAGTTTTTATTTGATGAAAGCCACTTGTAAGATCTAGTGTACTAAAATATTTAGAATGACCTAGTTGATCTAGGATGTCTGTGATAAGAGGCAGTGGATAAGTTTCGGAAACAGTGACGTCATTGAGGCGACGATAGTCTATGACTATTCTCCACTTTTGTTTGCCAGAAGCGTCGATCTTTTTCGGGACTACCCATACTGGGGCGCTCCAAGGCGAAGTAGAAGGGCGAATGATATCTTGGTCTAACATTTTTCGGATTTGAGAATCGACCTCTTCTTTGTGACACTCAGGAAAGCGATAGGATTTGACATGGATAGGAGGAGCGTCACCTGTGTTAATAGTGTGCTCGATGGCACTTGTAAAAGTTAATGGTTCGCCGTCTAAATGAAAAATATCGGTATATGATGAAACACAATCTAAGAGAGCTTTCCGCTCTTCATTATTTAAATGAGAACAGCGAATTAAATTTAAAACTTTGTTTATACGATCAGATTTGCTACTAGAAATAGAATTAATACTTATACAATTTTCTGAATTATTTAAACAGTCGCGCTCGAGTGGCGTTAATTTTACGTGATAATCTTTGATTTCGATACGATTTTCAGTAGTATTTAAAATAGAAATATTAACTTTATTGTTAGGTTTAATTTTTACTATGCAATTAGCGACATAAACACCTTCACATAAGGTATGATCTAGTACGAGAGCTTCATTGTTATGATATAAGTCGGGCGAGTAATTTGATACAGTACATTCAATTACGGCTTCAGCACGAGCCGGTATGATATAAGTTGGCTGAGTATAAACAATAGGAATATAATGATTATTTATAGTCATAGATTTAGAAGAATAATCAATGTTAGACTTAAAGAAGTTGCAAAAATCGCTACCGATAATTCCGTCATAATAATTTAAATTAATATCATCATTTGTCACATGAAATTTGTAGTTGAATTTTTCGTTAGATATAGTAAATTCTAATTGGAAAGTTCCTAATGTTTCGACAGGATTTTCGGAACTGTTAATGCCCTTTAATTTAACGATTTCATGTGAAAGATCTGGAATTTGCAATAGACAGGACCCCTTTATGATACTGATAGCTGATCCCGTATCAACTAGAAAACATAGCATTCCCGATCCCGGTGCATGCTTAGAATTTAAGTAAGTATGAGGCAATGACACCTTTTTACTATAATTATTAATTTCGTATATAGATTTAGAATTAGAACTAGAATTTAAGTTAGATTTAAGCAATTTATTATTAATACTAGATTTAGAATTTTGGACACTTTTGTCCTTAGAATTAGTTTGACACAGTTCTTTTGACTGTGGTATCGATTTAGAATAATTTAAGTTAGATTTAGAATTAGTATAAGATTTTTGGTTAATACATTGACAATTTATTTTGCCATTAGAATTAGTAAAATTTAGTTTATTTGATTGACACGATTGAGACATAGAATTAGAATTATAAGATTTAGTACAGTTAGTAAAATTTGGTAGACTCAACATGTTTTGTTGAGGTGGACTCAGCATCCGTGGCTGAGATGAGAATTTAGTAGAGTTAGTAAAATTTGATTGACTCAACATGTTTTGTTGAGATGGACTCAGCATCTGTGGCTGAGATGAAAATTTAGTAGAGTTAGAATGACTCAACATATTTTTTTGTTGAGATGAACTCAGCATCTGTGACTGAGATGGACTCAATCTCGTGGATTGAGATGTAAGTTTAGTAGAATTAGTAACATTTGTTTGACTCAACTTTTTTTGTTGAGGTGGACTCAGCATCTGTGGCTGAGATGAAAATTTAGTAGAACTAGAATAATTTGTATGACTCAACTTATTTTGTTGAGATGGACTCAGCATCTGTGGCTGAGATGAAATTTGACTCGGCATATTTTGTCGAGATGTAAAATTAGAATGACTCAACGTTTTTCGTTGAGGTGGACTCAATCTCGTGGATTGAGGTGTAGATTTAGGAGAATTAGTATAAGAGTTAGAATATATCGTGTCCTTATGATTTTGGTTGGATTTTGGCAGACACGGAACCAAAATCCTTCTTAATTTAAATCATCGTGAATAGGTTGAGACTGATGATCATGAGTAATATTATAATTATTAGATTCACATTCACACGAATGTGTTGGAACATTACCGTGGTCACGTTGTGCGGTGCTAGCACTTTCGCGGCGTTTCATATTAAATTGACGCTTGCGACATTCCATAATCGTGTGACCCACGTTTTTACAATAATTACACGATTTAGCATAAGAATTAGAATTAGACTTTGGAATAAAATTATTTTTAGAATAAGAATTATTATTAGAGTTAGTATTAAAATTTGAATTAGAATTACGTTGAGGATTTACGTGATACGACTTTTGGAAAATGGGTTTTTTATTCTTAAAACATTCAGAAGAGCTATGTCCGATTTTAATACAAATAGAGCACTGTCTTTGAGACCTACTGCTATTTTTCGAAAGATTAAATAATTTCTCCTCATCAGTGGCATACTGAATTGCATCACTGAGGGTTGTAGGATTTTTACATCTAACAATAGTTGAGATAGAAGGATTTAAGCCCAATAAAAATGTATTTAAGGCGAGGTCTTCCATAGCGGCTATTCGGCCAGGAAGTTCTTCCTCATTTTTACAACTATAATGAATATCGGATTGAATTCTAGTTAAAATTTGCTCGACTCTGAGGGAGTATTTTATTACGTCTTCACTAGGCAACTGTTTAGAATTTTGTAAATCAGATAATAAATGTGTTGCATGTTTCTTTTCACCGAAAGTTGAACGCAAAAAGCTTTTTAATTCTTTCCAACTAGAAAAAGTTTTTAGGCTACAAGCAACTTGTGCTTTGCCCTCTAACTGTGAAATTATGAATTTAGATAAAATTAATTGTTGTTCAGGGCTAGCTAAAAGCATTGCATTTTCGCAATTTGTGAGAAACGCAGGGAGTGATTCCCTGTCACCACTATATGGTTTAATAAATTTGGTTAAAAACGTTAGCGTAATTTTTTCGGACATTTTGTTTTCCTCAGACTCTCCTTTGACTGACATTAGCTTTTATGATATGCTGAACTTTTATTAAAATTTAAATTATTTTGTAAGATACAATGAAAATTTAGAAATTAAAAATAGAATTAACTAGGATTTAGAATTAATTAAGACTTAAGAGTTCATAAATATAGAATTTTACGATTTAGGATTTCACGATTTAGAACACTTTTGGATTTAGCACTTTAAGGATTTTATCACCTTTTGATTTAGCACATATAGATTTAGAAAATTTTAGGATTTAGAAAATTATGGTTTAAGATTTGGAAAAACACAAAAACACTCACAGTAACACGCCGATAACCTGCATGCCGTGGTGTGGGAACCGGTGTCGCGTTCTGCTGCTACGCTTTTCCCGGAACTGGGGCGGATGATTTGCCCGGTGTGGTGAGTTAGACTCGGGGTCTCTGGTGGAGCGGGCTCAGACAGCGCCGCTGCTGGGGCTGCTGAGGCTGACCGTCGTCCTGGTGGGGTGTAGCTGGAGCGGGCTCAGGCTGTGGCCTGAGGCTGACCGTCGTCCTGGTGCAAGTAGTCGGAGCGGGCTCAGACAGAAACTGCTGAGGCTGACCGTCGTCCTTTTCTGGAGCAGGCTCACGCAAAGAGCGGAGGCTTACTGTCATCCAGGTGTAGCTGGAGCGGGCTCGCGCTTTCCGATAGCGGAGTCTTACCGTCGTCCTTTATTAGACAGTGACAGGGGTGCCTGGTTCGGATTCCGGGTCTATTTGACTCTCGTCGTTAGACTTTCTCCGGAATCACACTTCTGACACCAATTTGTTAGGCGGCCGTCCCTGTTTGACTTTTTAAAAAAAACTACACTTTACACTAAACTACTTTATTTCAATAAAACACACAAACTACACTATGACTTCCCACACTTTAAGCGAGTGCTTAAAATCGCACTGTTCGCGGCGGCTTCCAGAATCTAACTGACTGAAAATAATTAATAAAAATATATCGAAGTAAAATGAAAATGCAAGCTAAACGGAAAAATAGTAGCGCGTGGTAAAAATGCTGATAATGGACTATGTCCATAGTAGCTAGGGTTGTAACAGTTCGTATGAAGTGGGTGGCAGGCCCTCTGAAAATGGATCCAGTTTCCAAGATGAGTATCTGGCGCATTTATTGTTTTGAGCACTTGCGAAAATGTCAAACTCAGGTTTACCTAACAATTCGGTTATTCGCACAAAGATCGTTTCACTGATTTCCCATTCCGTGTCTATATTAAATCGTCGAGATTCCCTGTCAGCTATAACGTTATCCGAAGATTTTATATAGGAAGCGAATATAAAGATATTCCTATATTCACACCACTGCCATATATTTCGAGTTAATTCATTTAAGTGAGGGTGTTGAACACCGCCCATTCGATTTATGTAACTTATAGCAGTGGTGTTGTCGATTCTCAATAAAATATCACAATTGCGTAAGTCAGGAGTAAATATCTTAAGTCCGTAATAAGCTTTTAGTTCAAGCGTATTTATATGAAGATCTAATTCTGATTCAGTCCAGTTTCCATTCGCCCGCCGATCTCCGCATGCGACACCTCACCCTGTATTAGAAGCGTCACTGAATATTTCCAAAAGATAATTATTGCTTTTTCGAATTGGGCTAAATGATGAATGAATATTTTTTATCCACCATGAAAATTCATTTTTTAAATAATGTTTTATATTCATTTGTTTATTATAATCATCAGTAAAATTTAGTGCTAAGTATTTTTCACGTTCGAACAACTTAGTGTATATCCAGCCGTAACTTACGGCTGGGCATGCGGAAGTCAGCAGACCAATGAATTCTGAGAAATATCTAATAGTACATTTGTTTTTGCGCATGAACTCATTTTCTTCTCCTCTGGTAGGGTAATAGTCATGCGGTTGGTGTCCAAAAAAAAAAAACCTAAGAATTTACAGGTGGTATTCGGTTCCATAACACTCTTTTGAGTGTTTATTACAAAGCCTAAAGATTCCAATGTTTCTCTGGTTTTTGTGACGTTAAAAACACATTCAGTATATGAACTACCAATACATAGGACATCGTCTAAATACGCCACTGATATTAATCCTAGTGAGCGCAAATATTGTAAAACCGGTTTCATCAGTTTTGTGAAAACATAAGGTGCGGTGCAAAGGCCGAACGGGAGAACATTAAATTGGTATAATTGAGATTTCCATTCAAAACGCAACATCTTTCTATCTTCTTTATCGACTGCAATTAAGAAATAAGCGTCTTGTAAATCAATAGAACTCATATAAAAGTTATTTTGTAATAATTTTAGGGCGGTACGATAGTCCTCCATCTTAAAATGATCCGCCTTAATATACTTATTAAGCTGTTTTAAATTTAGAATAAATCTATGTGTCCCGTTCGGCTTAGGCACCGTGAAAATCGGTGAAAGAAATTGACCTTCACAATGTGTGCAAGGTGAAATGAAATTAGACTCTAATAAGTCACAAATACAATTATCGATGATAGCCATTTGAGACTTAGAATTACAGGCACTATTTTTTGGTTTAACTGTTTGCACTGATTCTTCTTTAAATGGTATTTTATAACCTTCGACCCAGCTTAGAATAGTACAGTCATCAGTAAACTCAGTCCACTTATTATAAAAATACTTCAAACGTCCGGCATTGATAATTACCTGTGTATCTTCTATCGTCTCCTCGTTTGCTGCCGGGAGTAGCCGGTGTCGGCCTCGCGCTGCAGCCTGGCGGTTGTCCCGCAGCGGCGGCGGCGGGGGCGGCGGCGGCCGGCGGGGAGCGGGGGCCGTCCGGGGCTCCGTCGCCGCCGCACGCGGAGTCCCCCTCGAGTTTAAAGTTCCTCTCTGAGGCTGTACGACTACTGGAGTCCTGTATGGTGGGCGTGGCCTAGACTTCATCTCAGATGCAGTCTTCGTTATGGCTTTTGATGATTTTAGGTGCTCAGCTAGGTCAGAGCCAAAGAGATTTTCGTTGATCTTTGTGTCCTTAACGATATCTCTAATATTCCTGTTTAGGACATTGAGAATTGCGTATCTACGAGATAATGACTCCCTGTAATGATTGTCGCAGAGAAGTCTCCCAGCGTCGCTCAAGGTTTTTATTATTTCGGGAGGGACAATATTATTAGATGTCAAAGCCCAGTTGAGTACTTGTCCGAGGGCTGTGAGACCGGATCCCAGTTGGTTCTGTTTATTTTGGCGGTATAAGTCCTGTTTCACATTTAAATCAGACAGGGCAGCCTTAATTTCTGGGTTAAGTTTGGGCGCGCAGATATTTGTACAGTTGTCCGGCGGTAGGTAAAGTTTTAGTAAGTCCGCCACGGTCTCCTTCTGTAGCCCGTTAGTGAGGATATGTGCCCATCTTGGTACAATATCCTTATGTAAACCCTCACCATGACTTTTTTTTTTATCAGCGGGATCTTCGCCTAAGAGGTTTAAAATTTCAGGTTCCAAGCTAGTCACCGCGTCCCCGTTACTAGCCTCTGGCTGTAGTTCTGGTAAGGTAAGTGACGGGGTAAGTGACGGGGCATCTGCCTCCATTGGGGTCGACACATTGTCTGGTATGACGACTACAGACTCCATCTGTGGGCGCTCCTCATCATTGTTAAGATCGTCCAAAGCTTCCTGATTTGGAAGGTCATCGACTAGAAGGGAAAATAAAACCCTGCTTAGTCTTAAGATACACCTAAATAGGAGGTAGAATAATAAACAGTAGCAGCGGGAGTAAAATATCGCGTATTACGTAATATGATTATTTGAATTCACTTAACGAATTCTATTTATAAAATTGTTTCTTTTGTTTAAATTTTATAACACTTTCGTGGAGTGTAATAGTTCAGGCCTGGGTCCAAGCTAGGCTACCCATAAACTTGTTTGGGTCCAAGATAGGTACCCGATATAAGCAACAGGTCCAAGATAGGTACCCGTGCATTTGTCTAGGTTCTAGAAAACGCTAATAGAAGCAACGGGCCCAAGTTAGGTACCCATGTCCAACGGGGCTCAGTCTCGAATAAGTCCCGGCGCTGTGGCGGTTATCTGGCTCACAAAATATTATGTGTATATCATGCACTTAAATCATAGATTGGACCGTGGCTAGTCGACGTTTTGTTAACACTATTGTAACCACTATATCAGTTAAAATTATTAATGCATAAAGACAACGACATTTACAATTTTCGCCAATCAAATTTTTATTGAAGTAAGTAGGTAGTTAAAAATGTTGAACAGAAGACTAAATTTGCTACCTGGATAATAGCTATCGTATTCCGGTTCTGAAAAATCCGTCGAAGTGCTCGAGGAAACCGACGGGGAATGTTCTCGTCTTCTTCTTTTTTCTTTCAACTTATCTCTCAATCTTTTAACTTTTTTGGCCAACCTATTATAATCACTGTCCACGGAACGATCACGTTTTCTTTTCGACATAATCTACTGATCGTATAAAACCAAAAAAAAAAAAGAAAAATAACGATTAAAAAAAGAAAATTGTGTGACTCGGACGACACAAAATCACGTAATGAATTGTCACGCCACCCCCCACGGCCAGGTGGCGTGGGAGTGGTGGGATGAAACAGGTATGTTGTTTTCTCTTTCTAGCTCGTTACTTACTCTAAATGTGTGATAAGGATGGCACCTACTCATGTACTGCTGCAAGTAAATTATGTAATCGTCTTCGGTTAAGACCCGAAGTATAATATCAGTGAGGAACGGCACGAGAAGTAATAAACATTTTTAAAGCAAAATAGATTCTGCATTTGAAGTATTCTTTACGAGATTTTTTTTTCAAAGACTAAAGTTTGCCTTCTGGATCAGGTTAGGTCTTGACTCTCTTTGAGATACAGCTCTTTTGATACTCTTTGATAACATAGTAAAAGTGTTCATATTTAAACTTTATAATTATAAAAAGTGGCTGAAGCTGACTTTCTTATCTCGCCGCTTACGAGAGCTTTCTCGGATTTGTAGAACTTAAAAAAGTGTATACGAGCTTGATTTTAAAAATAATTTTATGAATATATGAAAAGAGCGTTAAGGTAATGATAATTAATTATGACGTGAAATTGCATCTTGTACATATCTCCATGTCACAACGACGTGATCGTGGTGTTGTGTTGCTTTTTGACAACTCCACTCTCGCGCAAATCGCAATCGGTTGTTTCCAGTTTTCCAGTTGTTTCCACTGTATTCGCTAGATGGCGGGATGTTCGATAATGGAAAGTAATACCTCTAAAATTAGTACAGTTATCATAAATTGAAGAAATATTTTCGCGAGCGTAATTTTAAAACGTCATGTTAAAAAAGCAAAAATAATTAAATAAATATATTGAAGCTGTAAGTAACAAATGATATAATTATTAAAACAGGCCAAGTGCGTATCAGGCCACGCATAGAATAGGGTTCCGTAGTCACCCATGTGGATTTAGAAGGTGGGTTTGGTATTTATTACTATGATTAAAATTAATTGAATAAAACGGTTTAACCATTATGATTATCCGTTAATTAAAGAAGTTAGTTCTCTATAATTCTTGAACTAAAAAGTTATTTAAAGCGATAAAAAATTCCTTGAAAGTTCATCATAATGGTAGTCCATATTAATTTTTTATTTTTATGTAATGAACCAGGAAACGAGCAGACGGATCACCTGATGGTAAGCGATTACCGCCGCCCATGGACACTCGCAGCAACAGAGGAGTTACACTTGTAACTCCTCTGGTGCTGCGACTTGCGTTCCTGATCCTTAAAATCCCCAATCCCCCCCATGGGCCTCCGGTAACCTCACTCACTCGGCGAAACACAACGGAAGCGTTATTTCACGCCAGTTTTCTGTGAGGTCGTGGTATTTACCCGGTCGAGCCGGCCCATTCATGCCGAAGCGTGGCTCTCCCACAGTTGACTACCATTATTAAGAAAACATTTTACCATTTAATAAAAAAAAAATTGCTAGTCGTGTAGCTTTTAGGTTGAGAGAAATCCGTATTTTAACAAAAAAAAATGTACTTTAAATTTTAATAATATCTTGGAAACGGATACTTACCTAAATCATAAAATTGTTCTGTCAATTCTCAATATTTTCAACCGACTTCCAAAACACAGGCAGAGGTTCCAGTGGCGAGGGGTTCCTATAACTCCATTCCTATCGGCTTCCCTTACCGCTTACCTTTTGACGACCTTCATCCAAATCCCTACCTATTATACATGCTACGGCTTTCCTATGAAGGAGAACCAGCCTTCGCCACTGGGAGGTTCTCAATTCATGTGTATGTTTTTTAAAATACATATCTAAATATACCTCCATCTTCGATCGATAATAATAATTGTATTAATGATCGAAGACCTCCATAGGTATATTTAGATAGGTATTTGGTTCTACTCCATAGTGGACGCGAGAAAAAAAATATTTTTTATACCCAAAAAAAAAAAACGGATTTTAATTTAGCACTTTGTGGACATGTTAAACACACATCATATATTCATCCAAAGTTTTATCTTTGACGAAGACGAAACTATAAAGGTTCCGAGACGTGAACTACGAAATTCTAAAGGTACTTACCTAATTAAATTATTATTATTAAATAAGGTATTTATTTATTTAATATCAAAAATACCATTTGCTGCTTCGCTAGAAAGAGTAATAGCAAACTCAACAAAAATAACCACACCTTTGAAATAAGTAATGGGAGGAAATTGTGAATACAAGTAGCCGTTTAGTAGTTATTCAAAGGTTTTTATTTTATTTCAGTGTATTTTTTCACCACAACTTGACATATCTATGTGATACTAGTGACGGACTGCAATGGAGATTAGCAAATAGCATTATTCACAATAGTAAATGAACGAGAAATGAACACTGAGTGAACGTTTATTCGTCGCGTTTGTCCATTAATTCTCAAATCTTATAAGGCGACCGATGTTACGCTAATTCGAAGATACACGAAAAGTAAACAAAATCATTCACTCGAGTTAACTGACTGATATCACATATAAGAACAAAGTCGTCATCTCTAAAGGATTCTCAAAACTAAAAAAAGAAAACGACCCATTGTGTTAGGAGATAGATTTTATTATACGATAATATATACGATAAAGTTTCGTAATTTACGTCTCACAGTCAGGTAAATAAATAAATACACAAGCATTAAATAATTAAAACACTAATATATCACAGTTGATAGAGGTTAGTGCGGGTCAGAATAACAGATAACAGTTAAGTTGTCTGAAATACGAAAGGCATTTCTATTGCATTATTTAGTGGCCTATTGTCTGTGACGTATGATTTCAGTCACGATCGCTCCATAATTCGGCTAAATTTAGCTGTATTAGTGTTCATAACCTAGTTGCCTCAATAATTTCAATCAAACGCAATCTATATGTCATGTCCATGTCAATGAAAATTAGACTATTGTGAGAGATCTCCATGTATTTGAATTAAAATAAATACGAAAAATGAAATATAAATAAAAATTGTACATTAATATGATAAAGAACTCCCAATATATTTTATTATTAAAATAGAAAGTAATGTAGATTATGTTTTTAGTTGCAGGCATAATGTTACATGGTAATGGTTACAACTTACAACGAACAAGAATTTAATGTAGCTACCGAACTCGTGAATATAATGAGATACGAAAACAGTTTCTAGACATTTGTAAGTAAAACGTATTCAAAACCGGCACGCTGAATGTACGTTGCAGGTTGCTGAATTTTAACATTTCCACCGGGTGAACTACGAATTTTAAGTTAGGAACCTTAAATCGTCTTTGAGAATAATAAAATTTTTATGTGATATTTAAATAGATGGTAAATTTAAATGAAGGCACGAATTTTCGGAAGTAATTTGCTTGTGGAGAATAAAAAGAATTATTATCTACTTGAAAATGTAAAAACCTGCATTATATTTTCAATGCATTATCAAATTCATATCATGCGATAGGCACTTAAAAGCAGAATAGCTTCGTGCTTAACATACCATTATGTTTGTACTATAAGACTTCAGAGGCTGCAGTATAATACCTCTGTATCTTGCAATAGATGCTGTTAAGGTTTTATAACATACTAAATGTTGCTAGGAACTATACATTTTAATGCTATTCTACGCTGCGATAACAGTAGCCTATGTATTGATACGATCTTAACTACCATCATATCAAATTTCGTTAGAATCCGATAAGTAATTATTGCGTGAAAGAGTAACAAACGTTCACACATCCATACATTAAGAACAAACTTTCGTGTTGATATTACACTACATGTTGCCTACGACTTTGCGCGTAAAAGGGGATTACGCGGAAACTGTACATTTTGACAAAATAAAAAGTAGCCTATGCCCTACGCCGTGCTGTCTACTCTATATCTGTGCCAAATTTCATCGAAATTGGGCCAGTTGTTTCGGGGACTATTCGATGCAAACAAACAAACAAAACTTTATATTTTATTATATTAAGTATAGATTGTAAGGATTAGTAATTATACATTTATGTAATAGTTTTATTTGAAGTGGATAAAGATAGCTTCTTATGAATATAGATTACAAAACATTTCACGTATCACGGCGTAACATCGTAAATATCAATTTAATTTGTCAATTTGATTCAGTGTTTGACGGTAAGCCTAATTAATTAGTATGCAACTGTTTGGAATTACCCTAAATAACGAAATTAATGTTTTAAATTTATCGAACACTATAATAAATTAGAATTCATTTACTAAATGAGATATTATGAATAATTTGAGTGAATTTAATTAAATATAATGCGATAATATTATTGAGGCGTACTTGATAATCATAATCGAATACGGTCAATACATTATCCCCCTTACTTATAAACGCTGTATAAGCTTTGATTAGAGATTTATAATTCGATAGAAGGAGACAAAACACTGTATAGCTATTCAAAGCTTGTACAGCGATTATTAGTAAGGGGGTATAGGTATAATTCTCTATAAGGAGTGTGTGTGTGTGTGTGTGTGTGTGCGTGCGTGCGTGCGTGCGTGTGCGTGTGTGTGAGTTTTCACCTAAGTTGGGCAATTTGAATCCCCCAATTAGTCTTTTGAGGATGTTCAACCGAAAACCGGCAATTACTTTTGTCTCGATTCGTGGCAAGTGACATGTAACGAAATATTTCACCTTAGTTCAGGGGGTAACTGTTATTTTGTAGCAGTGTAGTACAAACCTTGTTTTAAAATAAACATAATATTATTTTCAAGTAAAATAGTGCCACTTATTGGTTCCTTTTTCGTCACTTTTTGATACAGTAAATATTACATACATACATACATATAATCACGCCTTTTTCCCGTAAAGGGGTAGGCAGAGACCACTTTTTGCCACTTGCTACGATCCTTACATACTCGTTTAGCTTCGTTCACTTTCATTCTTACCATCCATTCCTCCTCTTACATTCAACGTAGCGAAGCGGCTTTCCATGGTCCGCTTTTCACCTCCGCGAGAAACGAGACGTGATGGGTGGTGAACCTCATCGCCGCCATTTTGGATAATTAAATTATTTTTATTATTATCCATTGCGTTTCCACGGATTGGTAGAGAGGGTAGGAATAAGGAAAGGGAAGGATAGGTGGTGTGGAAAGGAAGATTGGTAGGTTAGAGTGGGAAATAGGAAATGTAGGATATTACCGCCCAGGAGGGCAAGGGATAGGACAGTAATAGCTAGGGAAGCCGGGGTCGCGTACCCGTATACTATACCACAACTACCGGACAGGTAAGTTGGGATGAGTACCCCATGACATATATAAATATTATAAAGGATTTATAAAACATAGTGACAGGAGGTCACAGTTGACCCTCATCGACTAAACAACGAACCAACTTCGCCGGGAACAAATGACCGACCTTTTGCCTTCTTTATGAGGCCCTTGTTACTTGTCTATAATAAATTAAATAAATTAAAGAGTAACCGAATTAATGGTTAGTTTAGTGTACCAAGAGTTTGAACTTTTTGCGACATTTTTCTGTCATTGAATTATAATTTTATGTAAGCTTGCTAAGACTGGGACGGCACAAAGAAAATGCTTTTATACTGCAATTAACGACCTAGAGCAAATTTAATTAAGTGTATAAAACTTTATTTTACCATATTGTTTATGCTATACTCGTAGTACGAGATAATGTATATGTCGTCTCCAAGCAAAGCGATTTTAACAGTATATAACACGAATAATTTATTAGTTGCTAAGCACCCTCGTTTTGGAGGTCAAAACTTTCATCATATTATGAGTATGTCTTTCGAATTATAGAACAAAAAAAACTTTAAATCGAGCTTAAACTTTTGTTAAAAAAAAAAAAAAAAACTAACACCCCTTTTGTTTCAAAAATAAAATTTGATTATAAATAATTAATTCAATTTACATTTGGAGATGCGGGTAATAGTCTGGGGTCTGACATGATTTTCAAAATTTTAATTCCTTTTAACAAAATTCTTATTTGCCACAACGACACTTGAATCTATCGCATACCTAGCAGGTATAACAGTAAACGAACATCATAACATTATATTTACATCACTGAGAGATTCCTACACGCATTGCCGTAGATTCCGCCAGAACACCGTCTGACCATGGTTTGCAACTATACTAGTTATTATTCTTTGCTACGCCACCGTGTAAGTATGTTTTGATAATTGAATAGTTATATTTTCTTCTCCACCTTCCTTCCTACAAAAATTGAGGATTTAAGTTTTAAGTCTTTTTTATTCCTTTGCGTTCCGTTTAAATTTACAAATTTATTTATTTATTTATTTAAATTGTGTGATAACAACACATATTGTATTTTTATTAAAATTTACACTAAACATTAGACTACAATATACCGTAAGTAATTCTAAAAACTTTAGAGAAAAATAACATGATTAATATTTCCTGACACCTCTCACTAAGTATATTTTATACTTCCTCACTGCCATGCCGGCTTTAAAAGTCACGCGCCTGCTGGGTAGTATCGACCGCGCGGTTATAAATCGATATAAATAATTATTTTATTGGATATACTGTTCAAAATTTAAGGTTACATGTTATATATTTTTTGAACGAAGATCGAATACTCACTCACGCTCACGCTCCTTAAATTTAACATCTATTTTTGTTTTGTTTTGAAAACACCCTGTATAACTTTACGTGAGCTCAAAATACATTTTGTACTTATATGGTATATTTTCCCTTCCCACTCGACGCTTTATAATATTTGGCTGTGAAGCGTGACGCCACGCTAATAAATTCTCAACCACAAATTAGTTATGCGAGGTCTCATTAATAATTAATTATAATTTCACAAATTGCTACAAAAACTTTAGCAATTCACAAGTACGGGAAATTAAATAATGGTTGTCAAATTCTCCTGAAATTAATTAAATAATGTAAGTCCCATCACAATGTTAAATTGCTGAATTTATAAGATATAAATTGCAAATTACGGCCAACAAATTGACTCAGAGGGCAAAATTAGTCGATAACGAATTTCTTTATACAAAGTATCGTGTTTTATTTGACAGACTTATTTTGTTATAACCTTCTAGTATTGCTCGTTTTTTTATTTGTCGTTATTCAATTTTGCTTGCTCCAGGCTATTTTATTTTATTTTATTAAGTTCACACCACGACGATACGCGACGCGACTCGGCGCTGCATTTTTAAGATACCTATTCAAAATTGAGCTTTATTATGTACACAAAAAGATACACATTTCATATGACATCAGCCATACACTGTACATGAGCTGTGCTATCAGGTGCAACTTAAAATTCGAACTCTTACAAGGAAACGTGTATCATGTATGTAATGAATAAAGTTCAATTTTGAATAGCTATCTCAAAAATGCAGCGCCATGTCGTGTATTTTCGGTGTGAATAGAGCCTAAGAAGGTAACGAGTATTTCTTTAAGTCCTCTAGTTATTTAGTTAAGTTACTTTACAATTTAAATCTTTCAGAACTTGTCCGAGTCCAGGAGAAAAAAAAACAAAGTTTTATACAGTTTTGTTTAACGAGCGCGCTTATAAAATTTTACTGCGTCGCTTTTATGTGTCTAGAAAATATACGAGTATATAGTGTTGGGCGACAGCGGTAAGTCTTACGCCGGAAGTTATTACCTCTGTACTTGTGACGAGAGCCCCAGAACACCTGCATAGTGCACACTCGTGGGTTATACGTTTGTTGTGAGTTGTGACTGAGCGATTATTATTACCCTTACTAATATTATAAGAAATGCGAAAATGAGTTTGTTTCTTTGGTTATTTCTCTTTCACGTAAAAACTACTAAAGCGATCATCATGAAAGGCACAGATATCACGTGGTGTGAAATACAACGGATTATTATAAAAAACAACGGATTGCACTCCGGGAGTGCCGGCAAAAGTGAAAACTTGAAAAATGGAAAAACCGTCATCTAGCCAAATATGTTCATGCTCGTGTAAGGGAACTAAGAAAAACCGCCATCTAGGTTAAAAGATCCGAACTAAAATAGTTTCATGCTATGCTCGCGCAAAGGAACTAAGACAGCAAACAGTTGCAAGTTGCATCTTACGAATTTTCGACCAGGTCATATTGTGTCCTGATGCGAGTTTAACATTTTTGACCCATCCCAAGAAAAGTGCACAATGCCGCTAAGGCACATCAATAAAAAAAAGAATCTCGAAAGCGGCTGCAAGTGATTGCTTTGATACATATATATTATAGTATAAGTTCTAAAACGTGAAAAGTAGATATAAAGATCCTATAAATATGAGCGATAGCTCATTGGATACGGAATCACCTCTGTTTCTTAAGGATTTTTAGTATTTAGTTTTTCGTTAATAACTGAAAAAAATATTAGGTAATATTTAAGTAATTTTGAAAAAAGCTCGTTAAAGAGGAGGAAATTTCCGATGAAAAAATCTCAACTTCCAGAACTCTATCTCCATTATTTATAATTATAATTTGATATTGAAAATAGGGCTCCGCGCGGCTGTTACGGCATGCACGCGCTGCCACTAAAGAGAGTTCATCAGATAAAATATATATTTTATATCACAAAATGTCATTTTAAAAATTTGAAAAAATTCTAGTATCTTCTTAACACTTGAATAAATCGAGCCCCGTTAGAAAGAAAGTTTTATCACCATGTTTCAACCGTTGGCATAAATAATGCGATAAATGGTATAAATAATTGGCCTAAAAATGTATATGTCACCGTAAAATTGTAAAAACCGTTAGATTGTAATAAAATGAAAGTGAAATTGTAAAATTTTGATAGACTTTCGACGCGAATATGCTGCCTATAATTTAACATTATATTATTTTTCGTTAGATTATAAATATATAGTTTTTAATTTTTCGACATATTTTTACAATCTCGTTAGTTACTTTACAATATAACGGTTTTTACAATTTTACGGTGACATATATATTTTATATTAAGATCCTGCAATAAATGTTTATAGAAGTTTATTCACATTGTTAACTATGATTTTTTATAACCATTACAAAATTAATTAAAATGTAAAAAAAATTATAATTTTTTTTCAATAATATTTAGTTATAATGCCTGTTTTCACATTAAACAATGGCAGTAATTAACATAAGTTATGAATTTTTTACTTAATTTGTTTATCAAATTATTTTAAACAAAAAATTCAATATTATTTAGCTATTTTGTTGTTGAGAAAAAATTAAGATTAAAAAATTATTTTAATTTTTAATTGTTGAAAATAGTTTTTTTTTTATATTTCGATTGTTTAAATAATTCGTTAAGAAATAATTTTGCTTTACAAATCATAATTTATACTTGTAAATAGTTTGACAAAAATATATTAATTATTTAATTGTTTATTAGTTTATCAATTTCTTATGCACAAATTTTGACCAATGTTATATTTTATTTCTAAAGCAGAAAAAAATTACAGAAACAGCTATATAAATCAAAGTGCATGAGTATCATAGTTTTTTAATATTTTATGAATAAAAATATAAAAGTGGAGAATTTTAATTAAATAGTATATACGAGTATAATAGTATAAATTAATTTTATATTGAACTTCGAACTGAATAGAATACCAAAATGCATACCAGAGATAGATTAAAGAATATTTTGCTTGATGAACTGATATTCGTTAGCAAAATATTAGGAAATCCTGAAAGACAAATTTTAGAAATAAGCCAATAGTTGGGACATTTCAATTGAGAACTTAACATAAAATATTTGCCGCCGAATTCCAATGCCTTAGAAAATCAACTAAAGTATATAACAATGATGTTAGAATGTTATTGATCCAAGCAACAAACAAAGTTAGAAAGAAAGAAGGGTTTTAGTATTATGAATGAAAAGCTAAATGGTGAAATAATTGTGCGGATTCTGTGATTTTTTCACTACCCATTATGATTTTTTTGTCTCTTAACTCATGATATTTTAAATGAGATGTTACATACGGCTTACGGGATAGTTATAAAAGCTATTTCGGTTGGTAGAGTATAATGCAGATATTACCGAAGCAGCCTTAATTAAAAAAGTTTATGAACATACGAGGCGCAGTGCTGCCTGTAAAATTTGGAACTCTGCAACATTTTAAAGTTAAGAACCTTAATGTATTTCGATCAATTTTCATTATTTAGTTATTATATTCACCTATGGACTATGTTATCTTATATTTTAAACGAGATAATCTTGTACATAATAAATAATTGGTATCTCGGCAACGGCTACAAGTATTACGATGAAATATAGTTGGCAGGGAGTTTTAGGGGAGAAGATTCGATTTAACTTAGGTTTCCTTAGAAACTGCAGATTTTTAAAGCAATAGACGTTTTTTAATCGTTGTGCAAAAAGAGGTATATCAATTATTTCGATTCTCTTACGTAAATCTGATGTGCAGCTTGGTATGTGTACCTACCTACATTATTTTTGTATTGTTTGGTAATTCAGAATGTGGTGGGTTCGAATCCCGTTCCCGGTCATATAAATATTTTTGTGATTTTATTGTGTATTTTTTATTAATTTTATAGTTCTATTAAAACTTCGAGCGAAGCTCTGTCTCCCAAATTCTAGAATAAAATTTCTTTTTATTTTTCAGTTAACAAAAATGACTAGTCATTAGTAAAAAATTTCATTCATATTAAAATTCTTACATAAGTATTAACAAATGTATTTTTTGTTAGTTTTTTAAAATTTTAAATTGATTATTAATACTAGTTGTAACCAAAATATACGATTGTTTCATATTTTGCTTATTGCGAAATGAAAAAGAAATGATTGGGATACATGCTCCATAAAAGGCAACTATCCCCGATGCATTCTTAAAGTTAGGCAACTATCCGATATAGGTTGCGACTACCCCCTTGTTTTGTAAGTCTAAACTCACATTAATAGGCTGATAAAAACGGATTATTATAAAATACATATTATACTTAACATGACTATACTTTGAATAAACATGATGAATTAAACTCAATATTGGCACAGTATTACCAAAGAATATAATATATTACTAACGTATTATAAAATAGGTACAAGGGTTTATTCAAGATCTGTCTAATATTAACTATCCGGTTTCCCCTAACAAAGTATGATACTCGTGAATGCAACTCAGTATAATATTTTTAGACCATTTTATGGAGGTATCTACCTTTTTTACTTTTACGACAGCTATGCTTATGAGTTATGCTACCAAAAAGAAATATTGCTGAAAACTTCATTCCTATGCGTAATTGTATGAAATATGCAAATAACCCAACAGCTTGGAGGTTCGCAAAAAATTGATGCAAAACAAATTTGCGACAAAACAAAAATCTGGTACGTAACATTTTACCAGCGCACAACACTCGGGTCCGAAATGTAAAGTACTAGACAATTAACGTACTTACTGCCTTGGTCGGATGAGCTGGCTCATTTTATCTACACTGTGAATGCTACACCAACGAGTCACTACTGAGCGTCTACTACAATTTGGCAACAGCACTTCATTAAAATTTTCTTATCAGATACTCGAACTTTCGTTATACGAAACGAGGAAAACCGCAAATTCATCTGAATATAAGAATAAAAAATGGCGGGCGAATCATCAGTTTATTTGCAGGAAAGATTTTCTTTCGGCGTCGCACGAAGAAAATGTGTTTGATTTATCAGCACTCGGGACCGGACCTTCCGCCGACTATAAATTTTATTGTGTTATGATTTAGGAGCGTGTATAAGATTTTATGGTAAACACTTTACTCTTTGTGTGCCGTGTCCGTGATTTATTTTGTGGATCTCGGCCACGGCCAGATACTGTCAATATTGACCGTGGGACCACGATTTTATTTGATGCCTAGTATTTGTCGGTCGTACTCGTAGTTTCTAGCATTTAACACCAAACATGTAAATGTTGTTTTATTAACGAAACATTTAAGTATGAAAGTTTTGTAATTATTGCGACAAGTGTACCACTCCGAAGGTAATTTAGTGTAAACTTAGGATAAAGTGTCGGTTACTTTACATAGCGACATGATAAACCTTCTCTACAAATATGTTATTATCTAATACTAGATGTTGCCCGCGACTTCGTGCGCGCAAAAGATAATTTTGCGGGAACCGTACATTTTTCCGCGATAAAAAGTAGCCTATGTCCTTCCCCGTTGTCTACTCTACATCTGTGCTAAATTTCATCAAAATCGGTCAAGAAGTTTCGAAGCATATTCAATGTAAACAAACAAAAAAAAAAACAAAGAAACAAATAAACTTTTCCTCTTTATTATATTAGTATAGATATCTATCTATACTAATATAATAAAGAGGAAAAGTTTATTTGTTTCTTTATACCCGAAATAAATTCATTCTTGAAAATCAAGCCTAAATATCTATTTAGGCTTGATTTTCAAGAATGAATTTATTTCGGTGATTTTATAGCCTAAACTATTATAACAAGTTCGTGTAACCTAAGCAAGTTAGGTAAAACAGTTGGAAGTCGCATCAATGAATACGTAAAACAGGCAATCTTCGGAAGTCCTCAAGAACTAAGTCGCATATAACGGAAACCTCGGCGCAGAACTTGCAAGTTGCTGGATACAGCTGGGTGCTGTCAACTGAATAATGAACATAATTGTGCTCCACTTTACAACTTTTTGAATTTTAATCACGTGAATTAAGTATCAGGAATGAGTAAGTAGTAGTGTCTAGTATAAAATATACAAGGAACATGTCGGCCCCTGTGTCTCAGTGGTAAGCGCAGCGCAGAGGGAACAGAAAGTTTTCTGTATTCCTCGGTTAAGGATATGTTAATATTATTTTAAATATCCAAACTAATATTATAAAGAAGAAAAGTTTGTTTGTTTTTGCATTGAGTAGGCTCCAAAATTACTTGATCGATATAGTGTAGACCACGGGGAAGGACATATGCCACCTTTTACCGCGGAAAAATCGTTTCCGCAAGATTAAATCTTGCGCGCGCGAAGCCGCGGGCAACGTCTAATAAATATTATTTATCAACTGACCCAAAGGGGTAGTAAAGACTAATTATATTATTTTCACAAAAGATAAGGTATACGATGTTTTGTCCTTGTAATTTAATAAAAATCTTAAATATTTGTCTTGTGTAAAGTATTAAATATTTCCGTTATCTGGTAAACAAGTTTTTCGGATTTCGGACCCAGATTGACGTGGTGTGTATTACATAATATTTTATAAGTGGCAACATTATTGTCTTCGTCCTCTTCCGCCGCTCCGTATCCAAGTTACTATTGTCATATTTAAGGAATAAACTAATAAACCAATACACAAGCAAGCCGACTTATTATCACACCCGACCACACAACAGTGTGAAGCGTCCATTAATATAGATATGTTTAAAACTGTATATTTTGTTTGAAAAAATAATAATCTAAAATTAATTCAGCTCTTGCTCTACCAGGTAGTGTATACTGTACTACTGTGTATATATGTGCACACATGATCAAGCCATAAGTGAACCTTTTACGGGCCTAGTTTTGCTTGTTCAGGACATCAAGAGACGCCGGGGCCAATGTGTTAGTTTTAAATTGAACCTAAATATTTTTTTGGTATTAAAGCATGAAGTAAAAACTTTCAATTCAGTTTTATGAGATTAGCGAGAATGGAGGAGTATGTATGGAGGGCCAAATGCCCAGGTAAAGTTTATATGGAGGATGGTTTTTTTTAATGAAATGAACCAGAAAAGGAGCAGACGGATGGCCTGATGGTAAGCGATTACATACGCCCATGGACACGCAACACCAGAGCAGTTACACTTGTAACTGCTCTGGCTTGCATTTCTAGTTCTTAAAATCCCCAAGCCCCTTTGGGACTACGGTAATACTCACTTAGCGAAACACAACGCAAGATTTATTTTACGCCGGTTTTTTGTGAGGTCGTGGCATTTGCCCGTTGGAGTCGGCCCATTCATGCCGAAGCGTGGATCTCCCATGTTAAACGTTAAATGGTATGCAGAAAACAATTTTTGTTATAAATAAAATTAATAAAAATATCTATCAATAAAACCTCAGATTATTCATACAAATACTAAATAGGCTTGCATAAGAGATAACATGTTTTAAATTAATTTATTTTGTATAGGTATGCTTTAGTTTTTTTTTTTTGTTATTTTATTCTTTATTTATTTTTAGGAACTTTGGCGCACAGCGTAAGTCAATCCCAACGTAACCTTATCTTAAGCCTTAATACAAAAAGTATGGGTATGCTTTAGTGAAAGGTTTTATTACTCAATGGTGATTATTGGTGTTACGTCGGTGATCAACGTAAACATTTGTAAGAAGATATTTTCTTATTAAATAATATAAACACAGGAAACGCGAAATACAAAGAGAACAAATAGCATTAAATTAAGTTCGAGTTTCACTGTCATTTTCACATTGTTTTGATGAAATTATAAGACAATAGCGAGTCGGAGCGTCGAATTTCTTAATCGTACAGCGTTATTAAGGATCGCAGTTACCAGATGTAATTACCTGCTTGCCTGTTTGTTACTGACAGATCCAATTACGCGAAGGAGTTGGGCTTTTCATCGCATGTCATATTTCACCTCTTTGTATAATTTCAACTAAGTTCCCCGACAATCGTTTGCGGAATTTTCCAATTATTGTTCGGTAACATAATACTTTTCGGAGATTATTAATTTTGGACCAGATCTATGATCCAATTTTCGGAATTAATACGCTTTGTTCTTAACGAAATACGAAAATAATGGAGAATTTTATTAATCAAACAATACTGCATGGAAGGAGCACTTATCTCCTAGGTACCTAACCTATTTCACTTTTTCAAATCGTTCGAGTATTTTACGAGACATACCCATTTTTGGGTCATGATTAGAAGCATAATTATGTCCACTAGTCAACAAATTTAATTTTTTATACCAGATATCTTACTATGAAACTATTATTTCTTATTATTGAAGTATTAAAAAAATAAGTACCTATAAGTAACAAGTTTTTCCATCACATCTAATTTAAAACAAAAATAGATAAAAAAATTACAAAATCCAGCATACCTGTTAACTTTATTATTGTTTTAATTGAAAACGCGAAGATTTATTGGTGCAAATAGCTTTACTCCTATTGTGTGATCCTGGAGTACCTAACTCTAAAATGGCTCCGTCTACGAGCATAGAAACGATATTTTTTTTGTCGCTAAGATCATATTTTTGAGCATAATTAGCTAACTATGTCATAAGACTTCTTTGGTAAACAATACGTGACACTTTTGGGTATAACGATGAGCTTCGTAACCTAGTGGGTAGACCGTTTGGTTCGCACTCGAGAGAGTGCAGGTTCAAATACCAGGTTATGGCGTGTACCAATGAGACTTTTTCAGATCTCAATTATAATGTACTACTACGGACGCTCTAACGGTGAAGGAAAACATCGTGAGGAAACCCGCACATAGTTGGCCCCAGACGTTCATTCCTCTGGACTAGGCTGACTATGTTGTGAGAATGCCGTATGTGCTTGGGCAACCATACGACATTTAAAAACCAACTGTCACAGGCACTACAGTATTTCAAGAGTTGTTACTTCGCTCGAAGAATATATAAATTATCCATTAACGGATGCAAAGGCCTAAGTGGGTATAACGACCAAAGTCACGACTTTTAAACCACAATTTTCTAAGATCTCTGTTTCCTTGTGTATAAATAAGTCATCGGAATAAAGCTGAGGTTTTCTTTCTAATGATACGTCAGCTGTTGTGAATTTTTAAATACTTTTTCTGGATTTAGCATAAAACCCTTTTAATTGCTTTAAAGAAAATAGTAGATTATACACTAAGGGGACAAAGCAGTGTCTTACGTCACGGGCAGCATATTGGACCCTGAGCGTAACAAGGGACTCTAGAGTTAACTCCCGAGCGAAGCGAGGGAGTTATGTAGAGTTCTGAGTGAAGCGAGGGGTTCAAGCTGCCCAAGACGAACACAGGCTTTATCCCAGAGGTGCATACTCTACTTTTCATACCTACTGCGAGGCAATAAAAACCCAGGGCTACAAAAATAAAACATATATTTTGTTAAAAATTAATATTGATATTGAACACATTTGTCCAGTTATGGAGGGACAGAGTAATATTTTTATTAGGAACATTTATGGAAGTTGTGGTGGAGTTTATTTGAGCAGTACTTAAAGATTCAGGATCTTGTGACTGACGATTTTGACACATGAGAATGTTAAAATTATAGGTGGCCAGTTCGATTTTCGAATAACCTCTCTTAGCAATACCAGCAGGTGGTATGAAAAAATATTTTCATATCGGACATTGTCGAGCAGGTGGTATGAAATAGTAGATTATGCACCAAGGGGATAAAGCAGTGTCTTATGTCATGGGCAGCATATTGGACCCTGACCGTAACGAGGGACTCTATGTATATATATAGATGTGTCAGTCAGGTTTGCCTTCTATATATTTAGAAGTATGTTGTCTTAGTAGGTATTACACGATGGTAAAGGTTTGGCACGATGGCCGTTGGTAGGTATGGACTGTATAACAAAAGATTATCTTCTAGTCTATATCTAAGTCTATAATAGTAGATTATGCACCAAGGGGATAAAGCAGTGTCTTACGTCACGGGCAGCATATTAGACCCTGAGCATAACGAGGGACTCTAAAATTAACTCCCGAGCGTAGCGAGGGAGTTACAACTTAACTCCCGAGTGAAGCGAGGGAGTTATATAGAGTCCTGAGTGAAGCGAGGGGTTCAAGCTGCCCAAGACGAAGACAGGCTTTATCCCAGAGGTGCATACTCTACTTTTCATACCTACTGCGAGGCAATAAAAACCCAGGGCTACAAAAATATAACATTTATTTTGTTAAAAATTAATATTGATATTGGACACATTTGTCCAGTTATGGAGGGACAGAGTAATATTTTTGTTAGGAACATTTATGGAAGTTTATTTGAGCAGTACTTAAAGACTCAGGAACTTGTGACTGACGATTTTGACACGTGAGAATGTTAAAATTATAGGTGGCCAGTTCGATTTTCGAATAAACTCTCAGCAATACCATATTATTATTGAAAAACTCTATGATAGATACGTATCTATTAGGAGTTTTCATACGAATTTTAACGTTCCAAATTCAAATCACTTTAATCCCTTGGGAGTTTCATACAACATTATCTCCCTTGGAAGTCAATGACTTGCTTTACGTTGAGATTGCGTGATATATAATCGGACATTGTCGAGCAGGTGGTATGAAAAAATATTTTCATGTTGTATGAAACTCCCAAGGGATTAAAGTGATTTGAATTTGGAACGTTAAAATTCGTATGAAAACTCCTAATAGATACGTATCTATCATAGAGTATTTCAATAATAATATGGTATTGCTGAGATTTTATTCGAAAATCGAACTGGCCACCTATAATTTTAACATTCTCACGTATCAAAATCGTCAGTCACAAGTTCCTGAATCTTTAAGTACTGCTCAAATAAACTCCACCACAACTTCCATAAATGTTCAGAATAAAAATATTACTCTGTCCCTCCATAACTGGACAAATGTTTCCAATATCAATATTAATTTTTAACAAAATAAATGTTATATTTTTGTTGCCCTCGGTTTTTATTGCCTCGCAGTGGGTATGAAAAGTAGAGTATGCACCTCTGGGATAAAGCCTGTCTTCGTCTTGGGCAGCTTGAACCCATCGCTTCACTCAGGACTCTATATAACTCCCTCGCTTCACTCGGGAGTTAAGTTGTAACTCCCTCGCTACGCTCGGGAGTTAATTTTAGAGTCCCTCGTTATGCTCAGGGTCTAATATGCTGCCCGTGACGTAAGACACTGCTTTATCCCCTTGGTGCATAATCTACTATTATAGACTTAGATATAGACTAGAAGATAATCTTTTGTTATACAGTCCATACCTACCAACGGCCATCGTGCCAAACCTTTACCATCGTGTAATACCTACTAAGACAACATACTTCTAAATATATAGAAGGCAAACCTGACTGACACATCTATCAACGCACAGCCGAAACTACTGAATGGATTTTGCTGAAATTTGGCATACAGATAATGACATAGGCATCCGCTAAGACAGGATTTTTGAAAATTCACCCCCTAAGTGGGTGAAAACGGGGTTAAAGTTTTGTATGGAAACAAAACTCCACGTGGACGAAGTCGCGGGCACAAGCTAGCTAGAGAATAAGAACCCACGTCTTATTTTTGTTTCTTACATCAGGGTGAAGAAAGGCTGTTTGATCAGCTCATAGTAATATTTTTCTTCGATTAAACCTTGAAAAAACCACCTGTAATCGTTAATTTGATATTATTACATATATTGATAATTTAGGATACAACATAATAGGATAAATAATCAATGAATCTTAATTTTTAAGAATAATAAATTGTAGTTGTGAAATACCTATTAGTTTTTTCACATACCCTTACTATGAAAGTCGAAGTTATATTAAAATTTAAAAGATAAGTTTCTAAGGTTATAGATTTGATATCAAAATATTTATTACGAGTTTGAGCCTTCAGATCCTTTTTTTTTTTTTGAGTCAACCTCTGATATTTTTTCGTGTTCACAGGTACCATTATTAATTTTCTATCACCATAGTCTTTAAAAAATGCAGCATATGCACGAGAAATGGCTGGTACTTACCAACTCCAGCCACCGATGTAGTTACATGGCTGATAAATATTCAACAGGCTTTAGACTCTTATACTTCTAACGAACCCAACATTATCATATTTTATGTAACTTCTTATAATCCGATTTAGTATATTCAAAAGGAATTAATAATAGGCTATTAGTACTATTACTTATAGGTTCCATTTGAAAGTAGGAAAGTACGAGTAAGTACCTACCGACCTGCATCTGACTGTGCTAAAATAATATTTTATTTATGATTTTTATGTACAATTCTATATGAATTAATAATTGTAATCGATAATATATCAAAACCTCTTTAACTAAATAGTAAGTTATATAGTTACCAAGTTTCTGCCCGCGGCTCTACCCCCGTAAATACAATTTCCTACGGGAACACTGTACTTCTACGGAATATAATATAGCCTATTTGTTAATACAAAGCTTAGACTACTACCATACCAAATTTCATCAAAATCCGTTACGTAGTTTGTGCATGAAAGAGTAACAAACATCCATCTATCTGTCCGCACAGCCATCCTCACTTACTAGCTGTTGCCCGCGGCTCCGTCCGTCCCTCGGGAACACTGTACTTTTTCGGGATAAAAAGTAGCATTTTTTTTAATCCAGGGCCCAAACTAATACCATAACAAATTTCATCAATATCCGTTCAGTAGTTTTTGCGTGAAAGAGGAACAAATTCCATCCATCAATCCATCCATACATCCTCACAAACTTTCATATTTATATTAGTAGCATAAATATGAAAGTTTATTTTATCAAATATTATATAATTATGTCATGGGATACTCTTCCCAACTTACCTGTCTGGTAGTTGTGGTATAGTATACGGGTATGCGACCCCGGCTTCCCTAGCTATTACTGTCCTATCCCTTGCCCTCCTGGGCGGTAATATCCTATATTTCCTATTTCCCACTCTAACTTACCAATCTTCCCATCCACACCACCTATCCTTCCCTTTCCCTATTCCTACCCTCTCCACCAATCCGTGGAAACGCAATGGATAAACAAAAATAATTTAATTATCCAAAATGGCGGCGATGTGGTTCGCCACCCATCACGTCTCGTTTCTCGCGGAGGCGAAAAGCGGACCATGGGGAGACGCTTGGCTACGTTGAATATAAGAGGAGGAATGGATGGTAAGAATGAAAGTGGACGAAGCGAAAGAAGTATGTAAGGATCGTAGCAAGTGGAAAGAAGTGGTCTCTGCCTACCCCTATTGGAAAGTGGCGGTCCTGCCTACCCCTGCGGGAAAAAGGCTTGATTATATGTATGTATGTATGTAATCTATTTATTTATTCCAGTTAATTTTTAGATAACACAAGAAACATAAAATTAACAATAAAACTAGAGCCAAATAAAAAACTAAAAATTAATACCTACTAATAAAAAGAAGACATCTATAAATAATCTATCTCTAAAAAAGTCTATAAATAGAAAAACTTCCCCAGGTCGTCCCCATCTGGCAGAGTACCTAGCAAACTGATAGCATTGCCTCGTTGGATAGCAATGGCTATCCGTTGTGCCAGGTAGTTCCCGGCTCTGGGGTCTCGGGTGGCTTCAGTAAGCTTTTTGGAGATTTCTTTAAAAAGCTTATGTGCGCCCGGACCCCATGCGCCTAGGGTTTCCACCCCAAAAGGTTCAAATATAAGGTCTCCGCTAAGGTTCTCATATTTGCGCCGTTTGAGGTTCTCTGCTTGGTTTGCAGCCGCGCCCGCACAGTTCGAAGTGCCCTGGACATGGGACGGAGCAAGAGTATCGACACAAGTAGCATCCCATACAAGAGCCCGTCCCATACTCCAAGGGACGTTGACGCCAGACCAGTGGACGCGACACCAGGGTCATTCCATCAGGTCTCTTGCCATCGTCGCGCGCCAGACCGGAGGGCTCCAGTATAGCTGGCACACCGGCGGTGACAAGAGCCCGACGAATGAGGTCATTCAGACTGTGATGCCGGGAAATGCGTCCAGCGCTTCGTGAGCAGCACAGCCCGTGGTGACCGTGACTGTCTACGTTCGCGCCGCAAACACACTGATGAGGGACGACATGGGGGGCACCAAGACGCAGGGCAGTAGCTAGCCGAAATGTATTACGGCCCAGCAATGTACCAGTATTGGCTGACGGTAGTGCCTGCAGCCAAACGCCCGACTCCCACTTTTCCACAGCCAAAAGACGAGCCCGCTCTACAGGACTGGAAGACGTGTTAAAAAGTCTATTCCGTACCAGTCTACAGATGGGCTCGTCCCAAAGCCTTTGGGAAAATGTGTTCTCGGGCACATTGCTGCCGGCACTAGCAATGTCCCAGGCGTCCTTGGCCTCGTCCGCAAAAGGGATTACTAACGGACAGGATGAGCGCTCTAAAATTTTCAAAATTACTGCGTATGTATGTATGTATGTATTTTATCAAATCCTACTATTATTAGTAGGATCGCATAAAGTTTAATTAATTGAAGTAAAGTGATGTTGGAGATAGTAGCCGTGCTAAACTTTACTAATTTTGTATTTAATTTAATTCTCAATTGAAGTATATTAAACAAAATACAAAACCTAAGTCATAAAATTATTTTACTAAAATCAGTATCATTTCACATTTGAACTATCCAATAAAGTAGTAACTTAATCTCTTAGCGATCCAATTATTTCCATAAAAAGACATAAAGTGTTCATTTAATCAGGAGGAGACGTCAATTGTGCCTCGTTACAGTAACGACCAGCGATCCTCTCTCGCTGACCACGACTGCACGAGTGGTTTATACAGCCACCCTGCGGATGTTATTAATTTGATTATTATGTCATTAAATGACGGAAATTTATTCAATTGAGGCTGGCATTTGAATGATTTTAACGACCAATTGAACTAACGATTTTTGGTATGTTTTTATTGAGGTATATCTATAGAACCCTATTTATTACTAGTGAAATAACTCTTGATGCTTATACATCCTATTTTTTGTAAATAGGTTTTAGCTTTGTATTTTACCAGTAGCTTTTTTTAATTACAAACATAATTTATTCAAATCAAAACCTAATAATCCTCATTCAAATGCATATACCAACTTTTCATTACTCTTATTTAAGATTCAATTTTATATAGTAATATTTACCTAACATAATTATGTACTTAAAAATAGTTTTTTTATACTTTATGTATTTCTGTAAAAAATATTTATTTTAAAGTCTTTAAATTATATCGAGTTTTTATGTAATGCGCGTTAAATTGCACTGCATCTAAGCAATTAAAATAATAAGAGCGTATCAAAAGCTTTTGTAATTAGTTTGTATAGTCAAGTTTAGTTTCCCCCAGGGAAAAGCATAAGTCTTACTGAACATAATTATTACGGAACTAAAACGCTACTAGCTGCCAAATTGCATACAACAATACAAAATTATTTCGGTGTGACAGTACCAATTTCATGCTTTAAAATAGGCTTGTATAATTGTATATATAAGAAGGTTTAAATCATATTCAGTATTAAATTTTCATCTCTGTTGCGGTTACAAGAGCCCTTTATATCGATGTATATTCACCACAAACCGGAGTCTCGTTAGACTACACATATACTATTACATCCATATGTATCTTGTAAACTAAGGATTACGATGTTAGTGATAATTGGAATGAATGGGGTAATTGTGTAAGATGTGGGGTAGTATGTAAGGGTAATGTCGTTGGACTCAACTCTCACTGGTGCACAGTAGAAGCGATGCGACGCGTCTTGTTTTTCATCTATAGAATAATATTCATCTCTATAGCTTAATAATGGAAACCATTATTAAACTGCTAATTCGTATTACGGAAATATGGCGACAAAGTAAATTCCATAATACAAATGTATACCTTAACAATGTAAAAATAGAACTGAATATTATATGCTATTGCAGGCTTAGCATGCGCACGGTAGAAACATCGAAGAATAGGAAATATGACAGATTGAAGAAACATTAATACCATTCGGATCAAAATAGGTCTTAATTTCAGGTAGCAAGGTCGATGTATCGTCGTTATGAGAAATAACATTTCTATTCTTCCCGAGCATGAGCTCACGTAGAGTAGAAACGTTTTCTTAGTTTAGTGTCAAAAATTCCCACAATAATGTCAACCACTCCACATCATGGCGGTCCTAGACAAATAGTCATGTAGGTACTTGAAAATTTGATCATTTTTGACAGAAGATTTCCCGGCAGCCATTTTAAAATTATTGCTATTTAGAAATGTTGACTTCTATTGACGATCTTGTTATCATGGATTAAGAACTATTTTGCAACGAACTGTTTTGGATAGAATATTTCTTCTTTAAAATTATTTCTGTGGGTCGACATGCTAAGCCTGCAGGTGAAAAACATGACGCGTTGTCTCACTTCGACTCTGCGACAGTGTGTTGAGCCTTAGGGTCAGTTCACAGCAAAGCGATACGATACTTAAGAGACACTACATTTTACAGATAGCTATTCAAAATTGAACTTTATTTACTAACTCATTGTTTTTATCTACTGCACATGCGCTATGCAACGCGGTGCACTTTTTTATTCGAACTCTTACAATGAAACGTGTATCTTCTTCTGTAATCAATAAAGTTCAATTTTGAATCACTCTAAAATGCAACGCCGCCGTGTCTCGTATCCTTTCGTTCCGGTGTGAATTGACCCTTAGTGCGAGGTTAATAAGTTGCAGTATTGCATCCAGGCGTGATTACCCGGAGGGCGGCGGGCGGCGAATCGAAGTCTCCGACGATAATGATAGCAATAATTTGACCGTAATCGGCCGCACGCCGTAGTCGCCTTGGGATCGGAGTCCGATTTTAAGCTTGGTTTATTTTCCGCATCAGTGGAGAACTACCTAAATCAACGGGCTAATTGCCTGCCTCGTTTTGCTTATCGAGAGAATAAACTGTAGGTACAGTTTTTATACTTGTTGTTTAGTTTCGCTAAAGTCGCAAAATTTTATGAAACGTATAATAAAATTTTATAAATTCATAAAACCACACACAAAATAAATACACAGCTACAGATTGGACTCTTCATACTGTATGAATTAACTACCTAATTTTTAATCTTTACAAGTATGTTAATGAATGAACTTAATATATTAATATCAGGTATGACGTAAGCACCACAGTCGAATCGTTTGCGTAGTTTGTTGGTAAAATTATAAGTAATGCGAATGATTAAGTGACTTGGTAATGGGTAAACTTCGTCAAACTTTAAACTTATACTAAACTGTATACGCATTTAAGGCTGAACCCTTGATATAAGTATATACCCTGGCAATATATTATGAAATTAAAATGATGTGCTACCAAATCATATTATTACGTACCAAATCATATATCAAGTTAGCAAAATTTTATCTGAATCCTACTTCCTATTTTAAAGGTGAAATATTGTAAGTATTGACGGGGGGATCATTGAACCTTTCACGCTAACATTGCTGAACAGATTTTCATAAAAATTGGTATGTTAGTAGTTTAGGCACTGGATTAATACATATGCTATTTAATTTTATCCCGAAAAGTGCAGTGTTTCAATGGGATACTGTGCTTACGCAGGCGAGATGTTAGTACGGATATATGTATGAGTATTATCAAAATATAAGATATTTTATATCAGAAGTAAGATAACTTTACTCATTAATATTTATACTCAACAGGGACTTGTTGCTTTATGTTTGTCTGTAGTATTATTATATTTAGAATTCGTATTGTGAATTAATAAATTCGTAATTATTGTGAACCTAGTTTAGTACCTAAACAAAAATATACACGTATTATATATTGCGTATCGTAAGAGCTCACTGAGTAGATATTAGTTTGTATGCTAAGTTTATGAATCCTAAATCTGAATCTAAAATTTATTCGTCGAGTTAAGTCGAGTATAAAGTTATTAGGTTCAAGCTTTGTTCCAGTTCTATAATATATTTTTGTTTCAAAATGATTTTGTGGCTCAAATTCTTTCTATATTTAATGGTTCATTGGGTGCGGAATAAATAACAAATAAATAACTAAAAAATACTCTTAACATAGAGTCCCTTCACAATAATACACACATACCCCTTACTAATAATCGCTGTATAAGCTTTAAATAGTTATACAGTGTTTTGTCTCCTTCTATCGAATTAAAAATGTTACTTGTGTGACGTGAACAAAACACTGTATAACTATTCAAAGCTTATACAGCGTTTATTAGTAAGGGGGTTAGTCCATAATAATACACATAGACATACTACTCGAATAGTTTCCAAACATTTTCCATGCATTAGGTCGCCTCAAAATATTTAATCACAAAGGAAGTGACCGCAACGATTACAGACATGATTGAACTACGTATTCACGTCCTCGTTAAAAGATTTTATGCCTGATCGAGCGCCAATTTGTTCTATAGGATCTCCGTATTCACATTAAGTTGAATTTCTGTATGTGTAGTTAAAATATAAAAAATAGCTTTTGCGCGCGGCTCCACTCGGGTAAATACATTATCCCGCGGGAACACTACATTTTCGGGATAAAAAATATCCTATGTCCTTTCCCGGGATCCAAAGTATGTGTATACCAAATTTGATAAAAATCGGTTCAGCGGTTAATGCACGAAAAGACAGACGGACAGACACACTTTCGCATTTATAATAATAGTATAGAAGTATAGATTTATTGATTCTCAATTTTTTTGAACAATTTAAGATACAGGCAAACATAGGTACAGGGCACCGATTCTCGTGCTTCGAATATCGGTTCGATTGTCAGTCTATCCCGCTCGCGCACGCATGATTTGACGCCTGTGTGAATGAGTCAGCGCGAGAATCGAATAGAGATTCGAGCTACGAGAATTGGGGCCCAGGTCGCGCAACGGTTTATGAGCACTCAGTGAAAGTGGAGGGGATTGTTCGCGCATGTGACCAATAGCAAAGAATATATATTACTAACGTACCAATAGCGTGTCGGCAGCCACGTTCGGCATGCGTTCGGTGCATCCACACCTCCCCGCCCGAGCCCCTACCGCCAAACACACCCAAAAACTGACTTCTGCGCACACCCCCTCTACTTTTGTCGAAAGATCTTAATTCGTTGCGCGACCTATATTCTCTGTGTCTTTTATGTAGACGTGGCATATCGCAGCCCATTTGTATCTGAAACTTTTAGCAGTTGTATTCAATCAATATAGCGCTTGTAAAGTCTAAAACTGTATTTGATTTTATTTTAATTATAAACTCCCAAAACGGAGGAGGTTAAAGAAATAATTACATATTTTATCGTTGAATATTTGTGTTTGTTTAACGATTACTCCGCTATTTGTAGTAATTTTTAAATTTGGTTTTAAATCTGAGAGTTATTAGTTGCGAAATGGAAATAATGGTTCCCCAGGTGCCAAAATATTCCTCATTACGACGTTTATTTTTTTCATATTCTAGTTAAAAGATTATAATTTATGATTTTAATCAAAAACTTTTTTCAATAAAAAAACGGAATACTTTTAAGATTTTACATATTTTCTGAATACCTATGACCAACCTTCGAGAAAAAACCCACCGGCACCGAAAAGTTACTATCATATTTATATTTCTTCTTGAAAGCTGTTTTTTATTAAATAATTATAATATATATGGGTCTTTAAAAAAATAACATTAGGAGCAAAATATTACTTTACCCACCGACCTTAAGATATTTTTATTATCACCACGGATCAATAACGAACCTTCTGTTGGGTGTAGGCCTCTCAGCCTAAAGGTTAATTCACACGGCACTGCATTTTTAAGATAGCTATTCAAAATTGAACTATATTAATCACACAAGATCCTTAAGACCATAGAGTCATAAGTGTGAGGAAAATAAGGCTGTAGTTACAATTACTATCATTAATAGTTACCTAAATACTAAATAGTCATATAAGTTAACATAGTGATACCTACCTAATACCAAATTTTATGTAACCAGTTACTGTCAAAAAGTAAATGAAAAAGTCCCACGTTTTCCATTACTATGTATTGTGTATCTGTAATTGTACGTGAAAAGGTACGTATTAAGCGAAGTGTTGGAAAGGATTTCGTACATAAAACCCATTGACCCGGGGCGAACGTAGCTCACGTTGGGCGGCGGCGGCGGGGACGCGCGGACTGTAATGGCCCCATAATTTGCCTGTAATGGGACTCACACTATCGCACTGTCAGCTCCAAGTAGCCGCACCTATCTAAATCTTTTTTGTCTAAGACTAAGAGTCTTTTGACCGTGAATCGGACGGCTCGAGAGATTTAAAGGTGATAACTGTAACAGAATACAGAACATTCAGAATGAGTGTTCGATCACATTTGTACGCATGTGTCCAAAACTATGGCGAAACACCGCCCCTCCCTCTCTTTACTTTACTTTACTCTTTACACTTTTTGGTATTGTTTATAAGATGTTAATAATTAATAATATAGATACTTATCTATCGCACTAGGATAAGGCCTGTTCTGATAGATTTAAGGTTAAATAAATAAACTTCAAAACAATCGCGTTATTATTTTACGACAATTAGGTATTCAATAAAAATCAATTGAAGAAAAGTTGGGTAAAATATTCCGTGCGTTTCGTTGTGTGGATAGCTACTTCAATTCGGAGTAGTTATGACGTCTTCACTTTCAAGCGCGTTGACGGTTTCTGGATGTTCTGTATTCTGTGGTGTAAAACAACGTTTGCGTTGATTTGCTTACTCACCTATGTCGATCCAAGAGCCAATAACAAGAGCCTACAAAACAATTAAAATCGTGATTCGTTAGAAAGAACACACACTATAAATACATTTTTCAAGTCATCAATCCTTTTAACATTACTCTACGCTGCAGGCAGTCGGATATTTTTCACTTTTTATTCCGTGACGGTTCGAAACGGGCGGACAAAAATACAAATTCAGGAATCACGTTATTTAAAACGTTTAAAATTTAAATCTCTAAAAAATTCACATCCAACTTCGGGAATCCACCATATATCTACATCTCCTAAAATAAACTTTGTAGGCAAACTCTTCAAAAATTTAAAAACGCATTCGACTTAGGAGGAGCAGTGACAAAGCTTTACCTATACCCTCACATAAGCTTTTGTTCGCGAATTCCTTATTCTTTTACATAATGTTCTTTATCTGTCTTACATAATATTTAAAAGGTAATTGGGCTATAATTTATAGTAATCTATCGGGGGTTTTTACCTTTACTAGCTGATTTAAAATACGTTGTCCCGTCTTTACGATAAACAGTATTATGTATATTCACTTTTATTATTATCTATATTTTTGTATACAAACTCAAACGCTAGCCGAGTTTTAGTTTTTATAAAAAATATAGGAAATTATGTAGCCTCTGTCACCCGGGCTATAACTACGAATCTATTGACACTTAAATTATTAAAATCGGATCAGTAGTTTAGGCGCTACGGTGGAACAAACATGGTGCAACAAACTGCGTCGCCGTAGTAGAGTAAAAAGAAAAAAATAAATTGCCATCTTACTCCTACCTAACTACATAATATTATTATACTTATACACCTGACCATCACCATCTTAATAAGATAGGAAAATAAAAAATAGTACGTTATACGAGTAGTAATAGTACGTGGCTATTGCCTATTCAACATACAAAAAACTCAGTTTCGGTCGAGGCATTTCGAAGATTCGACACAAAACCATGACATGAGATTTTATAACAAGAAGAAGGTTATCTGAGAAGTGACTTTTCAAAACGGCTTATTTCGGGTTCCCAATTTTACTTATTTTTTTAATGCCAATCGGGACTTTGTGTACACTCACATCGTATGACGTGAAGTATCCGGTTCTAAAGTACTTAAATCTCGAAGAAAACTGGCCATAGAAAATGCTTTCCGCAACAAAATAGCTTAATTCACCGTTATTCTCGGCCCTACTAATTATGTTATGAGTTTTTTCAAAATGGCTCATTTCTAGAACATTTTGTAGGGAAATTTTGTTAATACGTATCAAAAAGGCTTATTTCTAATCTGGTATCACAGGTTATTTTGGAGGGTTGAAACTTGAAAGATTGCTTTAGTATCTGGAAGTGGATCCGCAAATATATTTTTAAACATTGGCAATACTTTACATTTGACCACGGCCAATCAAAAAAATATTAAACGTCTCAGCCGAAAAAGAAAATCGTAAGTAGTTTTCAGCAATGTATAAACGGCTCTCGTTTGAATTGCAATTGAATCCTACTAGATACCTATTTCTTAACAATTAAATTTATTATTGCTTCAGGTACATTGATAAGGATCCTTTGGGTTTAGAAGTCAGGATTCCATGTTGGCACAAAGAGGGCAGTAAATATAAATGTAGTTATTTCACTACGCGTCAAAGTTCTAAAAAACCGTAGTGCGTTTTATGCTAACATGTCCAAAATTGATCAGGATACCTATCTTCGTAGATTATTACATTCGTATGAACCGCAGGACAAAACCAAACCATCAAATAATATGATAAAGAGAACTGTAAGCTGCAGTGCTGTTAGGAGTGCCAAAACAAAATAGCTTATTTCTTAGGAGTGCTGAAACAAAACATCTTATTTCTTGGAGTTTGCAACTAAATGGCTTATTTCCTTAAATCATATGATAATAACTCATAATTTAGAGTATTAAAAAATATATATACACTGTGTAACGATCTATTAACCTACCTAGAATATGTACATAAAAGTTTGTTACTAAAAATGTTCGTGTATGAAAAGTTTTCGTATTTTTCTTGTTTCTGAAAAAAATGATCATACAGAAATAAGCCATTTTGAAAAGTCACTCCTCATCTAATAAAGAAGAATATATATTACCTGAGCATTCATTTTTAATCGCCATCTTATCTTACTCTCACAGTTAAAGGAGAAAGAAACTTGTGGGCCCAAAATGTAATAAGTTCAGAATTAGTTTAAAAAATTTGTTATTTTTTTTTGTATGAAATACCAAAAATCTGCATAAATTGTCAATCTACAAGCTGAGAAATATGCAAATAACTGTTTTTGTGAAATAATCGATTAACGATTAATTGAATTAAAAACGATATTTCAATTATTTATTTACAGAATAAAAATCTTTACACTAGGATTAAACTTATAGTAATTTTATGAAACTACACCATATATGTCTACAATTCATTAAAACATAACGTATAATATAAGTATATTTTATTTAAAAACATCCTTTTCGATTATCGATTTCATATCGATCAAAATCACTCAGTATCTAGTCTGTGACAACTTGATATTGACACTTGACAGTTACCAATTACCCTTGTTTGTATTGTGCTGTGTCTCACTTGTTTCGTGTTTTTCGATGCGTTTTGAGTGCTTTCCCGATCATTTTATATTTTCAACCACCACTGCTTTGTTTTTTACGGACTCCGAACCCGCCTACGTTGTACGACCCTCGCTTTCATATTGGACACCGAAGATTGCCTGCACGTTTGACTTGGAATTGTTAATTTGGATTTTGTCGCCAGCTTGTGGATTGGATATTGTTGAAACGATGGATCGCTGTGTTAATTGTGGGATAGCAACTAGTCACTGCAATACATTAGGTCGACGACCATTAAACGATGAAACAATTCTATCAGTGTACTAGATATAATAAATATTTTTGACATATTTTTACATGATTTCATCTGACACTTGAAGATTGCAACATAACCTCACTTTTACTAAACATCCAATATCTCAGCTTTCAGATTGTCAATATCTATAGAATTTTCAGCAAAGAAACCCTTAATTTTGAACCTTTTAATTTATACCATTTTTATGTCTTTACATACAGGGCCCAGAATTGTATGTAATTGTTTCGATCTCCTTTGCGAACAACTTACAATATCTCTTGATTTCCATAAAATCTGTTCTTAAATTAACTCAATACGGTAAAGCTCTTTACGAAATCCTAATTAACAGCGACATAAGCTGAAAATGCACTTCCTGAATTCGCAATAAGGCCAACGAGGTGCTCGACTCGCGTTCGTAAAACTGTACAACAAAAAGTATTTTAGTGAAAAACGGGGAGGCGCTTTATTAAGTTATTTCGTTTAAAATGTTTTGTTTTCTTAAAACTTTTTCAATACATGAATGATATTGAAAATATTTTAGTTAATTATTGATTAAACTTAGTTTTTAGTTACTATATTAATAATTTTATGAAAAGGAAACATTGCTTTGTTTCTTTGCATTGAATAGACCGGCCGGCTTCTGGGCCGATTTTGATGAAATTTTGAACATACAGAGTATGATTATAAAGTTCGCTTTGTAGCACCATATACTTTACTTCGAATTTTAATTTTTAAACAAAAAATAAACTAAAAACCGACCTCATGTATAAATTATGCACTATTAAAATATTTTCCTTTTCAATTCACCTAACAAATAATAATCTAGTTATATTCCTCTATTTTGTCATATTGAATCCGGTTAAGTTAATTGATATTTTGTAATATTATCATACTAAGTTTATACAATAATGTAGGGTTGTAAAAACCTAGTTAAGCTTTCTAATATTATTTAAGATTTATTATGCATTGTCTTCTTTGTTAATTCAAAGGAATTGTAAAAAATATAGAAAGCGGCGAGCCGATAATTATTTGTTATGTTGTAAATATTGAATGTAGTTTTATTGTGGTTTATTGTTTCATTATAGTTGTGGATTTTTAAGACAATATATATTTTACTATACATTGTGTGAAAGGATTTATTGCGTTGTTTATGATTTTGCTTTGTTTGTATTTGCGTGGGAAATGAAACTAAGGGATGTTAGCGTGTAAATAAGTGGGGTAAGACTAAAATATAAATAAGATGTTGAATTGTATAGAGTCAGTCCTGAAGTTGCTTAGACGAAGGCAACATATCCTAGCTCTTGTAACTTCGAATATCAATAAACGTACATCGGTAATTTACCTGACCTGCGTTTCCATTAAAATCCTAGTATTCACCACCATCGGATACTACTATAATATACCCATAATATGTGTAGGTTTCGCGATAATAGTAATATCTATGGATGCTTTCACACCACGGCAATCTGGTTCCGAGGTAAGTTCTCGAAGAACTTGTATTTCTGGTACCATATATTGGAAATATATTTAACACTTTTATACTGTGCCTATATTATTTATAGTTTTTACTGTATAATACAATATATCCCTTGTGGAATTCAAACCCGCCACCTCCAGCATAGCGCGAACAAGATACAGAGAATAACAGCAAATGGAAAAGTTACATAAAAAAAGTTATAGTTAGAGTTTCTAAATAATTAACAACAACTATATATGGGGAAGACCAAAGGTACATAGGCTACTTTTTATTGAGACAATAATTATGTGCGGTAGCGCGGGATTTACTTTGCGCACGCGAAGTGGCGGTAAACATAATGTACAAAATACTTACGGCGTAACGGTAGCGCGTAAAGAGTAATAATTATAACTAAATATATACTGCGTACGCTATTTTAAATAATGTGTTCTAGCGATTTAAAAAACTTAGGCCTTTACATCCGTTAATGGATGATTTATACAGTATTCTCCGAGCGAAGTAACCACTCTTGAAATACTGTAGTGGCTGGGACAGCTGTTGTTTTTAAATGTCGTATGGTTGCCCAAGCACATACGACATTCTCACAACATAGTCAGCCTATTCCAGAGGAATGAACTGGTCAATACGTCTGGGGCCAACTATGTGCGGATTTCCTCACGATGTTTTCCTTCACCGTTAGAGCGTCCGTATAATGTGCTTGAGATCTGAAAAAGTCTCATTGGTACACGCCACAACCTGGGATTCGAACCTTCACTATCTCGAGTGCGAACCAAACGGTCTACCCACTAGGCCACGGAGCTCTTAGGCCTCATTTAATAACTTTTGACTACGGAATAAATAACTCTGTGGTAACCAAACATAGTCCGACGATGATGCATAGCTGGGCACCGTTAATCAAATAGTTAACTTCGTTAATCGTTAATCCGCTACAAAAAAAGTTAGCTTCGTTAAACGTTAAAGCGTTACATTTCGGAAGAATTAACGCAAGTTAACGTTAATCCGTTAATATGTGTAAAATTGCATTTTTTATATCGTTGTGTTAGTGAGTGAACTTATAAAACCTGTTGGTTTAGGTTCTGGAAGTTAACAGGTTAGGAATAAAACAAAATACTTGTATAATTCAAATGTGAAATTTAATTGTCAGACATAAGGTGCATATTCCCGTTCATGAATATTAACATGTTGTAGTCAAATGTGGCCATGGATTCTCATCAGGACCGCTGGAATCCAATTCCTTGTCTTCCATGATATAGTTTTAATTACTACACTGCACAGTACGCTTTTTCTATGTAACTAAAATATTACACTGCACTCTTCTTTATTAACATGCGAATGATCACTGACAGTAATTTATCCTATCAAAAACATAAATGTGAAATGAGAGCCAAGTTCAATAATATGATATAATATGCCTTGGTTGTTGACTCCAACGACAAAAGAAGTGATATCTAAATTGGTGCCAAGTGCAATGGTCAGTCCTGAAATTTATTTATAACAACATAAAATATCATTTCTTCTCATAACTTAGGTAATATATTGTAGCCTTAGGTCTGACTTGGCTAGTTCTTAATTCTCATATACGAATTATTGTGTTCGATGGCTAGTTTCTACCAGCAAGCCTCGGAATAATAAAATAAGAAACGACAAGTAACAGGTTAAGAACTTCCGAAGGCTATAATATAATTCGTATATGAAAACTAGCCAAGTCAGACCTTAGCCTACAATATAGTTTCCTAATTTATAAGAAGGAATGATATTTTATATTGTTATAAATAAATTTCAGGACTGGCCATTGAACTTAGCACCCATTTAGATCTCACTTCTTTTGTCGTTGGAGTCAACAACCAAGGCATATTATATCATATTATTGAACTTGGCTCTTACTAAACATTTATGTTTTTAATAGAATATCATTACTTTTTGTACATAAATTATTAGTAGGTACTTATTTATAACAAAATTAATACCAAAGTTAAGTGTTCCTGATATAACCAATTAAGTGAAAAATTATAATGAAATTAGAAAATTTTACCAGTTTATAATTTATTCCTGTGTATTCACCAAATTACCTATCTGCATGCCAAATTTGAACATTCTAAGTCATCTGGAATTGGGTTAGAGTTTTGATCTATAGGTCAGTCAGTGATAAAAATGTCGATTTTTGGACGTTAATATCTAAATAACCGTTTGAGATGTGTTTATGAAATTCGGAGCACATATATGTATCTCGCAAGTCTCTATATATGAGCCAAATTTGACACATTTATGTGGAATAGTTTTTAAGTTATGAGGGGGTCAAAAGTGGCTCCATATGGTTTGTGTAATATTACACATCATGCTGCTCACCAGTTCTGTTACTTGAACTAGGCTTGACACGCTACCGCGTGTCTAGATAATAACAACAATCATAACACTCATCACTCTAAGCACCGGCGCTTAATAATGAAATGATCAAACGAAATAAATCTCTTCGCAGTTCTCTCACTCGAACGCGCCGGCAAAATATATTATCTAGTTTTTTTTGTTTTACTCGCTGCCACGCGCCGCCCGTCTGTTTTTCGCGCCGCGCGCCCGCACCGCGGTGCCGTGCGGTAAATAGTAGGCATTGGATTAACGATTAACGGACTTCTGTTCGTATTAACGGAAGTTAACGTATCCGTTAACATTTTTAAAAGTTAACTTAAAAGTTAATCCGTTAATCAAAATGTTAACTTCGTTAATTAACGATTAACGGATTAACGAGTTAATGCCCAGCTATGCGATGATGAAAGTGTAACCAGAAGGTATACCGTACGTGGACGGTGAATCTAATTTCCGATTTATTCACACTATAGTATGTTGCCTAATCAACTGAAATCCACACACGAGGCTTAAAGTGTTTCGGGTGAAATCTACCTCATACACTATCAGTAATCGCCTAGAGATCGAAATTCCACCATTATACATTTTGATTTTTATGGGGTTACAAAATTTTAACGATAAAACCACCAACTGCAATACACTCCAGCTGCCGATGTAAAATAACTATATTATGACTACCTAATACTCTAACCCCCTTACTAATAAACGGTGTATAAGCTTTGAATAGTTACACTCTTTTAGTTAGTTAGTCTCCTTCTATCGAATTTAAAATGTCACTTGTGTGACGTGAACAAAACACTGTATAAACTATTCAAAGCTTATACAGCGTTTATTGGTAAGTGGGTAATACTACACGTTGCCCGCGATTTCGTGTGCGCAAAAGCAAATCTGGAACTGTACATTTTACTGCGAGAAAAATAGCCTACCCCGTGAGCTAAAATTCATCAAAATCGATCTTGTAGTTTCAATTAAATTCAAACAAACAAACAAAACTTTCCTATTTATAATTTAAGTATTAAATAAGATTCTATTATAATACCTAGAATATATTTTATAATACCGGTATATAAAATAAATCCTACTATATCCTAATAATATTATAAATGTGAAAGTTTGTGAGGATGGATGTTTGTTTCTTCTTTCACGCAAAAACTACTGAACGGATTTTGATGAAATTTGGTACGGTAGTAGTTTGAGCCCTGGATTAAAATATAGGCTACTTTTTATCCCGAAAAAGTACAGTGTTCCCAAAGGATATTATATTTACGCGGGCGGAGCCGCGGGAAACAGCTAGTCTACACTAATATTATAAAGAGGAAAACTTTGTTTGTATGTTTGTTTGTTTGTTTGTTTGTTTGTTTGTTTGTTTGTAATGAATAGGCTCAAAAAGTACTGGACCGATTTCAAAAATTCTTTCACCATTCGAAAGCTACATTATCCACGAGTAACATAGGCTATATTTTATTTTGGAAAAAAATAGGGTTCCGTAAAATATTTGAGTTTTTCGGACACAAGGTGTAAAAAATCAACCAGAAAAGTTACTTATTTTGCGTACGCTGCCTAAACTATAAAAGATAGAACCATAAAATGTTGTAATTAATTGTAGATCTTATAAATATCTACAAAAAAGTCCACGACACACTATACCTATCTATGTCCAGTGAGGCACAACAACCATTTTTTTATTTAGAAATCTTGATTTTTTTTTGGACTACATTTAAACGCGTTTATTTTACTCATGCTATTAATCCTTATCAAAATAAATTATTTCATCACTAAGTACAGTTTATGTAGATAATATTTGGTCTTTGAATGATTTAAATTGGACGTGTGGTTTTGAAGTTATGGCGAAATTAAAATATTACGATTTTTGCTGCACGGCCCGTTGCGAAGTGGGCGTCACCAATGCGGGGGTGCGCGTGCGGGGGGAGTTTAGATCTATGGTATTTCATACGATAAAAGTATACCCACCTACTTATTTCATTGAGTTTTAGTAGGTACCTATATTAATTTGTTTCTGTTTGTTTTGACTAGATTTCGCCCGTTTTGTTAGAGGTTCAAAGACATTCTTTAGTATTAGTATCAGTATTGTACCCGTGCGAAGCTGGGGCGGGTCGCTAGTTAATTAATAAGTAGGTACAACTTATGTCCATTTTGAGCGCACAAATGTTGTCAAGGTCGATATACTCATATTATATGAGCATATAGTAATATTATATAGCAATATATCATTGTACATGATTGGAAATGTTTCCGAGTTGCCATACGGTCAGCGTCAGTGCAAAAATTCGTAAGCCTGAAAATTATTTGCAGTCTACAATCAAAGGTAAGTTTAAATTAAGCGTACAAGTGATTAAATAAGACAGAAAATTTATTATAGATTACTATGATATATGATTCGTAAGATATAATTATGTAGGTTTGTTTCTTTAAATAACATAATATTTTACTGTCTGACAACAAATATATATACGGACTGTCAACACACGACATTCGCGGGAAAATTCAAATTTCGAGCTTGTCATACAACAGGTTAATTAATCGCCATCTTTATTGCAATCCCTACTAGTGTCTACTCCCGCCAATGCTCATATAAAAGTTATTCTGCAAGTACACGTTTGTTGCACTCAATAACTATTCCAATAACGACAAAACTTTGTCAATTTATTGTTTTAAAACCGTGCGAGTTTGACTCGCCCATCGAGGGTTCAGGACAAAGTAAGGACATTATCAATAGTTCTGTTTAAGGGTTTAGGTTAGGTTTAATTAGGGTTACCTCAAAAGATAGAAATCATCCGTCCGTATGTTATCTTAGAAGTTGGCTTTTTCAGATATATTATGTTCTATTTTTTAAAAAACCTAACAATCTGCAAATTGTTTCTTTTGTAAAGAACGTCAATCAATTTGAATACTTAGAAGGTTGAGGCGATGATGAATCCCTTGATTACGTCTGTACAAACGTTGGCTTCCAACACCAAGATCTTAAATATTTAGTGTAAATCCGTGTGTATTTAAATGTTACGTAATATACCTATACACATTACATAGCTTTGTGTAATATTCCAGATTTAGTACTTACAGTATGACCAGGGTTACCATGTCTCTCGTAGCGCGCAGTTACGTTGCTACGAGGGTCCCGCTTATGTTGGTCATCATAAGTCAAGATATTTGACATAAATATTATTTATGCTTAATGTGCCCTTACATAAGTGAGTTTATGCGTGACAAAATAATAAAATGTATTATTATTTAGTTCCTTATACCTTACCTCTGTTATGTATCTATCAGTAACATAATTAAAACAACAATATCTACTCAGAGATCTTTATTACTAATTAGAATTTCGTGATTATTTTTACTAAATAATAATATTTAATTATTCGAATAAAGTTTGATTTAATTGAATTACTTTCATTAAATAATTAGGGAATGTTGAAGTAATTAATTGCAGCAATTTATGCATTCCAATACATTTATTGAATGGAATTGGTTCTGTTCTGTTGGGACTGGTGACTACAACATATTATTGGCAATTTAGGACTAAACCAACCCTAAACCACTAATATATTTAAGCACTCGATGTTCTAACAATAGACTGCAGGCTGCAGCGCCGCGCAGCGCTGGAACTGGAAGCTTACAAACTACTTGTGATTGCGATTTGAATTATGTAACAACAGCTCTTCGTTACTCTAGCCTAGATTTGATATATGTGCCAGGCAGCATGCAGGCATTGTTGCTTGTTCGGATGAGAAATTAATTATTAAATTAGTTTATAATAAGTACTACAAATTACAATAATTTGTACTTAATAATTATACGTAGTATGTTTAGTATGTTTATTATTTTCGGCACTGTAGGTTTATTGTAAAAAAATAATATTTACTGTACCTACTGTAACTGTATATGACTGTTTGTTGCCAGAATAAAATAAATAAATAAATAAAAATAAATTATAAGTTCACTATAAACATCACTTTCTATTATTATGTAATATATAAGTTTACTTCCTTGATTTAGTTTTTTAGTAGCCTACAATACCCAGCAGTAGGACAGTGTGACCAATGTCCTTTAGGTTTCTGTCCTGCACTTGATAAAATTTAGGTTCATAAAATTTAAGATGGTAATAGGTACAACTTTAATGTCGAATACAAAATCAATATTTAACGTAACGTTTGCTTTTTTTAACTGAAATCATAGGTGACTACAAAATATAAAATAAAATAATTTTTCAACTGCTAACATATAGCATAGAGCTACTTAACAATATTTATGTTCTTTGGTATAGCACGTAGTAGCTATTTAGTAATCTGTGGTCTCAGATCAAATAAAAAACCAAGATAGCGCATGGCGTTTGTTTGAAGTGAAGCCTAAAAACCTACGCTACTTTAAGTTTACACACGCGCTCACGCACACTCATGCAAAAAAGTACTTTACTTTTTGTCAGTATAGATTAGACGTCGCGACTCGCGACGACTCGTTCGATACTCTCGAAAAGTAGCGTACTTTTTTGCTTGTGTGTGTGTGAGCGCATTTGTTTACTTGAAGTAGCGTAGTTTTTTAGGCATCAGTTCAAACAAACGCCATGCGCTATCTTGGTTTTTTATTTGATCTGAGTCTGTGGTATAGCTGTCTTGTTTATTATATTACTAATCACTAGGGAGTCAAAAGTTAATTCACTGATGTCAACTACAGTAACATTTACCAAACGTCTATTGACCAACCGACATAGAGAAAAATAATCAATCCAGCCTCGTTTCGCGAATTTCTCAATATTGACTCAAACTCAAATTTTTTTACTTCCATGTAGGTTATAATATAACGCTTATAGAATTGTCCTACATGATGCCTACCACCGGTTCGGAAACTAGCCCGGCGAGAAGAACCGGCGTAAGAAACTCGCAACAAACTACTTTTAGACTTAATCCTCTGATGAAACAGAAGTATTCTGCCTTTGAGTTTTTGTTGCTTTGTGAATCCGACACTCTAGCAAGCACCAGTCCGACATTATTGTAAATAACGAAATATCTTTGGAAGCGAACAAGCTTATAACTGCTCTTCTTGATGGTAACATGCAACTTGCAAGTTCTGTTTTAAATTACCTATCTATTTGATCTTACCACTTCATATCATTATTTACTATTTCATAATTAATTTATCTTAGTTACTTCGAAAAATTTCTAGATTAACGTAGAACTGCCAGTAGACGACACTCCTACATAAATGTCGTGAATAAGCGCCGTAAATGGTACTAAAACTTTGATATTGAGAAAGACGGTTTACAACATTATGAGTACCAATTTTGCAAGCTACGTAATTCAAAACCTCTCTACTAGATGGCGCTGTGTCAATGCCCTGGCATCACAGTTCATAACAAATTGAACAGAGGGCGCTTAATATATCATCCACTTTAGTTCCACTTACTGCCATCTATCTTAGACCGGGATAACTATATGTAGAAAGGTTTTCTTTTCTTCCTTGAACTTAGTACTTATATAAATACGTTATATTAGTGAATGTTAATTATAAATAAAACAGTAAAATAGTAGGGTATATATTATTATTCTTAATCATATGGAATGAAAGACGATTTTGTATATCTCAAAAAACTACGAAAATAATAAAATTTTAATCTGGTACTTATTACGAGTATAATGATTACATAATAATTAGGCACACCTGGACCTACTTACCTACACACCTAGTCTACCTACACGGTTCTATTAAATTCATACCTTCTGCACATACATATAATAATATAATAATAATATTATATTAAAGCAAATTTTAATGATAATTAAATTTTGTCATATAGTTACACGTAAATTATAAAATAAATGTACAGGATTGGAAATAATACCATATTCCGAAAAAGGTTTTCAGAATATTATTTCTCAATCTCGGCTGAATTTTCAATACTAAATTTATTATAGTAGTGAATAGTGATAGATTCTACTAAATAAAGTCATTGTTGGCCGAAGTTTAGTGTATAATTTAAATTTTACCCCAATCAACCAATTATACATAGCTGTCATCGGTAATTTTACAGTCAAGACTTTATTAGTAGCCAACTTGCGAGTTGCGACAATGTTTGACAGGCAGCTGTAGTTAAACTGTTGCATAATTTACGCGCGACTTGTCAGACCTTTATCTATATCACTCTCCTTGCAAATGTCGTCCAAAGTTGATGACACAACATAGTGACCTATAAGTTGTAAACACACAGTAAATAAAATATATACCTACAACTAAGTATGTCTCGGCGCTGTCAATACCGTCCCTTGTTGGGAAACTTTTCAAAATTGGAATTCCAAAGTTGAGAGACGTGCCGGTTCGCAGCCGGAGGATGCACGCTCGATCTCTCAAAGGAAATTCGGCAGCGGGCCTTATTTGTGACAGCATTAAATTATATTCTTTTCGGTGTACATTATTGAATTAGCCGAGTGTAAAATTAGGGTTGTCAAACAAATCCTCGTGAGTAAATCCGAATAAAAATTCGCAATTGTTTTATTTTTCCGTTAATTCTCAGTAGACTGCTGTTTTGCGTATCTAATAAGTTGTGAGTTGTGACGCTGGTTACGTTAACGTACTCAGTCTCGGACAGTAGGAGCCGCTCTAAAGTTGCATTTTAGGGGATTAAATGCAACCCAATTAAGTGACGTGAAGTTCATGCCTGGCTCGTCTCGATATCAGATTAGTTTCTCAGCGGATTACATTAGCACGTCCCACCCGGCCATGGCGAGACACAGCTATATACCTCCGACGTCTATCGAATTACAACACCATGGGGCTCGACAGTCATGGAGATTAGATCTGTCGGCAGATGGTGTTAGCTATAAAGGCTTTCCAAATAATATACGTACGCACGTGTGTACAATTGTACAATTCCGGAAAACCCAAATATCGACACAGTTATTATTACAAAGCTGAGAAGTAAGTTCGTTATGTAGGTATACTTAAAGAAGCTTTTTAATATAAAGCCAAATTGTATAATAACCAATTTAAATCTCCAAAATAATAACAAATTGTATAATAAAAATGGATTTTTTCGTCAAATATCTTTTCAATGATTCAATAGCTGGTTGATAATATGCTTTATTCCATATTACTAGAGTATGCTCGCGACTTCGTGCGCGCAAAAAGAAATCCGCGGAAACCGTATTTTTACCTCAACGAAATGAAGCCTATGTCCTTCCCCGTGGTCTACTATATATCGGAAAAAACGGAACCCTTATAGGATCACTTTATTGTCCATCCGTCTGTCTGTCAAGACCCTTTTCCTCAGGAACGCGTGAAAGTATTAATAGAATTTATATCAAATACTCAGGTCTACTGTCCCTTGGAGCTGTGAAAAAATCAAACCTCTAAGCAAACGCAATCAAAAGATACAGCCGTTTATGCCACAAATTGTCTACACTCGCAAAGTCAGTAGTCTCGCAAAATACGAAGCAACGTCTAATAAGCACAGATAAAGAAAAAATTACGAAAACCGTAAATTTTTAGCTGCATCATTTACTAAAAATAATTTTAAACTTACTACCGTGGTGGGTCAACTTTTACTTATGTACTTTCCTACAGGTTTGTAAGGAACCCTCGGTGCGCGAGTCCGACTCGCACTTGGCCAGTTTTTTATTAATATCGCATACAATACAATTACAATACAATACAATTGATTATTAGTCATAATAAAAATAATGTTATCTAATTAATATGTACCTACAAGTACTCCAATATGATACGCTCGTCCTACGCTTAATTATCCGACTCGTACTTGGCCAGTTTTTTATTAATATCGCATACAATACAATTACAATACAATTGATGATTTGTCATAATATAAATAATGTTATCTAATTAATGCTATCTACAGACACACGAATTTGGTACGGAGCGTACAGCGAACCATATCCGGAGACCAAATTCGGTGTCGCTAGACACGCACGGATTTGGTACGGTGCAGTGGACCGAAAAGCTCGACACTCGTGTGTTCGATTTTATGCTTTATTACATTAGCACAGAGTTCTATTTACAGTGCTGTTTTTAAACGACGACGATGATTCCCGCAATTCATTGATAACGGGTAGTGATACCAACACTTTAAAAAATATTTCTCCCCAAATTTTATCCCTGATTACTTATACCATTGACAGGTCTAAGAGATAATAAGCTAGAAAGAAAGGTTATGTGTTTAACATAAAGACTTACGCGTGAATAAATATAAAACTAACTTGTCTTAATCTGATTTAACTCCCAATATATTTTCATATCCCTGGCTATATACACACATTAAAATATTTTTTATTATTACATACAAATTGATTCATAAGGAGAAAACTCTTAACATCCTGTCCCCTAGTAAATCCCCGTAGATATTTTCCCCAATTTTGGGGGGTAAATCCCTAAGTTGGCAACACTGATACCGTTGTACGGCCTAGCCGCCGGACTGCTCTACACACGCACGAATTTGGTACGGAGCGGACCAGATTCGATGCGGACAACGGCGAACTCTTCGCCTTCTTCATATGTTCGCCGGACTGCCCTACACACGCTCGGATCTGGTACGGGGCGTACCAGATCCGCTGTACGCTCCGTACCAAATTCGTGTGTCTGTAGACACCATAATATGTATCTAAAAGTACTCCAATATGATACGCTCGTCCTATAGGTTTATGATTTTCTGGTAATGATTTCCAAAACGTAATTTCTATGTAAATTTTCATTATATTCAAACTCACTCTTAAAATAAATATTTTTGATAAAGGTCAAAGTAACCTCCTTTTAGGGATGGAGGTAATATTATAATACGATGTTATTTGATACCATAGAAAATGTTACAATTATAATCGACTATTAAAATAAGTTAAACAACGCAGTTACAAAATCATAATGCTAACTGCTAAAGTTAAATAACTTTTTATAATTGCTGTATTGTAGGAGAACATAGCAATTAAGTGCTTATCGGTATGAAAAACAAAATAATCATTAATTAAAAGCTGATGTACCGAGCTGTAGGATTGGAGAAACAGAAGCACTTCTTGATTGCTGTATCATAGACCCACTGGCTCGGTGGTCGGTATTGGAATGGCAGTGGGTGTTTGAGCTCCCCACCTAGTGCATAACTAGTTACCACTTACCACAACACAACACCACGCCCTATGAGTGTGTGAGTGTGTTTATATTTATTATTGTAAGTGTCATACACTACACTATCCATAATTCATAGAGCTCAATATTCGAGTAAGTTATTGTATATGTAATTACCGAGTGTCGTAAATTAATTAACTCCTAATTCAGCGCTGATATCTGTCTCGGGCAATATGGTAATATGGCGGTGTGAGCTAGTTATATTATGTAATATCGTCCATTCAGGCGTTTTACAAATGCAATCAACCGGCACGACGCATCAGAATTAATATGGCGCAGTGTTACTAATTTCTTGGACAATTGATTTTATGAATAACTAGATGATGTCCACAACTTCGTTTACATGGAGCTATAAATGGAGACGGTACCTTATTTTTTTGCTAACGGAACGCTAAGTTTAAACACCCTTACTTACTTCTTAAATTGTCAGCTATTTGCCTGTAAAAGTGTGGTTAAAATTGGTCCCACCCTATACAGAGATAAGCCGGAATAAACAGACAGATAGGCCATTTCACCCGGAGTCTTTTCAGAAGATGACGCACGTCAAAATATTTACTAACATGTCGTATAAACGAACGTCGATAGACTGATGTAGATACAGTTTTTTTTTTTTATGAAATATGGGGGCAAACGAGCAAACGGGTCACCTGGTGGAAAGCAACTTTCGTCGCCCATGGACACTCGCAGCATCAGAAGAGCTGCAAGTGCGTTGCCGGCCTTTTAAGAGGGAATAGGGTACCTAATAGGGGAGGGTAGGGAAGGGAATAGGGTAGGGGATTGGGCCTTCGGTAAACTCACTCACTCAGCGAAACACAGCGCAAACGCTGTTTCACGCCTGTTTTCTGTGAGCCCGTGGTATTTCTCCGGTCGAGCCGGCCCATTCGTGCCGAAGCGTGGCTCTACCACGTAAAAAATTAGCATTAATTGGCTGAGGCTTCGCCCGCGTGAAATAAGATTTTAAACATTCATCCCCTAATTTACCCCCTTGGGGGTTAATTTTAAAAAATCCTTCCTTAGTAGATGCCTACCTACGTCACTTGAAAATGTGTGCACAATTTCAAATTAAAGGTTTGTTTGGTCTGTGCGTTGATACATCAGTCAATCAGCTTTGCCTTTCATATATAAAATACTAGCATTATTTGCCCGCGGCTTCGCCCGCGTGAAATTGGGTTTTAAACTTTTAGAACTTTCATCCCCTATTTTACCCACTTGGGGGCTGTATTTTAGAAAAAGTTTAAATACGTAACTCGTTATTTTTTCGTACTCAAATTATACGAAATTTCATGCAAATAGGTCCAAGGAATGAAAAGTTGTATACAAACTTAAATATTTATTTTAGCCCTTGGGAGTGAATTTTGAAAAATCTTCCTTAATGGATACCTACGTCACAATATGAGAAATACGTGTGCAAAATTTCAAATTTCTAGCCTTAAGGGTTTGGCCTGTGCGTTGACACATCAGTCAATCAGCTTTGCCTTTTATATATCCGTCCTGTAATATAGTATTGTATACGTTATACATTTTTTTTAAATCTATAACAGGTTTCGTTAACATTAGTGTGAATGTTAGAAGCACTAATTTAATTGTATTGAGCTTGTCTCGTATTTCGGCTTAAGAAACAAACCGTAGCAAAAGTAGATAAATAAGAGGGTTTATGTTGATTTATTATTATTAATTAAAGAACTACGCTGAACTTGACTCTAGAGCAATCAAAGTTAATTCAAGAATCCGTTACGTTGAAGTCACTAATTAAAGCAAGCATTCTGAAGGATTGAATCCTAATGGGGGATTCACATGGGTTGATTTTCTCTGAACGTAAGTAAAATAAAAAAGTAAAGCCGCCGTATAAATGAAAATTGAGCTAGGTCGCAAGGCAATTTTGGTAAAGTGTCTAGACAGAAGCTATGACTTAGGTTTCAAACAGCTTGATTGAAATTGCTATAGCACCTACAACGTGGCTATATAAGTCCCATATACCAATTAAAGTTCTAAAGCTGTTTCAAAATTTAAAAATATATGACATAGTGAAGTAAATTGTTTTTTAGTTCAACTAAAACTTGGCTCAAAGTATTTGCATTGTCTAGAATTCGAATAGGCACCACTTGAACGATTAAAATTTTATTTTTCCAACAATAGTAAGAAAATGGGTAGCTGTGGTTATTTTAAAAATCTCTCATTTTTTAATATTTTTCACTCACATTTCACCTGTATGGAGAGCTACCCCTAAAATAGAAAATAGTAGCTTTTGCTCGCGGCTCCGTCCGCGTGAATACATTATCTCGCGGGAACACTACTTTTTCGGGATAAAAAATATCCTATATCTTTTCTCGGGACCCAAAGTATGTTTATACCAAATTTCATAAAAATCGGTTCAGCGGTTAAAGCGTGAAGAGATAACAGAGAGACAGACATACACACTTTCGCATTTATAATATCTGTGGCCCTAGTGAAAAGGGGTTTAAGTCTAAAATTACAACTTTACAGGAGAGGCAAAAAACACTCAGCGCGCAGAAATTTCCTGTTTGTCCTCGTGTAGCTTCTTTAAACTGCTAGCTAAATAATACATGTGATATTTTTGTAGGTAAACAGAGTATGCTCTTTATTATTATTAAGTTGTTTTTTATGTAAATTTAATATTTTTTAATATAATGACTTATACCCACGAAAAAATTAATTCCTCAAGGGTATAAAATAACTTATACCCTTTATCACATAAGTAAATTGTGAATTCTGTTATGTGAAAAGGAATACGCATTTGGAATAACTTTTATGATAAGTAAGTAATTAAAAGAAATATTTAATGGCTTACTTAATAAAAAGTATGTGTTTGACTGTGTACTTTAATTCGACTCAAAAAAAAAGTCAAAATTATGAAAAAAATATATCTTAGCGTCTTTTCCACAAAGATTTTATACGTGGCGTGTGGTATATCTAGACTTATATGAACTACTTTGTGCAACTTATATCCATTATTTTAACAAAAATAAAACGAAAATAATACAAAACTAATATATTTTTTATTTTTTACAAAATAAGAGTTAACTTAAGATAACGTAGTTAAGTAACAATCTCTTTTGTAGTACAATACAAAAATAATTTGAGAGAAACTCATATTTTTCTCAACTAAAAATAAAATCAATGTTATGTAGATTCACACTCACAAAATCACAAATTGAGTTGAAAACAAAAGAAAAAATGCTCCTAAAAATTTAAGTACTTATGTATAACCGCTTAGTATAGAAACGATCCGTGTAAAGGATAATGTTTGAAATTATGAAAAAAGCTAAATAAACTTTTACTTAAGTTATAACTTAACAGTCTTTACTTTAACAGTCATTTATGACAACAAAATATTGTTAATATTGTTGTTAATAAAATAAAAATATTAGGAAATCTTATCTGAACAGTCATCACTAAGAAAAGGATGCTGATCATCGTTGTCATCACTTATTAGATTAGTATAAAAAGATCTGACACTGGGGTTTATTAATGGGAGAAGACTAAGTCTCGATTTTTCTCATCAGAAATTGCAATCGGCCCATCGTTTAACTTGGGTTTAAATTTAGTTTCAAAAATACTCGGGAGCGGTGATTTTCCGCGTTTTCTTTGCAAATTCACTATATACCATTCATCTTCGCCATGTATTTTATAATCGAATTGAGGAAATTCTCCTTTTTTATATTTAAAAGCTGCACACTCAGATAAAAATATTCACGTTGTATGTATGTTCCTGTTAGCTATGCATAATAATACAAATGTGGAAACCATAACGCATAATTTTTTAGTACCAGGTCATACCCACATGGATTGTGACGTGGATCATGCATTAATTGAGAAGGCCAAGAAAAAAACTCAAATGGGCATTCATCATCCGCGGGATTGGTATCAACTTGTCCGAACATGCAGTAAAAAGAAACCATTTACTGTTATAGAAATGCATTCAGAATTATTTCTAGATTTTGCGAGTTATTTAAAAGGGCCACTCCAACAAAAGAAAATGGATGAAAATAAAAATAAGTTCAACTTAGGTATCTGAGTGTGCAGCTTTTAAATATAAAAAAGGAGAATTTCCTCAATTCCATTATAAAATACATGGCGAAGATGAATGGTATATAGTGAATTTGCAAAGAAAACGCGGAAAATCACCGCTCCCAAGTATTTTTGAAACTAAATTTATACCCAAGTCTTACGATGGACCGATTGCAATTTCTAATGAGAAAAAGCGAGACTTAGTCTTCTCCCATTAATAAACCCCAGTGTCAGATCTTTTTATACTAATCTAATAAGTGATGATAACGATGATGAGCATCCTCTTCCTAGTGATGACTGTTCAGATGAGATTTCCTAATATTTTTATTTTATTAACAACAATATTAAAAATATTTTGTTGTCTTAATTGAATTTTAAAGTTACAACAGTCAAATATGACTGTTATAACTTAAGTTAAAAGTTTATTTAGCTTTTTCATAATTTCAAACTGAAGGGGCGCGGGCGCAATGCGCTCTCCACACACCCGCACCAGTCCCCCATCGACATCGACGATTTATATCGTTTTACACGTAAAATTCCACACCATTCGTAGGATACAACTAGAGTAGTACTACATTACATTTATTGATTTCACAATAGCGTATTGTGAATACTGATCTAAACTGAGTTATACTAGACTTTTGTCATTTATTTTGGTGAAAACAGATTGATGTCCAGTAACATTATTACTCACTAAGTTATTTTTAAGGACCAACTCTTGTTGTATTGGTAAACACCAATTTTATAAAAAGTAAGGTAGTTTATGTTAATTTAGATTAAAAAACACAAGTTTTTTTTTTTTTTTTCAGTTTAAAACAATACAGATGTACTTGGATCCGACTTTTGTAGTTTTTTTTTGTGTTAGTTAGACCCATATACACCAAGAAACTTTGTTGTTTTTAAAGATAGCTCAGATCCGTTTACACCAATCGATAGAGCATTTATTTCTCATCATTTTGGTATAATAAACTCATTTTCGACAAAATCGGACTTGTACCCCTTTTCACTAGGGCCACAGATATTAAGTACTAGCTTTTGCCCGCGACTTCGTCCACGTGGAACAGTTACTTTGGGATATCGCTAAAATTTACCCGTGACTTCATTTATGTAGAAGGAGAAGCGCTTCCACCACTGCGCGCCGTGCACCGTTCATTATCGCGCGCTTTATTTTTGTATTACTGCGATTTCTTCTAAAATACTCATTGAAATCAAATGATGTTTACGGAAAATTTCTTATAAATTAAATGCTTGTAATGAATAACGTATTTACTTGGATAAAGATTAATATCATCTTGATGATAAAACCTTCACAAATAATGCTTTATTTTAGAACGGTTAGCATAAAAAGGTTATAGTGTGCCAACCTTAAAAGATAGATATATACAGTCGCGGACTTTTTTTTAGAACTTTTAATGAGAAACAATTCTGTCATACATCATTTTACCGTTTCCGCAGCGTACGCAGCGAAAGCTCTTAAAAGGAAAAAAAGAACCCCGATTTTGAAACATTCTTGATTGGTGCTCCGCTCGTATTGAGCTTAGCATGATGTTATATAGCCTTTAGCCTTCCTCGTTAAATATTCAACACAAAAATAATTTTTCTAATCGAACCAGTAGTTTCTGAGATTAGCGCGTTCAAACAAACAAACAAACTCTTCAGCTTTATCTACACTAATATTATCTACACTAATATTATAAAGAGGAAAACTTTGTTTGTATGTTTGTTTGTTTGTTTGTTTGTTTGTTTGTAATGAATAGGCTCAAAAAGTACTGGACCGATTTCAAAAATTCCTTCACCATTCGAAAGCTACATTATCCACGAGTAACATAGGCTATATTTTATTTTGAAAAAAAAAAAATAGGGTTCCGTAAAATATTTGGATTTTTCGGACACAAGGTGTAAAAAATCAACCAGAAAAGTTACTTATTTTGCGTACGCTGCCTAAACTATAAAAGATAGAACCATAAAATGTTGTAATTAATTGTAGATCTTATAAATATCTACAAAAAAGTCCGCGACACACTATACCTATCTATGTCGAGTGAGGCACAACAACCATTTTTTTATTTAGAAATCTTGAATTTTTTTTGGACTACATTTAAACGCGTTTATTTTACTCATGCTATTAATCCTTATCAAAATAAATTATTTCATCACTAAGTACAGTTTATGTAGATAATATTTGGTCTTTGAATGATTGAAATTGGACGTTTGGTTTTGAAGTTATGGCGAAATTAAAATATTACGATTTCTGCTGCACGGCCCGTTGCGAAGTAGGCGTCACCAAGGCGCGTGCGGGGGGAGTTTAGATCTATGGTATATCATACGATAAAAGTATACCCACCTACTTATTTCATTGAGTTTTATATTAATTTGTTTCTGTTTGTTTTGACTAGATTTCGCCCGTTTTGTTAGAGGTTTAAAGATATTAGATATGTAGTATTAGTATCAGTATTGTACCCGTGCGAAGCTGGGGCGGATCGCTAGTAATATTAGTATAGATAAAGATTATTATTTTATGATGCTAAAACCATGATCTGTACATAATGCATAACTGTATCAAATTTCATTAAATTATGTTCATAATTACAGGAGCTAGAAGAGCAGACAAACAGACTGATGGACGGTGTACTTTCCCTTCTAGATGTATTATAATGAAAATAGTGCTCTGGTCACCGATGAACTAGATGTATTAGATCAAAAACCTTTAAATAAACGTTAAATTGCCTTCCTCTAACATTTTTGAAGCGTCTGATAACGGAACAATTTTACCATTTTCCGAACCTAACCGTTTAACCTATTTATACTAAATCGAGATAAAAACTTCTTACCTTCTCTTCATATTGGCACAATATTCTTATAGAAAGCTAAAATCTCTATAATCATCGACACATAAACAACACACGAAGCTGTATTACATCAAAATATAATGATGCATTTTCAGTAAATCTTTAATGTAAACATATAGGTATCCTTAATGCGTTGAATGTAATCTGAAATCCTATACGTGGGGTATTGTAAAGCGTACGTTTAATGTTTAAAGATCACTCACTATATGAGTTTAAGATGCAGTTTTAATACAGGCGGCCGCGTACAGCTCATATTTCTCATGCTTGTCTTGCTCCCCATTGGCTTCACGCTTATTTTCTACGTGACAGGCAACCGCGATATAAACGGATCGCTTTTAATGTATTTCGGCTACGTTCTACAAGTTTATTGTTCACTTTTTAGTATTCATTACTGAAAATACTCGGGTTATATCGTATTATGTTAAAATCTAGTCGACACAAGTTTTGTCTTAACTATGAATTGGAATAAATAACCAACTACACCTACAACCTACACCCACATTTACACCTACAGCTAAAATACACCTACACTACACCTATACTTTTTAACATCAAAACATCTACAACCGTAGGCAGGTGGTTAGGGGTCGGCCGATTTTTATATACCTAATAATAATATATATTTTTCCTTATAGTTTTAAACTTCTCCGAAGTTCCGTAATTATTTAAAGATAAAATCAGCTATATCGGTCCAGCCGTTCTCGAGTTTTAGTAAGACAGGTCTTACAATTCATATACATATTTAAGAAAAAGAACGAAAAAATATTACAATTTTATCAAAATTTAGCTCCAAGTGTTTTTTTTTACAATCATGAAACAAAAACATACTATTGGAGTCTGGGGTTTACGTCTCGTCTCAATGTGAGGCGTAATCCTTCGGTGCTGAAGTTCACCACGATAGCTTACGTTACTGTAAAGGTGTTCTCTCACCTGGAGCATTCGCGTGTAGTGTAACATTAGATATTTGAGCATTACTCAGAGTAGGAGGATAACGGAGAATTACAGTGCGCACCTTGTAATGATACAATGTGTAATATCTTGATACAACTTAATCAATGGATCTCCCGTCCGCTCGGCGCTCAAAGTCGAATCTATAATAATTCATTACATCTGAATTCTCCAGGTGAGGGAGCACCTTTACTAAAACATGCTTCATAGAACCATAGAACTATCACTCGCCTAATTATGCTCATTTTGTTCCACGCGAATATAGCGACCAAAATAGTATAGGATATTATAATATAGAATTCGCTTACAAAATTTAAAGCAAAGTAACATTAAATTTGATACATTTTGCCTTATAAAATGTTCCGTGCAGCGGGAGTCAGATTATCGCTTTATTTTGTACTCCAATCTGTCTAGCTGCTAGACTCTGGCACATAAAATTGAGAATTCTCGATTCTAGTGCATTGATTCCCACAACGCTATGTAGACATACGTCACGTGTCGTGAAGTCAATATAGGTTTCTTATTTACGATGCATGTACATGCACCTATCTATGTACCTATCCCAAATTAAGTTTAAAATTGTTAATTGAGTATCAGTGTTTGTAAGTGTTAGTCTGAAAAGAACAACCTGTAGGTTGTAGGGTTAGGAGTAGAAGTAAACCTATATACACCTAGGTAGTAAGCTTAGGTACTGCACAGGCGAGGCATGCATACAAGCCGGCTCCCTGTATGTATATTAATTTAAATCTATTATTTAATATAATATATTAATATATAACGGAGAGAGTAAGAAACATTGCCTTAACATATCGTACTATACTAGAGTACTGGCACTCAAAACATATTAAGTGGGCGTATCGTGGGTATACCGGCCGGACTCCATCAGCGCCAACAACATGGCGCTAGTGTTCTCAACAATTTTGACTTGTCACTCAATTCAGCAACCCAAGTATTGACCGCTCCGACATACTATATAAAATACGGAATTGGTTCATTACATAGTGTAAGCGCAATTTTTTGGGTGCAAAATATTGTTTTGGTTTAGGCTTGTATGCACGCCTCGCCTCGCCTCGCCTTTACCTACTAGGTAGTTAGCATAGTAAGGTGTTGGTAGTGAGTGGATGTGTATGTGTACCAGTAGGTAAAGGTTGGTAAAGGTGTTGTAGATGTAGATAGTACATGTAGCTTACAACAATAATTAGGTACCTACAGCCTACACCTAAATAGGTTGTAGGTTTAGTTGTTGTTGTAGAAACTGTAGGTGAATGTAGGCGTTTATTATTTCTTACAGTTTAAGATTGTACAGAGCAACGTCTGTTGATTACAGCTAGTCTGTCTATACTTCTTCTTCTTAGTATATAAATATAATAAAAGAAAAAGTTTGTTAGTTTGTTTGTTTGCATTGACTAAGCTCCGAAACTACATGCTTAATTTTAATGAAATTTGGTACAGATGTAGCATAGACCACGGGGAAGGAAATAGGCTACTTTTTATTGCGGAAAAATGTACGGTTCCTGCGAAATTAACATTTCAACAACAGAAGTCGCGGGCAAAATCTAGTATTTAATAAAATTCGATCAATAGAATAGAGAAATTACAGAGCTTAATTTTAGCAGAACAGCAGTTTATTAAAGCATATTTATTGATAAATTAACCTAAATGAGTATTTAGCCAATTAATATAACATCCAGTCATAATAATATGATAAATGATATTATCAATATTAGTATTAATATAATTTGATACCCGCGTCGATAGGGTGTAAGTGTGATTGATGCAAATAAACCGGTTTTAATAAACGAAAATGGCTCATTGAATGCGAAAATTATTATAAAAAATACCTTTTAAGATATCAAAATACGTTTTTTATTTTCTTTTTTAATGGATTGTGAAATGTGTTCCGTTTATTTTAATAGATTTATTTAAATTTGACCCAGTTTAAATGTGGAAAAAACGATTACGCTTTTTCACTCTTTGTCTCTAGGTTGGTTGGATACCCTATCCATTGTGTGAAGAAAGTTTAGGGGAATGCATAGTGCTTGCTATTCGTGAAAGCTTGATCCCTTTTTGTCGAGATACTTAACAAGAGTGCAGTTGAAATAAAACTTCTGTGTCAAGGTTGCGCAGAAAATATGTAGTTGGTATACAATTAAGGTTGCCTCAACTTCTGACAATTCATACGTAAAACTAACTTTTACCATTGGTGTGATTTATTACGTATGGTATTGCATTCATTCGTTCATTCATTAAAAGTAACTATGATTAACCGCTGTTCGGGTTTATTAAATTCCTGACGAAACCGCGTAAGCTTATTTTGCCTTCGAAAATGAGATTCGAGAGAAAATATTCCGGAGTATCATACAAATTGTTGAAGCATTTCGACAAGTTATGAATTATTGTTATGAATACAACCGGGGAAAAAGTGGCCAATCCTCGAGCTTTATGATTAGATACCGCTCCTAATTACTGAATAACTAAAGTATTCTTTGCTCTAGTTATTGTGGATAGAAAAAATATATTTAAAATTATATTTATTTAGTATACGAAACGTATGCGTATGTTTTGGGGATTGAATAGTTATCTCATTATCTGGCCTGTTCTGGCTTAAACACGTAGGAAAGTAATGATCATTATTATATTAATATATAGATCAAATATTTTCAGTATCGTTTGGCATTTAACGAGAATTGTGGAACTGCAGGAGTATGAAATTTGTCCGGTAAATTAAAATTTACTATATGCCATATAAACTTTAATCAAAGCATATATACATATATATTTTTAATAATGCTTAGAACATGGACGTAAAAAAAAGGCGGACGGAGGGTGAGCTAAGCATTGAGTGACGCCCAGCAATGGCGGCGACTTACCTTTGTGTGAGATTACGGATAATTGCCATAATATATGCGAAAAATTACCCATAATTACTAAAATATATTTCAATTACTTTGTGTTATTTTTCATATTTTGGCGTTTTGTCTATAACATCTAATCGTATTTATTGTCACTTTTAATTTTAAACATAATGCTTATACTGGAAAATAAAACAATAACTTTTTTTTGTCAAATAATACAAATATTCGTAACTCGTTTCACAGCAAAGCTCATTGAGACTATTCTCTTTTCATGTACTTACAAGGGCAATAATCTAACATAAGCATAATATATCAAAAGTACAGCAAACAAAAAATTTAATTATAAGTTTGAATGACTTGATGACAATGAGAATAATAAAATAGTGCCAGCTAACCTTAATTTTAACTATTTCTCTACTCAGTCTTCTTAATTTTGAAATCAGTACCAGCCTAAACGATATCCTACAATATATTTTTATAGAAATCACGTTCATATTTGCTGGTACCGACTTCAAAATATATAATTAATAATAATTAATAATTAATGACGCGTCAAGCTTCCATTAGATATTGTAAATAAGATGATGATGATGATTACTGTAAGTTACATTACATTACAGCATTACAGTATAGTTCTTTAAACAATGCCGAAATTTCCAAACGCGTATCTCTAAAGACTGTGGAGTTATGTTCAGTGCTTTTGGATCCAGGGTATACCTTGGTACAAAATCTAATTTTCTGATAGCATATGCTTGTGTTACTTCAGAAAAAGTCAAAATCACTATACATATGTGTCCATATAAATTTCGAGTAGTTCCCTCGATTCCTCATGGATCCCATCATCAGGTCACCACTTTGATACAAAAAGGACCAGTTTCGAATTATATCCTATACATCACAGGAAAAAATTTGAAAATCGGTCCAGATCCGGCGGAGTAATCGTTGAACATACAGCCATATAATATATACAGTAGAACGTATAACCGCCTCCTTTTTTGGAAGTCGGTTAAAAACCTGTATCTACCCAAATGAAGTCACGAGCAAAAGCTTGTTAACAAATTATAAACAAAATTGAATACGTAATCACGGTTCATGTTAAAAAATTTTTAATTGTATAAGAATATCCAATTTATTTTTACATGTGCATTTAAAGCATCGATACATAGATACATAATTTGAGTTTGTTTACAAGTTTTATTCAAATAGCTAACAGGTACATACATAACACATACTGAAATCTCCCACAATTTAGGGTAATTTTTTATTTCTATAAATGGCAACACCGGTACATCAGAGAGATGTCAGCGAACATTTTTCTATCAAATTTCCATTTGTTTGTTTATTTATTAGATACAAAATAATTTACTGACTTACTTATGGTAGGTTATACCCTCATGTTTCTTAGTTATACCCCTCTTTTTAATATTATATATCTATGGTTATACCACTATTGTTTCGGCACCATTTAATAACACAGGACGGCATTATTAGTTTTTTTGCGAAATACGTATCCGTGTGTCAAACTCAACACGCGGCAGCGTAATGGCAGCCGATTGTCTTACTTTGACTGTCAATGTGTGCGTGCGCGTGTCGCTACGATACTTTGATAGCTACATTATTCACGTGTCCGCCTCTTTTTTGGTTCATGGCTTAGAAATACATAAAATTAACGAAAATGAGAACAATACATATCTACTCCCGCAGATTATCAACTACCGTGCATTTGATAAATACAGTTTTGTTACACTATTCAAAAGAAACCTTATAAGGTTAAACTAAAAATTTATATGAATTATATTGAGCAAATTTCAACCATAGGACGACCTCTAGTTCAACTAAATAGGAATGAAATATATTAAACTATTCATTGTTTCACAAATAAACTGATTATAACTATCCTAAATCTAAAAATATTTTTATGTTCAAGTCCAATTTCAATCAAATTTTGTAATATTCATAAATTTTGTAATATAAAAGTAAAGTACTTACTTATTGTTCAAACGAAATAATCATTCTTTCGATTTCCTCGAAAGTTTTGCAATTGGTGTCGGAGCGTCGAGATGTGTAAACACGACATAAGGAGTTTCTACTTGCTAGTCAATACGAGAAATAATGTCTGGCCGACGCAAAACGGGAGAGTCCTGCACAATCCTTTAGATTAGGCCCACAACACGCACGCACCGCTTTCTATTTATGTTGGGTCTTACCGAACAACTTGTAGCCACTTTATTACAGTTGTTCTTATTCTTTATTATTATTTCATTGATATTAAATGTATATTTTGACGATTTTTACTTTATGTAGGTATTTTATATATTATAATTTTATTTATACTTGCTGTTTGATTATAACTTGATAATTTTATGGAAAAAACAGCTTCCACAATATGTGATCGCAACGTATTTTTTAAATGAAGTTCTTCTGTTTTTACACACGACAAAAACAGAGGGTGTTATAAGTTTCACGTGTATGTATGTGTAGCTCCAAAATGGAGATTCTTAGCTATAATTCATAATCATCAGCTTGCTCACTGCTTGACGATTCGGGAATTACTTATTTTTTTATTTTGTTTTTAATATTGTTATAATACGTGTGCAAATCAAGCGTTTTTAAAATATTATTGTTATCATAAAGATGTAGTTCCAAACTTTCTTACTTTTACTGCGGCGTATTCCAAAAGTCTATCTTAAAATACAGGATTTAATACCTACTTTGTAAAAGTTACCTAAATAAAAACGATGATTTGTTTCAGATGCGTTGAGAAGATGGTATGAGTATGCGGAAGATGGAGCGGTCGGGTAGGCGGGTAAAGGCGGGGTCGCTGAGTGGGCTATCGGGTGGGCTGCCCGCTGGCGCCAACGTGCGGCGTCAGCGCTCGCTGGAGTGGGGTGGCGACCGCTACAGCAGCAGCGACGATGACAAGCCGCCGCAGCTCGCCGATCGCGTGTTCGCTTCACTGTTGGCGCACGCGACGCAGCAGTTCGACAGTAAGTACACTCATATAGACGCTCTCCCACCAGGTGGACAGATGAACTGAGAAAAGTCGCAGGGAGGCAGTCGGTGGACACAGGCCGCGAGTGACCAGTCGCACTGGAAATCTATAGGGAGGCATGTGTCCTGCAATGGACGCCACCAGGCTGAAACGACGACAGTCAAAATCCGTAAATCAGTTGGTTAATCCGTCCTCCTGGATAAAATATAATTATAATGCATTTTTCTATTAATAACTGTACTTTTTTATGAAAGTTGGCATAATACTAAATTTGATCAGCGAGCAATGGGTGTTTATCACAGGCATCTATTTTAGTCAATATCTAGTGATAACGCAAGTCTCATCGTCTGTACAGAAACACAGCGTGCCATTATTTTTCTACCTGCTATGACGTCACAAGAGCGATTTAAAGATGATAACTCCCCGTTCCCGAGTTAACGATTCAAAGGCCGTCGCCGCGCTTTTTAGTTTTTGTTTGACGTTTGGCACCGAGAATATTTGAGAGAAAATAGCGCTGAAGGAAAGAATGTATACTCCTCTTTTACACGCAAAGTATATAACACATGCGTGGTAGATGTACTGACATCAACACCCAACAAAAACACCCAGTGGTGTTTATGTTGGGTCTTACCGAACGTGTTAGTTACTCGTAAGGTATGTTTATATTCCATTGATGTTGCCCGCGATTTCGTAGGCACAAAACAAAAAATCCCACCATACAGTACACCGTAAAACAGTCTACATGTAGTTTAGTCTATACCTACCTAAAGTGCCAAATTGCTACAAAATTGGTTCAGTAGGAAGTATCCTTTTTTATGTAATGAACCAGGAAATGAGCAGACGGATCTCATGATGGTAAGAGATAACCACCGCCCATGGACACTCGCAACACCTATAGTTTTGGAGTCTATTCAATGCAAACAAACCACACAATAAAATTTTCCTCTTCAGTTTCGACAAAGGTAGGACGATTTATTATATTACTTTCCTGTAAAATGTAAGCTATCATAAATCTAAGTACCCACATAGCTATCAAAAATTTTTGTTCGTAATTATCTCCTGACGTAACTGAGGTTTACGTAACGTTCAGGACGTTATTTTGAACAATGGGCTTAAAATTTAATACTTACTTAATTTACCGAAAATCTAATGTACGTACTAATCCAAATAGAAAATTCATGCCAGTTTCATGTATCTGTAAAATATAAAACTGGTCGTAATCAAGAAGAAAGCATCATGCCTATCATCAACTTTAATAAAACCGTCTGTTCTCATGAAAAATTGTTTGTCTGCAAATATTACAGTTCAGCGCTACAATTTGTAATTTATTCATCGTGCAACACGGCCTAGGGTCCACGGTAAGCCGTAACAAGTGGGATCATTAGGGGTCTGCAGCGGGGAGGATGGGGGTGGATGAAACCAATTGATAGGGGAACTGTGGTATGCTTATAAGGAAAACTTTGCAACCTCCCGCAAGTTGCGCTTTAATATTACTATGTTAATAAACTCTGATGTATTAAATTTAGATATTGCAATAATCCTTACTTCTATAATAATATTAAACAGTGGAAATATTTGTTTTTTTTGTTTGCATTGAATAGGCTCCGATACAACTGGATCGCTTTGATGAAATTTATCACAGACTAAATGTTGCCTGCGACTCCGTATGCCCAAAAGTTAATTTTGGCAGGATTGCTTTCGCTTTGCTGTAAATGTCTTACGTAATACAAAAAATTAGACAGCAGTGAAGAGATCGAAGGATTGATTGCAATTTATAGTTCCTCGATTGTTCGGTAGAGGCAGTACTGTCGCTAGGTTGCTTCAGCTAGGTTTTTGTAGATACGTAACGTAATACAAATTTGCGATTTTTGCGCAAAAATTGCGCAATTTTTGCTATTGCTTGGCTATTGCAAGATACGTAATAAGCCTGCCGGAAATACCTATTGTAATTTTATATAGCGATTCAAACACGATAAAATCGTTGTATTCTTCAAAATCAATAAAACTCACAATTCGCAACGTACGATCTTAAAATGAGAAAGATTAAACATTTTTTTTGATCCCGAAGCAAGCTTGTATAGTTAGTGATAGTTATAGGGTAGCTTGTGAAAATAACGATGATTTCATAAAGCTGTGATATAGTAAATACTGTAAGCAAATGGTTCTATGTATAATGGTCTTTTACAGATAGTAGACTCTTTTACTGTTGGTCAAATGACAGTTAGTAAAGACACGCCTTTATTATGAAGATTCCTAAATATTCTAAGTAGGTAATAATTAGAGTAAAAAGTTAGGGTTAAAAAACTAGAATTTAAAGTTGGAAAAAAATCCAGGATATTTGTGTTTAAAAACAGGAGTTGCAACAGTTAAATTAATATTTTTTATGAAAGTATTTGAATAAATTTAAATTAGAAGGAAAACTTGAAAAAGTCACGCGAGAATTTTAAAATACATAACTTTATTAGTGCGCTTTAAAAACACAGAACACTGCTCTATAACTATCTAGGAGTCAGGACACCCCAAAATAATGTAAAACTAGGGAAACTAAGTCCTAGAAAAACAGGACGGCAACTCTATTATAAATACTTAGATAATTCCGAATCTATATTTTTTATGAAGCGGAACTCGGAAGGTCTTATCAGTTAATTAAAGCTTCTTTACTTAAACGCATTCTTTGATAAATGCTATAAAGTACCTATATTAAAAATGATTCTTCTTGTAGCTTGTGCAAGAAGCATTAATATTTCCCCACACCGATTTCGGTGACGGTGACCGGTTTCATTGAAACCAGGCCAGCTACGCAGGAGTTATTTTTATAGTGCCCAAGTGTGTGCGCAGTACACAAGAGCACTCTCTCTTCCTTTACTCTCGTAACTCAGCGGGACGGATGACCGACACGACTGGCGAGAAATCAGGTGCAAGACCGAATTTTTACATGCCCATGCGACGCATGGATCATCTTTCTTGCCAGACAATCAGGTAATCAGCCTGCATTGTCCTAACCAAACTTGGAAACAACATTTTTTTGTTTTTCCAATGCGGGAATCGAACCCACGTCCGAGTCGAGAGCCAAGCTCTAACCACTGGACCACAGAGGCTGTTACGCAGATCCATTGTTGCGAATAAATGGAATTTCTTAGTAAATTCAATTCTATGTTCAAAGGAGCATAAAATATGTTAGTAATGTAGTGCGGTATTCAATAGGCAGCGGTTGAGATTGACATGCGAACGGAGGCTTTTAGGTAGTTACAAACATTACCCTACCGGCAGCTAATGTGATTAGTCTGGCCGTGCCGGTATTCGCTGAGCTTAATGCATGACCAGACGGACTATAATGTAATTTCATATTTTCCGTAATCGATCTAACGCATATTACACGGTATGCAGAATTGAATAGGAGTTTGTGACGGAATAGATTTCTTTCTTGTTTTATTTGCTGTTTGTTTTTGTGTGTTTGCTAACCTGAATTACACCTGACAACATGGTTACAAATAGCCAGTAATAAAAATTATTTTCTTATATCTAGAAGTATAGATCTACTATCTATATACTACTCGTTATATAATAAAGAGAAAAAGTTTATTTGTTTGCTTGCATTGAATAAGCTCCGAAACTATTAGACCGAATTTGATGAAATTTGTCACAAATGTGAAGTAGGCCACGGGGAAAGATATAGGCTACTTTTTATCGGGGAAAATGTACGGTTTCTGCGAAATTAACTTTTGCGCGCACGAAGTCGCGGGCAACGTCTAGTCTTTTATAAGAATAATATTACAAACTAATCCCACTTTCTGATAAAAACACCAAAATACTAAGATATAGTACTTTAGTACTTTATAGATACTGAACAAACAGCAAAGATAGGTATATACCTATATATATAGGTAGGTTAGTCTTATAAATAAAAATTCTCGTGCATGGACCGATTTTTATGAAATTTCGCAAGTGTATTCAGTAAGTATGAGATAATACACCTAAGTGATACGGGTGTATGACCCACCAATTTTATTTTATTTTTGACGTGATAACGTTATTATAAATCGATGAACACCGGCGGGCTTATTAAGTATCTTGCAAAAGCCAAGCAATAGCAAAAATTGCGCCATTTTTGCGCAAAAATCGCAAATTCGTATTACGTATCTGCAAAAACCTAGCAGAAGCAACCTAGCGACAGTACTGCCTCTACCGAACAATCGAGGAACTATAAATTGCAATCAATCGTTCGATCTCTTCACTGCTGTCTAATTTTTCGTATTACGTAAGACTTTTACAGCAAAGCGAAAGCAATCAGCGAGCGATTTAAACTGTCAGTTAGCAATAATAAGCGAAAATGAAGCAAAGTGCATTCAAACACAACAGCGGGCGATTATCAATCGATCTCATAGGTAATACGATTTTATTTGACGTTCAGCAATCGACTGCGCGTCTATCGCGCGATGACTGCAAGATTTTTGCTAATCCCTATTTTTACGTAATACGGCGGCGGTTGTACGCACGAAAAATAATTGTGTTAATAATTTGAATGGATTACCTACGTAAGCGTTACACTTTTTGTTTTATTGTTGGTGTCTCGGGTTCGAGTCCTGGTCGGATTAATATTTGTTAGATTACTTTTGTTATACTTATCGCCATCTGTTAATATTTTTCGTACTACTAGAACTCCGAGAAAAATCGATCTTCCAGGTTCTTATTAAATCATTGGTCATAAGAAAATTGCTTTCGTAGTTCTTGCTAATTTCAAGTTTAAATTTCTGGGCCGCAAGTTAAAGAGTTGTGCATGTTTATTATAAAGATCCACAAAGTCTGAACATCAAACATTCCTGCTAATTAAATTAGTTGGCAGAGTAAGCAGTTTCTTCAGTACTCCGTAATGGCATACGTGTAACTTTGCATTCGCATAATTTAAGACTGCATAATATTTTGTTTAAGCCATCTGTTGTATTAATTAATTTAAAATGAAGTAAACTTAGTTAACTAATTTAAACAAAGTTTATCAGATTACTAGCATTAATTGCCAGCGGCTTCGCCCGCGTGAAATTAGATTTTAAAATTTCATCTCCTATTTTAACCCCTTGGAGGTTGAATTTTGAAAAATCCTTAGTGGATGCCTACGTCATATGAGAAATACGTGTGCAAAATTCCAAATTTCTAGCCCTAACGGTTTCATATATATATATATATATATATATATATATATATATATATATATATATATATATATATATATATATATATATATTATACAATAAAATCTTTTATACAATAATTATACAATAAATTACATACAATAAAATCACCTCCCTACATTGCAACACGTCAGGTAGGTACTATGAAACTTGGGATGATTGGGATTTATTAAAATAGGTTTCTTATGCGTTAATACGCATACGAAGTTGGTGGAAATATGGTCTATATTGGAAAGCTGAAGGCGGATATGATTTTATTCTTCTGACATACGCGGTATCGTGTTATTAAGGTGAGCTCAGTACGCAATATCCAAGACTTTTCCGTTATTGCATGGAAATACTTCTACGTGCAACTTCATTGGGACTCTTTTGTATAAAGGTTCGAGCAATGTACCCGGGTTATTGTTTTTCAACAGCGAGGGCGATATTACCTTTCCGGAATCACAAACAACTTGATTCAATTAGATGTTCCGCGACTTATATTAAAGAACTCTGGTTAACGTTATCATGTCTTGCTTTGCTTAGAGTTTTTTCTGTATTCTGAGGGTTTTTGTTGCAAAACGTCCGATACTTGTACTTATAGCTTAGTAAAATGTCGGGTTTTGAATGCTAATTTTAAGAATAGAATAGATATTAGACATAAGACAGTGCAGTATTGCACCGACGCATAGGGATGGTTAACCCTGCAAGGGGTAGACAGACTTACACGCTTTTAAAACATAGGTTTTTACATTTTTAATACAATTGACTTAGTCTGCTTAGTCATGTCAAAAAGTTATAAGTCACACAACTATTTTTTTCTAATTATAATAGGAGTCTGTAAAACTGCTTCAGGCACAAACAAATTTTATTGGATTTTTTATGCTTAGAAACTTTAACTTTACTAAATCAAACCCAATAAATTATAGGGACTGCCAATAGAAGTAAAACAGGTATACCGCTTTCAACATAATTATACTATAGTACCTGGGAGACCAAGCATTGTTTGAAGTAGTAGGATTACGAGAAAAAAGTAAAAAAAAAAAAAAACAAAAGAATAAAGTAATTCGTCTGAAGCCATGCGAACCCGACACTAAGTGGTCAGAAACACAAAATCCAAGTGTGTGTAAATGATTGAATGGAAATCAATCAACATAATAGGTATATGTACCTGACGAGTCTAATCAGCCTAAATTCCACATCAAACGTCCCACTAAATCTAATTCAGGGACGTCAGGCTTCATCAAATTAAATTATTTATGTCGGGCGCAGCTACATTATATTATGCATTATGTAATTATACCGATACGTTTCGGGATATTGTCCATTACGATGCATTGAAAATTTTGCATAATAATAACCAATTTCACTGGTGTAAAATGGCGAAATAAACATTATAAAGATTTTTTGATTTGGCTATTTGATAAGTTCTGCTGAGATATTGTAATTTGACTATCAGGATCTAAGTTCTGTAAAAATAGTAATTCATTGTTTATAGTAGCCGATTACTCGAAAATGGATGAATTTGTAAAAAAGTCAAGTGAATTACATTACCCTTGTTTTAAAATACCTATTTATCGATATGGGGTAGAACGAAAAAATATTCTTTATCTCTACTTCACATATTGTATGGAAAGACACCCCTAAAATTTTATGATGCCAAAACTGAGGTCTATTTTATAACTTTACTAATTATTTCATAATTATTACAGAGGCTAGAAGAGCGGACAGACAGACAGACAGATAGACAGGTAGACGGACGGACAGAGCGAAACTATAAGGGTTCCTTGAGTAACTGAACCCTAAAAACGGGACTATTATTGAGTCTGGTGACGATCTGTCTGTATGTCTATCTATCTGTTTGTCACCAGGCTATCGTGAATCGCCAGGTGAACCGTGATAGCTAGACAGTTGATATTTTCATAGAATATGAATTATTTCTGTTAGCGATATAACAACAAATACTAAAAATATAATAAATTAAATATTCTGTTTTTGGAGGCCTACACAAAAAACTTTAATTTTTGGCTGTTTTTTTTGCATCCTCTTAGTATATTAGAGCGATTAACTAATAGTAATACGTACGGAATACTTCGTGTGCGAGGCTGACACACACTGTCCGTTTGTTGGAAATGTATGGCCGTTTCTAAATGTCAAATCTCATTTTGGCAAATTAAACTATTAAAAGTTAAAGAGTCGATTCATCTTAAGCTTAACCAGCAGGACACATAGTTCGGATTTGGAAATAGTATAAGCTTATTTGTTATATACCCAGTGCCTTCAGGTGCACTTTGACCGCAAATAATAATTTAACTGCAAACCACAAATAGGGTTAAATTAATGTTAATTTGTTTGGTATTAAACAGAATAGTATATACTATTCCTCCAATGAGGGTGGTTGTCCCTAGAGTATGTATCTGAATAGAGCAGAATCCTTCACGATTGAAAGATTATATTTTCTAAACTATATTTCCCAGAACTTTATTTGTGAGGATTGTAAAATCTTATAAGATTTTTTAAGGTAAAAGTTCCAGAAAAAAAAAACCCTTAGGAGTATAGTTCTGTTTTAATATGCTTTAATTGTTTGAATAGAGTTAGTAAGTATTTACAATATTGTACTCGTACATTAGTGATTATGTAATAGATGTAATTAATCTAAATGCTTTGCTTCATTAAAGCAAAAACGTCGCTTCATCCGTTGGACTGTTCTTTACTAAATGTATTCAATAAGGAGATGCTGATATTGCTAGTAAAAATGTATATTGTATAATACATTTTGATTATGGCTTAGCGAGTGTTTTAAGCGACCGTTCTGTAGCAATGGCTACTCATGGCTATATCCACAAACAATTGGGATATCGTTGCACTACTAGTGACAGACACATGCGGGTTCTTATCGGACGAGATAAGCTACCTTTATACGTCCCACTATTATAAATTCATATTAAAATAATATTATAATGGAGTTTATCAAAATTTTCTGTACATTTTCAATGAATACTTTGATCCCTTTTCCACATTTTCTCCCACATTACTAGTTATAGGATATGTTTCTACGAGATAAAATAAATATCTATTAGCTATGTCTCTAGGCTAATAAAACAAAAATATATTCATTATATTATATTTATTACTTTTTCTCCAATGCTATTCGTGTAATCTAGCTCCCTTTGTCCAAATTTATTTGATAAAAAATATTAATTGTTTGTTGTATCTACATTTTAATACAACGTAATGTAGATAAGTTTGTTTATGTAAACAGAAACATAAACACAGAAACTTCATTAATATTACTACAGTCTAATCAGGCCAAAAAGTGGCAAACTTCGGAAAAAATGGAAGCGAATAAACTGTAAGTTGGTAAAACCTTTGTTTCGACATTCTGAAGACGGATAAAAACTCATATTCTAGTATCGTCCCTGCGTCACAAGATATTCAAGGTCAATGGTCGAAAAAATATGTTTTTTGCATTTATCTCGATTTCTTTGGACAATTCGTCATTAGAGGTTATTATCTTTTAGATTATAAAATTGTTTACAATTTTCATTTTTTAGCCGTTGTTGAGGTAAAACCCATTCTACTAAGTCTCCGAGCAAAACTCGGCCTTCCAGGCACTGTTTTTTAAAATGCATTTCTTAAAAAAATGCTACTCCTCCTCCATAATAAAAACTTGAACATTGCCAAAGTTTATACTCTATGTACGAATAATTTTCAAAAAAAGGAGTACAAAGTTATATGTATAAACTAGCTGTTGCCCGCGGCTCCGCCCGCGTAAATATAGTATCCCACGGGAATACTGTACTTTTTCGGGATAAAAAGTAGCATCTGTTTTAATCCAGATACTTAACTACTACCATACCAAATATCATCACAAGCTTTCACATTGATAATATTAGTAGGATATAATAATTATAAACCCCTACATCAAATGATTAAGTGACATAAACAATACTCAGAAAAAAATCTAGGGCTATTTAGTATCTAATAAAATGGTTTCTACAGCATCAGATTTACTAATAACAACGATATTCAACAGTCAACTAACAATTTGTCAGCAAAAATGTTATAGTAATGTCCAAAAGGTGCTCACAAATAAATAATGTAGCTCTTAACAGTATAAATATCTGAATTTATTCCCTTTATGATTCTAAAATAATTCATCTACTTAACTTTTTTCCTTTATGCTAAAATTTCTTTGAAGCCGAGGAAAGCTCCAAAAAGTAATTTTATTAATTACAAGTCAGGAATTCAACGAAGTTCCGAGCCAGGAGGTCCTTTTCTTTCAGGAGCGATCCATTATCTTATGAAGATTTAGAAATTCCTGCGCCACGCGACGTCACCGAGCCGCGCCGTGAACAACGGAAGCTTTTGCGGATAAAGATCGTGGCGGAATAATTTAAGCACTTTTTTAATTAAACGTCACTCATAAATGGTAAATAAAATGTATTTGATGACAATTATAATGCGTAACTACTAATTTAATACAGTTCTATAATATAGGTACCTTGATTTAGCTACTTCGCGTAGCCTCTTATTTTGCAAAAGGCTTCACATGTTTTCATCTAATAGGTACATAACACATCTTTTTGTGTTTATTTGAAAAACGATAGAAAGTTGAACGTAAGAGCCATAGCACATGGCGTATTTTAAGCGCGCTGAGAATGCACAGAACGCGCTTCAAACGCAATTCGATTCGATCGAATTTGTAGATATATAAAATAATCATAATCCACAGCATTGTAAGCGCGCGCTCCTAAAACGCGCGTCCTCTGCGCGTTTAAAATACGCCGTGTGCTATGACTGTAATAGACATTAGATTATGTATATTTTATACAAAAAGTTATGACAGACATCAAACGTTATAAACAGTCATTCATTTTAATTTAATCCTTATTTTTAACTTTTCTTGGAAGTAAAATAAGTTAAACGGATGTAGATCGTCCAGTAGAAATGTAAGAAAACAAAAGCGAGGGTCGGCTTGTTGCCTTCGGGCGATTTTCTCAACGTTTCCATACTTCTCTTTGTCGTTTTGTTCAGGGAGGTCGGAGGGGTCGGAGGCCTTACTTACCCCTTTAACATAAACGCTTTCAATCGACTTCGTTAACCGCAGGCATAGAATAAGATAACTTTTATGGGTCGTTAGTATTTATTGCTTTAGAGTTTATGTTAGCTGCTGGGCTTGTTGATATCTTTTGATGTTGCTCAAAACGATACTAGATGCAACAAAAGCTGTTTTAATATGTACATTCAACTTTAAATATAACTATAAAAATCAGAAGTATCTGCACAACTTATGTTATAACTACATTTTCTTTGAAAAGTAGCCGATAAAATGCAAACTAATTTTGTTGCATAAACACATTGTAAAGGCAAACGCGTTCTCAACGTAAAAAAATAATCACATTCGGCATGAATGGGTCGGCTCAACCGGGCAAATACCACGGTCTCACAGAAAACAGTCGTGAAATAGCGCTTGCGTTGTGTTTCGCCGAGTGAGTGAGGTTACCGGAGGTTCAAAGAGGGTTAGGGATTTTAAAGACTGGGACCACCAGAGGAGTTACAAGCGTAACTTCTCTGGTGTTACGAGTGTCTATGCTCTGTCCGCCCGTATGCGCGTTTCCTGGTTCGTTTCATAAAAAACATATTTAGTGTATGATTTCAGAATAATTATTTAGAACAAAATTTTTCATAACATATTTTTTTCACTAAACATACCAGTTATATTATATTATCACGCGTAGAAAGAAAATCAAAATGCAATTTACTCAAATGAAAATGGGTTTGTACAGACTTTATCTCTTCAACTATAGCACCCTTATACGGGCCGCGCTTTTTATTGGAAAACACATAATTGAGGTGCGTCATTGAATACGGCGAGCAAAGTGCAGGGATTAGGCCTGCAGCCCATCAATTACAAGTAATTCCGAGCACGTGCAGCCCTCCATACGATGCGATTTCATTATTTGTTATTGACGCACCCGCACTACATACACTGTGTATGTGATAATATGCACATTGCAATATTCAAATTAAGCACTATAATACTACCAAACAAACTATGCTTAATATTGAACAATTTTATTTAAGAACAGTTGCCCGTGTAAATACAGTATCCTTCGAGAACACTGTATTTTTTCGGGATAAAAAGTAGCCTGTTTTAATCCAGAGCCTAAACTACTACCATACAAAATTTCATCGAAATCTGTTCAGTAGTTTTTACGTGAAATAGTAACAAACATCCATCCATACATCCATCCATCCATACATCCTCACAAACGTTCACATTTATACTATTAGAAGGACTTTAGTTGTACCTACTACCTTAATAGAATATATTTTTATAAAACTTACATCTATACTAATCTATCAGAGGAAAAAAATTTATTTATGTATGTATGTTTGTAATGAATAAACTCAAAAAGTACTGTGCCGATTTTGAAAGTTCTTTCACCATTAGAAAGCTACATTCACCCTGAGTAACATAGGCTATATAATTGCTAGTAAAGATTAAAGATCCTTTCTAAAACTATAGTAACGTAACCCAAGGTGTAAAAAATGCCATAAAACATCTTTCGTCGCATGCGCTGCGAAACTATTGATGATAGAACAAAAGTATGCTCTACAATATTAAAGAACATCCATACATCCATCCATGCTCACAAACTTTCATAGTTATAATATTAGTACGATGGATGGATCTATATTTGTTACTCTTTCACGCAAAAACTACGGGACGGATTTTGATGAAATTTGGTATGGTACTACCCAGTGATAATATTATATATCTATGGTACTACCATAGCTTGAGCTCTGGATTAAAACATAGGCTACTTTTTGTCCCGAAAAAGTACAGTGTTCCTATGGGAGTATTTACGCGGGCGGAGCCGTGGACAAAATCTAGTACCTACCTTATAAGTAGGTTATAATTATGGAAAGAGAACATTTTTAGATTTTTAAATATTGTGCAGAAATTTTACAATTCATATAAGTAGTCTAGAATATTCATTGCTTAAAGAATATGGAAAATTAATAATAAAGCGTTCCTTTATGAATCCAACATGAGTTATGATAGGACGTACGTCCGGATTCATTTATTCTTAGATTATAAATTAAGCAGCGCAGCGGCTTTGTGGCGGCGAACTCGCGTGTGCTTCTTATCTCTGATGTTTAAATTCCAGCGTGAGCCTCAAAATAGTTCAAATTAAATGGAGCTTGTAAATTAAGTGTTGCTGTCACGCAATTTCAGGAAAATAACTTTAAATGGTTTGCCGTGCGATTATATTGGAGTTACCTTAATGAAGACAGTTGAGGAAATTGCTTAAACGAATTCATATGTAAGCGAAATTCTGGGTCACTTTCAACTCTTTTATAATTCAAGAATCCATTTACAGACGTCACAAAATGTTTTCTTTTTCAGAGAAATATAACGTACCTTATCTTTTTAGCATGAATTATCATTTATCAGATTAGACTCGCATCAAAGGATATTTTTTAGAAAATTCTTAAAGAGAAAATGCATATTTTGTTTTGGTTAATATTAGATTCCGCGATAGGGGCGAGAGCTGCGGCGAGACGCGCGGGCGACGTCCTCCGAGGTGAGCCGAGACGTGGCGATTGAATATAAAAAATTAAATCAGGTCATTCCCCCCCCGAGAGTGCCTGTTATTATTTCAACAGTATCTGTAGCTTTTAAAGGACGTATTTTTCACTCAACGTTTCAAACGCCTTTATTTTTTGCCTTTGAAACTTTCACAACTCATGAACTCACACTATTTTTCAAAATAAAAGACATAATAATGTCATGCTAAAGTTTTCGTAGCTTCGTTTTCTGCATCACATTTAACGTTTATTATGACTAGTTCTATAAAAATATTTAGTCGACAAAAAACTAAGTTTCTGGAGTGTTGAACTACGGAAATGCGGAGTTCAAAGTTGCAACACAAAAGACTGAAAAATGCAAATTTCTCGGAAGCGATGGGCTGCAGAGCCGGCGCGCCGCGGTTTTGCCTGGAATTCAAATGCAGCCTAACTTGTCAAAGTTTGGCGCTGCGCAAATGAATGCGAGGTCCGGACTTGAATTACCGGGGACTCTATGAATTGAATGCAGAACTAATAAGCTACGCAGATAATTACGACATATTTGGTGCCAAATCATAAAATAGGTACAAACAACTATAGTTGAATACAAAAAATATAGGTACCTATATATTGTAAGGAAAAGAGGAAAATCTCCTTCGGAAATCAAAGATTTAATGACAGTAATATATCTTAATATCTATGGACGCTTTCACACCACGTCAATCTGGTCCTGTACTAAGTATCCTTGATAAGAAGAACTTGTAACGCAGGTACCAGACAACGGAAATATGTAAAATACTTTTATAGGTACTATGTATAGTATTAAAATCTTAATGTATGTATATTGTAATACACATACATTAAGATTTTATTGTATTATACATAATACATATTATACTATTTAATACACATCTAAGACCCAGGAACACTGAAAAACTTTTTGTCCCTTCTGCGGGATTCTTTGAGTATCTTATGGTTAGATACTCAAAGACGGGATTCGAACCCGTGACCTCCGGCTTAAGTGACGAAGCGCTAACCACTGAGTCACGGAGGTCGTCAAATATTGTAATTATAATAATTCAAAATTGTTTATCTTCAACTTCTAAATGGTGAATATATAATGAACGGTCCAGCATCGGGAATACATAAAAGAGATGTTCAAGAAATGTATGAGGCCTGGGCCAGCCCTACGTACAGTATATGTAAATATAGCTACATAATATAGTAACCGTTTCCTATTCTTTATCTTGTTTAATTTCACTTCGTTTCCTTATACATTTAAATTAACTTCGTCAAGGAGAGCAACACAAAGAAAAATAAAACATGGCGGATCAGATCAGAACTAACTAAAGAATGTCATTTTGTCAATGACATGACCTTTGACAAAGAAAGACGTATGACATTCAAGACGACGTCTCTTCGTAAAACTGTCTACTACGTCAAAAGTCAAGTCAAAACAACAGTCATGGCCGCCTTAAAAATAGTGTTCTCGCAATAAAAAACTCTTCAATTAATCATTTTTGTACGCATGTACCCTTCCTCAAATTATTTTTTCGTATTTTTATGATATTCCCATATTTTATTTCCTATTTACCTATGTAGTGTACATAGAACTGGCCCAAAATCAAACATCTCTTTTGTCTTCACGACCAGAATATTCGTTTTGTGGATTGACTACTTTCACCAGTCTTCTACCAATCACCCTATATAACATCTCAAACTGTATGTAAGTTTATTTTACAAGTCTTCTCTAGATAATAACACAGGCTGTCAGTTTAGAGGCACAATATAACTTCAGGCCAGACAATGGACGATTTCGTTCCACCATTCACCCTTACGACTCTCATCGGAGAAGGTAAAGTGAGCCTTTTAATTTGAAAATAAAATATAAAGAAAATGATATCATAGCTTTCTGGCTTATTTTTTATTCATTATTCATTGTATAATAAAAACTGTATACTAAAGGTACTCTGGTTTTAACATTGTAAAGGTTACTTTTTAGCTTTCATTAGCATTATTGAATTCAAGTTAAGCTATATCGTTAAGTTTGAATGAAAATTCTTATATTTTCCGAAAGGCATATTTATAAAGGCATATTTCTATATTTGAAATATGGACCAAAAAATGAAAAATGACTTTTTTTCTGATGTCTTGTTCTATGGTATCACTATTTTACTGTCCTGTAATGTCTTATATGTTCCGAATAAAGATTTTTTTTATTTAAAAAAGTACAGTAAGCAGTTTCTAAACTAAAAAAGTTACAGGACTAAAAAAGACTAAAAACGTCGACTTTTTACAATGATTGAAAAACTATAATTACTGTTCAAATCTTTGTGTTATTTGTGACGTTTTTGCCTAAAACAATATGCAGTGGGATTTAAGATAGTGAAATCAATTTTGCATTTATCTTCATAAATTATTCCCTATTATACATCCTGATTCCTGCTATAATTAGTAAGTAGGATTACAAAAAAAAAAAAAGAAAATACGACGATATGAGTAGGTATTATTCGTATGAACTCTTACTGTAATCTTTTTATCATACTTTTATAAAATTGTTTTTCCAAACATATTGTTTCCACAATCCATTGGATTCCAGAAAATCTTTTTTAAATCAAGAAGGTTAATAAGAAAGTCAACAAGGAAATATGGCATTTACCTTCAATAAACTCGGCGATTAAATTTTCATGTTCAATATTCCGTTGTTTACTAGAGCGGAGCAATTTGAGCCAAGCGTCTGCCTTCCATATTATATTTATTTCTGGGAATTTGGGTACACTACATTAATAACTTGTTTCTTGTTATATTTAACAAGGATGTAGGTATTCTGAAACTACTTATGTTGCATTTATCATATCAGTGTAATATCAGGAAGTTTGATTGTTAAACTCCAATAAAAAAATTATTCAACCTTATCCAAATCTTCTAATTATAATACTATTATATACATACCGAGTATATAGCCTCCGTGGTCCAGTGGTTTAGAGCTTGGCTCTCGACTCGGAGATCGTGGGTTCGATTCCCGCATTAGAACAACAAAAAAAATGTTGTTTCCAAGTTTGGTTAGGACAATGCAGGCCGATAACCAGATTGTCTGACAAGCAAGATGATCCCTCGGATGGGCATGTAAAAAGTCGGTCCTGTGGTTGATCTCTGCCGGTCGTGTCAATCCGTCCGTCCCACTGGGTTTCGAGAGTAAAGGAAGAGAGAATGCTCTTGTGTATGAGTGTGTGCGCAACACACTTGGGCACTAAAAAATAACTCCTGCGTAGCTGGCCTGGTTTCAATGAGGTCAATCGAAATCGGTGTGGGAGCTATTATTATTATTAGTAATTATACATTATTATACCCACATAACGCACAGACATAAAACAAAGCGGGGATAAGCTTAAAATGGCGCTGTTATCGTAAGCTCCGTCAAGCGCAGATAAACTACAGCTCGCTGTTATCTCGGCCAATTGGACTCGTATTACGAGTAGATACATCGGGAACGGAACGACATCGGCTCTATTGTGTCAAGCCGTTATTGAGGCTTACGCGCTAGAAACAGATAAGAACACGATGTTCAGTGGCCCGTTTCGTGATATGTATCTATGATACACAAGTCAATAATTTCGATTATAAATTACTAGATGTTGGCCGCAACTTCGTACACGCATGAGTCAATTTCGTAGAAACCGTAAATTTTTCTGTGATAAAAAGTAGCTTAAGTACTTCCACGTGGTCTACTCTATATTTGTGCCAAATTTCATCAAAATCAGTCCAGTCGTTTTGGAACCTATTCAATGCAAACAAACAAACTATTATATTAGCAAAGATTTCTACTTAATATATCGACAGAAAGCTTCACTTGTAAAAACTGAAAACCACGGATAGGAAATCGCAGATAAAGATAGTCAGACGTCCTGAAAATGTATGTCTACACGCGTGTGTAGACGCCGCAAGCCATTGAATAATATTTTAAACTTAATAAACTGTCATATACTGTTAATTAAACAATGATAATATTATAATTCAAAATAAGCGTTTGAAACGCAATGTTAATTGTATCAATTATAGCTTTAGGTATGAGGAAGTCTTTGTTATCGTTTCATTATCTTGAACACTCTAGAATTTAATATTCTATCTGTTCTTTTAAAACATTAAATTTTAATATTTACTTTTGAACGCTTGTCTATTGTTAATTAAATTTCATTTATGTAGATTGAAACTTAATTTTGCATTGCCTCGGGCCAGGTCTGGGATTTATTGTTTTATTAAAATCTTACAATTACAATAACTATTGTCTATCCCCTGAAGATAATGAAACTAATAAAAGCCAGTCGTTGTTCAAATTTTGATAGTAATTTTATAATAAAATTGATGAATAGATAGTAAAATTGAATGCTCAAATCCTAATCATATACAAGTAAAATAAGAGTTAAAATATTTTCTAAAAACATCAAATATCTTCATTATACCGCGAAGACATCGAAGAAAGACATAATAATATTATCTGAACATGTACTATATGTTACGGCGAGACCTTTTATAATGAGAAAGTTTGAAGTTCAGCGTGGCTTTACGGTGCAATTCCTTTCCAGTCCGGTGTCCAATTACTACCAGGATATAGAAGTTTTCTTTATTTTTTGTACTCCAGGTGCTCCGTAAACATTATTATTTTTGATGATCTTGAAAATAAAAGTTATAGGACCCGAGGGACAATTTAAAATGTCTATTTCTCTCATGATACCGATACATGATAAATAAATATCCACATATCCAACGTTTTATATTTTTTGCCTATTTATCATTGCAGTCGTAAATAGTAGGCATACATATGCTTACTGTTTTACCTATGTAAAAAGTTAATAAAGTTTCTACCTCCACAGCCACATTAAAAACTCCCAAATCGGACTGGTCACGTTCTTGGAAAAACCTACGTCAGGCCTGCGTAGAGCAGGCTATTATTCTGATAAAACTGAACTCTCACGCAAACAAAGATTACCTGAAAAAAAGTCTCTTAGTTTCGGACTACAATCTCCGGAATCTCTCTGACCGAAAAAAACAGAGCTAAAATAGAACTTGGCACTAGTACAAAAGAGCTGAAAATCCAACATATGATCGAAAAGTTTCGATTTTCATCTATACAATAATATTACCTCAGAGTTATATTTTCGGATAAAGCAGTACAATGCTTAGGTTTTAGGTTTACAAGTCTATGTACTAGGAATTAGGATGTCAGAAATGCGTAAACCATAACGAACGATCATAATTATCTACACTGACACGCGCTAACAAGAATCTCGTTCTTGTTAGCGCGATGACTAAAGACGTTAGAAATCTGCGCATCTATCGTTGGCTTTATAATCTGTTCAGACTCTATTCAACCTTTTTATAAACAAAAAGACAATAGCATACTATAATGCTAAAAAATAAAATGTCACTTAATTAGGGTGAAATAGAGAAATACATTGACATTTTTTTTTTAATAAAGATATTAAAATTAGTTTGTGAACATAATGTACTAGGCATTTTATCGCTTTACTTTTGTAAGTATTTTTTACGACAACAGTCTTGTATTTTGTAGATGAACAGCGTCGTATCTACGGGTCGGAGAACGGTGAGGCCCCCCGCTTCATCGGCAGCCCGCAGCGCCAGGCGTCGCCCTTCCCGCACGAGAGCACCAACAGGCGCCTGTACCGGAGAAACAGGAATTCCAAAGGCACGAAAACTTTAAGTAATAGTAAACAGACAGACAATAAAAAAACTTATACGAAGTGTTAAGACGTGTAAAGTTTGTCAGACCGATTAGCGTTGCATTTTAGACTTGTAGTCGCCTACATAAAATAAGTAGAGACTAGAACCCAGTTGATGATGATGATAATATTGATGATCATTATTTATTTAACGACAGCTACTTTATTTCAGGGGAGGACAATATATTTACAAGCGAAACAGGTGGGACTCTGCGCCGGAACCGACGGGCAGAGGAGTTCACCCACGACTCCACCGAGCGCAGTACACGGATTGTTTTGAATGGTACTTAAAAAAAAATACTGTATATATTTATAATATAATCGATGGAAAGTAAAATTCTTTACAATTTTTTTTTGAGCAGAAAATAACTTTTGAAATAATTTAAAGAAAACCTATTGCGCGTTGACAGTTACGAAACTTGGTTAGAATTTTATTAAATTACGTTGTAACACGTGAAAAATTGTTATTTTATTAGGGTTCTGTAACAAAAAACGAAATCCTTATAGGATCACTTTATTGTCCGTACGAATATCTGTGAAGACCTTTTTTCTCAGGAACGCGTGGAGGCGTCAAGCTGGAATTTATGAGCTGTGAAAAAATCTAACTTCTAAGCCAACGCAATCAAAAGACACAGCCGTTAATGCCGCAAATTTTCAACACTCGCAAACTCAAAACCTACAGGGTACTTCCCGTGAACTCAGAATCTTGAAATTTGACACGAAGCAACGTCTTATAGCACAGATAAAGAAAAAATTACGAAAATCGTAAATTTTTAGCTACATTATATTATAGTAACAATATTTTTAATAATTTTAAACTTACTATCCCTTTCCTCATTTATTATAATAAAGAGGAAGTGTGTTTGTTTGTATGATTGTTTCTTGGATTGCATTAAATAGGCTCTTAAACTACGGGACTCATATTGATGAAATTTGACACAGGTGTAGAGTTAAAAGACAATGGGGAACACATAGGCCGCTTTTTATTGCGGAAAATGTACGGTTTCCATGAGCTTTCGCGCACAGGAAGCTGCGGGCAACATCTAGTATTCAATATTTAGGACACATTCATGACCCACGTACACATAAAACTTTTTTGTTCCTTTGGCGGGATTCGAACCCGTTCACTCCAGCTTGAGCGTCGACGCGTTCAACCACTGATCCACCGAAGTCATCACACAGAACTACTAATTAACAATGAAAATAAAAACTGGAATTAAATATTAATATAAACTAGCTGACCCGGCAAACTTTGTTCTACCTTAGAGGCAATAAATGAGCAGATTTTGGATTTCATTAAGTGAAATTTTTCATTAGGATAATAGATATAATTAAAAAGAAATCAATTATTTTAATGATCGTTAAAATGGGCCATGTATTTTGTTGCATGGGTTGCAATCTTCAGACAGGATCTTGTAATAGACGACATTTTTCGTTTTATTATCAGGCGCAAGAATAAATAACGCAGATGGTCTTCCGATCCGTGAATATGCCACATATAATTGACCAGGTGAAAAACATGGATTTTGTAGATTCAGACCACAAACTTTCAAGGATTGACCTTGTGACTTATTAATGGTCATGGCGAATGCAAGACGGATCGGAAATTGAAGTCGTTTGAACTCAAACGGCATATTGGTATTCGGTAGGGATCATCGGGATCTTCGGAATGAGAACTTCCTCACCTTCGAATTTTCCTTTGAGTATCGTCGCGTAAATCACATTATTTGTAAATCCCTAAATCCCCTATTTACTAAATCCCCAAACATATTTTTCTGCTATAAATAGTAGCCTATGCTCTTCCTCGTAGTCTACTCTATGTCTGTGCCGATTTTCATGATGATCGTTTAAGTTGTTTTACGTAAAAGTGTAAATACAGTTGTCCACAGGCACCGTACATTTCCTGCGATAAAAAGTAGCCTATGTCCTTCCCAGTGGTCTACTTTATATGCAAAATTTCATGATGATCGGTTAATTAGTTTTTATGTAAAAGCGTAAATACAATATTCCACGGGAACCGTACATTTTCTACAATAAAAAGTAGCCTATGTCCTTTCCCGTGCTCTACTTTATATCTGTGCAAAATTTCATGATGATCGGGTAAGTAGTTACGTAAAAGCGTAAATACAGTATTCCACGGGAACCGTACATTTTTATGCAATAAAGAGTAACCTATGTTCTTCCTCGTAGTCTACTTTATATCTGTCCCAAATTTCATGATGATCGGTTAAGTAGTTTTTACGTAAAAGCGTAAATACAGTATTCCACGGGAACCGTACATTTTCCCGCGATAAATAGTATCCTATGTCCTTTTCCTGGTTCTAAGCTACCTTCCTACCAATTTTCAGCCAAATCGGTTCAGCCGTTCTTGAGTTATAAATGGTGTAACTAACACGACTTTCTTTTATATATATAGATTAATATAAAATGAATAAATTAAGAATTATTTACAAGTATACCCACTACCCATATAAATCCAAACTTTTTGTCTATCATAATATTATATCCATTATAATTGGGCCCATTATATGACTCAGGCATAACTAACTTAACCCTAACAAAAATATTTAAAGAGGTACTTCATTCAAGTACGGTTCTTATTGTATCTTAGATAGACCATCATATACCAGTTAATATTTCCGACGAGACGCTTAAAAATGTAAGGAATTACTAACATCATAATACATTGAGCCGCTTAAGATTCCAGTTCAGTTATTGTAGTTAAGCATTCTATAGCATATCTATTATAAGTGAAATGCGGAGGAGGGTGCATGCCTTTGATAAGGATGCCTCGCATAGTTTCACCTAGCTGACACGCGTGGCTCAGGTTGGCTGGAGCATCAACATCGAGCAATATCAGTGATATTCCATTTACGTACCCACTCGTACTATATTTTATTCGAGACGTGGAAGTGTATTATTGAATTTTTTAAGGAAGTTCATCCTTTGGAATAAATATGCTGCCTGCTGTTATGTTTTCGTTTTACAGAAAATCTATTTATAAGACACAACCACACTATAGAGTGAAGAAAAGAAATTTAGTTTAAAAATTAAAATAACCTAACCAAGAGCATGTCAGAACGTGTCTCTAAGGAGATTACTCGAAAATGGTTGACTTTATATAAAAGTTGTATATGAAATCTTACCTTTATTTTAAAAGACCTATTCAACAACACTCCACACGATGAGGTAGAAAGAAAAAAAATTCATCCCTACTTCACATGTATGGAGAGCTACCCCTAGAATATAAAATTATTATTATTTTATGATGCCAAATCCGAAATTTATACACAATCTATGACTATACCAAATTTCATCCATTTATATTCATAATTACAGACGCTAGAAGCGCGGACAGATAGACATACAGACAGACAGACAGTCGAACGGACAGAGCGAAACTATAATGGTTCCTCAAGTATTACGGAACCCTAAAAATGTTAACATGTAACAAATTTTTTATGAATCTTATACCTAACATATACGGCCTCATCCTCACCACTTTGGTTCATAATATAACACTACTTTCAGGTCCATCAAGCGGTGGTCAGAGCGAACGTGAATGTGAGTCACCACCTGAGCCAGCTCCCCCCGAGGTTCCCCCCCGCGGCCCCTCGCTTCATGTGACGCTGCGTCACCGCCCCGCGCCCGACCAGGCCGCTGACTCCGACCGCCTGTTCCTATCTGAAGGTAAGTGGTAGAATATTCCAGAAGAAAAGTAGTTCTGATCTGGTGGTTCGATATTGTATATGAGATGTGGATTAGGCGTTTTACACAATAAAGTATGGGTTATATAAAGTATCCGATGAAATTGTACTTTATTGAGAAAACGTGTAATGTATTACCCTATTAGTTAAATTCTCACTAAAGTGAAGTAAAGTTTTCTTTATTAGAAAAAAATAATGAAAAAGATAACCCTCGTAGAACAAAGTGGAGTTTGAAATGTTCAATAGATCGCGTGGCAGATATAATAATCGCTTAAATCTCTCCTTAAGTGATTACCCTCTTCCTTGAAAAGAATTTGATGAAGGAAAACCGGATGCTAAGTAAGTCGTTATATAATAGGATCAGATAAGATCTTTTTAGAGCTAGATACTAACAAATCGTCTTATCAACAACGTAAAAGTGAAGGTTTTTCTGTATTGTTATAGAAAATTAAACAGAATTTGAATGGTTTACACCAACAATAATTCCTAATGTTTCTGAGATTTTCGCCGGTAATTTATTCATTCAATAGCTACTAATTATTAAATTTGGATTGGGCAACTTTGCGTTGTCCAATCACAAGCGCTATTATATAGATAAACTACCGATAAAAACCTTCAGAAACCGGGAACCATAAAGTTTGATTTAAATTGTTTAACTTCAGTAGTATTCATTGTCATACCTATGAGTTTATCTACACAAACCACACAAAGTCCAATATGAAACCTATCTATGATTTGTTTGAATCCACCCTTCCAGAATAGCCTATTGACCCTTTTAATATAGAAGTACGGCGACGCCAGTGTATTGTCAAGTAGTAAATGCACAATGGCAATACAATTCCAGCAATCCATTTATTGTTCTGAACAGAATTACATTGCCTAAATATCTAACATTCCTCCCTTTCACCTACTTACATTCCTCGTACGTGCCGCTAATACTTTATGAGATAATACTTGAAAGACTTTATCAAATAAATAAAAGGGGCCCACACCAAATCACACAAGTAACAGTCAAGCATCAAAGTATTAAGATGCTTCAGTTTTACTGACGACCAAAGTTTTAATTAATTATATTAATTAATAGAGAAGATGCATATTTTTGAATTTTTTTTTTTGTTATTGACTTTTCGAAAAGTATATAATAAGCTAGGAAATATAAAAGCATATCTACGATCGACCGTTGACGAAATATAGTCACCACAAAACAATACTCTACACAAAAAAATGTAGCAGGAGAGACGTCACATCTGTATCACAACGAAAATGTATGAGGACTAGCTTTTGCCCGCAGCTTCGCTCGCGTCAGAGGGAAAGCTTGTTCGGTAAAATACCAATACCAAAATTGAATACTTAATGGTGTAGGCACCGCACAGCCGTATCAGTTGTATTTTATTTGAATGTTTCCTACGACTTCGTAGGTACACTCAAGAAATCTACCGGCAACTCTACCATAAATAAAATTTAATAAGCTGCAAAAAGTATTCTGTATTAATTCTGGATAAACTACTACCATACCTGATTAAATCAAAATTCTTTACGTGTTTTCTTTACTTTACTTTATTCACAGAATAACAGAACAATGCAGAATGAGTGTTCGATCACATTTGTATGCAGCGGACTGTGTCCAAAAAAAACTAAACATATTATTATGTACTGTATATATCATTGTTATAACCATAGATATATAATATTAAAAAGAGGTAGATATGTTATAAACGCGTAAAAATGAAGACTCGAATTGGCCCGAGTCGGGCCAATTTCGGTTAGTGTGCTCCGCGAGTAATAGCGTGTTTTGTGTTACTATGCGACGTTGACACATTGACACGCGTCCATGTCAATGTGTGTCACAGAAATATTGTCAGTTTTGTAAGGATATAACGTATCTATGTAATAATTAATCAAAGGTTATAACAAAAATTTACACAAATAACATAAGGATTTGAACAGTAATTTTCGTTTTGCGATCAAAGCAAAAAAAAAATCGACGTTTTTTTACCACTATTTTTGCATTTTTTGGTGCATATTTATGTTGCCTTTCTGAAAATATAAGAATTTTGCTGATTTAAAACAAATGCGTCTTCTCTATAATAAAAAAATACTAGCTTTTAAAAGTGCTACAAGATAACATTACATTCCTACATTGCATTAATTTTAAATGAGATTTGATATGATTTACTGAACATTGTGTCTACAGTAAAGAAGAAGGGGCATTTTTGTATGGAGCCCGTCCCCACTACTATAGCACTACAAGACATATATCAAATGAACAGGCTTAAAAAGTGTGTAATTTTATTGTATGACGGAAAATCTCAAAACCATGGGAGAAAAAAGTTAAAGCGTCGCAAGTAAGAAACAATTTCTAGAAATTAATTATGTGCGAATAAATTAAGGAAATAGCTTTTTTTTAGCATTTTATTATTATTCCATACATTTCTTCAAAATATGAGGCAGTTTATCAAAATATACCACTTTTATGAAGTTTGCTATACATCATTACTTCCCAAAAAAATTTCCTTATTAGCAACACTATAAAATAGTGCAATAATACAGGTGATTTTTTAAACTTTTTTTTAACCTTTAACCCTCATTAACTTTTTTCTCCCATGGTTTAGAGATTTTTCGTCATACAATAAAATGACACACTTTTTATGCCCTTTCATTTGATATATGTCCTGTAGTGCTACAAGGGTGGGGACGGTTTGCCCCTTCTTCTTTCTACTACTATTATAAATGTGAAAGTTTGTGATGAAGAATGGATAGATGGATGTATGGATGTATGTTACTCTTTCACACAAAAACGACTGAACGATTTTTCTCGAAAACTGTTATGGTAGTAGTTTGACCTCTGCATTAGTACATAGGCTACATTGTTGAATGTTCCCGTGGAATACTGTATTTACAAGGGCAGAGCTACGGGCAAAAGCTAGTAGGTACATAAATCCATATCAATCATAGCCTGAAAAGGACGTAACTGAGTATTAATATGCTTAGTTTATATAATATGTAATAATATGTAAGTTTATAATGCATTAATATTCCACAAATTTTGCAGGTAAATATGGTCATAAAATAATACGACTAGATCAAAGTATATTTAGTCAAATCACAACCAACCCCTTTAACTGTTATAGGTGTAATAATTAACGGAACTATAAATTCATGTTACCGCGTGTTCGGCTACACGGACAGCACTTTATCGCCTGTATAACTATAATTATTGTTTGTATAATTTAATGTGCTAATTCGGCATCATGTATTGGACAGGAATGTGTAATAACAAGAATTCTATATCGCTTATTTGCTTGATAAGGATGAATACCATTACAAGGATCAAGCAACAAGTTGTAATGCAAATCCCACTGTGTAATAAAATATTCCAGATCAAAATTCCGATTCGATTGCATGCATTTATTGAATACACGTATTAATAAAAAATTGTATTTAAAACTTTATTGTACCTAGCAGAACCACACTTTTCTGGTAGTTCTAGTACGTAGGTGCTAGAACTCCCAGAAGGGAAAAATAATAGACGGCGATAGGCATAAAAATAAATATCATAAAAATATTAGTCTGAACGGAACTCGAACCCGAGACACCGATTATTTATTTGCCATTAGCGCAAAACGCTTATCACACAACGAAAGAAAAAATATATAAAAACTCAAAAGTTTGCAGTTTTCCTGGAATAAGATATGGCTAGATCGATTCTCACCACCATAACAACTTTTATACCAAATTTTATGGAAATTTTTAAAGCTGTTTCTAATTATTTTGTTTTTTTTTTCTTGCAAGAATTACTCGTTTAATGTAGCTTAAAAAATTATAATTATTTTGAACGACCTTATATTTATTGCTTGAAAAGAAAGTAGATTGTGGAATATACCAACAAGTATTAGATAAACAAGGAAAAAGGAGAAATTAGATTGAGCACTTACCTACATTTACAAAGGATAGAAATTTGATTAACAAAGTTCATAGTTTATCTAAAATACAACGAAAGGGCCGTAATAAGTTGTGTTTCAGGGCAGGTAACGCATAGCCTCAAAGGGTAAGAAAGCAATACAGAGTTCGCTAATTAAATTTCTGGCGTAAATGTACAAACCAAGTTTTGTTAAGTAGGCCCCTCTCGGCGGTACTTCGGTGGAAGTTTAATCGAATTGCACCGACCGAAGTCCGCGGTAAGTTACGCTGACAAATTAGCTACCTACTTGATAAGAGCGCTTAAAACTTCAATTGCTATACAATTTTAAGAACTTTCCTATCGAAATTAAATCGGTTGCAGACGTTTTCTTTAAGTTCGTCATAATAAGATCTTGCAATACTTTCGTGATCAAAAACTTGTTTTAATTACTTGCTCTTAAATTGGGTTCACGGTAGAAGAGCTATGGCCTGTGGTTCAAAATTTTACATTTACCAATAATAACTCGTATGATTACTTCAGTTGTGTTAGCGAGCAGAATAATATCCGCGATGCGTGGAGGGCTTTTTATATTTATTATTTTAGCTGGCGAGCACATGGTTATCAAAGGTTCCTTTAGTTTCCATTACGTAGGGTCGGCAAAAAATTAATGCAATTTTAAAAACATACGTTATTACAGTCGACTTTTGTTAGGAGATGAATCGCGTTTCGCAGCCGTAACGAAAGAAGAGAGGTACTAAATTTGATTTGTACGAGAGCTCGACGCAGGATGAGGCACTTTGATGTGGCAGCCTCCCTCGGCCAGCGCCCCGCTGAAACGGTGCGCACTTAAAGAGAAACTCTCAGTGTAATTTAATTTTTATGATAGCGCATTGTAAGTGTCATGGGGCGCGGTTTTATTTAGACTCGCGCCTCGCAAAGTAATAATTTCAAACAATATTCCACAAAGCGGTAATAAAAGCGACTACTAAGAATTTTGTTCGAAAATTGAAAACCCAATTTCCCCACTTGAACGCAAACAAACGGAGCCCACTCGCAACAATTTGGTGTCGAGTAAATACGTGTGCAATGATTTAGTCAAATCTTGATTCGAACAAGAAAATAGCTTCGAAAAGTCTTGAAAGTTTAATGGAATCGAACAGGGACGGGGCCGGGTAGTCGGAAGTTTGCGCGGGTGACAAATTGGGCACTTGACCCTCGCCGCCCGCGTCGGCCTGCGAGTGCTCGTCCCGGAGAACCGTAATAACTTTAACTTTAAGTAAACTATATTCCATTTCCTCTAATTTGTTCCCTCGCCGCTGTCGCACACTTTTTATAGAGTCGAATTAACAGTTTCTAATTACTTAGTTGATTATTTACTATTTTGTTTTAAAGTTCCCTTTGACCGTTTCGAGAAAGCGAGTTTTTAAGACGTAAAAACTAGCGTTAATTAAACGAATTCGAGTCGAGTACGATTTATATTTCCAGTGGCGAGGTGTAAGATAAATTATTCTGTATAAAACCGCGCAAGTTTCAGATGCAATATTATTTTACAAAAAGCAATAAGATTCAACGTCTCAAGTTTACCGAGCTTTTTGAAAATTGAAACCTGCCGGGATTCACCGTAATTTAATTTTTAGATGCTGTATTGTTAGAGCTTTTAGAAGGGCTCTTTGCAGCTAAAATTCAGGATATCGTCGCCTTTGCATTTTATTCTAAGCCGGCACTGAAGTTTTGATTGATTCCAGATATGCTTTTGTAGGAACTTCTATTTTGTAACAGTGATATCATGTATCTGTAACAGAACTTGACAATTAGCATAAAAAACTTTTCATCCATTATTGGATGATTTATACATTATTCTCCGAGCGAAGTAATCATTCTTGAAATATTGTAGTGCCTGGGACAGGCTGTTTTAAATGTCGTATGGTTGCCCAAACACATACGGCATTCTCACAACACAGTTAGCCTAGTCAAGAGGAATAACTGGTCAATACGTCTGGGGCCAACCATGTGCGGATTTTCTCATGATGTTTTCCTTCGCCGTTAGAGCGTCTGTTTAATGTACCTACTTGAGATCTGAAAAAGTTTTATTGGTACACGACATGACCTGGGCATCGAATCTAAACTCTCTCAAGTGCGAATCATACGGTCTACCCACTAGACCACGGAGTTCATATGATGAAGTTATTAGGATATAGCAATTATGGTAACATGAGAAATTCCGATCATCTTATGCCGTTATAATAACTTGGTACATTTATGCACAAATTGCGTCTCAGGAATTGGATAATTGAAGGCTCCTAGTTACAATGCAGTTTCGCAGCACAGTTTTAAATAGTTAAATAAACCCAAATATTTATTTCATGTAAGCTATAATGTTACACATTTTCTGATAAAAAAATATTTGGAACAAGACGTGTAGAAAGGTCCGTACTTAACATTCGATTTTATGTCAAACCTCGATATCCAAACATTGTGAGGGTATTCATAAACTTTTAACCGCACATAAAAGTGTCTGGCGATGAAATCAGACATTGTCGTGGTTTAGTGGAACCTCCTCGATTCCGCTGCGATCCTGGTACTCCGCTCCGAGTTTTAAACGTCCGGAAGCCACTTAAGTGCTCATAAAACACTCATACAAGTTTTATCTACATCGATTCCCCACTCTTTTGTTATTTGTAAAAAAGATCTGTTTATGTTTTGTTCTGTTCGACGTAACATTTTTTAGCAATGTTGTTTAAAGTACTAGTAGGTAGATGATAATGACGGTTTCCGTTTAGCAAAAAATGGCATATAATTTTTTATCAAAAGCTTATCATGAAATTATGATGTTATATATCATAATATATATCCACTAGAATAGCGAATATGCATAGTTATTTATTTATTGGCTTTTCAAAAAGTACATACCTAATAAGCCGGGAAATATTATCCTTGCAGCATACTTCTATCGGTATACCTATCTACGATCATTCGTTGACGAAGTACAGTCAGCACAAAAGTGAGGTCGTCGGAGAGCATTAAAAACGTCCAATACAAAAAAAAAATGCATGACAAATGACGTCACTGGTCACAAGTGTAGTTGAAAATGTATGCAGATTGGAGTGTAATACAAAATTTATTTTATTTATTTTATCAAGTAGGTTTATAGATATACTATTATATGATTGTAATAAGAAAAAAAAAATACTTAAAAAAAAAAAGTATTTGAACTATAATTTTCATTTTCAATTTGACGTTTTTGACTTTTTTTATCCCTTTTTAGTCCTGTAACTTTTTAATTTAGTATCCGTGGTCCATGTACAAGTTTACTTTCAGAAAATATACGATTTTTGCTGATTTAAAGCAAATGCATATTTTCTATTAATTATAATAACACGCGTACTTAAAAGTTTTCTCGCATACCTACCTCACACGCCGTAGACGGAGAGAGCAGGATAAATGATTGATGGCGGCATTCCAAGTATAAACTCGATTATCCGTTGAGACGCGAACAACTTACAAGTTTTATGTAACGATGGATCAGGATTATTTAAAACTTTTCCGAGGAAAAAATCGAGTCATGACAATCATATTTGAGTTGAATATCGATGACGGGACTTTGGAATCAAATAACTTTTACAATATTTTATACACAAGGGCGAAATATACGAGGGAATATTTAAAAGTTTTACGATGTGATAAAATTGTTGATAGCAGATAGAACTTTATTATGTTATAAAGTTTAATTACTTTTATAGTAAACATCTTGAAATGATAGAGAACAAAATAGCCATTCCTAAACTTTTCATTTTCAGAAATCTTTCTTTATAATATAGGTACTAGCATTTATCTTCCGCGGTTTCACTCTTGTGAATATATGATTTTAAACTTTCAACCCCTATTTTATCCCATTGGGGGTGGAATTTTGAAAAATCCCTCTTAGTCGTCATATGACGTAGACATCCACTAAAGAAATGTATTCAAAATTTCAAATTTCTATCCTCAAGCGAATGGTCTGTGCGTTAATGCATCAGTCAATCAGCTTTGCATTTTATATATTATATAGATAGATAATTATAATAGTATATTATATCTATAATAGTAATGATAATATGTAGAATATCTAGTGATTTCAAAAAATAAGCCAACATTACATCTTGATCCTCAAAACTGATTTCAATAATTGTACTACACTATTGTTTGTTTGTCCGTTGTTATTACAATATCTCTGATTACAAATAGAGGCTTAAATATCAAAGTAGCATTTCATTAGCACGTTTCAATATTAGTTTGCTCGGAGACGCGAGACCGGGAAAAATTGTTTTGCCGTTTATTATTCCAAGTTTTAATCAAGGAGGGAGTCGGTCTGGTGTCATCTGGAGAATGTCCACAGCGTTGTCCTGATCCGCCCCACGAGCTTTCATCGCTCCTGAAATATCTTAAAAGTAAGGCTTTTAAGATTGAGTTTATCTTAATATAGGTTATGATCTAAAATAAAAATAAATATATTTCGGAATATTTAATGTATTTTGGTCTTCATGTTTCAAAGTAATTGTGTTTCGTTCACACGTTAAGGGGAACGTAATACATGATATAATATTACTTCCAAAGTAAAAAAATAAAGGAACAGTTTAATGTGTCTTGCGTAAGTCTCATAATACGGCATAAAAATTGTAACACTTCCAAATATTGTATTTGGAACAATTATGTGGGAGCAGCTGAACTCTCCGCCTTCATTGCGTATTCCCGTCAGCTTGAACGCTTCCGCCGCTGTTTGGTTATTAGCTAACTAAACAACAAATTCGCACATTATATAAACTAATACGGGAACAATAAACATTCGCTATTATGTGTTTGTATTTTTTGGTAAACATGGGCAAGTATAAGGGTGTGTACAAATCGTTTTCTTTGATAAATCGTGCGCTGGATGCACTCTAGTGGAATAATTCGAAACGTTTGCGCACTCGAGCCTGGGCTCGCGCCTTGCGTCTTCCACGAACAGGATTTAGTCAGACTAGTTTTATCTCTTTATTATGTAGTCTTTACCACAGATATAGCGGGTAACGAACGACTGGCATTCCTCCGGCTTACTTTACGTTGCAAAATACATCGCCTTATAAAAAAGCTTTTTGATAAAGGCTGTATACGAATACTGTATAGCTTACTCCATATTTGTAGTTGAATATAACATTTGTCGAATATTAATGCCTCTTTCCTTCTGTATATTTATGCACATTATTTTACGCAGAGCATTATTTATAAATCAATCTTATAACACGTCAATATTAAAAATATCATATCTATTTTCCTTTGAGTTAAGAAGTGCCGTTCAATAAAGTACTGGTTGCTTTACTCTCATTTGTACTAAATCCTGTTTGATATATTGGTCTATTACGAGCCCCAGCTTCTTGCCAAGATAGCAGGAGCTAATGCCTGCGGAATTATGTAACTTAACTTTCACATGAAAATTATGGTACTGTCTTATTTTGCGACTTAAAGTTCTTTCTATATCATAATATTTTTGTGTTATTGAATGGTAATATTATCATATTATATTTTATGAAATCGATATAATAGCTTATTGCATAACATTCACAGGTATCGGAATCCCTGACAGGTTTGCTTCAACTTAAGCATGTATCTTGCACAATTGTGCAAGTTTCCATACAGTATCAGCTCAAACTTACCTGACAGGAATAACTGTACAGAAAAACCTGTCAGCTAAACTCTTACGTTATAGACAGAATCTGTGTTAATAGAGAACATGCATTTGTTTTACATCAGCAAAATTCTTATAATTTCTAAAAGGTAACATAAATATGGACCGAAAAATGCAAAAGTACAGTATTTAGTGCTAAATTAAAATGTTACAGGATTTTAAAAAAAACCTTTTTTTTTGCCTTGATCGCAAATCGAAAATAACTGTTCAAATCCTAATGTTATTTGTGTGTTACAACAATGATATACATAAACGCAGTATTTAGGTTAATTAAATCAATTTTGTATTTATCTTTATACATTTTCGTTGTGACACAATAGCTGTGACGTCACTCCTGTTACATTTTTTGTATAGAGCGTTTTTGATGCTCTCCAACGATCTCACTTTTGTGATGACTGTATTTCGTCAACGATTGATCGTAGATATGCTATTGCGAAGACAATATTTCCTGGCTTATTAATTTTTTATGTACTTTTCGAAAATACAATATAAAAACTATGCATGTTCTCCATTGAGTATTTTTTCATCTCAATGCCTATTGGCTGCGTTCCGCGGAAAATGGCGCTTGTTAGCGCTTACTAGCGCTAAAAAGAAAAAGACAGTTGTCGGCCAGGACACGTTTACTTACTTCAGTAGCGCTGACATAATCCGCCATTTTGTTTATTTATTTTGAAATCAGTAGTGTTTTTTAGATGATAACGTGTCTTAGAGGAAAATAGCATTTAGCATTGGCAGCGCTTACCGCTTAGCAATCGCCATTTTGCTTACAAGCGCCTTTTTCCGCGAAACACAGCCATTGTCTGCAATTGAAACATTTATACATTCTACCTACCTTTTAATTTTTTTTAAACTAATTTACATTTACTTGACTTCGTTGGGTAGTACAAGATTAGTAGCTTAATTATTTATTGTAAAAGTAATTTGTATGTAACTGTAGTGATGTAATACACCGCATGATCATTTTATATTATTAACATTTGATATAAATGTTAATATTGATCGACAGCAATATGTTAGTGTCATGAGACCCAGGCAGGGCGTATCGCTTTCAAATGGCGGTTTATCATACGTACAAGGTGTCGACTCACATTTCTCGCAAATTGGATCGCACCCCGTGAAAAACTATCGACCGGAGTTTCATCGCTTACTGAGGAACCGCTTTTAATTAGTTTTGATGTATTACCTTCCGCAGGAAAATATCTATTAGTTATTTGATATGAAGCCTTAGAAGTTTGTGTTGTAGGAAAACCCATGGAGCCGGGCTTAAAATGAATTTCAGGTAACTTGGTTAACGGTTAATACTAAAAGTTTATAATTGTGCCACTTAAGATACAGGTTAGGTTAAAGTTTCCATTGGCATTTCTATATCGTTCGTACATATCCATCATGTTTGATTTAAGGTAAGACAGCATTAGCGGCAGCGGAGCGACGCGACACGACACGTTCCTACTAATAATACCTCAATGGAATGCCCCGTCGCGTAGCTCAGCTGTCACGTGGTTATTTCTCATACAATTTCATACAAAGCAATTTGGCCGTGTCGTATCGCATAGTTCCGATCTTACCTTATGTATTAAAGTTTAATAGGTATAAGACGTATATTTTTTAATGTAACAAAAATCAACCTATTCGAAGTCGTTCTGTTATCGTTTAATTTAAACATAAAAGAAGATAAGGAAAATATAGAATTGATGGAAAAAGTGTGAAATATTGGCAATAAATACCCCGAAACCGATATCGCGTTTTCTTTCCGTTGCTTTGATGGAATTTTGGCAAAATAAATTTCAATATGCGCTTATCAAGATCCGGTATCAATCTATTATGTTTGCACGGTTCCCTGCGCCTCACAACGGAGAGGAAAATCTTTTTAAGTCTGTTTTAAGCGTGATACATTATAAACGTGGCGACGCTTTAGAGCATTTTGTGGTACGAGTCGAATAAATGATTGATACTGCCGCTGTGCCTTCAGCTTTCGTTTAATACGAAAATATTTTACATAACACAACTAAATGCTACATTCTTTTCGATTGAATGAATTTCGATACACAAAACAATTTATTACATTTCCTGCAATTTAATATTTATTGTTATTGGTCCATAACTTTGAAGGTTAAAAAATATAGAAACCGTAGATTGCATCAGATGAGGTCGATCTATCATCAGCGTTAACAAAGCAATTAGGTACATATAAGATAGATGATGCGATTATTAAAACACCCGTCATCAATAAATCCTTTTTTTGCTTCCGTACCCAAAAGGTACGGGAGCCTATTATTAAGACTCCGTTGTTCGTCCGTCTGTCTGGCTGTATCCGATGAATCGAGATTGCTAGTATATGTATTTTCGTTAACGCTATAAAAACTTAGGCCTTTACATCCGTTAATGGATGATTTATACAGTATTCTCCGAGCGAAGTAACCACTCTGGAAATACTTTAGTGCCTGGGCCAGTCGGTTTTTATATGTCGTATGGTTGCCCATGTACATACGGCATTCTCACAACACAGTCAGCCTAGTCCAGAGGAATGACTGGTCAATACGTCTGGGGCTAGCCATGTGCGGGTTTCCTCAAGATGTTTTCCTTCACCGTTAGAGCGTCCGTATAATGCACTTGAGATCTGAAAAAGTCTCATTGGTACACGCCACAACCTGGGATTCGAACCTGCACTCTCTCGAGTGCGAACCAAACGGTCTACCCACTAGGGCACGGAGCTCATTAACGCTATAACTATATACAATAAACCCTCTTACTAATAAAAAAGCCATGTGGTGTCGTGGGATACCAGATAGGAACAAAGTTCCTTATTATAAAATATTAAGTTCAAGTATACACATTTTTATTATGATTTTTTATGGATAAAAAAACAACAACAAAAGTAACAAAAGAAAATTTTATGATTTTTTTAACGTTACAGACGTTTTTTACCTCTCCGCACCCATAAGGAACTTTCGATCCAAAATATTTACACTTTGGTTAAGCTATACAATATTTTTGTCCTTATTATATATATTTACGCTGGAAAAATCGATAGACAGACAAGGACAAAACATATTAGAATAAACATTGTGTTGATATTTTTATTTGTAAGCGGGTATAATTCTTAGGATAATGTATAAAATATTTAAGTGGGCTCCTATACAATAAACGTGATTTTAGCGGTTTTTAACGGAATCATTCGTGTGAGAGTCTGACTCTCACTTAGCCGTGTAACACGTTAAGATCTATTTTATCACATAACATAACCTGCAATCATCAACCAGCACTCAAAGTTACTACACTTTTGGTGTTATATTAGATATGTGGTATCAGAGGTAAGTCGAGAGTTCTAAAGAGCCACAAAAGCTCATTTGAATAGAATTTTGTGTAGAATTTGCATACTTATTTACATTATCTCTGCAACACACAAGTGGGGCCCCTTCGTTATCAAATTTGCACTATAGGGGAGTACGTACACAGAATACAAAGTTTAATAAGATGACAGTTATCATCTAAACAAAAGTAATTGTGAAACGATATGCGCATTTTAATGAGGACGTGGAAATTTATTGTAATTATTATAAAATAACTGAACGTGTGTTAATAAAAGAGGATATCAGACTATTAAAATTGTCTGTTTTTACTATGCCAACAAGAAAACTAAATAAGCGCATCATTATTTATTTCATTTTTTTATAACTTCTCATATTTAATTTTAAATTTTTTAAATAAATTGTTAGGTTACTAGTTAGTTTCAAAATAATTATTACTTGATAGCGCTCCAATCTCTCGCGGTGCTGCCTAGCGATACTAATTACTATAAACACTGTAATTACTATTTTATAAATAATATAATAGAACTTCATTTTACATTCATTAATATATTGTATCACAATAAAAGGCCTATTTGTAGTGGCGGTTTACTGCGCTACGAAATGTCGTAGCGCGTCTACGAGACTATTTACATTACAAAAATATGTCATCTTATAATAATTTGTTGTTACTAACGTACTATTAATTATATTAAATATATGCATAAGCTTATTATATTACCATTACGGTATTGTTTTTGTGTATAAATAAAATATGTTCCAGATGAGTGTTTAAAAATAAACTAGCTGATACCCGCAACTTCGTTTACGTGAAATGGAACCCTATTTTTTAAACGGAATCTTAAAATAAAAGATTCCTTAGATACTCCTTAAACATTAGCCCCCTTACTAATAAACGCTGTATAAGCTTTGAATAGTAATACAGTGTTTTGTTCCCGTCACACAAGTGACATTTTTAATTCGATTGAAGAAGACAAAACACTGATTAACTATTTAAAGTTTATACAGCATTTATTGGTAAAGGGGTAGCTACATGACAGTTAGTGAAAGTCCGGACAACATCGGTTCGGGACAAACAGAACGACAGACAAAGACGTTCAAAAAGACAAAATAAAAATAAAAAGTTTTTTGGTGTATGTATAAATATATTCTATTAAATGCATTTTGTGTAAAGCTGTTAAATTTTAAGTTACAAACCGACACTTTAATTTTATTTGTTTGCATAGATAGTGTAACAGTTATGGTCTGTAATGCATTCATAATAACTGAATCCCACGTATAAATTTATACGAGGGAGAGCAATGCTTCGACACGAATGGCCAGCTCGACCAAATAAATACCACGGCTTCACAGAAAACCGGTGTGAAATAATGATCGCCTTGTGTTTCGCCGATCGAGTGAGGTTACCTGAACCATTTAAGGTGTGTACCCGTTCCTTAAAATCCACACACCCCGTGTGGATTTTAAGGAACGGGAACACACTTGACACTTGCACCATCGGTCTATCCGCCTGCTCGTTTCCTTGTCAATTTAATAAAAAATATAAAAATACCAAATGTTATTATTTATAGTGCGTAATAAAATATTTTTAGAGCGCAATGTCTTCATTATTTATTACACTTTACCAGTTCATTATTGACTCAAACTCACTTTAAAGCTCTCTCATTGTGTTTTCGTTGACGAAAAAAGCGAACGTCATATTATTTGTGAAGGTCGACCAGTCCATTAATTATCGAAATAACAATACCAAAAAATTAACTACACTTTGAAAACAATATCGCAAGTCTGTAGCGCAATAATTGTTTTTCGATAAACTTTAAGACTTATCGACATGAAAATAATTAAAATCAACCCTTCACTCTCTTGAGCAAAGTGTAGTAAATTGGAAAACTAAACTGTGAGGATCTCGCCGGGATTCAATTAGGTGTTAATCATATCTGGGGGACGAGCGGATCGATGGTTACAACCGCCTGTACTTTAAAACGACCTTATTTAGAACTAGCTTTTGCCCGCGACTTCGTGCGCGTGGAGTTCGGTTTCCATACAAAATTTTAACCCCTTTTTCACCCCCTTAGGGGGCGAATTTCCAAAAATCTTTTATAAGCAGATGCCTACGTCATTACAACTATCTGTATGCCAAAGAACCATGCCCCGAAGTGGGCCATATGACGTGCAACGATAATGTCTATACCATTGTTTTACTTTAGAGGAGTACATGACCAGAAAAATATTTTTAGTGCTGTTCAGCGAATGCGCCTTAATTTACGTGATGTTGAAAAAAAATTTTTTTTTTCAGCATCTTCATCTGAACTATAAAATCTTATTCTGAATCTTTTGATGGAGAATTTATTTGTACATTATGATGTTTATACCCTAAAAACCAGATTATAGTAATTACGTGAACACAAGTACCGATAGTTCGCGCACCATTTTTACAACAAAAATAGTAACCTTTTATTTTATTTTACCAGCTAAGTTATTTTGCTAGCACATAAACAAAATATTTCGTTTTATTGATATGTCGAGACTGTATTCTTCCTTTAATAAATAATAGGTCTACTAATGTCAATCCATAAGGAACAAAGTCGATATCAACGATGTTAGTGCATATTTCAATTCTATATTGTGTTTACCGTAATACGATTTAGCTTCTTGTATTTGGTAGCATCCCAACAGGGAAACAGGAACAAAACAGGACAATCCGTCATCATCAGTAATTGAGCGAAACTGTTTTAACTTGGGATTAAGATTAGTTTCTCTTACAATTTGTCCTTAAATGTTCTTTTGATTCATAATAGACAATATCAACTCAGATATAACTTGACCATCGTCAACATCACATAGAATTCATTATGAATTGCTGCAGCATTTCGTAAGTCCCGCATCAAATGTGGCAACATTTTTGTATGTTAAACATGGTCAAAGTATATAAAAAATATAAATACAAGTCTTTAAGTGACCGTTAATCGTTTCCACGACGTATCTGATCTTAGTGACAATACGGGAACAATTTGCAATCAAGTCATTTAGTTGATTTTCGCCACTTTGTACCAGTTGAAGCATTTTTACAATGAATCCTCTATCCCGCAAATACAAAATGGCTCACGAACTCCTCGGTCTACCGCAAAAACATCGCCTCTTTGGAATTTAGATGTAACCTCGGGCTTATTATTTAAAATAATTTTCAATATATCTACATCATTTTTATTAGCTAGAAAAGGGCCAATAATAGCAATGATTTGGTGTAATAACAAACATTTATTTTAACAAGAGGACGTTGTTTGTGAGCACTGTGACTCTAGAGGCATCACAACGCATCGACTATTTTAATCATCTTGCCATGGCAGCATAATTCGCATCCAGGGGCTTAGCCGGTCAAAGTCATATTTCTAACCGTTACAACCGTCACCACGAGGAGGTACCCTGGACGCAAAAAGACTTGAGATGATTTTTAATGATAGGTACTGGAAAGAAATTCTTTTAATAAAACAAATTTTTTGACGTCTCAGAATCATACAATTGGACCTCCTCTTAAACCTCGCGCATTCAACGCAAGGATAAAAATACACTAGAATGGTATTGTACTAATTTAGTACTTTTTATTGGTATACAATTGAATTCTGCACGCCCATGGCCCAAAACCACCTTTAAATGGGGCACTGTTCTTTCAGCGAAATCCGTTTAGTAGTTTCGGCTGTGCGTTGATAGATGAGTCAGTCAGGTTTGCCTTTTATATATTTAGAGTAGATGTTCCCGCGATTTTGCGCACAAAAGTAAATTTGCGGGAATCGTGCGTCCCGTAGTCTACTATTAATATCTGTGTAAAACTTCATCTAAATTGCATCAGTAATTTTTAAATGTAAATATATAATTAAATCTTTATGAATTTAGTATAGATCAACAATTGATCATTGACTGTCCTTTGGGGTACTGGGATAAAAATAAAGAATGGTACTGGATAGCAAATGAATAATATTTTTTAACAACGCGGAGATTTTTATTTAGAAAATGAAATGTAAAAAAAAACGAAGTAAATAAATTTAAAAGAAATACTTTCAGAGCTGTCCTCTTTGTTGACCGACCACAGGTTCGGTAACTAGCCCGGTGAGAAGAACTAGCGCAAGAAACCCGCGCGGAACCTTTTGGTAAAAAAAAAAATGGAAAACTTTGATTAATTATTACATAGATACGTTATATCCTTACAAAACTGACAATATTTCTGTGCCACGACACACATTGACATGGGACGCGTGTCAATGTGTCAACGTCGCATAGTAACACAAAACACGCTATTACTCGCGGAGCACACTAACCAAAATTGGCCCGAGTCGGGCCAATTCGAGTCTTCATTTTTACGCGTTTATAACATATCTACTTTTTAATATTATATATCTATGATGGAAAAGGAATCTTTTTAAATAGGTATTTATTATACAACTTGCATACAATTCTAAAATCAACGGCCCTTCGCGGTATAACGGAATCCCTACTATGCGATCCTAGGCGCCTTGCCTTGATAACGTGAGAATTATCTTATGCAGAATTAATTTCCGACTGTTAGTGTACAATTATTATCAACAGCACTTGAGGCTGAGGGCCAGTTTATATTAATTACCGCCGCTCCAAACACGCGGCGGACGCACTGGTACTAATAACTAATCACACTGCAAATACCTCTTAATGTAAAGCCACGCATTAGTGTACTTCACTAATACGCAAACTGAGATCACACCACAAAATAGCGCGGACATATTATTTTATTATTTATAATGGCATCTTAGTAAAAGAAACAACAGTAAAAGCTGAAAAACATAAAATAATATACATTTTTATTTAACCATATTAACTAAGTACCATAAATTAATGTAAATATACCTAAGTATAATATTATATTTTTGCAATTATTTTGAGTTTTAATTAACCTTACGAATTAAGTTTTTATGGTACTTATGTAATTTTGAGTCGGTGCCAAACGTAATTTACAATTATTATTACATAATACGTATCTACCCCTTCAGCATACTGGTACTTACGTTACATAATTGTTACATTTGCTTGCTTGAGACTGAGATTTATTATTTATTTAGTATTAATTTATTCTTATTATATATATTTTTAAATTTATAATTTATAAATATTTTGAGTTTCAATTAACCTTATCAAAGGTTAATTTAAACTTAAAATAATTATAAAAATATATACTCACGTATATCACGTATAGTTAAAGAATCTAGTTATAATATTATAAAAAAAAGTTTATTATTTTATGATTTACAATTTCCCTCGAGGAGTACCCTCGATTCCTCATGAATCCCATGACCTTTCACCAGGTCTACCATATTTTGGTGACAATAGGACCAACTAAGAAGTAAGATCTTTACAATAAAAATACCAGCTACTCTGTAAAAAGATTAGCGTGGTCGTGCATGCATTTTTGCATATTCAGTAGGTCCGAGAATTGGTCGTAATCTATTTTTCTCCCCCTAAATAATAAGGGTGACCTTATGTAATGGTTTTTACTATTCGATTTTTTATTATTATTATTTTTATATATGACATTTAAGAATACATAATATAATGGCAAAATAACGTTTGTCGTGTCAGCCCACAAACTAAATATTTTTCGGAGCTTATGAGAAATAAATCGATAGAAACAATATCTTAAATAAGGCTCAAAATTTCATTCCTACAAATCCTTGTGCATTATAAAAGTTCACGTTTGAATGAGTTGGCAAAATTTTCTCTATACAACGACAAATAGCTTCCTAGTGAAACGGGGAAATGTCATACTCTATTGTTGAATATTTTATACTACACATAGTATGTATTATATTCAAGCTTCAGAAACTTCATTGCATTTATTGTACACTAGTTTTTGCCTGCAACTCCGTCTGCGTGAACCCCTCATTGCACACCCGTGGGAAAGAAGCAGATTCGACAACTTACTCAAAATATTGTATATGTCACCGTAAAATTGTAAAATAACTAACGAGATTGTAAAAATATGTCGAAAGATTAAAAACTATATATTTATAATCTAACGAAAAATAATGTGTGAAATTATAGGCAGCATATTCGCGTCGGAAGTCTATCAACATTTTACAATTTCACTAGTTTTATTCTAACGGTTTTTACAATTTCACGGTGACATATATATGTCTTATTGGGGCTAGGTGGGTCTGGATGTTAAAGGACTATAGTCTATATCTACAGAAACACACATACAATATTATTGACTTAAGTAAACATACCCTTTAATATCACAGAATTGCCTCCGACATCGTTTAGACGGTGCAAATATTACTTTAATTTCACAGTAATAAAGTTTAAGCGTCTATGCTTGTGGGGAATGCAATAAAACCTTTGGAAATTTGAGACGCGCGACTCTCGCCGTATGTTTCTTTCTTACGTATATATTTGCTCGTTTAAGAAAATAGTCTCGTCTCCCTCTAGTAGATGTCACGGTTGTATATTGCTAGGCGGCTAGAAAACGACAGCGATGAAAAATTCTCGGTATCTCAAAGTTATCTTATGAGGTACGTTTACTTTTAATATCATGTTATCATGTGGGAAATAAACTCATAAAAGTTTCATAAGATATTATTTAATACTAGCCGGCTCTAGGTGCGTTGTTACGATATAAATATTTCATTGTGATAATAGTATATTATATTTATTATGAGTTAATTTCGTTATCCAAAGCGGAAAAATATATATACTTACCTATTCGCTGGGTGCGAAGTACTAGGTGGGGGGTATCATATTATGGGGGCGATCGATTATGATACCCCCCAGGTATCATAATCGATCGCAGCGCTCATGGTGGCAAAAAGTAGAAATAATGTAGGCTCTGTCATCTGTCAATGCCGAAGCAATCTTTAATTTTCTAAAATTCTAAAAGCGTTTTTTAAGGTATCAAAGTTTAAATATTATATATCTATGTATCAAAGTAACAGATGTTTGTCTGATAATGCGGGCTTGAAGTATAGACCTCTGTCCTTGTTTTGTTCTTAATTCCGCTACATCTCGGACATGTCCAGCAGATACCAACAATTTTCCTTTACAAACGGTTTGTGGTTGAAATTTTATATTGAGTGATACTCACAAACCCGGTCTTTAAAATAATACTCATTTTGATCTGAAAACAATATTTAATTTATTACTAAAATTTAATAAAATTTAATTTATTATTATTTAATAAAACCATTAAAGGAGCTTTATCTTCTTGTTTTACAGTAAAACTACAATTAAAAAAGAAGTAAGCAAACCCAGATATAACCAAAATAAAACACACTTTTGAATAGATTTTACATACCGCATTTAATTTGAATGCCCAAAAATGATTACACAACACTGTCTACCCAAATCACAGTAATTTTGAAGTTAACATTAATAACACAATAGTATTTTTAGGGTTCCGTAATATTTAAGGAACCCTTATAGTTTCGCTCTATCCGTCTGTCTGTCTGTCTGTCCGCGCCTCTAGCTCCTGTAATTATGAATATAAATTGATGAAATTTGGTACAGTTATAGATTGTGTATAGATCACGGTTTTGGGATCATAAAAAAATAATAATTTTATATTTTACATGTGAAGTGGGGATGAAAAATACTTTTTCACTCTACCCCATCGTGTAGTGTATCGTAGAATAGGTCTTTTAAAATAAAGGCAAGGTTTCATACGTTACTTTTTTATAAAGTTGACCATTTTCGAGTAATCGGCCTCCAAAATAGTTTGTAAGTTGGTCCCCCCCCAAGAATTTTTAAACTATAGGAGATAGAAGCTTGCAAATTTCCATGCTGATAGATCATGCTAAAAACTCTTTAGGAAAATTATTGTTTTAATATTTTATCACAAAGCCGCCAAAAAATTTAAAAACGCCACAACGGTCAGAACCAACAAAGTTGCGAACGCTAGGTGGCGCTGAAGTCGTGCACGGAGCGAATACTATTACCCCCTTACTCATATAAATTTTTACACAGTGTATAAGCTATACAATGTTCTGCCTTGTTTGTCAAGCGACTTTTACAACGAATCAGATAAGGACAAAATATTGTATAGCTTATCTAATGTGTAAATATAATATTATTAGTAAGGGGGTTAGAATATTATATTTGATACAATATTCTAATTGATTAATTATATTTAGATAGTATATTTGTTTCAACGACAACATAGCGGTAGTGGAGACTTGGAGAGACAATGTCCTCGTCTTTTAATATGTCGGTAGTAGGCACTAGGAGTTAGGACTATGAAAGGGCAGTCACTTTACGGCGCGCCATAGGGGTTGGTCCCCGTAAACAGGTTTATGGCGGGCACGTGCTGATAAGTCACTGTGAACGCCATCACCGTAAAACGTATGTGTAAATAAACTAATTACCTGTGTGGTTCATTTGTAAGTTTATTTTAATTTTCTTCACTTTTAATTCGTATATTACGCCTTTGTCTTATAAGTGTTAAGTGTATTATTAGCATCCCGTTTTACAAAGAACTGAAAACAGATGCCGTTGTAAACATACTTACTATAAGTTTCCTAGATAATTTATATAAAATGTGTATCATAACATTATTAGCAAATTGATTTCAAGCAATAAGATATCATTTTTCTTATGATTTAATTTCTTTGGTATTTGTACTTTATACTTTTTATTATCGGAAATACCGAGCTGTTACGAATGTCAAATACTGATTTATAATGAAAACAAACAAATTTTTCCTTCAAACGATGGTTTGGTTTCAATAATTTATTTATAACGTCAGCTCCCTGGACGGTTTTTATAAGAGTCCTCTAAATTGGTTCCCCTGGGAGGTTTTCCACGTTTCGTTAGTATTGAGGCATACATCGCGGGTTAGGCTGCATTCATACAGAAGGCGCAATCGCAAGCAGGCGTACCTACACTATGACGCCAGTGTATTAACATTTCATTTATAGTGCGATTCAAATAATAATGGGATCGAGTCGGTGCCATATTGTTTTGAATTTAGACTGTTATGATAGGTAAATTTATCTTTAGATAATTGATTACTATTTAACGTTTTTATTTAAATTCGATGCAAGAATATTAATATTTATATGCACATAAGTTTTTCTGAAAATAACACTTTTCAAGGGATATTTGCAGAAAAAGGTCATTGACGTTCCTATTCTATTTTTTATTTCAATCAAACCAGTGTCAGATAAAGTACGGATGGTAGTTCCGAGTTCGGTTGTCAACTACCATATAAATTCAACCAGAAATTTTTGCTTACATATCAACATTCTGACGCCATTTGTCTACCGCCACCCTCACCGTCACGGTCACGTTACCGAGAAAGCCATGACGGCGCCGAAGTAGCGACACATACATTTACTATAGCCGTGTGTCCACCGCACGCCCGTCAACCTAATCTCGTCCAGAAATAATCTCGTTCTCGGTGACGTCCCGGTGACGGAGGCGGTGGAAACACGGCCACTGTTAACATTTAAGGTGTTGACATACTTACTATACTATACTGTGGACGCAGCCTTATTCTTCAGGAGCTGGTGGTGAGAGTAAACAAATTGCGATATTTGCGGGCTTTATTAGCTGTCACATCAATCATTGATCCCCGCCAGCGTCCGATTACTCCGGGCGTCTTCGGAGACTTATATTTTACATGCCTCTTGTGTAACAAAGGTGTTTTTCTTTGTTTACGTAATAGCTTGTTTGTACTGTACATATTGTATTACGTGTTGGCATAATAAACTTTTTGTTTTTTACTTATAATATTATGTCAATCATAACTCACTGATAAGAACTGTTTTATTCCCATATGAAATAACTAATTATTGCCCGCGACTTCATCCGTTTGGAGTTTGGTTTCCATACAAAATTTTAATCCCTTTTTCACCCACTTAGGGGCGAATTTTCAAAAATCTTTTCTTAGCGGATGCCTACGTCGTTACAATTATTTTTATGCCAAATTTCAGCGAAATTCGTTCAGCAGTTTCGACTGTGCGTTGATAGATGAGTCAGTCAGGTTTGCTTTTTATATATTTAGATTTTATACTGCATTTTAATAAGCCGTAACTACCTAAAGTTAATACCTCTATGATATATAAACGTACATAATATAAAAATCCAAATTGGTACTAATACATTGCAAGCAATAACAAAGTCAATATGACTCGCTTATCCGCATAAAAATAATCTCCAGCGGAATATTATTTTTATTAACCGAGAAAAACATCATCCCAGCTTTTCTCGGCGCAAAAAAGTGAGGAGTAGACTTTATTAGCGTTTACCGTGGCGGATAATAAAAAAAAAGTAATAGACGGTGAAACGTCACAGGCCAGTGAGCCGAGAGGCGGGCCCGGCCGCAAATACGATAGCCTCGTTCGGAAATTCAATCAAGCTCGCACGAGATTCGATCAAGATTAGCGTAATTAAAATACCTTTTTCCTAAATCTTACCTGATTTTAAGCGACCTAAAACTGAAAATAGCCTAGAAGTTGAAAACAACTAAAGATACATAAATATGCGTATTAATACACTAGTTTGCCCATGATTTCACATTATTAATGTTACTAGTGGTCGAAATTCGACTAATAATAATTAATTTAATTTTAAAGTTTGAACTTTATAAGGGTTCATTTTTCCAAGGCCTCATAAGTAGCCAGTACATATTGGCTCATGTTGGCCGAATGCGCGCCATCACCATTGTGTACATGGAGTAATTATGCATATTGGTGGGCAATTGCCCATCGTGGTGCGCAATTGGAAAGTTGTCGGTTTTTTGGCACACATCAAAGGAATCGTGGCGTAGCTTAGCCAGTGGTGTTCACACAATGGCCCATTGTTTAGTTCGATTGTTTTTTTTTGAAAAATATATTGGAAATCACTAGATGACATACGTATCCACCATCGCCTTATGTGCCATTTTTTTAATAGTTTTGTGGCGGTACACTCTTCTCAGTATCAGTATATAAATAAATAGCCGCGGATGTAACTACTTACACGTCCATCGTGATTGTTTCGCCGGACAGCAATGAGCCATGCGCCGCCATTGTGTGAACATCAAGTGATCGTGGTCTACATTTGTGCATTGGAAAGCATGGTCAAACATAAGCCATTGTGTACTGGCTACTTTAGATATGTAAGAAAAATGTCAATGTTGTCGATGAAATGTGATAGACAGATTGATGAACGTCAATCGTGTACACAGTTTTTGCTTCACATAATAATAATTATTATGATGACTATCCATATGCTACATGCTTTGCAGAACCTAAAGATGTATAAATAGAAACATTCTTTAATTTCAAGCCTCTTGCAATTTATTTATTTCGAGTTTCATCATGATATTTTTTTTTGTTCAAATTAAATGTTAAGTTTTGTATCTGCAAACTTTTAGGATTTAAATTTTATGTTTTTACACCACAGACTTGTTGTTTTCGCAAAATTTTTAATTAATTTACTTTCGCCTCGTAGATGTTGACCCATTACGACGTCGATATTATCCGTCTCGTAGACCGGCCGAGTTATTGTCCTATAGAAATTCAATATCGGAGTCGATGGGACGCGGTAGAAGGTAATTAAAAATACGTCACTCGCAGCCCAACCTTTCAGTTCGAGCATGTGTCGAAATACGAAATGATTCATTTCCAGTTTATATTTGTACGATACCGTGCCTGCTGTTTGTTGTTGTTCTGATGAAAATATCCAACGAATGGGACGGAGTAGATTAACTGGCGCTTGCGGTCAAAGCTGAAGTTGGAATTAGCGAAATACGCCACGTCATATCGCAATTTCTAGTTTGCCGTGCGACGACATAAAAAGACCTCTGTGTTTGACAAGTTTTATTACAATTTTTGGCAGTTTCAATTTCGAATTTGTTGGTTGTCGAATCTTGGTCTGTGAACAAAGGATTCTTTGATATCGAACATTCTTTTCTAAAATGAACGTTGCGACAATGTTTGGTTTCATTAGCTAGTTCGGCATTGTTTTTGTTTCGCAAGCTACATTCAATCATGGTCCCATCTACAGGTACATCTGTGTCTAAACACTATGTATAATAGTGTTTTTTCAGTTACTCTCCAAACTTTCAGGGACTAATATACTATTAAATATGTATAAGCAATTTTTATTATAGGATCAACTTTCCTACTTGAAAAAAAAATCGTTTTCCTACAAAATGCTATTTATGTCGTAGCTCTTTTGTAGGAAGCAGCTGATTTTTTTTTCATGTAGGAAAGTTGATCCCATGAAAACACCCAGAACGGCAAAGCTGATTGACTAATGTATTAACGCACAGGCCAAACCCTTAAGGCTAGAAATTTTAAAATTTGCATACGTATTTCTCATATGACGTAGGCATCCACTAAGGAATAATTTTTCAAAATTTAACCCCCAAGGGGGTAAAATAGAGGATGAAAGTTTATAATGTAATTTCACGCGGGCGAAGCCGCGGGCAATAAATGCTAGTAAATAAATAAATATGAAGTACCTGTAATTATTCATCCCCTGATACGCTAACAAGGTATATTTGTATAAAGTTATTTCATAACAACGTGACCATTATCGTAATTTGATATATAATTATTGATCGGACCGAATGACAAAGGGCTGTTACTGTCGGCGGGTAGTTATATGACATTAGGGACACATCTTTTTATTCACAAAGTGAGAATATATATGTTTTCATTTGGTTTTAAAATTAGCTTCAAAGATATCCGGATTTTTAAGATTCCTGCAGGTTATTTATTATTGAATCTTGTTCGTAGAACGAGATTGATAGATATTGTGTCAATATAATATTGATGTCCGTGAGATCGAAGTATGCAACAGTATCATTGCTTTTCCATGTCTAAGGACACCAACATACGTAATAAGTTAAAGAAGTACTTTACATTATGTACTTGTATGGTTCTATGAGGGTGACCTGCTCGCAAGGCGAACAAAAACTTCATTAATCAATAAATATAAAGAAAATCTACACCAGCTATATTGATTAATGATTATATTATCGTGGTCTTTCCCTACCTTATCGGAAAATCTTGTTATTCAAGCGTATTCTCTAATCTAAAGACTCTATACTTATATTTTGAATATTATTTAATACTTCTCAATTTAATGCAATAATTATCCGATCCCAACATTATGACGGGATCGGATAGAGAAAATCAACTTACACTTACAATATTCAATACTAAAAAATACTCTACCTACTTTATATTATAAGCTACATATGTGTAGGCAGTGCAAAAATAACATTTAAGTAACAGCAATAAAGTTGAAGCTGAAACTACTTCAACACATCGCGAGGGCGCATCTGGTCAACCTCGGCCGGCGCTGAAAGCTGATTTATTCTCCGTATCCATCACTCTGAGTTTAACTGATACTTCTTATCTCCCGAATGGAGCGGGGGAGAGTCAATTAAATATGGCGCTATATCTATGCTTTATGACACTAAAATACTGGTGTACATTATTTTTATCGGCCTGTTAATATAATGAAAAAAAAAGTTACGGGTTGCACTCTGGGAGTGCTGACAGAAGTGAAAACTTATTTTGGCGCGTTAGACATTTTTAGATGGGTACTTGGGTTACACATTAATTATTAGAAACTTTCAAATACATTGAATATTCTTTTATGAATAATCGTTAACAATTTCGACAAATCTTGTACCATCATTAAAATTATAACAATCTAAAATAAAAACTATAGGTTCATGGTAACTAAAAAAGGAAATAAACAATTTTGAATCGAAGTTATTTAAATTTTACCATACCTCAAACTGCGTCTCGTAATGGTGTCGCGAGTCCAGACATTTTATCTCGTCTAAAAATGTGCATAGGTACCGCGTTAAAAGAAATTGCGCTAAAAAAAAAACAACTACGACATGAATTCCTGTTTGATTAAGAATATATTAGAATTTATCAGCATATGCAAGGTAGTACGTATATATGTAGGAATTTATTAATTTAATGATAATAAACATGGAGACTAGGGTTGTATAATATGGAGAGAAAATGTTATTTTCTAAATAAACAACACCTGTCCGATTCCAAGTCCCCGCGGTCGGCCCCGATCTAATTTGGCATTAGTGGGGTCGATTGGTTTAGCATTTAAATTATATTCGGAATAGTGATTCAAACAACTGCGCCCTGAATTAATAATGTGCAAAATGTTTAGTTGCGCACAATTTTGCTAGATTTTCAGATTGCAATTTGCATGTTAAACGTCAATCGGTCGATGCGTCGGCCCTATCGCTGAATATTAATGCGGAGGAGATTTTGTTTTACTTTGCGGGAACTCGATTATGATGCAAAGTAGCTGGCGGTGCGCTGATGCGGCGTTGACGTGCGTGGAGGAGGCACGGCGCAAATGTTCCCCATCCGATACACACGAGTCTTTTGAGAATCTCTAATTATGTTTGTAGATCACCATCAAAGATACGGGGATATAGATGAAACCGGTATATTAAAATCTTTTGTGATGCAACTGGGTCACGTAGGTTTGGCGATAAATATTGTTGAATATGGATGTTGCATGTGAATGAACTTTTATATAAAAGTTGAACGTTAATAATAATTAAAGCATCATTATATAAAGTAAATGAGCCAATAAAAGCAGAGATACATCTACATCCATACAAACGAACAAAAGACATGTATACTCTAGCTTTCGTTTTGTGAATCGTACGTCAAACTCCAGTTTAATCTAGTGGAGAAATAGTAATAATAAAAGTAATGATGGATTTTTCATTTTAATTTTCATATTGAGATAAATGACTGGAATCGAAATAGTTTTCCGAATGGTTCCTCAAATACCAATAAAATTTAGGAGTATAATGCGGGTGCAATGTTTATATACCACAGAAGCTATTTCACAAATTTAACGCCTCTCAAGTGTGAACTTGCAAAAGATTCCCCCTACAGTTCGTGTGAGACTTGAGGGGTCAACTAATACTTAATCTTGCGTAAATGATTTATAAGTGTTTTGAAATATTGCATCTACCTAGAACGTTGAGATAGAATAATGGAAAGGGGAACTTTGCAATTTGATACGTAATTTTCAACACGTAGGTACCTACCAAAACACACAGCATAATAATTATCTTCTGAATATGTTAAGATAAAAAATTGTAGTTTAAATTATAATTAAGTGATAAGGTGTAACTTTAATAAAAACTGTGCAATAGAAGCGATTCATATTGCATGTATCTGATAATGTCTTCGTTAAAGTCCTAAAAAATATTATTCATCAATCTTAACTTTATTTTAAGTTTGTAGACTTAAAACACAATAGCACTGAACACGTTATTATTTTTTCCGCATTCACTATAAAACTCATAAAAATCCCCCTTCCGATGTCCACTCTCTTAAAAATAAAAATTATGGTGAAAAAGCCTTCTATAATTCTATTACATAATTTGACAGGTGAAACATAACAAAATAAAATTTCTTCCACTTTTTAATATAATTTCATGAAAGTTTTATCTCGTGAGGTAGACGGGGATTTAGGGCGACAGTGGCCCTTGTTTCAAAATTTACCTACTTGCTTTAATTAGGCCTGTGCAGGCTTACCGAGCCTCATTTTTCTTGTTTAGCGTTAATTGATAAAGGGCGGATCTCGCCCCTAAATATATTATACTTACTGCATAATCAATGTGGAGAGATGACCAACACGCTTTAGTTACGTAACGAGAAAAACTTTGTACCAAATAGTTTAACAAAAGCCTAAAATTTATGTTGCTTATTTACATAAATGTACCTACTGGTAACGCAAATTTTATTAAACGCCTCTATTTTATCATTAGTTAATGACCGAAAACAAAACGAATCGTAATTTTGTGGTACTACAATTTATCAGAAATTTTATGACTTCACTGGCAGGTAACTACATAAAAACGTAATAAAGTGTATGTATTGACAAAAATAATTTGTACCTAACATATTGTGACGAACAAGCCACGTTTTACAAGGATATCTAACAATGTAATACCAGTCGGATCATAAAAAATAAATGCTACTTTTATTAGACGTGCGTATCTATATGAAAGCATAAAACGGGAATCGTAAAAGAATGTTATGACAGGAACGAAATATGTCTATACTCGCATATTAAATGGTTTCTTCTCGATCCAAATCTTATCTGTTTGCAGCTACAAGTATACTGTGTATTTGCTTATTTTGTACCTAAGGTCTTACTTCGATTTAAGTGGTATTGATGTAAAATAATACTACGACAAACGACTAATATTTAAATACTAGCTTTTGCGCGCGGTTCCGCTCACGTAAATACATTATTACGCGGGAACCCTACTTTTTCGGGATAAAAAATATCCTATGTCCTTTTCCGGGACCCAAAGTATGTCTATACCAAATTTCATAAAAATCGTTTTAGCGGTTAAAACGTGAAGAGGTAACAGACAGACAGACAGACAGAAAGACAGACAGACACACTTTCGCATTTATAATATTATTATTAATTATTATTAAGTATTAAGTATAGAAGTATAGATGTATCTGAAGGCCAGTTCTCTTCAGTAACAAAAATGTTCTGATTAATTAGACTAACCACAGTCCACAACACATCTTTGTGATTGTCATTAGTGATATTATTATTAGTCCAACTATTGCGATATTAGTAAAATCACAGAGTACTATATAGTTACTACGTAAGTTAAAGTGGAATAAAAACAAAGTTTAAATTGACTAACATATATTTCCTATCGTAGATCGGACAATAACATATCAGTCCATTTAACAAATTGGATTAAAGTTCATCCATATACGATATCCGGTATTTTTTGAATCGTTGACTTTAAAAAGAATTTAATGTACTCAGTAAAATGGTAACATCGGTGAGCTTTTAAGTGGATTTAATGAAAATATTAACAAATTGGCCCGTGGGCGGATTAAACAGTGAATTCTCATATCCTGTATATTACGTTTCCCCTTTGGCAGAGGGTGACTAGCCCTGGGACTGTAGGGGACGCAACCTCGGCGATTGCGTTAAATCAGCACTAGTATTGGATTAAATCCGTATCATGTCTATAAAACAGATATATTATTGCAAAATGAAAGCCGTTCAAAAATGTAGTGAATGTTTAGTTATATTTCGCCTTTCTGTTGGATTTCGGTCGTTTCATTCGCTTAAACTAGTTTGACGTTTAAAGCGTTTTATAGAATTATCATTTATTAACAATTCTTTACAATTAATGCCCCATGAAATTTATAGTCTTCTCTATATATCTTTAAATAAAATAGGGTAATTTACTAGAGTCAAATATAATATTTTGGCAAATCATTGACTGTGTTCCGCGGAAAATAGAACTAACAAAAAACGTAAGTCTAATGGCGGCCGCTGGCATTAAATAAGCAAAATGGCGGATTATGTTAGCAGTACTTCAGTACTGCTAACATAATCCTATTACCATAACATAGTAACTTCAGTTAGCAAACGTGTCCTGGCCGATCATCTGTTCTTTTTGCAAGCGCTAACAAGCGTTATTTTCCGTCGAACACGGCCATTATATTGATACGTGAAAAAAATTCAACTACGGTTTTACGAGAATTATGCATATGGATCAGCGTGAAATTTGGCACATTTAAAAGTTTACCTAAGTGAAGGAAGGCCTGCCGAAAGCTAATATTTTTAAAAATAATGCGAAATACATTACATTTATAAAAACTACAACAACTCACACAACCTCACTGATACTAGATAGAAATAGCATTGTTTAGTTACAGTAGGTTTGACACAATTGTCAATAAGAGTCAATCTTTCTTTCACTTTCCATAAACAATATTTACATATTTTTATTGCGTATCTGAGAGGCAAAATAAACCTAAAAAAGTTTAAAGTTTAAAATTAAAACTTGAATTATGCTCGATTTTCGACCACAGGGCGACATCTAGTTTAAATAAATAGGTAAAGTAAATAACATATTATATAAGTGAAGACGATGTACCCTCTTACCATTCATTTTTTTTACTAATGAAGCAATTTGAAACAATATTATTTGTTCTGCCGAGAGTAGTTAGGTATCTATCTACGATGTATGACGTATCATGATAGATTATTATTTTTTATGCCCTTTTTAGTTTCGTTTACAAAAAAAAGTAATTTAAAAATATTGACCACTTTAATATTTACAAAAATATACTTAACGGAAAATTACTTTAAGATAAAAATACTTTAATTGATACTTAAATAGAGAACTGAAATTTTATTTTATTATGCTGAATAAAAGCTACTTTTAAAATATACATAAGCGTATTTCAGTAACAAATTCGCTTGTGCCGATCTGTAGGTACGGTCGGATGATTTGATTTGGTTGTCGAAGGCCGGCTGTCGAGTTTCTTTTTGAGGGAGGCGGCCATGCCTGCAGAACCAGCCAAGACCAATATTCCCGAGGAAATTAGTTTAGGTGAATGTAGAGCAGGAAAATATTTAAGGTGTAGCGTGTAGGGAATATTGGATGTCTCGGTTGTGTACAATAAATATACACTGATTCAAAATGTTTTTGAGAATTTTAATTTCCTCTGGAGTTTGGTTATCAGTAAAAATATTTTTTTATATTGCTTTAAGTGTAAGCTCAAAGTAAAAGAAGGTACATAGATCGTATTATTTGATCATATTTTAATGGAAAAATTAAATTACAAAATATGTATGAAAACGTAATCCATTCAGTATAGTTACATTTATTATGCTATATCTATATCCTATCAGCAAATTGTGTTAATATGAATAATAACTCCCACACCGATCTCGGTGACGGTGGCCGATATCATAGAAACCAGGCCAGTTACGCAGGAGTAATTTTATAGTGCCCAAGTCTGTGCGCAGTACACAAGAGCACTCTCTCTTCCTTTTACTCTCGTAACCCAGTGGGATGGATGACCGACACGACTGGCGAGAGATCAGGCGCAGGACGGACTTTTTACATGCCCATCCGACGCATGGACCATCTTTCTTGTCAGACAATCAGGTGTTCAGCATGCATTGTCCTAACCAAACTTGGAAACAACATTTTTTGTTGTTCCCTTGTGGGAATCGAACCCACGACCTCCGAGTCGAGAGCCAATGCTCGAACCACTAGACCACGGAGGCTGTTAGTATGTATTGAAATAGCAACTTCTTGGTAAAACAGTAGGTATCTCAACATGTTCTTCGGGCAATTAAAATATTAATAACAATATAATTACTTAGGGAACTCAACAAAATCAATTACCGCTACAGGCCCGCGGAAAACGTACCAAGTATTAATGAAATATTCAAATTACATAATTACATTTAACGCTAAATCATATTTTATAATTAATGTATGCATTAACAATCATGTCATTAATTTTTGTAATATAAGCTAATGCAGCTAGTCGGTAGCAGCTCATAGCGGATAACACGCGGATAATATCGTTACTGGTAATTTATTTTCATATTAATCTCGTTAAATAGAGTATAATTTAATAATCTCACCTAACCTAAAAAGCATGTAAGGACATAATATTTAAGGACTGTGTACTTATCGGACTGTAGTCCGATTTCGTTCAAAATAATTTTCCTAAAGAGTATTTAGCATGATCTATCAGCTTGGAAACTTCCAAGTTTCTGCCTCCAATAGTTTAGAAATGCTATGGGAGGGAAGGGGGCAGGGGGTGCGACTCGCAAACCACTTTGGAGGCAAGTTACTTGAAAATGGCCAACTTTGTAAAAAAGTACTTTTACCAAACCTTTCCTTTATTTTAAAATACCTAATTATCGATACCCCACACGATGGGGTAGAATGAAAAATAATTTTCAACCCCATTTCACATGAATGGAGAGCCACCCAAAAATATAAAATTATGATTATTTTTTATAAATTATAATTTTTTTTTAAATAAGTAACATTCTGTATTTTTTTTTTATAAAATAAAGTTAAAGTATTAAAAAATACAGATTATTTATAATTACAGAAGCTAGAAACGCGGACAGACACTGTCTGTACAGACGGACGGACGGACAGAGTGGAACTGTAAGGATTCCTTGTGCATTACGGAACCCTAAAAATATGCTTAGACACAAGATAAATATTGCTTTAACATAAGTTCATAATTTTGTTTTTAAAATTTTGACGATTTCGGAATACCTACATTCTATCGTTGCTATGCTATAGTGCTAAAATATTGTAATTTTTTGTGATTTACGTTATTTCTCGATATCCTGCAGGTATCCGCTATTGCGAATTCAATTGTTAGTGTGAAAAATGTCATCCCGATATATTTATTAGGGGCACTTAATTATGCCGTGCCGTGGGCGCAGTGCCAACTCAAGGACGCGTTCAGATGCACCCGTTGTGCATCCAATTATGTCCGACCCTAAAATATTATGCGATGCGCTGCAAATACGAATAGCATAAGTACCTAAGTCAATACTACTGTAGGTGATGTAAATTAATAATAATAATAGTAACTCCCCACCGATCTCGGTGACGGTGGCCAGTTTCATTGAAACCAGGCCAGTTACGCAGGAGTAACTTTATAGTGCCCAAGTGTGCGCGGTACACAAGAGCACTGTCTCTTCCTTTACTCTCGTAATCCAGTGGGTCGGATAACTGACACGACTGCCGAGAGATGAGGCGCAGCTCCGACTTTTTACACGCCCATCCGACGCATGGATCATCTTTCTTGTCAGACAATCAGGTGATCAGCCTGCATTGTCCTAACCAAATTTGGAAACAACATTTTTTGTTATTCCAATGCGTGAGTCGAACCCACCAGTCGAAAGCCAATGCTCTAACCACTAGTCCACGGATGCTGTTTTAAAAATTAGGACAAGTGTGGTATTGAAAAGTACATTAGCAGTTCATACTGAAACGAGACGATACGCGACGCGGAACTGCATTATAAGATAGTTATTCGAAATCGAACTTTATTCACTACACAAGAAGATACACGTTTTTTTTTTAAATCTTTATTTATTAACGAGGTTTTTGTTCGCTTTGCGAGCATGTCACCCTCATAGGAACATACATACATATAATCACGACTTTTTCCCGTAGGGGTAGGCAGAGACCGCCTCTTTCCCGTAGGGGTAGGCAGAGACCACTTCTTTCCACTTGCTACGATTCTTACATACTTGTTTCGCTTCGTCCACTTTCATTCTTACCATCCATTTCTCTTACATTCAACGTAACGAAGCGGCTCTCCATGGGCCACTTTTCGCCTCCGCGAGAACGAGACGTGATGGGTGGCGAACCACATCGCCGCCATTTTGGATAATTAAATTATTTTTATGATTATCCATTGCGTTCCCACGGATTGGCGGAGAGGTTAGGAATAGGGAAAGGGAAGGATAGGTGGTGTGGAAAGGAAGATTGGTAAATTAAATGGAAAATAGGGAATGTAGGATATTACCGCCCAGGAGGGCAAGAGATAGGACAGTAATAGCTAGGAAAGCCGGGGTCGCATACCCGTATACTATACCACAACTACCGGACAGGTAAGTTCGGATGAGTATCCCATGACATTCATGGGATACATGGAACATGTAGGAACATTAGGAACTTAATACCTAACTTAACTAACTTAATATATAATATGTTGGCCTCCTTAGACGTGGGAAAAGCTAGGTTACATACTCCGACCTCACGGACATTAATATTATGTTGGCACAAAATTCTATGTCTTTCAACCTCGTTTCGGACACATTCCGTTAAAATATGATAAACGTCTTCTACCACATTACATTACAGTAATTTTTCCCATCAATGCGGCGAAGCTATTCAAAGGAAGATGTCCAGAACGAAAGATACACGTTTAATCACACGAGTTTGAATGTTAAACTACTTCGCTCTGCATAGCGCGGCGACGCTCTTGCCATAAAACGTGATACATTCTTGTGTACTGAATGAAGCTCAATTTTGAATCAATATATATATTTTTTAATTTAATATTCATATCGTCTCGTTTTGGTGTGAGCTTCAGTATAATTATTAATTTTATAAAACTTTATGAAATTAACTAGCTGATGCCCGCAGTTAGTTCTATGCAAACGAGGTTTGCATAAAACTAACTGAAACGGAAATCTATTTTTTTAAACGGAACCCTAAAATACAAGTAGCCTATGTTAGACCTTATAACATCAGCTATCTGCCAGTGAAAGTCCCGCGAAAATCGGTCCAACCGTTCCAGAGATTAGCCGGAACAAACAGACAGACAGACCGACAGACAGACGGACGGACAGACAAAAATTTTAAAAATTGGTATTTCATTCTAATTACCGAATATACTTTCATATGCATTAAGTGACAAGCTGTTAATTTATAATTACAAACAGACACTTCAATTTTATTTATCTGTATGTATGTATGTATAGAGTATAGATAATTATACTGAAGTTATAACTACATATTAACATCCATAGATATACAAAAAAGAACCCACGCCAGTTTTAGGTTGTTAACTTATTAACTTTAAAACTGGACTCGTTTCAACAAACGATAGGTACTGCTGCATGAAATAAAATTAATGAGATGTTAAAAATGGGTGTGCACTTAGCTTAGCTTAATTATTCGGATAGTATTAAAGTTTTGGTTACATTTAGCTGGTGTTTTACTAAAATTGTCTAACTTGTGAACTGAAATTGGGTGCTGTGGATGTCATAATATGACCTATCAGCTTCAAACTTAGACAAGGAAACTTACCGGTACCTTACGAACTAGCCAAATTAGGTTCTATATTAATAGTTTGCTAGGGACCCCTCCACGTAGTATAATGGGGTTATACAAGCTTACTTACTATTTAGAGATATAAAGGAGACAGAGGCTGGTTACTGGTACTGTAGTGTACGTCGCCAGACTTCTCAAATCACATACTGTGACATTTTTGTATGTTGTTTATTAAACAGGTTTAGAAAGAAATACTCAAGGAATCTCTCAAAATAACAACATCTAGTTATTTTGGGGGGATTCCTTGAGTAGTTTAGAAGCACTGCGATGTCTTGAAGGTCGCTAATAATTTCAATTCGTATATTAGTAGGTACCTAGACTTACGCATGTCCAAAATTACAAGATCAAAGAGAAATGAGGTAGAATAATGTACCTATCTATGTATGATTGTAAAATGGCAAAATAAAATCATAATAAACCGTACCTACGTATATGGAAACCGTATAGATTTGGAAATAATAATTTCGAAAATTGATCCTCAAACGGCGAAGTAATCGCGTAACATACAAACAAAAAAGCATACAAACGAATTGATTACCTCAAATACAAAGCTTTTTACATCATTTATAATGTATTCAAACTGTAGATAAATAAATTCATAAGTATAATTTTTAGAAGTACCTATTTATTTCGTTAGAATATGTAGCAAGATTAGACGAACAAAATAATTAGTCTACAGATTTGTATAGTAGGTATCTGAAGTTATAGTAACAGTTGATAGGCATGGCATACCTGCATGCAAATATGGAAATTGCGTGCGTCAGGCCAATGTTGCAAATCCTGAGGCATTGATTATATTGTGTGTTCGCTCGAGCTCGGCAGTCGGCGGCACAATGGCGAGACCCCAGCCATCACGAGAATAAAACCCTGGTCACAGGCATTGTGAATAGGCGCATCTGCTGTGGCTTCATTATTGTTGCATTTTCAAGTGCACTTTTTATGTTTTAGTATTAATATTGTGCTTTGAACGTTTCTGATCCTCAGTGATATTGTCGAGTTTTTTATTGGCAGCATTGTAGCTAATTAACATGGATGGATAATTTTTATTTATCATTAAAATTATAACTATTACTCGATAATGATTATATGTTTACACATACATATTTGTAATTCATAGAAAAATTTATCGACTATTTATGTTCGACGATTTCCTGTAGGTACCAATTGCGTCTTATATCATTAAAATTAATATAGATAACATGATTGCTGTACTGATACACACATGTTTTGTAAACAAGAAGTAGAAACTTAGGTACGAAAAACAATAAAATTGATAGAATGATAAAAATAAAAATAGCGATAGCTATTTCTGGAGATATATTATAGGCAGCGGAATAAAAGAAGTCAATACGTTTAGATAGAAAGTAAACGATATTGTCTTCTTGTAATATTTTGTAGACTGTACTTGCTATATTGTAGAGTGCAACTGATTTTGAATACGTTATATTCAAAATTTAAAGTCTTAAGAAATACCTAATACTCGTAGTAATTTGAAATTGTAACGAAAATGGTTGACTTTACCCCACAGTCCACACAAAGAATAAAAAAAAAAAGTTCGTCCTCTCTTCACAATATGTATGTAGAGCTACTATACTCAATCGATAACTATACCAAATTTCATTAATTTATATTCATAATTACAGAACTTTAGGAGGGCGGACAGACAGACAGATATAGACGGGCATAGTGAAGCTATAAGAGTTCCTTGATTACTACGAAACCCTAAGCATGTGCAGTACTAGTTACCACTACCACATACTTAAAAGTGGTGGCAAAAACGTCAAGTTATTAGTATTACAGTAGGTGCATGATGTAAAATTTACCGCCCCGCGTGGTGCTGTGTGTTTTCGACTCATAGGCAATAATATTAGTAAATTGCGTTACAATATATTACTATGTGTAGGAACTATTTGTATGTTCGTAGGAGCAGCTAATGGACCACTAGTTTCCTGTAGGGAGTCCAAAAGGCATTTAATCTTGCGCTGAATTATGTGTTGATGCCGGAAAGCCGGAAACTCACCGTTCTCGCTCCAGTAATTTCACTTTTTATTTTCTCCTATGATAGTAGGTATTTTAAATAATACGTATTTGTTTTACGTTTAATATGAATCACATTTTGAAATATATTTGTTTCTTACTTTAAGAACTAAAACTTTTTATTAAATTTGTAGGATTTATTTTTAGAAGCTTTAATTTTTATCGATTACTAGCTTTTGCCCGCGACTTCGCCTGCGTATGTTCTTGGAGAAAAAACTACGTTGGCGAATAACTCTACTCACTTCAATATACTTCTGTATACAATATTGAAGATATTTTTAGGGTTTAGTACCCAATGCAAATGGTTAAAAACGGGACCCGGGATGGGACCTTGACGCGACATGCGTGACCGCTTGATTTAATATAATATTTTTCGAGCTTGAATATAAATTTTACGATATCTTATAAATATTAAATATAAGATATTAATTTAAACTGTATGATTTAAAGGTCGTCGTTATTAGCGATGGCAACTTTGCGAAAGGCTCTGGATCGATAAAACTTCTATACCTGGCGAATTTCAAGGTTGCCCTTTTGGTGACATCAAATAATTATGATTTATGAACCCGTTGGTAAACATTTCATTACTGTTGATTCCTTTTTTTTGTGGATTTTGGATAGATTTTGTCCTTTCATTCATCATCATTATTATTAATTTTAACTGAGCTTAGAATTTCTACTTGTCTTTCAAATGTACGAAATACATCTGTCTGTATGTCTGTCCGCTCTTTTTGCATCTATAATAATTATGAATATTATGAATATATGAAATTTGGTGTACCTAGTTATATAATGTATAATATAGATCTCGGTTTTGATACATATCATAAAACGGTCTCGACATAAAAAAAATACGGCTAGTGTAGAACATGACGTGAAGTGGAGATGATTTTTTTCCATTCTACCTCATCCTGTAGGTATCATTGAATTGGTCTATTAAAATAAAGACATAACTTTTTTACAAAGTCAAATATTTAACAAATATTTTTTTACAAAGTAATTGGCCTCCAAAGTAGTTTTTACGTAAGAAATGGCATTTCTAAACTATAGGAGATAGAAACTTATAAGTTCACATGTTAAAAACTCTTTAGGAAAATTATTAAAATTATTACAATAACTTTTGAAGAACGGATATATGAATATAATATATCCGTAACTATCAACGCACTATATAGGTTTTCATTGAATTACTTCAAAAGTTAATATATTATATTATATTGTGCTGACAAGCTCTTGGTTAGGTTATTTCAAAATAACGTCACATTTTATAAAGCAATAAGCGTAGTGAAAAATGTATCTGGTCTCTCGAAAGCGTATTATTTACACTGAGCTACTTGATCCGAAATTCTAGGAGCCATAAACAACGGCCATGTAAGCTCTAGTTAGCCTAACAAGTTTATCCCGACGAGTCGAAAACATGCAAAGAGGACACTGTAAAGACTTAATTCTGTATCGTAAACTGAGCACAAATTTCGCAAACTTCCCCATCTCCTCGCATCTCATTACTACGCGGAATGTTTTTTAAATCTCTTCTGCGTCCAACCAAAATACTTGAAAGTGTTAATTTTTAAGCTTTTATACCAGACTATCTTTTGCCCGCGGCTTCGCCCGCGTAAAATTGGGTTTCTATTTATTATTCGGAAAAATACCATAGCCACACGGAAAGCCGGCCTTAAAACTCCACGCGGACGAATTCGCGAGCAGAACTACAAAACTACTTTATACACCACATTTTTTGCTAATCTATTAGTGTGTGCCAAAATTATCAGACTACTGGGTGAGTTTACGCGGGTGTAAGCCACATAGAATTGCCCGTGTGAAAAACAGTTTTCTCTCAAGTCTATACCCGCAAATTTTAATGTCTTCCCTTGTGATTTGTTTATGGTCATTGCAAAGCAGACTTTGAGGGGAAAGTATTCGTTTGAATTCAAAAGGAAGATCATTCGGGAACAAGGGAATTCTTGGTACAAATACAGTTTCCTTTTGGTTCCTCAGTATGCTATTATAATTGTGGCTTCCACTACATTGCGATGTAACGCTTTTACTTTTAGTCTGGTTCCGTTGCACAGTTGAGGAGGAGGTTTTAAATTTCGCTACAACATAACAGGAGTGCCCACGTGCAGAATACGCTTATGATACAGAAGACCCGATGGTTTCAGTGAATAAGGAATTCGACAGGGTAGTTAGACCTGGGAGATTTTATTAACTTCACCTGTATGTAAGCTTGTTTGCTTGCTTGTATGTAACTCTCTCTTGCGCGCCTGCTGCCTTCCTCGGCTCTGGTAGCTTTAAAACACGCTTATAAGGAATATCGAACTAAAAAGTTGAAAATAAATATAGTTTAAAAAAAACTAAAAAAAAAACACGCTTTTAAAGAATATCGAACTAAAAAGATGAAAATAATTTTAAAAAGAAACTTAAAACAGTAGTATTTATAAAATACTAGTATAATTGAGGGAAAAGCGTGGGGCGCTTTGTGCCATAATTTTCGTATATCGAACTATATTTATTTTATAGCTTTTGTAAGTTTTTTTAGTATTAATTTTCTTTTTACTACTTGTATAATATATTTATTTTATGTTATTAGATATAGTTATGTTTCAAATATTTTCTAGTATGTATAAGATAATAAATTAGTTAATTTTCGTTGTTTTTCGTTGTTTTAAAATTTAATTTTTTTTTTGTTCAGGTGTAATTTTGTGCAATTTTTTCGCTTAAATCGTTGTTGTTTTTGTAATGAGCGACCCGATAAACCATGAAAACGATACCCATGTTGATTTTCACAATTTGTCACCCCTTTTCCACCTTTTAGGGGTTGAATTCTGAAGGAGCCTGAAACACTTGTTTACTCATTTATTGATAGGAGATCTCCTGTGAAGTTTCGAATACAACAGTTTAACTAATCTTGTTTCCCCATACAAACTTTCAACCGTTTTTTCACACCCTTAGGGGTTTAATTTTCAAAAACCCTACGATACATAATTGTTCATTTCTAATCATTAACTTAAAAACAAAGTTACAGCTCTAGCTCTAAAAATGACGGACTTCAATAGAAAATTTTAACCCCTTTTTCACCTCCTTAGGGGGAGAATTTTCAAAAATCCTTTCTTAGCGGATGCCTACGTCATAACAACTATCTGTGTGCCAAATGTCATCGAAATCCGTTCAGTAGTTTCGGCTGTGCGTTGATAGACAAGTCAGTCAGGTTTGCCCAGGGCCGGATCTACCTAAGGGCTACTTGGGCTGCAGCCCAGGGCCCCGAGGTTACAAGGGGCCCCCAGACCCCGCTAAAAACAATAGGCGATAATTTGAATTTTAAAAATGGTTGTCTGTAAAGTCAGTTTACGGGCGATATTTTTACGTGATATTGTCATAAGAAAACATTGTAAAAAAATTGCATACTTCTATGAATTGAGTTAAGGCGGAAAATACGTGTGAAAGGATGTTTTCATGCTGATTTTCATTAATTTTTTTAAGATATTAAAAATGAATATTATTTATTGAAACTATTCGCTATGCTATGAAGGTGCGATATATATATATAATATATATCGCACCTTCAGAATTGAAGTGGCTTAATCCAAAATTTTTGATTTTTGGTAAACTCCTAAAATGTAATTGGAGAATAGGCCATTTTTTGGATTTTTGACTATAATAGTAAGTCTAGCCTTATGTAGTTACAGTTTTTGTTATTTGCCGTAGGTGAATAGTTGTTTAAGTGATTTCTTATTAAAAATATGAGTTTAATTAATTAGAACCTTTGTTAATTAATCATAAAATCCAATTTTTTTTAAATTTAATTGGTTTATTTAGCTTTGTGTCTATTTTTTACTGAAGCATTCAAAAATAAAACGTAACTATTTTAAAAATAGGCTATTTATTTCTTATTATATTACGAAAAAAAAAAAAAAAACCATCCCGATCTCGGACAGCCCTCATCCATCTGCTGCCAGCCAACTTTAAATCGTCGGTCCATTGTGCCGCAGGTCGTCCTACACTACGTTTGCCTAAGCGTGGTCTCCATTCTAACGCTTGTCTGCGCCATCAACCGTCTGTCCGTCCGCAAACATGGCCGACTCACTACCAGTTCAGAGTGCTTATTCTATGAGGAATGTCAGTGACTTTAATTCGTAGTAGTTGTCCCGGAGCTTCCCGAATGCAACCCACCTCAAGCTTATTCTTCTATTTGCCTCGTTCTCAAAGTTATGCCGCCCTAGTTGAATGAGAGTTTACGCAAGATATACGTATTCTTACTTCTTAACTTCAAGACTAGTACCATTTACGACGACAGGTCCTGGAGAATATGCTCAATATGCATAATTTTGGTTTTGTTAAGATTCATCCCAAGACGCACCCGTCTTGAACAATCACTTAGGCTGTTCAGCATCTCTTTCAGGTCCTGCAGATATTCTGACATAATGATTATTTCATCCGCAAACGACGCGTAAGTAAAGAGTTTCGGAGAGATAACATCTACCTGTCTCATTCCTTGACGAAGTTGGATCGGTTTTATGGTCTGTTCTTTTACTTGGACGGTAATCGTTGCGGCCTTGAACATACATCTTAACAACTCGAAATATTATTGGCAGTCAACGAGGCATTTCTAGCACAGACCAGAACCTCAATTCTTGTATTTAAAGTAGAATTTAATTTTACTTTACGATGTTTCGACTAATCAGAGCGCGTTTCACGTTGGTATAACGTTTATAAAAACACAGTTTGAGATTAGCGTATTGAGACTTGATTGTAAGTGTATTAATGCAGGTTTTATTTAGCAGAATTGCCCCTCAGGTCTTGACGGTATCGAAGGCTTTCTCATAGTCCACATACGCTAAGCAGAGAGGCTGATTATACTTCTCGATGTATGTATGTGGTTCCCGGTCTGCTCCAGTGGCTGAAAGTCGTTGAACTTCTGGGAAGGATGATTCGAGATAACCTTCGATAATAGCTAATAAACGTGACTCAGGAGCGGAATGGGACGGTAGTTTCAAGTCGCGTGTTATCGCCTATTTTAAAAATGAAACCACCTATTATATTCCTGCTCCATGCTTCCAGAGTAGTGCCAGTGTGAATGACGGAATTAAGGAGCTCAGTCAAGACAGGTGTTCCTCCTGCCTTAAGCAGCTATGTAGTTATTTCGCCATCTCCTGGTGCTTTATTATTATGAAGCTGTCTGAGAGCTATTCTAATCTCACCCATGTCAATATCAGGAATCTAATCTGTAAGGTGGTGCATAAGTCTGGCTCGTGAATCATCTGCAAGATGGGTTTGGGGTAGGTTCGTGTTTTAGGTGTACTGTTCCCCATTTCGACTTCATCGAGAATCTCCGATTTCGTGGTGACAGTAGTGTCTTGCAAGTTACGGCTGCGTTTTGTCAAAAATGACAACATGAGTCACTGAGTTTAGCAAATACCTTCGAGCCCTTGTTTCGCACGTAAGCATAGTTTACTTGATGGCCCTAAATACCCAATACATTTATAGAAAAAACCAAACAAACAAAATATCTTTTATACGTTTAGATTTTGCTGAAATCATCTTTTCTCATATTGTATTTTCATTCCAATTATATTTTAATAGTATTATAACATAACTGTCACACACAACCTGTCAATTATTTTACTAATTCATAATAAATAAATAAAATTATTTCATTGTTTTTTTATATTCTTATATACATCACTATTTCGGTTTCTCTCTCACCCAAAGGTTGCCTGGATGAGATTGCTACCACAGCAATAAGATCGCCTTTTGTACAACTATTCCTTGCGTAGATTTAAGTAATATTTATGTTTTTTTGTGCAATAAAAATATGTAATAATATCATTATGGAAACAGTTTTTTGACATGGCTATTAGTTGAGTAGGTACTTAGATAGGCCCCTAAGTAGTTACAGCCCAGGGCCCCACAAATTCAAGATCCGCCCCTGGGTTTGCCTTTAATATATTTAGAAGATATAGTATATTTGAAGCCTAATTTAACATTATTTCTTAGTTTAAACTTGTATAGGGTGAACGTACCAATTATCAGCACTTTAAGAGATACTTCAAATTTAACCCCGATTATTACAGAGGGAGATACGTTTTTACCCACAATGATGAGTTTTCTGGGTCCATTATTTAATAAGTGACTGATTTTTATTTCATAATATAGTTTACCTTCATCCACATTTTATAAAAATAATCATAACTAAATAATTACCCTGTCGCCAATTATTAGCCCCCTCGTCACCAATTATCAGCACTGGGGTACCAAATTATCAGCCCTGTGATAGTGTGATGAAATTCGGTAGTTAATTCTACTAATATTATAAATGTGAGTGTCTGTGAGGATGGATGGATACATGTATGGATGGATATTTGTTACTCTTTCACGCAAAAAATACTGAACAGATTTCGATGAAATTTTGTATGGTAGTAGTTTAAGCTCTGGATTAAAACAAAGGATAAAAAGCACAGTTTGTTCCCATGGGATACTGTATTTACGCGATTTACGGGGAGCCGCGGGCAACATTATGTAATAAAATAATGATGAGAGAATAATCTCTTTTTATACCTTGCCTGATAATAATCAGTTTCATAAAAATTTGTCTTTAAAAATATCACATTAATTCTTATTAATTAGTCAAATCTTTCTCATTAACCTTAGTATATAGTTATTCCAAGTTTAAGTGTAGTATTTTTAATAAAATTTTTATTCCACTAATATTCTTAAGTCTTAATGAAGCATCAAAATAAATTAGTAAATGACTATGGTAAAATTACTATTGAGTTATAGTTTATAGTACAGGAAACTGACTTGATAAAAAAAGGGAAAAAGCAAAAGGGGGGCCTTTTGCTTTTTCCCCTTATTTTATATATAATATGGATCCTAAGCGGCCAAGTGCGAGTCGGACTCGCCCATGAAGGATTCCGTATCAGCAAGTAACATAACATAAAAGTTCTTGTAGAGAGTTGATTGAATGAAAGGTAAATTGCAGTTTACTAAATCGTAAACGACGTATTAAAAAACTTCTTACTAGATCTCGTTCAAACTAATTTTCGGTGGAAGTTTGCATATGTACTAATGTACATCATATTTTTTTTTTGTATTATCATTCTCTTATTTTAGAAGTTACAGGGGGACACACATTTTACTACTTTGGAAGTATCTCTCGCGCAAACTATTCAGTTTAGGAAAAAAAAATTGATATTAGAAACCTAAATTTTTGAAGACCTATCCATAAATACCCCACACGTGAAAAAATTTTGAGTTTCAATTCTAAGTATGGGGATCCCCCAAAAATTATTGTTTTTTTTTCTATTTTTGTGTCAAAATCTTAATGCGGTTCATAGAATACATCTACTAAATAGTAGTACTGAAAGACGTATAGTTTATCTAGGTTACAGAATTTGCAACAACAGACCTAATATCAGTCAAAATAAGTATTAATTTACCTGCTAAAACTCAAGACACGTACCTATTTGTTTTTTTACTTAAGGCTACGCTAGTCGGTTTTATCTCCATACAAACGACCCAAATTTTTGTGTATTATATCGATTTTTATTACACTTATCTAGGTCGGTATGTGCTTATATTTCTAAAATTTTAATAGCCTCCAAACAGCGGGTGTTTAGCGCAACTTTGACCGTAAAAAAAAAAACTAAGAATAAAAATAAAAAACAAGCACATACCGACACAGTTTTATTATTCCGAAATTGAGATAACTTTACTTCAGACATAAATATTATATAGGTAGTTTGTTCATAAAACACCAACAGCTGAGTGTTGATTTGCATAATCTGAGGACACCTTTTCTAAAATACTTTACAAAGCAATATAAATGTGTGCACTATAGCTTTTCATATAAGTATAGATAACTATTTTATGGCTATATCTTTTTTTCGCCGATATTATGTGAAATAACAAGCATTTTCCCCACGCGCCGCACTGAGTTCGAACCGTTGACTAGCGCACTCTTAAGTCCCCATATAAAGGAAACTTAAACTTAAACTCTATAAAAAATACTATGTAACTTAAAAGAGTATAAACGTTGATACTTGACATAACATTCATTTGTTCCATAGTAGACCACTAGTGCTGATAAATTGGAATTTACAAAATATTGGACCCAGATGTCAGCACCATATGTTTTATCATTAATTTTGCTATAACTTTAACTCTCTTTTACTAGATAAGCCTCATAAAACATCTCAAATATGAGAGACACCAAAAGTTTGAGTAAAAAATATGGAAAAGGTCAATAATAGCATAATATGAAAATACGTGAGCTTACAATCGATCACAAGGAATCTGCCAAAAAAATTCAAACTGTAGGACACTAATACTCATTTACTTATATGTCGCTGTTTTTAAGTCGAAAAGAGTGGTGTCGCCGGCAGTAGATTCCAGAAACATTATATTTTTGTTTTTATTAAGTGGAAACAAATATTAATAAGTGAGAAGCTTATAATTCAACTATTTGTTCGGGATACTGATAATTTGGTACAGTGCTAGCAATTGGGTGTGTCACTATTAGAGATTTTTTAATGCTCATTGACCTTTCTGAATTGTTTTTTTTTTATATTATTACGCCAAAAAAAATGTACCTGTGGTAGCTTGTATAGTTTATTTAACTTTTTTTAAATCTATTCTCAGAAGGAATTATTTTATTTTTATTTTTTTTATGAGCCATCGGAATAGACGTACCCTATATCAATTTTGATAATAAAATCTTGAGCTTCAATTACGTAAAAACTAAAAAAAAAAATATGCTAGCCTTTCTTACTAGTATTGACTTAACTCTTTTTATATTAAGTTTTTGTAAAATAAATCATGAATTGATATATAATGGTACCAAGCTTTAATCTATACCAATGAATAAAATTGAAGTGTCTGTTTGTAATTTTAAATCAACAGCTTTTCACTAGTAACTTTAAAAAGTAAATTTTAAATTTATTTTTATTGTAAGTGCCGTACATACTTTCTGTTTATTCCGGCTAATCTCTGAAATAGCTGGACCTATTTTCACATGACTTTTATTGGTAGATAGCTGGTTTTATAAGGAGTATGGCTACTATGTCTTAGGGTTCCGTTAAAAAAAAAACAACTTTGTTTCCGTTAGTCCTACGTAAATGAAATTGCAAGCACCAGCAAGACCTAAGGTCCGTTTTCATAATTTACTCTTCATAACGGGACCGTAGCGACTCACATACGGTAAGTCGTTTAACCGAGTTGATCGGTGCTGGGTATTTCGTTTTTAAAGTTAGCGATACCCAGGATGGCTACGGTAACTCGATAACGGTTGCAGGCGACGCAGTTACGGTCAATTAAAAGTATGCCAGTCTCTCACCGCTCGACGAATTGAGTTACCGCTCCTGGGGGAGTAAGCTGAGACCCCAGCAATATACATTCAACAATATTACTTAATTAAAGGGTTGAACGTACACGTACTTGTCTATACTATATCTATACTAATAATAAAGAGGAAAAGTTTGTTTATTTGTTTGCATTGAATAGGCTCCGAAACTACTGGACCGATTGTGATGAAATTTGGCACAGATGTAGAATAGACTATGGGGAAGGACACAGGCTACTTTTTATCACGGAAAAATGTACGTTTACTGCGAAATTAACGCTTGCGCGCACGATTACTATTAAATAGAAATTTAACACTATTCAATAGCCATGATATATTTTTATATTCAATAGCCACTATTCATATTTTTGTTTTGAAATTTGTGATGAAATTTTACTACATGTATAATAATTCAATCTACTATGCTTTTGATATTTTATCTAATTTAACTAATTTCATTGTTAGAAAAATATATTAATTACATTGTACTTTAAATTTTTTACCCTTAGTCGATTTTTCACAAAATTCTTTGAATTTTTTCGTGATATTGATATTATATGCAGTTGAAGGAAACCCTTTCCGAGTGCTTCCTGTATAACAGCGGGCAGGTAGCAGGCACTCCGGGGGCGCCGTCTGCCTCCCCTCTCCCCTATCGTTCCGGTCTAACAATTGTTTGTGAATGATCCAGCAGACGAAATAATAGCAATGGATTTGCATACGAAAAAGCATTCTTCCATTTGTAATATTGACTCTAGTATCTAGAGTGAGTTTAAATGTTTAATTGAATAATGGGTAAGATAAAAAAAATATCTTAAATATGCCGCTGCTAATGAATATAAAAAACAAATTTTCAGTCTATACTTACCGCCTACATAATATTATTATTAGTGAAGCATAAACTAGAATTGTGTGAACGGAGGAGTATAAAATTTGGTACAGTTAAAGTTTCCGTGGAGGCAGGTATGCAGAAAGTAAATATTATTTATACTTAGAAATACACAGAAATAATAAAAAAATAAAGCTACACACACTACCTCACTCACAGTACCATGCGTTTGTACTTAATTATAACATTAGGATACAATTTTCATTATTTTTTTACACTCCATAGACAATTATATTTACTTATTATTTTTATTGCATCTCTAAACTCAGGCAAAATCCAGCCAATATTCTGTTACAGACATCCGGCGTACCACGTTTGAACCTTGTTTCCAAGTATTAGGTGAAAATAAGGTTCAAATCTTATGATCTGAAAGTTGTTCACCGGATATGTCAGCGACCGTACATTTCCGAATCTGTCCTTTACGTAAAATAAGTATAATTATCCAGCCCATATCATTATTATTTACACAAGCGGGCTTCGATTTTGTTGCGTCTAAAAATAAACAATCTCCAGGGAAGTCAATAATCAGTACAATTATCTCCTCAATCGGAGGCGTTTGGGGTTCCGCACTCTAATTTAAACTTGGGAGGTTCGGGCGCGAACACGAGAGTTCTTCTACGACTGAACGAGACAATGTCATTAAATTAAAGTTTCATTTGTCTTCATTTGCTAAACAATAGCAATTATAGAAAGCCCCACAGCGGGCGAGTAATCAAGCGTCCCTTTAATTAAGTACAGAAACAGTGGCAAGTAATTGGATCTGAACAACTGAGTAAACAAATCGAAATTGAAGGTAATAAATCCAGCAAACACCTCTTTTAGCTCGAATGAGCATTTCTATCAAAAATAACGCTCCACTAATCACGAAACGGATTCGACAGAATCAGTGGAACCGCGAGTTATGTTGTAAATAACTCTTACAGAAGTGTGTAGTTGTAATTGAAAAGAGGGGATAATATAATATTAGTATATTAATTATCTGTTTTTCTATTCTATAGAATACTACTACTATAATAACTCCCACACCGATCTCGGTGACGGTGGCCGGTTTCATTGAAACCAGGCCAGTTACGCAGGAGTGATTTTATAGTGCCCAAGTGTGTGCGCAGTACACAAGAGCACTCTCTCTTCCTTTTACTCTCGTAACCCAGTGGGATAGATGACCGACACGACTGGCGAGAGATCAGGCGCAGGACCGACTTTTTACATGCCCATCCGACGCATGGATCATCTTTCTTGTCAGACAATCAGGTGATCAGCCTGCATTGCCCTAACCAAACTGGGAAACAACATTTTTTTTTGTTGTTCCCATGTAGGAATCGAACCCACGACCTCCGAGTCGAGAGCCAATGCTCGAACCACTTGACCACGGAGGCTGTATACTATATACAATACTACTATACTATATACAATAGAATCTATAGTAAATAAATGAATTTAATACTGTATACATACATGATAAGAAACAGTCACTAGACTGAATTAATAATCGTAACTAATATATAAAACAAAAACTGGGTAGGTATAGTTAAAATAGATGAGATAAAATTATTATTTGTAAGTTGATAAAATAAAGTATTTAGATATTGTGGCAGTATGACGTTACTAATAAGGCTGGGACTATATTGTCCGGAATCTAGTAGGCCGGGGAAAATTTAGAGCATTCGAAATAGAACTCTGCGCTAATACAATAGAGATGAAAATCGAACACAAGTATTGAATCAAATGTCAAAGTCATATAATATGACAGCTCGACACTTCGATTTTCAACTCTATTGTATTAGCGCAAAGTTCTATTTTCAGTGCTCTGAATTACCCGGGCCCGTCAGATTCCGGATCGAAATATAATCCCAGCATTTTAAGAGTATAACGATAAAATCAATGGTTTATAATTTGTATAAATAAATGGGATGTCATGGGATACTCATCCCAACTTACCTATCCGTTAGTTGTGGTATAGTATACGGGTATACGACCCCGGCTGCCCTAGCTATTACTGTCCTATCCCTTGCCCTCCTGGGCGGTAATATCCTACATTTCCTATTTCCCACTCTAACTTACCAATCTTCCTTTCCACTACACCTATCCTTCCCTTTCTCTATGCCTACCCTCTCCACCAATCCGCGCAAATGGACACGCACCAAAAACGCAATGGATAATCATAAAAATAATTTAATTATTTAATTTAAGATGTGGTTCACCACCCATCACGTCTCGTTTCTCGCGGAGGTGAAAAGCGGACCATGGAGAGCCGCTTCGCTACGTTGAATGTTCGAGGAGGAATGGATGGTAAGAATGAAAGTGAACGAAGCGAAATGAGTTATATGTTAGGATCGTAGCAAGTGGCAAAAAGTGGTCTCTGCCTACCCCTTTACGGGAAAAAGGCGTATTTATATGTATGTATAAATAAAAATGATGTTCTCCTTGATAATAATATCACAAATACAAGAGCAATTTTTCTCATTCTAAATAAAAATTTCAAATTATTTGTATATTATGTTCAATCACTATAAAGCTATTATTCTATCGTGGCAGATTTTTTGCATGGAGTGTACGGTGTAGCTTCCATCTGTATACATGAAGTTGAAAATAGTTTTTGCGTCTAGGGTACGTAACTGCATTTCCTTTTGTAGCTTACTTAAATGTAGTTGTCCCTGCTTCCCCGTTCGTGAATACGTACAGCTATTGCGTCGAGGCGTGTTCATTTCCGGCTCCTTGCATTTTTATAACCTTTTATACTGTTGCTTTCCCCTTACGGCATGTAGGGTGTAACGACATAAATTTCACTCCCGATACAAGTATTTTGTTTATTCCTGTCCTATCTCTTAGTACATAAAATAAACAGGATGAATTTGGAGGTCCATTGCAGTCAAAAATAAAGTTCTTCTTCAAATCGTTCAAAGTATATGTTATAATATGTTAATTTAATATGTTATTACTATACTTATAATATAAAGACAACAACAACAGATGTGTTCACATCTGTTTGTTTGTTTGCATTGAAAAGTCTCTAAAACTACCAGTAATTTGAAATTTGACTAACCTTGATAAAATTTGAAACAAATATAGAACATATCGTAGCTATTTTATTGCAGTAAAATGTAAGGTTTCCGCGGTAATTATTCTTATGTGCACAAAGTAAATAATTAAAAAATATTAATGAACATAGTAAATAAATATTAGTAAATAACGATATTAATAGAAGTAGTTTTAGTTCACCTCTACCGGAACTTCGTTATTTGAGCAGTGATTGATTTATCATCTATTTTCATGGTTGTGTGTTTTTTTGGCTGGTTTGACTAGATTACTAAAATTACAGTGGTTTTGACTTGATAATATTTTGAGTCACTAATACCATTATTTTAGTAGTAAGTTGATGGAAAGAGAATTCCGTTGTAAATAATATGGCTTAGCTTGATGACTCTGTAATTACGCGCTATTTAGTTTCATTGCCCGACAATCAAATTCGTAATCCACTGTAAATGTTCGATCGATATTTTGAATTTCCCTACGAGAGTTATAGAATGGCATACTGAAAAACATTTCAATAATTGCCACATTATTATTACACTAGCTTTTGCCCGCGACTTCGTCCGCGTGGAGTTTGGTTTCCATACAACAATTTAACCCCTGTTCCATCACCCCCTTATGGGGCGAATTTTCAAATCTTTCTTAGCGGACCCGCCTATGTCTTTACAGCTCTCTGTATGCCAAATTTCAGCAAGATTCTGTAGTTTCGACTGTGCGTTGATAGATAAGTCAGTCAGCTTTGCGTTTTATATATTTAGATGATTCGGCAGTTTTGAATTTTAAGGGGCTTGTTCCACAATCTACTGATAATTGTATTGTAAGATATTATAAGAGATCTTAATTATGTTATTATGTTTTGTCTCCGGTCTCTGTCGCGTTATAAAAAAATCGGCGACAAAACTTGCGAATAAGCAATCCGACATTAATAATAATCTGAAACAGCTGCCCTATGACCTAATTTTATGGACTTCAACTGACAACTGGGAATAGTCTTCATTTTGACGTTTAAACTTTTTAAAACACAATTTAAAAAGTTATTATGTCAAAATTTTGATATTTTAACTTTTTAAATTGTGTTTAAAAAGTTCAAACGTTGAAGATCATTCCCAGTTGTCAGTAAAGTCCATATAAGTAGGTAATTAGGGTCCTTACTCCTTATAATCTGGTACTATAGTGTACACTGAGATCATTAATCAAGAATGTAGCAATTTAGAATGGCTAAGAGGGGTATGTATTGTGCAAATGTCCCCTCCTTAAGAGTAGAGTGTGGTACGGAGATGTGGTTTGACCCAATTTCCTACAATCTGTTGGACTGATTGCGTCCATTGAAGGGATTTCAGTTGATAATAACACAACATAAGTCATCTATACCAGCAGGTACCCCTAGTTAATATTAAAATCTTAAAACAACTGAAAACGCTAATTTGTAATATCTTCTAATCAAATTCTGCTAAAGTCAGAAGGTCGATTCGGGCTAATTAAATCCTGCAATAATATAGTTACAGTCCTTATATAATATTAAAAATGCAAAATGGTATTCTCGTAACCGTCAAAGAAACGCCAAACCCGTTTTGATTGGTCCAAAGTACATAAATCTGTTTATTTTTCCTCTTTATTATATTAGTATAGATTAATAAGATTAATTTATAATTCAATAAAAGTAAAAAGAAAGTGTAAGTTAATTGAATTACGAGAATTATTGGGTTTTAGAGTACAGTGTGCACTCTGGAATGTCATCAAAATCAAAATCTTTACATACATAGAAGCGTTGAAAATAGTGGGGGGTTAGCAGGAGCAATTGACAACTTCGTATTTGTAAAGTTATTGAAATAGAATTGTATAAAAATTGTGACACTGCACCGCCCACGTCATTGACATTCGATAACGTTACAAAGTAGTTGTTAATTGTTCCTGCTTTGGCCTATAGTTAATTGATCGCCAATATAGTATAAACAAATCGAAATTTATTAAGTTTTCTCTCATACAATACATGATACTATAATATAAATAACATTTTACGTCTGTTCACGTAAAGCGAAACTAACAAGCGTATTTTTTCACTGTTCGCAATCTGATTGCGCGGATTTATTTTTATGTTCAGATTTATAGACGGTGCCGGGGAATTTGCTGCTGTATATTTGATGCTGATCCATTACTAAGAGAGTGTAACATATTTTGTTCTTCGTTACATTGTGATTATATTAACATTACTACACAGTACACGCATAGACTAGGGTTACACGGTCAGTCTGGCATCAGTTCAGTCCATCAGTCTGATCCAGACTGACGAAAGAATGATCGTGTAACCGTGTGATTGACGGACTGATAATTTTTTTATTATGTACTTTCCGGCCATCATTCTGGCGTCAGTCTGAGACTGATGGACTGAACTGATGCCAGACTGACCGTGTAACCCTAGTCATAGGGTTTTATTCAATTTTTGATGTCGGTAGCAATAAAAGACAATTTGCGATTCTACTTACTGTTTTCAATATAAATAATAATATCTATCTATGGACGATTTGACACCACGTCAATCTGGTCCTGTGGTAAGTTCTCGAAGGATTTGTGTTACGGGAATCTGACAACGGAAATATATATAGGTATGTATTTAAGACTTATAATACATATTACACTATAACGTATATTTAATACACACCCATGACCCAGAAACACAGAAAACTTTTCTGTTCCTCGGCGGGGTTCGAGCCCGCGACATCCGGCTTCAGCGTCAACGAGCTAACCAGAGAGCCACAGAGGTCGTCCATAAAGTATCTAATTGTGCCAAATATCATACTTCTCTGTACACTTTACACTGTAAACTGTACTTAATGTTTCTGTTACAAGTTTTAATGCAAAAATAAAGGTATAGTCCGCGTATTTGGGAAAGCCGTAATCTATGAATGCATGTTGGTTTAATGAGCTAAGGAATAGATTAAAAATTGAAATGGCACCTTGTTTAAATTTACCAAAGTATAACAAGTAAACGCGTTTACATTGGATGGTACGATATTGCATAGCGATGGTGCACCGATAAAATACATACCTAGGTACACTTTTAATATTATGACGTCTATGGCATAAGCTCGTTTTTCCAATTTCCAGACTATTATCGCACGTCGCGTCGCAATGATAATGACACAGCATAGCTAATTGGACAGCTGACAAATGTTTTATGTTAAAACGTATCTCCGTCTCTCTTATGACTTACTATATAATATTATATTATATTATAATAAAGACGAGGCATGTTGAGGCAAAAAGTGTCTCCAGTTAAATGGCCCCACTTTTGAGATTTTGGGGCCATTTTGACATTTGATGTATGGTGAAAACAAGATGGTTGACATTTTATATATGGTGAAGACAAGATGGCGTAACTTTTTGTTGTATGAAGTTTTGTTCTGTCAAATGTCATACCTTGAGTTTTGAAATCTTTGGGCGGCATGCGATTTCGCACTACGCAATGTGAAAACTCTAATAGGTTAGCCGTTAGTAGCCTAGTAGGTAGTAGTATAAGTTATAACCGTTGTAACATTTTCTTGCCTATTACTAAAAATATAACGCCCGCGGTGTAGTATGTTTTTTTCTTTGATCTGTCGAAGTCTTAACACCATTGATGGGTTTATTTCTTCAATTCAGCGGTATGCGACCCTTCAACAAATGATAGTAATTTCCACGCGGAAATGCATCGAAATGGCGAAATGGCCTGCTGAGCGGTGCCCATTTACCGAGATTGCTTCCCGGTTTTAAATTTTATATCAGAATATTTAATGATGTTTCCGGTATGCTGAGAGCGCTAACGTATTTGCAGTATATCCTGTTTAAGTGAAATTGCCTTGAATCTAAAGCTCGTTTTAAAAGAACCTTACAGTACCTGATTGCCGAGGTGTCGATGTTGATAGAGCTATAAAAGTTTCTGCAGGATAAGTGTGTACTTACCCTATAAAATCAGAGGCAATATCCGGCGAATATACTTGGATATTGTGACTTGATTTTTTATAGCTCCTTAGTTCACCTTACAATCCTTAAACTTTCGCTCTGTTCGTCCTGTGCCCGTCTGTCTGTCTGACAGACTGTCCTCCATCATGCACATCACCACATTGCTGCCTTTATCTGTCAAGCTATTAACATACCAAACAAAACAGCAACAATAACTTATCCATTGTGTAAATATTTTATTAGGGGTCCGTAGCCAAATGGCGAAAAACGTCATGTCTGTCTGTCTATACTCTATAAGATCTATACTGTTGAAACTTGGTAAGTGGATGTATTCTGTGAACCGCATTAAGATTTTCATACAAAAAAATAAAAGAATAAATTTTGGGGGTTAATACTTAGAACAGAAACTCACCCAGTCTGACTTGCACTTGGTCGGTTTTTTATTAGTAAGGTTGTAAGTGTATAAAACATAAAAACTAATTTCTTATTTTATTTTCACAGGTTAAAAACATTAAATCGTTCCGTGTACTTATAAACGATTCGTGTCTCAATATTGATCAATAGTCTGGCTAACCTGGCTCCAGACTTTATTAATTGAATGATACGGCCGCTTCTCCGTTTCAATCCGATCTTAATCACCCTTGAAAAGGCTCTATAAAATAGCTACAGCTCCTCAAGAGCTGAGCCAATATAGTGTACAGAGTTTTGCACTTTGATTTTGATTGGCTTAGGTCTAATAAAGGTACCGAGAAACGGAAACTTAATAAAAGCAAAGAAACGGAGGAAATATTGAAAGCGTATTCGTTTAATGATCTCATTTAAAAGCTGTTTGTACAATCAACATTGTTTTGTTGCGTTTAAATCTTGATATAAATCTGTTAATTTTATGTTAATAGACCCGATTTATTATTGTGATCTAATTGTTTTAAATGGCTGAATTGTAAAAGTATGTAAAAACATGTTTGTCAATAAAAAAGGTATATATTTAAAACTTACTAATTCTTATAATAAAGCGTAATAGTTATTACTTATTATAACATTATGTGTATCTTCTTGTGGAATTAATTTTGAATACAGCGCAAGTATTTACATAGTATTCAGTTAATAATATTACAGGCTAATATCTTAAAATATGTACAAACTATAAAAGTACTAAGAAATTAATAACTACTCCAAAACTTAAAAGGCTACAAAAAAAAAGAAATGTCCAAGGTCATCCCCACCAGACAGAGTACCTAGAAGGCTCAGAGAGTTTCATCGCTGGATTGTGATACTGGGCCTGGACTCCCTGGGCCGGATAGGTGCCGGCTCCAGAGCCGACACCTATCTCCAAAATACTCATTGAGATTTTTGAAAATTTCTCTGAAAAGTTAGTGCGCACCCGGACCCCATGTACCTAGGGTTTCAACCCCAATCAAAAAGGTATATTATATATTTGCACCGCTTGAGGTTCTCCGCCTGATTGGTGGCCGTACCCACAGTACTCGAAGTGTCCTGGACATGGGACGGAGCAAGAGTATCGACGCAAGTTGCATCCCATACTAGAGCCCATCCCACTGTCTAATGGACCGGGGTCATGCCGTCTGATCTCTTGCCATCGTCGCGCGCCAAATCAGAGGGTTCGAGCACAGCTGGCACTCCGGCGGTGACAAGAGCCCGACAGATGAGATCGTTCAGGCAATTAATAACATAACATTAATATGTACAACATTGATAACATTATGTACAGTATGCAACATTTTATTATTACAACATACATACAGTTATCCATATAAGATAAGTTTATCCATACAAGTATTCGCTACATACAACGCTTGCGCTGTTAAACCTTCTAATATTATAAATGTGAAAGTTTGTAAGGATGTATGTATGGATGTTTGTTACTCTTTCACGCAAAAACTACTGAACAGATTTTGATGGCTATATTAGTAGCTTAGGCTTTGGATTTAAAAAATAGGCTACTTTTTATCCCGAAAAAGGTACAGTATTTCCGAGGGATACTATATATTTTACGCGGGCGGAGCGGCAAAAGCTACATTTCTCATAAAAATCAGTTTCCACGGCGTATGAAATGGTGTAGCATTTCATATATATTTAATCGGATCCATATCACTATGTGTGTATTATCACAAAACGATAATAGCATATCGAGCAAGTTCCTAAAACTGATGGGCAAACAATACGTCCGGTATCAGCAAACGCAATTACACCCGCCATCAGTGTTCGTACACATTCGCAATTAGCGGAGGTCCAAAAACGTGCAAATCGTTAGCCCGCGCCGCCGAGAGCCGTGTCTTTGCATATTCATAGCCTGCTTAAAATATTTTAATACGGTCCCCAACTCCCCACCCCTCATTTTCCTAATGTCGATTTTGTTTTGGAGTGGATTATTTTTTCATTCGTAATTGTTTTTCAATAAAAATCGTTTGGGCTCGAATTTATTTATCTATACTAATTATTTATAGAGGAAAAAATTGTTTTTTGTTTGCATTGAATAGGCTCTAACTACTGGACCGATTTTGATGAAATTTAATTCAAATATAGAACAGACTACGTGAAGGACATAGGTTACGTTTTATCGTGGAAAAATGCAAGGTTTCTGCTAAATTAACTTTTGCGCGCAAGAAGTCGTGGGCAACATCTAGTTACTTAATAGGTACTTCTTTCAATTTGTATTTTATTTTATTTGAAAACAATTTGGCAATACAATCTGCGCATCGTTAGATTGTAATAAAACTAGTGAAATTGTAAAATGTTGATAGACTTCCGACGCGAATATTCTGCCTTTAATTTAACACAATATTTTTCGTTACATGATAAATATATAGTTATATCTTTCGACATATTTTTAAAATCTCGTTAGTTATTTTACAATATAACGGTTTTACAATTTTACGGTGACATAATATATAATGTATGTTTATGGAGGTATGCTACAGTCACTGTTGAATGTCGTTGTAGAGCAACATTCAAGGAATAGTTCCTTAATCACACTATCGGAAATCAACGTACTGGCGTAGCTGAGATTGGGCGATGATCGTATTCCACCGCAAGTAATTTGGGGATAAGTATCTCAATTTGTTAAGTCGAAGGCAGGACAATGAATTTACTTGGATGCTTAATTTTGAGTGACGTATTTTCTGTAGTCGATAGTGACTTAAGGTGCTTTACGCACTAAGCATTAAATTTGATAATGACTGTTGTTCATGAGATTTGTAAGTTGTTGCAGGTGCATGGTAATCGTGATAAGGTCAGTTTGTAAACACATTAAAAAAATCTAAGTTATACAATAAATTAATAACAGTCATCATCATCATCGACTTGAGACTTCTATGGTCAACACTACTGTAGAGTAGAGGAATTGGAAAATATTTATCCCCTTATTCCTCATAACTCAGATTAAAGATATAATATATCACCCATAACATAATACCGGCTCCGCCCGCGTAAGTACAGTAACCCACGGGAACCGTATATAATAATATATCCCGCGATAAAAAGTAGCCTATGTCCTTCGCTATGGTCTACTTTATATCTGGGCAAATTTCATGATGATCGGTTTAGTAGGTTTTACGTGATACTGTAAATAAAGTATATCACGGGAACCGCAGGCCAGAGAAGAGATGCTACGTTAGATAACATCAACGACGCGTAGTTCTGCAGTTACAATGCTTTAATCTCATAGAATTCCATATTATAAGAAGTTCTTCGTAGTGTAGCGTCAGGTTAATTTGAATATCACCTACTGTGTACGAACATTCAAATGAAGCCGGCGAGTTTTCAATTAGCGGCGACACTGAGCGATGGCTGACGATTGTTTCGCCGCCGTCTTCACCGACCATTCGTCTACATTTGACTAACCGACTGAAAAAGCAATGAGACGGGCTATTACCTCTCCTTACGCATAAATTCTCATTCGCCCTATTTCGTTGACATTTTCAGGTCATTTCATTTTAGTATTACATATGGTAATATTTTTATTCGTGTTATATTTTAGCGAGGCCGAAAGTTTTACTATATTTCGTGCACGTGAGTAGTGAGTAGTCGATCGTGATATTAAATAAAAGACCAAACTAATTACGGATCTATACATTAATTTACCTACACATCATATAATAGCTACCCACACCGATTTCAGCCTGCATTGCCCTAACCAAACTCGGAAATAACATTTTATTGTGGTTTCAATGCGGGAATCGAACCCACGACCTCCGAGTCGAGAGCCAATGCTTTAACCACTAGACCACGGAAGCTCGTAGGAGTACCTATACATACATCCTACACCTATCTCTATAACCTATAGGTGATGTGTAACTAAAAGTAATCGACCACTGAGTTTTTTAGATTATTACAGTACTAATATAGCTATTAAATAATAGCGGTTGGTGTCAGATAGGTGGAAATTGGGGGTTATATGGATTTTCTTATGAAAATCATAAAAAATTTAAGTGAGCCATTATTATCACTAAAACCGCTGCAACAAGTTACAAACAAATAAATACTGCTCTATTTTATGCTACAAAAGTTTTAGTTAATTACAGATACCAAAGCTGCTGTTGAAATTCAAGTGCAAAAATGCATTCACCGTTATAACAGACCGTTTTAAGCCCGACGTATTTATCGGTGAGCATGAAAATGCCATTAAACTGAAAAACTTCATATGGCATTAAAATTGTGTCCCATTTTTGTTGTCAATGATGAAAAACATAAATATAAACGTACGACAAAAGAAGCGGTTCATTTTGTTCGTGCTTATCACTATTATGTAGGCAGCCTCACGTTCGTACGCGCGTTATTGACGCACGGCCGTGCAAACACTCACCCCATTGGGACTTAATTTTCGAGCAGACACATGTCACTGTACATCACACACCATATTCATTCACGATATTAACATACACCGCACACTGTCGAATAGACGCCCTCAAAATAGAAGTGACAGTGAGCGCGAGGTGTAATCAGTTTTTCATTATTTGGGGTTTTAATTGTGACCCAGTTTGTCGCGTAGTAAAATTATTAAAATGTGCCCTAACGCGCTCCATCACGCAGTAATCCGTATTGTGTACGAAGAATGTAGAATGTTAGCTAATCTCTGGAATTAGGATATTTTAACGAGAAAATATGAGTTTTAAGATGTAAAATACATTTTTAGGTATATAAAATAATAACCTAACCAAGAGCATGTCAGGACATGTCTAAGGAGGGTTCCGTAACTATAAACGCGTAATATGCTCTTTTTTTAATTACTCCAAAAGTTACCGTCCGATTTGATTCACAATAATTTTCCTAAAGAGTTTTTAGCATTATCTATCAGCATGGAAATTTGCAAGTTTCTATCTCCTATAGTTTAAAAATGCTAGGGGGGGGGGACCAACTTACAAACTACTTTGGAGGCCGATTACTGGAAAATGGTCAACTTTATAAAAAAGTGACGTATGAAACCTTGCTAAAGGCAAAAAGGTTTTAAAAGACCTATTCTATGATACCCCACACGATGGGGTAGAGTGAAAAAATATTTTTCATCCCCACTTCACATGTATGAGAGCCACCCCTAAAATATAAAATTATTTTTTTTTTTATGATCCCGAAACCGTGATCTATACACAATCTATAACTGCACCAAATTTCATCAATTTATATTCATAATTACAGGAGCTAGAGGCGCGGACAGACAGACAGACAGACAGACAGACAGACAGACGGACAGAGCGAAACTAGGGTTCCTTAAGTATTACGGAACCCTAAAAAAGGGTTCGTCAATTATTTTCTCAATTATAAAAAAAGTAGATTTAGAAGATGTGGTTTTGTATGGTTAAGGTATACACTATATCAACAATATTATTTTATATTCTCAGTGATAAATTTGTTTTTGCTTGGTCAAATGTGCTTTCATTATCATAGAAAAATTGGTATAAAAGCTATATTTTTTTATTAGATTAAAGAAAGATTCGAGTCACCGACTTTTATCGATTTTCTTTTTACAACCTTTCTACAGAAATAAAAAGCTGAGGTCATATTAAGTATATTGGCATTTTAGCTGTGTCTAATTCGTCATTTTTAGGGTTCCATAATACTTGAGGAACCCTTATAGTTTCGCTCTGTCTGTCCGTATGTCTGTCTGTCTGTCCGTCCGTCTGTCTGTCCACGCTTCTAACGTCGGTGATTATGTATATAAATGCATGAAGTTTGGTATAGTCATAGATTGTGTATAGATCTCGGATTTGGCATCATAAAATAATAATAATTTTATATTTTAGGGGTGGCTCTTCATACATGTGAAGTGGGGATGAATTTTTTTTCTTTCTACCCCATTGTTTGGGGCATTGTTGAATTGGCATTGTTGATAGGTCTTTAAAAATAAAAGTAAGGTTTTATACATAACTTTTTTATAAAATCAAAAATTTTCGAGTAATCGGCCTCTAAACTGATTTATAAGTTGGTTGGTTAGAAATGCTAGGGCATTGCATTTCTAACCTATAAGACTTTGAAATTTTCTATGCTAATAGACCTAATGATCCTAAAAACTCTTAAGGAAAATTATTTTGGACCGAATCGGACAGTAACTTTTGAAGTTATTTGAAAAAAAAAAACATATTACGCGTTATAGTTACGGAACCCTCCTTAGACATGTCCTCACATGCACTTGATTAGGTTTTTTTTTTATTCGTTTTGGTGACCTTTTATAAAAAACTTCAATTAAAATGAAAGTTTTTCAACTCCGGTTCTTTGCAAATGAAAATCTGACAGAGCACCCGTGTTTTATTTGTGTAGTTCATACTTTGTAATTGGACTGCCTCTTGATGGAGTGTTCAAATAGCCTCTAAAATAATAACCTCCAACTCCAAAGTCTGTGAAGTTTCAGAACATTAATAGTGAATTTAAAGAACTTTACTTTTGTTCACGAGATAAACGAAAACTTTTCTCAATTTCAGTTATACTCGATTTCGTTGTTTATTTAATTTACAAAGTGCTTGAATGTTGTTAATTACGATTCATTTTGTGACGACCTCTGTGGCTCAATGATTGAGCGTGTTGGTGCTCAAGCGGGGGTCACGGGTTCGATCCCGCCGAAGGAACAAACAGTTTTTCTGTGTTCCTGGGTTATGGATGTGTAATAAATATGTGTAGGTATAACGTAATAAAAATCTTAAAAATGTGTATATTATAAAAGTATAAAATATATTTACATTGTCTGGTACCCGTAACACAAGTTCTTCGAGAACTTACCACGGGACCAGATTGACGTGGTGTGAAGCGTTCATAGATAATAATATTTATTATAATAAATATTCGATAACAAATTTCTCGATTACTGGACTATCTGGTTTTTTTCTTTTAGTTTTTCGCAGATGTATTTTTTTTAATAATTCATTTATTTTACTATTATTTTGTGATACTAAGAGCGAAATCGATACAGCTCATATATAATTGTACTAAATATCAATTTATATTAGTTAAAAATATCTTTGAATTAAAAGTAGAAAGCGGCGGGCGGGAGATTACGGACAGAAGATTGCAGAGCGAAACTATAAGGGTTGTTTGTTATAGTACTACGGAACCCTAAAATAGTAGAAAAAATTAAGTACTTCATGTATTATAATAAAAAGAGGTAGAGAGGTAATGCGCGTAAAAAGTGAAAACTCAAATTAGCGGACGTCGCGTCGGGCCAATTTTGTTTAGTGTGCTCCGCGAGTAATAGCGTGTTTTGTGTTACTGTGCGACGTTGACACATTGACACGCGTCCCATGTCAATGTGTGTCGTGGCACAGAAATATTGTCAGTTTTGTAAGGATACAACGTATCTATGTAATAATTAATCAAAATTCGGCACATAAAATCTCAGATGTCAATTTTTTAGACAAACATAAAACACTAATAATGTAATAATATTACAAAGTAATACGATTCCTAGGAATATGAAATGTGAGAAATGTTTTTGAAAACGCCGAGCCGACCTGTTGCTAACGCAACGGACGAGCTTGTGCGAGGAAAATTATACGAGGCGGGTATTACTAACCATGGCAACGGACGTCCCCAGCCCCAAACAACTTTTTCAAACATCACCCGGATAACGACGTCTGATCACCTATACAGCGGTCTATAATATTTTGTGTTTGCTGCTTGCGCTGGCTCCGAAAAGCGCGTACTTTGTTATCTATTTTTAGAGGCTTGTTCTTCCGTAAAACTACACTGATAGATAAAAAAAATGTTTCTTTTGCTGTCAATAGGTTTTGAAACTACTGGACCGGTTTTATTGAAATTTGGCACAGTAGAGTATGGGGAAGGCCATGGGCTATTTTTATTGCATCAAAATGTACGGTGCAGTGTGCGTACATCTAATAATTAAAAAAATATATTAAATAAACAAATAATATTTTTAAAAATATATATCGTATTTCACCGTGCCCCTGCGCATCTTTACAACTTCGTAATAGGCACAGTTTTTTATCCAAGAATCTCAATATAAACAGAAAAATCTCATAGTACGGCGTTTTGACCCTGAAAAAAATTTTTATGTGGGGGTTCAACTATATCAATTAATGTACTAAACTGTACCTAATACAGTCAGCACTTTCGCCGGTTTCATGGCCATAGTCTCTTGCTCAAAACTTTAGACATTATCCCCTTCAAATTTGCAATCGCAAACTGCAGGGGTGTGTCACATCAGGGATGACGGGATTATTTTTTGGTGTTTGACATAATCATAGTGACAAATTTATCTTTGAGCTGTCATATTTGAAACTTCTCATTCGTGGTAAATGTAGAGTGAAAAATTTAATGTAACTGATCGTCATGTTTTATTTGCTGAGTATAGGTATTCAAATGCTTACGCGGTATTATTATTAAATAACATTAATATGATAAAATGTATATTGTATTCAATGCGTAATGTTACCAGCGGCTTCAGCGAAATATTTTAACTCTTTGTTAATTTTAAAGAGAGCATACAGAACAGTAATTATAATAATAAATCATATAGGTACGATAACACAAACAAACTACTCTGTCAAAATCACAAGGACGATTCACAACTAACTACTAAATATAAAATTAATGGAACATACTCATGAGCAGGTGGATTGTAATTAGATATGAGCGTGTGCCCGACACAAATTGCTGACGTTTAGATACGAAAATGTAAAATTATATCGCTTCTTCATCTTCAAAGAGATGTCATACCCATCTGCCGGCTCCATCCAGTTGAAAGTTGTTTGAGATAGAGGTAGATACGGTTGAGCCACATTAAATATATTAATTATATAAACATATTACATGGTCCAAGGGCCGCTAATTTTTTCTTTATTGTCTGGTGGACAAAATATCTTATCTTATCTATCTTCTAACTATCTATATATAATGTCTCTGAAAATCGATTACGGATACTTCGGGCACATGATCCACTGCTTATGTAAAGACGTTTAGGCAAAAAAATAATTGTCATACTAAAAGTAAAAAATCATAACTCTCTGCAAAACGCAAATTCGACCTTAAAAATTTTTTTTTCATGTATGATAATTATTTTTCTGCTTAAAAGTCTATACATAAGCAATAGATCATATGCCCAAATTATCCGTACTTGATTTTACCTACTGATATTGTATCAACGCACATGCCAAACCAATAAGACAAGAAATTTTAAAATTTTGTAAACGTATTCCTTCTATAACGTAGGCATCCACCAAGGAAGAATTTTTCAAAATTCCACCTCCAAGAGGGTAAAATAGGGGATGAAAGTTTAAAACCTTATTTTACGCGGATGAACCTGCGGACAATTAATGCTAGTCTTATAAATAAAAATGGATTGCAATTTGAATGTCTCGCTAAAACTCGAGAATGGCTGGACCAATTTGGCTCATTTTGTCTTTGAAGTAATTGAGCAAGTTCAGGAAAGGTTGAGTGAACGGTGAGATATATTGGCGGTTTATAGTTAAGACAAAACAACGTGTGTCGGGACAACTAGTACTATACATATATAATGAATTTTTAACTGGGAATTTGAAACTTATTTTCGAAACTCTAATGGATGTTCGTTTTCAGGGATGACTTTATATTTTAAGAAGGATTGTAATATGACATGATTAAAAGAGGTTTATATTATTAATAATTTTAGTAGCACAGACCAATTATACACGAACCTGTTCGTAAAAGCTAGCTTTTATTGAACCTGACAAAAACAGGATTCATAAAAGTTTTTTTTTTTTTTCACTAATTTAGCACAGCCGGCGGGCGGCTCAAAGAGCTTAGAGCTCGTGCACACGGACGTCAACAGGCGAAGTGTCAGGACCAGCGATTGTCAAAAATTGCAGCACAAAAGGGAAACACCAGGGAGCAGAAAACGCATTTTATTTATAACTAGCCCCCTGTCACCTTCACACCACCTTTTTATAGACCTACACGTTTGAATCTGTGAGTACGTAACATAAAAGAACGCTCAAAGGTCGGCGTGTTACAGTATTATTTGATTTTTATCCTTTGAAAAGTAAAATGAAAAAATAAATGACGAATTCTTTTTGACACATTTTCTCGAGCAGATATATAATATAATGTAATTTCATTCGCGATCACTCGTAAATTATTTTCCACAAAGTAGCACACTCATAGATGTATTATATATCACTGAGCACACTTATATTAGAAACTAGCTGAAATAAGATTTGCGAAATTACGATTTTAATAAAATAATGTGCTTAATAGAAAAATTAATAATAATTAATAATCTGAATATATAAAAGTCAAACCTGACTGACTCATCTATCAACGCACAGTCGAAACTACTAAATGGATTTTGCTGAAATTTGGCATACAGATATGCTAAATTTCAAAATAACGTAAACATCCGCTAAGAAATGATTTTTGAAAATTCACCGCCTAAGGGGGTGAAAAAGGGATTAAAATTTTGTATGGAAACGGAACTTTACGCGGACGATGTCGCGGGCAAAAGCTAGTTATTAATAATATATTATATGGACGCTTCCACACCACGTACTCAATCTTGTCCTGTACTAAATAACCGAAGAACTAGTATCACAGGTACCTGAGGGGCAATTCTGCTAAATAAAGCCTGCATTAATACAATTACAATCAAGTCCCGATACGCTTATACTCCCAATAAATGTTTTTATGAACGTTAAACGCGCTCTGATTGGTCGAAACGTCATAAAATCCGTTCACGGTAACATGACGCTACACTTTCAACCCAAACAAAGTAAAATTGACTGTTTAAATTGTCTACTTTAAATACGAGAATTGAGGTTCTGGTAACGGAAATATATTTAATACTTTTATAAATCCTCTGCCCGCGTATATATATACAGTAGGTATCCCATGAGAACATTATATTTTTTTGGGATAAAAAGTACCTAACTTTTGTGTTTTTTCCGGAGCTTAAACTACTATCCTACAAATTTCCTCGAAATCCGTTTAATTTAATTTTTGCGTAAAATAGAAACATACATCTATCCATATATCCATCCATCCTCACAAACTTTCAACATTTAAAATAGTAGTAGGATAAACATATACCTAATTACATTTTTTTTTGAAGAATCTTTAGAGTTAGATTCTTGAACTATTACTAGCATGCTAGCATAGTATAAATAGTACCATATTATATTAAAAAGTATAGTGAATGAGACAGCTCACAGTTTTGTGGATTAATTGTGTGGTTCCGAGCTATTACACAAACTGTCAGCACAGGTGCCCCGTCTCACTTCGGGATTTGCATTTTGAAATACTCCTGCTAATTTAACTTCTCTGTTTGCTGAGTTAAACTAAATAACGCCAGCTCAGGTTCGCGGAAACCGAATAATTATTATGATAGTATGACTAGGTACCAGTTTTTAATGACTTATAGACAAGAGTCGATTCATTTTAATATATTGTTGTGTGATGATTCTAGCTACAAAATAGCTTAAGTATATGTAGGACACAAGCTTAAAAACTGCTCTTTTTTAATTTCCATATCATCATTATATTAATACGTGAAGCAAAATTGGCACATTTAATGTTTAAGTGGATGAAGGCCTGCCGAAAGCTAATATTTAAATAAATAAGCTTAGAAATACATTAAATTTATAAAAATAACAATAACGCACACTACCTCACCCATACTAGTATTTTTGTATATATTACAGGAGGTTTGACACAATTGTCTTTCTTTCACAATCCTTAAACAACATTAATAAAATATTTTTATTGCGTATCTAAGAGGCGAAAGAAACCTTAAAAAGGTGAAACTTTAAAATTAAAACAATATTATGAATAATTTTGGTCGAATTTCGACCACAGGGTGACCTCTAGTAGGTTACTAATTAACAACCTCCGTGATCTAGTGGTTAGAGCATTGGGTCTCGACTCGGAGGTCGTGGGTTCGATTCCAGCTTGGAACAACAAAAAATGTTGTGTCCAAGTTTGGTTAGGACAATGCAGGCTGATCAACTGATTGTCTGACAAGAAAGATGATCCATGCGTCGGATGGGCATGTAAAAAGTCGGTCCTGCACCTGATCTCTTGTCAGTCGAGTCGGTTATCCGTCCCACTGGATTATGAGAGTAAAGGAAGAGAGAGTTCTCCTATGTACTGCGCACACACTTGGGCACTATAAAATTACTCCTGCGCAACTGGCCTGGTTTCAATGAAACCGGCCACCGTCACCGAGATCGGTGTAGGCAGTTATTATTAATTAACAGAATTATCCTACTAAATGCCTACCATGGGTTTAACCGGCTCTAATAATCAATAGGATAGTAAGCTTAACATGTTTATATCCTATTGATTCATCATTCAGTATTTTATGCGAACATATTTCAGGTATTCAGTGGCGACCTATTTTATTATTCTGAAACACTAAAAGCAAAAAAACATTCTCGCTTTTAACCGCGCCACGTCCCGTTACCTGGTCGCATGAGACCTACAATACGGCCGATGTATCTTGGCGAGTCTGAACTTCGCGCAGAACGTCGCGCAATCAATCAATCAATCAATCAATCAATCAAATCATTTATTTGCTAGGAATATGGTACATTATGGTGTTAGCATTTTTCAATTCCGCATATTCTACTACATGCATAGTGTGCAAATAAGTAAATGTTAGTTATTTCAATTAGTTATGAATTTCAAGTGATTACATATTATTATAAAATTGTCAATACAATAAAAATTAGTAACAAATGTCAATACATAATGATAACAATTCAAAAATTAATACATTACAAACAATGGATACAAATTACATTTAAGTCAGCAAAATAATATGGTTTATATAATGTCAAATTTCAAAACAGAATCATTACAATGTCACATTACAATAGTACAATGATTATTATGAATGGAAAAATTACATTATGTTTAAAATTCAGTATTTTTGTCGTCGAAAAATTCATTAATTGAATAATACATTTTGTTGAGGAGCCAGGTGTTTAGTTCACTTTTATATCTTTGTATTGTTAGTCCTTTAAAATAGTTAGGTAGTTTGTTATAGATGCGAACTGCCATACAGTATGCATTTCTGCTGCAGATGTTAATTCTTTGGTAAGGAATAACAAGCTTATGTTCATCTCTGCTGCTTTTAATAGCTAAGCTACACTTTTTAGTGAAGAAGCGATCTATATTTTTATATACAAAAACAGACATTTCAAAAATATATTGACAAGGCAATGGTAGTATTTTAAGATTTTTGAATAGAGGTTTACATGTTTCAAAATAGTTTGCGCTCGATAGACACCTAATACATTTCTTTTGTATTTTGAAGACTCTAGGCATATCTGTGGAGTTGCCCCATATGACAAGACCATAATATCGTAACACAGAAGCAACATACCCATGATATGCCATTAGGGCTGCCGGGATAGATACTGTATTCTTTAAGTTATTTAATACAAACATATACTTTTCCAGTTTCACGCAGATCTTGTCCACGTGTTCCTTCCATGTACATAGATAGTCAACAGTTAACCCTAAGAATTCTGTAGATACGGACTCTTGTATTTCAACGTTATCATAATCAACCTTTAATAAACAGTTTGTATTTTTTTACGTGTTTGGAAGTGAACTATTTTTGTTTTAGTTAAATTCATTTGTAAGTTATTTTGTTTTAACCAATTCGTTGCACAGCTTAATGTATTATTTAATTCGGTTTTTGTGTCATTTATGTTAGTTCCCTTGACAAGAATAGTGGTGTCATCGGCAAATAAGATAGTTTCGTGTTCAATTGCGTCCGGTAAATCATTTATATAGCACAAGAATAATAAAGGCCCCAAGAGGGTGCCTTGTGGGACACCTACGATATTTTTTTATAGGTCGATTTACAAATTGTTCTTATTCTGTTTCTATTTGTTGTTATTTCTACGCATTGATGTCTATCGGATAGATAGCTTTTTATCCATCTGAGTGCTACCCCTCTTATGCCTAAGGCACACAGTTTATTTAACAAAATTTCATACGATACGAAGTCAAATGCCTTTGTCATGTCTAAAAATAATGCTACAATAGGAATTTTAGAGTTGTGACATTCTGTTATTGTTTTAATTAGGGAAAAACAAGCATGAATGGTAGATGTTTTCTTTTTGAAACCAAATTGTTCTGCTTTTAATATTTTACATTTGTCAAGGAAATAATAAATTTTGTCGAACATTACTTTTTCAAAAATCTTAGCAATTATGGGTATCAAAGTAATCGGTCTATAGTTATTGAGTATGGTTCTGTCTCCCTTCTTAAATACGGGCTTAACTATAGAGAACTTTAATGCCTCCGGAAAAGTACCTTGAGTCATAGTTAAGTTAATAATGTGAGATAATGGTTTGCAAATTTTAGTTTTACACTCTTTGATTATTTGAGTTTTAATATCATCAAATCCAGTAGAATTAGTACTTTTTAGTTCACTGATGATTTTGCAAGTTTGTGCTTCGGTGATTGGTGTAAGAAATATTGTTTTATCGTTTGAAAAAGTACTATTGAATAATTTAGAATTTTTAATATCACTTTTAGATTTGTCAGTCATCATTGGAATATTATTATTAATATAATTATTAGTCATGTCAATATAAAAGGAATTAAATGTTTCGGCTATGTCTTCAGGATCAGTCAATAAATTATTATTTTCTAAACTTTGTATTTGAGTTATGTCAGACAGTTCATTATCAGCACAATTATTATAATTTTTTATCACATCCCAAGTTGCCTTAGCTAGATTTTTTGCCGTTAGCATGTATTTGACATTACATATTTTTTTTGATTGTAAGATGCATTTATTTAAAATTTTTGAATATAATTTGTATTTTGGTTTGCTTATGTGCTTAGTAGTTATCCCCTGCCGGTAGTGTAAATAGTAGCAATAACTGTTTTTAAGTGTTTTCGTATTTATTTCATTTGTACTAATTGGTCAACTGTATTAGGGAAATTTTATTAGTACAAAGGTATATAAAAATAATACAATAACAATTTTCTTCACGAGTTGTACATGCGCTAAAGTTCGCAGAGCCTATGTTCAGACCCGTCAAGATACAGCGGCCGTAGTGTAAACAGTTTTTCGTTTTCCTCCCAGAATTGAGTACAAACTCGACAATTTTATTTACCTAGTTACATAGCTTTTTTAACCTTTGGTCTTACCTGAATTATTCCTTAATCGAATTAAAATGTTCAGGGGGTCTAAAATAATGTACAAATTACTATCAAACAAAAAACATTGTAATGTAAAATAATGCCAGGACGAGATGACCTTGAATGACTCGCACTGTCAAATAGTAATCATCTAGAGCAAAGCTCCTAACTCTGCACGTCCTAACTCTACAAGGCATAACTTTACAAACTCTACATACATAGTTACAAGTGTAACTCCTGCTGTATTGCGAGTGTCCATTGGCGGCGGTAATTACTTATCATCAGACGATCCGTCTGCTCGTTTCCTTTTTCATTTCATAAAAAAATCCAAACACAAGTATGAAGTTTTGGAAAATCGACGAACCACTTCAAGGAATGGTGGGACACTATATAATATTAAATATTGATTTAAAAATAATGTTATGTAAAATCATTCCTCATATTATTTTCTCCCACTGTGCCATGTAGACCATTCTATATTTTGTAGGATTTATGTTCCGCATCTTGTATGTATCGATTCGAAGCAAATTAAAGCTGTTGTATCCGACTGATTACCTTCCGACGTCCATTTATATGTAAAATAGTGACGCGTGCGATCGAAGGCATCCAGGCTTGTACGTGCCAGTAATGTAGCATCAGCAATGGCCGCCCGAAACCCAATGATAATTTTGTGTATCCATGAATTTCAATGGGAAACAATTTCTTTATGCCTACCTATTTCGGACCCTTCTCCAATGCGGGATAATGAATGAATTTTTTTGTGGTATTATAACTAAATAACTTAATTACGTCTTGTTTCGGAATAACATTAACATTCCTATTTATTAAAAGCCAGTACCTAACAGTTATCCTAATTTTAAATTCTTATAAAAGCTAAGCTTCAATCTTTGATTAATTATTACATAGATACGTTATATTTTTACAAAACTGACAATATTTTTATGCCGCGACACACATTGATAAGGGACGCGTAAACGTATACGAGTAGGTACACTATACGTTTTTTTTTTTTTTATGAAATAAGTGGGCAAACGAGCAAAAGGTGACCTGATGGAAAGCAACTTCCATCGCCCATGGACACTCGCAGCATCAGAAGAGCTGCAAGTGCGTTGCCGGCCTTTAAGAGGGAATAGGGTAATAGGGGAGGGTAGGGAAAGGAATAGGGTAGGGATTGGGCCTCCGATAAACTCACTCACTCGGCGAAACACAGCGCAAACGCTGTTTCACGCCGGTTTTCTGTGGCTACTCGTCGATGCACAGTAACACAAAAATTGGCCCGCAGCGGGCTAATTTGTGTCTTCACTTTTTACGCTCAATACCATATTTACCTCTTTTTAATATAATACATCTATAACTTTAATAGTTTAATAATATTTATTACGTTGCTTTGCTTGCATAAATATTATGTTGACATCTGCAATACAAGGTATATAGTAAGAATATTTCAAATCCCTTCTATATAGAAACAAAATTATAATAACTAGAGGTCGCCCTGTGGCTGAAATTCAACCATAATTCCATGTATATGTTTTAATTTTAAAGATTTAAAATATAAGTTTATGAATATGTAAATGATGTCTAAAGAATGTGAAAGATAATTGACACTTGTATCAAACCTACTGCAATACTATATAATATAATACAAAAATGATATAAATGAATGATATATATGAGGTAGTATGTGTTGCTAATATATTCATTAATTTAATGTATTTCTAATTTATTAAAATTATAAAGAAATTTAAGTTTCTCGCACGCCTTCTTTAGCATAAAATTTAATACCACATTAAAATTACCACATAGTAAATAAACATACTTACGACCTTCTACACCACGTAAATGGTAGTTAAGGTCCCGTGATTATTTATTTAACTGTATACATTATTCTATGAATTTTTGCAAAGTAACGCACCATTCTATTAACCACAGAGGACTGTTTTTGAAGTGTCAAATACTTTTATCGGTGTATGAATATTCAAACTTAATCTACGTGGTTTTCAGTTATGTTGTTGAGCGAAATCACTTGTGTTACTCGCGTTCGTTAGTCACTTGTTACTGTTCGTACACGTACATATTTACATTTGAATGCACTCAAACAGACTGCGCCACTGTATTGGCTAGAAATATGCAAATCTGTGTACGGAAGAACAATCGAGAGGACTATGGAATATCAATAAATGCTACAGGTTCAAAATATGTCGTATTTTTTTGAGATTAGATTCCATTTAATCTTGTAAAGGTGTGGTTCTGCATCAATGTTAATTATGCGTTTAGTCTAATATTTCAGTTTATTTAGCCTCCGCTCCAGATTATGCTGTCAGGTAAATTCCGGAACTATGTTTTTTCTGTCCATGTAAGCCTTCAGTTACATCCTGATAACGCAAATATTAGTACCATACCATACCATAACGCCAATATTATTTGAATGATAAATATATTCGTATTGAAAATTCATTGAAAGGTTGGTTTGCTTATCCGGACTGCTTGCGACAAATTACCGCGATCGTACAGGGGGATTATGTAAAGCGAAGTCCATTTGTATGGTAACTAATGGCTGTGTTGGAACACTGGGTGTTGCCGCAAAGACGTGACGTTGCCAACTGATATTTTTGTATTTTTTCCTAGGATTGTTTTTAAAAAGTTTACTATGAATTTGAAACTGCATTTTGTAGTCGAGAAGCTTCATTTATTAGTAAATAAATTTTTCTAGACAAGGTCAAAACTTTGCCAACCAGTAAACTCATAAATTACCGTTATAAAAATTACTAGATAGTTTCCTACCGCTGGTGGTAAACTTAGTTTGCATAGAACTATCAATGAAACAGAACCCTAAGATAAAAGTAACTTAAGTTACTTCTTTTAACATAAGTACCTGCCAGTGAAAGTCCGGTCAAAAAAATTAAAAAATGTTTTTTGGTGTAGGTAGCATATGTTCTATCATATCCGTTAAATTTTGTGCAAATCTATTAATTTGAAATTACAAATAGATATATACAATTTTATTAATTTGTAAAGATTGCTTAATATGCCATAACAAAGCTAACAAGGGAATCCCCTATTATGAGCACTTGAAATATGATACTAACATAACCGACCTAAATGTGGGGTCGAAGTTAGCTAAAAGCTGTTCGTAACAAAGTATTCGAACCTAGCTTTAATGGACACTTGTAAGGCCAAGTACTTGAAGCACCATTTCCTCCCGGCCCAGGAACAAAAGAATACCTGTAATAGGTATACCTAGCTATCAATATCAGTGTCAACGAGGCTATGTCCACCTTGTGGGTGGGACAACTATAGAAATAGGGACTTTCATTGTCCATAAAAGGTCCATAAACGTAGAAAATTTGATGCGGGCCTTTATGATTAAAGTTATGATGATGATTTTTTTGTTATAATCGTCTTTTGACCTCACATATTATTTTATAAAACGATTGCTATTAACTGTAAGAATTGGAGATTTTTATTGCATTAAAAAATATATCTTTAAAAATACACACGGAGAGTTTTTATTTCATATTTTCCTTTCGTATCTGTAGGGGTAAAATTATACAAATAATATTTCTTTTATATTCGTTTATTACTTGGTCGTAACAAGAATAAAAAGATAAAGTCAGGAATCATGCGATTCATTTCTCTAATTGCATCCAGGGGCGTTTTTGTCTTGTGTTCGATGGAACGAGACAATTTAATAATATACTCTACATAACTGGTTATATATCCCGGATCTTCCCTCTAGGGATAGTTAGGGGCGTTTATTGTTTTTGATTTATTGCTTTAAAAAATAATGACTTATGAGTCATGACGATTTACCAGACAATCTGTTACGAAAACTGAAGTTTTTAGTCTGAATAACTGAGCACTAATCAATTTATGTGCAATTAATTTTACAAATAAGAATCTGCGGTTAATTAGCCGTATAAGCAATGATTCTGGAAATTATTCCCAGATTCTGTTTCAGTAAAAAATTATTCTGGAAAATACCTATACCTACTACTTAATTGAAAAAATAAAACGTTCACTAAAATTAAAGGAGTAGTTAATAGGTACAATAGCGCCGTCATTTTACAAAACGTGTTTGTGAAGCTTTTTCCGTCAAATGGCGCCAACAATATTATGTTTTTATAGAAAAGTTAAAAAATTTAATTGGACGTTACCTGAAATAGTCCTAACGAAACGTTCCTTGCGTATTTTTCTTATGTTTTCTTATGTCATTGCAGGAGAATACATACCTACATAAGTACATACATAAAAAATAATAACACTATGATATTTATAGGTGCGACAGAACAACGTGTATCGGGACAGCTAAAAATGGATTGCAGTTTCAATGGCCAACTAAGAGTTAGTACCTGGAAAACCGAGCTTTGCTCGGAGTTGAAATAAGTTTAAATAAATAAATATTGTTGCACTACGAAAGAGAAAACATATTATGTAGCTTCAAAGTGCGCAGTTCCCAGGGAAAACAAATAGCTGTGTGGCTGGCAGCTCCTAGAAATAAAAATAAAAAGATGATGACAGAAAGGACAACGTCACTCTTTACTCCTTTTCGCCTTCTTGGTAATAAATGTGTTGTAAGATAGAAACCGTTTTATTTATTAAAACTTATAGTGAGATACTCCTATAATTGGTGACCCCGACGTGATAAACAGTGATAAATTACAATATAAATATAAATTTTCAAAAACTGCAACACACGACCGAAAGACAAAAGGACGCAACTCAAATCTCGAATATGAATTCAAGCGAACCGGTATGGACGATGATGGAAGCGATGGCGAGACAAATTGAGCAACTGACAAACCATATAGCAGCGCTTAGCACTCATCAGTTACGACCGCCGCATCGCAGATTCGATAGACGAAAATCGAGATCGCAGTCGAGATCTCAGATGAGAAACAATGGTATGTGCTACTACCATAATAAATTTGGCAATAAAGCATATAAATGCACCCGACCCTGCTCCTTTTCGGGAAATGCCGACGGCAGTCAATAAAAGCGGCTAATGACTGCCATTCATGCAACGGCCGCCTCTTCGTCACCGACAGGAAGACCAAGTTGGAGTTCCTAATAGATACCGGCTCAGACTTATGTGTATTCCCTAAGAAAGCGACTAGAGGACACCGTAATAAAACAGAGTTGGAATTATATGCAGCAAACAACTCAAAAATATCAACGTACGGCTACGTGCAGCTGCATTTAGATTTTGGTTTGCGTCGAGATTTCGCATGGAGATTTGTGGTAGCTGATGTGGCAAAACCAATAGTAGGCGTCGACTTTTTAAGCCACTACAACTTATTAGTCGACTGTCGCAAGCACCGACTCGTGGATAACCTCACGGCTCTCTCAGTACCTTCACCACATTGTGCTAAAGAAACGGAAGTACTTACCATCAAAGCCGTGACAGGCGACTCGCCATACCATCAATTGTTGAAGAGGTTTCCCGTTATCACGAGGCCCTCCGGCACACCTGTGGAACCGAAGCACAATACGAAGCATCACATACGCACCACACCCGGCCCACCGGTAAGCGCCCGCCCACGTCGATTGGCTCCAGACCGCTTTGCGATTGCAAAAAAGGAGTTTGATGAAATGATGCAAAACGGTACTGCGCGTAGATCTGAAAGTGCATGGTCATCGCCACTACATCTGGCAAAGAAAAAAGATGATGGGTGGCGACCGTGCGGTGATTACCGTTCCTTAAACGCGAGAACGATACCAGACCGCTACCTTATCCGTCATATTAATGATTTTACATATGAACTCACTGGCTCTAAAATATTTTCAAAAGTTGATCTAGTTAAAGCTTATAATCAGATACCTGTTTTCGAGGAAGATATACCGAAAACCGCCATAACTACACCTTTCGGCCTATACGAATTTCCCTATATGACTTTCGGCTTAAGAAACGCAGCTCAGACCTTTCAGAGATTCATAGACGAAGTGCTTCAAGGAATGAGCAATGTATACTCTTACTTGGATGACATTTTAATATACTCGCGCACGGAGGAGGAGCATTTAAAGCACGTGGAAGAACTTTTTGAGCGACTTTCGAAATATGGAATTTTAATCAACATATCAAAATGCAAGTTTGGCGTATCAGAGATATCATTCCTAGGATATCATTTAACAGCTGACGGAATAAAACCATTGGATGAAAAAGTAAAAGTCATCAAAAACTTACAACCGCCAACCACAGCTAAACAACTCAGAAGATTCCTAGGAATGATAAATTACTATCGAAGATTTATCCCACAAGCCGCAAAACTCCAAAGTTCATTAAATGATTCCTTAACGGGTAATATTAAAGGTGCAACCCCTATAAAAATGACAAAGGAAATGTTGGAAGCATTTGAATTATGCAAACAAAGCCTCGCAGAAGCGACGCTACTAACTCACCCGGACATACATGCAGAATTGGCACTTTTTACAGACGCTTCAGATCAGGCTATTGGAGCTGTCCTGCAACAAAAAGAAGGGAACATGTGGAAACCACTGTCGTTTTTCTCCCGAAAGTTGTCTCCTAGCCAAAAGAAGTACAGCCCTTACGATAGAGAGTTGCTTGCGATATATGACGCAATCAAACATTTTCGATATATGTTAGAGGCAAGGCAATTCACTATATATACAGACCACAAACCACTTACCTTTGCATTTTCTACAAAAAGAGACAAATGTTCACCGCGACAATTTAGATACCTGGATTTTATTGCTCAATACTCCACAGACCTTAGACATATACCCGGAAGCGACAATGTAATAGCAGACGCGTTATCGAGGATAGAAGACATTAGTGAAGCTTTCAACTACGAAGATCTTGCAAGAGATCAGGAACAAGACCCTGAATTGCAAAATCTACTCAGAAATTCTACGTCTTTAAAATTTAAAAAACACAATGATGTCTACTGTGACACATCTACCGGGAAAAACAGGCCATACATAACACCTAAATTGCGCAAACAAATTTTTACTAAGATGCATGAGCTCAGTCACCCAGGAACTTCAGCATCTGCAAAACTAGTTAGCGAGAGATTTGTATGGCCCGGAATGCAAAAAGACTGCCGACGATGGGCAAAAGAATGCACAGATTGCCAGATATCCAAAGTTACCCGACACACATCCTCTCCTTTTTCCTTTTTCCCAATACCTTCCCAACGTTTTTCCCAAGTTCATATCGATTTAATAGGACCATTACCTTATTCCAATGGTTACAGGTACTGCTTGACTGCCATAGACCGCTATACACGCTGGCCCGAGGTCTATCCAACAGCAGACATCACAGCTGAGACATGTGCACGAGCTTTCGTCTCCGGGTGGGTGTCACGATTCGGATGCCCCGCCATCATCACGACGGACCGAGGTCAGCAGTTCCAATCACAGCTTTTTAAACGCCTGGCCGAAATCATAGGCGCGGAACATCGTCCCACCACAGCATACCATCCACAGTGCAATGGAATGGTGGAGCGGCTACACCGCCAGCTAAAAGCAGCCTTGGTCTGCCACAATACGGTAGATTGGTCAGAGTCATTGCCATGGGTCCTACTTGGAATGAGAGCAGCCTGGAAAGAAGATATCAAATCCTCATCAGCAGAGCTACTCTACGGTGAACCATTGAGGTTGCCTGGAGAATTTTTCGCGCCAGTGCCTGCTCTTGCACTCGATCAGACGGATTACGTGGAACGTCTTCGAAAACATTTTACTGATCTTTCACCAACACCAGCATCAAATCACTCGAGTAACCGCACATTTTACATACCGAAGGATATATGGTCTTCAGATTATGTTTTCCTACGTCGAGGACCAGAAAAACGTCCACTGCAATCACCCTACACAGGTCCGTACAAGGTGTTGGCCAGAAACCAAAAAACCTTTAAATTGCAAGTGCAAGGTAAGGAGATGTCAGTTTCTATAGACAGAATTAAACCAGCTTACCTGCCTAGTAACGACACTTACAAAATGAAAGACATTATGCTTACCCCAGCAGCAACGTCTGCTCCAGCAAAACCAGTCGCAACAGCACCTGAAAAAACTACACGAAGCGGTAGACGTGTACATTTTCCCAATTACTATCGCCCGTGAACCGGTCTCGGCAGGGGAGTGATGTGGCTGGCAGCTCCTAGAAATAAAAATAAAAAGATGATGACAGAAAGGACAACGTCACTCTTTACTCCTTTTCGCCTTCTTGGTAATAAATGTGTTGTAAGATAGAAACCGTTTTATTTATTAAAACTTATAGTGAGATACTCCTATAGCTGGATCGTCCCCCCCCCCCCCTAAAACTCCCTGCATACAACATTTTATGGTAATACTCGAAAAACCGATTATAATTATACAAGATTGACTCGTTTTAAGTATAAGACATGAATACATATTTATGTACCTACATAAGTTCAGCTTTATAGTTTCTAGAAGTCCCAATTCAAATTAATGTATTTCAAATAATAATTTATCAAATTACATCGTCGGTACAGTGTGCTATGTCTTTTCTCTCTATAAGAGATTGCTGTCGTGAGCTTTGTGGGCTTATTGAATCTGCAGGGTTACAAAGATGACTGGTCCCTCACCTGTGGTCGCAACCCTCGTAGGGAGTTGCTACGACAACTAGTACTGCCCCCGGGCACATCATATCTCAGACGGTAACCATTTTTGGGGCACTTAAATACATAGAAGAAATCAAAATCATTAGGGGCGCTTATGGATGCATAAGGTATCGATATTCCTAATTTGTTCGTGGTTGATGGTTAAAAGAGGCTACAACGGTAGCCTACAAATTACTGATCCTGCCAGCCTGCTTCTATCTATTTAAGTATATAGTATATACCATCCTCAAAAGCGAGTCGAATCATTTTTGGATTTGATTATTACTAAGAAATGAAAGAATGAAAAATTCAGAATGGAAAAATCAGTAATTTGTAGGCTACCGTTGTAGCCTTAACCATTTAACCATCAACCACGAACAAATTAAGGAAAATCGATACCTTGATTATTACTAAGAATGGAAAAGCTTGAAGAAAAACCTGCAAAGAAAGAGACAGTATTTAAAATACATTTTTTATTAATCACATATTGTAAATGCAAAATCTCTTTTCATCAAACTTAAAATACGTAACTCGGATAGTCTCCCTGTACTACTTTGTTTTTATTACGTTTTTGTCTCCACCCGTAGTACATTTCCATGTATTTTCGCCGCTGGAAACAGCCTTTTAGTATTCACCTGCAAGTAAAAATACATTTCAACTAGAATTAATAGTGTCATTGCAGAATTTGAACTTCGTACATTTAAGCACTGTTTATTATTTAGTTTTAGTATTTTTTTTTAAATTCATATATATCTTTAGTTTTATAACTCATTAAAAATATTTTTTTATTATATCAGTCATGACAATTTTATTTCCTAAAACAAATAAAACATTATTTGACATTGTTTATATCACAAAATTATTTCAATACGTTTTTTCTGTTCCCGTCAAAACAAAACACAAAGCTATAATTCTAATCACGTATCTTGTTAAATCAAGCCATCGGAATATGTTTGCGTGGGGATGTTATTACCTCCATATTGATACTTATTTACGAAATATCGCGCAAGAATTATCCGGCGTACATCCCGGATGTGTGGCTATGTTTCTTACGATTTGGGCGTTTCGTTATAAACGTATTATATGAAGTCAAAAAAAAATAATTATACAGGATTTACCCGACATACGTTTATATGACGGTAAACGTACGGTAAAAACAACAAAATGTACGTTTACCGCGTGAATTCCTTTTGCGCATACGAAGTCGCGTGCAACATCTAGTATTTAAGATTTATACTATTTAATCAACATCCATGACCCAGGAACATAGACTTTTTATTCCGTGGCGGGATTCGAAGCCGCAACCTTTAGCGCCAACGCGCTAACCACTGAGCCACAGAGGTCGTCAAAATGGGCAATAATAATAATAACAGTTTTGGTGTTTAACTAAAAATTATTTTATAATATTATATAGATTAATTTTTAGACCATATATCCTGTTGTTATCGCTATATTTTATTATAGTCTAACGTTACCTATGAAACGTCACAAATTATTATTAGCTAGTTTATTTATAAGATTCGTACACATATAATGCATATTATCCTCCTGGGTGTCAGGCGCCGGGTGCCGCCTTTGAGAGCTAGGGCAAGAAGTGTCAGGGGCCGGGTGCCGCCTTTGCGGGTAGTAGTTATATTTTTTTCTTTCATTTAAAACCCTACAATTTTTACAATTTTTTTGCCACACCACGCTGGACATAAATAAAAAAGAAGGAGATATTGGGCATTTGCGTATAGATTTAATAAAAATTTTAGAGGGAATTTTAAAAATTTCTGCGACATACCGTCGTGCCGGCACCCGGCACGTGACACTGAGTACTTGACAGCTTTCGGTTAGTATGAAAAAAATTTCAAATTTCAATAATTTCAAATAGGAATGTAAATTGAACACTTTATTAGAAATAGTATGTATTCTAGTGCCTAGGAATGTCATTAATTAATGATAGAATTAAGTACATTAGTTACAATGATTGTTTTTGTAAGACAGTCCCGTCAAAAAAGCCTTTTTTCCGAGGGTTTTTATTCCCTCATTGTGCATTGAAAACAAACAAAAGTGGCACAAAATTGATTTAAAATATATTGAACTATTTAAAAATACAAAAACATGTGAATAAATATGTCCCAGCTACAGTTTATTGAGCAACAAACCATGTCCTGTTTTTCATAAAAACTGTAATTTGTATTATATCTCTGAGATCCAATCGTAGTAATAGTACAAGATGTTTTGTATTGAAATTAAATTTCTAAAGTATCCTCCTATGTAAATAAAGCAAATTTTACAATATTAACACATAAATATGGCATTATTTGGGGTCTGAAATAAATAAGTTTGAAAAAAAAAGAACTCGTGTATTTTTTGCATCAAGATTCCTTTTATTTAGTTAGTTATTTTAAAATTATAATTCCGTCATCACGTAGAAAATTTAATCTAGTTTCTAAATATGTATAATATATATAGGTTTAAGTTACAATTTATCAATATAATCTTGAAAAACTACAAGGCGGGAGTCGCGCCCGTGATTCGCCAAATTGGCCCGCGATGGCCCGACGCCAGCTCATTTCGGCCATTTTTCGGCCCGACGGTCTAGAGGTTATGCTTATATTAAGTTCGAACGTATATATATTATGCAACTTATGTGTCTATGTCGTTACTGTGCCATAAGATTTGTGAGGTTACCTATAGTTATGTAGTCAAGTCTAAAATATATTATTGTAAATTACAGATTCAATGGTATTTGAGATTAGCACGAAGATTGTAAAACGTATCATGAAACGGACGAATAATATTTAACATTCCAGATGAAATTCGAAGAATACTTCAAATATTTACTTGTTTTAAATTAGCGCTCAACGTTTAACCCCAAATCCTAACATGATATCGTAAAACTTATAAATTATGTATGAATTGTTGTATGAAAATTTACGTATATAATTATACCGCAAAATATTCAGCATATTTAGTAAGTATTATAAATAATGGAAAGGCAGTCTCGTCAAACAGCGGCACGTTTCGAAGCTATGCTATGAAAATTAATTTTAATCCCGGAGAGTATAGGATTTCACCCTCGCTTATCTTAGCCTATGTAATGAAGGAAATGGTTATAGTATAAAGTAATTGTATAACCATACAAGTTACAATATAGCCATCAGCTGTAATTGAAGATATGAGCTTCTTTCATAATGTCTATGGACACCTCACACCACGTCAATCTGGCCCCGTGCTATGTACTCGAAGAACTTGTGTTACGGGTACCAGACAACGGGAAGTATATTTATTATATTATACATATATTTAAGATTTTTACTATATTTTACATAGATTTTATATACATGCATGCATGATCCAGGAAACACAGAGAAGCTTTTTGTTCTATCAGCGGGATTTGCTTCCGTGAAACCTCGGCTTATTCACCAATGCGCTAACCTACTGAGCTACAGAGGTCGTATTTATGAGTATATAAATAATATTGTTACTGTATATTAATAACTAGAGTATTTTTCTTTCTTGACGAGTGTAGGTCCAGAGACCGCTAGATAAACATTAAAAACTTAGAAATGTATAAACGTTTAAACCACAATGCCTGCCAATCGTAAATATCTAAATAAAAAGCTTCTTCCGCGTTCTGGTAAATATAAATTTATATTGAAATCAGCAAGGAATATTAAATTGCAAATAATATCATTAACGTGCAAATATCAGAAAACGTGATATCGGTTAACCGATTACAATACTCGTACGTCGTCGTCGGGTTTTATTATTCTGAGGTGCGCCTATATTAATAAGAAAACGCGTGTATAATGCGGTAGAACAAATAGCAAGCGAGTGAAAAACAAACAGAAGGGTAAAGTGCAAGCAACTCGTACCTGAACGTATATTTATTCATTCATTCATAGTATCAATATCAGTTATAATTTTTGCAAAAACCAGCTTAGCTCATAATTCAACTTATTTTAAAATAAAAAACTTAAAAGTTAATGCAGATAAAAAATCTGCCCCCGATAGTAAGAAGGGCGCATCTAACAAATTTGTCAAAATTGAGTTATATATATTGCCGGAATCAGGAAGAAAAGGCGCATCTTTCTGTATTTTTACTTTTTTTCTATCTAGTGCCATTTCGATTTTACCATAACGAAATAGGTCGCTTCTGTATGCATGTTTATACCTGTTTTAAGATGAAAAGACGTTTTTATATAAAACTTAATCAAATAGTCGTATTTACACAAATATGTCTATTCCCGTTATGATTCCTCTAGGAGTTCGGTAATTAAAAAGTCGTATATTATATTGTAAGTTTCACACGCAATTGAAAAGGCGCAAGTAACCATTTGTGGCTTTATACTCTTTTTGGAAACTTATCTTTTACTAAGTAAGTACGTCTACATCTACCATAAGCGCCCTTTCTATTTCGAATGATTATTATGGTCGAGGCACATTTGCCATATGCGTCCTTATACCTTATTAAAAGATGGAAAAATAATAAACATACTAAATAAATAAGAAGTAAATGCACAGAAACTATTTATTAAGTTTCGTGAAAACAGTGCGGAGTGCGGGAGGGTGTAGTTAATATCGGAGCCGTGTTTTTGAGTCAGTTGCGCCCTCCGCGAGTATAATTAGTATAGTATAATATATAGGTGCGCGCGCATTTCGTACGACGGATATTTCGGTAAGTATAATTTTATAGCATTGAATAAATGGTATTCTCAGTTTGCATGATATTGTGATTTTTTGATGTTATCCTATTTCATAATACTAAATTATTGAAAACGTTATATTAACTTAATTATATGTATTAGGGAGTTTTAATTATATGTTACGCTCTAAAATATATTTTGTTGTTATGTTTTTCTATTACTTAACATAACAAGCAAATATTTTTTACAAGTATAGGTCAATCTTGTATTTATGTACGTATAATTATTAATAATTAATGGATGTTTTTTTCATTTATTAATATGTCCTCAAGAAGACGTATCGGATGTACCTAAATAATTTATATTTTTTATTAAATTAGATTATTATAGCCTGGAATGACAAAACTACTTTTCTTACTAATAAATAATACGTGGGCACAAGTATTATCGCTTACACTCGGTTGCTATATTTTTGTTTCAGAAAAGAATAACATGAAGTCAGGTCAAAGTTTTGATTTAATAACCACAGCTTTAGCTTCTAGCGATATGCAAAGCACACCACGAAATAATTCCGTCCCAAATACAGAGACGTCAGTTTGTCATACTATTATTAACAACGACAGGCATGAGGACAGCACCATGACCACAGAAGCAGCTGTAAGCGATAGGATATTATCAATTATTTTAGTTAAAAGAAAATGCCGGTGAAGATTGTCCTCAAATTTCTACTTTAAATATATATGATAATAGTGTATCAAATAGTACTTACCTTGTTTTTTTAGAAATATTTGAGTTTGTTTAATTATATTTTTTGAGACTGATATTTGATTTATGGTTCCTAAAAAAGTTGGTATAGAACCTACGTTTTAAGATATAATATTATTCTGTGATTCTACAATGAAAGATAGTTTCTAAAAATACATAACTGAATAAAACAAAGCTGTTATATTTTGTTATGATTCAAAATAGTTTTATGAACATTCAAGGACTATTTTATAAGACTAATTGTTTTTAATTTTATATAAGGATTACTTTGTGAAGTTTAGATTTTTTTTTTATTTCATTATCATAGTCACATAGTAAGAAAACTAAGTGGCATGTTTTGTTGCATTTAGTTTAGCTTAAAATGAATATTGTGCCATAGATAAGCACTTTTTAAGTTTTTTAAAAGTAAATGTTGATTTAATGTTGGTGTTTGGTTTTATTTAATAGTAATTTACACGGAGGTGTAAAATTACATACATGTTATTAGGAATATTTAATTAAAAGAGGCTTACAGAATATCATTAAGTATACCAGAGCTATTTTTGAACTTAAAGAAATTTAATATATTTTATAAAAATAGGCACATATAACCATATGCGCCCTTTTTTTATAAAAACATTTAAAAATATAAAGTAGAAAAAAGGCATTTGAGGATGAAAGGGCACATATGGCTAGATGCGTTTATTCAACCTAGGTTGTATAATTTATTATAATGGTTTTTGCTAAAAAGAAAATGTTTTTTCGAGTTTTTAATTAAATAAATTCAAAATATTATTAATTTTATTAATTAGTATTAAAGACAATCAATATGGCCACAATTTCCAATTTGATTTTTTAAATTATCTTAATAAACTCAAAGACAGCAAACGATTTCCCGTTTCGTTCACTTAAATGCGTTTTTCTCGGTTTTAACTTTTTGTTAGATGCGCCCTTCTTACTATCGGGGGCAGAAATGTACATATACCTAGTTTAGAAATTTAACTTTTAACGGTATGCACGTATCTATACTAGCATAGCTTCTGTACGCAACGTATAGCGACCTAGTGGTTCTAGTTCACTAGTTATAAACGTATTTATTATTGACTAGCTTTTGCGCGCGGCTCCGCCCGCGTAAATACATTATCCCGCCGGAACACTACTTTTTCGGGATAAGAAACATCATATATCCTTTCCCGGGACCCAATGTATGTCTATACCAAATTTCATAAAAATCGGTTCAGCGGTTAAAGCGTGAAGAGGTAACAGACAAACAGACAGACAGACAGACACACTTTTGCACTTATAATATTAGTATAGATAGTATAGAAGTATAGACTAGTATAAATTTGTATAGATACTACGAATTACTTTATCTACAATAGCTCGTTGGATTTATTATAACATCTAGAAAAATAATTATAATAATTTTTTGTGGTTCACGCACGCCAGTCTCTCTATCAGTTCTCGAAGAATTTGTGTTACAGGTACCAAACAACGGAAATATATTTAATACTTTTATATTATACACATATTTAAGATTTTTATTATATTATTATTACACATACATGGCCCAGGTACACAGAAATACTTTTTGTTCCTTCGGCTGGATTCGAACCCACGCAGCTTGAGCAACAACACGCTCAACAATTGCAAGCCACAGAAGTCGTCAAAAATGTACGAATATTTAAATTCACACAATATAAACAATTTCAAAAGTTATAAACAATTAAAGATGTGAAAAGGAACATGGGATTTTTATAAATAGCTCAACTATCTATACTAATATAATAAAGAGGAAAAGTTTGTTTATTTGTTTGTTTGCATTGAATAGGCTCCGAAACTACTGGACCGATTTTGATGAAATTTGGTACAGATATAGATTAGAACATGGGAAAGGACATGTGCTACTTTTTATTACTTAAAAATGTATGGTTACCCCAGGATTTCCTTTTGCGCGCACGATTTCGCGTGCAACATCTAGTATTTTATATAAGAAAATTATTTCGGGTTTCAAATTTTCGCACTCTTTTTAAGACGTCATATCGAAAGCAAAGAGCTATCGTATGTATGAATTATAAATAAGCAGTGCCAAGAGTTAACTCATTTTCATCTTGTTACCTATAGTCTATAGACTATAGTCTAGTAGCTCGACTCACGCGTAGTCTTTACAGGCGTACTATTTTGTGGCGAATTCGCTGCTAACGTTTAGTTATTCAGTCACAGTAGAAACATAGGTACGTACGTACCTATCTATAATACATTATAATAATTATATTTTTCATTTAATTTTGTTTTATGAATAGATTCCATTACCAGAGTCAGTACCAAAGTAAGTAAACAAGAAAGCTGTGATTTAAAAATCACAGCTTGAGTCTATGTTACTTTAATAAATAAATTCATTCATTCATTCATTCAAAAAGACCTGTCTCATCGTATATTTAGTCATGTGGTTGTATATTCACGTCTTGTATACATATAATGCGATGGCGTAATAGCATGGAATCACAATATCTCGTTATAAGCGGGAGAAACAAAGAAATACGCACGTGCCGCGAATAAAGGATCACGGAACAGGCATCAGATATATTTTTTCAAAACTATCGGCTTATGCTTTTATACAAATGTTATAAAATAAAACTCAAATATAATTTTCGGCGATTTGTTGCATAAAAAATAAAAGGTTAAATAATTTTTTTTATAAATTATAGTAGTTATTGTATATTTTATATTTATAAAATAAATAAATAATAGTTAACAAATAAAAACTTATGTCGAAAAAAGCTAGAGCGTTTTAAAATTATGTGGTTTTCAGAATCTGCGCAGTTAGTGAATTTTAAGTTTGTATTATTCAATTTGTTAAGATTATATTAATCTCAGTACATCACATCACAATATAAAATCTGCTGCTTCGCAAGGTGTTGTGTGTTTTACGCCTAACAGCTAAGTAGAATTGCATAGTAGTAAGTAGTTATAGTAGTAGTAATAGAAATTTTCTTTTCCTTATATTAAGCTCTTTTTACCCAAAAAATCTTCTCATATTTTTGGTCAGTAAAAAAAATCTGCCAGGTTTAGAGGTGGTTTTATATCAAGCTTTATTATTATTATTATTATTTACTTTCTTAATTTTTCTCCTATTACGGGGATATTCTTCTAAAGTTACGGGCTTGTGGCCAAGCAACTTCAGGAATTAACTTAATTAATAGACAAAAACTTCCTAACAATTCGGCATGTGTTGAGAATTACTGCTTTTTGCAGAGTGATGTATGAAAGTGGGTGTATGTTGAGTATTTCCAGGCTGTTGTGGAGTGTTCTGGGGATGATGCCCGTACTGGAGATGATGATGGGTACGGTTTTGACGGTGTTTACTTTCCACTGCGATTTCAGCTCAATTGTGAGATCTGCGTATTTGGTGACTTTGGTCGTGCGCGTGGTGGTGAGGTTGTGTGAATTAGGTATTGCGATGTCTATAAGGTAAACTATTTTATTTATTTTGTCATAAAGTGTTATGTCTGGTCTGTTATGATGTACGGTCTTGTCAGTCAATATTGTCCTGTCCCAGTATAGTTTGTAATGAGGTGATTCTAGTATGATTTGTGGTGTGTATTTGTAATATGATGTTTTGTCTGTGATGAGGTTGTGCTTGAGTGAGAGTGTCTGGTGTATAATTGCTGCAACTTGGTCGTGTCTGTGTTTGTAGTCTGTTTGCGTGATGGATGAACAAGCGCCGGTTATGTGTTGAATTGTTTCAGGGTGTTTGTGGCAATGTCGGCAGTGGTCACTGCTCTCACTTGATGCTCGAATGATGTGTTTTCTATAGTTTTTAGTATCGATAACCTGGTCTTGGATTGCCATAATGAAACCTTCTGTTTCAGGGAATAGCTCACCACGCTTTAGCCATGCATTTGATGCTGTCTTATCTACATTTATGTCGGTGAGGTCTGTGCGATGACGTCCATGTAGGGATTTCTTTGTCCACGCATCTATTTTTTCCTGATTTGTTGTGACTTTAATTTGTTTAGAGTGATTCGCGAGTGAGAGTGGCGTGAATGCATCGGCTTTGCAAACGGCGTTATGTAGCAATGATACTTGTGAATGATTGTGGAAGTATGTTCTCAGTAGCGTGATTTGTCTATTGTGTAAATTGGTGATATCAATGAGTCCTCTACCTCCTTCAATTTTAGGTAAAGTTAATCTTTGTACACATGCTCTAGGATGATGCTTTCTGTGCTTTGTCATAGTTGTATTAATTACTCTTTGAAGAGTTTTAAGATCTGTTTGGCTCCATGAAATTATTCCGAACGAATAGGTGAGTATGGGTACTGCAAAAGTATTAATGGCTTTGATTGTGTTTCGTGAATTGAGATGTGTGTGTAATATTCGGTGTAGCCTTGTTTTAAACTGTTCTTGCAGAAGTTTCTTTACATTTTTGTGAATAATTCCTACCGATTGATAAAATCCTAAATATTTGTACCCTTCTACTGGATCTACTGCATCTACAATTTCATGGTTCACTAATTCATACGAGGCATGTTCTAATTTACCTTTGTTAACAGCTTGTATTTTACATTTGTCTATCCCAAATTGCATACATATATCGTTAGAGAATAACTGTGTTATGTCGGCAAGTGTGTGTATATCATCTAATGTACTGGCAAATAGTTTGATATCATCCATATACATGAGATGAGTCATGCAGCCATGTTGAGTAGTGTGATTAATTTTGAAACCTTTATTATTTGAGTTAAGCATGGATGATAGTGGATTAAGCGCCAGACAAAACCATAGGGGACTTAAGGCATCGCCTTGGAAGATTCCTCTTCTTATTGGAACATAATCAGTTTCAATAGGGTTACTAATAGTGTTGCATATTCTTAATTTAGTACTCCAATGTTGCATAATTTTTTCTAGAAACCCTATGATAACTGGGTGTATTTTATAATGTTTAAGAATATATATAAGCCATGAGTGTGGTACGGAGTCAAACGCCTTCTTGTAATCTATGAACATAGTATAGATGTTGCGTTTTTGTTTCAGTGCTTGTTTGGTGGCAACGGCGTCGATAGTTAACTGTTCCTTACATCCATGGCTTTTTTTGCGGCAGCCTTTTTGTTCTTCGGATAGAATATTATATTGTTGTGTATGTTTATAGATGGACTTGCTGAGACATGCTGTAATTATTTTATATATATTCTGCAGGCAAGTAATAGGTCGATATTTGGATGGGTTTTCGGTATCATTTAAATCTTTTGGGAGCATGTAAGTTGTGCCTTGTGTTATGTAGGGTGGCATAGTGTCTGGTAAGCGAATGAATGAATTTATGTGTTTATGTAGATTCATATGAATACATGTAAACTTTTTGTACCAGAAATTATGAATGTTATCAGATCCTGTAGCCTTCCAGTTATGTGTTCTAGTTATTACAGTCCTTAAGAGATCTAAATCTATCTGTTCAAAAACCATTTCTGGAACGTTTTTTAGTCTATCCTTGTCTTCTTCTATCCAGTAATTTTGTTTATGTTCTATAGGCTTAGACCATATACCTGACCAAAACTCTAGTAAAGACTGAGAACTTGGTAGTGACATGTTGTTTTCTGGTGTGTCATTATTTGTTTGCTTTGAAAGATTTCTGTAAAATAATTTCTCATTATTAAAAAACTCTTTATTCTGTCTTTTTCTGTTCGTGGTTTCTTTATATCTTTTTAAACGGTTAGCGAGGGTGTTAAGTTTTTGTTTTAAAGTGTCAAGGAAATGCGGAATATCTATGTTCTCAGTTTCATGCTTCGAGTGTATTTTATATTGTTCTTTAATTTTATTAATATGAGTCTCTAAGGCTGGTGATCGCGTACCTCTTATATATTAAGTAAGTCTTCCTATGCTTGCTCTTAAATTACTAATTCTTACTTCTAAGCGTTTCTGCCACCTCGGGGCCTCTTTGGTTTTTTTGTAAATTTTTTCAACATCTATAAAAATCCTGGCACCAACAAATTTTACAGTAGTGTAAGCTGCACTATCAATGATCGTTTGTAGTGTAGTAAAATTCATTTCTTCATCTACTATTTCAGGTAATATTTTGGAATTAAGATAATTTACAGTCGCTAACAATTTTTTAGAGTATTTAAGTTTTGGTAGTCGTGGTCGAGTCGTTGGATCTGTTTGTTCAAATTTATCTATGGTTTCGCTAAGCATTTGTTCTAGCTGTTTGGTGAGGTCTGATGTCAAACTGTGTTTTTGGATGTTGCGTGTTATTTGTGTCGTGTTAGAGGTATGTTCATCAGTACAAATTGTTGGTAGTTGTTGCTGATTATCTGTTATTGTCGTTTCACTCATGTTATTAGTTCCTTCAAAATTTTCTGTGTCTTCAGGTAAGTAATCTGTCATGTTATAATTTAATTCACGTTGTACTTGAACTTTAAGTCTCTCTAATTGATCTATTGATAAAAGACGATTATTAACGATAGACCTACGTTGGTCCGCTATTCTCTGAGCTGAAAGATGTGCTATTTCAGGGCATCTGGTGGTAACTTCTTGGTGCAGTAGAGGTCGGTAGGTTGTATAGTCTGTTTCTAGTTTAGTTATTCTTTAGTAACAAGTCATAATAGTTTCGTTAAGCTCATGTGTCCATCGCATTTTACGGGCTAGGTTGTAGGGTGTGTTTGTGTTGTTCTCTGGTGATTTCTGTCTGGTTTTTATGGTGTTTTTTGCTTCTTCCTTAATATGTAAAATTTCCTGGTCTGAGAGTAGCTTGCAGTTTATAATGGCTCGTCGTTGATCACCTATTCGTTGCTTACTGGCTTCCATGTTTGGATATTTAGATGTAAATATAGAATGTAATTGTGTTAGGTAAGTTTTTGTATTTTTCTCTAGATTAGTTAAAATGAAATATTGGCGCATAATGAAAATATTCATATCTTTTGTCCACATTTTACGTGTGCGTCGTTTTCCCTCGGCGGGTGCAGTAACTTTGGCTGTAGCTACAGCCTCCTGCACAACATCCTCGGGTTGTGATGATGATGAAAAATATGATGATGTGGAAGACCTTGTTTCCCGTAGACCAATGTAAGATCGAGGTGATGATTCTAAAGATAGGAATAAAGATGATATTGGCGATGAACTAGGTGATAGATGATTGTTGCATTGTGCAGCAGTCCGAGACTGGGCAGCTTGGTGCGACTCGTTGCCCTCCCCAGAATACGAAGGGCAGCCCGGTCCCGAAGGCCCGGGGCGGGATTCTCCATCGCGTAAAGCTCCGGTACCCGCCTGGGGTATAATTCTATTTCGTAGGCGCATCATGTAGCTCTTCTTGGGTTTGGGACCGTTAGTTGGAAGGGTATTGAAGCTAAGATATAAGTAGCTTTATATGAATCTCCTGTTGCCAGGGTATTGACTTTTGGTGGTCTAGATGTTCGTGACCATTAGTTCTTGCCTTCCCTAAGCCCCCCCACCACGTCAAGGTGGCCCCCCGGGGGGGTTATTATTATTATTATTACCCTAGCGATCTGTAGTGATCCAACGCTTGTTCTCGATGAGCTCCTTTTTCGACGGCGAGCGCTAGCTCTATAGTACATATTTCGTTAACTCATTTATCAACACTTAACGGGGAAAGGATGAAAGAATTTTTATTTTCGCCGCTAATTCTATTACAATTCGTCACGCGAACCGTGTCTGTTCTTAACCTCATTCTGATACTCATTTCGCCAGTTCACTCGTAAAATTTTAATGGCTGCAGGAAATGTGCGCCTTAATGTACAGGCGAGGGATCCCACAGTGACTTTCCGCCGTAGTTTCGTCTGCCAATTAATCATGGTTTATGGTTAAATAGGTTTCTTACTTGGATGATACCGTTTTTTACGGTTCCGTGTCTTAATGGGGAAATGGTCAAATCGTATATTATTTTAATGTTTCACATAAAGCGTGTGTTTTATGTTTTGTATTTGTTGATTAAACTTCTATACGAATTGAACAATACTATTATACGTCGCCAAAAATTGCGAAATATTACATCATAAAATGTTTAAAAACGTGTATTAAATTTTCGAATTACACAGAGTTTGTAGTTCGTAGAGCAGAATATTATTATATTTATGGTCGTAGTGAAAATACCTACTTAATACTTATTCCCAATGTCTGACAAAGATTGATTAGCATTTATATATTTATTAACATCGCATGATTGGAAGTAGTAAGTATAAAGTTTTATCGGAATCATTTGAATGTGCGTCATAGGCCACAGCGCATACAAACATTATCTTATTGATACTAAGTTTACGGAGTTTACCATAATTACATAGATGTCGATAAATTCTATAATCCGATTTGAATACAAATAAAATAACAATAGCTACTATGAGAGCACTATCGCAAGCGACTAGTAACAAAGAGAAAACGATTCTAGAAACACTTTCATATACCTATGTACCGAGCCTTAAGGCGTATTCTGAGCCTTATGAAGGCTTGGAAGTGCCCATAAAGCGAACATTAAAACGGCGACTCTTTTACTCTTTATTATCATTGGATGTGAACGCTAGCTTAGATTCTATCGCGAAGACACTCGCCAGTCAAATGTTTTATGGTAAAATCGATAGGTGGCGCACTCGGGGTCCGAAATGTCGCGGATTATGAACTTCGCTTTATGATGGACAATGAAGCTTGCTCGTATATAATGAAATAACTTTTCTCATAAGATAACAAGACTATTTTCCTTTTTTGTGATGTATTTTTACATTTTAGTACTATTTTGACCTTAGAATATTCATTGTAATACTTATATATTTTATCTTTCATTCATGGTATATAAATATTGAAATTACTCGCCGCTAGTCTTACAAGAGTTATTTAATAATAAATTTAATATTGCTAGTTAAATTTACATAATGTGGAAACGAACTCTATGAAAAGAAATGTATTTCATAGGGTTTAGTTTAACATTCTTTAGGGACGAAAAATATAATACAAATCAACTAACACTATATATAATTGTATAATTGTACTGTAGATTATTACTTTGTGAAATGCACAAAGTAATAATTTACAGCACTTCATTTATATCACAAATGGATCCCCTAAAATGTCTATTGTAAATTCGTAATAACTATTGTCTGTTGGTAATCTTTGAGGCGGAATGTTAGACCTTTGTCCGTCACTCCCGTTGAATGTCAATTAAAATTCTAATAACGTATTGTCAGTCGATGTGGAATCGACGTACGGGAGCCGATGGGTCGTGGGGATCCAGTTACACAAGTTCGTCTAAGTTTTAAGACCCTGCCGAAGGCCTCTCGCTAACTATCTTACTTAACGCCTTAGTTAAGAAGCGTCTTATGAGAACTTTGACGCCGAGATTGAGGAAGCTATTACAGGATCCGTTCACTTAGATATAAGCAAGATGTCACTTCCACGCTCGACTTTGTGACTTGTTCGCTTTGATGACGTAAAGTTATCCGAATTATCCGAGATTGATGGCAAATGAGTTTCTAATCAAACTCATTTAAACTTCCGAGTATAGGAAATAAAAAGATGAAATCCGAGAAATGAGTCCGGACGATCCCCTTCAAGGCCGGATCGAACGTTCGACGAGCGTTAACCAGAATTATATTAGAGTAAAGAAAGGGAAGATTAAATATTATCTCGAACAATATTTGTGTAGTGCACTATACAGTTACGAGTAGAGTTGGCCGTCGAATCGGGCGGACAGTGGTTGCATCTCGTTCTATCATTACTTCCGCTCCGCTCTCAACTGGGGCAATCGATAATGGCGGGCTGCGGGGAGCCGCCCGTGCCCGCACTCCCCGCGCTTTGGGCGCATCACTCGTGTGACAATCGCTCACGCTTCGCTCGTCCGTTTCTTGTCACTCCACGTGTAAGAAAATGTTCATTTCACATGATACCTGAACTCGAAACAAAATTTTAAATTTTGTTAACTTTTTCACGCGTGGTACTTTTTATCGGAACGTGAACGCTTTAAAATCAATATAATAATACGATTTCTATTCCTTTCTGTTAATATTCTATTTTCTGTTGGTATAGTTAACCTATTAAATAATTAAATTGATAAAAATATTCTCCAACATTTTTTTTCCTATTTTGGAATAAGTTTTTTATCCAAAGTATTTATTTTCTAAAGTACGGGACCGCTGAGTTGCATGTAATGAGTTTGTTCCACTAGAGCCTAATTTACATATTGTATCGGCACGCGGTATTCAGCAGTTTGATGTGGCTGGACTGGGCTGGACTCACGAGGCCCGTACAACTTACACATTACCGGTTTCATTATTTTGGGCCGCGCTGTTTGTGAGCTAGTTGACAATAGGATGATAGTAGACGTGCGATAAATAAATAAAAGCGTCATTTACGTTTGAGTCATTAGAAACTTTGCAATAATAGCTCTTCAAAATAATATGGAAGCACGTTTGCTACGGATGTCGTAGGCCTGTTAAGCAGCGATACTTGACTCTCCGATGATTATACCAGAAAGCGCAACACTCTATTGTTTATAGTTTGTCTGAAATAAATAAAATATATTGCGGTCTCACAGATATGCGCGACCGCTGCAAGGTTATTACCATGCTGATCACATCAGTTGTAGGTTGTGGGTATAGGTAATTTGTTACTAATAAAAATAAAAAAACAGCATAAGAAGGCTCACATTTTATTTAGAATCTCTGGCATTTCACTAATTAGCTTTATTAACGCTAATAAAAGTAAAATCTCCAAGAAGCTTCTTTATTTCAATTACTTAGTCTAGACATGATATTAACTTACTGTTTTGATAACAGTATGGTTTTAGGATAATGTAAAAAAAATCTACCAGATAAATTAATATTTTAAAAGCTTTACATTTCTTTAAGTATAATTTTGAAGATAAAATCATACCAATTTACATAAAAGAGCTTTTTTTGTAGACAAAACAAATTTTAAGAACCATCTCAGTTAATGTAAAGTGGATGTAAAGAAACTTTATTATTTTATATGTCAAGGCATGGGCGTATTAAATAAATAAATAATGGTGGGAAAAAATGGTTTCAGTTTTTCACATCACAATGCAAAACAATTTTGCATTTGAAAATGGCAAAAATTCAACGAAAACAAATTTAATAATGTAGGAGTTGTATGAAAATTTAAAATTTATTTCGTAAATAAAACGACGAAGTCGAAAGTTAGTTCCATTACGGCGCGTCAACACCTGCGACTGCGCGCAATCACTGCATCTATTCTAATATTTATTACGTGTGAATATCATATTGCTCCTTCTTTCTGCGTTTGATTGCGGAGCTCCTTCACTCCCCGAGGGGGAGAATAAGAGCATTTTGATGTATAATGACGTCGTATTTTAAAGGAAGCTGCGGTTTCTACGCAGCCATATGATAAAACATACTTAAGTCAGATTGTAAATGTCAGTTCTGTGTGGAAAAATATTCTTAGAACGATTATTAAACACAAAGAAAGAGTTTTTTATTTGTGATTTTTTAATGATCGAAAACATGCAATTTTATTTCTTACACAAAATCCTAGTTATATTACTGCAACAAAATCTGAAATCACGCCGCGTAAAAAATAATTATTATTATCGTTGTAGAGCCGCTACGTAAGCCACACTCTACGCCGTAGCAAGTACTACGACAGTCGTAGCTCATTCGTAGCTTCAACGTAAACATTTTACAATGCTATCTTTGCTCGTACACTCGCGTCTATCCGTAGTCCGTACACAGACCGCTCAGCTTCATCCGTCCACCTGACACTCAGGCTATGAGTGAATATGACATAGTAACTATTAAGACTGTGACACAAACTATCCCTACATCTCGTATCTAAACGGACTAATGCCCGGCTTCAGAGGTTATTTTCGGTAGATTATTGATATAATATCGCTTTTGATTGGATGACGCAAACGTTTTATAACAGTTAAACTATTTTCATCAAATAAAGCACGCGCGCGATTTTTTCATATTGAATTAGTGCGAGGCTATGTATCATTACATTTTTAACGGGAGCCAAAATATTGTGTATCAAATATTTTATGTGATACAATATAACGTTTGAAATCATTGTTTCGAAACTATTAAAGTAAAAAGTAATAACGTTCTGCTATATTTTCCATCGCAATAATGCAGGGTTAAATGGCGTTTTTGTCGTATGGACAAAATTGCGGTAGGCTCGTATTACGTAAGGCCGGGGGAGGCAAGAACAAAAGCGTTACGTAATTAGACCGCGGCAATACATAAATAATTTCCCTCACGTACCTCTTTGTTCGCGAGAACAGGTTTTTATTTAACGCTATCAAGAACAACACTTTGACGGAAGCTGTCGTCCTTTATTGGAACCTTAATATCGCTCGAGGGAAATAGCTAATTAAATGTACCGTGATATAAAAAATTGTATAAAAACTAAACACCTTTCAATGTGAATTTTCATAAAACTTAACAGTACCAAGTGAAGTTTGAATACAATTATATTTGTAGAAAACTTGAACAAAACCTATAATAATATCATGTTCATTTTGTTTATGTAACTGAATTAATATTTAATAATAGACTTTATTTTATTTTATTCAAGTATGACTTGACAACTACTATTTAAACATTGCTAATAGATTTAATAAATAATTGATAATTTATTCTTTTACTTTTGCATGCCACATAAATGGCAGAATGTATAGAAACTTTATCTCTTATTTTAAGATCTCTGTAATGTACTACATTCTTGCAATAAATATATTTCATATTTCATTTAATTATTCAGGTACCTACTAGTTGCAAATATTTTACGTAAGTTCACCAATGTCCTCCTAAATAAAGGTTTAAGAGCTATCATCTAAACGATAGTACTGCTACATAATATTTCAAAACTAGCGTATTACTAATATCGATGCGACAAAACCCCAGGCTTTGTAGAAAACGTTCGTACGGCGTGGGTACAATATTTAAAATGTATGTTTTATCGGCAACAATCGATGGAGATCTGGGTCGCCGATGCGGGGACGACGAGAATTTTAAGTTTTTCTACGTTCTTTCTTATACTTTTCGAACTAGAACTGATGGTTTTGTTAAGGTTCCGTAGAACTACAAGTCCTTTTTACTTCTGTAATTATAGTAAATATAGTCAGGCGTTATTTTGTGGCAATCCATAGCATACAATTTAATTCATACTAGCCGATGCCCGCAACTTCGTTTGCGCAGAATTGACGGAAGCGGAACCCTATTTTTTTAAACAGAACCCTTAAATAAAAGTAGCCTATGTTAGACCTTATAACATCAGCTATCTGCCAGTGAAAGTCCCGTGAAAATCGGTCCAGCCGTTCCAGAGATTAGCCGGAACAAATAGACAGACAGACCGACAGGCAGACAGACAGACGGACAGACAAAAAATTAAAAAAATGGTATTTTATTTTAAGTACCGAATATACTTTCAGATTCACTATGTGAAAAGCTGTTAATTTGAATTTACAAACAGACGCTTCAATTTTATTTATCTGTATATATGTATAGATGTATAGATATTATATCTCGCAACTAGCTGTTACCCGCGGCTTTGCCCCCGTAATTATAGTATCCCACAGTAACACAGTACTTTTAAGGGATAAAAATGTGTTGTTGTCCTAATGACTTAAACTACTATCATACTAAATTTCATCCAAATCTGTTCGGTAGTTTTTGCGTGAAAGAGTAACAAACATACATCCATTCATACATTCATCCATCCATACATCCATCCTCACAAATTTTCACATTTATAATATTAGTATGTTGACGACCTGTGTGGCACATTCATGATTGTGCGTGTCAGTGCTCAAGCCGGAGGTCGCGGTTTAGAATCCAACCAATGGAAAAAAAACTTTTGTATATTCCTGCGTCATGGATGTATATTTAATATTTCTATAACAAAGGTATAAATCATAAAACCTTGTCGTCTATCAAGGCCGACCATAGATATTATTATTATGTTGCCCGCGACTTCGTGTGCACTGTGCGTAAAAGGATATAAAGAGAACCGTACGTCTTGCTGCGATGTCTTTCCCTGTGATCCAATATACAGAATGTTTTTTCAGACAGTGACCATCAGTGCTATGGCATAGTTAGCACTTTTGTAGGAAACAATTGGTTTTTCTTTTCAAGTAGGAAATATACCATAGTAAAAGTTGCTTATATCTATGAGTCTTGATGGTTTAGCCACTGACTGAAAAAACACTCTGCGTATATGTGCTACATTTCATCAAAATCGATCAAGTAGTTTGGTAGCCTATTCAATGCAAACAAACAAATAATCAAATCTTTCCTCTCTATATTATTACCTAAAAGTGTATAGATTATAACATTTAATCTGGCACTATTGTCAATTCCCTGTTGTTGCTACCTGTCCATGGACGCTACCGTCCATCCGTCCATATTTCATTCCATCAGATCGATATAGACGAGGCGCGAGATAATAACTACCTATGTACCTTACCACGCCTTTTCAACAGAGCTTTCTTGGCGGCTACTTTAGCGGCGTTGTGCACTTTTCTTGGGCCGGTTAAAAAATGTTAAACTTGCGTCAGGACACATGAACTGATCTAAAATTCGTAAGATACAACTTGCAACTATTTGCAGTCTTAGTTCCCTTACGCGAGCATAGAATGGAACTATTTTAGTTCGTATCTTTTAACCTAGACGGCGGTTTTTCTTAGTTCCCTTACGCGAGCATGAAATTATTTTAGTTCGTATTTTTAACCTAGATGTCGGTTTTTCCAATTTAATGTTCAAGTTTTCACTTTTGCCGACACTCCCGGACTGCAACTAATTTTTTAAATCTTTTATTTTATGAAGGCCATCCTACTAATATTATAAATGTGAAAGTTTGTGAGGATGAATGGATATGTATGGATGCTTGTTACTCTTTTACGCAACAACAACTGAACGGATTTTAATAAAATTTAGTATAATAGTAGTTTAGACTCTGATTTAAAAAACTGGCTACTTTTTATCCCAGAAAAGTATAGTATTCCTTCGAGATACCTGGTAGTATATTTACGCGGGCGAAGCCGCGGGAAAAAGCTAGTACATCATAAGATTAAGCCGGCCTTTTTTTACAAACTTAAATTAGGTAGCACTATCTAATTCTCTTAAAGGCAACTGGGTTCTAAACTGATTACCTATCACTATATAGTACATAATAAAATATTATCTTGAAATCAGAACTTGCAATATTAGTGTAATTTTCATTATTTTATGTATTTCTAAGCATTGTATTAAAAAAGTAAACTTTCTGCACACTTGTCGCCATATAAACTTCAACTGTGACAAATATCAGACTCCTCCGTTCACATGATTCTCGATTGAAACTATCCAGTTTAGAAAATAATGATATTAGAAACATCAATATCGTTTTAAAGACCTATCCATAGATATGTATGGGTTGGATGAAAAAAATTTTTGAGTTTCAGTTCTAAGTATGGGAATTTTCCTATTTTTCACAGAATATATCTACTTACCAAGTTTGAACAGTATAGTTCTTATAATTTCGGAAAAAGTGGCTGTGACATACGGACGGACAGTCAGACAGACATGACGAATCTATAAGGGTTCCATTTTTTGCCATTTGGCTACGGAAACCTAAAAACGCTAAGCCTTCATATTTAATAGATATTAATTAAATAAATTTTATGCTCAGTGAGAGAAAAGAATCTAGGGTGGCCGGCTGAATGAAACAAATTTCGTGAGCGTCTAAACCCTTAAGCCCTTTGTAGTGGGCCATTTCGTCCCAAAGCCAGTTGACCCGCGGCTACTCTTTGTGCCGCTCGCAAATATACCTAATTACGATTAAAAGTAAAGCAAAAGTATCTTTTATCCACTGTTTTAATCTCACGAGGGTATAATTAAGGAAAAGTTTCCGTTTGACATGGGATTTCAAAAGCTTGATACATTCGTGCCATATTTATTACTCAAATCGTAATGTCAATATTTCATAATACACATTGTAGGACAATGTGTATTATGAAATATTGACCTTTCCTTTTACGGAAAGAATTAAATACATTAATTGATAATTCTCAGAAGTACTTTTGAAATTTCCTGTCGGCCCTTGGAAATGCTTCAATATAATAAATTATAATTATTTTGAAACAATGTATTTAAAATAATAATATATTAAATTGTAAAAACGCACTATTTATTATGTATAATAAGACAAAACTATTTTAAAATGATAATATACAAAGAATGGCTTTTTAACATTTTTAACATGCTTAAGATGTAGCTTAGATGTATTTAATTAATTATTATAACACTTGAATACTCAATTTTAGTCTATAAATTTTTCAAACCAACTATAACACGTCCCGTGTCAATGTGTGTCGCGGCACAGAAATATTGTCAGTTATAGTGGTTGAGTTACTTCTTAGCATAGAAAAACGCTTTGGAATTGGTGATTCTTAACCGAATACAAAGTTCTAGAGAAATTCAATACGAACGTTGAAAACATGCCAAGGGCTTCATTATAAAAATCAAGATAGCCATACCATCGATATTTCATAATATTACCTTTTATTATTTTGTAACACAAAAGGAACAGAACAATACAAATATTAATTAGAACAAGCAATATTGAGTACATATTGCTCGCTTATTGGTCTTTTATTATATTTTGACCTACAATATAGCTTAACGGTATTAAGGGGAAATCGCAACAAAATTTTATGTTCGTCGTGCGACACTCCCCTAATAATGTCTGCTTAAGGGCGGCGGTAACATGGAGTACACATTTACGCTCCGTTAAATGGGGAAAGCTTTTTTCATGTTTAGTGTCACAAAAACCGTTATTAGCTCTAATGGCGTATCTAGTTTCTGTCTTGTCATAACTTCTAATATTATTAAATTTGATTCAGGGCGTCTCGTAGCTACCATATAGGTATATTTTAGGCGTTATTTCTTATTGGATACTAGCTAGTGCTAGCCATATCGTTCGCTTAGAATGAATGGAACGCAACCCTATTTTTTTAACGGAACCTAAAGTTAAAATGGCATGTTATATCTTATAACATTAGCTATCTAGCCAATGAAAGGACCATAAAAATCAGTGCAGCTATTTCAAAGATTAGCCGGAACAAATAGACAGACACACAGATAGACAGATAAACTTGATAATAACTGGGCTGTTAGCTTCTTATTGCTCTATTTCTCTACTACTAGTGTAAGTTTTTGAGGGATGGATGGATGGTTGGATGTTGGTTACACTTATACGCAAAAACTACTGAAAGAATTTTAATGAAATCTTAATCTGGCGTGAAATAACGCTTGCGTTGTGTTTCGCCGAGTGAGTGAGGTTACCATAGGCCCAAGGGATTATTGATTTTATGGACCAGGAACGCAAGTCGCAACACCAGAGGAGTTACAAGTATAACTCCTCTTGTGTCGCGTGTATCTATGGGCGGCGGTAATCACTTACAATTTGCTCGTTTCCTGGTTGGTTTCATAAAAAAATGTTATGGTAGTAATTTATACTCTAGATTAAAACAAACTTTTTATCCCGAAAAAGTAAAGTATTCTCGTGGAATACTGATTTACGCGGGCGGAGCCGCGAGCTACAGCTGGTTCGTTTTAAATGTATCTCATATTTTGATTTCCAATGAAAATTTTCTATTAATAATCAAACAATTCCCAAGAAAGGATTCTTAATACCTCATATATAATGTCCAAATGACACTGGACAGACATTTAAAGTGTGCTGCCCGTTCGTAGCGTGAATACGAAATGATCGCTTCCGTGCACGCAAACCTCGCATTAGGCTTGTCAGTCAAGAAGACACTACTTATTGACAGCGACATGGGACGTTCAATCACAAAATATGTACCGGAAATACACTATTTCGAATTTTCAAATGAAAGCTAGAAATAGAAATCGGCTTACCTTATAATTACTATTTCAAATTGGCTGTTGAAATAAACTGAGCCTTTGGCCAAGACACATTAGCTCATTACGAGGATGAAGTTTTTCGACATATTAAGCATCGCTTAGTAACAGCAAATTTATCAGCTTTTTACTTAAAAAAATAATGAAATTTTAAAAGTGTAGTATTTTCTTTTGCAGTCCAGTATATTTTTGTTAATTGTCCTTCACAGTGATAATACACAGGACTTCTTGCACTGTTTCTACTTTGATTTAATTAAAACATGAACTTCCACCAAGAACCAATAGTACCTACAATCAATAACTTATAATATTTATCTTTTTAAAATACCCAAGATGAATTTATAGTTAGGCTTTACAAAAGCATTAGTTGGTGCTATAATTCGTAATTAATTAGTGATGTAGCATTATAATCGGTTTTAGTAGCGTAACGCCTGACCACACGTCTCAGCCACTCCCCGCAACCGCTAAGTCAAGCGATGTCATTTCACGCTCCGGAACCTGTGACGAATGTCACGTGCCGCCGACACGCGAGCGCGAAATATGAGCATCACCAGCCCTAATGATGGTTTTATACGAATATGATAGCTGTTTCGGTCAAAAGAAACACAAAATATGAATGTGTAATATGTGCAGTAAATGCTCAATATTATTTCAAAAGATGTTGTAATGTGTTATAGTGTTGTTAGTATGTATTACTTTTAAATAACCATTTGTATAGTACGAATTCAATTTTATTTTTTCTTTCACTGTTGCAATGGTTATCTGGAAGCGCGGTAAGACTGCTATTTTGAATTTTTGAAGTGAAAACTTTTTAGCGGCGTTGTGCACTTTTTTTGGAATGGGTAAAAAAATTTACACTCGCGTCAGGACACGTCACCTGTGGAGAATAGACCGCTGGAGCGGCATAGGAGAAAACTTTTTAATGTAAAATAACTGTAATAGTTCTGATGTGTTAAATTTTTTATATAATAAAAATTGACATGTTTGCACTAAATGAATATTGTATTTAACCAAATAAATGATAGTATTTTATGCTGATAAATAAAGCAATTCGTGCGAAATTATTTTCTAACCATTCTAAAATAGTAAAAAAATGCACAACGTTAATGTTCAAGTTTTCACTTCTGCCGGCACGCCGGAGTGCAACCCGTTGTTTTTTTTTTTTTTCAGATTAGGTACTGTATCTTATCTTTGTAATAGTTCAAATTAATATAATTTATTATTATTATTAAGTCTATTTCTGTGAATGGCTTACTTTAGTGAACACGAATTATGCGTCATTGATACTTAATTCATTTTGACATTTGTATCTACTGATGACTCACTTCAAACTAAGCGCGAATAGACTAAAAATATTTTGATTCTCGTTGTTCTACTCAGCGCATATCCAAATACATTTTTGTGAATTTATTGGATCTAATGTTTAAGCATATCATGTATATTGATTTTCATTATGCAATAATAACCGATGGAGACCATTAACAATAAATAACCACCAATCCATATACTACGAGTATATAACTACACAAACATTAAACCATTCTAGTCGTTGAAATAAAATAACAATAAATAGTGTGCAGTCGTCCGGAACGGTCTGTTATTACACATAGTCCGGCGGACAGGAATGACGCGCGGGAAGATGGTCGATGGCCGCGCCACTAAGCCCGTTGTGGGATCCAACTTATTAAGAGGTTTGATCAAGCGAATAATATTCGTTCGCCGATTATATTGGAGTTCAGACGAGCTGAAGTGTTAACGCTCAAATTCAATATACGATATTAAATGTCTTATTATAGTGCTATTATTTTTCTCTGCTCAACAATTTTCAATAATAAATACATACCTACATCTACTTATTGCAATGTTTCTACTTCAATAGTTCTACGAATTGTTGACATTTGCCTATAATCACAATGTTCACTACGAGTATAAGGAGTTTAGAAAATTTTGAAATATTACACACGGTACTGCTTGTCAGTTCTGTTACTTGAACTTGGCTTTACACACTAACGCGTGTCTAGATTATGATTTTATTTAGCCGTAGTGCACATTTATAAAAACATCTTCTATTTTTTTGTTTATTAAGGTAATTAATGTATCGGTATTATATATTCAACATCAAAAAGTATCGAGTATCAAATAACAAATATACTTCAAAAATACGTTTATTGAGTAGAATATTCGAGTGAGTTTAGTCTGAGAGCTCACGGTGCGCGGCGGCGACTCGGATCCAATCTGTTGAAGTGCACGGACCTATAGTATCGCCTTAAACTTATCCCGCAGAAAACATTCCGTCGTTGACACGCTTCATGGTATTGAGCACTTTCGGAATACGACACTAACCTTTGAAATTCTAAATATGTTTGCACGTTTTATTGAAGTTGTTTCAGACTAAATCCAGAAATGTAAAAGGCAATAATCTTGTTTTTAGTGTAGGTAACAGTAAAAGTTTTATTTCTATAGTATATTTAATATTGATGATAATTAAATTGTACTAGATAAATATCAATTATTTGTTCCATGATTACATATTATCTTTCACATAAAAAATATTTATTATTTTTATATGTTATTACCATATTAGGTAGATACCTACTCGATAAATTATTACCTACTATAAAAGTATAAAACTACATGTTACTATTATCAAGTTTTATATTTAACTAGCATTAATTACCTGCGGCTTAGCCCGCGTAATATTAGGTTTTAAACTTTCATTCCCTATTTTACCCCCTGCGGGATTAAATTTTGAAAAAATCCTTCCTTTAATGGGTGCCTACGTCATAATTATGAGGAATGTGTGTGCAAAATTTCCAAATTCTAGCCGTAAGTGTTTGGCCTGTGCGTTGATACATCAGTCAATCAGCTTTGACTTTTATATACAGACGATTAACGAATGGATTCATAATAATAATAGATAATCATTGATACTTACATAGATATATTATATAATGGCTTTCTCCTCAAAACAAACAGCACACCTACACTACAAATAAAACTGTTTTGACACCGCCTGGTCTTCCCGGTTTGTTTGCCGAAGAACAAAAGTTAAACTATAATGTGTTCTTGGAAGTAACAAATGAGTGGTAAGTTTCAGGCGTAGGTACTTAAGCGGCCGATTCTTGAGACTTTCCGAGTACACATTAGTGTGCTAGTAGTTTGTTGGTGAAATCTTAACTATCTACTTAAGTCAGCGTCAGACCTCACTCTGAAAAAGCCAACGTTACCTTTCGAGCTATCTTTTATTCTTTGTGTAAATAAATTTTACTTTCGATGATTCGAGGAACTTTTTGCTGGCTTCCTTAATTGATTGAAAAGGTTTCAATCTTTTCATATCACATTCTTTTGATGAAATACTTTGTATGGCTTTTGGTAAATTAAAATTGTTTAATGAAAATCACAATAATATTTTATTCTATTAGACTATATTAGAGTTATTGATAATCATCAATGTTATAACATTAATCATATTTATTATACATATTACCTATATAAAATTATATTTGTTCATAAATAATAACAGTTCTCTACAGACTATTATTCGAGCTGTGTTACGTTATCTATCTCTATAAATATAAAAGAAAGTCGTGTTAGTTGTTTAACTAACACGACTTTATAACTATTTATAACTCAAGAACAGCTGAACTGATTTGGCTGAAAAGCTACCTCCCCAACAACTTTCCTATGTCCGTCTCCTGGTTTTAATCAGGAGATGGACATAGGATACTTTTTATCCCATTCCCGAGGGACGTGACATAAAACGTGATATTAAGTTTATAAAAATGGATTTCAATTCCAATGTCCCGCTAAAACTCGAGAACAGCTAGACCGATTTGGCTAATTTTGGTCTTGAAATAATTGTGGAAGTTTAGGTTTGAGTGATGAGAAATATAGAAAGGTGTAGGTTGTGGGAGTAGGTGTAGATGTAATACTGGGACGTAGGTTGCATTGTAGGTGTAGTTATTCATTCCAGTTCATATTTAAGACAGGACAACGTATGTTGGGATAAATAGTCGGTATATATTAAGCATTTTTCGTACACAATATTACATTCGTATACAAACAATGAATATCACCGCTGTCATTAAATAGCTCGAAATGTAAATATCACTAAAGATGGGTGTAAAATTTCAATCGTAAATACGTACGTTTTCAGTAATGCCAGCATTATCGTGATTTCATTGCGATGCGGGCGTCAGTATCGCATCGTAAATGTTTTACGACCGACGCACGCTGTCAATTCTGATGAAGCCAGGATCACGAGTAACTGACCAATGAAACCGAATCGCTAACTCTCTTTAATAATACACCGCGGTGTCCCCATAAAAATATGTTTAATGACGTCATAAAGTCCCGATATGTTCGTGGCATTGCTCCGAAAGTGTTCTCCCGCTGAAAGTGTACTTTATACTTACAATAAATCAGTAAATGTTATTTTTATTATCGTTCCATCGATACAACGTATGTTCGTTAGTATTAACTAGCAGTTGCCCGCAGCTCCACCCGCGTACATACGGTATCCCACAACAACAACTTTTATGTGATAAAAAGCATATAATCTGGCGCTCAAACTACTATCATACTAAGAGAAAAATTTATTTCTCTGTAGTATATTCTCTGTAGTATAGTATACTTAATATAATAAAGGGAATAGTTTGTTTGCATTGAATAAGCTCCAAAACTGCTGGCTCGATTTTGATGAAATTTGGCACAGATATAGAGTAGGCCACGGGGCCTCCCCTGTGGCCTACTCTATATCTGTGCGAAATTACTAGATGTAGCGCGCGACTTCATGTGCGCAAAAGAAAATTGCGAGGAAACTGTGCATTTTGCCGCAATAAAAAGTAATCTATATAGGTATGTTCCAAATTTCATCAAAATCGGTTCAACAGTTTCGGAGCCTATTAAATGCAAAGAAACTATTCCCTTTATTATATTAAGTATAATATACAGAGAATATAATAAAAAGCCTTTAAATATTATATGTTCTATTTCTGAACTAAAAAAAATCGAAAATATAATTTCTAAAAATATTATAATTCTGTGGAAATACAAAATGCTTATTGTAAGATAAGAGAACATTGAGTAGTTTTTCCATTGAAGTATTATAATATTATAAAACCCTTTGAAGCATTATAATTAGTTCAACGTTAATAATAATAACGCTTGAGTGATCTTCATCACATGATCCTTAGGAAATGTATCACACAATAGAACTTTCACAAAGGCCGATTTTCCTATTGAACTGACTTGAAAATCAACTCAAGCTTAATGCCGTTTCAAGTTTATTCGTACCGCGAGGTCCTAAAGTTCCTCTATCACAGTAATGAAAAGAGTTAGACGCGAATATGAATCCTGCAAATGTAATTATCGTCATTTAAACTAGACAAAGTTTCCGAACACTTAAAAGCAAAAATCCATGGGAATAGGTATTAAAATACTTTTTACTTCTTGATGAAAATAGTTATTTCGATAGCACATTAAAATATGTACCTATCTATTAGTAAATTAGTATTTATGTTACAGGCAATTTGATTAGTCTTGGCACTATTTATAATGACCGGTCAGTATTTTTAATTCGCGACTTAATTGGGCAATGTGATTAAAACAGCATGATTAATCACTTTTCCCGGCTATTATGAAAAATACCCACTCTATCTTGGGAAAAGTAATAAAATAGGTGAACTGTAGTGTTTTTGTTTATTAAATGAAATTAAACTTACATAATTTTCATGAAAAGTTAACAAAAACTAAACCATTGAAGGTAGTAGTTAAAAAATATACAGTTAAAATGTAATAACATCAGTAGTTACTTACTTTTATTTTGATAAAAATATTACTAAGAAACAATAGTTTAAAAATTAGTAAACAGAAAAATCAACTGAAATATGTAATATACTGCCCAGTCCAAGTGATAAATTCAAGCTATCTCAAACTTACTTATTACATGGACCACGGGCCGGTCGATTATTAATAATGGCCGGTCAAAGTGATAAATTAATTACTTTGCCCGACGTTCTTGGGCATTATTAATAATACTTATTTTCATGTACAAATATAATAATTATTGTTATAAAATATGACTCTCATCTCTAAATTTTTGTACTAAATTATCGTTATTTTTCAATATGCCTAATGTATAAATTGTTTAAATGTAACATTTTAAGCCTTTTTACATAGTTAATTTACATTAAGTAAACAGAAAAGTGTCCGTAAACAATAAATTACACAGAAAGTTCACTAAAGTTGGTAGAATCTTCAAAGGCCGTAAACAAGATCAAGTAATTTACGGCGAAATAAGCAAAATTATTTTGGCTCCGCAACAACGTTACAGAAAATCGCTTTGGTAAATGTTTTTCATTAATTTACTCTAATTCTGTTAAGTACTACAAAGATGTTTGTGATGAGCCGAATTCCGGAGAGCGCAACAGCGCAACGTGTTCGCCAGATGAGCGCGCAGTGACTTGCGAATATTACAAAATAGTATGTTCCTATCCGGCCCCAGATATTGTTCTATAAATTTTTATTAAAACCTAATGAATTCAGGTCGAGATCGAAAGCATTTATCCCTAATTTATGTAATATTACGTTTTGGTCTTTAACAAAGACGTATTTTGAATTTGAAAATTTACACGGACACTCAATACGATAAAATGCTTCCAAAAATTAAAATAGGTAAAAGTCAAAACTGTAAACATGCGAAACCCTTAATAACACGATGAAATTATTATTTTTAAACAAAAAATTAAACCGACTTCCAAAGTAAAAATACACAAAAAAGTATGAAATAAAACTTAATCTCTAAATAATTCCCCTTTCAAATTCGGCTAAAATGTTTACTATTTCTCTACTCAATCTTCTTAATTTTGAAATCGGTACCAGCCCAAACAATATTCTACAATATTTTATACAACTTACGTTCATATTTGCTGGTACTGACTTCAAAATTCAAAATTATTTTCGAATTAAACCCTTTACAACAACAAAAGAATTTTGCAAATAGGTCCATAAAAAAAAAAAAAAAAAAACATCATAATCTGATGATGTATGGTGTGATAGTGATGATGATGATTACTCTAACTGACAGGGTGGCATATGATTGCAGTTCTTTAAACAACGCCGAAATCCCCAAACATGTATCTATAAGGAGTCAGGAGTTCTAATCTGTACTTTTGGATCCAGGGTATACCTTGGAGCAAAATCTTACTTTTTGGTAGCATATGCTTGAACTACTTTAGAAAAAGTCAAAATCTTCATATGTTTCCATATAAATTTCGAGGAGTTCCCTCTATTCCTCATGGATCCCATCATCAGGTCACCACTTTGATATCAAAAGGACCAATTTGGGATTACACCCTATACAATATCACAGAAAAAAATTTGAAAATCGGTCCACAGGCGGCGGAGTAATCGTTGAACATACAAAAAAAATAAAAAAATATATATACAGCCGAACGTATAACCGCCTCCTTTTTTGGGAAGTCGGTTAAAAAATTACGATGCATGGTTATGGCCAAAAAACCCCAAAAGCATCGTTTAAGGTATTACGTATGAAAATCCCGTCTATGTTTGATATTCAGAATACGTAACGCGAAGGAAAATTAAGGTAGCCTACCGTGGACATGTGGACTTTGATTCTGTAGCAATTTTTTCGCATATAAAAGTAGCGGTCATCTCATATGGTATTCATAAAGGCGTTCTGTACTCTTTTTGTAGCTGTCTCTCTGAACGTTGGATTTAATATGACAATCCACCCGGGAATTTTTCAGGATATTTCAATATAGCCTCACATAATATCTTGACATAATTTGACAAGATTTTACATAATAATAAGTAGGTAGTTTAAAATGAAGACAATTTTTTTAAAAAGCTCAGAAAGCTATATCGAATATTTTGCTTTACACGTATTCTGTAACATATAATTTAGGTGATTTTAAGCAGAAAACGAATAAACAGTCAGCTGGATTGTGTGCTACCTTCTCGTGTTTGTCACAGCAAGCCAAATGATGCCACAAGCAAATAGACATTTAATTTCTCCTTTCATGCGAAAGTGTGTCTGTCTGTGTGTCTGTTACCTCCTGACGCTTTAACCGCTGAACCGATTTTTATCAAATTTGGTATATAGACATACTTTGAGTCCCGGGAAAGGGCATGGGAATTTTTTATCCCGAAAAAGTAGTGTTCCCGCGGGATAATGTGTTTACGCGGGCGGAGGCGCAAAAGCTAGTTGCTTATATTTTACTAGCTGATACCCACGGCTCCGTTCGCGTAAGTACAGTAACTCACGGGAACCTTATATGTCCCGCGATAAAAAGTACACAGTGTCCTTTTTCAAGCTCTAGACTATCTGTGTACCAAATTTCATTTAAATCGGTTCATTAGTTTTGGCATGAAAGACGGACAAATAGATAGACACACACACTTTCCCATTTCAAATATTAGTATAGATTAATTTTTCCGCAAGTAGGACGTTTACGTTATAGCACTATAATTATTAGTAACTACGAAACTAAATTAATGATGAACATTTTTGTTCTCCGCGTTCGTCGTGAAAGCACTTTCCTTCCATCATAACTTCGCAAACTTATCTTAGTTAGTAACAATCAATTTTCATTTTCTCTCGATTACAGAACTCCGCTAAGAGATGAAATTAAAGTGGATACAGTTAAATTGTTCCTTAGTTACACGGCATACATTATAAGAGTTTGTGTCAATTATTTATTGAGATCGCGAAGATAATAATCTCATTAACATAAGTGTTAAATGCAAAATTAGCTATTTCCTCGCTTGATACTAGAATGTAACGATAAAACAGAATTAGAAGCTTGCCATGGGATGAAATGTTTTAGATCAGCCTTTGATATACAAAATGGTATTTTAACCTATATGGCTCAAAACTTTTTTCAAGAATGATTTTTTCTTTTCTATTCATGTGAAAACCTGAATATCCAAAATTGAATTTGTTTCGCGAAATAGAATATTCATGTTTGCGTATGAAAATTGACACAAGATTTTTTTATATTTGCTTTTTGCTTCAGCAATTTTAGTTGCTTTGCAGGTGATACGGGAACGCGTGTAAAAAATTACAGCATATATTGCAAATTTCATACTGTATTTTGTTTTCCTTCAAAAAAAATTGTAGAAAAGAAAGATGTGTAGCTGTACTGAACAAAGAGTACCTAAATAGCTTATTAAACTCTCAGAATATCGATAATGTAACTAAAGCAATTTGGTGACACTGATTTAAATTGTGCGGAGAATATGCGGAGAAGTACCTATTTGAGCACGCCGGCTTATAAAAGGTTCGTAACTTGACAGTGTTACTACATATTGTTATTTACATCAATTTCTCACGAAACAAGTGCAGTATCATTACAATTATGTAGTCCGATTCCCTATTAATGATCAAGTCACATGTTGTCCTTGTCATTTCGGCTAGCAGAGCTGCTGTGAACAGGAGGACTCTTAATTTTGATTACTGTTTCAGTGTTTGGCCATTAGATTTAGAAAGGCATAAAAAAGGCACTAAAAGTATAAAACACTAGCTAGCTGTCCCGGCGAACTTCGTCCCGCCATATTTTTTTCTCCAAAATTACTTTTTTTTAATATTTTTACAAACACAAACCTTCCACTGACAATAATGAACACTTAAAAGAAAGATTTATTATTTGGTGCAGTTTTTTGGAAGTTATGCGCATACAAACATTTCTGTAATTCTTTTTTATTTATATAGAAGATGGTCAATATTCCAACGTTAATACATAAAACATAAAAACAGAAAAGGTAAAAAAAATCACATCGAGCCATTGTTTTAGCGAAACATGATGGCGTATTCGATTCCACATCTATCTTCCTCGGGGTTGGCGATATTGATCGTTCGAGTCGGCTTAACACGACATAAATATCACATAGGAGAGGAGACAAAAGTAGTGGGAACAAACTAATGCGGTGTCGATAGCGTGTCAGCAGGATTGATTGTTGCCGCAGCCCTGCCGTCTGCGTCAGCCGCACCACACAAACAACTTACACTATCTACTGTAGAAACTTGTTGTTATTGTTGTTATAATACTTTAGTTTGATCGAGTATTTAAAGTTAACTTGTTATACATAAAATTGAAAAATTTCGCTTTATCATTTAGGCATGGATGAAGCAGATTTTTGTTATAATTTTTTCATCATCAACGAACGTTATAACTTTTAAGTTTGACGTGACCGTGTCTACCTATCTGTATCTGTCCGTGATATTGTAGCGCCGCGTGAACCGATATTTTGATTTTTTTTTGATAATTATATAATTCATCATTATCAACTCGCTAACTACATTTCGGGGGTGACTTAATTTAATTTATTTTGTTTATTGACGTTTTTGAAATTGTGATCACGTTGCAGTTATGGCTATACTCATTTATACTATACTATACAGTAAATATCAAACTCAAAAATTGAATATCTAATGCTACTTTCATTAACTTATAATCGGAAACAGCACACAATATTCAGGATACAAATAGCAATAGACAGTCTACTGTTAAAAATAAATAATATCATTTCAAAATTGACTCGGACCGTCACGTACCTAACCGCGTCAACTATTTATTGAATCCCGCATCCCGCAAATATAACTGTACGGAGACTGACGTAAAACAATAACAGCTCGGAACGGCTCAGACAAAATATCCCAGGATTAGATATCAAAATACAACTACCTATGTGAAGATGGAAGATAAACGGAGATCCGCATTGCTCTGTCGAGAACAGATGTAATCGGCTTTCCCGTGTACATATGATTTATATGAAGCTTATTCTTCGAGAGAAGTTTTCTTTGTGTAATCCCATTTAAGTCTCTTCATTGTCTAATAAAGTCATGAAATAATTGACATAATATAAAGCGAACGTAATTTTCATTATGTGTAAACAAGGTGTAGGCCAAATAATATATATTATCAAGCGACTCGAGTCCATAAAAAAGTGTAATCACTACACACTGCTCAGTACGTACTAATCTCATTTAAAAACTTTTTTTTTTGAGGTAATAAATATTTTTATGCTGACAATGTTTTTGTATTTTGTATTAAAATAATAATAATAATATCTATGGACGCTTCACACCACGTCAATCTGATCCCGTGGTAAGTTCTCGAAGAACTTGTGTCACGTGTACCAGACAACGGAAATATATTTAATACTTTTATACTATACATATATTTAAGATTTTTATTATATTATAGACATATTTAATACACATCCATGACGCAGGAACACAGAAAAACTTTTTGTTCCTTCGGCGGGATTTGAAACCGCGACCCCCGGCTTGAGCACCAACATGCTCAACCAACTGAGCCACAGAGGTCGTCAAAAAGAATTCTATTATACTTATTCTTACGAATAAAATATATTTTTTCTTATATTTTATATATATTCATATCATTATACAACACGAAACATTTTAACAAATATACGCTATCACAGTTATTTTTATTAACATAGTGCAATGTTGTTACAGAGTTCGCACTATCTGAGGGTCACGCGGGGGGCACCTACCCGGCACGGTCGCCGATGTCCACCTCCACCACCGGACACTCCAGCTCGAGCCATCACAGGTAAGAGGAGTCATAAGTAGGAGATCACTCTTTTTATAAATTTCTAGCGGCTCGCCTCGGCTTAAGTCACATAACATCTGGATCATAATTATAATAGTGAAAGATTTTTTTAATCGGTCCAGTGGTTTCGGAGCTTACTTAAAATAATAATTATGTAAATATACTTCTATAAGGTCAGATTGGGGAAGACCGTCTACAAGGCAAGACCGTCTGCACGCAATAACTTATATTTATGAATAGCTATGCAGCTTGAATTGACAGTCGGTAAAACAATAACATACTTTGGTTAAAATTTATAATCATATATGTCGCTGGCAACACTATGATGGGAGAAAATTTGTCGTCCTTTTTATTTGGGTTTTGAAGGTCCATTAAGAAATTACAGGTGTTGACGAAAAAAAAGAAAAAAGTGATTTATCGAAAGAGTTTTATAAAACAAAGTGGTTGGGTAAGTATTTCAATTGTAACTTTAACATTTTTTCGTATTAGATTATTCAAAATGTTCTTAGTTTTGTCACAATTTGCTGTAAAATATTTTCAACCTAAAAACTTTTTAGTTGGAAAGATCGTCTGGTCGGTATAAGGGAAGATCGTCATATGCCGGTCTTGCCTTCAGACAGAGATCACAAACTTTTTTGCACCCAATGTAGGTAGGTACTAGGTACGTATGTTTAATTGATCACTTGCTTTTATTACAGTGAGGTTCGCCTATAAGAGCTATAAACGTAAAACATGTAATTCAAGCGTAAGAAAATACATGTAGGTAATATTCAAGCGCCGAACAATTCTAAAGAGTTCGTTTTGTCTGATTAAATGTTGATATGATTTATTTTTCATAATTCATTTATATTATATTCAACAAAAATCCTATTAATAAACACAATTTGAAATACATTATACACTTGTTTGCACTGTTATATACTGCCTACTTACAAAATTATTTCAATTGATATCATTACTATTCTAACCTACCAGGAAAATATCAGATTAGATTTTTATTTTAGAAATTCTAGTAACTAGCCGAGAAATTATAATCTGAAAGGAAATTCCTTATCTCCTTTTAATATTTATAGGGTAAGACCGGCAAATATTCATGAAAAATGTTTACAATCCCTTATTGCGACGATATGCCGGTCTTACCTTTTAAATATGAAAACGAGAATTTCATATGATTTTTAACATAATTGTCCTACAGTTAAAGTGCATATTTGAAGGTCAAATACATTTTTTAGATATAAGTTGGTATAAATACATATAACATACCAAGTGACGTGTTAAATGTCAATAGACGGTCTTGCCTCCAATAGCACGGGAAGACCGTCTACTCGCCGAATTTTAAAAAAGGGGTTGTATTTGAAAGATGTGCGATTATATTGTAATTTATGTAGCACAAAATTGTTACTGTTAATATGTTTCAGCACATGGAATACTTAAGATCGGTCTAGAACATACCAAATATTTGTTTTATTAAATTGAGTAATTTTTTCAATGAAGTATGCCGGTCTTTCCCAACCTGACCTTACTATATAATAATAATTATAATAAAAAGGAAAAGTTTGTTTGTTTGTTTGAATCGAATAGGCTCCGAAACTACTGGACCGATTTTGATGAAATTTGGCACAGATGTAGAGTAGACCACATAGGAAGGACATAGGCTACTTTTTATTTCGGCAAAATGTACGATTCCCGCGAAATTTCTTTTAGCGCGCACGAAGTCGCGGGCAACATCCAGTAATATATGTGTTTATTTTTTTAAATCAGATCATAGTAATTCTTCCTTCAGATTATAGTAGGTTAGTAATTCTTCTCAGATTGTAGTAGGTATCTATCTATTTTCCCAGTTGAATTCAAATTGGTGAACGGCATAATTTGTATTATCAATAAGAACCATTCAAGTTAATTGAATATATGCAAAAGTCCAGTTCTTGTTTGTAGCTAGGTTAATAAAATAAGATTTTTGTATTAAATACAGGAAAACAATTTTAAAATATCTGTTCTGAGAGAATAGGCAAGCGGACTGATTTTCTTTTATTGCATAAATGAATAGTACTCTTAAATATGAGTAACTTCTCAGAAGAAACCGTATATCGAAAGTCAATATTTTCAAAGGTACAGCGATTTGTATACAAAATTTCGCGAGTCTTTATACCAATTTTTTTTTTTTTTGCGAAATTGGTAAACAAAATCTACATCATTAGTTTACTCACATCATATACAAAAACATTCATTATGGTAAGTATGAACTTAAACGCACAAATATCGGAGATATTTACAAATATATTCCTGCGGCCATATACTTCATATACTACTTCATATACTATAACCTACAAGTGACGTCATTTGTAGGTCGACTTTAGTATGGAGCGTTTTTAAGAGGCTCGCGAAATTTTTTATACAAATCGCTGTATCTTTGAAAATATTGACTTTTGATATACGGTTTCTTCTGAGAAGTTACTCATATTTAAGAGTGCAGTTCATTTATGCAATGAAAAAAAAATTAGTCCGATTGCCTATTAATAATGCGGATGCTTTGCACATACATTAACTTAGAACAATAATAGTTAGAAGATGTCTGGAGCGAAAGGAATCTTAACGCAACGTTGCGTCGTCGGAGACAGTGCATTCACATTCACAAATTTAATAAAGACATTCTTTCGAGTAGAAAAACGATTCATTAATGAACTTCCTAAAATTTCCTTTGAACTTCCAAACCCTATGGAATTATTCTTATCTTCATGAAAAGCATTCCGCATTCCACCCTTATCCGACCCTTTTGAAAGAGAGAAAACGACTCCATGACACAAGCTTTTACATATACGTGTTAATGCAAGCTAGCAGTAGCGAAACTGGTGAAGTATGGTTCTCTTCCATTGGAAGGCCCTAACCTGTACAATAGGTATAGGTTAAGGGTCTTCAAATTGTAAGTGGTAAGTAAAGCCTATAGGAATAGAGTTACAGGGACCTCGTGCCACTGCAAGCTGGCCCTTTAATTACATATTTCAAATTCTAAATATTGTCCATAATATTTTTGAGTACAGTTTTTTTTTTCTTTAAATAAAATATCTGTATCTTGTTGTGCTCTTTTCTGAACCCGCGGTCGCACCCTCGCCAAGTCTAAGCGGCCGTATCATCTTTTCTCGAATCATTTTACGGATTTTTCTGGTACCATTTTGGAGCTACGATGCCACAGACAGACGGATAGACAGGCACCTCTATATAATATCCCTCTGTTTTCGTCAGGGTTAAAAAAGTGTGCTCAAATAACTTTGTTATCCTTATTTATATAAAACCCTACATAAAAAAGTTATAGGTTATTTTAGGTTGGAGTTGATGCTTCAACACTAATGGGTCAGCTCGACTGAAAAAATTACACGGTCTCACAGAAAACCCGTGACATAGCAGTTGCATAACTGTGTTTCACCGCACGAGGAAGGTACCGAAGGCCCTGGTGGAATCAGGGGTGGTTGTTAAGATCGGGACCGCACTTGTATTTTCTCTGGTGTTACGCATGTCCATAAGTGGGTGTAATCACTTTGTGGAATATATCTGTCGATACTGCGATCGAGTCGCTCGACGATCCAGTCCTGATATGATTAAACTGGAAAATGGTATTCTCATAAACTTCAAACCAACGTGAAACAAGTTCTAAGTTTCAGTAGGTTCGAACCTGCGACCTCTGGTTTGAGCACCAAAGCGCTGAACCACTGAGCCACAGAGGTCGTCAATGAAATTGTAAGTTCATAACGAGAATTGTGGATACTTATTGATTGGACCAATCCTGCTGAAGTGTCATACCGTTTGGATAATAGGCAGTACGGTATATGGCTATTGGCTAATGCAACACAAGTTTTTTTTAAATATTAGCACGAGACCAAACTGACGTGTGAAAGCGTCCATAAGTATTATTATTATTGGGTTAGATCTTAATTTTCTTGAACCCATATACAAAGTCCTTAGAATTTGTTAATTTAATGAACAATAATAATTATAATTATTAATGTAATTAATACTGATAGATAGTTAATCTAGATATGTATCCTAAACTTTACCTCCCAAGTGACGTAACAGTTTTATCGAATTACCGTGCACTTCGTTCCCAGCGGCAAGGGCAGTCTACACTGCATTAGATTAGATTAAATTATTAGTTGCTTGTCTAAAATTTCATTTCAAATTTAAATAGATTTTACAGTAGATATTTATACTTGTAGTGGAAATGGGCAGGCCATGTGTGTAGAATGAAATACAATAGATGGACAAAAAGGCTAATAGAACGGACACCAAGAGAAGGTAGTAGAGGAAGAGGACGACCAAGAATAAGGCGGAGTGACATATTCAAAGAAAGATGTAGAACAACATGGGAAAGGATAGCTAAAGGTAGGGAATTGTGGAAGAGGATGGGGGAGGCCTACGCCAAGAAGGCGACTACATTGACAAATAACTAGGTGGAGGGTTTACTCTCAGTGAATTTGCTATGAAATTGTATAGAATCAATAATAGAATAAAGGCATTTTTATGTTTTTATTTTATTTTTATTTATTTTTACTTGTAGAGAATACGAATCGTCATGCATGGGGCCACCTCCCCTCGAGGTTTACAGTTTTACAATTAAGCAACTCTATTATTTGTAGAAATATCAAATTTTCTATGAAAAAGTACTATGAAAACTAGCAGAAACTAGTCTGACATCACCATTGTGAAGTACAACTATGTTCTTTATGTCGATCGGGAATCATCTGCCATTTCCATAAAAATCGATGTCTGCCGAGGGACATAAAGAAATTACTTGTACTGTAGATTGCTTAAAATAAAATATATTAATCTTTAACAATTTAATATACATTGGGCCTAACGAATATTACAATTGTTACTTATAATAATGAGTCCAATCTATGCTATTGTTATTTTAGGACATTCCAATTTTCGGAAACTTGCAGTTCACTTGTAAAGAACACAGTTATCTTACAATATACACAACTAGTTTGCTAAAGTGGAGCATAAACTAACTCGGATTATAGCTATTCAACTGCAAAATACTGTTAGAAACTATTAGAAACTCTAACATTAATTCAGCTATAAAATACACTTTAGTCTTTATCTGCTATATTATGAATGCAATCTTGAACAAAGTAATACGCCCATTTAAAAAAACTAGCGGGAGATCTACGCCCACGAGGTATTTAAAAAAAACTAGCGGGAGATCTCCACGACGTACACGACAAATTTTTCGTCCCTACTTTTAATGGACGACGTAGGACAAAGAGACTGCATGCCAAAACCACAAGGGTTTCTCTTTCTACTTAACTTCAAACTCTCAAAAAAGAAAAAAATATATGCTTTTTAGTAAGCTTAAATGCAAAAGTGTCAACTTTAAAACTTTAAAGTGTCTCATTCAAAATATTATATTCTAGTTAATGTAATTAAGTATGACAAATAAAACAGAAATATATTACTAGACACTTCGTTCGAAAATTAAATTTTATTCAAACAGTAAAATGACGCTTGCTGAAAGAACTGTGTCGCTGGCCGCATATAACCTCGACATGGAAATGCTTTACTGAATCTAACCCCGAAACCTTTTCCTGGACAAAAAACTGAATTCGACATTCAATTAGCTCAATACTTTATACTCCTTAAATATTGGGAAATAAAAGTTTCGATTTAGTTGGCCATTAATTACGTTATTTTTACGTTTTTTGGTTTCTGTACCCAAAGTGTAAAAACGGGACCCTATATTTTCTCCGCTGTCCTTTTGTCTGTCCCAAGGCTGTATTTCATGAACCGTTAAAACTAGACAGTAATTGACATTTTTATACAATATGATATTGTATTTCTGTTATAGCTATAACAACAAACAAATGAAATTAATATTTAAGTGGTTGTCACTCAACGTTTTATTTTTTTGCCGTTTTGTATGAAGCCCTTCATGCGTGAGTCCGACTCGCACTTGGCGGGTTTTCTTTAAGAAATAATTGTGATATTTTACTCATTGCTATCTGTTAAATCCCGATATGGTATTAAACTTTCGACGAGCTACACTTTAAGATTTTTATAATTCTGAAACGAGAACAAAACTATCTTATTTCAATACATCAAATGTCTAAAGCTTAGCGTCTAAAGTACCGAATTGTTTATCTAAAATGATTAATTATTCAGAAGTAATTGGACGAGTGATTTTGAAATAAATAGAAGGGACGTAACAAACAACTACGTAAGATGATGCAGTCAAAAATTAATGAGCTTTTCATATCACCCGGGTGCGCCAGGATACAGCAGGGTCATTAATACATTATGAGGATAGAGTACAGACTACGGACATAATATAACTGTGGACACTGCATCAATTAATTTCATGTTATTGCATATAAACTAGGCGTATAAAGATGTCTGCACTGTGATATCACGATCGAGCCCTTAAGTGATCGCAATTAGCAACACGCGCAAAGAATAAAAGTAGCACAATATACAATGTCCCCGAAAATCTATTACGGATACTTCGGGCACATGATCCACTGCTTATGTAAAGATGTCTAGAGGCAAAAAAATAATTGGCATAATCAAAGTAAAAAATCATCTCATGCTAACTCGCCCATATAAAGAAGAAAATTTTATTTTTCTAGTATGACAATTATTTTTCTGCTTAAACATCTTTACATACGCAATAGATCATATGCCCAAGATATTTGTAATTGATTTTACCGAACCTTATACTAGGTGTAACAAAAATAAGTGATAATACTTTAGGGTGTGTACGAAATCGTACCGTACGTATCCGAAAAACTCGACCCAAGCCCTCCTACAACTATACTCGCAATTCAAGTGGGTCTCTTTACTGCGCTTCTTGCAATAGGACCTTCAAAACAAAATTTGGTTTTGCGAGTCATGCTCGCGCTCATGCAAGAGCCCAGGCAAAGACGAGCTAAGGGTGTCGCCGTCGACGGATACGTCTGGGAGGACATCATCAGATAGTTCACTGTGAAAGTAGCAGCGCTGAATGAGCAATTTTTTTTTTCACTCTTGTATGGGGAAACTCGCGACGCTGGAGCGCTTTCCCATACAAATCGCAAAAAAATTTTGCTCTTTCAGCGCTGCTACTTTCACAGTGAACTCTCTATAAGGAACACAAATACACCCTTAAGTATTATCACTTATTTTTGTTACAGCCTGTATATAAACGGTCCTGCCTAGTCAATAATTATGAAACTTATCAAAGACAAATTGACAGAGAATAAAATTAGGTAAATGTTCCCTAGTAATTAAATATTAAATAAAGATATTTATTAATCATAACTAAAACAAAATGCCTGTTGATGCGTATAGTAAAATATAATGATACATCTATGTGATAGAGCCTTCTGTGTTTTAAGGGTAAGCTCACACCGAAATAAGACGCGACGCGGCATTGCATTTTTAAGATAGTGATTCAAAATTGAACTTTATTCTCTACACAAAAAGATACACATTTAATTGCAAGAGTTCGAATGTCAAACTGCAATGCTCTGCATAGCCCGTCGCAACTTTTTCTTTTTGTGTACTGACTAAAGTTCAGTTTTTTTTTTTTATGAAATATGGGGGCAAACGAGCAAACGGGTCACCTGATGGAAAGCAACTTCCGTCGCCCATGGACACTCGCAGCATCAGAAGAGCTGCAAGTGCGTTGCCGGCCTTTTAAGAGGGAATAGGGTAATAGGGGAGGGTAGGGAAGGGAATAGGGTAGGGGATTGGGCCTCCGGTAAACTCACTCACTCGGCGAAACACAGCGCAAACGCTGTTTCACGCCGGTTTTCTGTGAGCCCGTGGTATTTCTCCGGTCGAGCCGGCCCATTCGTGCCGAAGCATGGCTCTACCACGTTTTAAATCACTGTTTTGAAAATGCAGCGCCGCGTCGCGTATCGTCTCATTTTGGTGTAAGCTAACCCTAAGCTTCGCTTGTTAGTTGTTCACGATGATAAGCGACGCCGAGACCTATCGCGTTAGCTTTTAAATTGGACCTAAATAATACATGATCTAACCTTAAAATCTTGTTTCGTATTACTTTTGCTAGAGGTTCAGCGATATTGGTTACCTATCTAATATAAATGGAAATTTGAATTTAATATGTATGAGTATGTTTCATAGCGTTCCTAATTTCATTGAATAATGAATATTAGGAAAATGATTTTTGTACACTTGTTTATTATGTTTGGTAAGTATTCTGTATTTTTGAATTAAAAAGATAATATTATCGAAAAGGGTAAAATAAATATAAAAGAAAAAAAAAATTACCACCCACAAAAGGCTACAGTCAATCAGGGTAACTTTGAATCATCATCGACATATTTTTTAAACAAAATTTTACTATGTTAAGAATTAGTCAAAAGAGTTTAGTTAATCTGTGCTCTCAGGTTGGTTTTCATGCTATAAAGTTATAAAACGTCTTTAAAAATGACTAATTATATTAAAAACTGGCAATTTTGTCGTGTGTCAAAGTTACCACCCATAATGGGTAACTTTGACACAAACTAACTTTTAATTAATTTACAGCTTCAGGGTGACAATAATTTATGTTTTTATCAAATATTGATGCAGTGGGGTCATAGACAAGTCAAATAAACCATAAAGTTATTACATTTAAATATGTTTTTATATACCTTGATAGCAGCAAAGTTAACGAGATTTTTAAACAAAGTTTTGCACTGATTTTTACCCATTATGTTGCGCGCGGTTAAAAACAAAAGTTTTTGATGTTATCTTCTTTTGACAGCTGCTTTTTTTTTAGATTTCGTTTACGAAGTATGTTACGTACACGAATTGTTATTAAATTTTAAGCATAACTGATTGAATGTACTGTTGGTTCTTGGTGGAAATTCATGTTCATAATAATATAACACAACTTTCTATACACACTTTTCCACTTTATTTAGATTTTTACAATAATTAAATATAAATACGACCGGTTTCGATTAACTCATCATCAGGTGTCTGATGATGAGTTAATCGAAACCGGTCGTATTTATATTTAATTATTGTAAAAATCTAAATAAAGTGGAAAAGTGTGTATAGAAAGTTGTGTTATATTATTATAAATTTTAAGCGCTAATTGTTTCCCACATAAAACAATAGAAAAGAATTTTGTGAACAAACTGTCAAAGTTACCCTCGTGATTCAAAGTTACCCTGAATGAGCGTAACCTTTTCATCGACTAATATTTTACAGACTGCTTTTATTAGTGACTATATGTTTCCCGCGATTTTGTGGGAAGCGTACATTTTGGCACAATCAAATATATTTTTTATCGTGGCTACTGTCTATGTCCTTCCCCGTCGTCTACTCTATATATGTATTAAATTTAATCAAAAAACGGGTCAAATAGTTTCGGAGCTTATTCAATAAATACAAACAAATATTTCCTCTAGCAATTATATTGGTAATTAGTATAGATGAAGGTAATAAAAATGTATCACATAAAACTATCTAATAGTAGCCAAGGCGATGTTAACGTTTATACCAGGTGTTTTAAATTTATTGTAAAGAAACAAGAATTGCTTTAAGATTAAATACTTTTCATAGATCCCTATCATGAAATTTTGAGTTATTAAACGGAAGCTAATAATCGGATGATTTAATCCCCAAATAAAACACAACAAAATTCGTTGAGTCACGGGCTTCATTAACAATAAGTTGAACAAGGCGGTAATAAAATTACCCCTTTATAATGTGTTAAGTGGAAACGAATCGTAGCCCATCATCAATCATATTCCCCCGTGTGGGTCTTCTAGTTCTGGGCTTAATTAATTTTATATTACTCTGGACGAACATTCAACTTTATATCTAAGTAACGTGTGCTGCAAAAACTGGATCCAAATCAACGTTGTTGCGAATTATATAAAATAAAATAAATAGTAGTTATTAAATATTTTTGGGTTTTATTAAAAAAACCTAACCTAGAGCATTTCAAGACATATCTCAGGAGAGTTCTGTAACTGTCAACGCGCAATAGGTTTTCTTTGAATTACTTCAAAAGTTACTGTCCGATTTCACTCGAAATGATTTTCCTAAAGATTATTTAGCATGATTTATTATATAACAATTATTTTATGATGCCACAACCAAGATCTATACACAATACATAACTATAGAAATTACAGAAGTTAGAAGGGCGGACAAATAGACATATAGACGGACGGACAAACAGAAACTATAAGGGTTACTGCGGATCCTTAAAAAGTAAAAAAAAAACCACAAATATAACTATGCCTACGTACTCGTATATACGGTAACACCTTAGTTTTCATCCTGTAGGTAGTAACAGCAAGTAAGTAGTATAATTTAATGATCGTTGTAGCTGGAAAGAAACTTGAGAACAAAAGGAGTGAGAATTACGCTGCGAGTAATCTCCATTATGCTAGTCACATAATTACACAATAATTAAATAAAGTGCCAAGTCTCTATGCGATTACGAGTTTTGCAGCTTAAATAGTAAGCAACTACCATTTCTGTCCTAATTATTTTACTGCTACTAAGTAGGTACTAACTCAGTAGATATTTTACCCCTAAATGGTTTTTTGTCGTAATGTACTAAGTAATAATAATCATAACCCACAAGTAATTTGCAATGAGTTCTGTTATAAATGTAGCTTTGGGCTACCGGTTTAATTACTGATCAATTATTAAAAGTACCTTTTTATTTGGTATTTGGCAAGTGTCGTTTAAATTTTTGTTGATTAAAGTCCCATGGGTAATTTAATATTTAAGAGCTTAATTGACACTCGAGAGAGTACCTACAGGTTCGAGAACGTGTACCAATGAGATTTTTTTAAAGATCCCAAGTGCATTATATGCACACTTACGGTGAAGAAAACATCGTGAGAAAATCTGCACATGATTGGCCCCATATATTACTTTGTCAGCCCAGTCATTCCTCTGGACTAGGCTGACTGTGTTGTTGCCGTATGTGAAGCAACCACAACGACGTTGAAACTCCAGATACTACAATATTTGAAGAGTGGTTACTTCGCTCGGAGAATATATACTAATATTATAAAGCTGAAGAGTTTGTTTGTTTGAACGTGCTAATCTCAGGAGCTACTGGTTCGAATTGAAAAAATATTTTTTGTTGGATAGTCCAATTATACAGGAAGGCTTTAGGCTATATAACATCATGCTAAGTTCAATACGAGCGGAGCACCAATCAAGAATGTTACAAAATCTGTTTTTTGTTTTCTCCTTTTGAGAGCTTTCGCTGCGTACGCTGCGGAAACGGTTAAAGTTTCGCTAAAATGGTGTATGACAGAATTGTTTCCCTTTAATAGTTCTAAAAAAAGGCCGCGACAGGTTGGCTCACTATAACCTTTATATGCTAACCAAATTTGTTCTAAAATTAATCATTATTCATGAGAGTGTTTTCATAAAGATGATATTAATCCTTATCCAAGTAAATACATTATTCATTACAAGCATTTAATTAAGAAGAAATTTGCCCTTTACATCATTTGATTTCAATGAGTATTTAAGAAGATATCGCAGTAATAAAATAATCATGCGCGCAATAATAATGTACGGCACGCGGCGGGCAGTCGTGAGGGAGAAGCGCTTCTCCTTTTACGTAAATGAAGTCGCGGGTAAACTTTAGCGATATCCTAAAGTACCTAACTGTTCCACGCGGACGAAGTCGCGGGCAATAGCTAGTATTGTATAAATCATCAAATATTTCAGTAAATTTTATATATAAAAGCATGAAAACTGTAAGGGGAGTTACACATAAGATAAGTTTATGTACCTACCTATATTGATATCGGGAAGGAAATTTAGCCCCCCATCAACACTTCTCGGAAACAGGAAAAAGTCGAAACGGACCACATATCGTCTCCCAGCAGACTCCGTGAGTGACGTCTCAAGTTCAGAGCTCCATTAACGAACTTCAAGGGGCTTAGGGAAGATGCAAACGCGCAATAAATAAGGCGGGCAGACAGATAAATTATCTTTGACTCGAGCTCGAGTACTGACAAATTACGTGTCATAACTGCCACCAATTTGTTTGGAGACTTAAAAATATATCAATTAAATACTCGTACAATTGCTATTTTATAAGTACTGGTATTTATCTCTATCATCACATTATGCCGGCTTTGCCGGTGTGCACAACCGGTTTGAGTGTAGGCAAAGGCGATCAGCTGACAGATACGATACACTGTTCTTCGATAACAACTGCGGGCGCGCGCGGGGCAAGTGGTGAGGGACTTGTCACATTGAATGAAAGCGATAGCGCTGTTTTAATTTCTAATGAAAATTCTAACAATGTTACTAATCCTGCAAGCAAAGAAAATGAGTGGAATACTGTTGAAAAGAAGAAGAAAAATCGGAGATACATTAGCAAATCTGGTTGCGCGAAAAATGTGCTGAACTTTAAAGCTGCAGATAGTAAAGTCCCTATATTTATCAGTAATGTGCACCGGGAAACTAAGGAACAGGACATTATTAATTATATAAAGGAAAAAACGGGCGAGCAGGTTTCTTTGGTAAAGTTATCACAAAGAATAGAGCGGAGATACAATGCTTATAAGCTTTTCGTGCCGATTTTTAAACTTAATTTATTTTTGGAGGAGAATTTGTGGCCAAAGGGTATATTTTTTCGACGTTTTATTCACAATAACCTTGACAGAGGTCAAAATGCTGTAATTAAAAAATAGCAATGGATAATAAAAGTACAAAGTTAAATAAAACGTCTTTGGTTACTTTCAATTGTAAATCCATAAAGAGATCAATTGAAAATATTAAACAGCTGTGTCAAGTAGCTGATATATTGGCCTTGCAGGAAACGTGGCTATTACCACACGATTTGCCTTTTCTGTCGTCTGTTCATCCGGAATTCGGGAGCACGGGAACATCTGCAGTGGACACGTCGGAGGGGATGCTGACAGGCAGACCATATGGAGGTGTTGCGCTATTATGGAGAAAAAGTGTTTTCCAATGTGTTTCAATAACACCAAGTGATAACCCCAGAATATGTGCCATTAAAGTGGAAATTAGTGGTAGGTCGTGTATTTTCTGTAGTGTGTATATGCCCTGCAATAAGCCGGAGAACCTGTCTGAGTTTACAGATTGTCTTGGTGCATTAAGTGCTATTGTGGAGGAAAGTGATGTGGAGTCAGTCTTTATATTGGGAGACTTTAATGCCCACCCGGGTGAGTTGTTTTACAATGAACTAAGTGACTACTGTTACGAACAAAAGTGGATCTGTAGTGATACAAGAAATTTAGGTTTAAACTCGGACACTTATAGTTACATTAGTGAGGCTCATGGGAGTAGGAGATGGTTAGATCACTGTGTTGTCACGGAAGCAGCATGGGAATTAATTGTTGAATCTAAGGTGTTATATGACACATACTGGTCGGACCATTTTCCACTTATGACGAATTGCAACTTAAATCTTACTAGACCGAAATTACTGTACAAAAATAATGATAATAATAATAATTGTAATAATGTAAGATGGGGGATTAGATCGGATAAGCAAATAAATAGGTACTTATAATTATGTAACCAACGACTGAAATTAATAGATTTTCCTGAAAATTTTACTACATGTTGTTTTAATTTCTGTAATGAACAATCTCATAAAACTATAATTGATGATTTTTATAACAAAATCGTGTCCACTTTGAAGTCCACTGCCAGTGAGACGTACTCAATTTATAATAATAGTCGGCGTAGAAACACTGTTACGGGGTGGAATAAATATGTTAAAGATGCACACATGGAGGCTAAGTCTAAATTTCTTATATGGACATGGTTCGGTCGACCTAAGCGTGGCAATGAGTACAATGAGATGGTAAAAAGTCGGAAGGTTTTTAAAGGAAGGCTTAAATGGTGTCAGAACAACCAAGAACAGATAAGAATGGATACCCTGGCTTCATATTATTCCAAGGGTGATTTCGGTCGTTTTTGGAAAGCTACAAATACCATGAATGTTAGACCTGGCCTCCCTGTGAGTGTTGATGGCATTAATGGCGCCAAAAACATAGCAAATCACTTTAAAAATAAGTTTACCATAAAATCTCCTTTGGGTCCATCATCAAAGTCGCTCAGTAATCAAGGGACCTCGCGAACAGGCCACTTTACTACGTATTTTAAGGCAAAAACTATTGAGTTCATAATAAAATCAATGAGCAAAGGTAAGTCGCCTGGACACGATGGTCTTAGCATTGAACATCTGAAGCATGCTGGATTTCATCTATCTCGAGTGTTGGCATTGTTATTTAGTATGTGTGTGGTTCATTCTTACTTGCCTGCTGAGATGCTAAAAACAATCGTGATTCCAATAGTTAAAAATAAGACGCCCCCGGATGGGTCGAATTATAGGCCAATATCCCTAGCCTCTGTGGTAGCAAAAGTGTTTGACAGTGCGCTTAATTCTCAGTTAGAAGATGTTCTTAAACTACATCATGGACAACACGGTTTCAGGCGTGGATTATCCACAGAGAGCGCGATACTCAGTTTAAAGCACACTGTCAGATACTACACGGATAGGCGTACTCCTGTGTATGCCTGTTTCCTGGACTTATCGAAGGCATTCGACCTTGTATCGTATGATCTCCTCTGGGATAAGCTGGAAAAAACGGGTTTATCGGGAGATTTATTGGAAGTGTTTAAATATTGGTATGGGAGTCAAGTGAATCTTGTGAGATGGGCGGATGATTTTTCTGAACCTTACAGGATGGAGTGCGGGGTGAGGCAGGGGGGACTGACCTCGCCTAACCTCTTTAACCTTTATGTAAATGAGCTGATCGAGGAGCTCAGCAGTACCCGTATTGGTTGTCACATTGGTAGTGTGTGTGTTAATAATGTAAGTTACGCGGATGATATGGTGCTGCTGGCCCCGTCGGTTAGCGCGCTCAGAAAACTTCTCAAAATCTGCGAATCTTATGCAGATGTTCATGGACTCCTGTACAATGTAGCGAAGAGTGAATACATGGTGTTTAAAGCTGGTAACAAGTGTCCAAATGTCGTACCTCCAATAAATCTTTATGATAAGCCTCTTGAAAGGGTTAAACAATTTAAATACCTTGGGCACTTTGTGACTGAAGATCTAAAAGATGATGTTGATATGGACAGGGAACGCAGGGCGCTGTCGGTAAGGGCGAACATGTTGGCACGTAGGTTTTCTCGCTGCTCAATCGCAGTTAAAGTGACGCTTTTTAAAGCCTACTGCACATCGCTTTACTCGAGTAGTCTGTGGGTCAGTTATACGAAGAAATCGTACAGCGCTCTGCAGGTCCAATATAATAATGCCTTCAGAGCACTGTTAAAGCTGCCTCGTTTTTGCAGCGCCTCAGCTATGTTTGCTCATGCCGAAGTTGATAGCTTTAGCGCCATTTTACGCAAAAAAGCGGCTTCATTATTACGTCGTATACGAGGCAGCAGTAACGGTCTTCTGAAGGAAATAGCCGACAGCGGGGACTGTCCGTTCGTTGGCAATTTAATTAATATAACAAAATCGCTAGTTAAATATAAGTACTAACACAATTAGATATAAGTTTTACTAACAACTATATGGATCTGAAAGTTGTCCGATAATAAACATTTTTATTTTTATTTTTATTTTTTTTTATTTTTATTATGCAACTTTGCTTCACCCGCGTGATAACATATCCCATAAGAACACTGTACTTTTTCGGGATAAAAGAAGCCTATGTATTAATCCAGAGCTCAAACTACTACCGTACCAAATTTCATCAAAATCCGTTCAGTAGTTTGTGTTATCCATCCATCCTCACAAACTTTCACATTTTGGACAGTATTGAAATACAATTCAATTTCACTATCTAATCCAGCGACGTGGAAGTAAAAATATTGTAGTACAGGGAATTGTACTGCAATCTTTTTACTTCCACGTCGATTAAAACTGTCACTAAAATACAAATACTATTATTTTCCTATCAGATTAAACGCCAAAATTGTATAACATTGGAAAGAGCACTCGGCGGATGTCGTTAAAGTTTTAATTGCTTTTATCGCGGGCTTTAGCTTAAAAGCCTGAAAATGCGTGGGAGTATCGAGTGCAGTTATCGAATTAAACATTTTCGACAAACGGTTGATAAACTAATAACTCACTTATACGCAATGGTTTATTTCCAACTATTTAGTATCTAATAACTCTTCGTTAGAAAATATGCTAGTATCTTAAATAGGGTTATAGGTTAAGTCGAATTGAGTAATTTAGTGCGTTATAGTTTCCATAATTTGCAATATTTTCTTCATTGAAACCCATATTCCATTAATAATGTTTTACGAGATTTTGAACTGTCAAGTTTTTTTTTTGACGATTTCTTTCTCTCTTCTCCATTTTTTTAAATTATAACTTTTTATTTATTTACTTTTATTGTTTGAATGTAGTTAATGAGCTGTTTTGTTATTATTATCTCATACCATTAATGCCACTAGATTTTAAAGATTGAAAAATAAAAATATTTTTTTGTGAAGTTTTTAGACCTAAAAAGTAATATAATAAAAAGTAAATAATTATGGCAGCCACTCTGCAGATACTCTAAAGCAGTGTTTTTCAACCTTTTTCACGATGCGACCCCCTTTGTATGAAAAAATATGAAGAAGGCAGACTACAGAAGCTACGCGACCCCCCAGGGGGTCGCGACCCACAGGTTGTAAAACACTGCTCTAAAGAATATAAAAGTGGTATTCCTAAATAATATGATAGATTAGTTAGGATTACCGCTTTTATACTTAGATAGCTGCTGAGCGCATAATAATTTCCGCAAATTTCATACTTTCACGTGCAAATTTCGTTACAACGCTGACTGCATACACTGATCGCACAAAATGAGGCTTTAAATAGTTTCAAACTGCTCCGGAACTTCTAAAGCTTTACCGTCTAATACAGTATATTTTAATATTTAATTCTTATTGTACTTACAAGTTTAATACGCAGCACATAGTTTTAAATATTTATATATGTAATTGATTGTACTGTCGGTTCTTGGTGGAAATTCATGTTGAACACTAATAAAACACAATTTTTCGTGCACTTTTTTCACTATATTAAGATATAATTATAAATTTTAATAAATAACACGCCCGGTTTCGAAATAAAGTAAAAAACACCTGATGATGATTTATTTCGAAACCGGGCGTGTTATTTATTAAAATTTATAATTATGGAAAAAGTGCACGAAAAATTGTGTTTTATTAGTGTTTAAATATTTACTTTGTCATATCTCTAATGTACCTACCAGAACGATCAAATAAGGATGTAAATTAGTCCTGGAAATACTTTTATGTAATAGTTTAAAAAGTCGACGAAATGATAAATACTGAATAAAAATAATAATATATGACACTAAGGGGCCCCATACATGGTCCGGTCTACCTTCAGTTCGGCCTGAACGGATGCAAAATCGTATCGTGTGTGTGCAATTTCGAGATCGCATCAGGCGGCCGTACGGACTGAAGCGATTCGTTCCAGTGTTGCCAGCTCTTTTTTTGTGAAACTACTAAACTCGTATCGATTTCTACTAAAACTACTAAAAAACTACTAAAGAGGCTACTTAACTTAGGAATTCCTGAAGCCCCTCAAAAACCACTGCATTTTAGGTTTTATTATATTTTTTTTTTTTATTAATTGAATTTGATTATAAATTTTACCATTAAATTAAAATATACTAGGAAATATTACGTATTTACTAGCTATTTTGCATATCATTACTGTCTGGCTCTTTCCTACTTAAACACTACTAATAACTAAATTTCTACCAAGGAGGGAATAAAATACTCAATTTAGTAAAATTTTGTAAAATATCTAAGTTGGCAACATTAATTCTGGCCTGACCGATCGGCCTGAACGCGCGGCCTGTCCTGACCGTGTGTGGACAAATCGCTTCAGTTCTTGCCCGAGCCGCGGCCGTGCGGGCGTGTATCTTGTACAAGCGTTGTATAAGTTTTCGCGGTGTTTAAATACAAAATTGATAAACACGACCGTAGCGCGCGGCAAACCAGAATGGACTGATGCGACTGTTCCGTGTGTGGGTACGAATCTGATCAGGCCGAACTGACGTAAATTGGATTGGATGCGATTTTTTCCGTGTGTGTGCTCGAATCCGTTCAGGCCGAACTGACGTCAGTTCCAGCTGAAACGATCGGCCTCTCGTCTGTGGGGGCCTTAATCAAAAATGCCTGTGGACAGATATGCAAAATGCAGTCGCCCCATAGCCTACCCAAAGGTATAGCTAAAACTGTTTGAAACAGAACAATATGTCATAATAGCGTCGCCCGCAGTCCACCATTGTGCCCTGTCCAATTAACATCGAACACGTCAAGCACATTGATGCGGACTGATGTTCCGCTGTGTCACTAATTATCATCCTTTTGTATTGCAAATATTGTATATCGCGACCAAATGTTGCCTTTATTTATTCCGCATTCCGCCACTGTTTGTATTAAATTCCCTTTTACACCCTCGTTTTGGAGGCTTTTATTTTGCGAATCGATTTAGCCTTTAGTAATTTGATCGTAGTAAAGGACGACATTCCTTTGCTTATAGTATTGTTTGAAATATAATATGTGCTCTATCATTTTATTATTTCACAACAAACCTGCTTAAACTATTACAACATAATATTTTGTTTAGGTAGATGTTGGATTACTGAACTTGACTACTGTTGGTACCGCTGTTTTAAGAATCTTGTTTTAATCAATGGCTATGTTCCGCGGAAAAAAGCGCTTGTTAGCGCTTGCTCGCACTAAAGAAAAAAAAACAGATTATCGGCTAGGACACGTTTGCTAACTTTAATACTGCTATTTTGCTTATTTAACGCCAGTGGTCGCCATTTTGCTTACGATTTTTTACGCTATTTTCCGCGGAACAACCAAGGATTTCAAAACTAAGAAGGGGCTTTGACGTATGTTTGACACAAAAAATCTTCATACAAGAAAAAGTTACGCCATCTTGATTTCAGAAGATTTTGTATAAATACGAATAGAATAAACTGCGGCAAGCAAATGTCTAAATGTCAAGATTGCAAATGTCAAACCTCGACTACCCCAAACAACCCCAAAAGTAAGGCAGTTTATAATTCACAATACAGGTCTATATAATAGTTTTGATTGAAAACATTCACTCGAAGTAAAATAGGCAATAACAAATGGTACTGTACTGTCTAAATTATGAGGTCCGGAATAATAGGAGTTTAGCGAACAAAAATTTCCCGCTAACGATCTCTAGAACAAATCATGCGTCCATAACCAATCCTCTTACACTAAGCCTCTCGACGCCCCTACCGAGGTACACATAAGCCCCGCAATAGAGATATGATAGACGTTATTAATTAGATGTCGTTACGTTTATGCCATTGCATTGTGTGAATGCGGAAAAACCATTGCCCTAAGTGAACCTCCCTCGCTAAGGATTCCCCTGTCTTACCCAATCGATAAGACTCGACTCAAACTTATAATTAATGGAATCGTTTACATATTTTTTGCAATATTAAGTAAACTTAAATTTGTTTTCATCGTTTTCAATTTGCATGTTAATGTATACTAAAAGTTTAACGAGTTTACCAAATTACTTATAGGTAACGTGTTGTTATTAAAGCGTGGATGGAGTATTTTCTCATTAGCTTATACGTTACATTTTATAATCAACTAGTATTTTTTGTAATTTTGTTTATTTAGTACGTAAGGAACAAATGTTATGTGACGTGATGACGGCTCAGTAGTTAGCGCGTTGGCGCTTAAGCTCGGAGGTCGCGAGTTCGAATCCCGCCGAGGGAACAATAAGTTTTCTTTATTTCTGTGTCATGGATGCGTAATAAATATGTATATTTTGGTAAAAATCTTATTGTTAATTATTATAAAATGTAATAAATATGCTTCCCATTGTTTAGTACCTATAACACAAGGTCTTCAAATACTTCATTAAATAGTATAAAACAAAGTCGCTTTTTTTGTCTGTCCCTATGTATGCTCAGAGCTTTAAAACTACGCAACGGATTTTGATGCGGTTTTTTTAATAGATAGAGTGATTCAATAGGAAGGTTTTTATGTATATAACGTGCTTATTATAGTGGAGAAATACAGATAATTTTAGAGGTTTCTAATGTCCTAAATTAACACATTTTTTGCGCTTACATTGCAAACGCTGGCTGAACCCTACGAGATAGATGAAAATAATGTACTACAGTAATGTTCACCTTAAAAAAGTCTACAGAAAAGTTTGCGATGACATATGATAACCCACAATAACCATTTTTTATCCTTTATACTTTACGAGAAACAGTGGCTTATTTACGAAGCGATTTTAAGCAATACATCATTAATCCTTATCCAATTAAGTACCTTAAATACAATGTGCATTTAGTATAGATCAATATGGCCTTTTACAGCATGTAATTTAAATGAATATTTTCGAAGAAAGAAAAGAAAAGAAGAAAACTAGCTGCCCGTAACCAGTTCATACTTATTATTAGGTATACTGAAAATAACATACTTCTGACTACTTACTACTAAACATACTACTGAAACATACTTCTGCAAATACCCAGAAGCTATTTAGATGGATACAGTATAATCCTCAAATTAAATACGTTACTCACTTTATACGGTAATTAATTTTATTCACATTAGAGTAGCCCTTTAAACCATACAGTTTAAATTAATATGTTATATTTACAAGATAAAGTAAAATTTATATTCAACCGCAAAAAATATATTATATCAAGCGGTCGCACACGTCGAGGTGATACGGTCCCGTTTTTATATTTTTACGAATTGGTACGAAACCCTAAAACATTTTCAATATTGTGTTGGGACATACTTACGTGTACTTACTTAGTTCATAGAATGCTGACTTTGTAATCTTGGTGAGGCGACGTGGTGTCGGACCACGGCTCGCCAGTTGCGTACTTGCAGGGCAGTAGGGAACACGCGAACACGAATTGTAATTCAGTCAGTGAATATAGTCAGTATAGAGATATAGATCTTTTCTTTCCCTGTGTACGCATTTACAGGTGGACAGTTGACTAGTGCCGGAACTCGAGGTTAAGTATCACGGTCCATTAACCAGAAAGTACCCATCTCTAAGCGATTAACCGTAAACCAGATATCTCTAAAATTGTATGTACAGAAGTATATTGCATTTAGTAGTTATTTGTTGAATAATTTTATTATCCAAGAACACTATTCCATGCGGGTGAAGCCGCGGGCAAAAGCTAGTAAGATATAAACATTGACGTAACATGACGCGTTCATACATGTGGCTGTTATTATGAAATGACGCCGGGATAAAGAGTGAGAACTTCTAAAAAAACTATTTTAAATAGAATTTAACTATCATAAATAGACTCAATAAAGAAGTATAATTTGGGGAAGGCTTTACAAAATGAACATGACGTAATATGCGGGTTTATAAACGTACAAACAATTGATATCAAATGACAGACGGTCGAATAATTAATTAAACAATTCCACTAAATTTACTTGCCAATTATCGTAGTTGTCAGCAATCTGCGCTTTTTATTTTAAAACAGCGACTCCGGCGCGTTTACAGTTACGCGCCATTTCGTGCGTAATTCGATATTCGAATGACAAATTAGTTCTCTGCACAGACTGCGCTAAAATTAAAGGGCCGCATCAGCACTCCCGCCCGAGTTCTCACCTCTTTATTTACTTAACGTGCAGCGATTTTAAATTGTTTTAAACTTTAACGTTGTGTTTTAATATATTTTGTTACTTAAATTTTATATAAATGTACCAAACATTGCAGATTCTGGTAGAGATCTTTCTCAACCTAGGGGGTTTGTTGATTGTAAAAAAAAATCTTAGGCCTTTGCATCCGTTAATGGATGATTTATACAGTATTCTACGAACGAAGTAACCACTCTTGAAATACTGTAGTGCCTGGGACAGTTGGTTTTTGGAACGAAGTTCCTTATCGCGCGTTGTGAAAGGGGGCTAGACGGAAAAAATTCTTACGAAAAGTTGTCACGACACTTTTTTAATTACAAAAGATAATTTTATTTTTTATAAAAATTAAATATTTACGCGTATACATTTATTATATTGATGTATGTATGTATGTATGTATGTAATGTATGTATGGATAATAATAACTATAACTTAGGCCTTTGCATCCGTTAATGGATGATTTATACAGTATTCTCCGAGCGAAGTAACCACTCTTGAAATACTGTAGTGCCTAGGACAGTGGTTTTTAAATGTCGTATGGTTGCCCAAGCATATACGGCATTCTCACAACATAGTCAGCCTAGTCCAGAGGAATGAACTGGTCAATATGTGCGGGTTTCCTCACGATGTTTTCCTTCACCGTTGGAGCATCCGTATAATGTACTTGAAATCTGAAAAAGTCTCATTGGTACACGCCACAACCTGCGATTCGAACCTGCACTCTCTCGAGTGCGAACCAAACGGTCTAGCCACTAGGCTACGGAGGCACACTGATTGTAAAAAATTGTAAAACGTAAAAATCCGTAATGCTAAACTCTCCTTACTCTTCTTTTTCAACTTCATCATTTCAAATTTCTTTTTGAAAACATTTATCAGAAAATTGTTTGGCAAAAACATATTGTTTGATCTTCTCGCGGCTAAATTGAACCGCTCTATAAATAATAAATGTAATAACCCCACCCGCAACATTACCCCTGTGTAAATGCAGGAAGTCAAGATGCAGCCCCTGATTAAAACGATCGATCTGCCGTGTGCTTGATAAAACACAATCTATAATAGAGCTTCAGTATTAATTCTGCGAGGTATCGTCTGTCCCGGGTCCCCCGGTCTCCCCTCGCCGCCAATCTCCAGCGTCTTGTCTCCTCTAATTATGGTTTCCTTTTACTCGCTCCGCTTTGATTCTGAGACTGTAAACATCACAAAAACATGCTAATTCCTCGTTAAACAAACTCCTTAAGATATTTTTATATAAAGTTTTATTTGAAGATGTTTGAAATTAGCTAAATTCCCTCTCGATGGACTTTCCAGAATTATAAGATATTGTTTTTCGGCAGGTTTCATGAAACTTGATAAAATAATTTCTTAGAAGCTACAAAATTCATATTATATTATGATTGAGCCTATTATTTATAAAATGAAGCCTTTAATAGAGAATTAAAATATACTTAAGATCAAAATATTTTCTTATTATCGAAAAGTTTCATTGTCATCGAGCTTAAATTATGCGAATGCGATAGTAGATGATAAAAAATATTATCTACTATTGCAAAAAGTATACTATAACTATAACTTACGTAAGCTTTTTATTTGCATATCACAAGTTTCAGTTTACAATAATACCTAAATATAACTATCATCGAGCTAATATTGTAAAGTGAATCGAGCTAATATAGTAAAATAAACTCTTTTCATATTGTATTAAAATTTGCATTATTTTAAATGTAATCAACAGTTATTCTGTAATAATATTCAGGATCTACGAGTGTTATGTATAATGGAATTACTTTGGAGTAACCAAAGCGTAAAACGATGCGCCGGGCTTATTTTCGTTGGGAGCGGCGCTCAAAATTTTAGATTATATGCCAACTTTATTACTCCATCTCGTAATTGCCTTGTTTTGACAACCCACCCTTTGAGTGGCTGTCGGTGAGACGTCTACGGATATTAATAATAATCATCCTATGATGTCGACTGTCCCACGGTCTTCTTGGATTTACACAAGACTTGTAACGGTTCGCCGGGTACAAATTTATGCTTGAAATTCGACGCTTATTAAAACGTCTTGTGATGAAATGTTAAATATGATATTACTGTTTCTAAAGAACATAATTGTATACTCAAAATTATTTAAATTATCACTGATTCGACAAATTGATTAAACAAAAGTCTATCTTAGCTAGTAAATATGACGTAACCTACCCATTAATTACAAACATCAAAAGTGAGTGCTTAATTTCAGATACTGTGGGAATACTTTAAACCTTTACTAGCAGGTTTGAAGAATTTTCAAAAAAAAAAATGTAGGATTTCTTCTTGAAATTTTGGAAATTCTGTTACAAACTTAGAACACGAATTTTGCAAAAGCTTTTCAGGTTTTTCTTACACAAAATAAAAAGGATATCAAATCAACTTAAATGTTGCCTTGATTGAATACATAAATTCAATTTGTTTTAATTCAAAAGCACTTTGTTTCAACTCGGGTTGAATTTGAAACCCGGGTTCCGCGGGTGGTTTAGATTATTCCCATAGCAACTAGGCACAAAAATCCCGTGCAAAGGACGCACACATTCATAAAGAGGAAAGGAACAATTTCGTTAGGAGGTGCCCGTTGGAAAATTTGCTGACTTCAAAGGGCATTTTAACAACGCCTTTTTCCTTCTTTGTTAGCTCTTAAAAGGCATTTAAAATATAAAATATTAGGCGATGCAACTGAAATAATTCTGAGCAAAATTGTGGCTCATTTACTTTGAATGAAATTATATTATTATTTTATGAATCTTTGGTACTATCCATAAAATTGATTTCATTTTGGCTCTCAAATTACGAATAAAATACTTTATTTAAATACTAGCTGGTGTCTGCAACTTCGTTTACGTAGAACTAACGGAAACAGAACCATATTTTTTGAAACGAAACCTTAAGATTAAAGTAGCCCAAGTCATTCCTTTTACAGTTAACTGTGATCAGTGAAAGACCTGTGATAATCGATCCAGCCATCCATTCCTCAGTTAAGCCGGAACAAATAGACCGACAGACAGAATAATGGATGGATAGACAAAAACATTATTTTATAATTGTGAGTAGGTCGGTATATTATTACTTTCAGTGAACGTTCACGAATTTAGTGACATGAATTTACAGACACTTCAATTTTATTTATTTGTATAGATTATTAAGTATAGAAAAATAGGCGTCATGTAAGACCAAATCTCCTTTGAGGCCAAGTAATAGGGTTTCGTCTTTCCCATCTTGCCCTTTACTCCAGAGCGGCACAGCGGGAGGTGTCTAGACATCGCTTTAACCCGGTAGAGACGTTTTTGGATGAATGTGATTTCTAATACAATAATAAAGCCCGGTAGCAATTCCATTCCCGGCCTCCCTGGAGGGAAGAAATTACAATCAATCGCTTGTATTTTGAAGTCCCGTTCCACATCGTGTTGTTACCTCTGCAATTATTTATCTATGTCTTAATTAACAGCCTCCGTGGTGTAGTGGTTAGAGCATTGGCTCTCGACTCGGAGGTCCTGGGTTCGATATCTGCATTGGAACAACAAAAAATGTTTTTTCATGTTTGGTTAGGACAATCCAGGCTGATTACCTGATTGTCTGACAAGAAACATGATCTATGCATCGGATGGGCACGTAAAAAGTCGGACCTGCGCCTGATCTCTCGTCAGTCGTGTCGGTTATCCGTCCCACTGAGTTACGAGAGTAAAGGAAGAGAGAGTGCTCTTGTGTACTCCGCACACACTTAGGCACTATAAAATTACTCCTGCGTAACTGACCTGGTTTCAATGAAACCGGCTACCATCACCGAGATCTGTGTGGGGCGTTATTATGTCGTAATACTCTATCCTCATGATATATTTGTATGTTATGTCATATTATAAGAGCATGATAAGAGCTCAGACCAAATAAAAAGGTTTTTTATTTGATCTGAGTGTAAGAGATAGATAGTTAAATAACCTAACCAAGAGCATGTCAGGACATGTCTAAGGAGGGTTCCGTAACTATAAACGCGTAATATGCTTTTTTTTTAATTACTCCAAAAGTTACTGTCTGATTTGGTTCACAATAATTTCCCTAAAAGTTTTTAGCATGATCTATCAGCATGGCGATTTGCAAGTTTCTATCTCCTATAGTTTAAAAATGCTAGGGGGGGGGACCAACTTACGAACTACTTTGGAGGCCGATTACTCGAAAATGGTCAACTTTATAAAAAAGTAACGTATGAAATCTTGCCTTTATTTTAAGAGACCTATTCTACGATACCCCACACGATGGGGTACAGTGAAAAAATTTTTTTCATCCCCACTTCACATGTATGGAGAGCCACCCCTAAAATATAAAATTATTATTTTTTTATGATCCCGACACTGTGATCTATACACAATCTATAATTGCACCAAATTTCATCAATTTATATTCATAATTACAGGAGCTAGAGGCGCGGACAGACAGACAGACAGACAGACGGACAGAGCGAAACTATAAGGGTTCCTTAAGTATTACGGAACCCTAAAAATGATCTCTAAATTGTTGTATTATTACAGCAATTTAAAGATTATTTTTTAACTATACTATTTAACTTTATTTTTTTAATTACCTTTTTTATTTTTCTGTTTAAAGAAAATTAAAACATAGTAGTTGTGAATTGTTGTCCACATGTTTAGCTATCAAATGAGACCTTTTTTATGTTCTTAGGACATTTAAACATGAGTAGTGGTGGTCGAATTAGTACGAGAGCCCGGGTCTTGGTTACCAAAAAACAAAATGGCTGCCATTTTACAAACGTGAGAGGAAAATAAAATTTGAGGGGCGATTTGTCAATAAAAAATACCAAATTTTTTACCACTAAAGGCTCCGATACAGCTGTCGGGATATATTGTATAGTGACTTTACACAAACACACTCTAGTACGAGTAGTATTGGTTAATACAATAACTAAATATCTAGTTAAAAACATAATGCGTACCAATAATATTCCGCAAAGTCAGTTATAATTTTCCTAAGGTCGCATTTTTGACTTGCGATATTTATTGAGCAAAAACTTTAAATTGCTTCCGACCCTGTTTGAGTGCTTTTCAACCATTTCGCCGATTGCCTTCATCCAAATCTAAACTCCTCCACTTAATATATTTATTCGGTTCCGAAGTATTGCCTTTATACTTTCCAATACACATCGGAAACTTACCTCACGGGAAAACCAGAAATTTCTTTGGCAAGTAATATACCTAGGTATACATAATTTATTTAACTACTAGCTTTCGCCCGCCGCTCCGCCTGCGTAAATACATCCCTAAATCATATCCCGCGGGAACACTACTTTTTCGGGACGAAAAATATCCTTTGTCCTTTCCCGGGACCCAAAGTATGTTTATACCAAAATTCATACAAATCGGTTCAGCCGTTAAAACGTGAAGAGGTAACAGACAGACAGACACACTTTCGCATTTATAATATTAGTATATATTTCATAGATCAGAGCGACTCGGTAATAAATTCGTCAATGATTAATTAGTATAATGTTAGTTATCTTACTATATACGAGTATAATATTCGAGTAAGATAACGACGCGCCTTAATAATTTAAAGAGCAACCATAATAACAACCCAAGTCACTAACTGTGCTATTTGAAATGAAGAATGTTTATTTTGTAAGTAAACTAGCTGTTGTCCCGACACACGCTGTTTTGTCATAACAATAAACTTGAATAAATAAAAAACTATACACCTACACCTCCTTTTCTTTTTATATCTCGCCGTTTAAACCTTCCCTGAACTTCAACAACTAATTTAAAAACCAAAATTAGACAAATCGGTCCACTGTTCTCGAGTTTTGCCAGACATTGGAATACATTTTTATATATTTTTAACAAAATAAAACACATTACTAGCTGTTAGTTATGTTTTAGATATCCATAATAATCTATATAATATACCTATATGTCACCGTAAAATTGTAAAAACCCTTAGATTGTAATAAAACTAGTGAAATTGTAAAATGTTTATGTTACCGGCCAAACCCGATTTTAGGACAAACTAGTTTTGCCTAGGCTAAACTGGTTTTTCCTATACGCGATAGGATTAACTAGTATATCCTAGTCCAAACTAATTTGTCCTAAGCCCGATAGGATAAACCAGTTTAGCCTAGGCCAAACTAGTTGATCCTGATATTAATACGCACACTCCAGGATAAACTAGTATGGCCTAGTCTAAACATAGAATATCTAGAAAGTCTAAATAAATATATAAACTGAATTAAATACTCCGTACATGGAAAAATAATCAGTTTTATTAAAACGATAATGATTCGTCGTTAAAAGCTATGGATATTTATTGGTTATATAAACAATAAAAAATAATAAGTGTTTTTTAAATATAAGCAATAATCATATCTCAATAATTAAAATTGTTATTTATTTTTACAGGGTGAGCTTTGGTGGCACTTAGAATTGCAGAGTATCATTGTCTTCTTTGTGCAACAGTTTTTGATGCAGCTGCATCTCACGAAATCTTAGCCAGATCCAACTGAATGTTTTGTAGCTGCAGTCCTTAACGATATTCCAATAGTTATTTGTCCTACAGTGTGCGTATTAATATCAGGATCAACTAGTTTGGCCTAGGCTAAACTGGTTTGTCCTATCGGGCTTAGGACAAATTAGTTTGGACTAGGATATACTAGTTAATCCTATCGCGTATAGGAAGAACTAGTTTAGCCTAGGCAAAACTAGTTTGTCCTGAAATCGGGTTTGGCCGGTAACATTTATAGATTTCCGACGCGAATATGCTGCCTATAATTTCACACATTATTTTTCGTTAGATTATAATTTATAAATATATAGTTTTTAATCTTTCGACATATTTTTACAATCTCGTTAGTAATTTTACAATCTAAACGGTTTTTACAATTTTACGGTGACATATTATATAAGGAAAATTTGATTGGTAATTGTTCACAAGTGGGGCTCCACCTTGAAACGACTGCAAATTTTTTTTATTGCATATTTTCATTATAAAACAGTCTGTTATGCAATATTAAGGTGGCGGAAAAAAAAATGTAGGTTAGGTTAGAACTTTTTTATCACGTTAAAAACGTCTTCGGGCGGTAATGTTTTTTTTTTTTTTTTAATTTTTTTTTTTTGGTCTTCCGCCACCTTAATATTGCATAACAGTCTGTTTTATAATGAAAATATGCAATAAAAAAAATTGTAGTCGTTTCAAGGTGGAGCCCCACTTGTGAATATTTACCATATTTTGATTGACTGATGGATGTATCTACGCACAGGCCATATCTTTAAGGCTACTAATTTGAAATTTTACACACGTAGGTATTTCTCATATGATTTTTCAAAATTCAACCCCGTAAAATACAGGATAAAAGTTTGGATGAAACTTTTCATTCTCGTTTCAGCCTGGTGACGTCCACTGCAGGACATAGGCCTCCCGCATAAATTTCCAGTGCTACTGGTCGCTCGCGGCCTGTATCCACCGACTGCCTGCGACTTTTCTCAGGTCATCTGTCCACCTGGTGAGAGGCCGTCCTACGCTTCGATGTACAGTTCGTGGTCTCCACTGGAGAACCTTTCGGCCCTAGCGGGCATCAGTTCTACGGGCTATATATCCAGCCCATTGTTACTTTAACTTGCTTATGCCCTGGGCTATGTCGGTAACTTTAGTTCTGCTACGGATTTCCTCATTTCTGATTCTATCACGTAGAGAGACTCCGAGCATAGCCCTCTCTTCATAGCTCTTTTAGCAACACGAAGCTTTTGGATAAGTCCCGTTGTGAATGAACACGTTTTGGCTCCATATGTCATCACCGGTAACACACACTGCTCGAAAACTTTTGTCTTCAGGCACTGAGGGATTTTTGACGAGAAGATGATTCTGAATTTCCCTAACGCTGCCTAACCAAGCTGGATTCGACGGTTGGCCTCTTTTTAAAAGTTGGACCTACCTAACTGGACTTTTTGCTCAAGGTATATATAGTCGTCAACAACTTCGAGCATAAAATTTCCAACGGTCACTTAGGTGGGTTATGGGCATAATAATATTTTTTGTCTTATCCATGTTCATACTAAGTCCCACTTTTTGTGAAACTCTACAGAGGTCTTCTAGCATAGTTTTAAGGTCTTCCAGAGTTTCTCCCATAACCACGATGTCATCGGCAAATCGAAGGTGAGTCCCAAGTCTCTGCCAGTCTAGGAGTTTGAACGCATCCTCCAATGCAGCGGAAAACAGTTTCGGAGAGATGACGTCTCCCTGTCTGACGCCGCGCTGCAATGGGATCGCCTTTGTGCTATGCTCCTGTACTCGCACGGACATGGTGGCTTTACTATATAAACACATCAACACTTCGATGTACCGGTAGTCGATCCGGCATCTCTGAAGAGACTGTAATACCGCGGTCTCAATCAATTTTGTATGAATTAATAATTCATACAAAATATCATGCAAATAATATGTCCAAGTAAACTTTTTATTACTGGGACATACGGAAAAATAATTAGTTACATATTTCAGCGTAATAATATTTAACCCCTAAGAGAGTAAAATAAGGGATGAAAGTTTAAAAAAAATATAAATATATAGTTTAAAACCCGATTTCACGCAGGCCAAGCCACGGGCAAATACTAGTTTGGTACATTTTCATGAGTTGAGATCCATATAATTCATAGAAAAAAAAACCAAAGTTGAAATCCATAGAAGATAGAGTTTGTAGAGATTCTTCAATACGTCAAATAACTCTTGAGTCCACCCTACACGCCAGTTTTATACATCGAATTTACGTTTTTCCTGGTCATTTAAAATGGATTTTGACTTTCTTATCTTACGCATTTCAGTAAAGACATTAGCTGTAAAATCTAGAGTAGGGCGAATTTATGAGGGTTATCCCCAAAATGTAGGTCACGGAGGTTGAGAGTCTCTTATAGTCTTTAGGATAAAGAAGTTAATTCTAATGATTCTCGTTTGAGGCATATACAGTACAGTCTACTTTAATTAGTGTCGACTAGATGTAATTTTGCTAGTTCGGAGGTTCTGGTGTCCTGAAATACAGGTTACGCCTAGTTTAGGCACCAATCTCCCAAAAACAACTGTGTTACCTACTATGTAGAATTGTGAAATATTAAATTGTACTGTTCTTGTGGTGACAAAATAAATGAATTTTTATTATTATTATATTATTAGATATCTATCAAATTTCTTTAAGGTAACACATTATTCTTTTATTTTATCTTATTATGGTGACTGTAGCCAGCGTTTGTGCCCAGGAGGGCTGATCTTATTCTTAACAAATAAGGTTTGAATATGTCACAGTTTAGACTACTTTAGACACATCGCTTTAATATACGGAGTCGGTTAATAAGCTAGTGAATTATCTGTTTTCAGTTGGTAAGGCAAGCGGGAATATAATTTAACTTGCAGACGTCTCGAGTCGCAGCCTTCACAGTATAATGAACATGTCTGTGCATGAATCAAAAGCAAACAGCTCACTGGCGACCCGTGCTCACTGCTCAGATATTGTAGCATACGCAACATGTAATAATGATGCTAATTAACTTTTGTATTTATGCAATGCTATTTCGTTGCTCATAATGTTGCTTGTTTCAATTTATAAGAGTATGTAAATGTAATAAGAGATGGTTACATTTTTTTTATTTAATACTAGCGATTCGCTTTGGCTTCGCACGGATGCAATGTATTTAATAATAGGCTAGTTTTCTCTTTCAAAATCAAATTATATAAATTTGTTATTTATTTAGCTTCTATCATAAGAAATACGAATAAGACACTATTTTGTTATATAAATATGGGATTTACCTATTTATAATTTCGAAAATAAAATTTTAGTTTTATCATAATATGTATGTCACGTAACCGCCATATTTTTCTTGTTAGTGACGTCATAAGAACATAATCAAATCGAATAAACAACAGCGAAAGTTATATCTAACTGAAACACTGAAGTTAAATTTAACTGAAACTTATAAATGATACAATATTTTGATTTTCTTTTTTAATTCTCGTTATGTAGCTTATAACTAATAAAAGATTAACCGCAAGTCCAATGGGACTGAACCAAATCAAGCGTAATCTATAGAACTACTTTCCCCGAATTTCATGTGGTAGGGGAACGAATAGAACAAACGCATTCGCTTATGTAGCTGCTCCAAGTCACCCTGATTACAAAGCCTCACGTAAAGATCTATAAAATAGGACGTTATACCTACTGTAAAATATTCGTAGGTAAGTAAAGTAAGTATGTGCTTTTAATAGGCTTTTGCTCATTCAAACTTGAAGTTAACAAATTGACATAAATTAGTTGTTTGTTGTCCATTTTGCAACTAAATAAAACCAAAACCTACAAAACTTACTATTACATTATACAAATAGATTAGGTATTTCTTTACCTAAATTTCGATTTAAAAAGGTTTTAGTATGACAAAAGCAATTTTCCAGAATCTCTACCCAAAATTTACAAAAAAAGGTCGTGTCTACGTACATTTTTCTGCTCATATGTAGCTTACTTTGTTTGTTTAAGTACCCGAAAATGTAGGATATAATCCTTTGGAAATAATCGAACAATATTGAAAATTCATTTGGAAAAATCATAATATAGGTAGTCTCCTCAAAATTTTATCGTGTTGTGCATATACTCGTTATGTATGTTTTGTTATGCAAAAAACTTTACTACGACGACTAAATATGGATTTATTGCACAAAACATTTTTAAAGAATGTCAGTCCGCCATCTACAGTCCGCCATCTACAGTCCGCACTAAACCACTGCCAAACAACACATTTTGTAAACCCGCCTTTAACTGCAAACATAAAAAAATCTACATAAAATCATGTCCTGCCGTAGCTACAACGTAAATAACGAATATAAAACTTAAAGCACAAGTTACGATGCATATTCCAACGTAAAAGGAAGCAAAAATATTCAGCGCATACTCGATCAATATTTTTTAGTGAAAATGCTCCGTATAAAATCAGTGTTTATGATGGGCGGGCGTGAATGGTGATCAATAACCGCACGTTCAGAAGGGTTGGTCGTAATGAGAGCGGTGGACGCGTTCGCGCGTGGCGCCTACTGAGCCGTGTCAATTTTGTCAGCCTCACCAATATCAACGAATTCAATTAAAAAAATAATTACGGTACATATTCATGCAAGTTTTTTTTATATCCGCCGATCTATTCAATTTTAACCATTGACGTATTTTTAACCACCAAAATATTGATGTGTTACTTGTACAAATTGAAAAAATAGTTTTGCGATTGATTGAAAGGAGCTGAATTAATTCAGCGTTGTTGTCGATCATTGAATAAAATAATTTAGACTGTAAATATTTGTACAGGACTTGAAAGTCTAAAGGGCAAGCTAACTTGCGGTGGGAGACAAACACCGCCTATACAACATCCAGCCACGTATCGATCAGACCATTGGCTCTTTGCCTAAGTTTTAGATCCCGAGGCAGTTATGGGATGAGTTTATTAAGGGAGAAAGCAATAGAGATATAAACCCAAAATCCTCGAAAGCAAATTTTGTGCTAGATTCCTTCATTATCTATCCATTTTTTGGTGTTATCCAGAAGGCTTATCTCAGCTCATTTTGTCACTACGACCTAAAAAATATCTAAAAAGAAGATATCTTATGGCTAATCGTGTATTATTCTACTAAATTAAAGCGTTAATTTAAGTACTCTTTGGGAATGGAAAAAGTGGGTCAAATGAATTTGTTAGACTAGGTTTGGAAACGTTTGACGTCATTAGCCAGTGGATAAACAACGTCATTAGATAAATTAATTTGCGATGGTCTGTATAGGTCGTCATGTCGCGGGCGCGGCCGTTTTATCCTAGTGTCATCAGTGAGACGGAATCGAATTTGCCAAATGACGCTCACTAAATTGGCGAAGAGTGATTGATTGAAACGTTCCACTGTATTTTACACGGGGAATAATTGAATCTGAATATTTAGAGCGAGCCAGGACTGTATTTCGGGAGAACGGAACACGATTAAAGTTCCATACGTTCCATTATCCGCCTCTATTATCTAAAACGATCATAACATTGCGGTCTAACCAACTTTAACTACAATGGAACCACTAATTTTACGTTGGTGAAGCGAAAAGCTAGTGGTTAATGTGTTTAGGATTTACCTCATAATATGAGCTGTATTTATATACTTTACGAAATTCTTTTGCTCATTTTATATTTTATCAGTGCTAGTTGTATTTAATCTGAGCTCAAGTTATTGTTCAAGTGACGAGTATGTTATTTTACTTCTTACTTTTGTTGAATGGTATTTTTATAAGCTTACGCTATATTTTGTAGAGTTTCTTATGAGAATATTTGTTGCTACAAAACATGCGGAAATTGTCGCGTACTAAGTTCTGACATGGGCAACCGAGGGGACCCTCTGTTTTTCCATTTCACTTTCACATTCCAGGACAAGCCTACCTAATTTTCTTTCGCATTCGCTTCATCTACTGCCCACCCTTCCCTTTAACTCTGTTTTGGGTTTCCATTTACGCGTTTTATCAACATACTGCTAATTACAGTAGGGATACGTCCGTAGTGAGCGATTGATATTTGATACTGAAAATAAAAGACTATTAACCTACAAAATGGAAAAATTACAAATATATTCTAAGGCCATAAAAATATTCCCTTTAAGTTACGATGCTTAAAAATGACGTAAATTCTTATTGACTATTTTTGATACCACTTACGCTACCAGATGACGCTTTGTATGCATTGGGTCTGCCCCCTAACGGCAGGAAAAATTTCAAACACCCTCAGTATGTGGTTTCTTAAAATTTTATAATTACGTATTAAGATCTATGTTCTATGTACGACTACGGCTATAGGTGGTACAAATAAGGTGTCTAGAGGCCTTAACCGTACTGAAAGTATATTTTCGGAATCCATAAGAAAAATTTTGATAAAAAAATGTTATTATTTATAAGATAGGGACTCAATAAACATTAGTAAATACTTTTAAAATATTTAATTTCAATTACACGGAATTTTCTCTTACCTTATTGTTCTATGATTCAGTTAGAAGCTTGTAATTTTTGCCTGACTCTACCCAGTCACTAGCTAAAGCTCTGCGAGATATCAAATTACGCTTCGTTCCATAAAGTGTGCAGGGGAGTTTCAAAAGTGGCTTTTACCAGTTCAAAAGAATAATTTAAGAGCATTTTAACTCAATAAACGATCTGCCGGTGACCAGTCGGTCACACGACACGCAGTATTAGCCTGATTAGCTGCGAGTGCGCCTGTAAAAAGCTTTAAAAACGTCGACGGTAATTCAGTTAGCCCACGGAAATGGTGTTACCAGCGCTACTCCGTATTGTCTCTCGAATATAAAAGTGTTTTTCTTGTAGTGCCTTTTATTTAAACGCGGCAAAAGAGAGTCGACTGTTTACCAGCTATTGTTCTTCGGACAGACTAGAAGCAACAAGCTTCAGTATTATAATCTACCTACAGTCAATCATAAAAACTTATGGTGCTAATAATATCACCGAGTACCATATTATATTCTAAAGAGGTAATTTTAGACATAATTTAGATTTTAGAGTATGTGATGAAACGCGAGCTAAGTAATATGACGGTATTAATGTCTTGGGTCATGGGTGTGTTGGTGGTTTCAATATGATGATGTCCCAGAATGATCGTGAAGGGACGATAGCCGTTAGCAAGTTATATGTCGGGGACGTACGACGACCTACTTCTTGAAAGCGATTTTCCATTGACTACTATTAAATGAAAATAAAATATTAAATTCATTAATTAAACGAAAATAAAATATTAAATTTATTTAATCACAATTATTGTGAGTAGATTTTATAGATCTTTTTGTTTTTTACAATCAAATATTTAATGTTTTTGTACCGAAAATAAAAATTGTTATTATGTTAGTATCTAGATAGGTATTCAAAATAATATACTTTTCGTGTTAGGATGTCAGTGAATCTTACCTACATAGTACTGTATACCTAATAATTATGTCAAAATAACTTACTTTAATTTACGTCATTTGGTTAGTATGCATGATTTACTAACTTCATGACGTAAATAATCTATAGAGGTACCTGTTAATTTAATAAAGAAATCCAGTGTTTTATTTACTTATTTATTAACTTGTAACTAACACATTACACAATACTACTTTTATCTTTTCGTACAGACGCGACCGGCGACGCCATCATGGAATAATGATACCATGGGAGAAAATGTGTTGCCAATATAAAAGTACAATATTTAACACACCTCCTTACATTTATATTGCAACCCAATAAGTACAAGTAAAACATTAAATTACAATAGTCACTGCTGACCAAAAAAATCTTAACTAAATTATATTAACTTATTTTATATTTAAACATTCTCTGAACTTAATGAATTTTACACTTCCTAATGCTTTTGTAAATATGTCTGCCATATTATTTTCCGAATCTATTTTTTAAAACCTCAATATTTCCTTGCTTAACATTTTCATGTATAAAGTGGTAATGAACTTCAATATATTTAGAATTTTTAGTGAAATTTCCATATTTAGAAATAGCTATTGCTCCAGAGTTATCTTCATATATTCTGACTGGTGAACAAATTTTAATAAAGACATCATTAGTTAAACAAATAAGAAATTTTATCTCAGTTACGGCTTCTGATAAAGCAATATACTCAGCAAATGTAGAAGACTTGGTTACACTGTTCTGTTTCTTTGATTTCCAACTAATAGCATTTCCAAATAATCTCATAACATAACCTGATGTTGATTTTCTATCTAGAGTGTCTCCTGCCCAGTCAGCATCCACAAAACAGTCTAAAATATCAGCATTGTTATTTTTACAATATTTTAATTTGAGATTTCTTGTCAAGTATAAATACTTCAGAACTCGCAGAGCATATTTAAAATGTGTCTCATTATAACAGTTTTGGAATCTACTTAAGTAATTCACACTAAAAGATATATCTGGTCTAGTACCAGAGCTAATGTACAACAAAGCTCCAATTAAATTTCTATACTTAATATTCTGATTTATATCCGACTGTTCCAACTTTAAACTAATTTCCATAGGAGTCTTATACAATTTTGCATTTTCAATATTATATCGTTTTGCTAAAGACTCAATATAACAATTTTGGCTTAATGTTAAAACATTTTCTTTACTATAATCATATTCTATATTAATACCAACATAGTTTTTAACTTTACCCATATCCTTCATTTTAAACTTTTCAGACAGTTTGCACTTTATATCAACAATAACTTTTACATTTTCACAGCAAATTAACAAGTCGTCAACAAATAAAAGAATATAAACAGCCCATTCCTTCTCCTTTTTAACATATAAGCAAAAATCATATTTACTTCTGCGAAAACCAAGAGTTATCAAATAACTATTAAAACATTCGTACCATGCTCTGGGACTTTCTTTTAAACCATATAATGATTTATTTAATTTATAAACTTTGTTTGTGCCATCTTCATAACCAAGTGGTTGTTTAACATATATTTCTGACAAAACTTTACCGTTTAGGAATGCAGTCTCTACATCCATCTGATGAATATCTAAAGAATTTTGACAACAATAAGACAATAACAGTTTAAGAGTTGGCATTTTAGCAACTGGTGAATAAATATCATCAATACAATCAATTTGTTGGAAGCCTCTTACTACTAACCTAGCTTTATATTTACTATCACTCTTTCTTTTATATATCCATTTTACATCAATTACCTTATTATCTTTAGGTTTGTTTATAAGTGTCCATGTATTATTTTCTACAAGACTGTTCATCTCACAATCCATTGCTTCTTTCCATTTCATTGAGTCTTCACATGTAATTGCTTCCTGGAAACTTTGTGGAACCATGGCATCACAAAAATTTGCATGTATACAATAATAACCATATTCATCATCAAAACGAAGTGGAGGTTTTATTTGTCTTCTTAATCCTTGTCTCCTTTCTTCATTTTCCTTTAGTTCATTGTCACTATTTACTTCATATGTATTGTCATTTTCAATTTGTTTTTCAGTAGGTAAATCTTCCTTTTCCTTTATGTCATTCTCAATTATATGTCCTTTTTCCTTAATGTTATCTTCAATTATATCTTCCTTTTTATCCTCAAATCCACATAAAATTGTATCTTCCTCTACTACATCACAATGTCTTGCTGTAATTATTCTATCATTGATTAACACTCTGTAACCAGTATCAGTATATCCAAGTAAAATTCCAACTTCAGCTTTTTTGTCCCATTTAGATCTTCGCCTTTCTTCTGGTATTCTTACAAACACTTTACTTCCATACATTTTCAAGTTTTTTACTGATGGCTTTCTCTTAAAAAATATTTCATATGGTGTCTTTTTCTCTAACGTATTTGTTAATGTTCTATTTTTCAGATATGCAGCTGATTTAATCACCTCTGGCCAAAATTTCCTGTCAACTTTTGCTTCTGATAGAAGACATCTTCCCATATCCATGATCGATCGATTGTATCTTTCAGCAGTCCCATTCAGTTCGTGAACATATGCTGGACATGGTTTTATTATAATACCTTTTTCTTTTGCGAAGTTAAAAACTCTTGCATTTATATATTCCCTTCCATTATCACACCGTAACTCCTTTATTATTTTTCCTGTTAAGTTTTGAATTTCGTTGACATATTGCACTAAGTAGTCATAAACCTCATCTTTTCTTCGAATACAATATACTTTTATCAATTTGCTATAGTCGTCTATGAAACTCAAAAAATATTTTTCTCCATGGTCACCTGTAGTCTGATGTGGTCCATTTAAATCTGTATGTACTATTTCCAATATATCTTTTGCTCTTCTTCGATTATTATTAAATGGTAAATTATGCATTTTATTTTCTATACATGTAGCACACTTTAAATATACATTCTCAATCTCTTTAGGTAATCCATCTAATGACTCACTTTTACACATTGAATTTAAATTTCTAAAATTGATATGTCCGAGTGTACGGTGAAGTTTTTCTTTTATAGTCATGTTACTCATACTTACATTTGCTTGTAACATTTCTTTCATGTAACTTGTCATCTTATATAATCTTTTTTCTTTAACTGCAACTGCTATAGTCTTTCCCATTGTGTTATATATTTTTGATAGCTTTCCTCTAGATACAATTGAATATTTGTCAGTAATTTTAGAATAACTCAACAAGTTCGCTTTCATTTCTTTTACATAAAAAACATTTGTTAATGTCACTTCGGACTTTTGCCCATAAACCATGAAACAAGTTTGAATATCACCAATTTTAGTAGCTTCTAGTATGGTTCCATCACCAATTTTTACTTTAATACTTTGTTCTAGTGTTTTCCAGGTAACGAAATACTCATCGGTGTTTATTATGTGATCCGTGCATCCACTATCAAGCAACCATTCAATTTGACCTTTCTCTAGCTTGCTATTTTCATTTGTTATGTACGTACTGTTAGCAATACTTATATAAAAACTATTTCCTTCGCGCTCTTGATTTGTATGAGGAAAGTTTCCTCGCCCTCTCTGAAAATATCTGTAATTATTTGATCCACGTCCTCGATAACCAGTGAATCCACGACCTCGACCACGGTTTACATACCGAGAGCGACAGTCTTTTATAATATGGCCTGGCTTGCCACAATTAAAACAAATTAAAGTTTTCTGACCTGATAGCCTGGCTTCGGCTCGGAAAACATTTGATGCATTATTATTTGGCGTGTTGCTTGTATTTTCCGTATTTTTTAACTTGATTTTACTTTTCAAATAGTCAACAGTTCTTTCTCTCTCCGGCAAAACATCTATTAAATCTCCAATATAACTGTAATTTTCTGGTAATGCTTTTAACATGTAGTTTAGTTTTTCTTGTTCTGATACTACTGCGCCTGCTTGTTTTAACTCATTTATAGCCTTTTCAAACTCATCAAAGAACAATGTTACCTCTGAATAGTTTTTCAACTTGACACTTTCCAGGTTATGACGACACACAATTTGCAACGCTGTCGACTTTTTCATATACATTTCATCAAACTTTTTAAATATCTCGTAAGCTGTTTCGAGTTCGCTTATGTATTCAAGCTGTTTGTTTGTAATAGCACTATAAATATAATTTGTTGCCTGGATATCTCTCTCATCCCATTTTTCATCGTCGGAATCAATTTTTGCTCTAGTAACAACATCCTTACACTTTTTAAACTGTAGAAACTTTAATATTCGTATTTTCCAGTTACTATAGTCGGAACCATCAAAAATCGGGATATTTATATCGTTATTCTTTGTCGCCATTTTCACGTGTCACGTTTTTATACCATAATCATTTTCATACAACTTTTTACTTGTTAGTTTTATTCACACTATAGTAACAACCGCACTCTGCTACCATGTTAATTTAATAAAGAAATCCAGTGTTTTATTTACTTATTTATTAACTTGTAACTAACACATTACACAATACTACTTTTATCTTTTCGTACAGACGCGACCGGCGACGCCATCATGGAATAATGATACCATGGGAGAAAATGTGTTGCCAATATAAAAGTACAATATTTAACAGTACCTACTAACCTACAGTATAGGTACTCGGTATGTAGTCAATTACTGTTTATTTTATTCAAAAGGCTCACAACTATGTTATAATGTTCTCCACAAAGTTTTATATCAACTTGAATTAAAACATATGATGAATATGGACAAAGGGCTTGAAATTTTCATGGAAGCCTGACGGTACGACACATTTTTGGTTGAGGCAAAGGAAAATTTTGTAAAAGTATTCATGGTACGGGCAGCGTAACCCGACGATAATTAGATATGGCGCGCTTTTACAGCACACTCCGAATACCGGCCAAATTGCCGCCCCTCCAATCCCGTTAAAGGTCTGTACGCACTAAGCGCCACTCCGAAGAAATTCGCGACTCGAACATAATCTTCTAAATATATATAAGGCAAACCTGACTGACTCATTTATCAACGCACAGCCGAAACTACTGAACGGATTTAGCTGAAATTCGGCATACAGATAGTTGTAATGACGTAGATATCTGTAATGAAAGGATTTTTGAAAATTCGCCCCCTAAGGGGGTGGAAAATGGGTTAAAATTTTGTATGGAAACCGAACTCCACGCGAACGAAGTCGCGGGGCAAAAGCTAGATCTAGTATATGTTGAAGAGAAGAGCGTGTCATGCACTTTTTTCTAACGAGCAATCCTTTCATTCTTATATCCCAATACCACAATAACGGCTTCATACATCTGCTAATATAATAACCTAAATCCTGCCTTGTAGGCCATAATTCAAGCATAAATATTTACTTATCGATATTCGATAATCGCATATTATAAGGTTCGGTAAAATAAATTACGGATACTTTGGGCATATGACCTTTTGCTTGTGTAAAGACGTTTCAGCGGAAAAATAATTGTCATACTCGATTTTTTTTTACCCGACTGCGCGACGCAAAGGAGTGGTAATGTGTTTATCAGCCTATGTATGTATGTATGTATGTATGTATGTATGTTCCTTTGAAGCACTATACAGACCAAACGCCTGGGCCGATTTTTATGATTCACACGTCAATCGATTCCTCTTAGTCCGGCAAGTGTCACTAAAGACATGACGTTGGTGAAAATTCAATATGGCGACTACTGGACGCCATATTGTGAAAATTAAAAAAATGAAAGTCAACAAACTATATCAAGTGGGGTATCGTTGAATAGGTATTTAAAAATCATTGTTAGTTTTCTCTCAACATTTTTCGATTTGACTGACCGTTTAGGATCTATATCGATTTAAAGTTGCGTAACAACCATTCTCACATTCCAGTGCAATTGTGATATAGTACTGATGCTGATAGGAAATCCAGTCTGGTAAATAGCTAGCTAGGTACTCATAACTAAAAAGTATAAAATAAAAAATAATAATTTAAAAAATTTAAAAACCCGACTGCGTAAAAAGTGAACCAAACTAAGTACATAATTAAAACTGAAAAGAAAAAAACAAGCACTTAGATATCCGGTGGTCTAGAATTCTATAATATATTATTGAATTAATACTATTGGAACATAACAACTGAACAGTCGGGATCCATTATTCGACAGCCAATCTAATTTTTCAATGGATCCTGACTGTTTAGTTGTTATGTTCCAATAGTATTAATTCAATAACATATTATAGAATTCTAGACCACCGGATATCTAAGTGCTTGTTTTTTTCTTTTCAGTTTTAATTATGTACTTAGTTTGGTTCACTTTTTACGCAGTCGGGTTTTTAAATTTTTTAAATTATTATTTTTTATTATATGGGCGAGTTTGCGTTTTGCTGTCACTCGTTTAATACATATTTTTTTTACTTTGAGTATGACAATTATTTTTTCGCCTAAACGTCTTTACATAAGCAGTGAATCATGTGCCCGAAGTATCCGTAATTGATTTTCGGAGACGTTATACAATATGGTCAAACCGTCAGCTACAACATTGATCATCATGTTAGCTGGTACACGTAGTGCCGCACCGTGAAGAAATGGTTATCCTTGAATATTACTGCAGAATGCACGCATCATACTGCAGCGAAACAACGGTCGCCATAAAACCACATCGCGTCGCTCTTGCCGTGTCACGTCATCAGTCACCCAGTGTGCACGCGCCTTTATCGTGACGGCACTCCCACCCTCCTCCTGCCTATCATTTTGTATGTTTATGAACGTATGAAATAGAAGTCCTCTTTCATCGCATGGCTACAGTTCAAGGGAGCTCTTTAGCTTGTAATAAGCTTTTATATTATGTTTTAGTAGGGAGTAAGATAAATAATTTATTTTATAACTTTAGTTACTAAACCAGTTTATGATTTTGTAGAAATAACCCTAAGCGTCAATTTACAGTTTACACCGCGACGATAAGTGACGCGACGCGGCGCCGCAGTGTTAAGATAGACATTCAAAATTGAACTTTATTTATTACACAAAAAGATACACGTTTCAATGTTAAGCCTCATTTACACAAGGAGAGTTTCTCGAACGGGTGCAGGCGACAATGTCAGGCGAGAATATTCTTGCATAGTGTAAACAACCTTTGAAGGCGAAAATCGTATGGCGAATCTCGTATACGAGATATTCTCGCCCAAATCGTACGATAAACTCTCCTTGTGTAAATCAGGACTAAGAGCGGCGCCTTCGACATTAACTTTGATTGACTTGACATTCGAACTGTTTTGCATGAAACGTGTGTCTTCTTGTGTAGTAATTAAAGTTCAATTTTAAGTAGCAATCTTAAAAGTGCAGCGTCGCGTAGTCTCTCGTCGTGGTGTGAATTGACCGTAAATGTATTTCAATAGCCGGAACATTCTAAATGGAGAGCTTTACCATTTGGCTACTCTACCCAAAACAAATTAGATTTTTAAAATCAGTAGTCCTAGCTCTTGAATGACAATGAGCAATAGTATTATGTACTTATGTCGCAGCGGTCTAGTTAAATAAGCCAACTAATTTGTTGCCTTGGCATCACTTGGCTGAGGTTTGGTCAGTCATCTTCAAAGAGCTGACTTTCAATACGCAAAGTTGTTCAACATTCAGTGGTTATAGTTAAATTAATTTTCGGACTACGTATTCAATTGGTTTTAGGCATTCAATGAACGAAGTAGGCATCAAAAGAGATGTTTGGAAAATGTATGAGGCGTGGGCCAGCACTATGTACACTATATGTAAATGTAGCTAGATAATATGGTAACCGTTTCCTATTCTTTATTTTATTTAATTTCACTTATTTTCAATGTACATTTAAATTAACTTCGCCAAGGAGAGCAACACAACGTAAAATAAAACATGGCGAATCAGATCAGAATTATCCAAAGAATGTCATTTTGACAATATCATGATTTTTGGCAAAGAAAGACGTATGTCGTTCAAGAAGACGTCTCTTCCTAAAATTGTCAACTACGTCAAAAGTCATGTCAAAGCAACTGCCATGGCCGACCACAAAAAAGGGTTATCGTATTAAAAAACTTTTAAAATAATCATTTTTGTACGAATTTTCTCTTCTTTAAATTATTTTTTTGTATTTTTAAGAAAATCTCATATATTTTCCTATTTACCTATGTGGTGTACATAGAGCTGGCCCAAAATCAAAGATCTCTTTTGCTGGCTCTATAAACAAAATGGCTGCGACACGTATACAATTGCACTGAAGATTGGTTCCTTTGGTCTAGCTCTAGGACTTCTAAACTTTGTTGGTTTCTAGCATTTCGCTGTTCGCGTCAGATAAAGTATCACATTAATAAAATATCCATAATAATATAATTGAAAATAGAATCATTATTATCCGACAGCACGTATTATTATAGGTCCAAACAAATTCCACGTAATTATGTGCACGTGCGGAAATAATAATTAATTTAAACAATGCGTCATATAAAACCGGATATTCATTATTTATTTTAATAAATTTACAACAAAAGTATTAAAATGATTAATGTTAGATTATAAGTTGAATTATTATTATATTAATACGTGAACATAGATATATATAATATTAAAAAGAGGTAGATATGTTATAAACGCCTAAAAATGAAGACTCGAATTGGCCCGAGTCGGGCCAATTTTGGTCAGTGTGCTCCGCGAGTAATAGCGTGTTTTGTGTTACTATGCGACGTTGACACATTGACACGCGTCCCATGTCAGTGTGTGTCGTGGCACAGAAATATTGTCAGTTTTGTAAGGATATAACGTATCTATGTAATAATTAATCAAAGTACGTGAAGCAAAAACTAACAATGCAGTTTTACGGGAATTGTGCGAACGGAGTAATGCGATATTTAAAATACTTACCTCGTGTCAATGAGGTCAACGGGTTACGGGACGAAACCTGGTTTAATGTGAATCACTCGTAAAACTTATGTTGTATCTATAATATACTTTGTAAACCATGTTTCGGAATGCACAACAAAATTTGGTGCACATGTTTGCTAAAATAATGCCACGTAAAGACCACGTTTTATTTTATTTTAGTTCTAACCATGTTCTAACCTGTTTGGAATTATGACAGTTGACATTTAATTATTATTTTTTTTATTATTGCCTATGGGCTGTGATATATCTTTATTTTATTTCTATGACCAATATGTACTGAAACTGTGTGATTTATTTTAATATTATTTAATTTGTAATGGTTAATAATAATTCTTGATGTTCCTTAATGTATAATATTATCTATAAGTATTTAATTTAATTAATATTATTATAATAATTGTGATGGCAGAATGTTGGAACCCAGCTAGTATAATATTTTTAAGACCTTATGTATACCACATTCTTGCAATAAAGGATTGATTGATTGATTGATAATCTACACTATTATTATAAAGAGGTAAACTTTGTTTGTATGTTTGTTTGTTTGTTTGTTTGTTTGTAATGAATAGGCTCAAAAAGTACTGGACCGATTTAAAAAATTCTTTCACCATTCGAAAGCTACATTATCCACGAGTAACATAGGCTAAATTTTATTTTGGAAAAAATAGGGTTCCGTAAGATATTTGGGTTTTTCGGACACAAGGTGTAAAAAATCAACCAGAAAAGTTACTTATTTTGCGTACGCTGCCTAAACTATAAAAGATAGAACCATAAAATGTTCTAATTAATTGTAGATCTCATAAATATCTACAAAAAAGTCCACGACACACTATACCTATCTATGTCGAGTGAGGCACAACAACCATTTTTTTATTTAGAAATCTTGAATTTTTTTGGACTACATTTAAATGCGTTTATTTTACTCATGCTATTAATCCTTATCAAAATAAATTATTTCATCACTAAGTACAGTTTATGTAGATAATATTTGGTCTTTGGATGATTAAAATTGGACGTTTGGTTTTGAAGTTATGGCGAAATTAAAATATTACGATTTCTGCTGCACGGCACGGCCCGTTGCGAAGTGGGCGTTACCAAGGCGGGGGTGCGCGTGCGGGGGGAGTTTCTATCTATGACTTCAATGAGTAAATTTTTTGTTTTGTGTTCGTTGTAACTATGATGGATAGATACTTGATTCTTGAATACCTATTTATTTAGTGTTTGTTGTATTGTTAGTCCTGAAGAGTATAGGTATTTCATACGATAAAAGTATACCCACCTACTTATATCATTGAGTTTTAGTAGGTACCTATATTAATTTGTTTCTGTTTGTTTTGACTAAATTTCGCCCGTTTTGTTAGAGGTTTAAAGACATTCTGTAGTATCAGTATCAGTATTGTACCCGTGCGAAGCCGGGGCGGGTCGCTAGTAATTTTATATTTTGAGGGTGGCTCTCCATACATGAGAAGTGGGGATGAAAAATATTTTTTCATTGTACCCCATTGTGTTGCATAACGTTGAATAACGCTTTAAAATAGAGTCAAAATTTCATACATGACTTTTTTTCAAAATTTTCGAATAGTTGTAGAGTAGATTTCTAAATTATAGGTTAAACTTGTAAGTTTCCATGCTGATATATAATGCTTAAAACTCAGGGAAAATTATTTTGAACCAAACCGGACTGTGACTTTTGAAGTAATTTGAAAAACCTATTACGCGTTGATAGTAACGGAACCCTCCTTAGACACAACAAACGTGCAACGTGACGTTTTTGGCGTGATTCTTTAATGGCAAGTTGGCAACAGGTAGACGCTTGCAATAAGAATTTTGGTTTTTTATACAATACATTTTTTATACCAATAAGTGATAGGTCAGCTGTAATTAAATAATAATATTATACTTATCGTCAAGCAAATCAATTGCATATTTAAATAAAACAAGCATAAAATCCCCTAATAACCCCTTCAGATGCCTTTTCTCCCTAATTTTAGGGAAAAAGTCCCAAGTTGGCATCACAGATAGACCGGCAGACATTTTTTTGTGATAAGATAAGAAAGAATCTCTACATGCGTAGGTTTACGCAGGCTTACGCACTTTCTGGACAGAGTCTAAATGTGGACGCTTGTCTATCTGTCATAACATTTTTTTTTCTATTTCAAAGGCAAAAGAAATAACCCATATATAGCCCAAACTTAAAATTGCCCTGTGGTCGAAATTGCCTATAGTAATATAGGCAATTTCGACCACAGGACGACCTCTATCTATAAAACAATCTTTGGCGTTCATTTGTAGCAACAAATTATTTTAGCACACAAGCCACAACTCACATAAATTATAACTAACTTAATAATCTTATCAATAAATAATTACTACCTAATAGTTATTTTAATCGTACCTTCGTAAAATATATAAAAGTCAATAACAGCCTCCGTGGTCTAGTGGTTCGAGCATTAGCTCTCGACTCGGAGGTCATGGGTTCGATTCCCACAGGGGAACAAAAAAAAATGTTGTTTCCAAGTTTGGTTAGGACAATGCAGGCTGATCACCTGATTGTCTGACAAGAAAGATGATCCATGCGTCGGATGGGCATGTAAAAAGTCGGTCCTGCGCCTGATCTCTCGCCAGTCGTGTCGGTCATCCGTAACCCACTGGGTTACGAGAGTAAAAGGAAGAGAGAGTGCTCTTGTGTACTGCGCACACACTTGGGCACTATAAAAATTACTCCTGCGCAACTGGCCTGGTTTCAATGAAACCGGCCACCGTTACCGAAATCGGTGTGGGAGTTATTATTATTATTATAAGTCAATTCAGTTGTGTAGAAGTAATATCCAAATCTCTTAGCTTCTCGAAGAACTTTTTAATGGTATTCTACCCCATTAACCATTACGTCTTAACACACATCAGATATCCTTATATGTGGTTCCATATTTAGAATTTACCTATGCATAGTGAAGTGAACCGTCGGAGACAGAGGACGTCGGAGGACAAGAAAGATGATCCATGCGTCGGATGGGCATGTAAAAAGTCGGTCCTGCGCCTGATCTCTCGCCAGTCGTGTCGGTCATCCGTAACCCACTGGGTTACGAGAGTAAAAGGAAGAGAGAGTGCTCTTGTGTACTGCGCACACACTTGGGCACTATAAAAATTACTCCTGCGTAACTGGCCTGGTTTCAATGAAACCGGCCACCGTTACCGAAATCGGTGTGGGAGTTATTATTATTATTATAAGTCAATTCAGTTGTGTAGAAGTAATATCCAAATCTCTTAGCTTCTCGAAGAACTTTTTAATGGTATTCTACCCCATTAACCATTACGTCTTAACACACATCAGATATCCTTATATGTGGTTTCATATTTAGAATTTACCTATGCATAGTGAAGTGAACCGTCGGAGGACCATTGTCACGAAATGCCTGTATCAGATAAAGGAGGTAGTTTGTCTGGCAATACCTGGCATTTGTTAGCACGGGTCAGGTAGGATCACGTTTATACCACGTGGGCGCATCGTCATTAAGGAAATATAATATTATGGAAAACGTTAAGTGGCGAATAAAAATATTATGGGCTTATTTGATATGTGTTTATAATAATTATTCTTGTATAGATGTACTAGAGTTCGCATAGTAGCGATCAACCATAATTTATGTTTAAACAATTTTGAATTTAATTTCATTATAAAAAAATAAGTTTTATATTTAGTATGGTTCTTTTGCCTCTTAAATACGCTAGCTATTCCTAGCATTATTAACAGTATCTGGTACTGTTAATAATGGTAGGAATTTCTGGGAAAATATAATTTTTAATACACCTAGTAAGCAGTAATGCAGTAAGCACTTTGTATTAGTGGTAACAATGTTAGGCATAGTCCCTTACGAACCGTCTGAATAATTACAAAAAAAATCAGGAGTTAATTTCAGATATTATATTTACAGTTTAAAAATTAGTGCTTATAAATAAGTATTGTAATGAATGAATGTATGAATCTATATTGTGCACAGAACATAAAAATATAACAGAAGAAAGAAGAAAGAAAAGAAAAAAAATATATACACAAGTAACACAATGGCGGCCTTATTACTAAGTATCAATATCTTCCAGGCAAGCACGGGTAGAAGAAATAACAACAGAATTTGGCGTGCATGTGCAGAAAAAAATCGTATAAAGCATTTATAAATATTGACTGTAGGCTTTTTCAAATTTAAGGCCGTTTAAACCAATTCTTTTACTGAAATGGTGGATTTCACTGAGCAAAACCAATATCAAATATCCCGCAATGATTCTGTGGAAGGTGATTGCATTTGATATGCAAATACGTTACTCGGCCTGTTCGGAGCCTTTATGAAGTGGGTGGTTAGCTCATATTCCTACGCTAGGAACTTAATTCCAAAGTCATACTCATTCATTCAATCATATTTTTTATCACAAATATTCCTCGACAATTTTGAGAAAATACATTAGTCTACCTACTGTAAAAGTATTTAAAGTGAAATTTGATATATTATTATCTACAAGCTTCTTCATTTTGTATTACACTAAAATATATGGTGCTATTGGATGTCATTTAATAAGTCTGCTAGACATTATACCTAATAAATGCGATTGGAGGAGTAACTTATGAAAATTGTCACATTATTATCACAAACTAGCGGGCTCGAATGAACGTTTCACGTATTTCCTTAATTATAGAAATTGATGACAACAAATAAAGCACATCCAAACAATAGAACAATGGCGTCATAGATTCGTGGAATCTGCCCACGCGAGACACTATCCAGGAAAGAGGCAAAATGCGTCGGAGTGTGCTCAGCTAAAGTATGGCACTCGTTACTCGAGTATGCCTCTAATATCGCCGCTCAACATCAATTATGAATTTAGTGTTGCCCAAATCAGTCTTGGTCTTGGTCTTGCAGCAAGAGTCTCGCAAGAGTCTTGCAAGTCTCGCAATTACCTATTAGCCTATTGCTATTTATTAAACGTTATTTTAGATATTAGAACAACTTAATATAACAACGTAACGTAATACCTACTCTATAACGTTGTTCTGAGATCTAAAATAACGTTTAATAAATAGCAATAGGCTAATAGGTAATTGCGAGACTTGCGAGACTCTTGCGAGATTCTTGCTGCAAGACCAAGACCAAGACTGATTTGGGCAACACTAATTATGATACACTTGGTGATAAATTTAAGCATCCGTGGTCAAGTATAGGACCGCTAGAGCTGCAGTAGCGAAGATCCAGGTACGATCCCGGTTAATGAGGCTTGTACCGATGAGACACATTTGTGTCTCATCGGTATTATTTCTCTTTATTTTTTCTTTATTCTTCTTTATTTCTCATCGGAAGTATTTACTTCAAAGGTAAAGGAAAACTAACGCAGTTAGACTTGCGTATCTGAGAGATAACTAACAATAGACTAACATGGTGGACCTAAACAAAGATACAGATCTGTAATCATAATATTTCATGCAACAAAAAATGCTGTTCTCTTGTGTAATTATTCAAATTTGTTCATTATATTTCGAAAAGATTTCATAGTTTTCAAAGTGCAGTCATGCAGACACAATACAATACATTGTCTAAGCCCACTGGTATTCCAGAAAAACTAGTAGCGTACCTAGGTATAAAATTTTATGGCTCTCTAAATAACCCCCGATAGAGGTTTACACGTCGATTAGGTCTGGATTTCGCTCCCCACTTCAGCGACAAGCATTCGCTTATCCAGAGTAGGGTTAAGATCTCTGGGAGCGTTACTTGACATGGCCTTTGAACGATGTAACCCTTTGAAGTTATCAGCCATATAGTCTATGTACTTTATGCAAAAGTTCCATAAGCTATGCGGAATACAGTCAAGACTTAAATCTATACTATAAATTTATACTTATATAAAGAGGAAAATTTTGTTTTTTTTTTTTCATAAATACAAAACTAGTGGACTGATTTCGATGAAATTATGCATATATATATAGAGTATACCGTGGTATAAAAAATAACTACGTTATTTTTTATTGCGGCATATCATTCCTGCAAAAATATTTTTTGCGCGCACGCAGTCGCAGCTAACGTCTAGTTTTAAATGATTCAGTATATTCTTAGACTAGATTTTAGTTTCTGCATACTTTCTAAACACTTAGGTATACTTTTAATATAAATAAGACTGTCCCAAAACATTTTTCAATGGATATCCAAACATTTTATGCATGGCATAAAAAGTTTATTACTATTGACAAAAATGAATACTGCAAAAATGTATTTTCGCGTAAATTAAAATTTAAACTTTTTCACGAACAATGCAACATCGCCGTATTGTTAATAACTAGACGCAATTAAAAGTCATACAATTTTATAGTTTTAGATGCCAGTCGAACCCGAGCTTTTGTCAATCGGAAACTGGTAAGCTTGTTAAAAGTTGCATTCAGTAAGTCGCTTTTTATTTTATGAAAAATGTCTGGGTTTTCGAATAGTGTTGCAATGAATAAAAGCTGGTGGTTGCTCTGTAACGTGTATTCACGTGGTACTCCACATGAACGCACGTTACAGAAATAATATTTGGAAACAATCTACGTTTCTAATTTACGTAATTTCGTCACTGATGTTCTAAGAGTGCTTTACAGTTAAAAACTGTACGGTCACACTAGTATTTATTATTGCTAATATGTATACACCTTGATACTACAATGCTACAATGTTTTCTCTTCTGTTTTTTTTTTTTGTAATGGAACCGTATTTTTTTTCTTAATTGACTATATTTATCCAAATTTCCACTCAGTACACAAGAGCACTCTCTCTTCCTTAAGTCTCGTAACCCAGTGGGACGGATGACCGACACGACTGATTTTTTATTACATGCTCATCCTACGCATGGATCATATTTCTTGTCGGACAATCAACAGATGCATTGTCCTTACCAAACTTGGACACGACATTTTTCTTGTTCCAACTCAGGAATCGAACCCACGACCTCCGAGTCGAGATCCAAACTCTAAGTCACTGGAGCCTCTGTGGGCTGCTATTAGGCATATTATATTATACCTAATAACCAAAATTTTATTTATTGTACTTGATATAATTAAATTAATTCATTATAATTATTATAATGATACTACTTAATTACGAATTATTTTCATCTTTACCATTGTTTGTTCCAGGTAAAGCTTCGCGACTTCAAAGAGAAATTGAACTAAAATTACATGGTTACATGGTAACGCCTTTGAAGTTGGTCTCTTTATGTGAAATTGTAAAATTGATAAGCAAATTCATACAAAGTATGGTCCGGACATCATAATGAGCCTTCGGTAAGGTTTTCTAAAGGGCTGTGTCGAAACAAAAGGAATATTGTATATTTTACTTAGCAACATATTAGAACAGTCGGGAAAATTTATTTGAAAAACAGTTTAATCGTCCTCATGATTTATTCGTATTATATTGGACGTTATGGTTTGGTTATGGCATTATCAGCCAATTAAACATTTATTATATTTGTCTGCAAAATAATATGTTTGTCTGCAAAATAATATGAACACTTGTAACATTAACGCACGTAATTTGGTCCGGAACAAACCACGGATTTGCCAACTTAGGAGTTTCGCCCTAAAATTTGGGAGAAATTCCTCGAGGGGAGATTATTTTAGGATTATTTTTAGAGGTTTGTATTTTCTTGTTTTTAATTAAATTAAGCTATTAAACTGCTATAATAAACAACTAGCGATTTGAAACGTCAACCTGTAGAAAATAAACTTTTGGAAGTATATATTATGTAAAAAGGAGAGAATAATATTACAGAACATTATTTTTTAATTATTTATTATTTATTAATCAGTTTATTTAAGTTTGGAGAAAAATATTTTTGAGAGTTGGAACACTGCACAAAAATCGAAATACGCTGTAAATAGTACTCAGTTCTAATACTATTGTATTAGAACTGAGTACTATTTACAGTACTCAGTTCTAATACAATTATGACATATACATATGATTAGGAAATACAGAATAAGTATACACATTCAATATATTATGTTACGTTATATTCAATTTATTAATACACTGAATATAATTGTGCAAAATTAGTCATTTACTTCTAAAAGGTAAATTAAAAGCCTTAATTTGTATAAAGTCACTATAATGCATTTTTTAGCAACATAAGTATGAACATTGTGTGTCAGGAGTTGGTCAGGAAAGTCATATTGATGTTAAATATATTTTGCTTAATACGTTGATTGATAACAATATGTTATTGAAATTGCATAAATAATAATAATTCTAACATGTACAATAAAAGCAAACTTTAAATGACAGCTAGTGCCCTATCCTCATATAATTATCATAATCCTTTGACAGCGAACTCTGATTGCGACTATTCATATTTATAAGCCACTAGGAATGCTATAAATATATTTGAATGTCAGGAAATACAGAATAAGCATACACATTCAATATTATATTATGTTATATTTAATTTATTAATACACTAAATATAATTATGCAAAATTAGTCATTTCCTTCTAAAAGGTACAATAAAAGCCATAATGTATACCTGTAAAGTCAGGGTAGTGCAGTATAATGAATTTCTTATATTATGTTAATAAAAAGAAATACCGTTTCAAATAGATTAATTAAAATTTAATTAATAGTTGCATAACAAACTTGTAGTAAGTTGTAGAAGTTGGAAAGGGTTTTCCTGGTTTGCGTAGTTGAGTTGACTATTAATAGGACGGCGTAGCAATGGCGGGTAGTGTCAAGGCCAGGTCGCTACAACACTACCTCGCTACGATGTAATATAAATAATTATAAATGTCAAACATATGTAACTAATGCTTAGTTACTCATTTGCGATACGATGCTTATAGTTGCTTATTTATTATTAACGAGTGGCCGAAATTCGACCGTAATTCATTGTTAAATTTTATTTTTATGAGAATGACTGAAAAATGAAAATCAATATGATCGTTACAACAAAAGTACTATAGGTGTACCAGAATCTCATGGCAAATAGGGAAAAAAAAATTTGTAGTGTGCAATACTGGGGAAATTGGATTAAACGATCTTGATACTGGTTAATGTTTAATTATGTCTTTAGTATTATTGAACATGAATTATAATAAGACTGTATGAAGAATGTTCGGTGTATAATATAGAAAACTAGCTTTTGCCCGCGGCTTCGCCCGCGTGGAATAGTGTTCTTGGAGAAAAAACTACTTCGGCGAATAATTCTCTACCTACTTACAGCAATATACTACTGATACAATATTGAACATGTTTTTAGGTTTGCCCAATGCAAATTGTTAAAAATGGGACCCTATCACCTCGATACGACATGCGCGACCACTTGATAATATACTTACATAATAAGTACTTGAATATAAATTTTACCATAATCTTATAATATCTTAAAGACTATTAAATACTTAAAGACTATTATTTTAAAAACTCGCATCAAAATCCGTTGCGTAGTTTTAAAGATTTAAGCATACATAGGGACAGACAAAAAAGGGACATTATGTAATATAATGATATTTCATGAAAAATAAATCAATCGTGAATTACTTTATATACTTATTTATTACGAATAACATACAATTAAATTGGCAACAGTTTATTTAATGTTGGAATTTCCTTCCGAACTGTATAGAACTCGTTTACTTTATTCCTAATCAACTATAAATCGAAACTGTCTTATGTTGATTTTCTTTTTTCCTCCTCTCCTCCTTTTACCAGGCATGGAAAACAAACCATCATTCGATGTGCCATCAGCTACGATTCACCTTATAGTAGTACTGGAAACACATTTAAAGAAGTCACAATAATTACCTAAGAAAATATAAAAAAACTAAAAGTATCAAAACAACTCACTCTAACTTACCGGTCAACTCGACCACGAACTATAAATTATAAGATTGAGTTCGATTTACACCTTCTTCTTTCTGTATTTTACTATAGACATAGAAAACAATATTTCTCGCTTGAGATCGAATTGCCTTTTTGGATATTTTCACAAAAACAACAAATTCCAAGAACATAATCACAAAATTTTAGCAGCGGTTGACAGATCACGTACTTTGATTTGACGGGTCATACTTGACATTGCCATATGAAAATCACATTTTTTATTTTTTTTAAAATGCCATCAGATTCTGGTAGAGCTATAATCTTTGGGTACTAATAACCGTCATTAGTGTCAATCATTTAAAAAAAATCCTACAAGTCCGCGGCCTTGGGCTTGTAGGCTGGATGGTCAGTATGGCCCTTAAGATGATACGAAAGAAAAAAATGTAATACCTATTGTCTATTAAATTTGAAAGATTGACAAACGACATTGTGTAACAAATTCGATAAGTACTTTTTAAAGGTACATTAATCATACAACCGTGATTGATTTATTTACACCTTCTTTTTGTTTGGGAAATAAATAAGGAAAATTGCACCTTTTTCTAGTAATATGACTGAAAACAATTTATTTTTACGATCCAATCCTATTACAAGAATAATTAACGTTGAACCGATTTTATAAACAACAATGGAATCTAGTTTAAAACCGTTGTAGAATATGAATCGCTTTACCCTTTGCTTCCTACGTCCGTCATTATGAAGTTTTTTAATCGTCCTTTGTGCGAGTAAAAATAAGCGGCGACGGCAGCGCCGCGCGGCGTGTTCTGTAATTAAACGACACCGGCTCAAGGGATGAGTTTTGAATGTTATTAGAATCTCTTTCGCTCTGTCGCGTCTTATTGGAAAACCTTTATTGTACAAAACACTTTTGATTCACAAACAGAACACGCCTTTCTGATGTCATGTTCAAATAGTTCCAGTTTTTACACAAAAAGGATTTAATTTACAGTTTTTGTAGTTGTCCATAATTACGTTTCCAAATTTAATTTGAGACTATTTTTTTTAATAAGCCAAGCATCTCAATTGAACGCACCTATAAATATTTGTCAGTCAAGCATAATATATTGTGTTATATATTAAAAAGAGGGTTAAGTCACAAAATGAACACGGTGAACTGTTACCTATTACATACGTTACGATTTACTTATACGAAGAAAAGATATTTTTTTTTGTAGTAGTAGGTAGGTATACATTTTGCTGTTTGCTTTTTTCCTACCTTTCCTATGAAGGTACTTTTTTTTTTCAAAACATTCTCAAAAATTTTTTTGCTATTTCTTTGCTAACTGTATCTAATTATATTTTATGTAAAACTAAATGATATATTAGTGCACGCGACTGTACATAATATGTCAAAAATTTAATCGTCGTTTTTAGTATCTTCCCGGGATTTTTTTAAATATTTCTAACCTTTTATAACTTTCCTGAACTTCCACAATTATTTCAAGACCGAAAATTAACCAATCGATCCAGCTGTTCTGTCGTCTTTTCAGCAGAAGATGATGAAATAGGTCCATAGGCCGTAGGTATATTATTCCTACAGTGAATGAAGTTAGTAACGATTTCTAGATATTTCTTCATTCGAAAATATATCTGTTATAGTTATGTATCCAATTACGTCGAGCAAATTATTTTAAATTACTATTGATTCATCATTTTTTAATGCTGATTACGCTCATAACTTATAATATAAAAAATCTCGAGTTTGATGTCCTTTCATTAATTTTCGGCGGTCCAAATAATTCAATGTCATCTTTATTAAAGTAGAATTCAACGAAATCACTTTTAACCAAAATCTTTAAATTATATTTTATAACATTTTATTTTTCATCTCAGTTTTAATATCATCATGATATTTTTGCTTTGAATGACTTTATTAATGATATTAATATTTTCCTAAAATTCGTACTTTTGTTTTAATGATCCTATTGATTTTACCTACAGGAGGAGTTGAATATTTTTATTTTATTACGTTATCTACCTTTTATAAATAAATTAAATAACTATCGTGTCCTGTAATATTTTACAGAGAGAAAAAAACTCTGGATCATCTAGTTCATCTTACAAAAATCTATACTTCTATACTAATAATATTATAAATGCGAAAGTGTGTCAGTCTGTCTGTCTTTATGAAATTTGGTATAGACATAATTTAGGTCCCGGGAAAGAACATGGATTATTTTTTATCCCGAAAAGTTAGTGTTCCCGCGGGATAATGTATTTACGCGGGCGGAGCCGCGGGCAAAAGCTAGTAGGTACTAAATAAATTTAGGAGCATTACAATGTGAAGCGCTAGTTGGAAACGTGCCAAGTTCACTTTCTCTCGATCCTTCCTTCAGGCTATATAACATACTAGCGACCCGCCCCAGCTTCGCACGGGTACAATACTGATACTAATACTACAGAATGTCTTTAAACCTGTAACAAAACGGGCGAAATCTAGTCAAAACAAACAGAAACAAATTAATATAGGTACCTACTAAAACTCAATGAAATAAGTAGGTGGGTATACTTTTATCGTATGAAATACCATAGATCTCTCTCCCCCCGCACGCGCCTTGATGACGCCTACTTCGCAACGGGCCGTGCAGCAGAAATCGTAATATTTTAATTTCGCCATAACTTCAAAACCACACGTCCAATTTCAATCATTCAAAGACCAAATATTATCTACATAAACTGTACTTAGTGATGAAATAATTTATTTTGATAAGGATTAATAGCATGAGTAAAATAAACGCGTTTAAATGTAGTCCAAAAAAAATTCAAGATTTCTAAATAAAAAAATGGTTGTTGTGCCTCACTCGACATAGATAGGTATAGTGTGTCGCGGACTTTTTTGTAGATATTTATAAGATCTACAATTAATTAGAACATTTTATGGTTCTATCTTTTATAGTTTAGGCAGCGTACGCAAAATAAGTAACTTTTCTGGTTGATTTTTTACACCTTGTGTCCGAAAAACCCAAATATTTTACGGAACCCTTTTTTTTTTCAAAATAAAATATAGCCTATGTTACTCGTGGATAATGTAGCTTTCGAATGGTGAAGGAATTTTTGAAATCGGTCCAGTACTTTTTGAGCCTATTCATTACAAACAAACAAACAAACAAACAAACAAACAAACAAACATACAAACAAAGTTTTCCTCTTTATAATATTAGTGTAGATTGGCAGGTATGTGGATTGTTGCCCCATACTTACATCTTCCTAACTGATATCGGAAATATTTTATGAGTGATAAATTGCTGAAGAATTGATAGTTCAGTTTATTGGATTCTCAGATGAACTATTTATTGTTGATGTATTGTATACATGTATATATTTTTTTTAAATAACAATTTTGGCTATCCTTTTTACTAAAAGGTGGCACCCGTGCGAGTTTCTTACGCCGGTTCTTCTCGCCGGGTTAGGGTTCCGAACCGGTGGTAATTGTAATTCTTTTTTTTTTTGTTTGACGGTCGGAAAACAAAACCTTGTTTTTTTATTCAGAAAGATTTTTATTTTATTTATTATTTATTATTATTATTACGAAACAAACTAATCTTAAGACATTCGCAATAGCAGTTAAGTAAATTTGGTAATAGAAGACAAGGATTTTTATAACTCTATGCTATAGTTATAAAATGCTAAATATCCGTTTTACAAATTTAAATAATCATTACTAAAGAAATGCTTGAAGTATTAGCATATAATTTTAGAAACTAAATTATAAAAATAAAAATTAATTTAATTTGTGACCGTAAAGCTGGCTTAAATACTCTTGATTTCTATGCTTTTAGCTAGTAGCTTTCCTAGTAAATACATTTTGCAATGATTAAGCTGCAGCCCACACGCTCGCTAGGATCTCACGTAAATGACAGAGTTCTACGAATTCGTAGCCATCGCACAGTGTTCTATTTCACTCAAAAAATTTCCCTATGCTGTTTATCGCATAAATCGATGAAGAAATGCATTTTAAATGCAAGAGTAAAACACCCACGTGTCTATTTCAAATACTTTTTTATATAAAAAATAATTTAGACGTAAAAAAAAGACTTAATAAATTCTGTAAGCGTGTCTGATCAATATATATTTTTTTTATTAATATGGTTTGATGAAGGACCTTTAGGCGCATATTTTCCATGTTTTATTTTTTGAAGATCACTTCTGGTTACCGAGTTATTAATTTTTATTCCGTTCCGTTCCGTTCCGTTTCAGCCTGGTGACGTCCACTGCAGGACATAGGCCTCCCCCATAGATTTCCAGTGCGACCGGTCGCTCGCGGCCTGTATCCACCGACTTCCTGCGACTTTTCTCAGGTCATCTGTCCACCTGGTGGAAGGCCGTCCTACGCTTCGGCGTCCAGTTCGTGGTCTCCACTCAAGAACCTTTCGGCCCCAGCGGGCATCGGTTCTATGGGCTATATGTCCAGCCCATTGCCACTTTAATTTGCTAATGCGCTGGGCTATGTCGGTAACTTTAGTTCTGCTACGAATTTCCTCATTTCTGATTCTATTACGTAGAGAGACTCCAAGCATAGCCCTCTCCATAGCTCTTTGAGCGACACGAAGCTTTTGAATAAGCCCCGTTGTGAATGACCACGTTTCGGCTCCATATGTCATCACCGGTAACACACACTGCTCGAAAACTTTTGTCTTCAGGCACTGAGGAATTTTTGACGAGAAGATGTTTCTGAGTTTCCCGAACGCTGCCCAGCCGAGCTGGATTCGACGGTTGACCTCTTTTTCCAAGTTGGACTTTTATTCAGTTTTTTGTTTTTATTTTTTTTCTCCCAAAAAACTCAAAAGTGCGACTTGTGACTGAAGTGACACTGAAAGATTCATCTTAAATGTGTCTATCACTGATAAAAAAATCAAGAAGCGTTTGGGAGTTAGAATAAAGGTCAAATGGTACATTTTAGGGTTATCACTAAGGTCAAACAATAGGCGATCGAACTTTTTATTTTTATTGTATAAACGTATAGTACTCTTAAATATGAGTAATTTTTCAGAAGAAATAGTATATCAAAAGTCAATATTTTCAAAGGTACAGCGATTTGTATATTATGTCACGGTAAAATTGTAAAATAACTCACGAGGTTGTAAAAATATGTCGAAAGATTCATTTCTATAATCATAATTGTAAATCATATACAATTTTGTAGTTAAAGAAAAAATTTCATTAATTTGAGCAAAAATGAAAGGTCAAGTTGAATGACACACACACAATATTTATTATTATTCAATATTCACACACAATATTCCTAACACAATATTTTGAAATTCGATTACTCGTAAACGCTTCCATAGTGCAACTTGATTTTTTTATCAATGATAGATTCATTTAAGATGAATCTTTCAGTGCCAGTCACAAGTCGCACTTTTAAGTTTTTTGGGAGAAAAAAAATAAAAACAAAAATCTGAATAAAAATTAATAACTCGGTAGCCAGAAGTGATCTTCAAAAAATAAAATATGAAAAATATGCGCCTAAAGGTCCTTCATAAAACCATATTAATCAAAAAAATATATATTGATCAGACACGCTTACAGAATTTATTAAGTCTTTTTTTTACGTCGAGGTCACGAAACATTAATTATTTTTTATAAAAAAAAGTATTTGAAATAGACACGTGAGTGTTTCACTCTTGCATTTAAAATGTATTTCTTCATCGATGTATGCGATAAACAGCATAGGGATTTTTTTTTTTTGAGTGAAATAGAACACTGTGCATCGTTGTTACGTTTGAAGCAATGTAATAACTTTGAAATTACCATTATATTATTATAAATAATAGGCAAGCGGACTGATTTTTTTTTATTACATGAATGAATAGTACTCTTAAATATGAGTAACTTCTCAGAAGAAACGGTATATCAAAAGTCAATATTCTCAAAGGTACATCGATTTGTATATAAAATTTCGCAAGTTTCGTAAAAACGCTTCATACTAAAATCGACATACAAATGACGTCACTATTGGATTAAAGTGTATGAAGTAGGTATAAAGTATATTTGTAAATATCTCCGATATTTGTACGTTTAAGTTCATACAATACATATATAATAATGAATGTTTTTGTATATGATGTAAGTAAACTAATGATGTAGGTTTTGTTTACCAATTACGCAAAAAAAAATGTACATTTACCAAGTAGTAATGCCTCAATATTTCTGAATATATTAACGAAACTACATATTCCAGATGTAGTCTGATCCCCTATTAAATGAGTGATAAATACTTAACCAAGTAGTTTACATTGCTGCTCATGTTACAACTATAATAATAAGTAATAACTCCTCACACCGATATCGGCGACTATGGAGAGACGCTTGGCTACGTTGAATGTAAGAGGAGGAATGGATGGTAAGAATGAAAGTGGACAAAGCGAAAGAAGTATGTAAGGATCATAGCAAGTGGAAAGAAGTGGTCTCTGCCTACCCCTACGGGGAATATGTATATGTATATGAGGCCGGTTTCATTGAAATCAGGCCAGTTACACAAGAGTAATTTTATAGTGCCAGTATGTATGTGCGCAGTACCCAAGAGCAATCTCTCTTCCTTTACTCTCATAATCCAGTGGGACGGGATCCAAACTTGGAAATAACATTTTTTGTTGTTCTAACGCGGAAATCGAACCCACGACCTCCGAGTCGAGAGCCAATGCTCTAACCACTAGACCATGGAGGCTGGTTATCCGTCCCACTGGATTATGATAGTGAAGGAAGAGAGAGTGATCTTGTGTACTGCGCAAATACTTGGGCACTATAAAATTACTCCTGCGTTACTTGGCCTGGTTTCAATGAAACCGGCCAGTGTCACTGAAATAGGTGTCGGGAGTTATTTTATTATTTAATAATAATAAGAATGAACTACATAATAATTGCTTTTAAACAATAACGCTACGCCACTGCGAGGAAAACAAGCAAAAACTTTAGACGGTCCTCGTTCTGACAATGTGCTCTATAAAACTGTATCCAAGTCCACAGAACAAGTAACGAGTAAAATTATTAATTGTTCTGTGAAGTTAAATCAATATCAAAAATGTACTTATGTCACCTAAACATAATTGTACTTAAACCTTAAAATTGCAAAAATATTTTCAAAATCATTTGTTCAGTTGTAATAAAAGCCGTACTGAATTATGTATGATCTCAATTTCCGGAATGGCGCGTTTGTACGTTTTGTTTCGGCCATTATGTATGGACGGTATCGACCGCTCTCATTACGGCGGCATAGTTAAATATTAATTGTTTAATCAATGCATCGGAACCGCAGAGGTCACTGTGTGAGGTTTAAACATAATATGCTATGTATTTCATGTTTATACGTTGATAGTTGACACGTGTTACATGTTCAATACATTTGTTTACGATTGTATATATGTTACAGTCAATGTGATTAAATAGCTATTATACATAATGACTGGTCATTATATATAATAACTATATTGTCTAGATAATGTGATAAATTAATCACTTTGTCCGGATATTATTCATAATAGCGGGCCAAAGTTAGCTAAAGTAATAAACACGATTCAACTTAGTGATGCAACAGAACTCTGCTTCTGTTCTGCATTCTGCATGTCTTTTCACTTTCGTTTCGGGAAAACGGGACCAACCTCGGATTATAATCCGAGGTTGGTCCCGTTTTCACTAAAGTGGTGACCTGATGATCACATAAGCTTTGATCAGAACTCCTCAGTCTTTAAATATACGCGTTTGAAAATTTCGGCATTCAAACTCAAACTCAAACTTAAGAACTGAGTTCAAAGAACTGCAAGCATAATATGCCACTATGTAACTTACAGTAATCATCATCGTCATCTTATTTTTACAACTATACAATACCTAATGGAAGCTTGGCGCGTATTCAATAATTATATATTCGATTGTTTATTTAAAACGTTAGTTAATAATTTAACATATATCACTAAAACCTTACCAAGAGCATGTCAGGACATGTGTAAGGAGGGTTCCGTAACTATAAATGCGTAACATGCTTTTTTTTTAATTACTCCAAAAGTTCCTGTCCGATTTGGATCACAATAATTTTCCTAAAAAGTTTTTAGCATGATCTATCAGCATGAAAATTTGCAAGTTTCTATCTCCTATAGTTTAAAAATGCTAGGGGGGGGGACCAACTTACAAACTAGTTTGGAGGCCGATTACTCGAAAATGGTCAACTTTATAAAAAAGTAACGTATGAAACCTTGCCTTTATTTTAAAATACCTATTCTACGATACCCCACACGATGGGGTAGAGTGAAAAAATATTTTTCATCCCCACTTCACATGTATGGAGGGCCACCCCTAAAATATAAAATTATTATTTTTTATGATCCCGAAACTGTGATCTATACACAATCTATAACTGCACAAAATTTCATCAATTTATATTCATAATTACAGGAGCTAGAGGCGCGGACAGACAGACAGACAGACAGACGGACAGAGCGAAACTATAAGGGTTACTTAAGTATTACGGAACCCTAAAAAGGGTAAAATTATTATAAAAAAAATATTTCATAAAGTTAAATTACTTTATATAGATCACAATAAGATTGTATCTATGACAATGTTATTATAATAATTATAATGTTTATTACGGCAGAGAATGTTTATAAAGGCAGATTGAAATACAATTTTATAATCTTTACCTGTACCTACTTTTTTATTACTTTATCCAATTGTTCGAAGATATTATATAAAATGGCCAGTCAATGTAATTAATTCTGTGTCATTTATCACTTTGTCTAAATTGAGTAGACATTATAAATAATGGCTGGATAGTATATATAATATCCGAATTTATTACTTTGGCTGTAACATATATATTATATAATTTTTATTGACACATTACAGAAATCGACTTTGATTAACGAACGATTCAGAGATATCTTCTTGCCTCCTTATATCTATTTCATACACTTCTACCTAATAGTGAAGTCATAGGCTAGCAGGCTGCACACACACCATATAATTGGCAATAATGCTCATATTGACAATAATATTCCTTGTGTGCGGGCCATATTGCCGTTTTTTTTGCATGTATTGACTAGTATTGACAAATTTATTCTGTCAATAATATTACACGTGTGCGGCTAGCCATAGATACGACTTTTATATTATGGACCGTTTTCAAGAGACTTTGTAAGCAAATCGCTGTGCCTACGAAAATATTGGTTTTTTGTAACATAGGTATTGTTTCTTCTGATATTTAAGAATATACATAATTAATATTTTATGCAATAAAAATTCAATCGTCTAGACTCTAGCATATTGCTGGTATCTATTTGGGTTCTTATTTGAACTCCTTTTGATACGCTAAATTATTCCAATCATTTCATTTGTTTGTAAAAAAAAAATAAAGCTCTCCGTTCAATACCAGAAAACATAATAAAAATTGCCAACCTTCAAAAAGTAAACAAATCTCAAGTTAAATTATAGATACCTATTAATAAATTCTGTAGAGCTGTTCATTTAAAACAATTTTCTTTAATACAACATAGTACGTAAGTAGGTAGATACGTAAGTACCTACACAGTCCACACTATTATAATATTCAGAGCGAATTTGATGTTTCGTACTAACCAGTAGGTATTTCAATAAGACTTTTTGCTGTCAGGAATCTTTGCATATTTAACCCTAATATCCATTACGAGTTTAATAATAACCTTGACAAAAACGTTAAGGAATTAATTAATTATTCTTTCTGGACTCAATAAATTATTCAAGTGTCCCAAAGTAGGTCAGCGGGGGTTTGTTCGTTATTAATCTAATGGGAACTTGTTTTTCTTTAAAGAAGCCTTATTTGGCGTATAACAAAAAGTATTTTGATTAATTTTTGTTAAAAATAATTTTAAACGGCTCTCGAGCTGAATGTTAATCCGCTCAACTTGTTTTTAATTTTGAGCTCTCCTCTCGCCTCTTTATCGCCTTTAAAATTAAGTGATTCGTCAGAATTTAAATACTTTACCTTTTACTTTTATAAACGTTTTTTACCATTATTTTATTTTACAAGCAAAAGTGAAGATTTGTAATGTTGGATTTAACCAGTTTAAAATTATTTTTTTAATAAGTTGAGATAGTCGTTAACGTTCTTAGACGTAGCTGTAATTATATTACAAAAGAGGTAGATATAGTATTGCGCGTAAAAAGTGTAGACTCAAATTGGCCAGCTGCGGGCCATTTTTGCGTTAGTGTGCCGATCGACGAGTAGCACGTATTAATAATACGTTTTATTGCGCCGTACGCGTCCCCTGTCAATGTGTGTCGCGGCACAGAAATATTGTCAATTTTGTAAGGGTAGGTATAACGTATATCTATGTAATAATTAATCAAAGTTCTTATATATTTGAAGTAAACATGAATCAATCTCTACTACGACAAATGATAATGATTTGTTTCCACATTACATACATTTTCCTTTTCATGTAATAAATAAGTTATTTGCATGGAATAGATAAATCAATTTAAAAAGTCATAAAAATAGACACAACAAACATGTCAGGATAAGTGAATCGGAAGTTTCATGCCGACCGGAAATTGCGTAGTTCCAAATTCAATTTCCAGTCTCGGCCACCTAATAAATCCACTATTGAGAAAGTTTGCTCGGCTAAACTCTACGTAAAAAGAGAAAATGTTTCTGTTACTTAGCTGTAAATAACAACAAATTAAATCACTAATAACGGCGATAAAATATTCGAAACGAATATTTATGGCACGGTTTAATAAGTTGTTTGAAAGTTCGCGTCGCAGTTTAGTGAGCGAGATTGCTGGTTATAAGCGACATTCTAGAGAAAATGTTTTGACTAAAATGCGTGACATTATTTAACGGTAAAACATCAAATTACTCATCTAATAAGCATTGAAGATTGCAAAATTGCTTAACACAAACCTAATTTAGGTACCTTTTAATCCAATGAAGGTAACTAACAGGTAGTAACTATTTATTAACCAGCACTAACAGGTGTTCACTCTTTGTACACATTTAGGAGCTTCTGAAGTCAGAATCACAAGAATACATAAATCAAGAATATACAATACTAGACCGTACATTTTTCCGCAATAAAAAGTAGCCTATGTCCTTTCCCGTTGTCTACTTTACATCTGTGCCAAATTTCATCAAAATCGGTCCAGTAGTTTCGGGCCCTATTCAATGCAAACAAACAAATAAACAAACTTTTCCTCTTTATTATATGAAGTATAGATATGAATCTTGTGTATTCTTTAGAACACGCGAAAATTTTGTTGACTTACAAGTTACAACCTCGCAAGATTATAATGTATTGAATATAGTAATCAAAAATGTGTCTTAAAGTGTGCAATGCATGCAACACGTGCAGGTACAACAAAGCTGTGTAACTTGATCCGACGGAGTTGAATGCTCCCATATCAACCCTGAGAACTTTAATTCTCCTCCTCAACAAAGCTGGAGGGTACTTGTGCGTAAATAAAAAGTTGAACCATAAAACGCCGGCAGACAATGTCCTAGGCTCTGTAATGACACTCGTGCCCACTAGGTACCCTCGCGACCTTTGACGCTTCTTATGAGACATTGAACGTATGAGGACTGGGAAAATGTTGAACGCGTCACAATTTGCTTTCAACTTTTATGAAACAGTAAAATGTAAAATGCATGTGCATTTGGCTTGATTTTTTTGAAACGATGATACATGCGTTTTTTGTGGCTTTTCTGTACTGTTTTAATAATATCAGATAATATGTCATTCACGCCATGATATAGGTAACGACACGTTGATTTTTATCAAAATTTAATGACGGTTGCGAGATGGGAATATGGCCAAATGGGAAGGAGCAAATATTGTTATAACCTGTTAGTAACCAATCCAAAGATTTTAAGGACCAGGAACGCAAGTGGAGAAGAGAAGTTACCTTGACCTCTGGTGTTGCGAGTGTCCATGAGCTACGGTAATTACTTATACCTCCAGGCGATCCGTCTGCTCGCTTCCTGGTCCAGTTTATAAAAAAAACATGACGTATACAGACTACATATGGCAGAAGTGAAACTTCATTCATTTTTGAAATTCAAATTTCTCTCATATTACCTGAAGAACATAGTTAGAAAATAATTAAAAAATATTGAAAAAATGAAATTTGTACATCTAGGATAATATGTGTATTGAGCCGTACTTTACAAAAGTTATTATGTAAGAAGTATAAGTAGCTTCCAACAGGCGCTATATCCAAAATCGTGTCATGATGCTTGTTATTAAATTTTACTCTCAATGCCGGTAAAGTTTCACTTCATAACCATAGATATATAATATTAAAAAGAGGTAGATATGTTATAAACGCGTAAAAATGAAGACTCGAATTGGCCCGTGTCGGGCCAATTTTAGTTAGTGTGCTCCGCGAGTAATATCGTGTTTTGTGTTACTATGCGACGTTGACACATTGACACGCGTCCCATGTCAATGTGTGTCGTGGCACAGAAATATTGTCAGTTTTGTAAGGATATAACGTATCTATGTAATAATTAATCAAAGTTCATAACGTTCGCTTCTATCTGACGATATATCTCGATGTCTCTATGACAGCCAATATTTTTCTTTTTGTCTTTTTTCGATTTCATACTCCTGACTTATCTTTAGCCTACAAGAACTTCTAGAGTCTCTGAAAACTAGACAGACATTATTTAAATTCGAAAGGGCTCAAACTCCAATTGACAGCTGAGTTTAAGCGCTGCTTGTTGTAGAGCTAAGCTTGCAGCTACGGCTACGGTTAAAGTTATTACACCAAATATTGCACACCGCACAATTTATATAAGCTTGATATTAATGAAGTATTATTATAATAGCCTATCATTATTATAATATTATGATGACGTAATCCGTTTGCACCGTGTGGATAGAACAATTTAATTTTCATTATAGTTATTATTGTGATTAAACTACGTACGTAAACGTACGGAATGATAAAGCAGCTTGATGAAAGCAGCTTAACTTTTATTAATGAAGCCACAAAAATATTATATTGTTAATAAACAAAGTATTGTCATCAGCAAATTTTAAATTAGCCGGAGTGCTGTGAGTATTTCTATTCGCATTCGATCATGATCGCGTTTGACGTTAACTAGGAATTTGTGTGTGATTGAACCTAGTTGTAAACATGACAACTAGGTGGCTCTGTACAAATCATATACAAATTCCTAGTACCTAAGCGCCAAACGCCAACACCTACTAACACTTATTAGTAAGTGTTGCTAACGCTCACGATCGAATGCGATTAGAAAAACTCACACTTAACACTATCTTTGAACGTTTTCATAGATCAGTGAAAAGGAATTTACTTTTTTAGCATCGTCGTTAGTAACTACCAATACCGCCCATGTCCTTTGTGATCTGTATATTCCCCTTATCAAACATTTACTTTGCCAACTATTTTATTATTTAGGAGCACGGTTTATCTACTGAATCCTATTTACAATAGAACAAATATTTTATGAGCGTTGTAGATAACCTTTTTCGAGTAAATAAATTCGCGACCGATTATTTCGCGCAGTTTACGTTGAATAGTGGTTAAGCCAGGATGAGCGGATTGTACCCGCTCGTGACCCCTGGTTCCGTACAATGCGACCCTCATATTCACTAGCCAACATCAACTTACGTCAAAGCTCAACGGCATTGTATTCGTATCGCATATGTCAGAAAATAACCTGTACAACTGTTCTTCCTGGCTTATAAATATTAATGAACTAGCTGATGCCCGCGGCTCCGCTTGCGGAAGTACAGTAATCCACAGGAACTGTATATGTCCCGCGATAAAAAGTAGCCTATGTCCTTCCCCATGGTCTACTTTATATCTGCCAAATTTCATGATGATCGGCTTAGTAGTTTTTACGTGAAAATGTAAATAAAGTATTCCATGGAAACCGCACATTCCTCGCGATAAAAGGTAGCCCATATAAAGATAAGCTACCTTTTATCGCGATATAAAGTAAACGACGGGGAAGGCCCGTCGTTTACTTTATATCTGTGCCAATTTTCATGATAATCGGTTTAGTAGTTTTACGTGAAACTGTAAATAAATTATCCCACGGAAAGTGTACATTTCCCTGTGATAAAATGTAGCCTATGTCCTTTTTCTGACCAAATGCTATCTGTGTACCAAATTTCATTTCAATTGGTTTATTAGTTTTGCCGTGAAAGACGGACAAACATACACACATACTTTCCCATTTATAATATTAAGTATGGATAACCTTCCCTGATAAACGTGCTGTTCAATGGTGAAAACCCCGTCTAAATAGTATCAGTAGTTTTTGAGAAATTCGCGCACAATTAATATACATACATATTATATACAAACATACAGGTCAAACTGAGAACCTCCGTTTTTTGAAATCGGTTTTAAAAACTGTAAATATACTTCTACTTACCAATGGTGATCGAATGCGTTCAATAGAAGGCTCCTTGGAGCGCGTGGCTCTAGATTATTACAGATTTTTTCAATAAGCAGTCTTCAAGAAATTTCAGCAACCGGATGAAAATTGTCCAGCCTACGATTACGGCGGGGTGTATTAAATTTTAATGAACGCCATCGTCCGCCATTGTTCCAAACGCTAGTAATTTACATGGCAGCCATCGCATTAACGATGACTGAGCGGTTTCTCTTAATTATCATTTTGCACGGTTCGTCAGACACATTGCTCCTGTGATGGTCACGTCCAGGATGCTCCACCAAAATATAATTACATTTTACACTAGGAAGCAGCTTACCCGACAACTTTAATCATATTTATTAACGGAACAAAAATATCCCCTATACCTTCTTATATTAAAAATAATACATCTTTAAAGATAGGTCAAGATGAATGATGTTTTACTAACTGTTTCCCGGGGCTCCACCCGCGTAAAAATACTATCAGGCATCTCGCGGGAATACTGTACTTTTCCGGGATAAAAAGTAGCTTATGTTTTAATCCAGAGCCAAAACTAGCATATCAAATTTCATTAAAATCCGTTCAGTAGTTTTTGCGTGGAAGAGTAACAAACGTCCATCCATATATCCATCTAACCTCTACAAACTTTCACATTTATAATATTAATAGGATTAAGTACGTCGTTTTTGAGATAGTTCTGGACCTCTATCTATCCAGAAGATATATCCGCAATTTGTATATAATGTATGAAATTAACTTATAAAATTTTACTATTTCTTTTATTTCTGGTCACGCCACAGGAAGATTTCTCCAATTTCTATTTCAATACATAATATTGAAACACGTATTCAAATCGATAACGGTAATATTACACAATAGACGGGGTTAATACAGCCCGGCCGTTGTGAACCGACCCGTACTTATTAAGCCCCAGCACAAAGCAATTTTATCAAAAGAAATTATGTGAAAGATACAAGGGCGTGTACACATTACTCGCGGTCCGCCTCCTCTGTTTGGTACAAATGACAATATCCAATGTCGAATATCGAATTACTATTGTTCAGATCTTAAAATCGATTTTCATAATTAGGTAGATAATATCGATTAATTTGTCGTTAGTATTAAATACTAGGCATAATGACGAGTTGATCGGTATTTGTAATAAGCATAGTAAATGTCCTAATTAATCGTAATAATTTCATTTGCATATAGAATGGTATCTTCAAAATGGTGATTGTGAGCCTTAACTTAAGGAATAAGAAGAAGACTACCGGCTGTTGGTGACAAAGTGAAATTTCAATAGAAAAATTAGAAGTGTTTTGTATGAGTAAGTGGTTTGATCAATCTACTCGTTATGCCATCTTGGTTTTCACGGACCTGAAATGTAAGCTATCTTGATTTCACCATATTCAGATGTCAAAATGGCTCCAAAACTCCAAAAGTGGGGCCATTTAAGTGGAGATAGTTTTGCCTTAACATGACTCGTCTTATAAATCTTATAAAATATATACCTACGTCTATGATCGATACTATATCGAAACCGTTTTATTGTAAAACTTTATAAGCAGAATTGACCTTCAGAGTTCAGATCAATCACTTCAAATTGCAACTTTTATCCTAAATAATTTTAGCGTAGATACTTATTGCGTTAAAATAATAAGTCCCTTAAGATCTTAGAACGCAATTTCAATAAACCCTACGTAACGTAACAAAGTAAATATGTACCTATGTACAGTTCACACTTCTAATTAAATGAACAAAGGGAAATCGTCTTCAACTGAGCTTGAAAAGGTCACTTAATCACTCAAGGGCACGGATAGTACTCGTAGTTCAAACACAAATATTAATTAATCTAGCTATTCCGGCTCACCTAATTCGGAAACTTGCCCGTATCTGAATAAACAATCAAATTGCAATATCCCGAAACCTTGGGTTGCCTCCCTTAAGACAATTGTTTGGATACATCTAATGGATTAAGAATCGTGTAATATAACATTCGAAATATGTGAGGGTATTGGCTGTATACTTCTATTATTACAGGGCTCACTTTATTACACTAGCAAATAAATAATGTAATTATTACAAGAGTGTAATTATGAGAAAGCCAATACAAAACTACGAGTACTATCCACAATATCAACAAAAGTATCAAGAACATAATATTATTATCATTATTATATTGTGTATATTTTAGCTGTATATGACAGATATTATATTATGCCAGTAAAATATAAAATCAAAAGCAGCTGAAATGAAACATAAGGGTCAGTCCAGACCATACAGGCCGAAATTTGGTATGGTAGTATAATGGTCGTATTAGTATAAAGCTCTGGATTAATACAAGCTACTTTTTATCCCGGAAAAGTACATTATTACCGCGAGATGCCTGATAATGTATTTACGCGGGCGGAGCCTCGGGAAACAGCTAGTATAACATAATTCATCTTTACCTATCTATAAAGATGTATTAAATATTCAAAATAATACATCTTTAAAGAAGTTCATTCGTAAACTGAAAAAATAAACACCTGATGATGATTTATTTCGAAACCGGTCGTGTTATTTATAAAAATTTATAGTTATATCTTAATATAGTGGAAAAAGTGCACGAAAAATTGTGTTTTATTAGTGTTCAACATGAATTTCCACCAAGAACCGACAGTACAATCAATTACATATATGAAAAAATAAAGGTTTTTGTGAATGTTCTACGCAAATGAAGCTGTGGAAAACGGCTAGTACATTATAAAATGGGCTTTTATTTTAAAAAATCAAATCGTATTTTAGGTATAAAAAGTAGGTTACCTACTTTAATAACTACCAAAACTTGTTACAATATTTAACAAAAATACCGTTCCATAATAAATAAGATACTTCTTCTGTGCGATTTAATATAGTCAACACTCAACATTGCCGTTAAATAGATTCAATTTCGAGATATCCTTCAGAATAAATAATAACAGCTAAAGATTCGAGATACAGAGGTACTCTAATCAAATATTCGAAACTCTTCTGCAAACGAGCAGACTTTAACAAGCAGCGATGCATAAGTAATATCGGATTGAGACGGAAAACGAATTCGTACGTACCTTCACATTGATCTGTAATTAGGTTGATATGATTTAGACTTACGTTGCTAAGCGCAGATTTGGGCTGTAACATCATCATCTTATTAAGTCACAAATTACAGCTTGAAGGCGTATTTTGTTTTCTCTTACACACAGTGATTTGAAAATGTAAACTCGAGAACTATTGTTCATAGATAGTACGAGTGACACAAGTTAAATATTTGGTGTTACGAATGAAAAATGCATAAATGACACAAAAACTCATGTGTATCAAAAACACACCGCACTGCGTAAATAAACTTAAAGTAAAAAAATGTAAAGGGTCTTTTGCGTCACCGATTTTTAAGTGTGTGTCCAAAAGTCTTTGACAAAAAAAAGCAAACGGGCACAAAGGTTTTCTGGGACATACTGTGGTCCCCAAATTCTTGACAATACATCATTGTTGTCAGACATAATACTCGGTATTAACATTTTATACCGCGATTCATGTCATTGACAATTTATTGTTGTATACAACTGTACGGTATAATTAAACCCACATTTTTTATCTGCACGATGATTCGGGCTCGTCACGGAGTTTGTTTTGCGCCGACATCTGCTTGCGACGCCATTGTCATCCGTTCCTCAGGTACAGTAGATAATAGGAATTATCTCCAAAGAGTTGACATTTCCCTTCGTGACCTTTTATAGAGTCGAGTGTTTTGATAATTTCTGTTGGTTCAAGGGATTTTGCTTAGAACGGCTTTGCGCTGCTCGACTTAACCTCAATATCGCCAGAAACGTTCACTATTGTCATAAAGCTTTAAACACAAAATGTTGTTTGAAGCTCAGAATGACAGTGAACCTTAGTATTTCCTTTGTTTATCGATAAGATAACAAGAATTAATAGTTGAATAAAAAGAAAACGCCCACTGTATTTTTTTTTTTGTTTTGGTATTAAATGTTCATGGTAATTTCTTTCTGGTCTGTGACAAGTGAGCAACTTTCTCAGGACAACAAGCTTGCCTAATAGTTATTATTCTTGCAACGTAATAACCAGATGGACTATTATTGAATATATTTATATAAAAGAAATCTTGATGTATTGATAAATATGGACTTATATTATGATGCATAAATTTGATATTTATGCTATTTCGTCCTCCGCATAAAATTGAATTATAAAAGACTCCTCCGCAAACGCATTATGCATGAAAAGGGGTACAAAGAATTTTATTTGCGTATTGATTTATTGAAGACCCACATTGATATTTCCTTACACGAACATCCTAATAAGCTATAATAACTCCCCCACCGATTTTCGGTGACGGTGGCCGGTCTCATTGAAACCAGGCCAGTTACGCAGGAGTAATTTTATCGTGCCCAAGTGTATGCGCAGTACACAAGAACACTCTCTCTTCCTTTACTCTCATAATCCAGTGGGACGGATATCCGACACGACTTACGATAGATCAGGCGCAGGACCGACTTTTTACATGCCCATCCGACGCATGGATCATCTTTCTTGTCAGACAATCAAGTGATAAGCCTGCATTGTCCTAACCAAACTTGGAAACAACGTTTTTTGTTGTTCCAATGCAGGAATCGAACCCACAACCGAGTCGAGAGCCAATGCTTTAACCACTAGACCACGGAGGCTGTTAATAAGCTATGAAAAGCTTTAAAGAACGTTGATTCCTTAAAAGTTAAATACAGATTGCTGTATTGACGTTACCTAACGAAATAAAAACTGGGAATCGATCTAACATACACTTGGTTCAGTAAACAACGAATTTATCGTTGTCGTATAATTTTATGTTGTAAACAAAAGGCTCGTTCACCTCCCCCCTCCCTTCGCCGTACCCCGCGCACTTGTAACGGACATGTGCATGCACGTGCGTTTTGTTTATGTTCCCACTGCATGCGTTCATTTATAACTGTATAAAACTGTTTAAACCAATGGCAATGTTTTTCGACGAATGTTTAACAACGCAGTGTTAAATATCATCTATTTAGCTGTGGTACTAATACGAACATTGCATAGTAACTTTTGAAACTGTCTATGCTTGCCTAACGTTGTCTATAGAAAAAAGTTATTTAATTAACTGCACATATCATGTCCTAGGAACTGAACATTTCCTGCTAAAAACTAACGAAAGTGATAGTTTACCAGCCAGCTGGTAGTTGGTACCATACTTTATTATGGCACGAACTACGTAATCATTTAAAATATCATATATTTTATTCACACCATGGTGTTACAATCAATTAGTCAATGTCATATTGTCCGGTCGCATTGTTAGCGCATCAAACCATTTAAAGTCATTGTCACGTCACATACCTGCTGCGCCCGAGCTGCGGTCGCGGTCGCCGCCACTGGCGGAAGCCAATATAAAAAAAAATATCAAACTATACCACTGTTTTTATTATGATTTTCATTAAAATCAATAAAAATGGTAGACTTTAAAGCTGAATGTTCATTTGGGTTGTTTGTGGCTAAGTAATCGGCTAATAAGTATGTAATAGGATTTAAAATGATTGTTTAGGTCAGCGTTACCAATATTTAAAAGTCGTAAAACTACATTGCGGACGTCCCGAGGAAAGTAGAACGCGAGATCCAATCGGAGTTTGCAAACAAGGGAAGTTAGCGGGCGCGGGCGGCGCGGGCGGGCGGCGCGCCTCGGCAAATAGGTACCGGCCGCGCCGATAAGACGGCGTCTCCTGTGACTTTTATTTAAACAGTCAGAGAAACGCTCACAGATTAAATCTTTTGCGTATTTATTTTTCTTAAGGAACCGTTCTAAAGTCGCTCGCGAGACTCAGATGACGGTACCACTTATCTCACGCTAATCTAAAATAAGAATGAAGTTTAAAAGCAGACGTATACTCGTATTCCTAGTTTGAAATTGTGCGAGATTATGGCTTTGAGCGCGCCGTGCCCAGAACACGGTTATTAAGGTGCCCGCTTTGTTTGCGTATTCGACTATTCAAAATAGAGCTTCCAGTTAAATATTAAAACGGAGTCCTGCTCAACTTCCTCCGAGCTGCGGAACTAGTTTCGGTTCGGTTTTATACGACGTGTACTCCCACAGTCTACGCTCTACACCAGTGGTCGTCACACTTTTCTGGTCAAGGGTCATTTGGCGCCCCATAACACAGTGGCGAATTCTAAGTTATAGTGCGAGCGAGCGAAGCGAGTGACCAAAAAACTTTCTTTTTTGAAATTTAATCAAATTTATTTGAAATACTAACGTAATTTACAAACAAATATTTTCATGTTAAACACGCACGAGCGGAGCAAGAGAGGGAGCGGACTTTTTTCGTGGCCCATGGTAAATAAGCTAGTGCGCGGGCCGCACCAACTAGTCCGCATCGGGCCGCAGTTTGACGACCACTGCTCTACTCCTATAGTCTACACTTGTTGTAATCCTTTGAGCCCTGCGTCGTACTCGTACAGCTTCGTACAACTTTTTTGAGCTCACTCCGCGTCAATTTTCAACGGTTTGATAATTTTAAGATAGATTTTTTTTTATTACAACGTCAAAGTTTGTATTCGAAACAAAAAAATGCTTACAGCAGGTGAGCTTCATTAACCAATTTATTAAAGCGTATCATTAGTAATTTTCTTTTAAGTTTTATTTTGTTTATTTACCGTAACTGTATCTGAGAAGGTAACACTTAGGATGATTAGAAAGTGTGATATGAATATTGTATTTAAGCATAATTGAATCGCACTTATTTTAAACACAATCAAAATATTTTTTACACATTTGAATAAAAGTCTGTCTTTGCTATAAATTTAAAGAAAATAACTATCAAGATATAAACACCTAGACAGTTAAATCACTCGCCCTTAAGTAGGCTTAAAATGGAAATATTATATTGGATGACGGACTTCCTAAAATATGACGTCATAATATAATCAGTAATTACTTTAACGAGCCCGCCTTTAATTTGTTAGGTGTTTTAAACGGCTTTGCGCATTTGAATCACAAATTTCTTAGAATATTTCAAGGGGTTTCTGACAATAATTGAAAAGCATTATGTTCTGAAATTCTCGTAGAATATATTTGGTAATTTAATTGGTTTTTATTGCTTAGTTTTTTTGTAAGTTATTTCTTTAAACTACCTATTTAAGCTTTAGAATTTTACTAAAGATATTATATATAAAAGTTAGTAATTAATGGTTTTTAATTAAATTTTGTAATAAAATAAATTAAAAACTACAAACCAGAGTTTTAAGTTTGTTTTTATAACATGTATAGCGAATGATTTAGATATTAAATTAATTAACCACATAACTAGTACGTTTACCTTAAGCGTACCGTAAGGTTAACGTACCTACTAGTTATGAGGTACGCCTAAGTCTGCGTATTTTCAACTATAAACAAAGCAACGACCTGGCAAACAAAAACATAACGCAGACGAAGCTTAATCTCGTACATGTTAAAGTTACTACAGATTTGAGAAAGCTCGAGGCAATAAAAGTTGCATATATTCAAAGCGAAGCTTTTCAGTGCTTTCGATGTATCGTCTAAATACTTTGGTGTTTCCCGGAATGGGAAGTACGATCGAGTCGGATGCAATCGGTCGCACTTCCGTGACGTCAGAGCTTTGAGATCCGCAATCAACATATCTTGATGTGAATATTGCCTCTGCCACTTTCAGCGAAAATATCATACGATTTTCAATGTTAGTAGCTGAGTTTTATATAACGCTCTGTCATCTGCCGAAGAGCCTTTTACAGTATTTTACTTATCAACGAACATGCGAGATTAAATAGTTACAGTTGCATATTAAATTATTTAAATACACTATGATTTAAGCGATGAACCATTCACTTTATACTAAATAGCATTTAGCAACAGTATCCTTTGGAAAACGATACTATTAAGTCTTTTGGTCTATAAATCCTTTAAGCCGTATCACACTACGTCTGAAATCCTACTAATATTATAAATGTGAAAGTTTGTGATGATGGATGGATGTATAGATGGATGTTTGTTACTCTTTCACGCAAAAACTACTGAACGGAATTCGATGAAATTTGGTATAGTAGTATTTTAGGCTCTAGATTAAAAAATAGGATACTTTTTACCCCGAAAAAATACAGTTTTCCCGAGGTATAACTATATTTACGCGGGGGAGCCGCGGGTAACAACAATTTGACAATATTACCTCATCCGTATTATGTAGATTCTATTTGTAAGTACCTATCTACCTGTCTCACGTGCTGAAACAAAACAGGCAACATTAAAAAGGATACCGAATTAAAGACGGTAATAAGATACAAAGACAACATTTAGAACAAACAAATGTTGTAATTTTGTTGATATTCGTCGCATGTCGAAGTCAACCCTTCCGTCCCCGAAGGCGTGGCCACAAACAAACGGAAGCGAAATTGAGAGGAGCGGCCGGAACCGCCGCGTGGCGTATACCTTTTCATTACAGAATCCCTTTTTAATTACCACCGCACGAAAATTGTATTTTTTATTTTCAAGCGGACGTAATTGAAAAGGAAATTGCAGAATCGCGAGCGTCGAATAACTTAATGCTACCCTTTGATCTCCACATTCCTCGCGCACTTACAATATTGTATTACCTTTATATGCATGTTATGTCAATGAAATTGTGATAATTTACAGTCATCATCATCATCATCATTTTCCTGCCCTTATCCCACGCTAAGTAGGGTCGGCGCAACATGTTTTCCCCTTCCACGCAATCCTATCAGCCGTCAATTCTACATTCACATCTTTCATTTCCATATCATACTTCACGCAATCCATCCATCTCTTTTTCGGCCTTCCTCTGCATACATATCCGTCCACATTCATATTCATCACCCTTTTGGTGACGTGTGTGTCTTCCCTCCTCATTACATGCCCATACCATGCTAACCTTGCACTCCTTACCTTATCTACTACCGGTGCCACTTTCAAACTTCCTCTTATATACTCATTTCTGATCTTATCTACCTGGTCACACCACACATCCATCTTAGCATGCGCATCTCACTTGCATGCACCTTTCTTTCATCCGTCTTTTTCATTGCCCAGCATTCTGATCCATACATTGCGACAGGTCTGATGACCGTTTTGTAAATTTTCCCCTTAAGCTTGAGGGGCATCCGTGGGTCACATGTTGTTCCCGAGACCTGTCGCCACTTCATCCACGCTGCATTCAACCTGTTCTGCACGTCTCGTTCAATGTTACCGTCGTTTTGGATGAGCGAGCCTAGGTAATTAAAATCGGAGCAAACTGAAAGGGTCACACCATCCAGGGAAATTGGGGAAAAGTTGGAGGCGCCAGCGAAGCCACAAAACAAATGCTCCGTTTTAGTGCGGCTTATTTTAAGGCCAGCACTCTCCAATTTTTGCTGCCATTTTTCCAGTCTGCTCTGAACCCCAGCTGCATCTTCTCCAATGAGAACAATGTCATCGGCAAATAGCATGCACCATGGTGACTCCTCCTGTATGTCTGATGTCAAAGCATCCATTACCAGGAGGAACAAATACGGGCTTAACGCCGACCCCTGGTGCAAGCCTACTGCCACATTGAACTCATCAGTGACTCCGGCAACAGATCGAACGTTTGTACGTGCTCTTGCATACATCGCCTGCACAAGCCTTACATACTTCTCAGGTATTCTTTTCTTTCTTAAAGACCACCACAGAACTTTTCGGGGAACTCGGTCGTACGCCTTTTCTAGGTCTATAAAAACCATGTGAAGGTTTTTATGCGCACGACGAAATTTTTCGCACAGCTGTCGTATGGCAAAAATTGCATCCATTGTTCCCCGTCCTGGCATGAAACCGAATTGATTCTGGGTGATCTCACTCTCTACTCTTATTCTTCTATCTATAACTTTCTCCCAAACTTTCATACTGTGTGACATAAGCTTTATTCCTCGATAGTTGCTACAGTCTTGTACATCACCCTTATTTTTAAAGATAGGCACCAGTGAACTGCTGTACCACTCAGTCGGGATCGCCTCCTCGAGTAACAACTTATTGAAAAACAAAGCTAGCCACTTACATCCATCCGCTTTCAAAACCTTCCATGCTTCCGCTGGTATTCCGTCTGGTCCAACTGATTTACCATTTTTCATACCTTTCATTGCCACTCTTACCTCCTCTGTGCTTACTTCATTCACTAAACCTAAATTAAATGGTGTACACTCAAGCTCACCACTCCAGTCATTCTCCTCATTCATTAACCTTTCGAAATAACCTTTCCATCGGCTTTTTATAACTTCATCATCCGTCAAAACTCTTCCATACTCGTCTTTTATACATTTAATGTAAGCTAGGTCCTTTGCAGCGTTTTCTCGCGCTTTTGCTATTCGGTAAAGGCCTTTCTGGCCTTGTGGGCTGTCAAGGGATTTGTACAATTCATCCTGGACTTTACCTTTAGCAACAGCAACCATTCGTTTAGCATTCTTTTTCATATCGTCATACATTCTTCGTTTTTGTTCTTTCACGCTAGGGTCAGTATCCGTACAATTTTTCCAACTTTTAAATGCATTCTTCTTTTCTTTCAAAATCTTTTGTACATCTTCATTCCACCACCATGTATCTTTATCGATGTTTCCCTTCCCTTTCGTTTCTCCACAAACATCCTTCGCCACACTTCTCATGCACGCAGCCATTTCATTCCAGCACTCATTCACCGATTGCGTTTTAATTTTATCGTCCATTTCAATCATTTTATCTATTACTCTTTCTCGAAATTCTCTTGCGCAATCTTCCTTTTGTAGCATGTGCCATCTTATTTTAGGTGGGGGCTTAAATTTATGGGTTGGTTGGCTTTTAATGTTAACTGTCAGCACAAGGAGTCGGTGTTGAGTAACTACTGGTTCGCCTGGTATAATTTTGCAGTCCTTTACTGAATGGAAATTCATCCTTCTAATGAGATAATAATCTATCTGTGTGTTATGGTTGCCGCTTTTGTATGTAATGAGGTGTTGGTCTCGTTTTTTAAAAAACGTATTTACAATAGCTAAATCAAAAGCGGCAGCAGCCTGCAGCAATGATTCCCCTTCATAGTTGCGGTTACCATACCCCCATCCGCCATGCACTCTCTCATACCCTCCTTTCACTCTTCCCACATGGCCATTGAAATCCCCGCCGATAAAAATTTCTTCACTAAGAGAGATTCCCATCACTACCTCATCAAATTTTTCCCAAAACTTCTCTTTCACTACATCATCACATCCACTCTGCGGTGCGTATACACTCATTACGTGCATAACCACTCCGTTGAACATAACCGTTACTACTATTATTCGATCATTCACTCTCTTAACATCCGTCACATATTTTTTCAATTCCTTATCCAATACTATACCTACCCCATTTCTTTTACCATCACTCCCACTGTAAAAAAGTTTATAACCCGCCCCAACTTCCCTAGCTTTTGTTCCCTTCCACTTTGTCTCTTGCAAACAGGCAACATTTATTCGTCTTCTTTCTAGTACATCCGCTAACTCTCTTCCTCTTCCAGTCATTGTTCCTATATTCCAGCTTGCCATCCTCATTCTTACCTCCCGGGCTCGCTTCTTACGTTGCCCCCACCCGGGCTGAGACAACAACCCTTGTCCACTTCCCACAGGGGCCGGGTGCTGCCCTTGCGCGTCGCCTGTGGGGTACGCCCTAACCCTATCACACAACATAATATCATTCACCATTATCATGTTGCAGTTCGTTTTGGCAAAATTTTTACAGTCGGCCGCCTGCCTGACACTAACCCTCCTTGGGAATGCTTTTGACGAATACTTGTGATAATTTACAGTAAAGTGTGATATTTATTGAAATAGCCTATCTGATTGTTACGTGAAATTGGAATAAAAGTTTTTGCAGATTTATATCCGCAATATTTATCTGATCCGAAAGGACGTGCTGATGAAAACGTAAAAATAAACTGCGTCAAAATACGGTCAAAACATTTTATTTTAAGAGTGAAAATTTTATTAACATTCTTTATTTGTTTGGAAACGTAAAAATGTGTGCCCTATTTTGATTACCTACATAATATTATGGTTAATTTTGAAGTAGTTTTTCACGCGAATCTACCCTCAAATTACATGATCCCATGAACATTATTCTATGTGTTTATCCAGAGCCCTAGTGTAGTAGTTTAACCTGACTAAGATTACCCTAGAACTGTACTAAGTTTCACCAAAATCCAATCTGTAGTACCTTTTTGCGTTAAAAAGTTAATATACCTACGTCTATCTATCCATCCTCACAAACTTCACATTTATTATAGTAGTAGGAAGAACTTTATAATATTTTTACCCGACTGCGCGACGCAAAGGAGTGGTAATGTGTTTATCAGCCTATGTATGTATGTATGTATGTATGTATGTATGTATGTTCCTTTGAAGCACTATACAGACCAAACGCCTGGGCCGATTTTTATGATTCACACGTCAATCGATTCCTCTTAGTCCGGCGAGTGTCACTAAAGACATGACGTTAGTGAAAATTCAATATGGCGATTACTGGACGCCATATTGTGAAAATGAAAAAAATGAAAGTCAACAAACTATATCAAGTGGGGTATCGTTGAATAGGTATTTAAAAATCATTGTAAGTTTTCTCTCAACATTTTTCGATTCGACTGACCGTTTAGGATCTATATCGATTTAAAGTTGCGTAACAACCATTCTCACATTCCAGCGCAATTGTGATGTAGGACTGATGCTGATAGGAAATCCAGTCTGGTAAATAGCTAGCTAGGTACTCATAACTAAAAAGTATAAAATAAAAAATAATAATTTAAAAAATTTAAAAAACCCGACTGCGTAAAAAGTGAACCAAACTAAGTAGGTACATAATTATAACTGAAAAGAAAAAAACAAGCACTTAGATATCCGGTGGTCTAGAATTCTATAATATATTATTGAATTAATACTATTGGAACATAACAACTGAACAGTCGGGATCCATTATTCGACAGCCAATCTAATTTTTCAATGGATCCTGACTGTTTAGTTGTTATGTTCCAATAGTATTAATTCAATAATATATTATAGAATTCTAGACCACCGGATATCTAAGTGCTTGTTTTTTTCTTTTCAGTTATAATTATGTACCTACTTAGTTTGGTTCACTTTTTACGCAGTCGGGTTTTTTAAATTTTTTAAATTATTATTTTTTATTATAGATAATATTATAAAGTTGTTGAATGCTCATTAGCCAAATGTTCATTAATGCTTTTGCCATGCAGAAACTTTTAAAATTAATTATATGCAGTTAAAGATTAAAATATTTCCAATCGCAGCCTTGCAGCGAAACTATTAGATTGGATTCGATAAGCTTTTGGAAGTCATATATATTTCATAACGAATGTTTTTTGTGAAAAATTATTTTTAACCGCTTTTCGGTCACGGTTAAGTACCAATATCGATTCTGAAAGTTATCGATTTTAATAGCGGAGGCAGAGTTAGTATTCATTTCTGAATTAAATTATTTCAAAGCTAGAATTCTCATACAGTAAACACACGTAGTTGATTACTGGGACAGGGTTTTGCGTAACTAATTAAATAAATAATGGAATTGTGGCTAGTATCGATGGTATTTGATAAACTCAGTCAGCTTGTTTAAATTCTATTTAGCAGGGTCAAAGAAAATGAATGTTAAGCGGTTTACTCTGTAATAGTATCTGCCGCAGTTTTCATTGATAAAATGCTACATGACCAACTTCAGAAATATTTCAAACTATATAGCTAAACAGTTAATTCCCTTGATAACATTATGTGAAAAATCGCAGACAAGTGGACGATTTTGTAGAAGGTATATTTTTCTTAAGCTGTAGAGTGTAGGTACTTCTAAAAAGAGTTATAACGACTACCTGATATTAACCGTTTTGTTTTATATTACATATTACCATCAATAGCAACGGGATATACTTATTCTATTGATCTTTAGGGGTGACTTGGTACACTCCATTTATAGAGCATGTATAGTGTATTCGGCATGGACCTATATAAGAGAATTAAAGTAAAAAACGAGGGGAGGGGATTAAGTATTATCAGTCTCACCTACATATTTCGAAGGATTATTACTGTTGAGTGATATTTATGTAAAAACAATTGTAAAGGCTATTTTGCTAACTAATGGCCTAATACTGACACGATATATAAATAACACTCATGTCACACGCCGTCCTTGTTATTTCGGCTAGCAGAGACAGCGACAGCCTGTGAATAGGAGAGCTCTCAATTATGATCAGTGTTTCAGTATACAGCCGTTAATACTGTATAGTGTAAAGAGTTGAAGACTATATAAAGTCTCCGAAAGTCAATTGCGGATACTTCGGGCACATGATCCACTGCTTATGTAAAGACGTTTAGGCAAATAAGTAATTGTCATACTCAAAGTAAAAAATTATCTCATGTACCTCTCTCCGCAAAACGCAAACTCGCCCATATAGGTAAAGATTTTTTTTTTATAGTGTGACAATTATTTTTCTGTTTAAACGTATTTACATAAGCAATAGATCATAATATGCCCAAAATATCCGTAATCTCTTTTACCGAACCTTATATATAGGGGCGGTGCTATATTATGGGTGACTCTACGCTAAACATAAACTCGCCCATATACCTCTCTCCGCAAAACGCAAACTCGCCCATATAGGTAAAGATTTTTTTTTTATAGTGTGACAATTATTTTTCTGTTTAAACGTATTTACATAAGCAATAGATCATAATATGCCCAAAATATCCGTAATCTCTTTTACCGAACCTTATATATAGGGGCGGTGCTATATTATGGGTGACTCTACGCTAAACATAAACTCGCCCATATAGGTATTTTTTTTTATGACAATTATTTTTCTGCTTAAACGTATTTACATAAGCAATAGATCATATGCCCAAAATATCCGTAATTTATTTTACCGAACCTTATATTATATAGGGGCGGTGCTATATTATGGGTGACTCAGCGCTAAACATAAACTCGCCCATATAGGTATATTTTTTTGTATGACAATTATTTTTCTGCTTAAACGTATTTACATAAGCAATAGATCATATGCCCAAAATATCCGTAATTTATTTTACCGAACCTTATATTATATAGGGGCGGTGCTATATTATGGGCGACTCTGCGCTAAACATAAACTCGCCCATATAGGTATATTTTTTTGTATGACAATTATTTTTCTGCTTAAACGTATTTACATAAGCAATAGATCATATGCCCAAAATATCCGTAATTTATTTTACCGAACCTTATATATAGGGGCGGTGCTATATTATTATGGGTGACTCTACGCTAAACATAAACTCGCCCATATAGGTATATTTTTTTGTATGACAATTATTTTTCTGCTTAAACGTATTTACATAAGCAATAGATCATATGCACAAAATATCCGTAATTTATTTTACCGATCCTTATATATAGGGCGGTGCCGTATTAGGCACATCAAAGCAATCCCAACTCGCAACACGGCTGCTGCTGGCATCGAACTAATACGGCAAAGCAAATGCCCCTCTTGGTGTTTGTTGTTGATCCCTCTATTATATCCGACTGGTACACATATTGGAACATAGTATGTAATAATACTTGTATAACATATTTGCTTCGCAGTAGGTACCATGTTACATAATACATAAATGTTGCAAATGGAATTGGTTCACATGGAGTACCTTAATACCTAATAAGCAGTGCGCCTATGTTTTTAAACGTATTGTACTATGTTTATTATACCTACATTTGGACTACTTCACCCTGTAAAGTGGGCCCACTAATATTACCTAATCTTTAAACCTTATGCTATATGCTTCAAAAATTATCTTAAATCTTTTAAAACAGCAGAACAGTAAATACGGTCGAACCTAATACATAAAATGCAGTAAGCTTACTAAGTTGCTACGCTAAAACACAACCATACCTTCACCCCTTATATAAAAACCGAGTCAGTAAAAGGTAAAAACGAACGACCAAAAGGAGTATAATAAACCGTAGTATTTCCATTCTAATCCTTAGTTGAGTCGGGATGAGTCGGGGGATTTGTACGGGAGGCTCGATATCTAAAATTACAAGCCAGGCGCATATCGCCAGGTACAGTCGTCGAGCTGAGTGATACACTTGTGGACGGAATGATAATTGCATTGCAATCATGAACACCTAAATAAATCTTATATCTTATATTATATAAAAATTAATTGCTGTTCGTTAGTCTCGCTAAAACTCGAGAACGGCTGGACCGATTTGGCTAATTTTGATCTTAAAATAATCGTATCAGTTGAGTGAAGGTTTAAACGGTGAGAAATTTCAGTTAATAGTTAAGGCAGAACAACGTTTGTCGGGACAGCTAGTATATAAATAATATTTTCATTGCAATTTGCCATCATAGATGTATTAAATTAAAAAGAGGATTGCCATTATTAGAAACTAGCTTTCGCCTGCGACTTCGTCCGCGTAGAGTTCGGTTTCAATACAAAATTCTAACCCTTTTTTCACCCTCTTAGGGGGCAAATTTTCAAAAATCCTTTGTTGGTGGACGTCATTAAAACTATAATATTATGTATGCCAAATTTCAGCAAAATTCGTTAAGTAGTTTCGGCTGTGCGAAGATGAGTCAGTCAGATTTGCCTTTTTAAATATACTTATCCCCTTACTAATAAACGTTGTATAAGCTTTGAATAGTTATACAGTGTTTTGTTCACATCACACAAGTGACATGTTTAATTCGATAGAAAGAGACAAAACACTGTATAACTATTCAAAGCTTATACAGCGTTTATTAGTAAGGGGGTTAGACAATAATATTTTTTTGTTATAGTTGATTAGTTTCGGCTTCAAAAGGTAAGGTAATAGTTCTTTTTTTTCTGTAAACAATACGAACTTCTCATAATTAATAATTAGTCATAGAATATAAGAAACAGAGAATTTAAATAATGAATACAAGCTTTTCAGTGACTATTCCTAATTGAATTCCATTAAATATTTTAGTCAATATAGAAATACTGAATATTTACCGAAAGATCTGAGAATATTGTGTGATCATGTATTTTAATATAAAAGCTCCTAATAAGATATTTTATTGACTCTCCTTACCTTTGAAACTGTCTGAGATGGCTCAAGATGTCTGCGACTACACGACGATTAATAAAATTGTGTAGGTATTTATTTTCCATTCATAATTATATTATAATAAAGAATAAGCACTTACACACGCGCCGCAGCTACGGCTGATTTTGTATTCCATTTCGCCGCCGCGCTTGTATTGGCCGCGCGCCGCCACGGAAGCTGCGGCGTTAATCGCTGACGCTGCGGCAAAAAAATTACAACACAAATCCCAATGCAAATTCCCGCGGAACTGCAGCGCGTGTGTAAGTGTTCTATCAAACTTAATTTTATGATAATATGAAAATTGAAGTCCATATATTATTTTATTGTTGCTTAAAAAATGAGTCTTTGTATTTTTTACACGAATAAAATTTAGGAACACGAACCAAATAACTCTTTAACAATGTATTAGGCATTTTTGGTATAAAATTTAATTTGTAAGATACAAATAACATAAAAAGTTCACTCTTTTTAAAATACTTCACGCAATACTTCAAAAACGAATAAAATACTAAATCTATTTCATCAAAGAGACGTAAGACTTTGCTTTACTTGCTCACCCAAGTGCATAAAATTGAAACCCTTCTACTTAAAACTTAGGGATCCTCTGATGCGTGCTTGAAAGTGTTCATTGCCTGCATGTGGTGATTCACCGCATGCATGCATGGCAGTCTGAAGCCGTGCGTAGTGGAGCGTGCTATGCGGTCGCGTGCCGATGCAACATAAGGCTTTCAACTTTATCAGTACTGAAACCTTATCAAACTGGGACACCGAGTTACACCTGCGCGTAGAGCTTTGACATCACATTTGATGAAATAACAATTGCAATACAATGAATATAATATTGTACGGTTCTATTTCAGTTTTAAATGTGCTTTTTAAACAATACAGTATAAAATTAGCTAACTATGATAAATGAAGAAGTTATATGAAGTTACCATGACATTAAATCCAATAAAATATAATATACCAGGGTAAATCCTTTTTGGTTTTATTAAGGATCAATAAAATGAAACAAATCAAACAAATTTGATGACATACAAAGGATATTGTTTCTGAGCGTTTGACACGATCGTACCAGTATCGATGTGAACAAAGCAAGCGAATCAAATGTAATAAAAATCGCTTCAGCCTCATGAAGCGGTGAGACACACCAGTAGCGTCGCTGGGGAGTCTGCGGCTTGACTTGACTATTATCTTACGTCATATTGCTCTCAGCTGGAAACAGGATAATATGATCTGAATATAATATTGGCATGCCTTGTATCCTATTGATCCTTTCTATCACTCCTATAGGTAATATTATTATAGGAAACTGTAAAGTAATATCTCACCAAAAACATTTTCATGTAAAGTGATGCCAAGACGATACCATATAACTCGCACTGTCAAAAAGATATTAAATCTCATGTGAAACCAAGCTTCAGACTCTACCAAACTTCTAACTCTACACTCCATAATTCTACAAGCCTAACTCCACAAACTCTACACCTTAGTCAAAATATGTGGCCTGGCCATTTCGATACATTCGCTTAGGCGTAAGGTGAAAAATTTACGGACTGTTTTTCTGTTATACTATTCTTGTACGAACGAAATGGCCAAGCCACATAATTTGACTAAGGTGTAGAGTTTGTGGAGTTAGGCTTGTAGAATTATGGCGTGTAGAGTTAGAAGTTTGGTAGAGTCAGAAGCTTGGTTTCACATGAGATTTAATATCTTTTTGACAGTGCGAGTTATATGGTATCGTCTTGGCATCACTTTACATGAAAATGTTTTTGGTGAGATTTCACTTCTTTTTGAAAGACAATTTTCAGACCTCTAGAGTAAACATTTACATAGGTAAGGCTCTTCCCTAGTTTAAGGGGTTGGAGGATAAAAGTTCCAAGTTTGTCAATTTTTATGTTGGTTATGTGCTAAAACTAGCTTATATACCAAATTTCAGCTTTCTATGACATCCGGAAGTACTCTATAATTTTGTTGATCATCAGTGAGTCAGTGACGAAATCAGGGGTTTTTGGATATCAATAAAACCTAAATTATTAGACCTTTATAATCAAAACTTTACATGTTTCATTAGTCCGCTACTGGGAACATATCCTGAAAATTTTGTGTATCTGGTATAATCTAATCCCAAGTTATGAGGGTTCAAAATATCGACGAAACGCTTCGAGAAAAAGTAGTCTGGTAGTGCCTTTGCGCTTCGCTTAGCTCGTCTTGGCGGGGCACTACCGTGCTCCCAGATGATGGAGTTATTCTTAAATATTGATTACTTTTGAATATATTGTGAAGAGTAATTGAGAAAGGTTAAATACAAAGTAAGTAAATAATATGGACAGACGATCTGAGAAAAGTCGCAGGGAGTCGGTGGATACAGGCCGCGAACGACCGGTTGCAATGGAAATCTATGGGGGAGGCCTGTGTCCTACAGTGGACGTCACCAGGTGGAAACGATGACGGAATAATATCGCGACTCAATATTTTGAGTTTTATAAAAAAAATATGATATATTATATACCCCAAGTATTGTGTAAGTATGTAGACATTTCAAAATAATATAAACGTTGTGTAGGTAAGCTGGCAAGATAGGTTACCTACCCTAGTAGATAACTTATCTTGCAACGTTTATAAAAAAATGTAAGAGTATAAGCATACTGTATTACAACTATACATAGTTTACTTTCGTTAAAAAAAATGTAGATCACAAAAGCCTGATTTTTTCAGTCGACAGAAAAATTTTACTCACGAACATAGGATTTGAAAAAGCACATGATCATGTAAGTAATAGTGCCTACATCTCGAATATTATGCACGTTGGGTTTGAAACGGAACTAGTGATGCGTGAAAAATGGCGAAAACGCGAGCGAGACGTGTGCCTTATAATGACATCGTCGATATCTCAGCAGGGGGGGAGGGAGGGATACACCCCAGTTTTCAACATTTGAAATTCACTTTTATATTACGACAATGCGATGTTTTATAGCTCTTATAATTCCTTTATACAATTAACTCCGTCACAAAAGAGCACTTGTCGGGCACTTCCGTTACGTTTCCCAAATGACGAAATTAGTTTAGCGTGAGGCGTCTTTTAAAAAAAATGTTAGTAGCATTTTCTTGGGGAAAATGTTATGCTGTCGTTTCGGTGGTTTTATTATTGTCAAAGTTTTCATTAATTAATGCAACTTCTGAACTTTTTAATTTGCCCTTTGGTTTGTGTTTATGCGCGCTTTAATAAAGGGAGCGACTCCCGTTTCTTCTCAAATAGCCCGAGGTTAGTTGCCTGAGTGTTCAAACCCGGTTCAACTCCGTTATGTATTAGACGAAATTACTGCAACATTAAATATTTACACTAACGATTAAAGTGACGATCAAAGTCTTATATTTACACTCCATTCCGATTCCTACATATTCCGATCTATATTGTGAACAAAGATCGATATGAGCTATAATGCCTTCAATTTCAATATCGCTTATTTACCGCGCAGTAAACAAATACAATGACAAATTAATTGGTCGAACATAATTTTAGATGTAGAACATTTTTTCTCTCGCTTTCTTGCAATTTGTGGGAGCGGTTTCGTGAAATGGGACGGAAGTGTGGAACAGGAAGTCGTGAAAGCGCGCGATATTTGATTTGACCAATGAGCGCGTGGTAGTAGAGCTGGCGGTCAGATTCGAATAAAATATTTCAGTATTTAGCTTTTATAAATTTTGAAGTTGCTTTCAGCTGTCACTGCTTAATGGAAAAGTATCCGTATTTTTTTAAATTAAGTATTAGAAAATCGTTATTACTAAGATGAGATGTCAAATGTTACACATCAGAATATGTGACTACTGTAAGCCTCACTTATTTTTTATTTTTTTTCATAGTTTATTATACTCAATCTGAACGGAGTATACAATACCTTGTAAGACATTTTTTGTGAAATGTGTGACGTGCGTATGTTAGGTATCTATTTTCAGTAAAAATAAACGACGTTTCATGATATTTCAACATTTTATAAGGGCGCTTATAAAATGTCCTTTTTATAAGTCATTATTAAAAGTGTCCGAGTGGCAAAATTTACTTTGACCATATTTTTGGCTATCAAGTTTTTATAGTGATTGGAGGCGCTACCATTATCTCCTATCTCGATCGCGGGGCCTTACAAGATACTGCGTTTGTAATAAAAACACTCGTTTGTCCGTGATGAATGATGGAAGCGTCGGGTGCCACGTAATTGGGTGTCGAAGGCTCGAGCTAAAAGCATACACGTGTTGGATCACCGCGCCGGCCACGCCATCTGATAGCTATTGTCTACGCCTTATCTGGCCCTGCGCTATAAATCGTCCGCAGCATTGTGTCGGGAGATGTACGCCGCTATCGAGGTGCGTGAAATATCGTCCCGGAATGTTATTAGAACGCGGCAGCCGATCGATCGATCCGCGCGCCGTTTTTGCGAGGCTTCCAAGTTCCAAGTTTTGTACAAGACGGTAACCACTACTTTGCGGGAACGTCGTTGCGGCATCTCTCTGTGACTTAAGGGTCTTAATGTGATTTTAAGCAATTTTCGAAGTAATCTGGTCTTGCTTTTGCTCCACTTAAATACATTATGGTTTTGTAAGTACATATGCCCAAATATAGACTTTTAAATTACTAGATGTTTTTCGCGACTTCGTGCATTCAAAAGGAAATCTTAAGGGAACCGTACATTTTTAAATAATAAAAGTAGCATATGTCCTTTCCCTCTATATCTGTGCTTTTCATTAAAATCGGTCCAGTAGTTTCGGAGACTATTCAATGCAAATACACAAACAAATCTTTCCTCTTTATAATATTAGTATAAAGACTTGGCGAGACTGTTCTCAGATATAATATATAATACACTAGCTGTCCCTGCAAATTTCATAGCGCCTTAGAAATAATTTTTTTGAGTTAGAGGCCGGGTAAAGTGAATATATTTAGATAGGTAATTAAGGTTTTAGCAATAAATTTATAAGAATAAATATAAAAACAAAATAACTGTCACAAATAAATCTTTATTTCTTACTCCTACAAATAGAATATTAATTATTAATGGTAGCTGATGATCGGTTACCATGAATAATTAAACAATTTAACTGAAAATAAAATTTTAAAAAATAGGAAAGTATTCATTCACTTTGCCCGTTACCCTGGGTAAAGCGGATACAGTACTCGGGTAAAGTGAACACTGAACACCCATAATTTAAACTCTGTAAACGTAAATATAAATTTAATTAATGAAAAAAATAGAATGAGAGGTGTCAAGGGACACCCGGATGGAACGAAGTTCCGGATGAAAATATCTGGCTTGCTTTCTATAAGAGAGAGAGAGACAGACAGAGAAACATGCGACGCCGCACAGCTTACAATAGCATACTATAGCAAAAAAAAAGACATACAGACAGACAATTGTACATGTATATATAAAATAAATAATAATACAATATCCGAACCGATATTATCCATACATACATTACATACATACATACATACACACATACATACATACATACATCAATATAATAAATGTATACGCGTAAATATTTAATTTTATTAAAAAAAAATATCTTTTGTAATTAAAAAAGTGTCGTGACAACTTTTCGTAAGAATTTTTTCCGTCTAGCCCCCTTTCACAACGCGCGATAAGGAACTTCTTTCCAAAAACTTAGCTTGAACATAAATAATTACAAAAATAAGATTGGCGGTGATCACATATATATCCTTGAGTACCATCAAAAGCGGAACATTTTTCATTGGAGTTGTATGCATTGAGAAAATTCAATGTACAGGACTCCAATCGACTGGAAAAAATTGTATTTTTCATTTCATTTTCATAACATAAACCTCTCTGTGCAAAATAGAAATATATTTATAGGGAAAACTATAAAAGGAATTTAAGTATTGTATTCCAGCTTGTATTAGTATATATTTTTGAAGTGTGTAAAAAGGAAATCGTTATATTGTTGTTAAATCTAACTATTCTTGTTATTAACGATGATATTTTCACGATCCCCTGGTGGTCTCTTTGTTATAAAACAGTTTTTTACTCATCATAACTTATAGTATTTTTTTAATAAATGTCACTTTATGTAGAAAAATATTAGTCGATTGTCATTGGAAAGTGACCGAAACGCTTTTTTTTTTTTTTTTCAAAAAAAGCAGAAACTTCGTGTCGTTTTTCCATGTAAATTTGTATATTAGGTTGGGGAAAAAGTTTCTTCGCATTTTATATAAAAATTCAAAAGGTTTTTTTATAAAGTTTATTTACAAGTGACTAAAGTATATAGGTGCCATTTTGTTCGATAACTTTTTGCCATCTTGTTGGTAGGTACATGATCCCATTGCTATAAAATTTTTGGGACTTCTGATGAAAAAGCTGCGACAAGTGGTTTTGGCAGTCCTCTTGTGATGTCAACCTGACACTGCCTAAGGAATTCTGCAGCGACCGAAACAGGTGGAAATCTGAAGGTGCAAGGTCAGGACTATACGGCGGATGCATTAACACCTCCCAGCCCGTTTCAGCCTGGTGACGTCCACTGCAGGACATAGGCCTCCCCCATAGATTTCCAGTGCGACCGGTCGCTCGCGGCCTGTATCCACCGACTTCCTGCGACTTTTCTCAGGTCATCTGTCCACCTGGTGGAAGGCCGTCCTACGCTTCGGCGTCCAGTTCGTGGTCTCCACTCAAGAACCTTTCGGCCCCAGCGGGCATCGGTTCTACGGGCTATATGTCCAGCCCATTGCCACTTTAACTTGCTAATGCGCTGGGCTATGTCGGTAACTTTAGTTCTACTACGGATTTCCTCATTTCTGATTCTATCACGTAGAGAGACTCCAAGCATAGCCCTCTCCATAGCTCTTTGAGCGACACGAAGCTTTTGAATAAGTCCCGTTGTGAATGACCACGTTTCGGCTCCATATGTCATCACCGGTAACACACACTGCTCGAAAACTTTTGTCTTCAGGCACTGAGGAATTTTTGACGAGAAGATGTTTCTGAGTTTCCCGAACGCTGCCCAGCCGAGCTGGATTTGACGGTTGACCTCTTTTTCGAAGTTGGACCTACCTAACTGGACTTTGTGCCCTAGGTATATATAGTCGTCAACAACTTCGAGCGTAGAATTTCCAACGGTCACTTGGGTGGGTACAACATGGGCATTAAACATAATTTTCGTCTTATCCATGTTCATACTAAGTCCCACCTGTTGTGAAACTCTACGGAGGTCTTCTAGCATAGTGTTAAGGTCTTCCAGAGTTTCTGCCATAACCACGATGTCATCGGCAAATCGAAGGTGAGTGATGTAGTCACCATTTATATTGATATAAATGGTGACTACAGTCATCACTCCTTGCCAGTCCAGGAGTTTGAACGCATCCTCCAATGCAGCGGAAAACAGTTTCGGAGAGATGACGTCTCCCTGTCTGACGCCGCGCTGCAATGGAATCGCCTTTGTGCTATGCTCCTGTACTCGCACGGACATGGTGGCTTTGCTATATAAACACTTCAACACTTCGATGTACCGGTAGTCGATCCGGCATCTCTGAAGAGACTGTAACACCGCCCAGGTCTCAATCGAATCAAAGGCTTTCTCATAGTCCACAAACGCCAAGCATAGTGGCAGATTATACTCCTCGGTTTTCTGTATAACCTGCCGTAGCGTATGTATGCGGTCTATGGTACTAAAGCCTCTTCGGAAACCGGCTTGTTCGGGAGGCTGGAAGTCATCAAGCTTCCGTTCGAGACGATTCGTTATGACTCTTGAAAACAGCTTATAGACATGGCTCAGCAGCGTAATGGGTCTGTAATTCTTCAGCAAAGTCTTATCTCCTTTTTTGAAGAACAAGACTGCCACGCCCCTGCTCCATGCCTCTGGCGTTTTGCCCTCGAACAAGGCGGAATTAAAAAGTCTCTGGAGCATTTTGAGTGTTGGTGTTCCACCAGACCTCAGCAGCTCCGAGGTGATCCCATCCTCGCCCGGCGCCCTGTTGTTTTTAAGCTGTTTAAGAGCCATACTAATCTCGTACAGGCTGATGTCCTGGATATCTTCCGTGTGATGTCGGGTTAGTCTAGCTCTAGGATCTTCAGCCAGATTAAAGACAGGCTTGGCAACTGAGGTGTAAAGTTGCTCATAGAAACTCTCGACCCCTGCGAGCACCTCGGGCCCGGCCGACACAACTTTCCCATCCTCTGTCTTCAGCTTCGTCAACCGGCTCTGCCCAACAGACGTGTCTCTTGCAAACACTTTTGAGCCCTTGTTTCGCTGTATCATGTCCTCAATACTTCTAGTATTAAAGAAACGAATATCGTGCCGCAAAGACTTTGATATCTGTCTGTTAAGCTGCCTATAAGACTTAGCATCGTCAGAGGTTTGAAGAGTAAGGGTGCGTCGCCTAGCCATTAGTGTAAACGTGTGGTCGGAGATTTTCTGTGGCTTACCTCTACGGCGGGTTTCACAGTACTTTGACCCAACCGCATGGATAGTCTCTGTGAACCTGTCATTGATTTCGTCCACTGACGCGTAGTTTTCCAGGCTAGCAAAGCGGTTTTGTAGCTCGAGTTGAAAGCTTTCGGGGTTTCTAATTCCGGTTTGAGACGGTCGGAGCGTAGACTTTACCAAGCGAGCTCTTTCGAGTTTGATATTTAGGTTTAATGTGCCTCGCACCATTCGGTGATCGCTGCCGGTTTTCACTTGGTGTATCACGGAGACATCCTTAAATATCTGTCTCTGGGTGCTCATGATAAAGTCTATCTCATTTTTTGTCTCTCCGTCTGGAATCATCCAGGTCCATTTCCTGTGAGGTGGCATCTGGAAGAAGGAATTCATCATAAATAGTTCTTCCTTTTCCAGAAAATCGGCCAACCTTTGGCCCCTGGGATTCCTCTGACCAAAACCAAACTTTCCCACTTTCAGCTCGTTTTCACCTCGCTTTCCCAACTTTGCGTTGAAGTCTCCCATAACAACATTGAAGTGAGTTTTCGAGTTATGTATGGCTTTAGATATGTCCTCATACATAACCTCTACTTCTTCATCTGGGTGAGACGAGGTAGGTGCGTAAACTTGTATGACCTTCAACGAATATCTTTGAGATATTCTGAGTATAAGGTACGCAACCCTACTCGACACACTTTCGATGGCCACGATGTTGTTAACAAGAGACTTGTGGACGAAAAACCCGATTCCACCTTGGGACTGTTGGTCGCCTTCCCGGTAGAAGAACAAGTTACCGGATGCCAGAGTCATCGTGTCTTCTCCCTTTCTTCGGACTTCCGATAAACCAACTATATCCCAGCGTAACTTGCTCAATTCTTCTTCCAGCTCTATTATCTTCTCGTCTTTCCTCAATGTGCGTGCGTTGTATGTTACCAGGGCCAGAGGTCGTCGTCGGGAGTGGTAGCCGGATCTCTGCCGGAGATTCTTAGTACCCCCTGCCCCGCCGTTTCCATGGCCGCTACCGTAGCCAAGACTAGCGGGGCTGCCGGGGACTAGGGGCCTGGTCTCATATCTGGTCCTCATATAGGGGGGAAAATGCCATACTCACCGCGCTTGGCAAACGTGTTGGCGAGCGCAGTATTATGTAAAAATGATAAAGTTCGCGGAAACGCTGCTGCCCATTTCCGGTATGTATTTCCCTTAGTCGCCTCTTACGACACCCACGGGAAGAGATGGTATATGGGGAGGTGCAATTCTTACTCCGGCAAAAATGATAAAGTTCGCGGAAACGCTGCTGCCCATTTCCGGTATGTATTTCCCTTAGTCGCCTCTTACGACACCCACGGGAAGAGATGGTATATGGGGAGGTGCAATTCTTAACCTCCCAGGATGACCTCCCAGCCAAACTCCCGTATTTTTTTCTGAGTGGCTAAAGATGTGTGAGGTCTAGCGTTATCATGGTGAAAAACCACACCCCTTCTGTTGATTAATTCCGGCCGCTTTCTCTCAACTTCTTGCTTTAATCTCATCAGTTGTTCGCAGTACAGTTCAGAATTGATGGTCCTGCCTGGTGGTAACAGCTCATAATGAATAATGCCCTTCCAATCCCACCACACACACAGCATCACCTTGTTGCGAGTTAACCCGGGTTTCGCCACAGTCTGTGAAGCCTGACCGGCCTTTGATCACGATCTTTTTCGCACGTTCTTGTCGTACGTGATCCACTTTTTATCACCAGTTATCAGCTTCTTAAAAAATGGTTCGGTTTCATTACGTCGTAATAAAGAATCACAAATGAGTACACGGTTCATTAGGTTTCTTTCAGTGAGCTCATGAGGCACCCAAATATCGAGCTTTTTTGTGTACCCAGCTTTTTTCAAATGCGCCAAAACCGTTTTGTGGTCAATCCCCAGTTCTTCAGCTACATCGTAACTACTAATATGCCGATCTTGCTCCACTTTTTCAAAAATGGCAACAGTTTTGTCCGTAACAGGGCGACCAGAGCGACGTGCATCTTTGATATCAAAATTTCCGGATTGAAAACGCTTAAACCAAATTTGCGCTACTCTCACAGATACTGCATTAGGTCCATAAACATCACAAATTTTTTTCGCGGCTTGTGTTGCATTTTTACCTTTTTTGTAATAAAATTTTAAAATGTATCGAAATTCTTCATAAGAATCACTCATTTTAACAATAAGAAAAACAAATGAAAATCTCAAATTTACCTAATTTGAATTTGGAATTGTCTTCTGTAAAATTAAAACTTTTTAATGATAACAAAATCAGCCAGATACAATTGGTATAGCCCAAGATATTTTATGATAAGTTCATACATACTATAATGCGAAAAGACTTTTTCCCCAACCTATTATGTTATACATGTTTTTTGTATGCAATAAATTGTTAAATAAAAAATATTAAAATATATAATATACATATTATAGTATAAAAATAAAATATTTTTAAATTAACAGCACAGTGTGAAAATAATAAAAACAGAAAAGCGTGTTTCGTTCACTTTGCAACGACATCAAAGGCCATCGTAATTTTTTTTACAAATTTTCTGTTGGTTATCGCAGATTCTTATAGCGAAGTAAATTCCACTTATTCCAGTGTCATTTTTTCAACGTCGACCCATATGTAGAAAATAAGGGTTAAAAATGAAAAGGGGAAATCAAGTATACCCTATTTCTACTTCGTCTTTATAATAGTTTAAATTGGTATCCGTCCAATTAGTTTTGATTCGATTCTACTATCGATATCGTATTATAACCGAGAATTGTGTTCCTACCTTACAAAATGCTATTCGTAATATTATATAAAATTGAATCAACATATATTCACGTTACAACGGTAAAATGAATTTTGCCAAATTATCCTTAAAATAATATTTTGTCGCTTGTATATATTATATCCTCTGATAGACCCAAAAGTTGACGTCATTACAGGACAATTTGCAATGTAGCATGAGGGAATTCTTAATTCAAATTCATAAACAGAATACATAAAGCACTCTGTGAATAACTGTACAAATGTCGCAAACAAATGCGCCTCTTCTCATGCGGTACAATGACAAACAAAACCTTAATAAACCTAAATTAACGTCCTTTTAATGTCTGCGAGGTACACTCATGTCGAGTCCCACTTTATCGGAGGCAGCGGCGCGAACGGCGGACGACGGTCAGCCCGCGCCCCGCACACATCCAACTGCTATTGTCTGCTGCTTATTTCCTCGCCTTTCACGCTTCACTATAATAGGATTTTTTGAAATTGCAACAATACACATGCGAGCTGCAACGGCGGACGAGGGAGAATTTGCTCTTTTCCTTCCTGCAATAATGAAAACATTTTTCAAGATACCTATCATTATTCTGTTCAACTGAAATATGATTTTTATTTCTGTTGCGAAATATAATGTAAAGGTATGAAATGTAACAATTTTTACTATAAGTAATTGAAGTTAATTAAAGCGAATCTTCGTTGAGGAATACGAATAAGATTCTCATGCTTAGCACAGAATCAATATCCTACATCACGAGGATTAACACTATTAGCTGCCAACTCAATTAGTGATTGTGGCATCTAATACGTGATCTTGGATCGCCTGAGAGGCTGGGACGATTATACATTTTCTGATGTTTATAAAAGTTTTTATTTATTGCCAACGATCGTCATTCATCGATATCTAATAGCTAAAATTGTACCCTAGAATTTGCATGTGTACGCAACACTAAACACACATTTTAGTATGCCGAGAGCAAGATAAAATTTAATAGAGCAGTGTTTGTAAATACTGACGCTAGCGATTTATAACTGTGAAAACAGTAAGTTTGGAGCAACCGCTGTTAAGCAAAGTGATCCTCACTTAATCTCTATTAACAAAAGGAGAAATTTGCTTTATATATGTCACCGTAAAATTGTAAAAACCGTTAGATTGTAATATTACTAGAGATATTATAATAAGCTGACAGATTGTCAAGTACAAATTTCTCCATACAACTGTACGCATTATTTTTCGTTGTCATAATCCTTTATAAAAGGCAGACTTATATAGTCAAATTGAGCGTCCCGACTTTCGACAAAATAATTCCTGAGTTTTTTAAAACTGATGTGTGTTGTTTTTTCTCTTTAGTAGGAGTAAATTTTCTCCTGGTGCCCTTCCTTTTTATTCAGTAATCAATATAATAAAGATGTCAGTTTAATTGAAATACGTAATGTAATGATGACTTCCTTTTTATTGTAATTTATGCCTATAATGTAGGTACATACTATGTAGTATAGTATCACCAGGGTTTATTTTTTGTTATCTATCTGTATTTAGCAATGATTAGGATTATTCCTTAAATGTGTGTCAATTAAACACATAGGAACAATACATCATAATGAACCTAGTACCTATATCTTAAAATGAAAATACAGCGATTAAAAATTCAACCACAGCTTTAGTTAAGTAAATTAAGTTATATCGTAATATTTTTCAATGACCCATAAAATAAATCGCGGATATTTTTATATCCCCAGGATTTTTACTACTATTTGGGATTTGAATAAATAAATATTTGTGTCATAAGATTCCAAAGAATTTATCAAATCATACGTATGCATATTTCATAGCACTATATCCAGTACTGACAATGCAACCATTATGAATACAAACAATAATATCCAAATCCAAAAATGCATTTAAATTGAACTATTGATCGACAGACCACCTGTCAGTTGTTCGAGGAAGTGGGTATAGAATATAGATACCCTGGCGTGAGGAAACGGAAGTGCACGCGTCCACCATCTGCCCTCTACGACCTGTGCATCCTCAATAAACCTTACAAGTGAAGTACATTCCCTGCCCCCACACGCATAACCGTATTCCCTTAGACCTAGGTATGGCAACGGGGATATTTTTTAGGACACCAACGTACTCACTAATTCGACTTAACGTGTCCGTTACTTGCCAAGTTTAAATACAAACTTGTTTGGCTTTTTGCGTACCGGTAACTTTATTTTATATGTTCTATCAGCGCTAAATATTTGACTTGGACTTATGTTGTACATAGTCATGATTTTCTGAACGAATTAATGCCAATTTATCTATTTGATTGAATATTGATATCTAAATAAACTGGCATTAAAATTGGAAATACATTAAGCGTGTTAGCCATAATATCTGCACGGCGCGGCGTATTGAAATTATCAATATATTAGGTCGGGATGACACGGTTATTTCGGTCGAGGCATGTTTGGGGCACGTGCCTGCCATGCCGCGACGTCTAGTATGCAAAAGGCGAACGCGAAGACTCCTCCACTCGGGATGCTCGCCGCGTCTCCGACGTACAACTTCGAAAATTGACTTTCAATGGAAGTTCCCGGTCCTGCATCAACTTTCCACTTTTACTCCAAACAATGACGAACAAAATACACGTTATTATATCAACTTTTACAAAATCTATTACATCCCACATTATTTGTTTTGAATTATTCTATCTCGACTTGGATTTTCTTGTTCGTTTGTTCTCTATTCTGTTTACGAATATTTTAAACTTTCGTACAAACCTGTCTGATAAGCAACGTTGAATTTATTCTTTGTTTCTGTGAAATATTTACAGATATCGTGTTGCTTAGTAGTTAGTAAATGACAGTAAAGGAAATGTTGTTTATTACATGGTGGGTATCTCATAATAGGCAAGCGGACTGTTTTTTTTATTGCATAAGTGAATAGTACTCTTAAATATGAGTAACTTCTCAGAAGAAACCGTTACATATCAAAAGTCAATTCAATCAAGTCCGTTTTGCCAACGACATTCTTCTGTTTTCCACGTCAGCCATGAACTTACAGTCAATGCTTGAAGACCTTTGCACGGCTAGCCTCGAGGCAGGACTCCAAATGAACCGGTTAAAAACTATAATCATGACTAATAGCACGAAGCGTAGGATTGTGGTAGATGGGCATGAGATACGTCGACGAGTACGTTTATTTAGGCCAGATAAAATCATTTAAGAACAGATAAGATAAAGAGTTAGACATTAGAATAGAAAAAGCATGGAGAAGCTTCTGGTCTATGAAAAGTCTATTAAAAGGAAATTTACCCGTCTGTTTAAAACGAAAACTCGTGGACATGTGTATTCTGCCTACCCTAACCTACGGTGCACAGTTTTGGTCTTTGACCGCGTCACAAAAATCTAAGTTCAGTGTCTGTCAACGGGCCATGGAATGCAGCATTTTAGGTGTTAAGAGGATCGACCGAATCCGAAACACCACTCTGCGCTCCAAAACGGAACTGACTTGTGTGTGGGAAAGAAAGCTGCCAGCTTAAAATGGCGTTGGGCGGGGCATGTGTTTCGCATGCACCTAGATAGATGGGCACATCTTATTTCGGAGTGGCTACCGACTGGTCGGCGGAACAGAGGCAGACCCAAAAGGTGGCGCGACAAATTAGATGCCTTTGATAAGAACTGGCCGACCATAACGAAGGATAGCGATTTATGGAGGAAATGAGGGGAGGCATTTGCCCAGCAGTAGGACACAGCAGGCTAGCATAATAATACATTATAATGCTACATAGAATACGGTCTACTCTAAGGTAAGGTTGTAACTAGTAGGCGTAGTTGTTGGTATAAAAGTTGTCTGTCGGGGCAGCTAGTATCAGGTACGTAATTTAATAAAGTTCATAGTAAGTTCTACTATTATTTTAATTCAAACTCACATACCGTAGACTGTAGAATGAAATCTCTGAAATTTTCTTTACCGAGATCGACTCAATCAGTGACAAAAATTTGTCAGGAACTCGTTAGCGCGGTTTTTCTGGAAGCTTCCATTTGTCTTTACCTGAAGTCGATCAAACGGTAAATTTAGCACGTGCCGAGCGACGGCGGGCTCATTCGATTTGCTCCAATGGTCACACATTCAAGTCCCGACGGACAATGTAAGTGCATTCAGCGACCATTATTAATACATCCTTGAATTGGGAGCTAATCCGAAGATGAGCTGAATGGGAGACTATAACTAACTGTATGTACAGCAGTCGTAGACGATTACTGCCTGTGCAATTACGTGCCTACGTTTAGTAAACGTAGGCCAACGTCAATTATACAGGAAAGGGCGAGTATTTTAAATATTTTATGTATGAGGAAAACACAAGTACCTAGGTCGTTTTTATTTTGTTTGATAAGAAACCACTGAATGTTATTTTTTTTTTGACATGTATACAATTATACTACAATTTACAGTATAACCTCGAGGTATTCGGAACGCGAAATACCCTGCAAAATATAATAGTTTTTCTATGGTAATGACAGATGATGTAAGTGTAAAAAACGAACGAAATTCCCGAAAGACCTTCAGAACTAAGGGTGCTGTAAAAAAATCTGTAAGTAAGCGCATCGTAACATAATAAATTAATTCTGTAAATCAGCTTATTTATAAGAGATAGTACCTTGAAAATCAAGCTTTGCTCTAAGATCTACTAGATAAAAAAAAACTAATCACAAAAAAATATTTTACCGAAGTTCGAACTACATTCCAAATTGCCAAACAATGCAAAAATTACACATACTCATACCAAACTGCAAATCGGACTGGCATATTGGAGTAGAAATTGATATATTGTTGCACGACGAAATAAGAAATACATAATATAATATATTATAGCCATGGACGTAAAAAAAGGGCGGACGGAAGGTGAGTTAAGCATTGAATGAAGCCCAACAATGGCGGCGACTTACGTTTGGGCGTACTAGCGGCCGATCGTCTTACTTTGCTGTGAATGTGTGCGTGCGGCAAGTGTCGCTACGATACGGCCATCTTACTTTGATTGCTTCATTATTCATATTACTTAAGCGGTGTCCGCCTTTTTTTACGTTCATGATTATAGGTTAAAAATACGCATAGCTAGATCAATTTTTATCTCCCCCAAAACTACCTGCATACTAAATTTCATGGAAATAGTTGCTACCGTTTCCGAGATTACGAATATATAATATTATGTACCTATACAAGATTGTCTCGTTTAAAGTATAAGATAGGTTTTATTACAGTTACATAAACCAACTTCCAAGTAATTTTTGTATAGTAATTATGTATTGAATGGCCGAGGGAGGGAAGAGTTCAATTATCGCGCGACGCTCCGTCGGGCTGATTGATTGGTTTGTGCCCTGTTTGTATACATCAACTTGATAGCTCCACTATACCGGATTGCACAGTAAATTAGTTAAATATAACCCCATAAATGGCCAAGATATCTAATCACAAAAACTCTATGTTTCATTGACCTTCTAACGTAATTCAACATCATCATAGATACAATAAAAGGAAATATTCACCTTACATTAAACATATCATTGTCAATAATTAACCTAACCAAGTCAGTAAGACATTGTCAGAGTTACGTAACTATCAACGTGCAGGTTTTCTCTGAATTATTTCAGAAGTAACTGTCCGACATCGCTCAAAATAATTTTCCTAAAGAGCATGATATTATATCAACATGGAAACTAACAAATTTCTATCTTCTTTAGTATAGAAATGTCAGGGCGGAGACGAACTGATCACTTTGGAAACTAATAACTCGAAAATGTTTGACTTTTTTAAAAGTCAGGTATGAAACCTTGTCTTTATTTTAAAATCCCTATTCAACGACTTTCATCCCTACTTCACATGTATGGGAAGCAATCCTAAAATATAAAATTATTATTAGTTCATGAAGTCAAAACCGCGATCTGTTTACATTATATTACTATACCAAATTCTATGTAGTTATATTCATGATTATATATAGATAGATCGAAACTATAAGGGTTGTTGAAGTATTACTGAACCCTAAAAAACAATTTTGCATAACAAGGTTTTGACGCATCGCTTGCGCATGTGAATCTATATCGGCTTTGATATTATCATCTATAATTACCACTCAATTTATACCTAAAAAAAATATAATACTACCAGATTAGGCAGAAAATTTTAAAGTCCCCTAAAAGTAAATAGGTTAAATTTGCATGAGATAAGAAATGTGAAGTAATATCACTGCTGAGCGGACGTCCCTCTGTGGAGCTGCGAAGCTAAGCCAAAGCAATTTAGCCAATTTAATGTCGTTCGCACCCATTGACTGGCTCCCGCGCTCTTAATTCGAAAATAGACGCCATTGTGTTTCTATTGCGAAAATATAACACCTCAATAATTTCTTGTTAGTTCTCCCTTTCAATTGCCTGGAACTGCGATTTTAAACGTGTTTAGTTTTCGATAATATCTATCAGTCTGGCTCCTAGCTAAGTATCCAAAGAACTTGTGTTACAGGGACAAGACAACATTTATACATAATATACATATAATAATATTATTGCCTGTGTTATAAACACACACCCATGACCCAGGAATACAGAAAACTTTATTCCGTCGGAGGAAATCGAACCAGCGACCTTCACTTTTGCACCAGCACGCTCAACCACTAATCCACAGATTTCTATACATGTTATTGTATATATGGTTTCATATTTGCAATACACGCATGAAAAAATGTTTCGAAACTAAATGTTTTACAGCGAATAAACTGACAAAGATCCCCTAAGAATAGGGTTCTTACTTCTAATCAAATCTAAATATAAAAGGAATCGTTGATACCCTTTAGAGTTGTATCTTTACGACGTACTATTTACTATATTACACAGGGTCAAACATATGCGCAATTTATTATATTTGAGGACGTTCACGAAATAGGAAAGGCGGTTTATGTAAATAAGCTAAAATATTTCACGTGCGGAAAGCCATACTTATGTGCTGGCTGTTCGCGGTAAATTGTAACTGTGCTGTACTAAATGAAATGTAACTTACATTTATTGTGTCGTTAAATTATTTACGACTGTTTAACTTACGTCATAAATTCTCAAGTGGTTTCTTTGATGGCTATATTACAGTAACTTCGTATTGATAAGATGAACTTTTATACGTACAGTTAAGGAACACCTACGTTAATAGAGTTGATGCATCAGATTATAATAACTAATTATTCGATTTTTCCTTATGTACGGTTGTCGATGAGCCGGTGTACCACTTGTCAACCATATTACATACTATTATATAAGATCTATCAGGACTAAAAGTATCAACCTGTTTTATAATACTAAAAATAGAATAATAATTATTTATAATACATTGGAAATTTCTCCCATTCGTCATAAATCAAAATAAAACAATTGCATTATTTTGTTCGGTGAATTGTGAATAAAACCTACAGCTATTTACATACAATGGTCCGTGGGCGAGCGACAGAAATCTCGGCCCTTTGGATTTCCTCAAATAAAACAAAATTGTTACTAAGGGCATGCATGCCTTAGTCCGTCAATTAACAAGTAAAGCTCCTTCAAATAAGCTTTTAATAATTCCCTGCTTCAGAATATCTTTGTAGGTAAGTACACTCTAAATTTTTGAATAATGAAAATTCACTTTGAATCAAATTAAGTATAAATAGAATTATTTATACATAACGTGCTCCAAAGTGAATTTTGTTATTAATATTATGTTATAAATGTTTAATAAATAATAAGATAATTTAATATGCGGTGAACGAATTCGACACATTAATAATAATTATTATTATTTTACATATTAACATATGTATTATTTATTGACGATTCCACGCCACGTCAATCTAGTCTCGTGGTAAGTTCTCGAAGAACTTGTGTTAGGTACGGGTATCAGACAGCGAAAATATATTTAATACTTTTATACTATACTCAATACACATTTTAAATTTTTACTATATCATACACAATATATTTAATACACATTTAGGGTTGCCAGGCGTCTGGATAAAGCCGGACGAAGTTAGGCTTTTTGTTTGCGTGTCCGGCCAAAATAGACAGTGCCCGGCTTGTCCAGATTTTATTAGGCTTTTTATATTTCGCAAACGATGGCAATGAACAGGCATTCGACTTTTTTATGTATCATTTTTGTGGTGAAAATCAATAAGGCTCGATTTTAGAACCCGCCGTATTTTTTTTACCCAAATGTCCGGTCAAACTGACTGGTCTGTCCGGCTATTAGGTTTGGCGACCTGGCAACCCTGCGTATACACATTACACATCCATGACTCAGGAACATAGAAAACTTTTTGTTCCTTTTGCGGGATTCGAACCCGCGACCTCCGGCTTGAGCATACAGAAGTCGTCAAGTCGAGAGGTGCATTGTAAGTTACAAGTGCTTTTCTGGAATAGAAAAAAAATATTATAATTAAGTACAATACGGCCGATGTATCTTGGCGAGTCTGAACTTCGTGCAGAAGGTTGCGCATTAGCTGTTTCTAAGTGTTTTCGTATTTATTTTATTTGTACTAATTGGTCAACTGTATTAGGGAAATTTTATTAGTACATAGGTATATCAAAATAATACAATAACAGTTTTTTTCACGAGTTGTACATGCGCTAAAGTTCGCAGAGCCTATGTTCAGACCCGTCAAGATACAGCGGCCGTAGTGTACTTGATAGTTATTAAACTGTCAACTAATTATGTTTTTTTAAACGTGAATTTAGTAGGTATACTTGTTTGAATTTTGGTGATCAATATTGTATGAAATTCTGCTGACAATCCATACTAAATACTAATATTATAAATGGGAAAGTGTGTGTGTCTTCTGTCTGTTTGTCCGTCTCTCGTGCCAAAACTACTGAACTGATTTGAATGACATTTGGTACACAGATAATGTTAAGCCTGAGAAAGGACATAAGCTTTTAAAAGGACTTTTAAATACTTTATATCGCGGGACATATAAGGTTCCCGTGGGTTGCTGTACTTACGCGGGCGGAGCCGCGGGCATCAGCTAGTTGACTAATAAAAGCACAAATTAGAATTTTACAAACTCTACTCTGTACGTTAATACTTACGGTCTACCTACTCGAACAGTTCAATTCCATGCAACCCAAATTAAATAAATTGTGCACTACAACGAGGGCTATCGCGTATGGATTCGCCGCTAGGGGCGCTTGTTTAGCGTGAGGTTTCCGAAATGTCAAATGCCACTGTTTGCGGCTTGGCTACGCGGGTTTATTTCTATTTATATTATAGTTTACTGTTGCGAAATTTATCAATGATTATATAGCAATACGTTAAATGAATTGTGGCAAAGTTACGGATACATGAATGTACCTAAGTTATTTAAAAGCGGAACTAATAAAAATAACCTAACCAAGAGCATGTCAGGACATGTCTAAGGAGGGTTCCGTAACTATAAACGCGTAATATGCTTTTTTTTTATTACTCCAAAAGTTACTGTCCGATTTGGTTCACAATAATTTTCCTAAAGAGTTTTTAGCATGATCTATCAGCATGGAAATTTGCAAGGTTCTATCTCCTATAGTTTAAAAATGCTAGGGGGGGGACCAACTTACAAACTACTTTGGAGGCCGATTACTCGAAAATGGTCAACTTTTTAAAAAAACAACGTATCAAACCTTGCCTTTATTTTAAAAGACCTATTCTACGATACCTCACACGATGGGGTAGAGTGAAAAAATATTTTTCATCCCCACTTCACATGTATGGAGAGCCACCCCTAAAATATAAAATTATTATTTTTTTATGATCCCAAAACCGTGATCTATACACAATCTATTACTGCATCAAATTTCATCAATTTATATTCATAATTACAGGAGCTAGAGGCGCGGACAGACAGACAGACAGACAGACAGACGGACAGAGCGAAACTATAAGGGTTCCTTAAGTATTACGGAACCCTAAAAATATGCCTTTTTTTCGTGCAAAACGGTTCAATAAATATGTTTTATTAAATATGATTTAAAGTAAATTTTTATTTTGGCGTCCATAAAACTTTCACATCCGTACTTTAGGACCACACTACAGTATGCCTAATGCCACCTGGCGAAACAAAAAAACAATAGTCCTCATTGCAGGACTAACCAATTGTTTAAATAATATACCTACTTGATGCTTTTCCGTAGCATTTGGTCCTAGCAAGTTATAACTGAACTAAGTACTTGTACAACTTATAACTAAACTAACTACTGAACCATATAATTAACAAATTAATTTGCAGGTGAATAAATTTTGTGAGAAGTGAGTAAACACACTGATGAAATATGTAAATGTAGGTTAAAATTTTAAGCTTAAACACACACAGTTATTCAAATAGAATGTGAGTTTTCAACTAATATTATTTGGGATTAGATTTCACGAGTAAATATTTAAATTGTAACCGAATGTCTCACACGTGTAGTGTAGAACAAAAGTTTTATGTTTTATAAAGCCTTCAGATCTTGTGTAAGTACTTTTATATTACTATTTTCTACTATTCTTGTTCATTTAGTTCGTCGAAAAATATGTAGTAAATATTGATCTATGATCATTAATCATTTAAAATATTTATATTAAAATATGTATATTGTTGACTAGCGGCCCGTTTCAAAAACTTATCTATCTATAACAATACTCAATCTATATTTATTAGAAACGTCATATTTGTATCGCGAAAACTCGGCAAATGATTGAATGACGACGTTTTAAAATTAGTTATAGATAGATAGGTTATTGAAACGGGCCGTTAGAGCATTAAAAAGGTTGTCGACGATGAATATATTGGGATTTGCTAGTACCCGTGTGACAATGAAAAATGTAACGAACCATATTTGATAACCTGGGTCGGCCATTTTGAAAAGGAGTCAAATTAAATTGACGTGTGGCAGACACATTGTATTCGCCGCATTGTGTCACCCCTAATTATACGGATAGTACGAGATTTGCCATCGGCAATTACTGCGTAACGGATTACCGTCCCCTCCCTGCATAGGCTTGATTATTGTGATATTTGAAACGGAATAAATTTTTAAATTCGCAATTAAAAATAATTGTTAGCTGTCGCCAATTGAAACTTAGAGCTAACCGGTAAGTCAGAATAAGATAATTACAAGAGGAAGCATAATCATAACGTTTGTTTATACTTTTATAATATGACTTAAAACCTTCAATTTTCTCTGTCACTCGTACATTCATATTTATACTAATATTATAAAGAGGAAACAGCCTCCGTGGTCTAGTGGTTCGAGCATTGGCTTTCGACACGGAGATCGTGGGTTCGATTCCCGCATTGGAATAACAAAAAATGTTGTTTACAAGTTTGGTTAGGACAATGCAGGCTGATCACCTGATTTGTCTGACGAAAAAGATGATACATGCATCGGATGGGCATGTAAAAAGTCGGACCTGCGCCTGATCTCTTGCCAGGCATCCGTCCCACTGGGTTACGAGAGTAAAGAGAGTGCTTTTGTGTTCTGTGCACACACTTGGGCATTATAAAATTACTCCTGTGTAACTGGCCTGGTTTCAATGAAACCGGCCAGCGTCACCGAAATCGGTGTGGGGAGTTATTATAAAGAGGAAAGATTTGTTTCTTTGCATTGAATAGACTTCTAAACTACTGAACCGATTTTAATTAAATTTGGCACAGATACCTATAGATTAGACTAGCGGGCACGATGTCGCAGACAACATCTAGTCGTAAAATAATTTGTATTTAGAATATGTAACTTATTATTGTGTTAACGATTAGTAAAGTTACAATACAAACACTGACCGACGGAGTCTACAAAATGTGAACGGAAAAAATCCTGTTGAGGAAAAAACCAAATTAAAAGTAATGAGATTGCTTCTTACTTTTTAATGAAGGTTTGTGAACGTGGATCTACTCTACATGAAGTGGATAGTTCACCTTAAATAAGAACTTTCTTCACCTTCACAGAAAAACCTAATTATCTGGCCAGTAGAATTTTCTCGGAAGCCTAATTTGATTTATATAGGATCTCTTTCAATGTAATACAATAAGTTACTGTAATTGAATACCTACTTAGGAGTAAATTAATAATCGTGGAGATTAACTCTATTGTAAGATAGGATTTTTACACTTTTTACCTGCTATAATGATTGTTGCAATGATTTTTAGGCCTTCGTTCCTCACTCATTGGGCTTAATACAGCGCAAGCGAAATGTTACGCCGGTTTTATGTGAGGTTCGTCGAGCCAACCCATTCATGCTGAAACAAAGCAATTAGCACGATATCTGTAGGTTAAGTTGTACTTCAAGACTTTGTCCATAAGATGCTGCAACTTATGTTTCTAAGCCACATAATGTAAGGTGCATCTCGTTCATGTTTTACAAAGGGCCTTGTGACTCTCACAAAATTATTCGCAGCTCAAAGGTCGGGCTAGACGCTACGTTAGCATATCTGAGGTCGCTAAACCCGGGACAGGACATTCTCCAGCACCCTCGAGGTCTTAATGGAGCCATAATAGTACAAAAAGTGGCCTTAAGACTTAGGGAACACTTAATAGGATTGGACGGAGATAGCTAAGTAATAAACCTTGTAGTGATAATGTATTTATAGAAGACTTTCCGCCATGACGCGCTGCACCCATTCACGAATATTGCGCGAAACTTTGATGACAAATATTTTAATTTAAAATAAATTATACATTTATTTCAAATAATTGTAGAGAAATTAGAAAATTAATTGAATTTATTACTTGTATATTTGAGTAAGTTTTTCAATATGAACTCTCTTTAACTTTTTCTCTTGTTAAAATAATTTTGTGTGTAAATGGAGACAAAAGGAGAGGAATAAAAGTAAATGGGTAGAATCTAATTATAACAAATTTATAATGTTAAAAATGTTAAAAAAAAAGTACAAAAGTCTTAAAATTAGAAATATTAATTAATACTTATTGCAGTGATGTATGTACTGTCTGCTGTGCCTATTCTATAAATTTGTGCCAATTTTTATCAAAAATCAAAATCAGTCCAGTAATTAGAGCCTATTTAATGCAAACAAACAAATATACAAACCAACAAATTTTTCCTCTTTATAATATCATAGTGTAGATGTTTGTAATACCTATTCACGTAGCTGACGCACCCTAAGTAATAAGTATAATAAAGTATTAAAGTCCTTTGCTAAATATTTTCTTCTTTAACTACAATTAGCTAGTTAACTCTTGAATGTTCCGTTTCCAATCTATCTAAGTTTGTTTAATTACAGTAATGGACGTCGCGATAACCTAATTTAACAACAAACACTCGTTGAAGACTAACAACTTTAGTTTCCCATTATTTTTAAGTGTCCAATCAGTGTATTTGCATCGGAAAATGACTTAATGGTTATCAATTAATTTGATTAAGCAAAGCGGAACTCTAGAAAGAATTCTCATTATGGCTTATACTATGCATAAAAATATAAACTGGACGCCTATGAAGGACTAGGTAAGTATTATCCCTGCAAAACTGCGCATTTTTAAGTTAGGTGTAACAATCACTATTACACGTAGGAATACACTAATATGCACTGGCTCACTAATACACCCAGATCTAGGCGCAAGCGCACGTCCGACCCGTACCGCGTCTAGCACTCGACTGCCCGGTTGGTCAACGGCAACGCCCTCTCTGATGTATATGAGACAATGTATAGATATCTATTAAATAGATACAAACACTACATCCCTTCCTTATTAATATTTTTTATTCTTAATAAAATCAGTTTAACTTCAACCCATTTATTTATACAATCAATCATCTAATCAGTATTATATGAACATTTTTAATTAATTTTATTCTTATACCATTTAATAAATCATCGTTTGTTGTATAGAATTATTTCATAAATTTTCTTCATCCTTATTTCCATTGGTCTTATCTTCTACTGATTTCCACTGTCCTTCTACACGCTTCAAGTGAATAACGTTCCTTCGCAGTCTTTGTCCTGTTTCCTCATTCCTTATTATAATGTCTCCCCCTACAGAATTTTCTACTACATGTGGTGTAGGGTTGAAAGTAGTTGAAAGCTTATTAGTCTTCTCTGTTTCCTTTACGTACACCTTTTCACCTTCCGTTAGATCTGGGTCTTCCGCTCTTCTCTTTCGGTCTCCATATTCCTTTCCTTTTTCCTTTTGTACTTTGTCTCGGTCTCTTACTTCTGTGTCATCGTCCGTTTGGTTTATATTCTTTAACATGGGTATTTTGTCTCTATTCATTCTTTTGAAGAAAAGTTCTGATGGCGTTTTCCCTGTGACTGAATGGGGAGTGGAGTTATACATCATTAAGTATTCATATAGTGTCTCTTTCATGTCTCGCTTTTCACTAGCACCTATTTTTAGTCGTTTCACTATGTCTCTGTTTTGCCTCTCTACTTCTCCGTTCATTTGTGGCCAATATGGCACAGTGTTAAAAAGTTTAATATTGCAATCATTGCAAAATGTCTTGAATTCTTCGCTGACAAATTGCCGACCATTGTCTGCGGTAATTGATAGTGGATAGCCTAGTCGGCTAAAAAGTTCTCTCAGAATTTTAATAATTTGCGAGCTAGTTATTATTCTGGTAATTTTGATCTCCTTATAGCGACTGTAGTAGTCAACGATTACGAATAGATAATCATTATTGGGCAGTGGGCCCAATAAATCTATTGCAATATCGATCCAGGGTTCTGATGGTAGTTCTCTACGTTTCATTGGTGCTGGAGGATCTGGTAAGCTTACTAGGGTACATCCTTTACAAGTCTTGACCATCAACTCAACATCTTTATCGATTCTTGGCCACCATACCTTAGAACGAAGGCGGCCTTTCATAGCAACTACTCCTGGATGACCCTCATGAGCTCCTTGTAACACTTGTTCCCTAAGAGTCTTTGGAATAACGATTCTGTTGCCTCTTAACAGGATGTTCTCATGGAAACACAATTCATCACAGAATAATTTGTATGCTTTTATTGATTCATCCCATTGGTGATTATATATTCCTTCCTTGACACTGGTGATTTCCTTGTCACTTTCAGATGCCTTTACTATTTGTTGCATTGAAATTGCGCAAGGTCTTGCGAATTCAACTATGTGATGGACATAATTCTCTTCCGATGGAGAGCAAGTTGGATCTTGTGAATCTTTACAAAGTCTAGATAATGAATCCGCAATATTGCTCTTACCCGGTTTATATTTTATATTATAGCGGTATGCCTGAAGTCGCAAGACCCACCTTTCTACACGTGCGCACGGTTTTGATCTTGGACTAAACAGAAATTCCAATGGTTTGTGATCTGTTATCAAATCGAATTCCTTTCCAAACAAGAAAATGTTGAAATGCTCAATTGCCCATACTAAAGCAAGAGCCTCCTTTTCTGTCTGGCTATATTTTCTTTCACATTGACTGAGTGTTCGATTTCCATATGCTATAATCCTTGGTCCTTTATTATCAATTTGCACTAAAACTGCTCCAAGTCCTACTGGGCTTGCGTCTGCTATTACTTGTGTCTTATCTTTAATATCATAGTACCCTAATGTTTTAATTTTAGACAATATCTTTTTCAAATTTTCAAATGCTTCCTCGTGATCTTCTTTCCAGTATTCTTCAATATTAGATTTCTTTCCAAGTTTCTGTCTTAGTATTTGTTTCAGAGGTTCTGTCATCGTAGCTAAATTTGGGATCCATTTGTTTATGTAATTTACTAGGCCTAAGAAGCTTTGTAATTCTTCTATTGTTTTCGGTACTCTAAATTCAGTTATACTTTCTATATATTTAGGCAACGGTTTTACTCCTTCCGGTTTTAGTTCATGTCCTAAAAAATGTATTGTCTGTACTTTGTAAATACATTTTCCTTGATTTAATAACACATTGTTCTGTTTTAACACCGTCATCACATTTTCGAGTCGCAGATCGTGTTCTTTTTCATTGCTCCCCCATACTAATATATCATCGATAAAATTGGTGACTCCCTCGCACTTTATTAGCATTTTCTCAATAATTTTTTGAAAGAGTTCTGGAGCACATGTCACACCAAACATAAGTCTTTTATATCTATAAAGACCGTTAGACGTAATAAAAGTAGTTAAGTATCTTGAATCTGGATGTAATTCTGCTTGGTGAAACGCGTTTTTTATATCTAATTTGGAGAAATATCGCGCCTTCTTAATTTTTGGCAATAAATTTTCCATACAGGGTAATGGATGGTTTTCTCGTAATATGGCTGTATTGGCACGTCGCATATCAACGCATACCCGAACATCACCATTATCTTTCAAGATTGGAACTATAGGAGAGACCCATGGTGAAGGTTCGTGAACCTCTTCTATTATATCTAGGTCTAGTAATTCTTGAATTTTCTTATTTATCTTTTCTTCTAGTGGTATTGGTATTCTCCGGTAGGGTTGCATAACAGGTCTCACTGATGGGTCAATCGGAATTTCAATTAGAATGTCTTTAAATTTTGGAAATGGTTTGTGTAATTCTTGGTCTTCAACTTGATTAATATTCATACCCAGCTTAAGAACGCCCAAACTTAGTGCAGTATCTTTACCAAGTAGGTTCCGGGAACCTTCTTCTATAACATAAATAGTGGTGCGTTTTGTTCTCCCATTTACTTTTATTACAGCTTCAAACGAGCCAATGATCGTCAAAGGTATTTTACTTCCATATGCTAGTAATTTTTTATTCGGTTCTTTTATTTGATTTTTACAATTGATTTTATTTTTCTTTAAGTATTCCCAACTTTTATCAGAAATTAAATTTAAGTTGCTACCAGAGTCTATCAACATTTCCAAATTTACTCCTCCTATTTCACATTTTATTTTTGCATCGTCGTTCAAATTAAATATATAGTGTATCTCTTCATTCTCTAGTGAATTTACAGTTTCTTCCTTACGCTGACGCTTGTTAAAGTTTCTATTACTTCCAGGGTTCTGTTCTAGCTTACGTTTCTGTAGGTAGTATTTCGTCCTACAACATCTCTGAAAATGGCCTAATTTTCCACAACCATTACATTTCTTATCTTTTGCTGGACATGGTAAACTTTGATTAATGTGAGTAGAATTTCCACATCTTGTACACTTTTGCATCTTGTTCTCTGCATTCGACTCATTTTCTTGTTTCTTCCATCTTGAATTATCCTTGTTTCTGCTCCTAATTGTATTAATCTGGCTTATCTTTTCCTTATCCTTTTTTTCGTAATTGTCTAATTGGTAATTCACTATTTCCAAAGTATTAGCTTCAGTAATAACTTTGTCTAAAGTAATGTTGTCCCCCATATTTAACATTTTTTTCCTTAAATCTGATGACAAAGATTTCTCTAAGATCTGTTCAATTATGTGCTCATCAGGTTTATCAAATTTACACTTTGCTGCCTGACTCCTAAGTCTAATTAGAAATTTTTCAAAACTTTCTTCTTCATCTTGTTGAATCAGTCGGAAAACATGTCGTTCGAACGTCGTGTTTTGTTTGGGAAGAAAATATTCATCTAATTTACTAACGGCTACTTCGAAAACATCCACACCCTCAGCAGCTTGAACGTTAGCACCAGGCAAATTATAAAATATCTCTTGCAATGTACTTCCACCTAAGACTAGCAGTGTAGCTCTCTTTTTGGATGGTGTTGTGATCTCGGCGGCTTCAAAATAAATGAGAAGGGACCGCTTCCATTTTTCCCACTTCGAGCCGACTGATGTACTATCACCCTCTAAGTCTAATTTTTCAGGTGGTGGTAGCTGACTTGCCATGATTGATTTTAAAGGGCGACCTGTAAATATATCCAATTTAATGGACATCTAAATACCTCTAATTCATTAGAAGTACACTACATGTGGTACAAGCAAGCACCTAGGTACAGTACCTCTTATTTAAAAGAAGTCTAACTGTTAAGTCCAATTAAATGAACTACAATTTCCAATTGAATGGAAAACATATTTTAATTGCAGTTTCAATTAAATGAAACACCCCTTTTGTATTTATATAGTATAAATAACATATTTCCAATTTAATGGAAAACAAGTTTAAAAATAATTCTAATTAAACATAAATATTGTTTACAATCACATTTTCTTGAGGGTATTTTAATATTTCCAATTTAATGGAAATCAAGTTTTTTGATATATTATTTCATATTAAAAAAATATATAATTGTTTGTGGGTATCTGAATATTTTCTATTTAATTATAGACAAGTTTTAACTTAGTGGTTATTCAATTCATTTCTGGATTATTATTGTTATAAATATTATAGTAATAATTTTTATTTTTATTTTGGTATAAATAGTAAGTACCTAATATTATCTAATCAAATGAATAACCTATTACTATTAATTATATCAATATTAAATTACATTAGGTATACTCATAAGAGTGGAGCGCACTGCCGTTAAAATGATGTAACTTCATATTATTATTTTATAGATAATAATCGATGTACTATGACATTATCTTTTCTACTAATAGACAATTTCGAGACAAAATAATCTTGAGCAACTCTTACCCTTCATTAAACACTTTGAGTTTATATGTACTATAAGTAAATAAGATTTTGGTCACTATTGTTTTAAGTACCTACTAAAAATCTACAAAGAAGTTAGATACTCGAACTTCTTTTTGTTTTTTGTTGGGAGTTATTAGCATACCCAGACCAGATGTCCATAAAAATTCAACGTATAGAACACCTAGAAACTTAAATATTTATAAAATATATACTAAAACATTAAAATTAAAGTTGATTACCACTGGTGATTCATTCGATTAGATATTTCTGTTTTATTCAGCTACCCATCATTTTCGATGTGCGTTCAAAAGGTAAGGAAGTGATGCGATTACTTAGGTAAGATAATGGCTTTGTTTACCTTATCTATTTCTCAGAAATCTATAGGTACCCGACACATTTAAGAGTAGAGATGGTGATTGGCGAGTCACCAATGATGACTTATCAGTATAATTTGCGTAAACAACATTTTATATATATATACCACTCAAACAGTATTTATTATTATTATTATTACTATTTGTACCTGTTGATAACTATTGAGTTTATTGTTATAAATCTAACTATAATGGTATAATATAACGTCTAGTATGGTTTGTTAGCATATTTATTCCTACCTTCCTTTCCTTTTGAAATAAAATTTTATTATTATTATATTACTAACCTTTATTCTCGTCGCCACTTGTAACAATCACTATTACACGTAGGAATACACTAATATGCACTGGCTCACTAATACACCCAGATCTAGGCGCAAGCGCACGTCCGACCCGTACCGCGTCTAGCACTCGACTGCCCGGTTGGTCAACGGCAACGCCCTCTCTGATGTATATGAGACAATGTATAGATATCTATTAAATAGATACAAACACTACATTAGGTATATATTATGTTTTTTTTTTCACCACTCAACAATAATTTCGACTCTATAATGTCAGTCTCATTGGCTGTTTGGTTAATGTTTGCGTTGTTCGGAAATTCGGAATGTCGTGGGTTCAAATCCTAGTGAAATATCTTTTTAATACTCTCTTTTAATCTACTACAGCTCCGAGCAAAGCTCGGTTATCCAGGTACTATTATGTTACGTAAGTAGTGAGTAAATTATAATGTCACTCGCGGATTGTTTACTAGAGACTTAATATCGAGAAAAGAGTTCGATCTCGTTACGATATTCTGATGTGAGTTTAACGATCTGTTTGAAAATTGATTATCTGATAGCATCGTAAACCCTAAGCGTACAATATATCAATTTTACAACCCGTCGATACTAGCTTATTGGATTCGCCGTCAATATCATTACTGATACCAGAATAAACGAATGTGGATAATGGACAGCGGGATCAATACAAAGTAATCGGGAGTAGATCCAATAAGCCCGGCCAAAACAACGGGGGGTCGCAGGACACGGGAGAACAATATGGCGGCATGCAAATAGCTCGGCCATTATCGCACCTGAGCGGCCCCGGGTAAACAAGATTACGGGAATTGAATAGCTAATTAGGGGAAAAAAAGACCAGATCGACGTACTGACTGCACCATATTTTACGATACTAAAGCCGACTTTATTGCGAGCGGCGTCTTCTCGTTGACATTTTCTACAGGTGCATTTAGCTCGGTTTATTTGAAATTTAGTGCTTATAATGTCACCGCAGGTGCATCGTAAGAACAAGTCTACATTAGTGCGGTGCGCTGTGTTGTTTTGTCGCAGCGTCGGCGCTGCGTCGTTTTACGTTGAATTTTCATGACATGCTTGGCCTGATGCTCACTCGGCAGGCAGAGTGTGGTAGCCTGTCGAACATATGACGTTGTATGGGAGATGAGTCTGCCTAGGGCAGCCAGAGAAATACATGCCATAAATATTTTTTAAAATTTATACGTTGCGTCGTTGAAGTCGATGTTTCAACGGAACGACGACGCGACGACGGACAGGAGTTAAAAAGGGAGGGTGGACGAAGCGGTGTGCTATCATCCTTTTGTGCATTGTGAATTGTGATGTCGTGAATCGACGCAACGCAAGTGATGCGTTAATGCGATGATGCGGCGCAATGCACTAATGTGACCTCAACCTTGTCCTTTTAAGGGAAAGTTAGGTAAATTTATTGTATCTATAGCCTGGTATAATTATTTATTATTTTATTATCATCATACATACATACATATAATCACGCCTTTTTCCCGTAAAGGGGTAGGCAGAAACTACTTTTTGCCACTTGCTACGATCCTTACATACTCGTTTCGCTTCGTTCACTTTCATTCTTACCATCCATTCCTCCTCTTACATTCAACGTAACGAAGCGGCTCTCCATGGTCCACTTTTCACCTCCGCGAGAAACGAGACGTGATGGGTGGTGAACCACATCGCCGCCATTTTGGATAATTAAATTATTTTTATGATTATCCATTGCGTTTCCACGGATTGGTAGAGAGGGTAGGAATAGGGAAAGGGAAGGAAAGGTGGTGTGGAAAGGAAGATTGGTAAGTTAGAGTGGGAAATAGGAAATGAAGGATATTACCGCCCAGGAGGGCAAGGGATAGGACAGTAATAGCTAGGGAAGCCGGGGTCGCGTACCCGTATACTATACCACAACTACCGGACAGGTAAGTTGGGATGAATACCCCATGACATTATCATCATAATCATCGTTTATAGGCAAACAAATTGTCACTAAAGTTAAAAAGTGTGGAAATTTAAAAAAAAATTACAACATACAAAGTACATATTGTGAAATGTATAACGCCCATAATTGGAATAATATTATATGTATTTTCATATTATATCAAATCCATGTTAAATTTATTATTCTTCCCCCTTAATTAATTTAAATAGAAATAAGAAAGCGACATAATATAGAGACAATCGCGTTGCAAATATTACTAAAGCAGGTCTTTGTAAGCGCAGAGTTTGTAACGAGCGTGGCTTGTGATTTGCGATTAGAGCTCAAAGGCGAGCTGCAATTTGCAGGTACACGACACTCGTCCAGCACCCTGTGCACCACTTGTCAACCTTATTACCATAATGATAAGGTCGACAATTGATACACGAGCTTGTCGGCGATGGTACACGACTCTCGCCCAGCGTCCTGTGTCCGTGCAACTTTGTACGTCGGAGTACTTTGAATAAACAAATAGCCTATGATGTAACTTAGGCCTTAGACAATGGCAAATTACCATCGACACTGGAGCCCCTTCATTTTCTTGTAGCTAATGATTTTGTTTTGTATCATTTTTGATGGCAGTTGAAATCTACACGAGGAAGCTGTATTAATAACTATGGAGAGTATGCCTAATCTTGTGTGTAAGCATTTATTTAAATAAAAACTTATGTATACTTGTTTTATTAATATTTTTTATAACAGACTGATAGTCTTTCTTTGATATAGGATCAAAGAAGGAAGGAATTCGTTCACAGATTCAAAAATATTGAAGTAAAACTTCTCTGAGAGGGAAATTTCAAGGTCGCGCACATGCGTCACGACAGGATTTTGGATATACCGCCATCTGTCGTAAGCTTCTTATCTCACAACTTAACTTTCTAAAGCACGTCTCAATACACATATGGTGCTAGGTGCACAAATTTTAATTTTTTTATTCTTTTTTGAAGTGATGTTGCACGATTAGAATGTTTTTGGATTTTAAATGATAAATTAAGTTTTGCTTCTGCCACGTGTGCATATATAATTTTTACTGTAGATTATTTTTTATTATTATTCTATTTTAGAGTTACGCAAGAACACGTACTAAGCCGATGATTTCATGACAAAAGGTACTAACAGTAAACAGGCTCTACGCAGGCAGTCTTCGCAACAGCTGTTATATTGTATAAGGCACTAAATTATAATTTTATTGGTAATACGGAAACTGATGTTACCAAATAAAATATAGTTAATTAAGTCAATTCCACGTTAACTGTCATATCTCTCCTATTTGTCCGTAATAAAACGCCTTGTTAGAGATAATTTGGGAACTATATAAGTCACATTTTATGAGACAAGAGCGATATAGAACGGTTTTTATACAACTAAATAATAACCGGTGAGCATGGGCCACTTAATCATTATTCAATTAATTAATTAGGGACTTTTATCGACAATAAAATAAATATTTTACGAGTTCGGTAAGTTAATTTAATGACATAGTTTGATGACATTTGCTGTTGGTGACAGCGAAGATGTTGCCTTTGGACTGTTTATGATAAGCCCTCGAAATTATGTTTATTGTTAATTAATTTTATTTAATACTAAATGTTGGCCGCGACTTCGTGCGCGCAAAACGAAATCTCGAGAGTACCGTAAATTTTTCCGCAATACAAAATTAACCTATGTCCTTCCCCGTGGTCTATGTCTGTGCCAAATTTCATCAAAATCGGTCGAATAGTTTCGGAGTCTACCTACTCAATGCAAACAAAGAAACAAACCTTTCCTCTTTACATTAGTATAGAATTATAGATAATATAATAATAATAGCTCCCCACACCGATTTCGGTGACGGTGGCCGGTTTCATTGAAACCAGGCCAGTTAGGCAGGAGTAATTTTATAGTGCCCAAATGTATGCGCAGTACACAAGAGCACTCTCTCTTCCTTTACTCTCAAAACCCAGTGGGACGGACGGACCGACACGACTGGCGAGAGATCAGGCGCAGGACCGACTTTTTACATGCCCATCCGACGCATGGATCATCTTTCTTGTCAGACAATCACGTGATCAGCCTGCATTTTCCTAACCAAACTTGGAAACAACCATTTTTTTTGTTATTCCAATGCGGGAATCGAGCCCACGACCTCTGAGTTGAGAGCCAAGCTCTAAACCACTGGACCACGGAGGCTGTAGAATTATAGATATACTGTGAGAATCAGTTTAGAGGTTTTATGCAGCTTTTGTTTATGGAACAGACTGTGATTTTTATGGATTTTGTACCGCAGAGTCGGCGGTGAAACACGGCTTTCTGCTTCTGCGTGCCGGCCACCGCGGCAGCTGCGGCGGAAAAATCTATACAAATCCTAGTGCAGCGGCGCACAGTGGTTCCAATTCCAAAATTCGTGGACATAGACCCCGAAGTCGGAATTTCAACTTGATTTTTTTTTTCTGTGATAGAAAACAACATTTCAAACAACTTTTACTTTTACACAATTCTTCGAAAACTTATATTTTTCAAGATATAAAATAAATAAAAAAAAATTGTATGGAGAAAAACACATTTTATTTTTTTTCTTCAACTGCCGTAGTTTGCGGGGTGTTTTGAGGCATAGGCGTATTAGATAAGGTGACAAGGAATATAAAAATAATTTTATTTGGTCTCGCAGAGTGCGGCCGCGCAAGAAAATTAAGTTTAATTTTTTTTTATGAAAACGCTTTTTTTACAAAAAATGAAATGTTTTTCGTAATGTTTTACTTCTTTTTTGTATTTTTACTTTTAATTATATCATGTAAGAGTGAAATATCCTATAAAATACTATAAAAAATGGTTTTTGTTGAAAAATTTAATTTTATTTTATTCATTATTTTTACAAAGTTAAGACCTTTTTTAGGAATGATTTGTTACTTGGAGGACTTGTTAGCATGATTAAACGTCTGTTTAGTTAAAGAAAATGCTATGTCATAACAAGAGGGTCTGAAATGTTTAGAGACTATATAAACATTACTTCTTCTTCTATAACATCATCTACATCATCGTTGTGAAGTAATTGAACTGCTTCAGGGTGTAAATTATGATGGGCTAATTTGAAGAATTTAAGTCTAATATTGGAAATGTGTGGATCGGAGCTAATCAAAAGACCGTGAATAATATCTTCGTTCGTCTGGATCCTTCCTATTTTCCGTGTATGTCCCTCTCTTACTTTTCTGAAATCCTTATTGCGAGCTTCTGATGCTTCTTCTAATAATATACCTAGAAAAGGAATTTAATTTCATTAGAGTAAGCCAAAGAATAACAAATGACTATATTATTGACCAATGACCAACCTCAACTCCATTTGAGCCCCCAAAGACCCTGCTTGGACCCCCAAGACGTTTAATCCCGCCAACAAATCCTCTAAGTAACAAATCATTCCTAAAAAAAGTCTTAACTTTGTAAAAAAAAATGAATTAAAATAAAATTAAAATGTTCAACAAAAACCATTTTTTATAGTATTTTATGGGATATTTCACTCTAAATGATATAATTAAAAGTAAAAATACAAAAAAGAAGTAAAACATTACGAAAAACATTTCATTCAATGTAAAAAAAGCGTTTTCATAAAAAAAAGTTAAACTTAATTTTCTTGCGCGGCCGCACTCTGCGAGACCAAATAAAATTATTTTTATATTCCTTGTCACCTTATCTAATACGCCTATGCCTCAAAACACCCCGCAAACTACGGCAGTTGAAGAAAAAAAAAATGTGTTTTTCTCCATACATTTTTTTTTAATTTATTTTATATCTTGAAAAATATAAGTTTTTCGAAGAATTGTACAAAAGTAAAAGTTGTTTGAAATGTTGTTTTCTATCACAGAAAAAAAAATCAAGTCGAAATTCCGACTTCGGGGTCTATGTCCACGAATTTTGGAATTGGAATTACTGTGCGGCGCCGCCGGAGCTGCGGGCTGCTGTTCGTGTGTAAAGGCGCTTCATGTTGTCATCCTGTATTTATAGTCCGTCCAGAGCAGGGATGTTGCGAATATTCGCATCCGCATCCGCATCGATTTAGACATCCGCATCTGCATCCGCATAAATCGATGCGGATCTAATGCGGATGCGGATGTGTAGCAGGTCGCGACGAGAAAGAAAGGGAAACAGTTATTTAGTAGAGCAGGATTAATATTTTTCGGACTCCAGTTTGTTTCGCAAGGGTGTGATGTGAAAAAAAATGCATCCGCAACATCCCTAGTCCAGAGTTATATATCCACTGATAAGACCTTTATACCTACGACATAAGGAACTCTGTAATAGAAACGCAGAGTGAAAATTTATACTTATCTCGGAATATACATTGTACGTCACTCTCCTATTTAGTTATTTAAATACAATTACATTTTTTTATTAGAATTTATGAACATAATCTTAATTAATTTTCATTCTTTTTATTCTATACTAAACAATTTAAATTAACTAGCAATAAAATAAACTTTAATATTAGAAATTATAATTTGTGTTGGTTTGATTTAAAGAGGTTCGTCCGGCCGAGCCGTAATTTAATTACTAACATGTACAGCCTGTCCTGGGCCCACACAGAATCTGTTTAATACAAGATTAATGGTGAACGCCGGTATGGCGCGGATTATTTTATGGATTTATCTTTGAAATGTTCAAAACCGACTCACATAGTAAGGAGAAATAGTAAATCCCCGCTCGGTATCTTATAATCTCATGCGCGGTACACGATTTTATCTCCCTACTTACTAGACTAACATGATTTTTGCTCAAGCTATTACCTTATACGTATGCCGAAACACATCTAGCAATTCAATAAGTTTACCAATATAAAAAGAGGGTTCTGTAGCTATATGTTTATAAAAATAATGTCCATAAAGAGTTTTAGCATGTGCTATCGACATGGAAACTTACAAGTTTCTATATCTTCTTGTTTAGAAAGGGGGGGAGGGGACTACTAATAAACCACTTTGGAGGTCGATTACTCGGAAATCGTTTCTTTGTAAAAAAAATATGTATGAACCTTTCACTTAGGTTAAAAAAGACGGTAATCAACGATACCACACGAGATGGGGAAGAATGAAAAAAATATTTTTCATCCCCACTTTACATAATATACATAATATGGCGAGCTACTCCTACAATATATGAATATTAATATTTTATGATGAAAAACGGAAAGATACTTTAACTATGAAAAATTATATTCTTTTATATTCATAATTACAAAAGCTAGAAGGGTCGGACAGACAGACGGACAGAGCGAAACTATAAGGTTTCTTTAAGTAGGAACCCTAAGAGTTAGGGAGATAGGTACTTGGAAAGCCAAGTTTTAACCTAAGTCAGATATTGCTTATGTTGAAACTTGAAAGTGTTTAACTACGAAAAAGAATTAATGTCATTGTCATATAAAATGAGAATATTTATTTTGTTCAAAGTTGTTTGATTAATGCAGTTAATAAACAAACTGCTTAATGATGGACACAAAAGGGAAATTCGATAAACAAAAAAGTTTGAAATTAATGACGAGTCAGAAAACTTGTGTACTTCGGAAGTCTCGAAAATTTGGAAATTTAAAAACCAAACACTTTGTCTCAGAAAAGGCAGAAAGTTTCACAATTTCTTTACCGCGATAAGAGGATAAAGTTCAAGCAGGAGCAGAGATTTATGACGTCACCGTTGCTCCTTTCACTAAATAATAAAAGGCCTGCTGTAAAACGCGGCAGACATAAAACTTTTACGTACGACGCGGTATACACACAACCCGCTAATGCTAGTGAGGAGAAGAAACGGATAGTTATCTCCATACTTTAAGTTTTCTGGATCCGGTTGTATATAGTGAATAGTGATTCAATTCATTTGTTTAAAATTTTTCATTCTAAAAACATTAGTGAAGCAATTATGATCAATTCACAAGAACTGTTACTAAAAACAATACCCAAAAATTTCTTTTTTTGAGTGATTGACACAAACGTTATTGAATACAAAATTTGCTGTTCGGTTTTCAATTTTTCCTCTAAATCTATTTGAATTCGTTCGAATGTTTCACATGACAGGCACTGTTCAGTCAAAATCAAAACAAGTTAACTGAATTTAATAAAAATCCAAGCGGTCGCATCGCATGTTCATATTCGAATATCGAACTAAACGTAGGTATAGTGCGATCCGAGTTAGGAGTTAGGACGCCAAATCTCCATAAAAGGTAATCGCTGCCGCTACAATGGTCCATTGCCACATAAATCCTACGCCAACGTACGTTTACTTACTTTATAAATAACAATTCACTATTCACATACCGCTTAAATCAAATTGAAGTACAGATTTGATGTTAGGAGAAAATGCCGTGGAATGTAACTATGAGCTTATCAATTTCTATTTGAGACTAGAAAAATGTTTTCTTGAATTTTTATTGTATAGAAGCACTCTCGTGGAGAGTCTTTATAAGATGGCATCTTGTAAAGCGAGCGGCCGACAGACTACGCTATATTTAATTTTTATTGTCGTCAATTCTCTCCTTGCGCGTAGTGCTCCGATGCACCATACAATTTACTTTTACAGCTCCGTCACTTACGCTACAAAAATAAAATATACGAGTACAAAACTTGTCGTTCATTTGTCAATTTTGTAATAAAAAAAAATGCATGAATATAAATGCCATGCTATGTTATGGCTATCCGGTACCGGGTAGTCGGTCGGTCGGTAACGTGTGCAACGGCACTGATAGTTGTTACTTGAAAAAAAGCCACAGTGTTTTTTGTAATACAAGTAATCTCTCAAAATTAAAAACAATTTAACTCCTATAAAACTGTCGTCGCGCTGTTATCTGCTGCTGTCACTATGTCGAGAATCGTGCAAAAGTTTGTACCTTGTTGTGTGTAGGTACTGTGTACCTTGGAACTTGTTCCTCTTATTTATTGTTTATATTATATTCCGATAAGTCACATTACTGTAATATATTAAATAGGTAGTCAACTCAGATTATTAAGTAAATATAGCTTAAAGGTGATGGTTTAATGAGGTTTAGGAATTCGTGGCATGAGTCGCCGATTTCACCACAAATATTATAAAACCTTTTTATATATTTATAAAATATATTATTAAAATCGTTAAAGTATATTTTGTGAAATTAAAAAACTTCTTCGTGATTAAAATTTCAATGAACTACAAAGTATCGTCTTTCAAAAAAGCCGTCCACTTTTTATCTCAACAATGTAGGTATTCGCGTGAATTTAAGATTCTATTGAAATTGGCAGCTTTGTAACGTTTTTATCGATCTCATTGTAATGTTGAAATAGGGGCGCTGAATATAAGAAGACTCAAGTAACTGAGTCATTTTTTGCAAAAACATGACCGAGTGGCGTAGGTACTTCCAAATAATTTTTGCGTCCCAAAAAAAGATTTAAAACTAGATATCGCCGAAACAGTGTTGTGTTGATTTTAATTAAAAATAATATCCAAATTTGTGATAAGATCAATAATTATAATAATAAATACTACTTAAGTAGGTTACTACTCCGATTTTACTAAAAATACCCTTGAAAACCTTTTGTATTATGTACCTACAGTATTATTTGCCTACAGTGTGTTAGGTAGAACGTAGAATATGGGGGGGTGAAGACAAATCATTTGAGCTCTCCTTTGTATTGCCGATATTGGACCGTTTCTGAGATAGACGCCATTTTCTTTTTTTTTATAAATTAAGTAACCTGACTTGTTTGGGACCTTGTTTGAGACGTAACAAAACACTAAAAATTGTTTCAATCTTAATTTTTTTTTTTTTGTAATGACAAACGTATATTCCATGTCGCACCGATAAATTAGGTTTGAGAGAGACAGCGATATGTTAAAATATGAAACATTATGTACCCGTCGTTATTATTATTGATGCGACATGCGATAACGGTCTTCATATTGGAAAAACGCAATTATCACAAAGACATAAGAGCGTACCTTAGTAATTTATCGGTGAACCATGCGATAACAATGTGAAAACGCTCTAAGATATCAATATACTGAGCACTGTCTAGCTCATAAACATAAATGTAGTTCAAAGTATTAATGAAGGTATTTATATAAATGGTATCCACAAAACCTAAACTTATAACCCGTCTTAAAAGGTCTCGGTAAACAGGATCGTGTCACTTTCACTTATTCGTTTTCAGTTTAATGATAAATATAGGGGGTAGTGAAATGTGATACGGAATGATTTAGCTTTATTTAGAAACGTATTGAGTTACTCTTTTTTTCTAAACACAATATTTAACCATATGCGTTTAACTTTCGTTGATATGTAAATAGTAAGTTTAGAAACAAAAAAGCTCACCTAAATAGAAATTATTTCTAAACAATGTTCCATTTAAGTAATTAATGAATTTTGAACTCAATTCTTTAAGTAGGTACAAAAAGATTGGTGTATGGTCTTTATTTATTTATTTATTTAAAAGAGTTTTTCAGTTTGAGTAGCAGAGAGTCGAAACTGTAATAATTACTTTTAACTTTTTAACTCCCTATTTCAATAAGAGCCTGTTTCACAATATTCAAACATATTGTGTAAGTTATGTATTTAACACATTATTTTTTGTTAGATTATTAATATAAAGTTTTGAATCTTTCGACATATTTTTACAATCTCGTTAGTTATTTTACAATCTAACGGTTTTTTTACAATTATACGGTGATATATACAAAAATAACCCAAGTGATCCTAGTTACGTACTTCACATAAATTAAGAAATTGACAAAACATATTATGATTATTAGAACATAGTAAAATGGCCCTTAGTAATAAAACCTAAAAGATTGTTTCACAGTAATAATACACAGGACTTATTTCGTTCGGTTTCGACAAAGTCATCATCAGGTGACCTGATGATGAATTCGTCGAAACCGGTCGTGTAATATATTAAAATTAATGTAAAATACTTATTAAAGTAGAAGCAGTGCAAGAATTCCTGTTTAGTATTACATACTGTGAAACATGAATTTTCACCAAGAACCTACAGTACCTACAATCAATCGTCTTAACGTATAATCAGCTCGTCTTAGTATACTAACTAGAAAAGATAAAAATGGCCAATAATCTCTTATAGACTTAGGTACGGCCCGTTTCAATAACCTATATATCTATAACTATTTGTTAGAAACGTCAAATTTGTATCGCGAAAAACCGGCAAATGATTGAATGACGGCGTTTTTAACAAACAGTTATAGATAGATAGGTTATTGAAACGGGCCGTAAGTCTATAAGAGATTGTTGGTCATTTTTATCTTTTCTAGTGAGTATACTAAGACGAGTTTTAATGCAGGTTATAAGCAACCCATAATAAACTGTATCACATAGTTATTTAATAAAATCACTGAACGTCATACAACTCCACATAACTCGGAGACAAGTGACAAGCTCCGCACATGGTAAAGTATTTCATAACAAACAATTTTACAACTTAAAATTGCAAATATTTTAGCTTGCTTCTACCAACTATGCTGACATACATTTATAAAATCATAATAATTTACATATTTTTATTATGGTTACTCATGTATTATTGTAAATAGCTAAATAATTTGCTAAAGAATATTATTTCTCTCGTGATCTTTTCCTGAGGGTTCCTTAATACTCCAGAAACCCTAATAGTTTCGCCTGTCCGTCCATATGTTTGTTTAACTGTCTGTCTATCTGTCTGTCCGGCCTTCTAACTTTTGTAATTATTATTAGTACCTATATGTAGATGAAATCTGGTATAGTTATAGATTTTGTATTTTTAGTTTTGGCATCATAAAATAATAATGATTTGAAGTGGGAATGAAATATTTTTTTTTATTTTACCTCATCGTGTTGGGTATCGTCGAATAGGTGTTTTAAATAAAAGTAAGGTTTTGTACATAACTTTTTTACAAAGTCAACTATTTTCCAGTAATCAGCCTCCAAAGTAGTTTATAAGTCCACATGACATTTCTAAAATATTACATATAAACTTGTAAGTTCCCATGCTAATGGATCATGCTAAAAACTTTTTAAGAAAATTATTTTAAATGTAATCGAGCCGTAACTTTTGAAGAAGTATAAAGAAAACCTATTGCGCGTCGGTAGCTACAGAGGGCTTTCCTTAAACATGTCCTAAAATGCTCTTGCTTAGGATATTTTAAGTCCATAAATACGTTCGTATAAATTAGCATCACGTTTTCAAGATAATTTTATACATTGAAACTTCATTACTTGCATTAGTAACTACAAATCATCTAAATATAAGTATAAAATATATGTATATTTAAGCCGAACAGCCGAACGTATAACCGCCTCCTTTTTTGGAAATCAGTTAATAAAAAGGTAAACCTCACTGACACATCTATCAACGCACAGCCGAAACCACTGAACGGATTTTGCTGAAATTTAGCATACAGATAGTTGTAATGATGTAGGCATCTGCTAAGAAAGGATTATTGAAAATTCGCCCCCTAAGGGGGTGAAAAAGGGGTTAAAATTTTGTATGGAAACCGAATTCCACGCGGACAAAGTCGCGGTTGATCGCGGGTAAAAGCTAGTTATGAAATAACTTTGTATTTGTCGTTTCTTGTTATCACGTGATCAGCGGCGCGGGTACGGACTACGGACTACGGGCGCGGGGCGACGAGCCCGCGGCGGGTGACAAACAGAATTCCTGGACGTTTATGCAGCGTCATGGCGCTTCAATAGAAATGCTTCGATTTACGTTGCGTTACTTTCCATTAAACGATTTTTTTATTTCCGTCTTGTCCGGCATGTCATTCCGTCCATTTCGAATTGGTCGTGCAGGAAAACGCAATTACCCATTACTTTTGATGGGTCGGCATTATCTAATTAGTGATAAGTAACCGTCGTCTTTATGATTATTGTTTTACTAGCTTCGTGCGCGTTGACTCCATTGCAGCTCTGTTTTTTAAAGAGTCCTTTTTTAACGGATGCTTACGTCATAATTATAATATTTGCGTGCCAAAATTCAACGTAATCCGTCCAGTTATTTATATTTTACTATACATTTTTGGAAAACCCTTACTTCTCTCCTTTGGGGACGCATCAAGAAACCAATAAATATGAACTCAATGGTTAAATTTCAATTTTAACACTCAATGGTTGAATGACTGTATTTATTAGCTTGGATATTAAATTTCTTGGAAATCAGGACAATTTTTTTAAATAATTATACACCTTTTTTAATATTACTTTTAATGAACGCTGAAACATGTACCGCTGAAACATGTATACCTACTGTTTATTCACGAGCATGAATCTTTATCATTTTCATCGTTCTCGGTGCAGATTTAAAGATTTTCCATAATTTCAACCCCCGTTTATTAGATAACTGCAATATAAATTAAAACTACTGTCCAAATTTTACATACATACCGGTTAGCGGTTACGGCTGTGTGTGCCTCTATTATAATATTTCAGTGAGTCAATGGGGAGTTCTCCTTTTTGCTTATAGCATCCAACAAAATTTGTTTGGATGTTCTAAGCCTTTTTGGAAGGATTTTTATCCAAATTAAATATTATATTTAACCAAACATTAGGTTGCACCATTACGTAAGTATTAACAGTGGGCTAAATAAAGATTTTCGTCATTTACATAAAAATAGTATGGCTAACATTTCCTGACAACTCTCACAAAGTACGGACTTCTCGCACTCCCGTACTCCGCGTCGGTTTTGAAGGTCACGCGCCCTCCACCTGTGCCCAGTACGGGCCACGCGATTGTGAGTCGGCGTTAAGGCCCTCCCCCGAGCAAAAGACCTTGAGGCGGTCAGCCGCATAACTCAGTTGAAAATTTTTCACATTACTTAGTTCAAAATTAACCAAAAAAAAAATTTTAACGGCGAATATCTAGCTTATGAAATTGCCTATCTATTGGTGTGTGTCCCAAATAAAATTAACTTGTAAATACTATGGAGACGCTGAAACTATAATTGAATGTTCATTGAATTATAGTTTCAGCATTTCCATAGTATTTACAAGTAAACTTTATTTGGGACACACACCAATAGATACGCAATTTCATAAGCTAGATATTCGCCGTTTAATTTTTTTTTTGGTCAATTTTGAACTAAGTTATGTGAAAAATGTATGCGGTGACCGCCTCAAGGTCTTTTGCTCGGGGGAGGGCCTTAAGTATTATAGGATAATCCAGTCAAAATTTAAGGTAACATTTTTTATTTAATAAATGTTTTAAACGAGAATCGAATACAGATGGCGCTATTTAAATGTATATTTTTGTTATGAAACTATCCTGTATATTTACCAAAAGGTTAATATTTAGCTTTTAAGGTTCAAAAAGAGAAGCTAATAATTCGTCTAAGTCACAATGTGCAAAGCATAAGTAGGTCAAATATTACTAGTTTTAAAAGCTCTTCTCGGGTTCACTAATTAAATGAGTAAACAATATTTTTTACTTACACGAGTAGTTAATAAACTCAAAACTAATAGGTTTATTATTATGTAGTTTGAAGCAGATATAAACAATCCTATACAGTTCCGAGTTAAAAAAAAATCATAGGAAAAATTAATCAGAAATTTTTCGACAAGCCAACCAATTCCAGGAAAATTTTCACCACATTGGATTGGATCAATTATTCTGAAATTAAATTTCAAAGGGCGCACGACTCAATTGAATCTCTGATTTACATCATTGTAAACCGATACGTAAATGTTCGGATTGGAATATCTTCAAAATATCTCGGAATAAGGCACTGAGCGTCATGATTCAAACGATAATGACACTCCAGGTTTTTATGAATTCGTGTCTACTTTTTATGCTATTCCTTTTACGATCCAATGTTGAATGTTGAATGATTCGAATCGAGGACTAATAATAATTTAAAATCTTTGGATTTCTTATTTCGAGTCGTAAAACGCATCTTCTATTTCTATATTCATATCGTACCTATTGGCTTAACAGCCTCCGTGGTCTAGAGATTAGAGCATTGGCTCTCGATTCGGAGGAGGTCGTGGGTTCGATTCCCGCATTGGAACAACAAAAATGTTGTTTCCAAGTTTGGTTCTGACAATGCAGGCTAATCACCTGATTGTCTGACAAGAAAGATGATCCATGCGTCGGATGGGCATGTAAAAAGTCGGTCCTGCGCCTGATCTCTCGTCAGTCGTGTCGGTTATCCGTCCCGCTGGATTATGAGAGTAAAGGAAGAGAGAGTTCTCTTGTGTACTGCGCACACACCTGGGCACTATAAAATTACTCCTGCGTAACTGCCTCGGTTTCAATAAAACCGACCACCGTCACCGATATCGGTGTGGGAGTTTTTTTATTTTTTTTATTGGTTTAAGATATGAATTAGATCTTGGCTGATTGAGGCGAATTATTTATTTTGCACCTGACGATGAACTGTATAATTTAAGGTTTATATTGACAATAATATGTTAAAATATATTATCTAGGCCCGACAATATAGCGATTGATTCGCTATACATATTAACATATTGACGACTAGATGTTGCCCGCGACTTCGTGCGCGCAAAAGTTAATTTCGTTGTAGTTATGAAAAGAAACCTATGTTCTTCCCCGTGGTCTACTCTACATTTGTGCCAAATTTCATCAAAATCGGTCCAGTAGTTTCGGAGCCTATTCAATAGGGAATATGCACGTATTTTTTTTATTCTTTTATATAGATCTATCTTGTTTGGTAAACCGTATGGTAAAATCAGTTTTTTGATATCATTAAAAATAACGAAGATATGAACGTTTAAAGTGGTCTATTAGACAGAGAGATCCGACGTGTATCGTGACGTCACATAACACGACTTTCATAGAAAGTTCATACTAAATTTCGTTTTGCTAGAAAGAGATAGATTACAAACTTTGACCGCTCATATCTTGCTCATTTATCAACAGATATTGAAAATTTTCTCGCCATTTTCTTTATTTTTCTGTCTAGTATCATATTATTATATTTTAAGCTATTTTTATATTTTATGCATATTCCCTATTCAAACAAATAAACAAACAAACTTTTCCTCTTTATTTTATGTATTAGTATAGAATTAAATATAGATTAGCAATCAAAACTTAAAAACTTTATCCCGACTACGCAAATTGTATAGCCAATATTACCCGGGACATTATTATGAATCTATTGATACTAGAATTCATTCATCAAAATCGGATCAGTAGTTGAGGAGCTACGATGGAACAAACATATTATATATGTTTGTTCCATCGTAGTTATCGTGTTATTCTATATTTTATGTGTACATGCAGTCTATGTATGTTTATACAAACATAGACTGCCAAAATCACTATCCCTTCCTTTTGTCTAAGTCGTAGTCGGGTAAAGTGCTTATTCACAGCGCGAGATAGCCCGAAGATAGCCGAAGCCGCCGTCTTCTGCTCCTCCGGAGCACAATACAAAAATCTAGAGGGCCCACGTAACGCGGATTATTGCCATTAATAATGTAAAAGAAGGTTTCTGATCCCTTGTTAAATACGTATATATGATTAATGATAGCTAGAGCTCTTTTATACAAATATTATGTAATTGGAGTCAGGACTCAGGACGCTAATGTAAGACGTGTACATGATAATAACAACGTCTGTTTACATTACTAGCCCGAAAAAGTTTCATCTAATTAGTCGTTGTTAACACGGAGCTGTCATAAGTAGACGTCGTTAGAGGTTGTTTAGTAAACACAGGGCGAGTGAAGTTTGGGGCAAACACGAAGGCGATCAGATTGGAACAAAGACAATACTTTCAGGGGGTGGCAAGGGGACAGGGTTGTCGATTGCATGAAGTCCCTCGCAGGAAGTCATCTAAAAACGAAATAAAACAATTCTAATGTCGCCAGCCCTGCAAGTGAAAGGCGTAAGGGGGCGTTATTTGTATGCGTAATGGTGGATCGAATTTCGTATTTTCTCGTCGTCGTTAACGGCACCTTCATGGTTGTGTGTTAAAAACCAACTTGTAACAAAAATGCGTAGTTGTAGTACAAATATGTAAACATATATTTACCCGACTACAGTGAAGCCAAGGAAGGAATAGACGGCCAAAATCATTAGGTTTTGGCAGTATGTGTGTTGTACTGTAGCGTCTTCAGTCTTCACTACTAATCTGATTTTCATAAATGAGGTGTCAATAGATTCGTAATAGTGGCACGGGTGGTATAGTCTTAATTTACGTAGTCAGGTTATAGTTTTTAAATTTTGATTATTTGTATAATATTTCAAAAATTTTTAATTGATTAGTATGTAACGATTGTTAGGAGTGTTATTTATTAAGGCTGCGCTAGTCGGTTTTTTCTCCATACAAACGCTGTACTTATTACTGTACGCTATTTACTCCAAAGTCAAATATTGTAGACCCAAATTCTAGCATAATATCGATTTTTATGACACTTATCTAGGACGGTATTTGCTTATATTTCTGAAATTCAAATTAGTGTAGAAGATAATAGCCTCCAAACATCGCATTATTAGCGCATCTTTGAACGTAAATAAAAAATAAATGAAGAATGATAATAAAAAACCAAGCAAATACCGACACGGTTCAATTATTCAGCTATTGAGACAATTTTACTTCAGACAAAAATATTATATAGTTTTTTCATAAAACATCAACAGCTGAGTGTCCATTTGCGTAATTGAAGACGCCTTTTCTTAAATACTTTACACAGCTGCATAAATGTATGCATTATAGCTTCTTTTATAAGTATAGATTACTATTTTATGGGTATATCCTTTTTTCCCCAATATTAGGTGAAATAACAAGCATATTCCCCGCGCGCAGCACTGAGTTCGAGCCGTTGACTAGCGCACTCTTAACAATACAATATTGCTAAGAATCCCCTGTATGTAACATATAAATAAAGAGTTACAAAAGTAACACGTCGTAATGGTTATTTATTCCGTTGATATCAATAAATATACAGATTTTTTTCAACACGTAACTTAATCAAAAGACTGTTGATGTGTGGTCAAACTACAAGCCACTAACATCATACCCAACACAACGTTAATGATCCAATACGTCATGTGTATGGTGTGTGTCTAATTGCATTAAACATAATGGTGGTAATTAAAAATATGATACATCACAATATGTTTACGATAATTGACATTAATTTGTGGGTTTTACGTCGAAGGCGTTTAAGCATAGAATTTTACGATGTCCAATAGATTGGGTACGGATAGAAGTACATACCAAAACGTCGATGATGCGGAAAGAGTCACGCGCCAGGGACTTTGTACCCACACGTCCTGATTGTGCTTACTGTTTAAAGGCTCTACATTAAATTGACGTTACAATACACTTTCCTTACACTTACTTAGATAAAAGATAATAGTAAGCAGGGGAGTAGGCCTGTAGACTTAACTAAAATGTAGTAAGCACCTATATTAAAAAACTTGCCCCAAAGTTCACGCCTACTACATTTATAAAAAAGTAGAAGAAAAATCCTAGTTGTAGAAGAAAAGCTTCGGTTTTCACCAATCATTAAAAATATAGTTCAAAACAAAGCATGCAATTTTATTTAAAACTACCCTTGAGATTTAGAAGGGTGCTTTGATTTCTTTGAAATCAAAGACAAACTGAGGTATTGTTTTCTACAACATTTTATTTCTTTAGACACTAAAGTCGTCGACCAGTAGGTAGTCGACTGAGTGGTCGTTGCATCAACGTCTTACTTTTTACAATCCATGGCCTCGCTTGTTAAGGTTTTACCTAATTAATTCTTAAGGAGAACAGTGAATACGGAAGATTGCCTACGGACGATTCCCTCGCAAACAGTTAATATTTTTTCAATGCTCGCCTTATATATTACTTACTAGCTGACACGACGGCTGACACGTTATTGTGTATTAACAATGGACTGGATAATTAATACTTACTACATCTACACCTACCCCTACAACTACACCTACAGCCTACAGTTACATTATAATTTTCAGTATTTTCTTGGCAATATTTTTCAGTATTTCTCACCATTTTAATTTAGAATACGAAACTGCAGTCCATTTGTAAGGTTACGTAGTTTACATCTCGGAACCCTTAAGGTCCGTCCGAGGGAACAAAAACTTTTCAATGACGTTAAATGGGTTATGGATATGTATTAAATATTATGTTTAAAATATAATAAATATCTAAATATAAGTATAGTATATTAACTATATAAACATATTAAATATACTTCCCGTTGTTTGGTCTTCGTAACACAAGTTCTTCAGATACTTACCACGGGGCCAGACTGATGTACTGTGAAGTATCCATAGATATTAAAGTAAATGTTACTTCACAAGTTATAATTCCTTATGCCTAAATTGCTAAATGCGCTTACTTGTAAAATTTTGTACTTTAGAGTAATATTTTGCCATTTTACTAATACTTTACCTACCTATTATGGTTAATATATAAATTATTAATATAATGGCAAGGATCATTTCGTGCGCGAGTCCAACTCGCACTTGGTCGGTTTTTTTATATAATGACTTGCATTCCCCGCCTTCGCCCGCGTGAAATAAGGTTTAAAATTTCATACCCTACTTTACCCACCTAGGGGCTGAATTTTAGAAATCGGTGAAATACGTTATTTATAATTTTTTCCGTACTCAATTCATACGAAATCTAATGCAAACATGACTAAGGAATAAAAAGTTTCATACTAACTTTTATCCCCTATTTTACACCTTTTGGGGGTTGAATTTTGAAAAATCCTTCCTTAGTGGATGCCTACGTCATATGAAAAATACGTGTGCAAAACTTAAAATTATCCTTAATAAATTAGCCTTATCGGTTTGGCCTGTGCTTTGATACATCAGTCAATCAGCTTTGTTTTTTATATATTATATAGATAGATAGATAGATAGATATATAGGTAAGTTTAAATAATAAAACAGTAATCAGTAAGTAAAGGATTTTGGTGTCCAACTGTTTATACAATATAGATACTAGTCATAATCTTACGTTCTCTCGTATGACAGTTACCATACGCCGAATGTTTACGGCGTCTCTCAATTTGGCCCTTTTCCAGATCTGTTCCGATTTTATCCCGGCGTTTGCCCAGGTTCCTGTAAGTAGCATCTGGTACCGGCGCTCAACGGTTCACTGATCCTAGTCATTCGTATTCATAAATAGCGCCCATCAAACTAATATTATTTCGAACTACATTGCGAGATTTAGGTATTATTAAAATAAACTTTTATATTTTGTTAACTTACGGCCCGTTTCAATAATCTATCTTTCTATAACAAACGTCGCCATTCAACCATTTGCCAGTTTTTCACGATACAAATTTGACGTTTCCGGTTTCTAACAAATAGTTATGGATAGATAGGTTATTGAAACGGGCCGTTAATAACCACAAATATAGATCAAGTTTCTTCCCCAAAAATCATGGAAATACTTGCAACCGTTTCCCAGATTTCGATTATATTATATACAATATCTGCTCGTTTAAAGCATAAAATACTTCATTTGCCAGTCTTCGATAGATGAATATATAAGGTTCGGTAAATCAATTACGGATATTTTGGGCACATGATCAGTAGAAGCAGTAGCTTACGTATAAACATTAGACGTTTAGTAGGCATAGGCAGAAAAATAATTATTATACTCGGTAAAAATATATTCCGTTATATGAAGTAGTTTGAGTTGAGCTGAGATTCACCCATAATTATGTGATTTTTTTTTTATCTCGAGTATGACAATAGTTTTTAACGTCTTCATAGTATGAGCAGTAGATCATATACCCAAAATATCCGTAGTTGATTTTACCAAACCTTATATAAAATAAGTATGTACTTTTTGTATAGAAATGAGGTCATATTTTTATCAAAATTTGTTTTTGAATGGAATTTCATATTCAAAACTTAAGAGTAAAATCTTCAAAAACTCTTTATAAAGTTGCTTCAAATTTTGCTGAATTTTATTTAACAAAGTTCCAACACGTGGTGCACGGAATAGCAGGAGGTGAAAGGAGTCTCGTTATTGCCCGGATATGGTAACGTATTCTAAATAACGTTTGTATATTTGTTAACCATTGCCAGAGAACATCGTTTATGAGCAGGGGATAAAACGGTTTATACAATTATACATACACTTTCGATCTCGTCCCTTTTATTTTGAACTAGATGTTACCACGAGAACCGGGCATTTTCACGCGATACAAAGTAGCATATGTCCTTCCCCGTGGTCTACTATATATTTGTGCTAAATTTCATCAAAATCGGTGCAGTAGTTTCGGAACCTATTCGATGCAAACAAACAATCTTTTCCTTTTTATAATATTATTATGTCATGGGATACTCATCCCAACTTACCTGTCCGGTAGTTGTGGTATAGTATACGGGTACGCGACCCCGGCTTCCCTAGCTATTACTCTCCTATCCCTTGCCCTCCTGGGCGGTAATATCCTACATTTCCTATTTCCCACTCTAACTTACCAATCTTCCTTTCCACACTACCTATCCTTACCTTTCCCTATTCCTACCCTCTCCGCCAATCCGTGGGAACGCAATGGATAATTGTAAAAATAATTTAACTATCCAAAATGGCGCCGATGTGGTTCGCCACCCATCACGTCTCGTTCCTCGCGGAGGCGAAAAGTGGCCCATGGAGAGCTGCTTCGCTACGTTGAATGTAAGATGAGGAATGGATGATAAGAATGAAAGTTGATGAAGAGAAACAAGTATGTAAGGATCGTAGCAAGTGGAAAGAAGTGGTCTCTGCCTATCCCTACGGGAAAAAGGCGTGATTATATGTATGTATGTATATAATATTGTATTAGTACAGACTAGTTAGTTTTCGAAACTTCGTTTACTACTAAACTAAAGAAAGCGGAACCCTAAGATAATAGTAGCCTATGTGGCACCTTATTAAATCAGCTACCTGCCAGTGAAAGTCCTGTGAAAATCGGTCCAGTAGCTAGAGTAAACAGACAGACAGACGGGCCGAGAAAATATTATTTAAATACAATAAAATAGACATTATTTTCACAATCACATTTTTTTAAAGAAATAATTTTCCGCTACAAGTCTGTCTACTGTCTGTAGTGACAGTATTTCTCACTTTCCGCTGAAATTCAGTGACGAACTTCAATCTACAAACCAAAGGACAGAAATAAACAGCCTTATCCTGGAAAAAATGAATATTTAAAGCTCATACATATTCATATTCAACTTAAAGACTAAGGAAGCCATAAATATTTAAAATATTTCCTAGGCCACGTTAATCTTCCGTCGTTGCATTATAAAGTACCTACTACCTACTCATAAAAGTAATATGGTTGCTTTATACGATGGCTTATTTATAACTCATAAAACAGTTATTAAATTTTTATTTGAAGTTTGAAACACATTTGAACTGAAAAACCATTAAAATTTATAAAGTACACAAACTTAAAAAAAAATACATAAATAGAAATAAAGTTTTGAACTAACAAACTAAACGTCATGTACTAGATATAAATTCGAATAATTATATAAGAAGAAAGTGTCATTGATACACGAAGAATAATTCGTGTATCAATGACACTTTTTCAGATCTCAAGTAGAGGTGGGCGCCGACCTAAAATTTGCCGGCGGCGGCGCGCCGGGGGAAATTAGTCGGCGTGGCGGCGCCGCGCCGCGGCGTAGCTATTTTTGTAAAAAAAAACGCAATATTTCGCGCTGGTTCGCACCGCGGCGCTAAGTGCTAACTGGTTATCATGCTATTGCTAGTTGCTAATGCTAAAATCCGATGCGAAACAATTTTGACTCGACGCGCGACGCGACGCGAGAGTTCACTATGCCGCGATGTTCCACGAATTAATACGAGCGAGTGAGAAGAGAAAATACATTCAAATTCAGTCAAATTTCTGCAGTTTTTTTTAAATAAAGTTAAATGCATACGTTTAGGTTCCATTATTCAATAGTTGTTTTTCTACACTAATATTATAAAGAGGAAAACTTTGTATGTTTGTTTGTTTGTTTGTAATGAATAGGCTCAAAAAGTACTGGACCAATTTCAAAAATTCTTTCACTATTCGAAAGCTACATTATCCACATAGGCTAAAATTTATTTTGGAAAAAAATATGGTTCCGTAAGATATTTGGGTTTTTCGGACACAAGGTATAAAAATCAACCAGAAAAGTTACTTATTTTGCGTACGCTGCCTAAACTATAAAAAATAGAACCATAAAATGTTCCATTTAATTGTAGATCTTATAAAAAAGTATCTACAAAAAAGTCCGCGAAACACTATCTATGTCGAGTGAGGCACAACAACCATTTTTTTATTTAGAAGTCTTGAATTTTTTTTGGATTACATTTAAACGAGTTTATTTTACTCATGATATTAATCCTTATCAAAATAAATTATTTCATCACTAACTACAGTCTATGTAGATAATATTTGGTCTTTGAATTATTAAAGTTGGATGTTTGGTTTTGAAGTTATGGCGAAATTAAAATATTACGATTTTTGCTGTACGGCCCGTTGCGAAATGGGCGTCACCAAGGTGCGGGTGCGCATGCGGGAGGGAAGTTTAGATCTATGAGTAAATTTTTTGTTTTGTGTTCGTTGTAACTATGATGGATAGATACTTGAATACCTATTTATTTAGTGTTTGTTTTATTGTTAGTCCTAAACACCCTTATTAATAAACTATGATTAGCGTCAGAATAACTTTACTCCAAGACTTACGCAAAGATTAGGCAATTATGGTATTAATAAACTAGGAGTAAGGACGGAGTTAACTAATCAAAATTTACTCCCGGAGTAAAAGTTACTCCGCGGAGCCAAATGGTTTAACGCTTGAGTAAGCATAGATTTTTATTGTATTTCCAACTTCTTTTAAGATATATAATACTAAACATACCTAAATATATTTTCATATTCGTTTGGTGTTCGTTCAAGTGCTTACTAGTGTCTGATTTTGTAATTATTATGGATTAAAATGAATAGAGATTATTTTATTGACGATTTGAGAATGATAGAAGGAATTGAAGAAATATTACCATTAATAAGGCATGTGTAAACCTCGCAATAACCCTTTTTATATAAATATAACATTTTATATAAAATAGCACAAATTCTAAAACCACTATTTTGATTTTAACAAGAGAAATACAGAATGTACTAAGGTTCGCTTGTGATAGATAAGTTTGTCAAATAAAAGAGTCAAATTTCAAAATTTAGCTAACTGTAAATGTCTTTTTAATCGACATTTCATTCATTTTAGTTCATTTTGTTCATTCTTTTCATGTGTGTTGCCATAATATACACCTTGTTACTCTGAACCAACTTCGTATTTATTAATACCGTTATTAACACGTAGCTATTCTGTGACTAATCTAGAATTAACTACTCGCGGTGTAACTTTGGAGTAAGAGAAGAACAAGCAATTTTTATTAATAAGACTGAAAGAGTATAGGTATTTCATACGATAAATGTATTACCTACTTATTTCATTGAGTTTTAGTAGGTACCTATATTAGATTGTTTACGTTTGTTTTGACTAAATTTCGCCCGTTTTGTTAGAGGTTTAAATACATTCTGTAGTATTATTATAAGTATTGTACCCGTGCGAAGCCGGGGCGGGTCGCTAGTTATTAATATTTTCGTATTGTATGTTAATACTTAATGAGCGACGCGACGTAATGAAAAAAAATTATCATTTCACAAAACACAGCTATTTATGATCATTAAAATCGATTTTAGCAGATAGCATAGCAATAGCACGTAGCATGCTAAGACATGAAAATTAGCATGCTAATGAAATTAATGAAAAATAGCATTAATTTCCATTACTACACAGCACCCCGTGCCCTGCCCGCCCGCTCCCGGCGCCTAGCGCCCGGCGCGGACCTGTTTTTTTTTTTTGAGTCGACATCGATCGGCGCGAATTTTTGGATACTCGGCGGCGGCGGCGGCGCATGCATGGCGGCGCGGCGGCGCCGCGCCGGCGCGGCGCCCACCTCTAGAATCTCAAGTACATACGGACGCTCTAACGGTGAAGGAAAACATCGTGAGGAAACCCGCACATGGTTGACCCCAGACGTATTGACCAGTCATTCCTCTGGACTAGGCTGAATGTGTTGTGAGAATGCCATATGGGCTTGGGCAACCATATGACATTTTTAAACACTAACTGTTCCAGGCACTACAGTATTTCAAGAGTGGTTACTTCGCTCGGAGAATACTGTATAAATCATCCATTAACTGATGAAATAAAACTTAAGCCTAAGTGTTTTTTTTTTTTTTATGTAAGCACAAAAGTTAATTGTTAATTGGTTAAACTGAAACCGTAGATGGACGCTATACATATGCGTCTACAATCAAACAGTTCTAGAGTCGAGATATCAACAGTTTCTAATACCGCTTGACGATACAAATCTTAAAACTCCGAAAAATCCACGAAAAATGTCAATACGCCCACCCACACGGTACACTGAAGCAATCAAATATCAAATTCAATAACAGCTAATGTATGCGCATCGCTATCAGCATCGATGTTTAATAAACGGCTTATCAATATGGTAATGTAAAATATGTTCTACCGCCTTGTAGACGTTCCCAAATTCTATGATTTAGTGATATATTGGGTCAGAGTGCTTTTAAGAATCGAAGTGATGCAATTATTATCTTATGTATTTAAATTCCAGTGCTAACAATTGATCCTGAGGGTACATGATTTGTACAAAATTAGTACTTACCTACTTTATAGCTACTTTGTACTTTGTAGCTTTTTATCTAAGAAACGAATGTTTTATAAATCCTAAAATACTTTGAAAAGATCTTTGGAATGAAGTGACACCCCACATAATTGTCGATGGAGCAAGCTCAAGACAAAAATCCCCAGGGAAAAGAATATACCCAAAATGGTTGGCTATTATGCTTTTAATTGCGTAATTTAAATCATAATCTATTATCATATAATTTATCACTCTTATATAATACTAGATGTTGCGACTAAAGGATATCCCGCGGTAACCGTACATTTTGGCGCGATAAAAATCCTTCCCCGTGGTCTATTCTATATCTATGCCAAATTTTATCAAAATCGGTCTAGTAGTTTCGGAGCCTATTCGATGCAAACAAACTTTTCCTTTTTATTATATTAAGTACATATGAAATAAAAGCTTCTAAAATTAATTATATAAAGTATTAGTTGTTACGTAATAATAATAATATAAAATCATTATGTAACACTAGTTATGATTGTTATATTTTAAACCAAATATTTCAACTATCGACAATGCACATACATTTAACACGCGTATTTAAGTACCCAAGTGAGTATATGCAAACAGAACTTTTCTTACTTATGAGATGTGCTTCGAAGTTCATTCTCTTTGATACGGAGGTTTTATTGCAAAGCCACATGAGACGGAAGGCATCGTACGCAATCGCGGGAGTGCGGGAGCATTCCTTATCGTTCTCCTCCATTAGAACTGTGGAATATCTACTACATGTCATATCGGTACTCTCGTGAGTTTTCATGGTAAAAGTTTCAAATTTCAAATTCAAAATATTTATTCAAATAAACAACTTTTACAATAGATTATTTAAAAATTCCTAAAGACTATCTTATGGACTAACAATAAATATGTATCTGCCTGAACTAGGTTGACCTGTATTTCAGGCGATAGAGGCTAATAAATAGGTTACCATCACTGATTAACTACTTAAAGCCAGCATAATATATTAATTACATTATCATTAAATTAAGCTACTTGAAATAAATAGTATTAACTTACGAAGAGAGAGCAATTAATTGACAACTAGTAGAAATAACAACAACGTTTGTTTATCCATAGAACTCGGGTGATATTTATTTATTAATACACTACGTTATAGTCAATGTACATCGAAACGATACAATACGCGACATGGCGCTGCACTTTTAAGATAGATATTCGAAATTGAACCTTATTATTTAAACAAGAAGATACACGTTTCATTGTAAAGAGTTCGAATGTCAGGTTGCACGGCGCTGCAAAGCGCATGTGCAGTGTATGACTAATGGCATTTAACGTGTATCTTTTTGAGTAGTGAATATAAAGTTCAATTTCGAATAGCTATCTTAAATCTATTCGCGTATCGTGGCGGTGTGGACTGGCCCTTAATGTTGTTTAAGGGCTGACCCCCTTTTTCACCAACTGCAACTCCGATGAACAATAGTAATTGTAGAAACAATCAGAGCTTTGCAATCTAGTCCTTCCAAGAAAAACTATAAATGTAAGGTCTGCAAAATTATTGTTATTTTTCAGACCGGAAATACAAAGTTTTTGAGGTCAAATATCCGATAATATTTCTATGTCAAAATAAATAATAATAGCATCCCACACCGATTTCGGTGACGGTGGCCGGTTTCTGCAATGAAACCAGCCACGAAGGGATTATTTTTTTATAGTGCCCAAGAGTGTGCGCAATACACAAGAGCTATCTCTTTTCTTTTTCTCTCGATAAGTCGATACCCAGACAGATGACAAACACGACTGGCAAGAGATCAGGCGCAGGACCAACTTTTTCCCGCAGATCATAACTAAGCTTAGAAACAACATTTTTTATTGATTAACCCCGCATTAATCGAACCCACAACTTCTTGAGTCGAGATCCAAATCTAAATTACTGGACCACGGGGCCACACCAAAAAAAAATATTTTTAAATGCCAAAAGTAATGTTTCATCCGTTTATTTCCATAATTAGAGAAGTTTGCGCGCTGGGCGTAGTCATTGTAGTACGGAAAAAGTGTAAACTTTCGTTCCAAAAATTTACACTTCCTTTTATAGTACATTTCACTTTAAATATTATATTTAGTTATTACAGTATAGCAATTTACACGTATAAATTATCCAGCCCAACCCAGATAATAATGCAATCCAAACTGCGCTATTTATGATTCAAACTAACCCCTTGATGAGCCCTGTTTCTGATAGATCATTAGGCAAATACCAATTATACTTCAACTTAAGATCGAATTTGCACTTATTTTTGTAATCATCAGATTAAGCTGACGCGTCACGTTTGGAAGGGTTAGGAGGGACATTGCGAGGGTGGAACTGTCGGGGGCTATAGTTAGATTCAGCTAAATAGTATTTAATATCTGCCATTGATTTTGGGGTCATATTATTGCCAACATCTTTAATTCCGATCAATACCCGTGTTGTCGTTAGTCTTTTCTTCGTATCAAAATAAGAAAAATGTAATTAAAAAAGTAATCTCCATTAATCTAAACTGTAAACAAGTTCGCTAATCAAACTTTAATCTAGTTTCAATATGCCAATTTTCTTGTTTTGGTTAATCTTAAGATATAAAAGTGCTCTTAGGGAATACTCATTAAATCGTTTACCACGTGTATAATGGACCACAAAACTGATATAATTTGTTCGGAATTGTTGCTGAAATAAACCACAAATCCGTGAAAGTATTTTTGTATAATGAGTGATATTCGCTTTATTAATTTTGGGAAAGTGATTTTGGAATTTATCGGCGGAGCGCTAATGAGTGTGATGAACTGATGACGGACTAAATATGGCTGACGATGATCTGAAGATGACAGCTCTCGCGTCGGTTTCGTTGACAGGCGTGAGCCGTGAGTCATGGCTTGGTCATGGCAGTCACACACGACGATGACAAACCCTAATACGTCAATTCTGTCACGACTCACGATCGCGTCCATTTACCCCGGTAATTACTAATTTACCATTAATTTGATATCGATCATAATCATTTTGAAATCATCAGGTCACCTTGAAATTATGAAAAACTTATAAACGTAGAATGTAGTAAGTTGGACATAAAACAAAGAAAATGTTTTCACTGCATTCAATCCAACAATAAGCACCAATTTACACAAAACTTTATAAAAATACCCTCTACGTAGAAGCTACGAATTCAAATATCATAGACTCAATTCACAGAGCTTAGACAATAAAAAGTTATACGTCAATTTGTATAAAAGTAAAGCCTACCTTCGCGAAAGGCAACCCAGTGTAGCAATTTTCGACCTTGTTACTTCGCAATAAGGTCCAAAGGTGCTAGGCCAGTTCTGTCTTCGACTGTACCAGGAAGGCGCAGTTAACCTGTTTGTTACGACTGCTCTGGCCCGGCTCGGGGCTCGGCGCTCGGCGCTCGGCCCGCCTAATCCTCGTAATCTCTCCACTACACGTTAACACAACTACAATCAAATTTTCACTAAACCCTTTTTATGTTTTTCGATCAGGCCGGATTACACGACGGTAGTTTTTTATTAGTATGCTTTGTTATTTGAATTCGAATTCATTTATTTCGGAAGTGATGATAGCCATCCCAATTAAGGTTTGTTGCGTGGTTTTATTAAAAACTATCATTAATTGCCTATTTTAAGTTAGTCACTTGTCACTCAATCGTTTTGTGGACTGACATTCATTTAGTTTTATTTTGATCGGTGAAACAAACTTTCACGCTAGCTATGTAACAACTGAAGAATTAGGTCAGAGTTCCGCACATAAAATATTTTTAACATAAAAGTAAACATCAAAGCGCAAATCTCTGTACATTAACGCCTTGACAAATATTAAGGAGATAAACCGGGAAAAGTATTTTGTAAAAAGCCCATTTTTTATTAACGGTGAACGCCTTCGAGCCCTTTCTGCAGAATTTTCGTCCGGAAGGGTCACCCCTGCAAATCCAATAGAGTTTATACACTCTAGGAAATGAAGTTGGGACTACAATTTCGGTATACTAGTTTCGGGAATATGGAAATCGAAAGTATTGTTTACTGTACATTTTAGCACACTTTGGGAGAGGCTTTGCATATGCGGTGTCAAGATCACGTCGCGCCGTAGAGCCGCTGTGGCACCCGCCCGCCCCGCCGCCCTTCCCCCGCCACCCCGCGCTACACCCGCGCACCACGCATGCTCCAGTTATAATCTCTTTAGGGATGGACCGTGTCGATTAATTTTATTTCCTAACGTATACGAATCTGGGATTATGAAATTTAAACAGCGGTGACCGTTTCGTTTTGTAAAGGCATATCTCTGAATATATTAAAGGAGTCACTCTATTTTTAATCTTAGCGTTACAAAGGCAATCACATTCATCATATACGATTCGGCTTATCGTAATTTTTTACCGAGATAAATTCACAGGATTCCAGTGAAAAGGTGAGACGAAAGGATAATGAATTGTTCGATATGTAGACAAGAGATAGGGCATCATTACGAAAACGGCGGTAAAGTGCGCGCGCAGAGGCTTCATCGGAAGGGCATCAAATCGCCTGCGGAGGGCGGCCGGTCCGCGCGTATCTCTCGGTCACTCGCGGCGGCGTCGTCGGCGGCACTCAGTGCTACGGTCACTGACCGATACCACAGGCCGACCTGCGCCCCCGGTCGCGACTCTATGACGCCCGGTACTTGCACGGGCAGGTAGTAGCGTGTCATTTTAATTTGTGTCACTTTATCAGTGTTTATTATTATGTTGTGTTCTCGAGTGTTACGGAGTACGCGGCATGGCGTGAGTTTCCCGACGTGCTCTACATTCGTTATTAATGAACATGCGTTTGAGCGTAATCGTTTACAAGATTGTTATCGCATAAATATAAATTAGGGAAGTATTTTAGGACGACGTTTGTTGATAACTCCGATAGCCCTGTTGATGAATTTACAACATAATACAGTGTAGGTAGGTCATAATAGCTAAAAATGTCACGAAACAATAAGCTTAATGTTGTGTTGCAGGTGCTTTACATAATAATCAGATTCTCACAATTCGATAGCATTTTCGATTGCCTAATTATTCTAAAACAGTAGAAAACGGTTTTTGTACGAAAAATGTAGGTACAATATTAATATGAATGTAAATGAACATTATGTCAAAATATATTGTGAAAAATGAGGGGTGTAAAGTTTAGTAGTTATTATATGAGTAATTGACAATTAATATTAAAACTATATAAGATTATTATTTGACCCCAATAAGTACCGTTATAACTTATACAGTTTCTAGTCACTATTTTTTTCATCTGAGGACTTAGCAGCATATTTCTTTGAGACGCAATTAGCACACAAAGTATACAACTTGAGATTGTGTTAATAACATAGCTGTTGTTATAGCTAGTAGCATAATCATGAGTTGAATGTTTTATTGCTAAACGAGTTAAATTCTAGCTTTAATTATGGCTAGTTAAATATCGATTATATTGTACCTAAAAAGTATTTAAAATAATAAAACTTCAACATACTGAAAAATTAAAAATTTTAAAGTGAATCAAAAACTCATAAAATATAATATTATAGTAAGGATTTTGCCCATGGATCTGCCCACATAAATACGGTACCTATCCCTACAGTAATTAACACTACACGTATTTGAGATAAAAAATAGTATAATATTTGTTAATTCGGGACTTTAACTACTACCCTACCAAATTTAATCAAAATATTATGTTTATTAATTGTTTCGTGAAAGTTACAAACTTCTATCTATCCATGGATCCTCACAAACTTTCATATTTATAATAGTAGTAGGATATTCAGCACAGATGCCAAATCAATTGGCAAGAACCCAAAAAGATTGCCTTTGCCAGCGCTGACACATCGCCATATTAGCGCTGGAGGCTTTCGCCGAGAAATGTTACAGTAATTTTATGTTCAAGTTACAATAATATTATGTAGTTATTCAGGAAACGGAAAATGCTAGAGCAAATATTCTACACAGGTTAACGTTTGTAAAATTTTATGTTGAATTTCAAATATTATGTTTTTATTAAGATACCGTCTACTAAAGAAAGAGAAAAGTAACATAGTTTTAAATTAAGCGTCTATATAAAAACCTATTTGATTTAAACATTGTTACAATTAACAAATGATTACTTTAAAAACGTTTCTCTAATCCCTGATTTGAAAAGGACAATTGTTCTCTTCTTATTTTGTGTATTTTCACATATTCTATTAATAGTATCAGGCTCAAGGATATAAGATGTGTTTTTTATTGATACTAAGCTAAGTTAATATATGTAATATGTATAATTAAATATTTTAATGAACCAACATCCTACGGATTAAACCCAAACCTTTCGCACGAGAACCCGCGTAAGGTTTATTAATAAAATTCTAATTTATGTAAAACGTTATTCCGGATTACCCTACAAATTATTAATAATAGCGAAAACGTCCACACTGGATTAGATTGAGAAAACCGCTTTCTATTTCCATCAATAAGTTGGATCGGTACAGAGCGGACCTGAAAAACAAGTGTCTATGATCTACTGATATACATAAATATGTATTTTAATTACAGTTTTGTGTCTTACACTAAGTTACAAGTTTTTTTTTCTGAAAAGAAATTATCAACTTTCAAGTTGAACCTGTTATCAATTCATATTTTTCTTGTAAATCTAATTCTATTAGGTTCATTGAAATATTCTATATTGCTGACGTTTTAAGCGGGTACTAGGGACTAGCTTTAACGGGCTGAGATATGTAGGTGCGCTAATAGGAAGCTCGATAATTTATTATAGAGACCCTTTTAGCTCATTCATGTCGGAAAAAAAATGCGCGTCTATATTTATCGGCTGTCCTTTCTACAATCCTTTAGTAATATTTTCAGAATATTTTTTATATTATCACTGTAGTAATTATAATTAGAAATTTTTACACCCTTTTCCACGAAGAAATGATGTTCAGTTCAACTTTAAAGGCTGATTATTATATACCAAAACTTTATTCGTATATAGACCTTAAATTTATCGGTAAAACCTTAGACCATCCAACCAAAGGTACTTGTACTAATATTTATTATGTGCAAAAGGTAAAGCAGAGTGTAACTGCTAAGTAAGTTATAGATTCAAAAATATATATTTCATCATAGACGTATAAATCATAGACGAGGCATGTTGAGGAAAAAAGTTTTTGCGATTTTTGGGGCTATTTTGACATTTGAAATATGGTGAAAACAAGATGGCTGACATTTGAAGTATGGTGAAAACCAAGATGGCGTAATCTTTTACTGTATGTAGATTTGTTCAGTCAAATGTACGTCATAGCCTATCTTGAGATTTTAAATATTTTATTTTGATTGAATAACGCAAACGCATTATTCAATCAAAAGCGCTATGTACTCATAACTACCGAAAAAAAAAGTCAGAAACCGGGCATTCGTTACATAGTAGAACCTTAAGTTTTTGATTCCTAACTTATTCATGCATTTTTGCTAAAGGTCCTGTTGATTTAAGTTTCAAATTAGGTTAACGTAATTACTAGTTAACGATGGTTAAGGTAGATGGAATTTTCGTAAACAGATAACGATAGGAAAATAAGAGTAAACGCGGCATCACTATTATAAAATACATGCATGTAACTTGTAAAGCACTATAATGCCTCGATCTCCAATAAAGATATCGTAATCGTTGCCCCGAGTGCCAAAGAGAATTGACGTTTTTTTTTTTCTATAATAACACGTGCGGCGAACAAAATATAGCTTGGGGCTTTGAAAATAAAAGTTTCAACGAAAGTAAAGCGAAGTAAATTTACTTAGGGTTTTTAATTTGTAACAGTAACATTGTTACCTGCGTACTACACAACGTTTGTATTTTCTATGAACTGCTGTTGTGCGTGAACCTTTTGAACTGAATTAATATGTATTTCATTAAAAAAAGATGGGGTGTATAACAGTATTTTGTTATTTTTTCAGTCCTAAACTCTATTGAACTCCTGAAATTAAATATTACTGGCTCACGAGACAAAATGTGAACATCACAATAGTTATGCTTCTTATAAGTCATTTATAATAATACAAGTTTCAAACAAAAGCTCTCCCAGTCATACTACATACAATATCATTCACTCGCAGCAAAAGCGCGACGGAAAGTAATTTCTTAAGTTAAAACCACACAGAGTTCTGTGCGTATGTAATATGTACCGGGTTTCATGTTTATTCTCTATTCAGTACAAACTTTGAGACGTAGCAACTCAGCATATTTCGCCGCTCGTAATATAAGTCTGAACTCTGAACACACTTTGAAGCATGTCGAATGCATTAAAAGCCAGCTCTGTCTGTTGGCTGTTGGGAACTCTGTAAGCCGACTCTAATCTATGCTTAATATCTCTGTCGTCGGTGTAACAGTGACAGCTGACGGATAATTCGCTTTTGAATACTAATTAACTTTATTGTCATCAGTTTATTTTAACCTAAATAGATTATACGCTTCATTTGGTTCAAAATTATAAAGCACTAAATGTTACCCGCGACTTCGTGCGCACAAAAGTTAATTTCGCAGAAACCGTGCATTTTTCCGCGATAAAAAGTAGCTATATCCTTCTCCGTGGTTGAGGTCTCTGAAAATCAACTACGGATACTTCGGGCATATGATCCACTGCTTATGTAAAGATGTTAAGGCAAAAAAATAATTGTCAAACTCAAAGTAAAAAATCACCTCATGTATGGGTGACTCTCCGCAAGACGCAAACTCGCCCATATAAAGTTTTTTTTTTTCCTAGTATGACAATTATTTTTCTGCTTAAACGTCTTACATAAGCAATAGATCATATGCCCAAAATATCCGTAATTGATTTTACAGAACCATATATATCTGTGCCAAATTTCCTCAAAATCGGGCCAGTAGATAACTTTATAAATTAATTTATATTAGTATAGGTAAATAAAAATTAAAAACTATACCAAAAATTAAATAAATTGTTTAATCAAAACATCACTGCTGTAAACTCAATTTAGTAGATGTTCACTAACAGTAAACTAATTTATAAAGTTCAGCATTCACTTTTCAAATGTTTACGTTATTAATATGAAATATGCGAAAATACAAAAAAGGTGGCCATACGAGCGTTTGTTTTCGAAGTTCAAAATATAACACGAATATGAGATAAGCCAACTTAAAATATCCGTGCATATCGGCATGACCCACAATTTCATCGGAACGTGTAATTCGATGAACTAAAAGCCGGTACAGCCTGAGATAATATCGAGCGATAACGCGATAGACTCTACCCCGATTGTTACTTTTTGCTGGCAGTTGCAATTCCATCGCCCTAATGTATCGCAATCGCTGGGATGATGAGAGGCTCGGGCTGACGCATGTTATTACAATTACTTGGATGCACTATCGCACGCCGAGCCCAATGTTAGCAGTTTCAAATGACGGGGGAGTCGCGTGTTGATTACAAAGCACGCTTTACTTTTCACTGTTCATTATCTTTGACGTGAACAATGCGGAGTTTCGCTATTGCGGTGATTTGTGCTAACGCTTTATGACTTTTAAGTCGTAAAGTAGAAGCGCGAATCGCAATAAAATATGATATGGTATAAGAGTGCTTTGTGAATTTTGAGGATAGCACCATGCCGGGAAACTGGTAATAGGGGAGACGACTACATGTAAAATATTTAGTTTAATTTATGTACTCAGAAATATTGAGATATTACTACTTGATAAACGTAAATAAATATAATATTTTATGTGTATAATAATTAGGTAGGTACATCTAAAAAATACAAAATTGTTGTCAATTTTTTTTAAAAACCTACATCATTAATTAACTTACATCATAATATACAAACCGGTGGTAGGCATCATGTAGGACAATTCTATCTATAAGTGTTATAATATAACTAGGGAATATTATTCGAATATTCGAATATTCGTTTTATTCGAATATTCGACGATTTTATTATTCGAAGTTGACTGGGTTCAATATTCGAATATTTCGAATAAAACGAATAATAAAAATATTTTATTTATTTTTCAAAAATATATTAATAGTAGTAATAAACTTGTATATAAACCGAAAAAGTTTCGTTATTTAATACATTATTTTTATTATTTATTAATTTGTCGTCAATAACAATCCTAAAACAGATTTTACTACACTGTTTGTGAAAGAATACAAAACTGTTTGGAAAATAAATAAAAAAATTAAAGTCAATACTTCCTACAGGCCTCAGCGAAATAAATCCATACTCACACGCTTGTCAAAATAACTTAACCAAGAGCGTGTTAGGACGTGTCTATGGAGGGTTCTGTTACTATAAAGTGTAATACGCTTTTTAGTATCTTAATCTTACTGATCGATTGTATTTAAAATAACTTTCCTAAAGAGAATTTACCATGATCTACCAGCATGGAAAATTGTAACTTCCTAATCTTCATAGTTTAGAAATGACAGAGGTGGGTGAAACCAATTTGGAGATTTTATTGGAATTATTCCGATTACTTGGAAGTGGTTGACATTGTAAAAGTCATGTATAAAACTTTTCCTTTATTTTAAAAGACATCAAATAAAAAAAAAAAAAAAAACATGTTATGGAGTACAATAAGTACTTAGTGATTATTTCTAATCGTAGATTTTGGCTTTAAAGAAGCAATAGTAGAAAAATCTCATTATGAGTCAAAGTGACACTTAGTGAGTTTTACCTTTGAACCGACGATATGTGAATTGTACTTAACTATATAATAAAATTAAATTTTTTTATCAAACCAAAACCGATATCTAGACGCAATATAGCTAGAAGAGCAGACAGAAAGAGAGACAGGCGGACGAACAGAGTGAAACGATCAAGGATAAGTTAAGTTGATTATTATAGTATTACACTGGCCTGCAAAATTAAGTACAAATCGTTTAAAATTTCATACTTTTCAAAATATAACTCCTCGAGGCCTGACAACAGCTTGGAGGAGGTTTGTCATACTGAAGACGAGGTTTTAGAGCCGAATTATGCAATATTCTCTCCCATTATTATATCAGGGCGTGTTTTAGTGCTGTGAGGGTACTAACTGTAGGTGACAATTTAAAGATAATCTTTAGGAATCTCTTGACCATATCCTTCTCCAGGTAGAGGTCCAATTGTCATGGCCGCATAGTGCGGTTTCTTGAGGGTATGCCAGCCCATTGTATATGTACTCCGCCTGAGCATACTGGACTCTATATGAAGAGTAGGCTTGAAGATATCCCCTACCAGGTCACGTTTACTCAGCCTCCCTTCAGAAGTTCACTTTAACTTGTGAAGTTAAAGTGAATAAATCCACTCATCTGCGACCAAATTTCGACTTTTTGAACCCCTACCCCAAATTGTCACGCTTTTTAGTATCCCTTTACCTGTATTTAACATGTACTGTCACACTTTGTATGACCCCCCTCCCCCATCAGGTGTGACGTAATATGTGGATGGACCTTTACTAGGGCTCTCGAGTTTGGTCTTGAGGTGAGACAACTCGCCCTTCGCCTCGGTCTTTAGGGTTTCAGATTTACTTAAGCACGTCTTCTTCACTGTGCTGTCAGTAACATAGTCCCTTCGGGCCTGAAGAAGCTGTTTCCTGCTGTAAGAAGCATCTAAGTATTGATTTTCAACAAGTGGAAACAATTTAACGGTCTTGCCGAGCGCTGAGTCTGCCATTAAAGTCTTCCACGGCCTTGTCAAAGGTTTTTTAGTCTTTTTGTATCGTCGCTTCATCTTCTGAACGGTTCATAACATGACACACTCCGTTCTTGCAGTACAACGCCTGATGCCTACTTCTGTAGTGATGTCTTCTGCCTAACCTAACTTTCTTTTTGTAATAAGACTCATCGTTCAAGAAAATTTTTGAAAACATAAAGAGACAAAAAATATGGCTAACATGAAAATGGAAAAAGGTTATTTTTGTTTTAAAGATTTTCACCCACTTTTTACCAACTATGAAGTTTTTTTGTTATGTTAACATAACATTAAAATCTTTTTTGGGTGCTTTTTATTTTGAAGGTTTATCTTGTTTACTTATTCTTACTACGGTTTATATACACACGTACCGATTAGGTCTGGAGCAGACCATTATGACAGCATAATAATCGTGTGTTTAGAGTTTTCAGCTGCATTATTTACAGTGCATTTCGATTTCTGTGCAGTGTTCCAACTCTGCAAATTTATTTCTCTCCAATCTTCTCATATATAAATAATAAAAAATATGTTCTGTAATATTAGTGTTCTTTATAGGTGCATTAAATTATACTACCAAAAGGTTAATTTAAAAAGTCAGACTGTTCGATTGTCTGTGTTGAGTCGATCAATAGCGTGACTCAATTAAAAACCAGAAAATATGAACAGAGGTTCATATTTTCTGGTTTTTAGATAAAACAAACCCCAAAAATTCTCTGCCCTAGAGGATCTTTTCCTTAATTTTTGGCAGAAACTACTTAGTTGGCAACCAAATGCATGGTCTGCTCCAGACCTAAACCGTTCATGTATTAATAGTTTTAAAAAGTTATTGCAATTTAGTATTTTAAGTTTAAAACTTAAAATAAGATTTTTTTTACTAAAAAAAACGTTGATTTTTTTAGAGTAATTTGTGAAACACTTCATATTTTAATATTACTAAATATGCAGGTATATATAAACGCATTATATTACTTGTATTTAAAGTTTATTACCAATATTCGTATTATTCGAATTATTCGAATTTATTCGAATAGTGTTTAGCCATTATTCGAATTATTCGAATAGTAAAATTTGTCGAATAATAACATTCCCTAAATATAACCTATATGGAAATAAAAATTTTGAGTTTGAGTTTGAAAAACATTAATTAAAGTAAGTATAAACTTAAACTCACTCGAAGATATTAACATATATGTTCCTGTGGCAACACTGGTGTCTGGAAGATATTAACATATATATTTCATCCACTTTTACCTAATCGTGACGTCACAGTTAGGTACGACTTTTGTATGTTTGTAAACTGTACCTATGAAAATATTGATTTTTATGATGTTTCCTCTGAGAACTTACTCTTATTGAAGAATACTATTCATTTAAGCATTTTTTTTAATATGTTAACTTTAAAAAGTAGGTAATTTTACATAAAAGGATAGATAAAAAAGTACTTTAATTTATAAAAACGTTTCCGTAGTAAATGAAAAACGGAAATAATAGAATGTAAATTTATTCAATGTGATATTTTACAGCACGCAATATTTAATAGGGCCAGGCTACTGTTACCTCTCAATGTGATAGAGTTCATACAAATGCTAGTTAGTAGGTAGGATCGTAGTCATACTTATATTATAAATGTGAAAGTTTGTGAGGATGTATGGATGGATGTTTGTTACTCCTTCACGCAAAAACTACTAAACGAATTTTGATTAAATTTGGTATAGTAGTAGTTTAGGCTCTGGATTAAAACGTAGGCAACTATTTATCCCGGAAAAGTACAGCATTCCCGCGGGAAACCCTATAGTATATTTACGCGGGAGCCACGGGAAACAGCTAGTAGTTAATAACCTACAAGCGTTATTAACTACTACGATATTAACTACTACTATACCTGATAGCAATCATTGTATAAAACTACTGACAATTTAATTAGTAGATATATTTACTATCACGTCGAATTAAAAGTGTTATGTATCACAAATTAAAAACAACTAGATGTGATAGAACATTAAAAAATGACAGTAGTAAAATCAAATACATTTTTATCAGAAAAGCTATGCACCGTACCTACTGATACAGGTTAAACAAAAACAAACAGCTGATAAACAGTTTTACATCTAAGTTTGATTTTTTAATGATAGAGATTTAAAAATGGGCCGTTGAAAATTTCAAAGGACCATGCAAAAATCGTCCTCACCTACCAACAGATTTCACCAAATCTATATCAGTTAATAGCTCTTGCCACGCTAATTATTATTTAGTACTAGCTGTTTCTCGCGGATCCACCCGCGTAATTATACTATCGGGTATCCCGCGGGAATACTATACTTCTCCGGGATAATAAGTAGCCTATGTTTCAATCCAGAGTCTAAACTACTACCATACAAAATTTTATAAAAATCCGTCCTGTAGTTTTTGCATGAAAGGGTAAGAAACATCCATCCATCCATCCAGCCTCACAAACTTTCACATTTATAATATTAGTAGGACCGCGATATCCACTTTAGGAGTGGGGTTTTGACAGAAACTAGAATTGAATTTTTTAATAATTTTATTTTAGCCGACCCACTCCAACTTCGCACGGGTGCAATATTATACTTACGAAGCTTCCCCTTAAATGACTCTATACAATGCCGAAAACTTCATTAAAATCCGTTGGGGTAAATATCGCCATACTAAATAATTATCAGCGTGGCAAGAGCTATTAACTAAGATAAGTTTGAACTCTGTTGGTGGGTACTACACTGCCCGTACAGTTTTTTCCATGATCCTTTGGAATATAATATTAGGTACCGGTGCTTAACATCTTTTTAACAATGTTTTAGCTACAATATTTTCATCATAATATTTAATCTCCGCTAATAAGCTAGTCCAGTAATGAGGAAGTAAGTAGAGAGACAGGAGAGTAATAATTCACTACAGCAGGCAGCTACAGTACACTCTCCACTAATTGGTGGCGACCAGCGACTTTCAACCAGCGACTAGCGTACTCCGGTAGCCAATTTATACTGGTTTTAAACCACTCATAAGTTTGCTTAAGCGCTATCCAATTTAATGGGAGCTGCCAACAATGTTTTAGTTTACTAAATATAATTAACTGTATGTAACACTATGCGTTAATTAAATTATTTAGAACGTTCTATTTACTTTGATATTATTGATAATATTGCGGTAGTTGGAATAAAAACGAGGTGACACTTTGATTAATTGTTTGTAGAGCTTTATTTTATGTGTAAATATTATTGTTTTCCAATGAACGTTTATGTAAAGGACAAAATTGTGTACGTGGAATGTTAGATACGAATTGAAATATTCAGATTAAAATCATATTCCAAAAACATTTTTTCAAAAAGCTCTTTTTGATTGTCGAATAATTTTCCGGTTACAATTTATTTTTGTATGCAAAAAACTTCTCTTTGTAGCAATATTTGATTCGAGTCCTTTCACAGCGAAACTGGATAGCTATGAATTAAAACAGTGTGCTGTAAAGGTATTTTTTTCATATTTTCGATTATTTTGGTTACAAAATGATTACTTTCTTTTTGATCTGATAGTAAATTGATATGCCAGTGATCATGGCTTAAAGTGAGGGCTATTTAAGTTTTGAATTAGCTGGCTATTGACTAACATGAAACTTCCTTGAGAACTTTTCTACGAGTGCGTACCCTGGACCGAGGGATGTCCTTAATAGGAGAGACCGGTTTGAAATCAAACATTGCTTCTATAAATGGAACACACAAGTACAAGTCCGGCTAAACGTGCTCATTATATTGCTCCAGAATTTTATTTTCATTGATAATATACTTAGTATACCTTTTGCCTATTTATGTAATATGAAACAAGAATATTTTCTATTCAAATTTAGATAGATAGGTACGAATTAGGTTCGTACGAAATTAACTTTAAGATGAGATAAAATGTGTAGGTACTATTTGATTAATTTCCCGCAAAATCACGGACAATGCTTATTAATAATAAAAAAAACTTATTTACAGTAGTCGCATATGACATTTAATATTTCACCTTAGTACAGAATAAATAATAGGACAAGTCATCTTAGTAAAAACATTGTGTTTTAGTACGATACGATTTATTGTACGCTTAGTACGATTTTCTAAGATAACAAAACAGAAACTTTTTATCGAATGAAATATTTTATCGGAATCTGACGACCAACTCTACACCGCGCGCTCATTCGTCAAATCAAATATCCGCAAGCAAATCGCACTCTTCCGCGAATTCCTGTTACACACTTCCGTCCCATTTCACGAAATATCTCTCAAAAATTGCAAGAAATCGAGAGCAAAGATATTTTAGAAACTTAATTTCTTTACTTAAAATTACTCAATTAAGAAAAGTCCATTAAAGTTACATACTCAAACCCATTGTAGAACTTTTGCAAAAACGAAAAACAGATATTATACATAATATTAGTAACTTTTAGCTAAAGAGGCTTTATATATGGCTTAAAAACGTAATTCTATGTAAGCGCAGGCTTATGTAATCCATTAAAGCTCGCGCACTGCGCGGGTCACACAAAAACCTGTCCGTAACGGCGATTTGAACTCGACCTCAACATCAATTAGGTTTGACTTGTTCCGTAATTATGTAGTCAGACTAAATTGCTGGAAAATTTGTCGATAGTTAAGAGATTGGCTTTATATTAACGTGACACCTGACAGAGGATGTATATTGTATAATGGACATAATAGTTGAGATTTATTTGTTTCGCATGAGACATATTGTACGCTATGGGCCTATAAACGGAAATCCACTCTTACACCCGTATCATTAGTTGTTTCCTCAGATCCACCTCGACTCAACCTCAACTGAGGTATTCTTAAGAAGTTCCTCGAATTTGGTATTCTTAAACGTAACTCCTACCTCAGCTGTTTGCTCCTCCAGTAAGGTTGAGTGGTTAGTTCATAGATAATCATAGAAAAATATATATTTTTAATGTTAACACCAATAGTTATCATTAAAATTCGATTCGAATTTGGCAAAATGGTGTTTATAACCATTCGTTTAACTTGTACTGTCGTGTTCACAAAGCTTTAAGTAATTGTATAATGGGTTGTATTGGTAGCCCCTGTTATTTCCACGAATTAGTAGGTTCAAAAGTGGTAAAATTACTTCCACCACAGAGACTTTTGTAAAATTAAATAGTTTTTTTAATTCCTCGTCACAATACCTACTGCTCTAAGGGGTTTTGAGCGTTGCGTAAATATCTACGCATAATTATACGGATTTTCGTAAAGGTAATCCAGAAACTCCATAAAATCCTTCATGCTTCTCTTTAAATAAGTATACCTCTGTAATTGCGTAATCACTACAAATAGTTCTACTCTGTTTATAAATAGAATTGATATAAATAACGAAAATAGGCGCTCGAGAGAGCCTCAAGGTACGTACTGAGGTACCTTAAGTTTGACAGTTGATTCCTCGACTCGCGTAAGGAATTCCCATTTTGTTGAACTAATGATACAATTTTCGTGGATCGAGGTTGAGTCGAGTGGAGGAAATCTCAAGAAAACGATTAATGATATAGATGTTAGTGTCAGTTCACACTGCGACGATATGCGGCACTGCATTTTTAAGATAGCTATTGAAAATTGATCTTTATTCACTAGATAAAAAGATACACGTTTAATTTGACATCAGTCATACACTGCACGTGCTTTTAGCGCAGTGTAACATGACATTCGAAGTCTTACAATGAAACGTGTATCTTCTTGTGTAATGAACAAAGTTCAATTTCCAATGGTTATGTAAAAAATGTAGCGCTATGTAGTGTATTATTTCATTTTGCAGTGAATTGGGCTTAAGGCCCCCATAGACGAGAGGCCGATCGTTTCAGTTAGAACTGACGTCAGTTCGGCCTGAACGGATTCGAGCACACACACGGAAAAAATCGCATCCAACTCAATTTACGTCAGTTCGGCCTGATCTGATTCGGGCCCACACACGGAACAGTCGCATCAGTCCATTCTGGTTTGCCGCGCGCTACGGTCGTGTTTATCAATTTTGTATTTAAACACCGCGAAAACTCATACAACGCTTGTACACGATACACGCCCGCACGGCCGCGGCTCGGGCAAGAACTGAAGCGATTTGTCCACACACGGTCAGGACAGGCCGCGCGTTCAGGCCGCTCGGTCAGGCCAGAATGAATGTTGCTAACTTAGTTATTTTACAAAATTTTACTAAATTGAGTATTTTATTCCCTCCTTGGTAGAAATTTAGTTATTAGTAGTGTTTAAGTAGGAAAGAGCCAGACAGTAATCATATGATGCAAAATGGCCTAGGTTAAACACAAAAAAAACCTATCATAATAATACATTCGTCCGTAATTTTCTTAAAACTACCCGTTTAATTACTATACACGTAATATTTGCTTGTATATTTTAATTTAATGGTAAAATGTATAGTAAAATTCAATGAATGAAAAAAAAATTAATATAACAAAACCTAAAATGCAATAGTTTTTGGGGGGCTTCAGGAATTCCTAAGTAGCTTCTTTAGTAGTTTTTTAGTACTTTTTAGTAGAATTTAATACGAGTTTAGTAGTTTCACAAAAACAAAGCTGGCAATACTGGAACGAATCGCTTCAGTCCGTACGGCAGATCGCATCGATCTCGAAATTGCACACAGACGATACGATTTTGCATCCGTTCAGGCCGAACTGAAGGCAGACCGGATCATGTATGGGGCCCTTTATGTTCACGACAGTTTGAAAAGCTTCATGATGATAGTGTAGAGTCGCGGTAAACAAATTTTACAATAGAGTGTCAACATTAAATTTAATAAATACTTCTACTGCAGTCTCCTTTTCTTACTTCTTTAAAAAATAGAGGGTAAGAGATATTTATCCAACGTATTCTTTGTTAAAAAAATCGATATATATGTAACTTAATTAACATTAACTACTGTAAGCATAAAACGCTCACCAGTTAATAGATATCGTCGTAAATTTTGATTATAATTTACAGTCATTTCTGAGCCAGAATAATTACAGCTCTTAAGAATTTATTAAGTCTAGACACAGAGAATTCATAACAACATTATGTATAAAAAATTAAAAAAAATGTTGCTGCTAATTTTTTGTATTACGCTTGGAATTATTTATCTGAAAAGGACGTGAATCACTTGAAAAGGTAATTTTACACAATATTAATATGAGTATTTTAATGAAAAAAGGTTTTATCAACTATTTATACTTTTCATTCAAAATCATAATTTCAAAATTTAAGAACAAGATGAGAAGCAAATCAACAAATCTTCATGCAAGAAAAGTTGGTCTTGGTTTTCACCATAAAATGGCCCCAAAAACTCCAAAATCTCCAAAATTATTTAAGTGGAGACAGTTTTTGCCTCAACATGCTTCGTATATAATAATATGTATACGAGTATAAGGTTTGATAAAATCAATAACGGATACTTTGGGCATTATATTATAGTATATATATTAACGACAAAAAAATAATTGGCCTACTCAAAAAAATCGTTTTCTTTATAAAGGCGAGTTTTCATTTTGCAGAGAATCGTGATATGATTTTACGTGTAATACGTGATATGATTTTTTTAATTTGAGTATGACAATTATTTTTGCCTAAATGTCTTTACATAAGTAGTAGGTCATGTGGCTGAAGTATCCAATTGATTTTTGATTTGATGAACTCATATATGAGTTCATCAAAAATCAATTATGGATTAGCAATAAGACTTTTGATCATAGATGTATAATTATACTCGTATACGTCAATGATCAAAAGTCTTATGCTCCGATTGTTCGAAGTCAATGTCGCAATGGCCGGGGTTCTAATGTCCTCTCTAATGCGGCGAACCAACATGACAATATCCGGTCGGGCCCCACCTTCCTGTCATTACGTTAGACAATGCTCAAACAATCACGCCAATTAATCTACGAGTTCTTCTCCCCGCATGATTAAGTTAAATGTCCGACTGTAAAATGTAAAAGTAAATACAAAATAACCGCTGCATTCTTTAGGGATCTTATAGGGATAAGAAGGTATAGATATAGGAAGGTAGGGACCATCCTATAGGTAAACCTATAAAGGTTAGGTTAGGTATAAACCTAATATGATTGCTATTTTTCGCTGATCACATTAAATGTTATATCATATTATATAAAACTAGCGACCCGCCCTAGCTTCGCACGGGTACAATACTGATACTAAAAAACTCAATGAAATAAGTAGGTGGGTATACTTTTATCGTATGAAATACCATAGATCTAAACTCCCCCCGCACGCGCCTTGGTGACGCCCACTTCGCAACGGGCCGTGCAGCAGAAATCGTAATATTTTAATTTCGCCATAACTTCAAAACCACACGTCCAATTTCAATCATTCAAAGACCAAATATTATCTACATAAACTGTACTTAGTGATGAAATAATTTATTTTGATAAGGATTAATAGCATGAGTAAAATAAACGCGTTTAAATGTAGTCCAAAAAAAATGCAAGATCTCTAAATAAAAAAATGGTTGTTGTGCCTCACTCGACATAGATAGGTATAGTGCGTCACGGACTTTTTTGTAGATATTTATAAGATCTACAATTAATTATACCATTTTATGGTTCTATCTTTTATAGTTTAGGCAGCGTACGCAAAATAAGTAACTTTTCTGGTTGATTTTTTACACCTTGTGTCCGAAAAACCCAAATATTTTACGGAACCCTATTTTTTTCCAAAATAAAATATAGCCTATGTTACTCGTGGATAATGTAGCCTTCGAATGGTGAAAGAATTTTTGAAATCGGTCCAGTACTTTTTGAGCCTATTCATTACAAACAAACAAACAAACAAACAAACATACAAACAAAGTTTTCCTCTTTATAATATTAGTGTAGAAAAACGGAAAGTTTATTTACAAAAATTGGCAGAAAAAAAATTACTATAAAAGATCAAATAATATTGTGACGAAAATGCAACAAATCATTATAATTTTTTAAGTGGGAACGATTTATAATTATAATAATAATTTGTCTTGGCGTCCGCCCACGCGCGTTCTTTATTAGCACCTCTGAACCGACATTCCGAACTCGCCAGTTTGCACCATAGGTAGTCGCCATAAAACAAAAAATCTTCGACGTATAATATGTTCCCAAGTCCCAACGGTACAACGGCTGAATATAAACATGACATATTCTGGAGTACAAGGGGAAAGAAGTGAAACTTTCGTCATCAAAAAAGTACCAATAAAAATTTAAATGTGTACTCCTAGCGCTATCTGTGTATCGAGCCGTACTTTAAAACCTAATTTGCAATTTAAAAAAAAAGTATAAATATTTTCCATCAGGAACATCGATAGCGTTACATCCAAAATCGTGTCGTGATGTGACTCGAACATGAAGATTCGCTCTTAATATCGCTAAAGCAGTTTCACATCAAAAATGAATTTATAACGTACCGTAATATCGTCATTTCAAATGTACGCCATAATTAACTTTGTACGTTACCTAGTGACTTGACATAAAATTAGAAAACATCGGTCTTAAATCATAATTTGAAACAAACGAATCATAAAATGCGAAATTCCAAAGTAATTTGCAAAGTTTTAATGTAATATGGGGGAGGATGATATTAAAAAACATAAATCCCGAGCATTCGTATCTATTTCGCGAGCGATGCTCGGGTGTCACCGAGTCCGCTCCCCACTAAAACATTGCATCCGTCTGTCGGATGCGAGACCCGGAGATCGTTTGATCTCTCCTTATAAAACTCCTCATACGTCAAATTAGAATTAAATTTATCCTCAGATCGACTAATTCAGAGCTGCGAAACTTAAATTAGAAAAACAAAACTGAATCATTCGGATCTGAGCTTTCGACGCTCATGATTACTCACAAAGTAAAAATGTTGACGAATATCTCAATAAAATATAAAATATACTGAAGCTCTGTTTATATTATAAAGTAAATTGAGATTTTTACAAGTTCTTTAACTTCAGTAAAGTTTAAATTTCACTTTAGAAAGCTTTGATAAAGTAATTATAATATTTTTTATATCAACCACGAAACTTTTTGAAAATATCATACCTAAACACTTTAAATAAAAAGTAGGCAGAATTTAGACTCGTCGAATAACTCGGTTTTTTAACGTACTGTTGCAAGTTACGGGCCACGCGCATAATATTTTATAGAAACTAGACTTTCTTAGTTACACTGTATTACAATTTTTTCTTTGGAATTCTTCCTACTATCGTAACAATGACCCAAAAAATAGCACAGGAGACATCAATAACATTGCAAAATAAAATATCTAATGAAAAGATGATCGCGTTCCGGCTCTTTGACAATAATTTGCATCCTACACTTCTTTTATCAGTCCATCCGGCACTTTTTGGTAATAATCGTATAGTGATTTAGTTAGTATTCGTACATTATTTCAGTATCATAATGACTAGCTTTCTTTGTCAAGAGCCGATAGGTATTTAATTCGGTATTTTGACTTAATATCTACATGTAAGACGGAAGATCAAATACCGAAAAAAATGAAATATTTTGTTTGAAACAAGAGCCAAGAGTCACGCAGCTTACCAATCTACGATCTATAACAGTACATTTGTTGACATGTCGCTATTATCTCTATCATCTGAGGTCAGTCCTCGGAGCATGTCGCAATACTTGTCTACACGCAAAGGATCACGTCTTCTACAATCTTCATACGTTTATACGTTTCACGAGTTGTATTTAAGTTCCTTTATATTTAAATTTGGGTTTTGATGTTTGTTTGAAGACTGTAGAGGTGATATCATTTTAGATTATGGTCATAATATTTTAGTAACAATTTAAAATATCTTACATTTTGTTTCATAAAATTCCATAAGGAATATTAAAAAAATCCTAAATAATTACATCAACAGGAATAAGACATAATACGTTAAAATTGGCTTATAAAATTTTCATACATGCAGATGAAGCCTTCACAGTTTCCAGTTACAAATAGCACGCTAATATATCGAAAACATGATACTCCCACGACAATTACAGTAAATAACACGTTCGGCAAATCACACGTCAGAATACGGCATAAAATGTTAGGAGTCGGCAGCGGGCGTCGGGCAGTAATGACCAGCGGGAATGCGGTCGGGTCCTGCCGCGCAGCCTCGCACTAAACTAGGAATAAAGTGCTCATGACGTACCCTTAACTCCTTAATTACGACTAGAAATTTAATTCATATGTTGCAAATTCTATTCGTAGCGTTTCAGACTGTAATTAGTTTCGTAATTCATTCATGTTTTCATTAATGATATCACGTTCGCGCTTATGTTTACGTGTTGTATGGCTTGTCTGAACGGAGAGCGACCTCGGGCGACTATTATCGGACAGGAATCGTTTCCCACAGCCCGCTTGCTCTCGTCACGGAATCAATATCTTTTATTTTATGAAACGTGCTCTACATACACACACGCAGTACGTGAGGCATTTCCAAACTGGTAGCCTCGGCAGCCATAATCCATGAAAACATTATCTCGAGAATTCCTGATATTAATTTCATATCTGCCGTTTTCTCATTCCCGTGCCGTTTATTTTAATCTGTTCTATTTTGATTATATTGGTGATGCCGAGTATTTATTGGTTCGGAATTACCTAGTAGAACATGAGTAGTCACAAAAATAAAGCAGATACACACCAAAGTTTCAATTAAAAGTGTGTATGTAATCCTAATCTATACTTCTATACCTACTAAGACATAATACTAAGACGTAATATTACAAAGAGGAAAGGTTTATTTGTTTGTTTGCATCGAATAGGCTACGAAACTACTTGAGTCATTTTAATGAAATTTGGCACACATATAGAGCAGATCACAGACAGGACATACGCTACTTTTTATCGCGGGAAAATGTATGGTTCCCGCGGAATTTTCTTTTTCGTTTACGAAGTCGTGGGAAACATCTGTTTATTATATTTATAATAATGTGTATGATAGACTAACAATGAAATAGGTGTCAGATTGTTGCATCTTCATTTCTTTAACATTCAATTTCTGTCAGTAATTGTAATAGCGTACTCTTATTTACGATGCCAGTTTCTTATATTACAATAATGCTAAAAATAGGACAATCGGAGCGCAGATGTCAAGTGTGCAGCGATTCATTGACATTTTATGACAAGAAACTCCAAACCTTTACGCCAATTAAAATAGCTGAGCATTTTTTGTGGCTCGTCGACGGATGCCGTAACACATTTGGGTCAGAGTGAAGATTAATTAGGTTCAAACTGAGAGGCGCTTTGTTAATGTTTGTGTAAATACAGCGGGCGAAACGTTTTCATTGCTCCTGTTCTCCGCTGCGATCTTAAAATGTAAACAATGCAGCGATAATTGGTGCAATGCACTACTGTTTGAGCTAGCTTTAATTGTTTACACTCAACAATAAATATACAATACACTCAACGATAAAACCTACTATCCTGCTAATGTTATAGATGTGAAAGTTTGTGAGAATGGATGGATAGATGGATGTTTAATATTACTCTTTCACGCGAAAACCACTGAACTCTGAACGGATTTTGAAGAATTTTGGTATGGCTAAATAAAACCATGCACTAATACAATTACAATCAAGTCGCGATACCCTAAAACTGCCAAACAGGTATTGTCGTAAACGTTAAAGCAGCGTAAAACGCGTCCTGATTAGTCCAAACTTCATATAATCAGTTTATGATAACAAGTCGCTTTACTTATAATAACAATCAAAATAAAATGAAAGTATACTAATTTGAATACGAAAATTGAGGTTCTGGATTACCACATATGCTACTTTCTACCCTGAAAAAGTACAGTGTTCCCGTATGTGATACTATATTTACGCGTGTAGAGCCGCGGGCAACAGCTAGTCTATATAAAAGCGAGGCGGTTCCCAGCATGAACCTGCTGTAAGCATTACTCAATACGAGATCTTATCGTTTCCAAAACAACCACTTTAAACGTCGTCACTATAATTTACTTTTTTTATGTTAAAAATTACTTACCTTAATTCTTAACATTCTGTTCCATTTCTAAACATGGAATGGTTAGTGATTTATTATATATTTTACCATTCCAGTATATTACTCATTTGAGACTATAGTTTTGTTGTCTTGGATTAGACGTATTATAATAGTTAATAATTGATTTGTAACTGCGGCCTTTTCGGTCAGTTCATGACTTGGACAATAATATTATTTTATTCACTCCAACATAGTGAATAGGTCTACAGTCGCCGCCACATTCGGTGTATCACTTTTGAACCTTATTGTCAAGTAACAAGGTTGAAAGTGGTACACCGGATCTTTCGGCGACCGTACATATTATCTTGTTAGCATTATTTAACGGCGAATTAACTGTTAACGTAGCTATTTTTCAAGATTTTCTTTAGAATCAAAATAGCTTTCAATTTGTATACAAATATTGAATCAACGAGTAAAACATGGTTCAAATTCGTATTTACGTCATATACTAGGTGCAATATCTCGATGTTCCAATAAAGTTTTCAGCTTAGCACTCACCCTTAATGGTAAATTTCAATAACCGTAACTTGTTGACCCACTAAGTAAAGAGTTTTTATTATTTTTATGTCAAACTTGTTTTATAGGCTATAGCTGGGTCGCTAGGTCAGGGATTAAAATTCTGGCAATGTTCTAAGCTCTTGTATAATTTTATTTAATAAAAAATGTTATGCCTTTTTTTAAATTGACTGAAATTCAGTTTAAACATACAGTAAAATGAACAGTCGGCTTGTTTAGTAGTCATATTTAGTAAACAATTTATGTGAGAAGGATTTTAATGGACGCAGTGGCGTAGCGTAGTAGGGGCGGGGGGGCGGCCCGCCCCGGGCGGCACTTTTAAGGGGCAGCAAAACCTAAGTAAAGGGGCGGCAAAACCTAAGTAAGAGAGCGGCAAAACCTAAGCGGCAAAATTGGCGTCCGCCCCGGGCGGCAGAGACCCACGCTACGCCACTGTATGGACTTTTTACAAAGTATTGGTAGGTTATTCAAGAATCAAACGGCGGTTGCTAATAAGAAACTGTGAAGATAATTATTATTTCTTAATTTTAGCCGTATTTATAAAGTAATCTTGTTGTGTATGAGAGTATAATGTTACGTGTTTACCTCAACACAAATCCGTTATTTGAAATTAATCCAGACGAAACCACTTACGCCTACGTGGATGTTTTCGATAACTTCCATCGATATTTAAATAGATTCAAAATATCAAATTATCGCATTCATTTTCATCTTCACGTCTCGTAAAGTAATATTCATTATTTACATGGTTCCGATAGTGAAATTGTATAAAAATACACCGGCTATTCGAACATAATAACTACGCCTACACTTGAAATGTGGCTGATCTGGAGTGCCCCTATAGTCCCGTATCGTCTAAAAAGTGGTTATGAAACACGTGATCTAAATCATGTCGATACAGGTTCAAGTACAAGAACAGGCCTCCAGTATGTAGAGCCGGGTCCATGGGAACCTATCGCCCTGCAGCCCTTATATGCATAGCGACTGTTAGAACTATTCAGAATGCGACTTATTGATTACGACTTGAAGAAAAAGTTGAGACATTACAAAGATTGAGTTGTAGTGTTTATCCAAAATCGAATTTTCTCCTATATAACATAGACAATTTATTTTTATCTCATCGGATAAAATGTATATATTTGTTATCTATACTAATATAATAAAGAGGAAAACTTTGTTTGTTTATTTGTTTGCATTGAATAGACTCCGGAACTGCTGGACCAATATTGATGAAATTTGGCACAGATGTAGAGTAGAACCCGGGGAAGGACATAAACTACTTTTTATCGCGGAAAAATGTACAGTTTCTGTGAAATTAACTTTTGCGCATACGAAGTCGCGAGCACGACGATCTACGATAAAAATACAGATATAGTGACTCTGATCTCCAAATACCACGAAAATCCTATTTAAATTATTATAAGGATAATAACTTCGGAGCTCTTGTAATAAAAGTAAAACTAATTAATTTTCTCGACTCATCTCGCTCCGTCAAAAATCATGAGCGTTATCTAGACGTGAGACTGACATTTTGCAAATCGAATTCTCTACAAAAATCTGTCGTGACTCGTGGGCCTCTCGGGCGAGCCCCGAAAACTTTTGTCGCCGTAAATTTAAATTCCCTAATGTTTGTCAAAACATACTTAAATCTGTCACGAGGCGCTAAATCAATTTATAAAACTCGTGGAGTTCGTTGTATATTTACTTACTTACACGTGTGTATGGAAATTTCGCGTTCTTCGCTTAAAACGCCTGATAGGGAACGCTAAGACTCTTTTATATTCTTATTCCTTATCCTTGTGGGATCATTCGAGCTCATAGGATAGGTTTAACATAATTTTGTGGCGGCCCTTTGTATTGGGAGCACGCTTTTCCGGGACAACGTGTGTGTAGAAATTTTATCGGTGAGATGGAGTCGCGCCGAGCTAAATAAGCTTTCGAGCACATAAATCAGTTTGTCTGAGCAATATTTGCTATCGTAAATTTTGAGACATGCGTAATGAGCTTTAAAAAACAAACAACCCGATGTAGGGTCCTTTGTGCCCGCCAGTTGCATTCGCTACGAACAATATGGAAGGGAAATTGTTTGATATGCAAAGCGTTGAGATCGACCAGCCGCCGCGTATGGTACACTGTATATTATTTAAACAATACAACCCGCCCTCTCAAATCGAAAAATTAACATTTGCTCCGGTTTGATAGTTTAGTTCCCGACTCATAAATCTGTCACTATGTTTGTTTTAACCGACGACATCAAATAGAACATTGTATTGTTGTATGTAATAATTCAAAGCTTAAACGTGTTTCAGATTTATTGAACGCATTTATTTAAGTTAGTTAAGATTAACCAATGATTTAATCATATTATAAAACTTCTTCCTCGATACTCGATAGTTTAGCGAACTTTGAAAAAAAAAATTATAAAAACCAGCACAAAAAGTGTTTTGTTCGCACTTAGCACAATACATAATATTCTTTGTAATATTAACCGCATCACGATTCCCGTCGCGAGCACAGTCGACGCCGGTCTTTCATCTCAACGCCATGCCGTCTTTCGTACCCGTATTTTTTTATATCTAATAACTCTACGAGCTTTTATGGCACCTCGGCGCGAGCGCAAAAACTTCGAAAGCTCCGAGCTTTGGGGAGGGTCGCGCAGGAGCGAGAGCTTCGGCTCAGTCCGACTCGAACTCCCGCGGGGAGCGTTTGCCCGACGCGCTCTCTAATCTGTTTACATTACGTTTAGTCGGTTCCCGAATTGAAGATGTTTCAAGTTTAGACTAAAGTGGTTTTATATATCGAAGACGATAGTGCAGCGATGTGAAGTGATGTTGGATCGTGAGCTCTAGTGGAGTGAACTCTGACAAGATGACGATGAAATCCCTGAAGTACAGCGAGCGGGATGACATGATGGACGGGTTCAGCCCCGTGCCTCCTCCTCTGCCGCGCCGCCAGCCCGTCAGGAACATCTACGCCGAGCCCTTCGTAGACCCTAGGTGAGTTGTAGTTAGGTGCTACGAGAAACTCCAATGTCAGAAACATTGAAATTACTTACGGCCGCAATAGACATTCAATGCTTACATAAGGAGTCACTTATTAGAGATTTTGACAGAAACAATACGGACTTTATGTCAAAGTATGTACTAAGTAGATCCTTAAGTAAGAATAAATGCTTCTTACATGCGACCGTTAGTCCATTAAAAAATCCTATAATTTAAAATCGGTAAAACTTATATCAATGCTTAAATTGAAAGTTTGAACATATATATAGTAATTAGGAACTAATATGTTTATTATGGATTTATACTATGTCTACGAAGTTTCTGAGCCTTGATAAACAAACAAAAATCCATATCAATTAGAAATATACTGTATACGTAGTAGGTACCTCTAAAGTAAAAGTGAAATAGGCGCTTATATTTCTAGGTAACCTTCCCAAATTGGATCTTTTCTTTTGTTATCAAGTAGGTACTTCACGGGAAGACATGTTATTCCTAATTGGTCTTTATATGTAAATAATACTTTTTCATTTAATTCTCAGTTTTATTAACATAATATGTGTTCCCACACACCTCGTAAACATATAAAATATCGTCTGAGAAGTTACAACGATAAACATAATTTAACAATGAATAATCATAATTTAAACAAATCGCTGGTTTGCAAGAATAGCGACGGAACTAAAAGTAATTGATTTTAGAGAATGGCACTTTTAAATTTCTTTATAAATGTTTTAGTGCATACCGCTAAATGTAAATGATTTATTGAGAGTTTAACTTTACCGATTAAAGGAAAATATATATATTAGTATCAAAACACACAAAAATATTTTAAAACTTTTATTAAAATTATAAAAAAATCGTCATCCAAAGGGGGATTCAGACATCAGTCTTTATTCACGAGACGACAAACTAAAAAAATCAACTTATGTCATTTATTTAACTTAAATGCATCTTTAAAATAAGAATTAAAAATATACAACACTGTTTAAAACTTTTGTACTTACTTACAATAAATAAAAATACTTAGTTTTTTTATCATAGTACAATAGTAAGTTTACATTTAGGCATTAAAAACCCTGTTCTTCAAAATAAATAAAATTAAAATAAACATTCATCCTTAAAAATTAAAACGAATTCTTCAAAATAAGTAATTAAAAAAAGTCAAAAATAGGAACAAAAAATTCTTAAAAGGTAAGTAAAATAAATCATTTATTACAACATACATACATACATACATTTAATCACGCCTTTTTCCCGTAGGGGTAGGCAGAGGCCACTTCTTTCCACTTGCTACGATCTTTACATACTTGTTTCGCTTCATGCACTTTCATTATTACCATCCATTCCTCCTCTTACATTCAACGTAGCGAAGCGGCTCTCCATGGGCCACTTTTCGCCTCCGCGAGAACGAGACGTGATGGGTGGCGAACCACATCGCCGCCATTATGGATAATTAAATTATTTTTATAATTATCCATTGCGTTCCCACGGATTTGCGGAGAGGATAGGAATAGGAAAAGGGAAGGATAGGTGGTGTGGAAAGGAAGATTGGAAAGTTAGAGTGGGAAATAGGAAATCTAGGATATTACCACCCAGGAGGGCAAGGGAAAGGACAGTAATAGCTAGGGAAGCCGGGGTCGCGTACCCGTATCCTATACCACAACTAACAGACAGGTAAGTTGGGATGAGTATCCCATGACATAATTAGCGTGTATCATTTTATCAAAATTATTACAACCCCTCGAAAATTGTCGATAATAGTTTGGAATTATATTTTATTATTCTGAGATTCCGTTTCGCCTCTAGTCTTTGTTCTTTTGTTGTCCATAACAGTTATCAGAATAAAAAATTATATCCAGTTTGGCTTCAGTTGTTAGATTTCTGTCAATACCTACTTTTTAAATATCCTAACCACAAGTCCCTATTTCCATACTAGTCACCTCTGTTTGCTTCTCCTTCATGTCATACGTAGCAGAGCACATTTTTACTATTCATCTCATAAATAGTACAGTTTAAGGTATTTACTTTTGAAACATAGTAAAAATTGGATACATCTCCTCTAGGGCATGGCATTACAGCCTGTAAGTCATAAACTGCTACTATAGTTGATTTTTTATCTTCTGCTTCTTTCTTGTCCTTGACCTTCTATATTCTTGAAAGCTCTTTTTTCTTTTAAATGATTCTCATATTTATGCTTCAATCGATTTTTGTCTTCTCCAGTTGCGTTGTTGTAGGCAACACAATCCTCGCACTGATCCTTTTTATGTTGGTAAAATGCTATATTAAAATCTCCATTACATATTTGATTAAACATAATATAATTAGCACTTTTCTCTCCTTCCTCTTCACACTGTTTCACATAATCTCTATAAATTTATGCAATAGTCTTACTTCCAACAATATATTCTTTCTTCGTATCTGCCCGACGGAAATGGCTTTCTATTTTTGGTATCACCTATAATGACATTTCTGACACTATCTTTAATAAAGGTATCATAAGCAATTACCCACATTTATTCAAGAATACAGGTGTAAATAAAAATAAAACTTAAAAAGATACTTACTTTTATCAAAAACAACGGCTAAACACTAAATGTTTCACTATTCTTGAAAAAATTTCAACAATTATTACAACCGAACTGTAAATACGTCGGTATTTACGAGAATCGACCGTGCGTTCACTCTGTTATGATCGGCTCAATTGAGATGAGCCTTTATTTGTGATTTATGCTAGAGTGTTTTGTCTCAAATGAATAATGACACTGTCTCTTTCTAACGAAATTTGGCGCGAAATCGGCTTTGCGTCTCTGTTCACCATAAAATAACAAAGATTTATGATTGTTTGGCATACAGTATTCAATTTGACAGAATTTTGAATTCCGTCGATATTCTCGCAAACCAGCGAAATGTATAATATTTTATACTTCTCGTTATTTACTTGCTACGATAAAGTAATTAGTCGTAAAGGTCATGTAGGGTTTAGACACTATCATAAATTATTATTTACCGTTACGATGGAGATAGAATTTCTAACAACAAGAAATACCGAGATAATACAATTATTGAGGAGTCAATAAATTAGACAGATGTAATTTTATGTAACATGTTAATGAAATCCTAATAGTTAATTTTCTTCAAAATTTGTTTAGCAATTTTCTCTTTGCTTATAGACCTACATAAAAAAAACAAAGAATCTATCACGATTAATAAGTATGCATAATTGCATAGACGTATATATTATAGAAGAGGCATGTTGATGCTAAAAGTTATAGTTAAAGGCCCTAGTTTTGTGATTTTGGGGCCTGTTAACTATTTGAAATGAAGTGAAAACAAGATGGCTGACATATAAAGTAAAACTAAGATGGGGTAACTTATTGTATGAAGATTCGTTCTGTCAAATGTACGTAATAGCCTACCTTGAGTTTTGAAATCTATGATTGTATGATTAAGATTTAAGAATATCGACCAATCCGTTTCGCTTACACGCCTAATATTATGTAAAATCTTAACAAATCGCCCGTGTCGTAACATTAAAACTGCTTATGACCGTTCACATGTCAGTTTGTACTTTGTATACCGCGTAATGTAAATCACTCATGATACAGTCCGCTTTCAAAACTAAACGCGGAACCAATGTGATCGATTGCTACGAAGACAAAACCTTTAGAAACGTTACTTATTTAAAAGAGCCGACTAATACTCTTATGAGAACGTTACGGGATGAAGATTAGGGTCAGGTCACACCGACACGAGGCGATAAGCGACACGGCGCTGAATTTTTAAGATACATACATATAATCACACCTCGTGGGAGAGCCACGCTTCGGCATGAATGGGCTGGCTCGACCGGATAAATACCACGAACTCACAGAAAACCGGCGTGAAATAACGCTTGCGTTGTGTTTCGCCGAGTGAGTGAGGTTACCGGGGGCCCATTGGATTTTAAGGACCAGGAACTTAAGTCACAACACCAGAGGAGTTACAAGTGTCCATGGGCGGCGGTCATCGCTTACCATCAGGCGATCCGTCTGCTCGTTTCCTGGTTCGTTACATAAAAAAACCTCTTTCCCGTAGGGGTAGGCAGAGACCACTACTTTCCACTTACTACGATCCTTACCGATTACGATTATGATTTTTAAGATAGCAATTTAATATTGAACTTTATGCAGCAATGTACTAAAACTTACCAGCCACTGTAATAAAAGGTTTATCTTTTTGTGTACCTCCACACAAAAAGATAAACCTTTTATTACAGTGGCGCCGGGTTGCACTGCACCGCTCTCTGCATACAGAACGGTGCAGTTTAACATTCGAACTCTTGCAATTAAACGTATATAAGTATCTTCTTGTGTACTGAAGAAAGCTCAATATTGAATCACTATTTTAAAAATGCAACGCGGTGTCACATATCGTCTCGTATCAATGTGCGCTGACCCTTAGTTGTGCTATGAGTATAATTACGAAAAAGAATCTGTAAGTGGATAACCGCGGTTTAAGAATGATAATAATTCCTACCTAATATTATACGAGTACTTATGCAATTTATAAGTTAATTAAATACGGTATTCAAAGTTGTAACTTAACATTCGAGTGAAGCCCACGTCAATCGCAACAGGTAATAAAATTGCTCTCGTAAACTAATTTCAACGACGGAAAGATTCCATACAACAGTGTATATCGGTAGTAAAATCAATTGCACTTGTTTACCCGACCCCCAACTTCTGCTCCCCCCGTAGTTTCACTCGAAGTAATAATAAACCGCCTGAAGCCAGAAAACATCTATTTCATATCGCAAACAGGGAACACGGAAACCTCACAATACTCTAAAGACCGCGTCATTATTAAAGTAAGGCCTAACAAAACTAATTTTGTCTCACTCACCCGGACCATCCTTTGAGGATAACTCGGACATGACAGGGATGACTCGGTAATTATTATCAACAGGAAACAAATATCCCTAGGTAATAAAATATATAAGTTATGTAATGTTTGAAAATAGTACCGATAGTTACGGAAATTAATTTTATCATATTTTTGTAATGAAACCAAAGATTTCAAAACTCAAGATAGGTTATGACGTAAATTTGACAGAATCTTGGTTTTCACCACACTTCAAATGTCAAAATGGCCCCAAAATCTCAAAAGTGGGGCCATTTAACTAGAGACACTTTTTGCCTAAACATGTTTAGTCTATGAATGAAACTCAGACATAGATATTTTTATCTGATTGATCGATTTAGCTCATAAATATAATCATTTGTAATTGTTTTATAACAATGTATTTATCCTTCATTATGATGTAATCGTTATCAAAAATACTCATAAAGTAATAAAGTATCTATAAATATCAATATCATATAAGTACATACCTATCATTTCAAGTAAAATTAAAAATCGGAATAATAAGCATTACATACTCTGACAATCCGTCTTTTTCCATTAAAATAAACACATTACTTTAAAACTTGAAAGACAAAACTAAAGAGATTGTAACAAAGACAAATCTGCGCAGACAAGTCTTTGTAATTTTGTCGAAATGCGATTTTTATCTTTGCGCATATTCGGATGGCGGCCATTATTGACATCTGCGGAGTCTGCGGTCGCTTGTTCAGCTCCGGCTTAACATATTATTCAAGGGTGAGCTGCAACTTACGATGCTCGGTTCCTCTGCACCGTTAATTTTAGCATAATTTTCCGATTTAATTAATAATCCCAGGAATCTAGACAATTTTATCAGTGGAATACCAAATAAAGCGGTTAATTTTACAGAAAATTGACACCGACCGAGACCTGTTTGGAACGCGGTTTTTAATGGTTATGAATGATTCAATAGGATGACTTCAGTATCTATTGCTTAATAATACAAGTTATTTATCCTTTGTTAGATATGCAAATGTGTTTTTAAATTTTATAATCCATATTTTATCTATTAATATATCTTTGGCAGCAAAAAAGCTTTTAAAAATGTAGATGTCTATTTAAAATTACGAGGAGTTAAGTGATAGATCATTCTAGCATAATAACTGTATTAAAACATCAGACTTGACCCTCAGGTCAATATGCTATGATCTCCGGCAACATTCTCCCGAGCTGACACTCAAGTGCTAAGTTCCGTGCTCTCGAGTGCATTAGCCAAGATCTGTTGTTTAGTGATCTGTGAAGCATTACATGAGAGTAAACAAATATATAATATCTATGGACGCATCCGCATCACGTCAATCTGGTCCTTTACTAAGTATCCGAAGAACAGGTTTAAATATTATATTTAATACACATCTAAAACCCAGGAACACAGAAAAACTTTTTGTCCCTTCGGCGCGGGAATCGAACCCGCCGCTTAAGCGCCGACGCGCTGACCACTCAACCATAGAGGTGGTCAAATAATGTAAAAAAATATCAATAATGTGAAAGTTTGAATTTATTGTAAGCATATAATAAACTGTTTAATGTGTGAAAAGAAGGAATAAGTTACCTATCCACACTGCACATTTCAAAACTTAGGTACTTAAAATTATACGAATATTCGACTTTAAAATTCCAATATGCATGAATTTTGTAAAACCAATATCAACCTCGTAGCATCTCAGACGGTCTTTGACCTGAGACGAACTTTCGGGAAAGACGAACCTATTTGACTAATGGTAAGTACGAAAAGATACTCGTAAACTTAATATTGGGTAGTCAAAGAAGTAGTGCTTTCAAATGTCGCTATTGCGCTTCAAATATTAAGATTTATATATAAAAAAAATCTTAATATTATGTATATTTTTTTAGCTGATTATTCTTTATAGCTGATATTTTTTTAAGCGAAATAAGCACACAGGAGTACGATTAATTAGCTATCAATCCTGATTTTTAAATTAAAATACTACTTTCGTTTCTTATTATGACCGAATTTAAGCGCTTTTGAAGATTGAAGTATAAATAGTAATTCACATGGAAACGCCCATCCATGTCTTCCAAATTTATTGCTTTTTTTTTTCTTACCTTATTATTGTTCATATTATTTTGTCTTTAGTAAGGTGTTAAGTAAGCAATATTTAGGGTCCAAATCGTAAACCTCTAATTAAAAGTTTTAATAGCATTCTCTAATTATTGCATTAAGTTAATTATAAATAGCTTGATGAAGTGTTTACGCTCTCTGATCAAAAGCATGTTATAAAATAAATAAATTAAGCTATTAAAACTTTTAATTCATACTATTCCCCGGGTTCCTTAAGTCTGTAGTCTGAACCGTTTTGTTTTTGAATCCCTTACTAAACTGACCCAGCAGACGTTTTTCGGTCTTATCTATGAACTGGAATAAACAAATAATTTCCTGCACCTACTTTCTACATCTACAATTAGTAGATTGTAGGTGTAGGGAGTTATTTGTACACCTACACTGGTACAACATACAGGCGATATAATATGAAGGAGTAACCTACTCCTAAGAAAAAAAAGTACACATAATATTGAAAATTATAACAGTATTAATATCGCTATTACAAATAGACTGAAAATCGAGAGTTATATTATATATTTTAATGTCAAATCATAAAATAAAAAAATGTAAATACCTACACATAATATGAGAATTTTATATATTTGATTATGTAGGCATGCAATTACAGCTGATATTTAAGTAAAAATTTGCTTTAAATAAAATGTATTTTAATAAAATACTTTAAATTTTGAAATGGTCTTAAATTTTTAATGCTATCGGAGACGCAGCCAATCAGTCCATTATTTTATAGTTCATTATATTCGCCTACACACATGCGTCAGACTCGGAGCTATTCACCTTACCATATATGGAACCCATTATACTTAAGTCAAAACACATTTAACTCACGACCATATCTAACATAAAAAGATGTCGACTTTTTTATGCTTATGGGAACCGTTCTAATAGGAAAAAGTGAACGCGCTAAGTAAAACTTGATTCATTATTGACTCGTATAATGACAGTAATTTGACACGGTGGATGGACGGTCGATAAGGGCTAGTGCTGGGCGCTGGGCCGTATTCCCGACGTGTAAAGAATGTAATTTCCTCGACAACGTGTTAACAAGGCCCGAGTAAGTCGAAGCATGTGACGGTTAAGTGCACGCAACAATAGCGGACAGATAACATCGAGGGGTGCCCGCTGCCCAGACGCGCCTAAAATTATCACTCACTTACTCACTTCTCCCAAACACATTCGTATGGTAAGTATCGACATAAATTATGTAAATATCGATATAAATGTATATTAGATCGATATTTTTAGAACACCACTATCAGATGAAAGGATTTACGTGATATTTTTGACTGTCATAATCTACTTATAATGGGTCGTGTGCGTGTAATTATACATATCCTCGACTAATTGAAGACACTTTTATCGGTGACAAATGTTACGACGGCGGCGTAGCGCGGCGTAGGATGGCGTTCAATCAAATCAAGAAACTAATTATATGTTTTTCAATGTGCTTCATACAGTAGCGATTTATCATGTTCATTTGGTGTGCTTAGTCCTATACTTATTCAAGTGTATTCTAGATGATATTGAATGAATTAGCAGAAATTTTCTCGATCCTATTACAGCAGCTATGTGTGAGTTAACAATTCACAAACTTTTTTGATTTATTTTAAATTTCCTTATTTCCTACGAGCCTACCCAAAACCATTCACCTAAGGGTCTACCGTGACGGAGGAATGAATCAATTTTCCTTTACGAGGTATTACAAAATAAACATGCATGGGTAAATATTTATTAACGTTCAAAGAACATCAAATTCGTAAGAGATTCTAGTCAAATATTTGTTCGTTCGAACGGAAGTTCGTCCAAGCAAGAAATTATTTCCATACACTTCGGACAACGCAAACACAGTTCACACATCAAAGTTCAACACGAACTTTCCAGTTGCTTAATGGCGTCTAGTTTGAACCTCAGTTTCACCGAACATTGTACTTTGTTTAAGGATACATTGTACTAAATATTACCATGGAATTAACGTTAATATATATTCTAGACAAAAGCTCTATCCTCGTATAATATTATCACTTAATGAAGTGGCAAAACGTTTCATGAAATTTGTATATTTAAGAAAAACGCGCTGCCTACATTTTGAAGTAGTTAGACCAGTCATTTAAAAAGCGCTTATAAAAATTGGTGTTGGCAGACAAGCATACCTAGAGTATATTATAAAAATTGTGTATTATTTATAACAATTGGGCCACAAAGAAGAGTCATTATTGACATTAGTTAAACTACCTGACAAGCGAGTTATTCTCGGCTAAATTAACAGGTTAAAAATAAAAAAATCACAATTAGTCGAGACTCGTTTAGGCGCACCTCACAATTTCCAACGAAGATAAATGTGCACTTTACGCTTAACTAATATTTTGTACAAAAATCACGTACCATGTACTTACTTACAAATTGTAATACAACTAAAGGTAAGTAGAGTCAAAATATGTTTTCATTAAATTACGCGGTAAATAAAGACTTATTTCAGAAATATGTCAGATATAACTCATGGCTTGAACGTAATAAATAATAACGTACAAAAAAACAGAACCCTTTCTACTCTCTAATATCGTGCTCTAACTTCAGCTCCCATTTATAGTCAGACGTAAAAACCAGACAAAGTGATGGATTGTTCGAAATCTTGCGTTGTGTCTTATTAATAGGTTGAATAATTAGAGGAAACGCCTCATCAGTAGTGAGCGGGGTATGAAAGGGGCACTATCTCCGACCTCACAACCAATACAACGCAGAAAATTCAATTACCTTCCTTCATATGCCGTTTAATATCGAAATCATTTCATTAAACTGATTCTTCGAGAACCAATTGCTTATAATTCGACCTGTTAAACTGACCAATTACGTTTGGCCACACGCATCATCAAATAAATTCAATATCATTATCACCATCTGCTGTGGTTAGAGCCTGTCATCAAGTGAGAACTGAGAAAGGAGGCGTAGTCCAGTACGCTTAACTGTACCGTATAGTCTTTTTGTATGGGTATTCAAAATATTTTTGGTACCAATCACTAACAAGTGCCACAGATGCTCAGGCTTCCTCAAAATGCTTTCTTTTAACTATATCCTAAACTTTTTAATTACTCTATTTTTTTTAACTTCCTACATTGTTGTTGCATGACAACAATGTAGGAAGTTAAAAAAAATAGAGTGTATATATCGTCCATATGCTGCAGCATATGGACGATAAAAGGTGTTTCTATTTATATCTTCACATTTGCAAGAAATGGGCAGATCTGCTATTACCAATAAAGGAACTTGCCACTGTCATTTTATTACCATTAAACAGCATAGTTTATGAAGCATACTCGGTAGTCGTTTATACTTTATTACATAATGAAAAGCTGCATTCTGTTGAAAGTACAATAGCTTGAGAAATGAGCATATTACGGTTACAAGTAGCAGCATGTAAGTCTGAGCAACTCCTAAGGATATATTCCAAGTATCCGCAAAAAAAAGTAAACAGAGGAAAAGAAGGATATAAAAAAGAGAGGTATGAGAGAATATCTCTGTTAATCTGACTTATTACTTACAATTTTAAATTTTTCAATGCGACCTTGATTATAACTGATAGCCCGCAGCGATTTATGAATTGTTTAGGACAAAGGGTAATCCTGGATTACGACAATACCGCTGTCACGGAGTTAGACATAAATCTGTCACCATCGACAGCCGTTCCCGGCGTTATCACATAAAACGCTACAAACATAATCCCATATCTCGTCCAGTTTTTATGTCCTTTGTTTGTTTTGAGGCTTCGTGGCCCACACAATGATGCGGCCATAATTGTTTCCCTTTCGAGAAGTACCCATTGTGTATATTGACTGACTGTCACCTCTGAACTAAGGAATATGTTATGAACAATACCTTCAAAATACGAGATGCGTGAAATAAAAATTGGGCATAAGTCCTCAAAGTAATCTTGATTTTAATAAATAAATCTAACAATAGAAAGCTTAATTAACAGTTTAATATTCGTTTACTGTCCATTTTAACACAAGTTCAGAACATCAACAGTATCGGCCTAATAACGCAGAAAATCCAAGATGGCCGCCGTTTAATTACAAATCATACTGTAAACGTTAATCTGTACTGTACTCAAACTCATAAAGCTAATATACATTATGATCCTCCGGGATTGTGAGTTCAATGAACGCGCTCTTGAGTAATCACGTAATTCTAATTTTGGTTCTCTATTTCGTCATGACAGAAATGACAGTGACGTCTGACATCAGCGAAGAAAATAATATTTTCACGTGACATTTATCGATGAAATGTTTACAACGAGTCGATAAAACGAGTAGGTCACGTCACTACATTCGTGCAAGCTTATCTGCAGGATATTTAAAAAACCTTTACAAAATAAACAAACCTCCTTACTAAATAAATACAAACCCCGCTAAGACAGTTGCTGCTATAAATAAACGTAATGTATAGGCGGCTGGCATGTAATATGTAAAATCGTATCCCGCTTTCGTATTTTATTCCTTATTAGTATACGGACTTTTAGGAAGTTAATAACACGTTTTATTCCGTAGTAAATCTCCGCACGTTAACAGAGTTCATGTCCATTCTAATTAATATCTCACAGCGACTACTAAACAACAGTAACCAAAATAGGAAATATGCTGTAACACCAAAAAACAAATATTAACTCTTCATTGCATAATACACACAATGTAGTGGAAACAATTGTTATGCGTCTCACTAAAGAGGCGAATTTAGATGGGAGCGCACATATTTGGTGAGTCGGGAGAGCGCGGAGAGAGAAGAGTTAGCTAAACAGTAAACAGCGGACCACACAGGCATTTGTCGAGCCAACTGGCCGAGATAAACGCGTCTCTCCGCTACACTTATCTAAACACTTAACGTTACCACAAACAAAGCTCGCCCCAACTTTTTACCACGAAGCGCCTTTTTATCCTGCATACTTCGCGTGTCGACAGCTTTTGTTTGTCCGGACATTCGTGCATTTACCGCAATATGCTTGTTAAAGGAAGATACAAAGGAATGTCTTTGTTTTAATTTACGAGTTAAGTCTTAACTGGCACCGTATTTATAATAAACATAGTTTGCAGCTTAACATTTCGCAGTTACAAATAAAATCTGTGAATTCGAGTCTTAGTGGTTATGGAGTCTTAGCGGTGAAATGTACCCTCAATTTAAACCATGAAAAAGTTAATAAAGTTGTAAGTTTACGGAAAACAAAGGAGACAGGTTAGAACTTCTAACAAACACTTGTTAACAAAAACCAGACGACACCATTCTAATAAAATTTTGGTCTTGTCCAAGGTACACGTCACCGGGCGAGTCTAAATGGATCGCCCTTCAAACCCTAAATTCAGAGTCGTAAGTATCAATACACGACGTCCGGAGTACACTGTTACTGGGACATTATCATAACTCGCCCAGCCAAGGGCAGAAACGGACATTTCTTATTGATGCCTAATTGTCAACACTTGACCACATTCATCAGACACAACAAGTATCAAATTAGTTACATTTAGATGTACCTATTCGGTAATTACAACTTGTAATCATCACTTACTTTCAAAAACATAATATTCTGTTTCTAAATTTAATTAGTGACTGAAAATTCCAACGTAAATTCAGTAATTCCATTTAAGGTAAACTAACAGTATAGACGTAGCAATTTTGTTTGGCGCGCAGTTTACATTCCATTCGACGTTATCAACATAAAGCACCGATCGCATTAGTATACTTGTACGCAAATCTTAACTTTAAGTATTGTGAAGAAGGTTGCATTTTGCTTTTAAGTTTAAAAACATGTTCCTTCTAATGTCTGTCTCATCTTAAAAGGTACTTACTGATTCGATTAAAAAAGGGTGCTAGGAGCATTCGTATCACGACACTTAAAAAGATACATTAAAATAATGTAGGTAACTTACCTTTGATCAAATCGAGTATTTTTATTTTTAATACCACACCACACTATCAGGCTCGAGCTCGTAAAAGTTGACCCAAGGCAAGGTGTTGGGATAATTTTTTTTTTTATTAAAAGGTACCTAACTTAGTTTGTAAAAGAGATAATTTCACTAAGCATATCTACGTATATTACGTATAATATAAAACACTAGCGACCCGCCCCAGCTTCGCACGGGTACAATACTGATACTAATACTACAGAATGTCTTTAAACCTCTAACAAAACGGGCGAAATCTAGTCAAAACAAACAGAAACAAATTAATATAGGTACCTACTAAAACTCAATGAAATAAGTAGGTGGGTATACTTTTATCGTATGAAATACCATAGATCTAAACTCCCCCCGCACGCGCACCCCCGCATTGGTGACGCCCACTTCGCAACGGGCCGTGCAGCAGAAATCGTAATATTTTAATTTCGCCATAACTTCAAAACCACACGTCCAATTTCAATCATTCAAAGACCAAATATTATCTACATAAACTGTACTTAGTGATGAAATAATTTATTTTGATAAGGATTAATAGCATGAGTAAAATAAACGCGTTTAAATGTAGTCCAAAAAAAATTCAAGATGTCTAAATAAAAAAATGGTTGTTGTGCCTCACTCGACATAGATAGGTATAGTGTGTCGCGGACTTTTTTGTAGATATTTATAAGATCTACAATTAATTAGAACATTTTATGGTTCTATCTTTTATAGTTTAGGCAGCGTACGCAAAATAAGTAACTTTTCTGGTTGATTTTTTACACCTTGTGTCCGAAAAACCCAAATATTTTACGGAACCCTATTTTTTTCCAAAATAAAATATAGCCTATGTTACTCGTGGATAATGTAGCTTTCGAATGGTGAAATAATTTTTGAAATCGGTCCAGTACTTTTTGAGCCTATTCATTACAAACAAACAAACAAACATACAAACAAAGTTTTCCTCTTTATAATATTAGTGTAGATTATTAACACGTTCATTGCGTTATCAGGTCTAATAGATCCGATTGTGAACTTGCCACCTTGCAGTTCCAACAGAAAGTTAACGAATTCATCCTCTCGACACTCGTTGGGCCGTGAAATTTTAACATTTTTAACAACGAATAGTTATGTTAACTATTCAGTTAGGGCGATTCGTAACAAGTTTTTTCAGCGACATCCGACCGGAATCAGTAGTCAATATAAATATTCAGTGCGCATGTAACAAGGACTTATCGGATCGATCGTTCGGCACCAATGACCCACTGTTATCACCCGCGCCGGTCAACCGTGACTGCTGACTACAACTTCTAACGAGTTTTTCTTTCACTTGTTTGTCTTATTGCAACTAATCCGATGAATTACATTTCACGGACATTGAATATTGTTTTTCAATTTACTGGAGCCGTCCTGACTTTCCAAGACGTTAATTATGATTTTTAACGAATCAAAATAACTATACGATTACATAATATAATATAACAACGTTATTTTGTGCGTTTAAAGTGATTAATATTTACTTCCCATAAAGAAATCCCACTTAAAAATTATTATGTTACATTATGAAAAAAATACTGACTTGTTTATTATTTCCTTCTCAGCTATCCATTTATATTGTGTCGGAGATTTTATTCGTTCTTAATATATCCTGAGAGCCGCAAACAAAACCAACCCATTTTTGACAATCGCCAGAAATTATGAACCCCATTACACCAAATGGTGTGCCACCATGACATTTTAATTTAAAACTGTAGCACAAAATAAATGACGTCCAATGTTATTGCGAAATCGAAACCAACCGTGTTTAATTGATAAAATATTACGCATGGAGTTGTCCTTTATGAATTTCACGGCTCATGGACCGGGTATTGCGGAAAAATGGAAATGAGAATTGACAATAGATCGTGTTTTTGAGAACGGGGTCCTCTGATTGGCGACGGGCGCTCGGCGGGAGTAATGTACTGAAACCATACTCTCACGCCCCATTTTCCACAGAACAAGGGTCCTTTGAGCACTTATTGATTTTTATACCTATCTCCCCTAGCCATTGAAGCTATACAAGTTCTGCAAGCCACGAACTAAAAACAAACGACCGTGTAGTCCTTTATATCAGGTCATTACCAGCGCTTGTACTTAAAAAATCACAAGGTTTTAATCAGTTTGAATATGGAATACAAAGTTTGACATTTGAAATATTCCTAAATATTTTCAACCGAAAAACACTCGAATTCAAATGTCAAATCGGAGGCACGTTTTTAAACGTTTCATAATACGAAAAGCGAAATGTCACGAATGGTTTGTCAGTGCGGTGTTCGGTACTACTTTTCACCTACGAGTAGCTTTTCACTCGCTTTCGCTACCGAGCAGCGAAACCTTTTACGTTGAAGTTCTATTAATATTTTCCCCCTTGCCGACTACTCCTATATTTATCACGTTTTTATTATAATGATACTTTCCCTTTGAATGTCAAGGTAATTATGAATGGGTGATAAAATTTTACTACTTTTCCACTACTCGCGGCTTTGTAAGATTCTAGAAATTTATAAAATGGTTTCTTAATGTTTATAATAAGTTTTCAAGATTAGATTATTATATGCACATATATATATATATATATATATATATATATAGGTATTGATGTAATGGAACTGATCAATTCGACGAATTCCTTGCTTCGTTGAAATCTATTTTCGAATTTAAAAATACAATCGAAAAGCAATAAGAAGTATCGTAAGGTGAGAAGGTGATGTGATAAAACTTTCAATCAACCGGCAGCCGAAATATTGACAATGTATACCCGGGGACAATATTGTGGAGGAGCCCGCGGCGGCACGGGCCTTCCGCTTCTTTGTGCCTGTCCAATAATATTGAACTGGATGAAATACCGCCCGGGGTCGATTTCCCGCTTCGCTGCACAATGCCTAACGTTTACTGAAGACCTGCGTTCGCAACCCAGCAGATGATTAAAAATAATTTTTTTTTTAAAGTATTTTATTATTTTTAGGGTGAGATCTAGGGTTTTTTTTTGGTAGAATATTTATTCGGAAATTTATCGAAACTAGTAGATATAATAGTGCCTTGTAATGTACATATAACTGTACGACAATGCAATGATATAAAAAATTGCATTTTTAATTTTATACAGAGTATTCATAAATCAAATAATATATAAACTTAGTTTACGTAATAAAATATTACAACAACTAGGTCCTCTATTTAAAAATTATTAGACTTAAAAGTAGGACGTGTATTATCGAATAAAGGCGAAAATTATTATTATAATTCGTTCCATATTTCAAAAAGCTTTAAAATATTGAACTATTGGAAACGTTTCAAGATAAACGATTCAGCGTTATTCAGAATAAGTGATTCTACAAAATATAGTGCAATTTTAAATAAAAGCTTCTCAAATCGTCTGCCCGCCACACTTGTACGTACAATCTATTGCCCCACTAAATTTGCATTTCTTTAACATTAACATAATAATATCTTTAGAGGACAACTGAGTCATAAAAGGCCATATATTTTACATATTATAGAAGTGATATGGAAATTGATTTTCACAACACAATCACAATTATTGGTAAAATATTTTTTCTCAATTTCAAAATTTTATTTAATGCATTGAATTTTATGTCAGTACGAATCAAGTAAGCAAGATAATATAAAAGAAATTCATCAATTTTGTCAGATATAAACTTTATTTACGAATTCATAAATGTAGAGCGTACTCATATTTTACATACCTAACAATAAATAATTATTATCACTTTTTGAAAGCCGCCTTCGTTACCCGATTGCATCAGAAGGAGGGTTATGTTTTTCAAGTGTATGCATATAATATGTATATTTCTTTGGCACACTCAAAAGCCTAAACGGCTAGTCCCATTAGAACTTGAGAGGTATCATTGGATTCGTCTTATGATATATGTAGCGGGCTTAAGACGAATACATACCACAACGATAAAACTGCACAATTCTATCACAATAGAAGTATACAGTACTGCATCTTCATACTAGACCGACCGCACGCACACATACGAACTGTTCAGTTTTATCGTTGTGGTGTATAGCCCTAGATATATGTCCGTATATCTTGAGAATGACACTGGGAAAGTACATCAAAAAGACGTAGAAGAAAAGTTTGTTGCTTTTTAAACTTCTTATGTACAAAAATGGATTGCATTTTGAATGTCTCGATAAAACTCGAGAACGGCTGAACCGATTTAACTAATTTTGGTCTTTAAACAATTATGGAAGTTCAGGGAAGGTTTAAACGGTGAGAAATATTGAGACCAAACAACGTGTGTTGGGAAAAACTAGTCGACAATAATTTTAAATTGTTTATCGTTGTTAGTTTATATTGGCCACGGCCCGTAGGTATGTGTATGTGTGTGTGTGCATGACGCACGCCTCCATTGTGTCCGTGCGTCGGCAATAATGCCCGTACATTCAGTATAGAGTCCATTCATTCTCGCGATAAAACTGCCCGAGGCGCTTTGCCGTCCTGCGCATCGCTCTCGGAAAATTTAATACTGAATACTAAATAAATCTACTCTTCTTTTGTGTGGGCAATTTGTGTTATTTTTATATTACCAAGTCGCAACATAAAATATTTAATGTATACATACTTTTACCCAAAAGATCACAATTTGAGTCAGAATATACCGTTATTAAACATTGCACTATCGTATTATATGCATATTCTCATTTAATATTATTTATCTTCCCGCGAACGCGATATGAAAATTTCGTGTACATTTAGCGAAATAGTTTAAACGGGGACTTCGCAATTATTTATTAAAGCTTCCGTCGTGTGTTTCTAGGAAAATGATATTCGCTAAATATACGCGAGTGGGCACTCGCTAGGCGCTCGCAATCTCCCATTCATGAATCAACTTCAGCGTTACCTAACCGAGCCCGAGTGCCCGAGGCGACCAAAACAAACACAGCGCTACGAAGTACGAGGGTTATTAATAAGAGTTGCGGGTTCAACGATACCGGCCTCTGCTTTAAATCTTAAACACGCCACGTTGTAGGGCGGCGAGGAAATATTAGGAAACTTGGCTAAGCGACGCATTAATATAGACTAGCTTTCGCCCGCGCCTCCGCCCGCTTAATTACAGTATCCCACGGGAACACTTTACTTTTTCGGGATGAAAAGAGGCCTATGTATTAATCCAGAGCTCAAACTAATACCAAAGAAAATTTCATTAAAATCTGTTGAGTAGATTTTGCGTGAAAGAGATATACATCTATCCATCCATCCTCACAAACTTTCTCATATTTTATAATATTAATAGGACTGGAATATTTTCCAAAATTTCGAGTTTTTACTAAATATAATTTAAATTCTAAAAAAATTGATTGGTTTTTTAGCAGTGTTTGAATTACATTTTTTTTTAAGTTCATATTTTTTTAAAGCGAATTTCTCATCTGTTTTGAAAATGATGTTTTTGCAGTTAATTAAACGTTACGCGTTCTAAGTGATTAAGTACTTGTTTTTAAACGTAACAAAAAATGTAATCAAAATTTGAAGCTTTATTTATAAGCTATTACATATGTGTTACGTTATAATTAAACGTACTCCAAGGATTCTCGTTAGAACTGTGTAAAGAACTTGTCTGAAGATGAATGATTGATCATTTTCCCGGAACATCCAGCTCTGTCAGGTTTTAAAATAATATTTACAAAGATCTTAGCTACTCTTAATTGTATTACGGATGTTTATAACTCAACTAGCTTTTGCCTGCGGTTCGCTCGCGTAAATAAAGTATCCCCGAGAATAATGTAGGTTCGGGACAAAAATTTAACAGTGTTTTAATCCAGAGATTGATGAACAGACTTTGATGAAAATTACATGGTAGTAGTACCATATCAAAGTCCATCAAAATCTGTTCATCAGTTTTTGTATGAAAGAGTAACAAACATCCATCCATACAAATCCATCCTCACAATCTTTCACATTTAAAATAGTAAGTAGGACGTACTTACTTAATCATACTGAAATTGTTTAGTTACTATCTCCAAAAACTTTACATATTGAATTATTGATGAGGAATAACTTTACATACAAAATTATTGATGAAAAATTACGAACATGTAAACTGTATAAGAACAAAGAAATAACGGCAATGAAATTTTACATTTAAAATTATAATGGCGTTTTCAATTTTCTATTTTCGGTCGCGAGTGACGAGGGCGGAAATTGGCGAAACAGGGTACAGTCATTACACATTTCGCTTTAAATTGAGGGGATTTCTTAAATTTACACCACGTCGGGGAGGGTGGGGTCAGGGGTGGCGTCTTGCAGAACATCGATCGAGCCCACTTACTATTTATGAATTCACTTTGTAATGTGTATAACTTTATCGCCTTTGTTTTTTCCTCAACGCTTTAATGGCTATTTATGCGATAAAACTGGTATTGTAGTGCCACAGGAAAGAAAATAATGTTTCACAATTAATTTTCTGCTAAAATATTCAAAATACTTTGTTTTACAAGAAAGTAATACACATTTTAATATATCAAATACAATATTATGATTATTACTTGCAACTTTTCCCGCGTAGTTTGGTTTTATCAGAATTTTTAATAAGTCAAAGTTTCAAACGGTGTAAGGATTCAAAAAATATTTTCTTTGTGCACATCCTGCATGTGGGATTTTCTGCGAAAGGATTAAGCTTTTTAAGTTAACGTCCATTAATGTTATAAAAATTTATTCATATTCCATACGCTTCCTAGAAGAGACAAATGTGGGAGCACATTTGTCACTTATCTAAAGGCTAGCCTTATAATTCACTGTATTACAATTTTATATTTATTTACTATTAAAAAACGTGACTACGAATATTTAGTAATAATTACTAGTAGGTATTAGGAAGCTATGAATCGTGTTACTTAGTCGAAATTCCAAAATAACAATTCTGATTTCAGTACACCATTTCGCTTTACTAAAGTTGCATGAGCTTACATGCTATGTGTTCCCATAATATATGTGAAGCGACTATGCCGTGTAAATAGTTTGTGTACAATGTTACATCAGCCTCTAAATCCCGAAGCACGAAACACAAACGTAATTAGGTCTGTCCACTCCGTTTATTTTAGCTCTGTTTCAATTTACTCTATGTAATAATTAGCTAAAATGTCACCTAATTAGCTGGAAAATGTAGAAATAAATATCGTTAAAAACGTTGGGAAAATTGTGAAGTTATTTGAACTTCGAATTGGATCTATTCACAAATATTTCCATGATTAGAAGAACGCCATGTAATTAACTTTTTTAATTTCACAACACATTCTGAAAAGGCTGCATTCATGGAAATAATACGAAAATAATTTTTACAGTAAAATGTCTGTCATAGATAAAAGGTACCTATCTAGTTTCTTTCATCTAAGTTGAATACTTTTTACAATAATGTCTGAATTAATATTATGTATGAGGTGATCAACTTTTTAATATAGGTGACAGATAATTACTCTACTTGGTACTAAGATTTTCGCTAATACAAAATTTATGGCTACACTAAAATATTATTCACTGAGATTATTCATAATTTATTCCAACATATTATCTTTCATACAATTCACATAATTACATGTGTACCACACAATAGGACTATTGATCCAAACAAAACATTGAATGCCTCATCCCTGCTGTTAACGTCTGTTTATAATTAGTCTTAAGATTTGCCGCACGCCCACAGTACCATTGTAAAATATGATTAAGTTGAAAGATAATATTTACGAGTCCTTTAGAGGCTCTTTATTGTCGGTATAAAGACAATGTAGAGAATAATAGCTTTATAGCTTTTGTACGATAAATTGTTACATAGGTAAGTAGTAAGAATTTCTTGTAGCTGAACAACTAGCTTAATAATTGAGATTCAATTAAAAACAGTAATATATAATTTTCATATTGATTATGTAAAAACATTGCCAAGATAACGGATAGGTATATAAATAGAAACTAATAAGGATAATGCACGGTTACCCCTTTGTTCCATAAAAAGCCCTCCGAAGTTTTTACAATCAGCGGGCACGCCAAACAAAACAAATCATTAACTTTCTTCTGGGCAGACGCTTTCTAGGAAACTTAAATTTACGATCCTTCCCTGTAAAAAGTTAACGTCTAAGGATGCGATTTAGTGGAAAAGATTTTTGTAATTGTAATTGGTTAAAAGTAAATATAGATTATGATTTCCGGGCATAAATTATGCTTTTTATTCCTGACTAGCTGTTTCCCGCGGCTCCGCTCGCGTAAATATACTATCGAGTATCCCGCGGGAACACTGTACTTTTCGGGGGTAAAAAGTAGCCTATGGTTTAATTCAGAGCCCAAACTACTACCATACTAAATTTCATAAAAATCCGTTCAGTAGTTTTTGCGTGAAAGAAGAACAAACATCCATCCATCCTCACAAACTTTCACATTTATAATATTAGTAGGACATAAGTATGCTTTTCATAGAATTGTATATCAACTAATTAATAGAGTGAAAATATGAGTAGCTGTAGGTACGTGAATTTCGGGAAATCATATTTTAATGCCATTAGTCATAAACATAAAAGGCTTTAAGCTGTAGCATAATAGGTACATTGGAAAATTAGTCATGTTATGTTCCAAAAACTGTCAAAGCTTTAAGGCCCTCCCCCGAGCAAAAGACCTTGAGGCGGTCAGCCGCATAACTCAGTTGAAAATTTTTCACATAACTTAGTTCAAAATTGACCAAAAAAAAAAAAATTAACGGCGAATATCTAGCTTATGAAATTGCCTATCTATTGGTGTGTGTCCCAAATAAAATTAACTTGTAAATACTTCGAGACGCTGAAACATTAATTGAATGTTCATTGAATTATAGTTTCAGCATCTCCATAGTATTTACAAGTAAACTTTATTTGGGACACACACCAATAGATAGGCAATTTCATAAGCTAGATATTCGCCGTTAAAATTTTTTTTTTTGGTCAATTTTGAACTAAGTTATGTGAAAAATGTATGCGGCTGACCGCCTCAAGGTCTTTTGCTCGGGGGAGGGCCTTAACATGGAGTTTTAAAATGTCTGCTGGCCACTAAGCTCGAAATGTCATATCAGTTTGGTAGATTGAATGATGATCATGTCAGTCTTTACCAAATTCGGTAAAGTTATTCCTAACCGTACGTTAGCCAGACCTATATTTAAGGGATCGGTGCAATAAAAGCACTTCGACGGCCATTCTCGCACGACCGTGTAAGATAAATGGTATGGAGCTTCGTACCGCACCCAAGGAGCGTTCTCACGGCCCGTGCCTGCATTTTACTTTTTTGTTTCGTCTCGTTTCCCAGTTAGAAGGCTATCACATTGGACGGACTCGAGTGTTACAAACGACATTGAACTGTCTCCGCTGATAATAGAGTTCCTGTTTGCGTGTGCTTTGTTTCTTACAACAAATTTTACTGGATTTATGTGATTCCTACTCACTTAACATACGAGTCAATTTCGTTTGAATAGTTCTGTGTTGTGTGAGCGAGCCATAAGGTCGGGCCGTCTTCGAAACTAGAAGTGACCGCTGCACGCGCGATTGTGGCGATAAAAAACTGTAGGACAGTTGCGATCCGCGGCCGTCTAACGAGTTACCTGCAATGGGCCGCTCTTCCGATACTTTTTATACGTCATTCCGTTTTCCTTATGAAAAAGTTACCGTTGCAACTGTGGGGCCGTGTGAAAATATTTAAATAATAGATGTTGCACGCAACTCCGTGCGCGCAAAAGGAAATCCCGCAGTAACCGTACTTTCAGCCGCGATAAAAAGAAGCCTATGTCCTTCCCCGTAGTCTAATCTATATCTGTACCAAATTTCATCAAAATCGGTCCAGTAGTTGCGGAGCCTATTCAATGCAAGCAAACTTTTCCTCTTTATTATATTAGTAAAGATGCGGATTTATCTGTAACTAATACACTCTGCATTAGGTCCTAGCGACTCTAAAGCCGCGACTATATTGTCCGGAATCCGTAAGGCCGGAAAAATTCAGAGCACTGAAAACGGAACTCCGCGCTAATACAATAAAGCTGAAAATCGAACTCACAAGTCGAGATAAATTTCAATATCATACAGGATGTCCCAGAAGTCGACGTCGTCCCTTCGAAGGCGGATAGACCAGCTCATGACTAACCAGAATATCGTAATATGACCTTAGTAAAAAATCTTTAGTTTTCGAGATATTGGCACTTTTAATAATTTCTTAAAAATTACACCTCATGTCAGTTTTTAGACTGCCGCAACTACAATTTCCCGTATTGTGGGATACAAATTTGTATTGCGGAATCCTGACTAGTTCTGCTATTGACCACGGTTATAAACAAAGCTAATAGAGTTTGAACTTTGTAGAAAAAAAGAAAACTTTTCCCTAATCGTGATTTCAAAAACTTTTTCTCCTAACTTTCACTATCCATACTGAATAAAAAATACACCACACTAACCTGGGTTGTTACTTTAAAAAGTTGCTCATTTTATGTAGTTTTTAAAATAGTAAAATAGTTGCTATTAAGCTACGTCAAAAATTTTTTTTGCTATTTTAAGTGCACAGAGAACTCATTTTGAATGTTTTTCTTTAGTTAGATTTTCGAACAAAAACACATTTTTTACATTAAGTTACATTGAAATCAGCCAGATGTTTACTTAAAAATTGTACGTTGAAGTTAATTAATTAATTAATTAACTTAATTCATGCTTACTAAACTTAGAAACTAAACAGAATACAAGGATTTTTTTTAAACTGTAAGGAGAAATGCAACGAAGGAGAACACATTAATTATATCATTTAATGAGTTAGACTCATTACAGTGAGAGAATAGGTGACGCCACGCACGTCTTTTCTTTGTTCTATACATGAGTTTGTTTATTAGTTACTAGTATGTTACGCTATTATTGTGCATCGTTTTGTTATTTTCTTACTTTTAACGGATTTTGCATTGTAATTTGGACTTCGTTTACCTAGTGACTCGGACTTAAGTGTGCTTGGAGACAGTAAAGAACTGACATGGCTCTCTTCTGGACTTTTATGTTTCTGTGATACGCGTCTTACTACCAGTCATTATGGCGTATACTATACATCAGTATGCTAACATGCATTACATTTACGGGGAATACAGAGGCAACGGTGCTGCTGCAGCTAATTTGTATCGCAAAAGGTGAAGGTACTAAAGTCCAGATTACAATGCAAAATCCGTTAAAAGTAAGAAAACAACAAAACGATGCACATCAATAGCGTAATGTACTTGTAACTAATAAACAAACTCATGTATAGAACAAACAAAAGACGTGCGTGTCGTCACCTACTCTCACTCTAATGAGTCTAACTCATTAAATGATATTATTAATGTGTTCTCCTTCTTTGCATTTCTCCTTACAGTTTAAAAAAAATCCTTGTATTCTGTTTAGTAAGCATGAATTAAGTTAATTAATTAATTAATTAACTTCAACGTACAATTATTAAGTAAACATCTGGCTGATTTCAATGTAACGAGTGTTTTTGTTCGAAATTCTAACTAAATAAAAACATTCAAAATGTGTTCTCTGTGCACTTAAAATAGCAAAAAAAAATTTGACGTAGCTTAATAGCAACTATTTTACTATTTTAAAAACTACATAAAATGAGCAACTTTTTAAAGTAACAACCCAGGTTAGTGTGGTGTATTTTTTGTTCAATATGGATAGTGAAAGTTAGGAGAAAAAGTTTTTGAAATTACGATTAGGGAAAAGTTTTCTTTTTTTCTACAAAGTTCAAACTCTATTAGCTTTGTTTATAACCGTGGTCAATAGCAGAACTAGTCAGGATTCCGCAATACAAATTTGTATCCCACAATACGGGAAATTGTAGTTGCGGCAGTCTAAAAACAGACATGAGGTGTAATTTTTAAGAAATTATTAAAAGTGCCAATATCTCGAAAACTAAAGATTTTTTACTAAGGTCATATTACGATATTCTGGTGAGTCATGAGCTGGTCTATCAGCCTTCGAAGGGACGACGTCGACTTCTGGGACATCCTGTATATCACAGCAGACAGATGACAATTGACACTTCGATTTTCAACTCTTCTGTATTAGCGTAGAGTTCTATTTTCGGTGAACGGTAAAAAGTTACCGTTGCATAAAATAAATATAAAAATCGATAAAACGTTAATAAATTGCTTCTTCTACTCAGATCTGACGGCGCTCAACACCTCTCATTATTTACGGCTTCATTAGGAGCTCTCGACAAGCAGCCGTCAAAATCTTAACGAACGCCGCTCTTAAAATATCGTGCCATTGTCCTACAATACTCTCCGTCATCAACTTAGTTAATTGTCCTAATCTTACCTTCTTCGTTTTAAATTTATTTTAAAGTCCTTTAATAAATTCGTTTCAAAGCTTCACAAATTAAACCCAAGACTAATTAGCAATATAAGTAATTGTTTTTGTTTATTAAGTGTTATATTTTGTTCCTGGCTAAGGTTAAAATATTTAGTGCAAAAATGCTTAGACACAGCAATTTGTACACGAGTATTACACAATGACTTTTAAAGCATAATTTCACTTTCCTTTTATTCATAATAATTAATAACTGAAGGTCGCTGTGGTCTACATTTGATAATAATTAATATTAAAAATTTTAAGTTTAAATTTTTAGGAAGATAATATTATGTTAATTTTGTCAATGGAATGTTAAAGAAAGATTGACGATTGTGTCAAATCAACACCAGCTACTGTTATTAATAAAGGGGATATTAAAAAGTATTTCTTAATAACTCACATTACAATGCGTTTGTAAAAAACATGTGAGATTAAAAAGCCTTTTGGTGTGCAAATAAACGTTATAAAATGTTATATTTATTATTTATATTAACTTTATATATTCCTCCACATAAACTTTAACTGCGCTCAATAAAAAAACTGTACTCAAAGTTTTTGCTTTGTGTATTTAATATAATATATGAATATATAAAACCATTATACACACCGGAAATTAAGACACCTTCTTTAAGAAATAGCTTTAAATTAAATAACAAAAGAGCACTCACGAAACTATTACCTGTACAATTTCTCAAACAAAAACATTAGCGTTCCCTCATTTCGGTAATGCGCGGAGTTGATGCGTTTTGCCCGATAATAGAGCCTTTGTAAGATTGCCAACTATAAAAAACGTAATAACTATTCATGTAACGAAATCAATTTCGTATACAGTTACAATAAGCAACATAATAAGTAGTTGTATGAACTACTTTTAGCGAAGAATCTATTTATAGATCATCAATTTTTGAAGAGGTCTATAAAACATATAACGTACCTACATAATGTTTTATGTATGCTGAATAATTACAGCAAAATAATTCTACTACATTTTTTTATCTAAGCTTTCTTTGCATCGATGTGTTATAGTACACACTACCTTAAAAAATATTTTAAATGGTAGGTACTATTTAAAATATTTTTTAACACTTACAGCTATGTGAGTGTTAAATTTTTGATATTTCAAAATTTTAGGTTTAAAATCAGATTTTGTTATAATTATACACAATCTAATGAATTCATTCTTGGCTCGAAAGCTCCTGGCACTATACAAAAGAAAATTACAGTCAAAAGCGTTCTCCAAAACCCTTTAGGAGTCAAGCTGGGTTTTGGCTAAGGCTGTCCAATTATTTTCATGGTTTATTATTTTGTTGTTTTGTTCATTCTTTTTTCATAATTGCCTTATCCTGAGGAAATAGAAACCTTGCGAACACGAGTGTGTATTCATATGTGACATTCATATTTAATGAACTGGCTATGTTTTTGTGTGGAAATAATTCTAAAAGGTCTGAAAGATAATTAATTATTATTTTGCGTTTTTATATATACTAATATCATAAAGAGGAAAGATTTGTTTGTTTTTTGTTTGCATCAAATTAGCTCCGAAACTACTGCACCGTATTTATAATAATAATAATAATATCTATGGACATTTCACACCACGTCAATCTGATCCCGTGGTAAGTTCTCGAAGAACTTGTGTTACGGGTACCAGACAACGGAAACATATTTAATACTTTTATACTATACACATATTTAAGATTTTTATTATATTATACACATATTTAATACACATCCATGACCCAGGAACACAGAAAAACTTTTTGTTCCTTCGACGGTATTTGAACCCGCGACCCCAGGCTTGAGCACCATCACGCTCAACCAACTGAGCCACAGAGGTCGTCAATTTGATGAAACTTAGCACAGATATAGAGTCAACCGAGGAGAATGAAAAATATTACTTTTTATCGCGGAAAATTTTACGATTCTCGTGTCCTTTTACGTCCTTTTTTTCCTTTAGCGTGCACGAAGTCGCGGGCAACATCTAGTTAATATTTAAATCTCGATCTGGGCCCAAATTCTCGTACCTCGAATCTCGATTCGATTCTCGCGCTTACTCATTCACACAGGCGTCAAATCAAGCATGCGCGAGCAGGACAGACTGACAATCGAACCGATATTCGAAGCACGAGAATCGGGGCCCTGTTCCTAACTCTGTTTATATATCACTCGTACTTAAATTCTATTGTAATATACAGAACTACACAAATTAGTACCTAATAGGTCATGATTTATATCAAAAAGCTTTTATTGACCATTAAACGAATTAAAGAAATAAAAATTATAGTTTAGATATGCTTAGTACCCGTTTATTTTGTTAACTGCGTAGATAAGATCTTTAAAGCCACACGACTTCGTTTAAGCTCGTTCATTCTTTTGATTGTAATTCTAATTAACTGTTTTAGATAGTTTTAATGAAGTACGATCTGATAACCCATTATTTAATAACAATTAATATAGATAAATAGTTTTAAATTGTGTCCTTTGAAAAGAACTTGTGAATGCTACGTACTATTAACACGTTTAATTGCATTAATCTTTTATAAAGAAAACACTTTATTACAGCACAACCAATTTTATATTTTAAACAATGAAATAACGTAAAATACCGGGTTTTTTGTAAAGGCGATGAAACGGTCCAGTCATTATACAGGCGTCAGTTGGCGGACGGCCGCGCCATATGCTATAACACTCTTAAAACTCTTGACAGATGAGGCAGGCTAATTGATTAATCGCCTTGGAATCAAAATTTAAAGCCCTTTAAATTTTGATTCCATTTTTTCAGATATCTTTATAATATACCGTGATTGCTCCAACATATGGTTCCATTCGCAACTGTTGTTTGGGTCAACAATGTTGCACCGATTTTGTACCTGAGATTTTTTCAATGCGATTTGTGACGGATAACAGCGTCTAAGCTTAACGTTTTTTCTGTTACGTATAATAATAAGGTCTTCTTGTCAATTTCGACTGCAGTGATTGTATTGAGATCTGTACAGGATGTAGGACGTTGGTACCTTAGAAATTATAATACTTTTGCGAGTTGGTATACATAGATATACATTGTTACCTAATCAAATACCTTCAAAAATCCAAGAATGTTATTAAACGAATAAAACGGAATCAAATTGTCATTCTTTTATTCAACTTATCCAACACCTGATTATATTTGTACAACCCGCTTAAGCCTTGCCGCTGTAGACGGTTCACGGTAGGCTTTTATATGGTCACAATACACGCTAATTGTATTATAAAAATGTATTTAGAAAGCATCTTAGACCTGACATAAATTGACCGGATATGTGATATTAAAGCCATGGGAGTCTCTGTAGACTCCGCTAGTGATAATAAGAATATTGATTTTCTTTCCCCTGAAGTGGAGGAAGCAATACGCTTTGTAAAATGATCGTTAGGGTGGAGAATGTCACAATCATTAAGAATAGTAATGCTTATTGCTCCGTACGTGGATCGTGGATGCAATTTCCGTCTGAGACAAATATAAATGCGAAACACGAATTCCTACCACGAAGACATTACACCCACACGAAACATGCTCGTTTGCTTCGGAAAAGTAACCCATTTCTTAAGTGTTTATTCTAGACGTTACTTCACTTGGCACTTTGTCTTATCAGTGAAATAAAATTATTCATGACTTGAGAGTACCTAGTGAGAAATGTATCACGATTTCAACAATTCATCAGAGTTGTTTTATGTCTTATTTATAGGTACTTTTCAGCGAATTTTGGCAACTTAATATTTACGATTACTTTATCTTTCTTTCACAGAATGGGCGGAACGGGGATGCCAAGTGATATGGGCAGAGGCACTATGGGTGGGCACTGCCAACTTGCCAACCAGCCTCTGGTGATGCCAGTGTTCCCGCTGCGTGCCAGCCAGCCGAGCCCCGTGCCAGTGTACTCGCCCTCGCGGTTCCACATAGACAAGCGATGCCAACATCGGTGCACGTGGAAGTGCCTAGCCATATCTATGATCTGTCTATGCGTCATCCTAGCGGCCATGCTCGCCTACTTTATAGGTAAGTTATTCTTTGTAATTAATTTAAAATACTCTCTGCGCAAACTTTTTCTCTCTGATTTAATTCAGTTACATCGTTTACACAATCGGATAGCTAAAGAATCAAAGATGGACTTATTTGATATTCATTAAATTCTTGATGGCCTGAGTTTTTGGTCAAAGGACATGAGGCATTTTACCATGAAGATATTAGCCACGGTGACCTAAGATTAAATAAGGTTCGATGTAGAGACGGCATAGGTCGTATATCTGAAAGAAATGGGGTACACACTATAATATTTGAACTCATTTAAACAATTTATTGATGTCCTTGGAGATCACATTGATTAATGTGATCTCCATTTCTTCATGGATCTGAATTAAAATAATTACGAAAAATGAAATGTGAATGAAAATTGTACATTTCAATAGTATTTTGGTATGTGATCGCGAAATTTTTAAACAGCGTGTCAAAGATGCCTAATATCTTTTGTAATATGATTTATAATAAAAATGTACAATAAATGGGTCATAAATGCTTTCTAACTCATTCCATATATGGATAATATATAATTTTACATTAATGAACATTTTGACATTAATGAAGACATTCCAGTTACAATTTGTTTGGTGAACGAGTTCTACTCGTCTGTTAGTTTCAAGTGGCTCCACATGCCAGCAGTCAACGACTTTTAGTGGACAGAATGCGTTTACTGCTTAACAACGCTATAACAACTATAAGTTAATTATTTTATTTATATAACATTCACATGTTAATTTGTATCTAATTAGAATAATATGGACATTATCACACAAGTAAAAATTATATTGAAAATATCAGTGTACTGATACAAACTGATACCAATACACACGTTTTTAGAAGATAACCATCCAAACCCAAGTTATGAGGGTTAAAAAAATCGACGAAACGCTTAGATAAAAAATGGTTTGGTAGTGCCCTTGCGGTTCGCTTGACTTACCTTGGCGGGAGCACTACCGTGCCCCCAGATGTTATGAGGCTTAACCAAGATGTAACAGATGATTTTTCTCGTATAAGGAATTTAAATTTTGTGTTAAGAATAAGTTATTCATGCAATGTAATAGAACTGTCGTACCGTTAATGTATAAGGTTGTAGAACAGAGCTCGAAGTTAGTATACAATACATCATCGTTAACCTCCCAGCGGGACACTCGGCTGCGATAGACGCCGTTTTTATTAAATTCACTCCAATTGTTCCAACATGTTGTTTTAGATATTTAAAAATACGTGTTACGAAACAATATAAACAATTAGCGTTTGCGCGCGGCTCCGCCCGCGTAAATACATTATCCCGCAGGGACACTAATAAAAAATATCCAATGTCCTTTCCCTGGACCCAAAGACATATCTATACCAAATTTCATAAAAATCGGTTCAGCGGTTAAAGCGTGAAGAGGCTAAGAATGGATGGATGGATGGAGAATGGCTTCGAATTTATAATATTGAGTATAGATATCATCATAAAATCATGATAAAATATAATCATAGATCATCAAAATGAAAGAATCATGATAAAAAACATTGCCTTTGAAAGGGCGTAACGCGTTACATTAGAAAGAGACATAATTATATGATACTAGCTGGTGCCCGTAACTTCGTTTGCATAGAACTAGCGGAAACGGAAATCTAAGACGAAGTAGCCTATGTTAGACCTTATATCATTAGCTATCTGCCTGTGAAAATCAGTCCAGTCGTTTCGTAGATTAGCCGGAACAAACAGACAGACAGACGACTTACGGACAGACAAAAATTTTAAAAGTTGATTTTTTTAAGTAGGTACCGTATATGCTGTCATATGCTTCAAGTACGTTAACGTAATATATATTCTTTGCTTCAAGTGAAATACTGTTTATTTTAAATTACAAACAGACACTTCAATTTTATTTATTTATTATTAATTATAATTTTAAAGGATAGATTATACAGGATATAACGATTTTCTTTATAGCTGTTCAACTTAAATGTTATAACGATTAATAGAAAAATATTATAAAAATCTCAAAGACATAATATATGTACCTACTTATCAATATACTTAATCCATTTCAGTAGCAAAACAGTCTACATAGTGAAGGAAAATATGAAAAAACTTATTATCTAAATTGAAAAAACTAATGCTGATACAAAATTGCTATCGCGATTCAATATCCTGCCACTACTTCTATTCGGACTAAGTCGGCCCGGGGCAAAAGATTCAATAAGGGACAGGTTTAATCTTTTGTGATTGAAAATTTATCCAAAAGAATCCTTGAAGCTTACACGGCCTTCGGCGAAGTTCCGTTGTTCGCGGACAAAGCGAAGTCGTTAGTGCTTTAGTAGATTCCTATCTAAATTACACGTTAGATTAGAGCTTTATTTAAACCTTGCCCCTTTTTCTTATTATAGATAGCTATGTTTTACATTTAAACTACTTCATGTCAATCTCCTGGGGCATTACACACTAACTCATGGATAAATCTGTGGTCACTGGTCTGAACTTTGACAAAACTTATTTCAACAAAAGATTTTGACGAATATTATTCTATTCAATTTAAAGAAGCATTGAATGATTCGTATTGAGATATTTGCTATCACAGCCTTGCTAACATTTCATAAAACAATACAACAACGTGTATTATAAATGAATACACAATATCTGTGTAACCTGTCGGGTATGTAAATGAGTTTATTAAACATTGGCGTCGTGATGAAAACAGACATTAGCCATTAGTCTTTTTACATTCTTTGTTTAGATCTCACAGTCGGCTTCTACAGCGAATGAGATAAAAAATAAACAAACATCACAAAAATATAAATGATGCGCCTAACCCGAGGCGGCGTGGTGCGTGCCTCGGGCCCTCGCTGCTGTGTTAGCGTGGTTATAAATTATCCCGTATTTTTACGTCCCGTATCATTTTACTATGTATACATCAAGCAATCGCAATCTCTACCCATCTCCGGAACAACCAATCATAATTTACGAAAATATTCTTTGGAAAATAAATCGCTATTTTTATATTTCCTCCGTGCGTATATAATCATTATTTTCGTAGTATACTTTATTTATGCGGATGCATATCCTGTGCGTTATATCTACAAAAACAAAAACGAGCATAAATGTTTGTTTCATTTCGATTTATCGTTGCAGTTCTATTTCATACCAACTTTAAGCCTTCGTTAAAATGACTATAAGTATTTCGCAAAACAATGAATTTTATATTATAATATTCTGTTCATGTTATAATGATATAAATAAAATTACAACATTGGACGACTTTTTCTATGTATTTAAAATGAATACAGCTAATTCAGGTTAAGCTACAAATAACTCTAAAGAATAAAGTGCAATAAAAACCATTCAAGAAATATACAAACCAGTCTTAATCTACGAGCACTTTACTATATACAAACATAATATTATCGTTTGTAGTGCCATAAAAAGATCATTCGAAGTGGCGCAGGCATATGGCAAAGCGAAGATGCAACTCCGACCGCAGACACATTGATGGAAGCGAAAATAGCGTCAAAGTTTATGCCGACAGAGCGATAGCTACACCTGACCTACATACAGCGAGCACCTCCACCCATAACACATTTCAACTTTTGTATAGGTGAAGTGAACATATTTTCATATGCGAGCATTAGTGTTTTCGTAATGTGAATTCATGAAAGCTATCTAGTCGTTACCGACACGCAAATAACGTGTTATGCAAGATGTTTTAATTGTTGGAAATGGAACGTTGTTCGGTGAATGAAATAGTTTTTGCGAAATTTATAAATTTCTGTACCTACACTTTAGTTTGAAGCTATATATGTAATTTAATTTATCTCTTTTTATTCTTTATGTTAAGTTTGCAACCACTTTACTGACCTAAGTTAAAATTATCGTACCCAAGTAAGAAGTTGAAAATTATAAACCCATCAATGCTAAAACATTAATATTTAATGTAATAATTATTACGTAAGTATGATATGTAACCTGCTCCCATGTAATGATATATACGTGTAGATTTTTTCATTTTTATTATTCCAAAAAATATAAGTATTTAGTTCTCCTAGAGGGTTTAAAATCTTGCACTATTTTCGTTATAATATATTCTATAAATATTTTACATTTCCACTCATTTTTTTATTTTTATTATTTTTGTTTCAGCTTATTATCTATGTGGCGATTATAGCGTTAAATAAAACCTTTAATTAGTGCCCAATATCATGTCATATATTTTGAAGGCAAAGCCTGATTACTAAACTTTTTATTGGTCAAAATTACATTTCGAAAAGTGCTTACAAAAAGTTATCAACATAGAATTACTGGAATATCATCATTCCCTATTCACGTTCATACCGCCACTTTAATTAAACTTTGCCCACCGTTTCATTTAAGTATGAATGAACATTTAATATGCTTCTAACACGCCACTGGATCTAACTTTACCAGTTTTGATGATGTTTGTTTCTAGTTTTCAAATTATCATTTCAGATGATAAGCTCAAAATTACAGGCAATGATATCCTATAAGTTAAACGACAAAGTCCCCAAACAAAACTTTTTGTATACTTACAATAATCATACTTCAATAATTGATGTCTACGTATATACACTAACACAACTAGTCAACGCGTATTTTCCAACGATTTAATGAAAAATGTCGACAGAATTACAGTGTTGCAATCGACGGAGATAAAGTTTATTTATACATTGTATTAGAAAACAGAGTACAGATTACCATTAAATTAGATTCAACGCGCCTATCACATGCAACAAAATATTTAAATTCAAAATATATTAAAATTCTACATAGAAATATTTCGGTCAATAAGCGTGTAACTGGACTAAGAGCCACATCCGATGAAGCTAATGAAACCAACGTGAAATGCGACTTGATCTTATCTCTGATCTCCGTTTAGAAGCACATAAAGTTATAGACGATAACGTTTGTATCGCTTAGCCGGTAACATGTCTTGGACGGATCGTGTAAGTATTTTTAATTAAATCACTTATACGCCTCCCAATTGCCACATTTAGAGATCTCCGAGATAACTCGATAGTCGATACAACCAGAGACGATACGCCGCTGCCGACGCCTACTAGAAACAGTAAATTGGAATCCATTTAATACTAAATAGAAGGTACGGATTTATAAATCTTGTCCAATTTTAATACGTGCATACTAATTTGTCAGCTGTAGTAAATTATGTCAATGTAATTCTTTGTATTTGTAGAAATACTCAAGGACCCTTTTAATATTTTTGGGTATGTATACCATAACGAAATTGACAGCGAATTCTAAGCACATAATTATTCGTAGAATTTGCTCTCCATCGTAACGAATTTCACTTGAGACAGAAACACTGAAAACAGCTTCTGTATTTTTGCGGATTCGTTTTTTATTATTCATAATAATTCTGAAATATTTTCCTCCTGCAGAAATTATAATTATATAAGTACCTTACTCCTCAAGGACTAAACGTATGCCATATTGTTATAATTCTGTTACAATAAATTAAAATAATAATTTAGCTTGCATTTCATAAATGAAATTTTAAGGTAATTTCAAGACCGACTAAAGAAAACTACTTGATCTAATCCACTTTGCTAGAGATTCCGAGACAGGAAACTGTAGTGCTTGAGTGGCTCAGTATTTAACATCCACAAATTAAATTAAACAATATCTATATCACAAAGGGAATATCTTATTTCTATTATCATTCAAAATCGACGAAAACTTTACATTCAGATAATATTTTGAACTTATTCGTTTAAATATTTAGAATTTAAGTTATTTGAAATCTTTGAATACTTTTTATAAGTTAATGAGTCTAACTTCTTAAGTAAAACAATTCAATTTTTCACATGGGTACCTAATAATAATAATTATGGAAGTTGGAATTTGTTTACTATTTATAACCGAAAATTCTATTCCATGTAATTACGACAACTTTTAATGACACCATTACGACGGAACATTTTATAACTCTTCAAATATTGTGAGGAACTTTAATTAACTCAAAGAACAAAAACTTTTAATTTGACGAAGCTACTTTCAAGAAACAAATAGATAGTAACGAATCGAAACGGTCCTTTTAATTAATAAAGAATCTCTACGACCTACGTTATATTGTATTGGGTCCATGGGCAATAAAATATCTGTAGTACACGCCTCCTGGCTTTCCGGATATGTAGCGAATAAAAACTTGCTTCGTATATTAATCCAACATAAATCAACTGGTTCGGTAGTTTTGGGTGTAATGAAAAAAATGTGACCCAGCTGTTGCACCCTTCATTACGTGTGTGCGATGAATGGGCACAAATAACACTGTATCAACTTTTTAATATAATTGAAAATTTAAGAGCCCCAAATGTTTTATCGAAGCCCCTATAGCTGTAACTAAAGTTTAAAATATTGATATTTGGATCATGCACATGGTATGCACTTAGGTTATTAAATGCTGCAAAAATAGATCCCATAATAGTAGCGGTAAAGTTTTTAATCCATTTTACTAAAAGATTATACATAATATTTGTAGTTCGAACGAAAATGATATTGAAAAAAGCTAGGTAAATTATAGTAAAATGTGAAATGTCCTTTGTTACGATAATTCATATCAAGTGTGATAGCTGAAAAAACATAATATCTAAAAATAGAATATCTCGATTACGACTACATAAGAGCCGAGCAATAAAGTAGACTCAAACGAATTTAAAACCCAATTTACAAAATAACAAGTACCTACAGCCAAATGTTTTGTTTTTTTTTACGACAAAATTGTTTTGCTGCATGAAAATTAAGTAATTTTCATGCAGCAAAACAAGTTTGTGTTGATTAGAAATCCTTGTGATATACCAAGTTAAGCAATGCTTGGAATCTGAAAAAAACGAATATGTACAAATAAGCGTAAATAAACCGCGTTAATTGTTAATCGAATTAGAAAATGGTTTTTTGCCCAGTATATAAAACATTTGTTAAAAGTATGTACTTTACAAACGCTCTGTGTGTACACAAATTTGCTTCTATTTTAGAAGCTTTCCGTGCAAGTGTGATGATCGACTTACGTCTTTACAAAAGTCTGAATGCATTTAAACTTATTTCCACTTGACATAATTTTTCTTGTCTGCACGTCATAAAGGAGCAAACGAGGACCCGACCCTCCGCAAATGCGGATTATATTAACACGCGAAAGAGATGATGTTATGATCTATCACCGAAAATAGAAAGAGATAGTGATATTCACGAAGCGGAAGATTTATCACGTGACTAATACCCAGTCGGTGCGACGCGCGACGGCGCGTTCCTATCCCCAGAGAGTTTTTCAAACGAGTTTCTCTCCCCCAACCCACGATGCAATCTATGCTGAATCGTATTACAATAAATTGTATTAACTCGAAAAATAGCGCAGATAGCAAACATCGTCCATCTGCACACAATTGTCCCGAATATCGGCCAGACCCTTCATTTCCCCATCGCAGTTGTATAGCGAATTTATAGATTTTACGAGCTATCATCGGGAAAGTCACGACACCGCATTAAAATATATCATTTTTGTGGGCGGAAATCATGTCGTTTGTGCTTATTTTTGTTGAAATGTTTATGGGATTGTAGTTTGATACAAATAAAAGTTTATTCCTTATGAAAATTAAATGCACTAAACAAAATTTATTGTTTCTTCGTTGTCGATTATGGATGGTGCAATTATTATTATTGATGAAACTTTATTTATGAACTTTAAACTTTATTTTATGAACTTTAAAGTTTTTCATCAACTAATCAAGCATTCTTTTTTTTACTTAATGTAAGATCCTTTGAAGTAAACACTGAATGGTTTAAAGTGTGTTCAATATAACGTTCTCACTTCTCTATTATATAGATTATGACCCAATGTGCTCACAATACAGTGTGCAATAGATATCATGACAATGGATAATTTGCCTGATCTAAAGCCTGGCTGAAGCTTAACAATCAAGCTCATCAGTGTATGAAGTAAATTGATAGCGTTCAGTAGCTTCATTAAAATCATATCGGATTTCTTGATCGCATTGATATTAGATCAAGGCGCAAGAAATATATGGAACAAGTCTTTGTAGCATAATAGTACCTGGGTAATAAATCTTTGTTCGGAGTTGTAATAAAAAAAAACACAAAAGTATACTTATCTGGCGGGGATTCGAAATCACCACATTCTAAATTTCCGAACAACGCAAACATTATACATTCGCATACCAAACTACCAAATAGACCGACAAAGTAGTTTCTAAAGAAAAAATATAATATTATATAACTTAAAAATGCGCAGTTTCCCATGAGCAAGACCTAACTATATCAATTTTTCTATATAAAATTTAATGGTGCCTAATCCTTGCAGCCGTTTTCGGGATTCCGATTATTTATATGTACAAGTATTCAAGATTCGCTCGTTCAAAGAATAAGATTTAATTTTATGACTGGCATTGAATCATTTTGTTCAAAAATAATAACTTAGATCGTTTGATACTCTCAAATTAAATTTCTTTGTTGTTATCATATATTTGTGTTCATATTTCGTTTATTTTTTATAACTAAATCCCTTAAAAGACCATAAAATATTCATCGAAAAAAACAACCGCTACCGAACAATAGTGCGTTATTCAAAAGCCTTTTATCTTTGCGACCAGTGCAAGATTTAACCTATAGCGCTTAGCAGTTACATATGAATATAAATTACTGGTTTAACCGCCGATCAATCTGAAGATAACTTATTGTCGTTAACTATCACCCTCAACACATTTAACATAAACCGTCCAATCGATACGCAAACGGCCAAATGGCGTCAACGCATCACGATCCTAATCTCCTTCACCAAGGGATAGATAACCATCTGTTAAAGAAAGCCAAGAGTGTTTTTTTATTGTTTTTATATCCTCACGAGAAAAATGTAATATTGACGCGAACACATGAAGAACAGATTTGTCCTACGGCAAGAACGTGAAAATTGAAAGACGAGCTTATCTAGGGGTACAAAATATATTTTGGTAACTTTTTTGAAACATAGAAGTCAAAGCTTGAAATTTATTTTCTAAGAAAAGCTTATTTTAAAATCACAAAAGCTTAAATATTTTCATTTGAGTGCGGCGCCGCCCAAAAAGCGTTATTCTAAGAGCAGAACTCAAAGAATTTGGTTGTTATTGGATCCAAATTAAAATAACTTCCGTCTTTTTATTTTTTTACTCCCTTTTATCGTGCTTTATTTTAAAAAATCAATATTATTAGGCAATTAGTTGAATTCCGCAACGGCACCATGTCAATTACAACATCCCATATCCAATGTCCCATTTGACATATGGTCTTTGTTTGCGGGATACAAACATGCGCAGGCGCTTTCAAATAAATCTCCCATGTCCAATTGAACACAAATCTCGCCGGGTGAAAATATTAGATATAATTAGGAGGACATGACACAATGTAACCATATGGTAGAATATGTTAGATGAATAAATACCGAATTGTGATACTAAATATTTCAGAGTTTATGTGATTGAGAATATAAAATGTGTTTATCTTGGGTTTAATAAAAACTAACAAGTAACATCAAAGTAATTTATATTTATTTACTTACGAAAGTTTTAATTGGACAAATAAATATTCACCTTTTAATTAAAATACGAAAAAAATATGACGGTGAAGCACCTACGTGCTTCAACGTCGTGAAGCTCGTGGCAGTGGAACCGATCACTTAGTCACACCGATACGAAATGCGCTTCAGCCGAGCCCCGTTTAATTAAAGCTCGACGTGACGTCACGGCACCCTACTCACTTACGATTCAAACGTCAAATTCTTAAGAGACACTTCTCATTGTTGCGTAATGTGTCTCGAAGCGAGATATATAGGCTAATAGAATTAAACTACCACTACCAATTGACGATCAAACGATAAGATGCATTAAGCTAACGACGCGTCCATAAGCACACGTCACATCTACATCACGGCGCAATTGATTAATGTGCCTGGATAAATTCTTGGCGTAGCGCTAGTTTCCATTCCCATATGAATTACACAGAGCACCATTCATTTTTTATTTTTTCATTACATCACTACTAGATATTATAAACACTTCAAATGTAAATTAATTTACTCTTTTGTTTCAGCATTATCGTCAATTAAAAGTAATATAGACAATTCGAATTGTATACTGGTACAAGATGTGAAAGCGGTAACACATGCACATGGTATGAAGGATTCGCTATCAACTTCATCACCATCCGATGGTATGTAAACTACTTTACAAAGAGTAATGAGACTTAATTTATACTTTGAATAATATACAAAAAATTCAAATTGGTTTTTAGAGTCAATATCAACGTCGTCGTTAGGTTGGTCAACTACTGCCGAAGCTTCTTTAGAATCTGCCATAATATCGCAACAAGCACAACAAGCTGCTCCACCACCTTGGTCACCGGCTTTAGAACTTAGAGAGTTTAACGAGTTACACAGCGCAACTATACCTGCCTATCAATTTTGGAGTTCTGAATTTCGGAATAAACAGCCTGCATTTGTCAGCCTCAACTTTACAGTGCCGTGGGGCGCTAACTTTGCTGTTTACGGAAGGCGAAACGTTGCACCCAGCGTAACTCAGTACGATTTTGTGGAATTCATTCGTGGCGGCAGAGTTGATCATCGATTGAGGCGAAGACGAAGAAGCTTTCCCGACATACCCGATCATCCGTACGATAACTGGGACGCATTTTTGGGTACCATTAGTCCATACCAAAGATGGAACCATACGATTAGTAAACGATCAACTGATATGAGAGTAAATGTTAGCATTTTACAATATTTAGACACAGGAAGATGGTTCATATCAGTTTACAATGATGAGCTTCAATCACACAGCGTCGAAATGATTGTATCTGAAGCTGAAGGGGTAACCAACTCTTGCCCTGATGATTGCTCTGGTCACGGCTCATGCTATCTCGGAAAATGTGATTGTGTGGATGGATTCGAAGGACACGATTGTTCTAAAAGTTAGTATTTAACTGAAAAGAAACGAATATACATATTTATAACCATTTTAACGCTCTTTTATGTTTTAGGTGTTTGTCCTGTACTTTGTTCTGGTCATGGCGTTTATGCAGGTGGAATATGTCACTGCTCTGAGGGATGGAAAGGTCCTGAATGTGATGTTCCAGCACATGATTGTGAGCCTGCTGATTGCTCTGGACGTGGACAGTGTATAGCTGGACAATGCAATTGCAAGGCCGGTTGGAAGGGACCAAAATGTGATGAAGGTAACAAGTATAACATTATAATAATATAAAATACAGTTGAATCATGAATGAAATTGTAATTACAAAGATAATTCCGGAGCTAACGGCTTACGTTCTGTTTTTGTAGAGGATTGTTTGGATCCTACGTGCGGCGGTCACGGGTCTTGCGTCCGTGGGCGCTGCGTGTGCCGCGCGGGGTGGCGAGGATCGGCTTGCAATGAACGTGACGCCCGCGTACAACGCTGCCTACCTGCTTGTTCCCAACGTGGTGTTTACGACTTGGATGCTGGAAGATGTGTTTGCGATCCACTCTATACGGGAGATGACTGTTCTCAAGGTAAAAGTCAAAATAAGGTGACTCAGCAATTTCTGAAAAAGTGCACTTATCCTACTATCATTATAAATATGAAAGTTTGTGAGGATGGATGAGTGAATGGATGGATGGATGGATATTTATTACCCTTTACGCAAAAACTACTGAACAGATTTCGATTAATTTTGGTATGGTGTTTAGGCTATGCATTAAAACATAGGCTATTTGTTATCACGGAAAAGAACAGTATTCCCGCGGGATACCCGATAGTATATTAACGCGAGCTGAGACGCGGGAAATAGCTAGTTACGTGTTTAAGTTATTGTTTAAAAATAAAGGTTTATATAATATTTTTACTGTTCCATTTCTTTTAGTTGTATGTTCGTTGGATTGCGGACCGCATGGAGTATGCGCTGAAGGTGTTTGTCGTTGTGACGATGGCTGGACAGGAGCATTGTGTGATCAACGTCCTTGCGACGTTCGGTGTCAAGATCACGGTCAATGTAAAAACGGCACTTGTGTTTGTACCCAAGGGTGGAATGGAAAGCACTGTACTTTACGTAAGTTATATTTTTAGCCATGAGTTTGTAATAAGTTTCATGTTGTTTAATTATACTTGTATATATTATGTTAATGTTTCTTGAATTAACTTTCTGTGTTAAACTATACCTAAGTAAAAACATATTATGTTGCTATAAATAATATTTTTACATACATTAATTTTGTATTTGTTTTATTTAGCTGGTTGCCCCAACGGTTGCTCACGCCATGGCCAGTGTCATCTTGAAGATGGTGTCTACCGTTGCTCCTGCGCTGAAGGCTGGGCCGGAACCGATTGCTCCATTGCACTCGAACTCTCCTGTAATGATAACGAGGATAACGACGAAGGTAATAATCGTGACCGTCCTTTTGTGTTTTCAAATCGTCATTTTCGCTCTTTCTGACATTACCCTATGAATTTTAAAGATGGCATGACCGATTGCCATGACTCGGAGTGCTGCAGTCGTCCAGAGTGCTCGGAGCACATTATGTGCTTGGCCTCCAACGACCCCGTGGAAGTTCTTCTCCGTAAGCAACCACCATCCGTCACTGCATCATTTTACCAACGAGTAAAATTCCTCATCGAAGAAAACTCTGTACAGAGTTACGCCCACATGGACGAATATTCTGAGAGGTAAGTGATCTGTATTTTAGAAACAAACCGAACTAAACACCGAATCACTTTTTATGTGAAGGATATCAATATATCACGATAGTCCCCAAAGCTCTATCTTTTATCCGATGTTGGTTAAAATTGATCTTATCGGTTTTGCACAATTATAATTAATTTTTTTGCACTTAAAGTCCAGTAGAAATGTGAAATCATTATTATATCTGAATTGATAAAATAACCGACTCGAAATAATAATAATTAATATACTTAGGTACTAAATAGCACCCCTACCATATACCTCCTGTCTTAATCCCTGACCTCTCCGAGGATTTGGTGTGTTTAATTTTTTGTTTAATATTATTGAACTTTATATTTTGTACATTTTTATTTTTTTATCATCTGGTGGAAGTGTTGTTGATTTTCCTAATTTTTTGATGTAAATTATTAATTTATTGTTAGCAATCCCGGCATGGTTAATTTAAAATATTACAATATTTTATGTTGTACGTAATTATTTTTGATGTTTTTGTTATTTCACACCAGATCCGATGTGTTGTGTATTGTCTAATGTTTATCCTTTGTGTGTGTCTAACCTAACCTGTTTGTCTTAATAAACGTCATCTGATGATTTTGGTAAAGTTTGATATGAACTGTAATTACTAAACGCTCAAAGCTTACAAACAGTTTTGTTTGTCTTCTGACGAATAAATTATAATTAATTTAATAAGGCCCTCTTTAAAGCCTCGAATCATAGGAGTTTACAATTTCACACAAATTATTATTTTCGTTGCATAAATTTAAATTATAATTGATAATAACATGTAATCTCTTGTGGTTGGAGTAAACTTTAATAGAAGAATATTAAAAAAATATTTAATCATGTTATAGATCTCAAAAAAAACATCCGATCGAAAAACATGAAAAATAAGACCAAGCAAAACTGAATATATAAAGTAGACACCCACCACGCTTTATATGCAAAAGCGCCTCTAAAGTTTGTTTGCATTAAAACACAAGCCGCTTTACTATTTTATTTGTGTTGAAGTCTGGAAGGGTTATATTGCGTTCTGGCATTTGTTTGAGAGGCCTGAATAAACGTTATTAATAACAAAATATCCCGGTGGTATTTACCATCCAGCATAGTCAGTGTTACGCTTAAGAGTTTTTGTATAATCATAACGAAAATTAGAGTATTCCAAATTGTAAAAGTGGTGAAGTTGTTCTAATGCAAACGGGCTTTATGATAGAATCGATAAATTAAGTAATTGAATTCAATTCAACCATTAAAGCAAGTGTTAAAACGCAACGTAACCACCATAGATGAGCGCAGCCCTCGATGGTTGCTAATTGGGGTGGGATTGCACTGAGGGATGTAGGTATCTGTGTAGTAATCTGTCCTGTCTTTCTGTGTCCCTGTGCCGCCGTGTGTCCGCCACTCCTAGCGAGTTCTGGAATTCCTTTACACCATGGTAAGTGTCAGTCAGCCCGCCCTCGCCCCTCAGTGTTCAGTATCTGTTGACCTCTTCCCTTTTGTTGCGTCTCCTGCATATATGTGTGATGCTACTGCCCGCCGCCTGTCTACTAAGTGGCATGCGAACGGCACTACTAACGCTTTTCACTTTTCGTTTACTCCTTTGTCTGTATTCGTTTCATTCTATGTGTATGTAACATCTGTATGTCTGTCTTGAATGTTATTAATTTTTGTTTATTGTGGTTGCGGCAAAATCTGTACGATGTTCTGTGGAGGATGTGATACACTTACGTCGGTCGTTTTGGCGCACCCACAACTGTACATGTTTGTTATACGACTACTATGCTTTTATAATTGCTCACATACTATATGTTATACTATAAAAAATTTAGGAAAATCATTTACGCTTTCACGCAAAACGATAATTACACATCGATAGGTCCTTCAAAATTATGAAATAGTTGAGCGAAAAAACAATTTGAGCGATTCGAAGAACACGCAATTACGCTTCGAATAAACTTACCCTTTTATGTGTTCCTTGTCCTTTGTCTGCGTCTCTCATCTGTTAACCAACCCTGAACCCTCTGCCCCAGCTCTCTATGTGTTTAGCTCCTCACCCCTGTAACTAACCACACAACTCTGAATGTACTCGAATACTTCACAGCGAGACGTTGTGACCACGTCGACATTGTACATTACATCGCTTCCATCGGTCGTTCGGTCCAGCAGGAAATTGGTGCTGTGAATTTATATCTTGTGACATTAATCATGTATTGTTTCTATTTCAGGCGTGTCTTGAACTATGCATCAAACATGTGTACCTATTAATATTAAGTTTCAACAATCTATGATTCATTTCAACATTATTTTTTAACTTTTAGTTATTTAAATATCAGTAGATAGTAGGTACATTATATGACTATAAAGCCATTACATAAAACATAAAAAAGATAAACATATCCAATCTGAAAAGTTAAGAATACTTTGCATATAAAATATAGGTAAATGAAGCATGATGCTAAAATATTGTATGAGTCTAGTCAGGATTTTAGTGTATTATGACTATGTTTGTTGTAAAACAATAAATATAGAGTCATAAAGCAAAGTTACATTAACATTGAGTGTTATTACCCCAGAGAACGTAAATCTGCACACAGTTGATAAGCTCAAACGCTATGAAAATTTCCAAACCCCGTATTCACAAACTTTTGCAACTGTTATTTCGAATGTCTATTCAAATTTTGAATACGATTTCAGATACGTTGAACTATTTCTGTAATGTTATTCATAACTGACCCCTAGTAGTTCAAAATATTAATTAACTTGAAGATAATAACTTCGATGAATAGGCTAATACTCAATTATAAAGTACTCCAAATGCACTTATAGTTAGGTAGATTTTGTACACATTATAAAATAATTTGAATTTACTAAAGTATATAGGGTCAGGTTGGGGAAGACCGTCTACAAGGCAAGACCGTCTGCACGCAATAACTTATATTTATGAATAGCTATGCAGCTTGAATTGACAGTCGGTAAGACGGTATCATACTTTGGTTAAAATTTATAATCATAGATGTCGCTGGCAATACTATGATGGGAGAAAATTTGCCGCCAGTTTTATTTGGGTTTTGAAGGTCCATTAAATATGAAAACAAGAATTTCATATGACTTTTAACTTTATTATCCTACAGTTAAAGTGCATATTTGAAGGAAAAATACACTTTTTAGATATAAGTTGGTATAAATACATATAACATACCAAGTGACGTGTTAAATGTCAATAGACGGTCTCGCCTCAAATAGCATGGGAAGACCGTCTGCACGCCGAATTTTAAAAAAGGGTTTGTATTTGAAATATGTGCTATTATATTGTAATTTATGTAGCACAAAATTGTTACTGTTAATATGTTTCAACACATGGAATACTTAAGATCGGTCTAGAACATACCAAATATTTGTTTTATTAAATTGAGTAAATTTTTCAATGAAGTATGCCGGTCTTTCCCAACCTGACCTTAATTAAATTAAAAATCGTCTAGACTAATTTTGATCTAGGTGTGTAATCCATAATATATACTGGAAAAGAAATGAAACAAGAAGATATTGAGTGTCTAATAAACCTAAAAATAAAAAATATGCTTGATGCTTCTGATACAAATTTATCTTCGGTAAATTATTTCAAGAAGTTCAAAATTAGATTATTATCGATCAAGAAACGAGCGATATAAAATACTGGTAATCTGATAATGTTGTGTTAACTTGGGTGAGAAGGAAAGTCATCAAAAAAATAACTCGTTTTGTTGAACCTATAATTTAAGAAGGCAATAAAATTTAATCTTATCTATTAAACATAAAATTTAGCTCTATTGTATTCATAATCATAAATTGTGTTACCAATTATTATAGATTTTTTATAAATTGGATAACTTTCTCAGCACCAATTTCTAATGTTATAAAGTAACCAAAATTTAATCATACGATAACTATAAAAATGAATATATGTGGCAGCTGTTACATGCATTACCTACACGGTCTAGGCAGATTTATGATTACATTAATTATAATAATTTGTTAAATATACTATTTTATAGATAAGACATATTGCTTAGTTTTGCTAAGTAGGTAAACTAAAATCTTGCCTAGAACTTTAGCTACTCCTGAAAAAGAGAATGTGCAATGCTAAAATCTTCTTGTTTTATTTTCGATTTTATTTTCATACTTCACTTTCACAGATATATCAAAAAAGCACTTTCTCAAAATTGAGAAGGCGGATAGCGATATGATTCATAAACGACAAAAACCGAAAAATGTTTTTTTTTTCATAAAGGACTATCATATAACTTAAAGTAGGGACTCAAAGTCAGTAATTTATAAAACTAATTATGAACTCATATAATTAAGATTAGAGAAGAAACATTTTTTATGAAGCGAAGGTTTCTTATTCCTGTTGTTAAAACAAAGACAAAAATAAAACAGAAATATATTACACACAATTAACAAATAATAATTATTATAAGACGCATATTTTCGATGTTTTCTATCATATTTCTTAATAAACAATTTTCTCCAGAATTTTCGTAATGCGAGTCTGCCAACTACGTCATTGATTCTCGACTTATTTGCCTAAAATAATGAAAGAAAAAACTATAACATGAAAAGCACTAGGTTTCAGTAACGACGTGTGCATACAACACGGTTAACATCGGCTTCATGTTTGATTAAAATACAATAAAGTGCAGTTTTGTCCGAGGTACTAAATTTCTTAAGATACCACTAAAATAAGTTCTGCAACTGATCTCACATCTACAGGCTTCCCTTTGATAGAGAACTAGTCTTCGCTACTGCTAAGTTTTACTTATTTTACTTTGAAATTACCAAGCCTAAGTAAAAAAACAAAACAAAACATGAAAAAGTTAATTAATACAAGGAGAAAAGAAGTTACAAAAGAGCGAAAAAACAGCGATCCTAATTAGGTAACAAATGCTGTGCCTTAACGCTATCGATTGAACCTCTTGTGTGAACATTGAACACGACTAAAAAGTTACGAGACTCGTGAAAATTTGTAAAACAAAATAGGTAGGGGAGACCGAGGGGTGTTGACACAATTTTTACATTTTGTCTCATATACCAAACACTATTGCCAGAAATGGTATGATATTAGTACCAAACGTTAGGTCATTCTTTACACTTGCAAATGGCTAACATAAAGAAATTGTAAGTGTTAAATATTGGGGCAAAAAATCGACTTAACCGCAACAAGTCATCTTGTTTCAATTCCCCTCATACCGAGGTAAGATGAAACAGGGGTCGAGGAGAGTTAAAACATGTGATTTCTGTGCAATATTAAGGGCTGTAAAATAAAAGTTGTGATATAATTTAAATGCATGTATTAAAATTTATCTTTTCAAGCACATACTTTGTTGTTTTACGTATATATTCACATTTTGTACTGTATCGTTTATGTAGATAGTTACAGTTCTGATACACAATATGATCAACTCCTAAAGTAGTTAAAAGTATCATAACGTCATTATTCGTAATAATATTAATTAAAATAACAGTCAGATAAACAAAATATTTTACATTCATTGAAAATCTTTAAAATAAAATATTTATTTTCAATAAATAATTAAATTTCAGCCGTTTCTTTAGAATTACAATCAGTTTTGATAATTGTTTCTTCAAATATTTATGTAACAATAATCTCACAAATATCAAACATGTAAATAGGCAAAAATGTGGCAAAGTTACTTGATACTATATCTTCTGCTGCAAAATCATATATTTTGTGACTTGCCATACCTCTGTCAGTCTTTATTTTATGATCAGTAGGCATGCTGACACAAAATAAATAAATTAAAAGCATTTATTTAATTGACACAACGTTAATGCTTGTAAATGCTTAAATATTCTGATACAATATTGAAAACGAGGAGATTTGAAACAACCTGTTTCAAATCTCCTCAGTAAGAAAAAACCTCTCAATATTAATTTAACCTGCAATCAAAAATAAAATACACAGAAATCAATTGCACCAAATATATACAATAAATCTCTAGATAATGAGCTTTCGAAACCAATATAAATCAAACTAAAATACAATACCCTTATCAAAATATAGGCATGGTAAAAAAACGTAAATAACTTACTTTTCACGATTTTTGTCACATGGCACGCAGAACTCCATAACCGCGCGACTCATGCCACCGACGCGTATTGACAAGTCAGCGGGTGGAGGGGAGTGGTTGAAATGCAACATTGCGAACTCGCTAACAGTTTTAAGTTCCATGAAATCGGTACTGTTTCAAATCACCTTTGTGTCAAAACCCCTCGGTCTCCCCTATGTTACATTTTGGGAATGTTTCATTATTTGATCTTTTAAAATGTTACTGAAATTAGCATTGCAACATAGTAACTTATTGTATCGAATACATTTTTTTATTGAACTTTTATTTCATGCTAATGAAAGCTATGAAATACCTAATTTATTTTCAAAAAATTTGTACTTACCTTTTAAATTCATTTAAAAATTGACGTTCTGAGTATAATTACCAAAGTAGAATAAATAGCTGCTCAAGATAAGATTAATTTGATTAATTCATAAATAAAATAGAATTTTCAAAAACAGGTGAAAGGTATTCTGATACGTGATATAATGCCTACAAACAGCGAACATAATAATCGAATAACTACAATTTTTATTAAAAAAACTATAATCCGACTATGTAAATTATATAGCCTATGTTACCCGGCTATTATCTATTGACACCTCGTTTACTGAAATTAGATCAGCGGGTCTAAAAAGGCCACTTGCGCAATATCATCGCAATATTGCTATTTGACACTAAAGCTATTCTGCTTTAAATCTGTCAAATGAATGCATTTCAGCCAATTTCTGCATATGAATTGTACTTATCCAAATCATATTATGAATTGCATTCAAGTGGCCATTTTACGATCGCTGTCATCTTTCATACAGTAATTCATAACAAGAATTGAAAATGAATTGCCAAAACGGCCTTTTTAGACCTGCAGAGTGCTAAATGTGACTTTTTCTATTCACATTCGATCGTGAACACGTTTGGCGTTTAGTGGGAAATTGTATGTGATTTGTACAGCGCCATCTAGTTGTCGCGTGTACAACTAGATCAAATCACATACAAATTCCTAGTAAACGCCAACCGCGCTCACGATCGAATGCGAAAAGAAAAACACTTAGCACACAGAAGTTAGGGCGCTGCGGTGGAACAACGAACAAGCATACATAAGCTGCCAAATTCATTATCCTTCCTTTTGCCTTCGCCGTAGTCGGATACAATATAAGCTTCTATGAATCATATCGCTATCGCTGTGACCTGTGCCTGTCGAGCGTGGTCTGACGAGAGTTGTGATGTGCAGCCGAGTGTCGGTGATGCGGGGCCAGGTAGTCTCCCCCCAGGGGCTGGGCATCATCGGCATCAGGGTCTCCGTGGATCGGGAGGCGCGATTCGGATTCACCCTCACTAGAGCTGGAGGATGGTGAGTACCAACTACTTCCTTAATACGATAAGTAAGACTTGCTTCGTAAATACTATTAACTATAAACTAATTTCTTATCTGCACTGTTTGTTTTAATGTTTAAGTGCATTAATATTATTGTATCAGCCTATTGATTGATAATAGTCATAGACGTGGCTTACCCTCGAAATTAATAACATTACAAACCAAGATTCATTACTTCATTAGCTCAGATCAAATAAAAAACCAAGATAGCGCATGGCGTTTGTTTGAAGTGAAGCCTAAAAAACTACGCTACTTCAAGTTTACACACGCGCTCACGCACACTCATGCAAAAAAGTACTTTACTTTTTGTCAGTATAGATAAGTCGTCGTGACGACTCGTTCGATACTGTCGAAAAGTAGCGTACTTTTTTGCTTGTGTGTGCGTGACCGCATTTGTTTACTTGAAGTAGCGTAGTTTTTTAGGCTTCAGTTCAAACAAACGCCATGCGCTATCTTGGTTTATTATTTGATCTGAGTTCATTAGGTATTCAATCCAATTGTATAGGTATTCGACTGAGCTATCGCCCGATCGATCTCTCGTAGTAATATTAACTAGTCCTTCAATTGGTAACTTATTGACAATTATTGATATTTCTATTATTTTGGGTCTAAGGCGAAATGCTTCCTACTTATTTACATAGCTGAGAAGTAAATAAAGCCCCATAGGCACAGTAGGTAACTAAAACAATACCATATTCATTACTATAATCATAATTGTAAATCATATACAATTTTGTAGTTAAAGAAAAAATTTCATTGATTTGAGCAAAAACACAATATTTTGAAATTCGATTATTCGTAAACGCTTCCATAGTGCAACTTGATTTTTTTATCAGTGCTAGACGCATTAAAGGTAAATCTTTCAGAGCCAGTCACAAGTCGCACTTTTGAGTTTTTTAGGAGAAAAAAAATAAAAACATAAATCTAAATAAAAATTAATAACTCGGTAGCCAGAAGTGATCTTCAAAAAATAAAATATGAAAAATATGCGCCTAAAGGTCCTTCATCAAACCATGTTAATCAAAAAAATATATATTGATCAGACACACTTACAGAATTTATTAAGTCTTTTTTTTACGTCGAGGTCACGAAACATAAATTATTTTTTATAAAAAAAAGTATTTGAAATAGACACGTGGGTGTTTTACTAATTTTTTGAGTGAAATAGAACACTGTGAGTCGTAAGGAAGTCTCGCTATATTGTAGCCATACAAATTCACCCTATAAATTTTTAATCACCTTATTTTATCAATGATTTGTCAATGAGACTTAAAGCATATTCACCTAAATAAGTTTATAATATCCAAATCAAAATCAAACTAAGATTCATTTGCCAGGTGCTTCTGCATTTCAAAGAAGACTGTAAACCAACTTTGATGAATTTGTTCGATATAAAGAACTTTGATATATTGATTACATACATTTATTTTATGCACTTCCACTTGCACTAAGGTCATATAGAATAACACAAATAACCCTTGCATGATAAAATGAAAAGCAATTGAAAAATATTTGGACTTTGAAGTCTAAAGTTTACTTGTTTGTCCCCACTGGATGGACCGATTGAGACATCCCTTTGTGATATGAAACTTGAAACAAACTTTCTAGACTACCACAATTGGTACCTGTTGGCTGATCAAATATTTATCAAAACGCAAAGGTGGTTTATTACCACCCCTAAAATATGCAATATTATAAAGAAATATGAAAATATTATCATCATTCGGAAAGAAATCTAGTTATTTCCAGATTAGGGAGGTACAATATAACGACATCCAAAATCAATTACGGATATTATGGTCATATGATCTTCTGCTAATGTAAAGAAGTTTAAATTTAATAAGCATTTATAAATGTTCAAAACGAACCTCACCTACCTAAGGTACCTTGTGTGATCATTGAAAACGAAAAAGTCTAGAAACGCCAGGTGGTACAAACTCGAAATTGGTATTGTAATTTATAAAATACAAAGAGCAGCTTGCAGCCCTGTTCACCTTTGCCTTTAAGCGCAATAGTACGAGTATTATACCGTTTAAATATGTATCAAATGCCCTAGAAATATTTAAAATATTCAGTAATGCAAATTCCATCCTTAAAAAAATCTATTTATGTATCTGTCACCGTAAAATTGTAAAAACCGATAGATTGTAACATTACTAGAGATATATTATTATAATATGTTGACAGATTGTCAAATAAAAATTTTCCTTACAATTATACGCATTATTTTTCGTTATAATTATTATTATGAAAAAGAAAACAAATATGGCGGCGCGGGGTACTTGTCGTTTAACCAATCGGCACGGTAGGTAAATATTACAATATAATGCAAAATAACGTGTAAATTGTAAGAAGAAATTTTTATTTGATAATCTGTCGACACATTACAATATCTCTAGTAATATTACAATCTATCGGTTTTTACAATTTTACGGTGGCATATCCATTTCATAGTTTTAAAAAGAGCTATAACGTCACACATTATATCAGTATAGCTATTTGAGCACATTTAAAACCTAATAAAAGGGTACTCTTATCAATGTAAAGATAAAAACCTATGAAAGGTCAATTTCCTTTCTCTACTAGAGCACGGGGAATTAAAAGAAAATATTATTAAAATATACTATTTATTATTTAACCGTGATTTTCCTAAACTAAAAAAATTCCCCGCGTACAACATGTAAACATGTCATGCATGTAACTCTAAGTTTAATCTAAAATTGGATATACGAAATCGAAAAAGTTTTCACATATCTCTCACAACCTTAGGGTAGCTAAAAATAAATAGACTTACCTGATACAGAATACTATGTTCAAGTTACGACACGATGTGAAAACAAAAGCTTAAACTGATGACGCATATTACCGTGCACCTTTACTTGCTAATAAAAATTTAATTATTCACATGGCGACCGCATTGTTTGCACACATTTTATTATTAAGCTTTGTAATTAAGTGTAGCCATAAATTCACTAAACCTCACATATTTTAGTGACATTTAAATATATCGATGTAAATTTGTTTCAAGGATAAACTATTTTAATCATAATAAAGGCGAATTCTAGTTGTAAATGTAAATTTAAATTTTAGTTGTAAATGTCTTCGAGAAGAACAAAATGTGTTAATCTGATTTTGGTGATTGCAAAAAATTATTACCTCCTACTAGGGCTACCCTACTATTAGAAGGGTAGCCCTAGTAGGAGATTCTTGTGGTAACTCGAGCGTGTCCGATTAAGATAGGGGGTGATAGGTAGGCTTCAGAGTAGCTCTACCTTAAAGTACTAACGATTTGAATGTAGGATAATCTCGAAGGGACTTATTAAAATAAAGCACTATATTTAAATAATTGAGAATCTTATTTACTTTATATTGGATTAGACTCAACTTTAGGGTGTGGTCCGTCTTGTCTAAAATCTGATGATAAATGACCTACGTTCTTATTTATTTAAAAAATAAGCCACTCTATTTAAATTATTGAACGTCTTAGATAATAATATTTTATATTGGACTCAACTTTAAGGTCTAGTCCGTCTTGTCTAAAATCTGATGATAAATTACCTCCAAAGATACGTTTTTATGTCTTTTTTTTGTTTAATAAGGCTTCCCGCTCATCGGCTATCGCACCACTAAAAAAAAGCCCATAATGTTTTTTATTCCTATCACCTAATCTACACGTTCTTGGTTTTCACGATGCTCGAATAAGTACACAATTAGTATCATAGGCCACCTAGCTATAAAATAAGTTATTTTATTAATAGATGCCTAACGTGAAACTTTACTAAGTGGTACAACGGAAAAGTGTAAGAACTTTGTTATTTTATCTATTCAGATGACGTGTCTAATGTGATGGCTGTGATGAATGTTATAAAAGTAAAAGATAAAGCGATTTGATACGTAACAAGGCTTTAAATTCCTCTCCCATAAATCTACCGTTCCTAAACGAAAATCAATATTGAAATAATTTTGAAGCGTGTCAGGCAATCCTGTAATAGTCCGTATAGTTAGTTTCACGTCACGTAACTCGATTACGTGTAAGAAATTCATAATAACCGTGTCTTGATGTTAACGAAGGTTTACGCTTGTTAAGTAATTATTTGTATCGACGCTAAGCTTGTTTTTCATTTGCCGAACACGTTTCATAATTGAAAATATTATTTAATTAGTTTTATTCACGCCCGCCTTAGTGGTTTATTATGGCCCGCCGTTGTAGTAGTGGTAATTATTTCTCTAGCAGAATTTGCTTGTACACAGTCCATTCAAAAAATAAAAAAAAACAGTATTTAGGGTTCCCTACCTCAAAAGGTAAAAATGAATCCTTATAAGATCACTTTGTTGTCTGTCCGGCATACCTGAGAATTTTCCCACCGCACAATCTGGTGGGTATACAAACGTTCATAGTACACAACTAATACTACAATTGACATACATTTTATCAGTAAGAATATATGAGATCCCAGGACCTGGGATCTCAGTCCATAATATTATAATATTAACAGCCGAATCGTCTCTTCTTTTTTTCACATTTATGAATCCAGTTATGTGATCGTTAGTATGAAACAAGTATATGAAAAAGGTGAATTGTGACTATTATTGGACTTTTAAAATATGTCTGAATGAATGGAGCCAAATCAAATTAAATACGATGTGTTTGAAAATGGATGTGTCAATGAAAATTTAATAAAACTAGAGGTCGCCACGTGGTCAAAATTCGAAACAATATGGCGCTGAGTCTATCCTATTCTCATTTAAATAGCACTGTAGTGTGTGCGGTTGTTGTTTTTATTAATTTTATGTACTTATTTTTAAGCATTATTTTAAAAAAATATGCTTCTGCACACCTTCCACATAAACATTAATTTACCGGCCAAATCGTACGCCTCCGATTGCACAATTCTCGTAAAACTGTATAGTAAAGGTACTGAAAGTTTTTGCTTCACGAATTAATATAATAATATACATAATATCTAAGGCATTTATTATTATATTTTTTAACCCCTGGCGCAAAAAATGCGGCGGCGTGTTATAAGTTTGACGTGTCTGTCTGTCGGTCTGTCTGTCTGTCTGTCTGTCTGTCTGTCTGTCTGACAGACGTCTGTGGCATCATAGCTCCCGAACCGATGAAGCGATTTCAATTTAGTTTTTTTGTATTAAAGGTGACTTATCTGCGAGTGTTCTTAGACATGTTTAATGAAAATCGGTTGAGCCGTTTAAAAGTTGTGGGGGGTGAAAGTGGGGAAGAATAACTGAATGTCTGCAAAAGTACTCGAGTGGGGTCTCAAATGAAAGCGCACTGTAAGAGAATACTGATGACTTAATCGAGAGTGTTCTTAACTTCGTTCGATGAGAAAATTGGTGGTGGGAAGATCAGCCGTTTGAAGATCATCAGCTCTTTTGTAGTTGATGACTGACTAACTTTCTTATGTCCGATCGATTCGAAATTTGGTACCGTGTTACTTCAACGATATTTAAAGAACATGACCTGATTAGCCGTTTGAAGATTATCAGTTCTTTAATAGTTGATGAGGGGATCTGACTATTTTCCATATTATGTTCTATCGATTCGAAATTCGGTACCGTGTTACTTCAATGATATTGAGAGTATATGGTAAGGTAACTATTATTTACACCTGCTTTAAAAGGACAAAATAAATGTAAAATTTTAAATTTTAAAAACCCCCCGACACAAAAAATAAACTTTAACAACTAATAAATAATATTTTTAACCTAATATAATTATTATCGTCACATATAAATTATAATATTATGTAAGTCGAAATATTTTTATTTTTCAATCGTCGTCTCGTCGGGGGACCGCTATGTGAGTCGCAGATAGCAACAAAAGAATTTACCTAATCCGGGAAAAAATTCGCTCGTACCTAAATGTAATTCGTAATAATTAATTACATAGCTTTTGTTGGAAAAACACTTTATAAACTTTAGCGGTCCCCTGACGAAGCGACGATTGGAAAATAAAAATATTTCAACTTACATAATATTACATGTGACGATAATAATTATATTAGGTTAAAAATATTTTATGTAGTGCGTATATATTACTATTATATACCTAAGTAACACAAAACGAATATTCGTAATATGATGTTTTTAATTTATGTGCCTACGTATATTTTTGGTAAATAAGCATGCCTTTATAACGTGGGTATGTAATATGGAAATATTAAGCTGAATCTATTTTAATAAGGGTACGGCAGTATTTTTCTTACCTTATGTTAAGCGAGGTTTTGTTTATTTGCATAAGGATACCCGGGCGTTTTCGAAATTTTCGACGTGATTCGGAAACAAAGCGGTACGGTTATGCCCGGTAATATTCATGGAAATGTTAAGTAGCCTCGTGTAATAACCATTAACCAACGACATGATGATCAACATATTTTCTGTGTCCGTGGGGGATATTATCGCTTCCAATCAGGCCACCCGTCTGCTTGTTTGCCTCTACATACATATCATAAAACTACGAAATGCGTTTTTAGAAAGCATTAGGTACCTTTGCTATATCCTTCTAATTTTATAAATGTGAAAGTTTGTGAGGATGTATTGATGGATGAATGTTTGTTCCTCTTTCACGCAAAAACTACCAAACGGATTTCGATGAAATTTAGTATGGTAGTAATTTATTTAGGCTTTGGATTAAAACAAAGGCTACTTTTTATCCCGAGAAAATACAGTGTTCCCGAGGGATACTATAAATACGCGAGGAGCCGCGGGCAACACCTAGTATTATTTAATTGTGCGGAATATCTGATGGCGCGGCAGCGGCATTACCAAGTATTAAGCGGCCGGCCGTAACTATCTTTTCTCGAAGCATTTCGCAACTTTTTCGGGCCCTCATATTTTCTTTTGTAATAATTGAGCTAGCGATAGCAGTCTGAATTTTTGTCGCGGACAAGTCGTTAGAAGCACAAGCTAATGTTTTAAATTTCATAAAAATCGAGTGCACAGTTTAGGAGATATAAATAAAGCGGCAAAAAACGCGATTTTGAAAGATATGGATAGATGTAGGTTCCATATCCATATCTTAGGTAGAGAGAGTAAGCAAAATTAAAAGAATTATACTTCTAACAGACACAGAAATGTCAAATTTGCTGTCAGACTAGGTTATTAGCTACATATAGATGTAAAATATAGAAAAAGTAATAATTCTGAAAAAAAAAATGATTTTAGAATTTATATTTTTAGTAATTTACAGGAACAAAATGTATGAATACAAATTCAATGATAATTAAGTAGTCGTTATTTATATAACAAATCTCATAAATTAAGAAGTGGTAGATTATTTTAAATTACAGTAGATGCTTCGGGACGAATAGGTCCACTCGACCTGATAAATAAGACGGCCTAACAGAAAACCGATGGGAAATAGCACTTGCGTTCTGACTCGTCATGAGGAAGATACCGGTGTCCTAAAATGAGACACCGGTACCTTCCGCATGCAAAGCTCGCAAACGCACTTGTAACTCTTGTGGTGTTGTGGATGTCCAACAGCGGCGGTAAACGTTTTAACAATGGAATAGATTTGGACATGAGCAATCAGATCGCCCGTTAGTATGAAATTGTAATAAGTTCGGCTGGTGGTTAGAAATTGTTATAATTTCTTACCATCAGAGGTTGGTGGTTTTAAAGATCGGGAACGCACTTGTAACTCTTCTGGTATTGCAGACGTCTATGATGAGCGGTAATCGCTTTAATGCTGGAATATATCTGAAAATGAGTCACCAGGTGATCCGTTTGCACACTTAGACATTTGCAACACCAGAAGAGAACAAATGCGTTCAGATTTTAGTAAAATCTTCAAACTCTACCTTGGTCAAAAAATTTGTAGGCCGAAGGGGGTGGGGGGGAGTACTTGATACATTGATTCGAAAACGCACTTGTGGTAAAGAATATTTATTACTAACTTACTTGTTCCTCTGGTCTGGCGGGTATAAGTTATCCTACTAATCCTACCAATATTGTAAATGTGAATGGATGTTTGTTACTGATTCACGCAAAAACTACTAAACGGATTTTGATGAAATTTGATATGGTAGTAGTTTAGGCTCTGGATTAAAAGTACAGTGTTTCCGAAGGATTATTTACGCAAGCGGAGCCGCGGGCAACAGCTAGTATATAATATAGAATAGTAATAATTTTATTTAATGGAATAGATCTAGAAACAAGCAAATGGACCGCCTGACAGTTAGCAATTACTATCGCATCAAGATATTCGCAACACTGGAAAAAAAAAGTACGATTAAAACCCCAAATTCCTTGGTCTTCGACTAACCTAGAAGAAGAAATGAGATCACACAAAAACATTACATAAATGAAAAAAGCCAAGTATTTCCTTTGCAAAAAGTTATAAGATGTCGTAGAGACCAAGTGAAATTCAAGATAGTCCATTTAATTAGTTACTCATAAAAAACTTATAACCGTATGTATGTGAAAAAATTTATTTTTATAATTTTTATATTAATAAATAGTGACTCTACGACAAAGTGGACTCTACGACATCTTATAACTTTTTGCATAGGAAATACTTGGCTTTTTTCATTTAGGTAATGTTCTTGTGGGATCATTCTTATTTGTTATAATTCTTAAAGTTCATTATACTATGGTAATTCTAACTATAATTGGTATAAGTTATTATTCGCCTGTTTAGGCAAAAACATTTTTGCTTGATGTTTTTGCGTACAAGTACGTTAGTTTACGTTTATAGCATTTTTTATTTTAATTAAAGGAATAGTTTTAGGATGAAACAAATAAGACGTCGAGATACTTTATTTGGGTTTTACGTTAGGGCCCGGGTAAGCCGCTGTAAGAATTAAGAAACAATAAAGGACCCTTGTGCGCATGGCTTAGCATAAATAAGGACAGAATGTCGTAAGATGTTCTTTTGTTTTATATAAGGGGCTATTTTTTAATTAGTAATTTTGGTAATAAGGAAGTCTGTAGGTACGTATAATTATAATTAATAAGTAACTTTGTTACAGGTGTAGTTAAAAAGGAAACACTAGATACGGTAACAAATTAAAATATATTTAAAAATTAAAATGACTAGATAGGGGCGTGGGTCGGTTAGCCGGCAAAGTCTGGTTCAGCCCTGGGCGGTGGAGGTGTAGTATGGGGATAATTAGCACACGGCACTTAGCTAGTCGAAGACAGTCAGGGGTATCCCACGGTCTGCGAGGTCCAGTGACGAGGGTCCGACAACTCTAACGGCCAAGCTCAGACCGACAGTCCTGGGTATGCTGTGTGGCTTGGGGTTGTCCAGACCGGAACGATGGTATCTGGTCGGTTCAGGTGTAGTCCATACAGGAACTGTTCCAGCCGGAACTCAGAACCCGTGTGAAGACGGGTTTAAAATTACTTGAACTTAGAAACGTGGAAATTTAAAGCAACCACAACTCAATACAATTTAAGATGTCCAAAAAGGAGATATGGAAAAAAGGAACTGTCACTCGCGCGTCAGGCTTTTATACCCGACCTAAAAATATATTTTTTTTTAAATTACCTTGACTACACAGCTAAGACTTTTTGCCACAGTAGAAATATATTGAGTTATTTAGAATGATAACCTAATAACGCAAAACTGGTGTATTTAAGTTGTTTAAAAAAAGATTATGATGTTTAGATTTAAAAAGAATTAGATTCAAATCGATAAGTCGATAACTATTGAATTCATAACCGTAGTTACCACCATATACCATAGATGGCGTTGAGAATGTCGACTTGAACCCATAGCCGTAGTTACCACCACATACCATAGATGGCGTTGGGTGTATCGTTTTCAACGAAATTTAATTAAATAAAATGTAACTACGTTACATATCCCCCCCTGTTACCGAAGGATTTTTGCCTGCTGCCAGGAAAAAATCCTGAAACAACTACAAAACAGACAAAAGAAAAGAAAATATTGGTTGGGGTAAAAAAAACTTAAAAAAAGAAGGTTTAAAGAAAAAATTACGACAGTGGAAGTTAAATGCTAGTCTTGTGTCAACGCGCAACAACCGACAACCTTTCATACATCGTTCACACTATATTCATACATCACATACATACATCCACTTGCATTTTGCAACTCGGACACAACATAATGATCCGAGACGCCCTAACATACGAGTATTGTATTCCATAAAGAGGAAAAAACAACACCAGTCTAAGATATTAAAGTTCTTAGCTATATCGTTATTATAAAAGGATAACGAACAGCGTCTGAGTAAAGCGCGAATCTACTAGCCTTCCTACAACAGCTGACCCATTATTTTGATAAGATGGGAAGCTTAAGGTCCTTCAAATGCCAGGCACCAAGGTCTTTACCTTGCATGTCTTGCAGGACATAAACTAAAGGAGAACGTTTACCTACAATTTTACATTTTATAAATTTAGGAGCCAACTTTTTGCTAAAATGTTTCTCCTTATCACTTAGAAAGTAAGTTCTCTTAAAAACGACATCACCAACGTTAAATTCCGCAGGCTTACGTCTCAGATTATATTGAGCAGTGCTCTTAACATGAGCTTGCCAGAGACGCATCTGAACGCTATCGAAAATAGATGACATACACCCTAAATTTTCCGCGTAGGCGTCACGAGGCGAAAACACAAGGTCTTTAATACTATCTGTATCTAAGTAGTGAGTACCGCAAGACACTAGTTCCCTACCATACACCAAGAAAGATGGTGTAAAGCCGGTTGCCTCATTCACCGAGTTGTTGATGGCGAATTGTATTTCGGGTATATGTACATCCCATGACCTATGGTCTTCTTCTACGTAGGTCGAAATACAAGTGATAATGGTCCTATTGTAGCGTTCGACCGTATTCACCTGGGGGGTATAACGCGGTGTTAAATAAACTTTAGGTATATTATATTTTTTGAAAAGACTATTGGTCTCGTTACTAATGAACTGAGGACCGTTATCCATTAAAATAGTTTGTGGAACACCGTGCACTAAGAAAACACTATCTTCTAAAATTTTAATTATAATATCGGATGTAGCACGTTTCATAGGAAAAATAAGACAAAATTTAGAAAAACAACAAGTCACAACTAAAATAAAATTATTACGTTTTCTAGTAGTAGGTAAAGGTCCCATAATATCAACCGAGATGACTTGAAATGGTCGTGAACAGTCTTTAGGACGACCCATTTCACCTAAAACTTTATGATTTTGAGACTTATATTGTAGGCATTTAGAACATTTAGAAATGTAAGTGACGACATCGCGATACATATTAGGCCAAAAGTAATTAAGTGCGAGCCGCCTATAAGTTTTAAAAATTCCCATGTGACCAGCAGTGGGCTCATCATGGTTAGCGCGAATAATTTCCTCACGATAATCTTTAGGAACTACCTCTTTCCAAGAAAATTCAGAAGTTAAATTATGTTTATTTTTAGAAAGCCTAAATAATCTACTGTCTTTAATAGTAAAATTTGGAAAAGAAGATGGCGTATTATGGCAACCGTTAAAAATATTAAGATACCAGGTATCAGCGCCGGTATAGTTTGTCCAACTACAAATTGCGTTCACGTTAACCGCACGAGATAAAGCGTCCGGTATAACGTTGTCACAGCCCTTCCTATGTTTAATTTCAAAATTAAACTCGGATAGTCTGACACACCAGCGAGCTAACCTACCAGTGGGGTTGGACAAAGACAGGAACCACTTAAGCGCGCTGTGATCGGTATAAACCGTAAACTTTTTACCGTTCTCAAGGTAACAACGCCAGTGTTCTAAAGCAACCAAAACTGCTAACGTCTCACGCTCAGTAATCCCGTAGACTTTCTCCTGTTTAGTCAAGGAGCGACTCATGTACGCGACAGGATGTTCTTTCCCTTCGAACTTCTGGGTGAGCATGGCCCCAATACCATAGCTACTGGCATCCGTATGAACCTCGAAGGGTTCATTGTAGTCGGGACAGCGCAGTACTGGCGCGGAGACCAAACTCTCCTTCAGTTTGTTGAACGCCGAGTCCGCCTCTGAAGTCCACTCAAAAGGAGGGGCATTCTTACGTGTAGACGTCAACTTATTTAAAGGGCCTGCCAGAGTACTGAAATTAGGCACAAACCTTCTGTACCAGGTGGCAGTGCCAAGAAAGCGTTTAACACTTTTCCTACAAGTAGGCGTGGGAAAATTTACAATCGCGGCTACCTTATCAGGATCAGTACGGAGACCGTTACCGTCGATTAAATATCCTAAATATTTAAGTTGAGGCCGAAAAAATTTACACTTTTCAAACTTAACAGTTAAATTTGCCTCTTTGAGGACTTGAAGAACCCTCAAAAGAGTAGCTACATGTTCATTAAAATCCTCACTAATAATAACAATATCATCCAAATAGCAAAAAGTTTTATGACCAAAATTACCAAACAAAGCATCTACTAAACGCTGCTGCGTAGCAGGTGCGTTCGTCAAACCGAAAGCCATACGCTTAAAACGAAACATTCCGCGACCAGGAACATAAAAAGCAGTCTTATCACGATCAGACTCGTTAATAGCTGTCTGCCAAAAGCTGTTAGAAAGGTCGATAGTACTTAAATAACGAGCGTCGTGTAAGCTGTCCAAAATCTCGGAAATGTACGGTAAACTATAAGCGTCTTTTTTAGTTACAGAATTTAATTTACGACTATCCAAACAAAATCTAAATTCACCTGTTTTCTTCTTGGGCACAACCAATACAGGAGAGCTCCAAGCAGATTGGCACGGCTCGATGACGTCCATAGACAACATTTCGTCAACCTGTTCAACTAAAATACGTTGTTTTTCCGGCGACATCCTATAATAACGTTGACGTATAGGTAACGCATCGCCCGTATCAATTTTATGAGTAATAAGTGAAGTTAAACCTAAACCTTTCTCTTCAAAAGAAATAGAACGAAATTGTTTAATTATATCATCGGCTATTGAGCGCTCAGACGAACTTAAATGTTCGTAGCCGTTAATAGCCGGCTGGGTCACCTGATGAGAAGTGATTGGATCGCTAGCCGTACTAGAATTAATTGAATTTAAATATTTAGGACAAAGTTTGAAAATACGCCAAAAGTCAATACCTAAAATGAGGTCATAAGTAACCTGAGGTACTATGTATACTTTTAAAATATGAAATTGATCTTCAAAATGAATTGGTAAATTTATATAGCCTATAGACTTTAAACATTGACCGCCCGCAGCAAAAATTGAAATATTATTATCGTCATTATTGAGAGGATAGCCTAACTCAATAATATTTAAATGAGAATTATTACCTAACAAAGAAACGCAAGAACCAGAGTCTAAAAGACCGCGCATGCTAAAAGAGTCTATATGTATATTGACATAAGGTCGAGAATCTAAATTATTGTTATCAATACATCGGACCGTATTAATTGTATAGAATTTGAAAAAAGTACCTACGGTTTTAACCCATTGTTTCCGATCCTCAAGGTCGGTATGGTTAGGTATAACACGATCCGATAAGACTAGTTTTTTGAATGAGTAGGTTTACTACGACAGCGGATGCAGTCTGGCCGTCGTACGCCAGGGTTGCCGCAGCCGAAACAAAATATCTTGGATTTATCAGCTGTGCACTCATAGTAGCTGTGCGAGTTAACCCTACAACGTAAACAAAATTTAGGATTATTTGTTTGCAAACTATTAACCTGATTATGGGATTGTTTATAAGCGAAGTTATTATTATTATTAGAATTATTATTAGAAAAATTATTATTATTGGAAAAATTATTATTACGAAAAGGCCTAAAAGTTTTATTAAAATTTTGTTTGTTATCAGATTTATCATTATTAAAATTATAAGCTAAGTCAGGCGCTAAGGTATCCGACGTTACCTTAGGCGGTTCGTGATATAAGGTCAGTCGAGACTGAATGTCCTCATAATTTTTGCAAAGAGACTTAAGTTGCTCAATAGTGACAACCGTAGGTGAAGAAGCTAAGATGTTTGCATAGCAAGGTTTAATGTTATGTAATAAGATTTCTATTTTCTCACTCTCTGGGACAGGCTTAACAAGACGGTTGAACATTCCTTCCATAATAGCAACGTAAATGGTAATGGTCTCCTTTTCGCCCTGAGTCCTATTACGAATCTCTGACATGAACCTATAATCAAAACTCGGTTTGTCGAAGTCACTATATAAAAGATTTAAAAGTTCCGACCAACTCTTAATATTTTGATGAATGCTTCTGTACCAGTGTAAAGCATCACCAGTAAAAAGGTCAAAAGCATGAGAAAGAATCTTTGAATCACTAATGTTATGCTGTGTGCAATACTCATTCACCCTGGTTATAAACGCGCGGACACAAGACTTGCCATCAAACTTAATTTTATGTAAATCAGCCAAATTATTTTTTTCACACTGTACCGTAATATTTAAAGGAGGTATAGGTGCTGCAGCAGGAGCTGGCAACACAGAATTACTACTAGACCCCTTCAATTGGTGTAATAAACCTAAATAATTTTGAAGTTTTTGTAAACAAGAATTATATTGTTCGGCAAAAGGTTCAATATTATCGGATGAAATTCTATTAATTCTATACTCGATGTGGTTTAAGTTATTTTCAGCTCTAAGCAACGAGTTACCGTCAGAGTGAGAATCCAACTGTGATTTAACTTTTGTCAGGGTTTCCTCAATTCCTAACAAATCATCTTTTACGGGAAGACAGGAGTCTAAGATGTCCTCCGACGGGTAAAGCTCAACTAATTTTAGTATTTGTTTTCTTAATTCCACAACGGTAGAAGCTGGTATTTCATTCCTAACTAAGACCTCATATTCCAATTCTGCCTTTTGAAGAGAAATAAATTTTATTTTTCCAGGCATATTAAAAAAACTTTTTGAAAAAAGTTAAGATTTGAAAAAAAAAGTTTAAAATTTGAAAAGACAGTAAAGTTTTTCCAAAGTAGGTTAGGTGAGTAGTCAACTGTAATGTTTATTAAGTTAAGTTACTAAATAAATTTGAGTTTAAAAAAGGAAATTAAGTTTTCTCAGTATAAGTCAATAGCGGGTTTATCAAAAGTTAAATTCTATTTTAAAAGTTAAATTACCAATTAAATTCAAGAATTTTTTTCCACAATCTTAAAGGTGAGTATATCTGTGTCGAGAAAATACAAAAATAATGAGATGTATTCTCCAAAAAATACAAAAAAAGTATATGATTTACAAATCAGCAAGATATAAGAACTAACTACAAAATGAGTTCTACAGATAATGCAGTACTAAGTATACAGTCTACAGAAAAAATGAGCAGTATAGAGTTTATTACAATATATATAAACGCTACACCAAGATAATAAGGTACTAATAACTACCTAAGTATATCCAACCCTAAAAGTAAGTTAAAGTTAAAAGTGAAATTTGAGTCTACAAGTAAAATTATAAGTTTATAGCAAATAATTTTGAATATATTAAGAATTTAAGGTTATAATTATTTATGTTAAACAAGAGTTAAAAGTTAAATTAAAAAAAAATAAATGAAATTAAAAAAGGTTAAGGCCAAAATCACATAAACATCATTGAAGATGATGTTGCTGTGTTTAAATGTATAGTGTAAGTGTGTGTGAGTGTGTGTATGTAAAAATGAGTTATAATATAAATAATTTATAAAAATAATATAATTAAAATAATAAATACAATATTTGCCCTGCCAAAAGACAGAACAGGATATATTTAATAAGGAATAAATATAATACTTTTATAAATTTAATATTGTGTCCGCTGAGAAAAAAAAAAAAAAATTACCGAGGGTATGTAAAAAAAAAAAAAAAAGTATATATATATATATATATATATGTATATATATATAGCGGGTGTGTGCTTGTAACTATACCTGCCTCTTACACGTGCCGGTTACAGGCGGCTTAAGGACATTCTTACTCCCAGCCTTAAATGGGGAATATACTGTGAGAGTTGGATATATATAAAGACGGCACGACACACACACAGGTTGGGACCAGACCCTGGAGTCACCCTATGCTGAACCAGACTAAACACGTTTGGGCGCCAGTTGTTACAGGTGTAGTTAAAAAGGAAACACTAGATACGGTAACAAATTAAAATATATTTAAAAATTAAAATGACTAGATAGGGGCGTGGGTCGGTTAGCCGGCAAAGTCTGGTTCAGCCCTGGGCGGTGGAGGTGTAGTATGGGGATAATTAGCACACGGCACTTAGCTAGTCGAAGACAGTCAGGGGTATCCCACGGTCTGCGAGGTCCAGTGACGAGGGTCCGACAACTCTAACGGCCAAGCTCAGACCGACAGTCCTGGGTATGCTGTGTGGCTTGGGGTTGTCCAGACCGGAACGATGGTATCTGGTCGGTTCAGGTGTAGTCCATACAGGAACTGTTCCAGCCGGAACTCAGAACCCGTGTGAAGACGGGTTTAAAATTACTTGAACTTAGAAACGTGGAAATTTAAAGCAACCACAACTCAATACAATTTAAGATGTCCAAAAAGGAGATATGGAAAAAAGGAACTGTCACTCGCGCGTCAGGCTTTTATACCCGACCTAAAAATATATTTTTTTTTAAATTACCTTGACTACACAGCTAAGACTTTTTGCCACAGTAGAAATATATTGAGTTATTTAGAATGATAACCTAATAACGCAAAACTGGTGTATTTAAGTTGTTTAAAAAAAGATTATGATGTTTAGATTTAAAAAGAATTAGATTCAAATCGATAAGTCGATAACTATTGAATTCATAACCGTAGTTACCACCATATACCATAGATGGCGTTGAGAATGTCGACTTGAACCCATAGCCGTAGTTACCACCACATACCATAGATGGCGTTGGGTGTATCGTTTTCAACGAAATTTAATTAAATAAAATGTAACTACGTTACAACTTGGGTCAATTAAAGAGCTGGACCTTTATTAACCAGTTTTTTTCTTTAAAAGGTATACCTTGTAAGTAGGGCAAAATTATTTTTCATGTCTTAATTCGGTCCCTTTGTACAGATTATTTTTTACTGACACTATTTTCCAGTCTAATAAAGTACTAACATTTAAAATTGATTTCTTTGTAAAAAAATTGTCTTTCTTTGTAACGCAACTGTTTTTCTTACAAAATATTGCTTCCTCTGAGCACATGTCTCATGTTATTAAAAGAACAATATTACTCCGGTAAATTTAGACAATTGAATTAACACAAATTCCGACAGAATCAAATATTGGTGGAGACTAAATTGAAATTTAAAACTCCCCATCAATCCCATGTGAGCTTACAAAGTTATGCGGGGTCAAAGGTCAACATTTCAGGGTTTTTGGGTTTTTCTCGAAAACGGTAAGTTTTATCAAAAAATACTTTAGACCGAAGTTGTAGATCTCAAAATTATCTACAAAAATGGTTCTTATATTTTTTCCCTAATAATCACCGTTACTGAGATATCTAGTGCGCTCTAGTGCGAGGTGGACTTACTTTTGAAGTACTGACTTGTTCATCCTCGCGTTGTCTTTTTGCTGTTTGAACGCGTTAATCTCAGGAACTACTGGTTCAAATTGGAAAATTCTTTTTGTGTTGTATAGTCTATTTATCGAGGAAGGCTTAAGGCTATATAACATCACGCTGCGACTAATAGGAACGAAGAATTAGTGGAAAATGTGGAAAAAACGGGGAAAATTGTTCATCTTTGAAGGCTTCCGTTGTCTGTTTGAACACGCTGATCTCAGGAAGTGCTTGATCGATTTAAAAAAAATGTGTTAGATACTCCATTTGTCGAGGAAGGCTTTAGGCTATATTATAACATCATGCTGCGACCAATGGGAGTGAAGAATCAGTGGAAAATGTGGAAAAAACGGGGAAAATTATTCATCTTTGAGGGATTCATGGGGACTTTTAAATTTTTATATTTTTATATTTTAGGGTAAACCGAAGATCTCCACCAAAATTTGGCTCTGTCGGAATTTTTGTTATTTGACCCCTATTTTCATGTCTAAATTTACCGGAGTGTATCTCAAATACCTCCTAGACGCGTTATCCTTGGATAGGGTTTTGAAAATTAAAACTTATTAGAAATAGTCAGGTGCATCTAGATATGATAAATATTAATAATATCTGTGGACACTTCACACCACGTCAATCTGGCCCCGTGCGAAGCATCCTAAGAATTTATTTATTATTATTTATTAAGAACTTGTTTTACGGGGACCAGACGGTATTAGGGAAGTAGGTTTTATAACTTTTTTACTATACATAATAGGTACATAATATATTTAAGCTTTTTATTTTAACATTAGATATATCTTATCACTCGTCATTTATTCCTTCAATTTGCAAATTAAAATACAACTATCGCAATCGCCAATAATAATTCAATTAAAATGTCTATAATTAATAATAATAATATACCTACTAGATGTTCCGATACACGTTGTTCTGTCTTTAATATGAACTGGAATGAATAAATAACTACACCTACAATGCAACCTACGTCCTAGTCCTACACCTACAACCTACACCTTTTCCAATATTTCGACCGTAATCGATCCAGTCGTTCTCGAGTTTTAACGAGACCAGCCCCGGATCTAAGGGGGGCAAAACCGGGGCACTTGTCCCGGGCGGCGCGGCAGTTTCAGGGCGCCCAATCCTTGAGACATTGGAAACCTCTGGTTCATTTCATAAAAAAATACTAGAAACAAGCTAATGAACCGCCTGATAGTAAGCAATTACACCCGCATTAAGACATTCGCAACGCCGGAGAAATTATAAGTGCGTTCACGGTCTTTAAAATCTCAAATTCCTTGGTCTTCAGGTAACCTACAAAAAGAAATGAGATTCCACAAAAACATTACCTAAATGAAAAAGCCAAGTTATTCCTTTGAAAAAAGTTATGAGATGTCGTAGTCTAGGTGAAATTCAAGAAGTACTCATTGCAAAGTCACTATTTAATATAATAAATAATTATAAAATAAAATTTTCCACATACGGTTACAATTTTTTTACTAGAAACTAATTAAATTGACTATCATGAATTTCACTTGGTCTCTACGATATGTCATAACTTCTTGCCATTTTGAGTACCCACTTGCTGTAGTAGAAATTTAGGTATTTGACTTTTTCATCGGCATTTCCCGTAAAGAATAGTTAAAATCAAAATCAACACTGGACATGTCCCGCCAAGTCGGAAATAAAAGACATTACCTACATGATTTTATTTTAAATAAAAATGGTAACTTTTAAATGGCCTTCTACGACCATTTTAATTTGTGTTAATACAGAACTTCATTTAGGTATACCTACAAGCATTTCAAAAGCTCCAATAAAAACCTGAGTAACGATCCTTAACTGGTAGCCAACGAAACGTGAGGTAAAGGAAAATCAAAGCTTTTTGTGGCAATGTAAAATTGTCGATCGTTATAAACCTGCGCCAACTGCAGTTGACGGCAACGGCGGTGGATAATATCTTTGTGCGGGTGCTTCGTTTACCATTCATTTATTTCTACTTGGTCTCTAAGATTGTCTTACATTTAGCATTTAGCCATTACCCTTTAACAAGCAAGGTGTATTTTATTAATTACTTGTTCCTAACAATAAGTCATGTAGGTAATTAATAAATTATTTTTTACCACGAATCAATTATTTTTTATTACGAAAATTTGTGGATCTATGTTTTAGCTAGTCTATTTTTTCTATGTTTTAATTCATCAAAGTTGGTTAGGCAAATGAATTAATTAGTGGTTTTTTTTTTACTTAAAATGACTTAGGTACCTACTTGAAGTAGTAGCAACACATTTTGTAGTTGGGTTCCACCTAATGAAATATTCTATTCAGGTTCGACGTTTTGGTGAATGGAGGTGGAGCCGTGACGCTGCAGTTCCAGAGATCGCCCTTCAAGCCCCTAAGGAAAACTGTCTTCGTGCCGTGGAACCAGATAGTGGTACTGCCACCAGTGCAAATGGAATTAAGCGACGACAGCGTAAAAGTGCCTACGCCGAGGTCAGTTAAAGGAAGAATATTAGATACCGATGAGATAGGCGGTTGAATTTTTACATTTTGCTTACCATACATTATGCAAGAAAAAGATCGTTAATCAGATTAGCGTTAGCTGTTTTAAAGCGTTTTAATTTCTAAAATTACCATATATTAGACAGGTGAAGCTTTTGGAACCCGTGCCACAAAAGGCAAAGCGTAATAAAATTCTTGCAAAAGAATTTCATGAAGGTCTTTAACGATAAAATTAAGCAATTTGTAACGATAAAACTTTGTTATTTTACGATTAACGTAACTCATTTGTGATCTGTAGGGCACCGCCTCGCCTCGACTGGTCTCCTATGCCTCAGTGGTGGGAGGAAGGTGCGCCGCCTTGTGCCACTCACGACCACGAACGTCTCCGGCCAGAGGTTGTTGCAATGCCAGTACTGGCAGCCCCAGCTGCTTCTACCGCTGCAACGACCACTGTTGTTTACCCAGAAGCGCAGGTACGTTGACTAATTTTTAGTGTCTGATCTTTCTCATTACAATGTTAGATTTGAGATTATTTTCCTGATATCTTTGTTCTCCTGATCATGACATATCGTATAATAACGTTAAACGCCTTTTTCCAGATAATATCTAATTTATTCCCCTACTTTATTTTTATTGTATAAAACTAATTTTATATCTTAATCATCTACCTAGAATATATTATAAAGTACCTACATACGATTAATAGCAGTTTTTGTGATTAGAGGACAAGATTGGATATTTTATAACCAATTTCTTCCAGATCGTGAGCGAATCTTTCGGCATACCTGGCTCATTAGTGAAGCTCACGTACCGATCATCGCAAGCCGCTGGGTACTTATCGTGTGTGCACATCCAACTGACGCGTCGCGTCGTCCCTGCGTCTCTAGCGCGCGTCCATGTGCGTGTGGAGATCGAGGGCTCGCTGTACACGCACACATACGAAGCTGACCCAGACTTGACCCATGTGTTCGCGTGGAACAAGAGGAATGTTTATAAGCAGAAGGTAAGCCAAGAAATAGTTACGATAAACATGTTCTGAATTCTAACACAAATACAGTAACCCTAATCAAATGCGAGCGGGAGTATTTCAATAATGTTTTAAAATGTTTGTTGATCAAATTGTAGTACAGTATAGTAATAGTATTATTATCAACTTCAGCCATTTGAACAGTTGTCATTATAATGAGATTGTCTTATGAAGCTTTTAGTGCTTTTTTTGTTTCTCATAATATTGTCTTCGTTCTTGTTAAGTGACAGACGCGTAAACAATTTAGTCTCAATCAATAAATATTTTGTCTAACAGGTTTACGGGCAAGCTCAGGCCAAAGTTTCAATAGGTTACGAATACTCATCGTGTACTTCTATTGTCTGGGAGACACAAACAGCTACGCTAGCCGGATTTGATGTTGACATTTCGGACATTGGAGGTTGGGGACTGGATATTCACCATCATTACAATTTCCATGAAGGAATCTTACAAAAGGGAGACGGAGCTCTGCTTCATCTGAAACAATATCCTAGGACCGTCCAGGTAACACAGACATTTAATCTTCTATAGAAATAACATATTGTTCGTAATTTTTTTTTTCGTGTTGCTAAGTCGTTTCTTAACTGATTTTTGTTTGCAGGTGGTTATGGGAACTGGGCTTCAAAGATCTTTGAATTGTCCCGACCACTGTAACGGCAAAGCAGCAGATTCACGCCTATTAACTCCAACTGCGTTAACATCTGGTCCAGATGGTTCACTTTACGTCGGTGACTTCAACCTTGTTCGACGCATAACACCTGAAGGGGTGGTAACAACAGTGTTACAGCTAGAGTAAGTACGCTATACACTTAAGTAATATTGTGCAATTATTTTAGCAAATGTGATCCTTTTGTTTTGGTTCCATGTATGTACATGCATGATTTTATAACTAACCAATGTTGTGTTTTTTCAGAACAACGCAAGTCGCATATCAGTATTACATGTGCATATCACCAGCGGACGGTTTCCTTTATATATCAGATTCAGAGAGACACCAAGTCAGAAGAGTTCTCTTGTTGGAAAAAGTACGCGATCCTTCCTCAAATTCAGAAGCCGTTGTAGGTAATGGAGACCGATGTGTACCTGGAGATGACTCAAATTGTGGCGATGAGGGGCCAGCTATCAAAGCGAAGTTGGCTCATCCTAAAGGTTTGTTACTGGGATTTTGTTCTAGCTCTAATTTATACTAAAGTATATTCCATTTATAATGTAAGTTGCATAGTAAATAAATTAAAACGTATTAATTTTAGGACTTGCGATTGCTGCTGATAGAACAATGTATATCGCGGATGGAACTAATATACGAGCGGTTGATCCTAGTGGCATAATCCATACTCTAGTTGGACATCATGGTCATCACAACCATTGGTCGCCTGTGCCATGTCGAGGAGCTATACCTCCCTATGAAGCTCAATTGCAGTGGCCAACAGGAGTAGCTTTATCTCCACTAGATGGATCCTTGTACTTTATCGATGACAGAATCATTTTAAAACTAACAGTTGATATGAAAATTAAAGTTATAGCCGGCCAACCTTCTCACTGTCGTATCGGAAGCGACGGTAAACCTCTTGCTAAAACTGCTAATAAAACATCTACAGAATTTCGTGAGGATTCAAACCTGGGTACCATATTGGCTATCGCTTTCGCTCCTAGTGGCATGCTGTATGTTGCCGAATCTGATTCTAAGAAAATAAACACTATTAAAACCATCGATCCATCAGGCAAAATAATGCACTTCGCTGGAAAACTTCAAGAGAATCTTAAGGAACTTAGCTGTGAATGCAACTCATCCATTGCAGCAACAGTTATCCCAACTAATTCACGTGATGAAGGAGCTGGTTGCCCGTGTCGTCTCAGTGTCGTAGCTGGCGATGAACCGCCCACAAGTACAGAAACACTTCTGTCCTCTAACGCCAAATTCCAAACAATATCTGCACTGGCAGTAACACCTGATGGCGTTTTAAATGTTGTAGATCAAGGTACTATTTTTATTTAAAAATCTATGTGAAACTATTATAAGTGTGCATTATATTATATTTTTTTAATATACAATCGTTTTTAGGTTCTCTGCATATTTTGGCGCTAAAACATTATTTACCTACCCATGACGAAAATGGAGAATTCAGAATACCTTACCCACCAACATCAGAAGTATATGTTTTCAATCGATACGGACAACACATAACTACAAAAGACTTAACTTCAGGAAAAACGAGATATTCATTCTTGTATTCTAAAAATACAAGCTTCGGAAAATTGTCGACAGTGACAGATGCATCAGGGAATAAAATACAACTTCTCAGAGACTACAGCAACATCGTTAGTTCTATTGAAAATACACAAGATCATAAGTTAGAGCTGAAAATATCAGGCATTGGATATCTAACAAAGATAACTGAAAAGGGTTCTTCTGAGATCGAGTTAGATTACGATGCTAATACTGGCTTGCTTAATAGCCGTTCAGGGGTAAGCTATTTTAATATCTATTCTATTTTTAAAGATACGTTTCATTCCGTTATACAGTGATGTTAATAACTTTGATTTATCTTTTCAGGCTGGGGATACGGTTATTTATAATTATGATGAACTTGGAAGAGTAACAAAATTAATTATGCCTTCTGGAGAACAAGTGCATATTACTTCTGGTTTAGCTAAAAATTATGGGCTCGCAGTCACCGTATCAAATCCGACTAGTAGTATACCAGTAGGAGTTGCAAAGAAATGTGAATACGTGCTACACGGCCAATCATTTAAACAGATAACAGTTAACAATGGAAAACAAATAACGGAAGGGCGCATATTTTCAAACAATACTCTGATTTTGGACACACCATGGGCGGGAAAATTCGAAAGCATTGCAGCTGCCAAGCATCCGTTACTTGAAGCAGCGTTACCAATCGAAGCTGAAATGTTACATATGTGGTCACACCAGACTACTACATTTGGAGACGGCTTAGTAAATAAAATGTACTCCTTGTATACCTTAGTGGGTGACGTAAGAAATCCGCAACAAACTCTGAACAGGGAAATATGGGTCAACGATTCACGAGTACTGATTATAGAATTTGACCAATTTAAGAGTAAAGAGACATTCTTTAATGCTGACAGAATACCACTGTTTACTATTGCTTATGACGTAGCTGGATTACCTTTGTCGTTTACTCCTCATGGAGCGGGCGTACCTCTTAATATTTCATATGACAGATTTTATAGAATTAACGGATGGAAGTGGGGCAATAGTGAAGAAATATATAGCTATGATCCACATGGAATGTTATCTGAAATATCTAGTCCACAAGATGGAACTAAATTTATTTATTACAATGAGGGTAACCTCGTCTCTAAAATTACTTTAGCTAGTCAGAGACACTTCAAATACTCATATGATAGCGACGGTGGACTAACGAATGTTATATTACCTTCTGGGAGTAATCATTCGTTCAGCGTGCAACCTTCAATAGGATTCTTACGAGTAACCTATTCCCCGCCAGGTTCATCAAAGAAATATTTGCAACATTATTCGCACACGGGAGAACTTCTTCAAACAGTATTTCCAGGTGATGGAGCGAGAGTTATTTACCGATATTTCACAACTAATAAAGTATCAGAAGTAGTTCACGGAGATGGACAAACACAAATACATTATTCAGAAAATAGTGGCTTGCCTTCAGAAATATTGCACGTCGATCGTGATGTAGATTACCGCTGGGAATCCAGCTATTCAGGAGGTTTACTTATGGAGGAAAGGATAGACTACGGCGCTAAAACGGGCCTAAGCAATGCCAAAATAATTTATGAATATGACAACAATTACAGAACTATTTCTGTTCAAGGACGCATAGGCGGCCAAACCTTAATTCCACACCATATTGTATACAATACCAATACGGGAGCACCGGAAACTCTTGGGCAGTTCACGGTTTCTAAGCAAAGATGGAATGAAACATCAGTATATGATGGCATCGCAATGTTCTCACGAACTGTAAATGATCAATTTTTGGAAAAGGAAATTTCTGTGAACATTCACAGAATGGAAGTTTTCAGAATGGAATTTACTTATGATATTCATGGCAGGATTTCTCAAACACGAACACATACAAGAAATGTCGGTGTAAATACTTACACAAATCTGAAAAATTACACTTGGGATTGCGATGGTCAACTCACTGGGTTGGAAGCTCAAGAGCCATGGGGCTTCAGATACGACGACAACGGCAATATGCTCTCTTTGACCTATCGTGGAAACACAATCCCTATGGAATATAATGATATGGATCGAATAATTAAGTTTGGAGAAGGGCAATATCGTTATGACAGTAGAGGACTTGTTTCTCAGAATGCTCGAGAGGAACGATTCCAATACAATTCGAAAGGGCTGCTGATCAGGGCTTCCAAACGAGGAAGGTTTGATGTTCGTTACTATTACGACCATTTGGATAGACTATCAACAAGAAAAGATAATTTCGGAAATGTTACTCAATTCTTTTACACGAACAAGGATAGGCCTCATGAAGTCAGTCATATTTATTCACCGAGAGAAAACAGATTCATGACACTGGTATACGATGATAGAGGACATCTTATTTATACTCAGGTATGACTACTACCACCTACTTAGGTTTTGCAAATTGATAAAATTTATAGATTTGATTTGCTCACTGCTCATAATTTCGCCGCTAACTCCTTTATCTTGATGACGTTTAAATAATTTTTCCAGGCCATTCTGACGAAAAATTCCCCATTTTTTCACGACCAAATGACTGAACTATTAGTAAATTTAAAAATTTAATTAATTTTCAGGTTGCTCGTCATAAATACTATATTGCTACTGATCAATGCGGAACTCCTGTAATGGTATTTAACCAGTACGGCGAAGGAATCAGAGAAATAATGAGATCACCGTATGGTCATATCGTCTATGATTCGAATCCCTATTTATACTTGCCTGTGGATTTCTGCGGTGGATTATTGGATCAAGTTACATCTTTGGTGCACATGGCTAATGGGAAAGTTTATGATCCATTAATCGGTCAGTGGATGTCTCCACTTTGGGAAAATCTGATAGAAAGAATACATAATCCCACTCAATTGCACTTATACAGATTCAATGGCAACGATCCTATCAACGTACGACCACACGACAAGAAGCCTACAGGTAATAAACGACTTATATTGCTTTTGTGACATTATAATGAAAATAAAATAAAGAAGAAAGAAAGATGTTTAATACTTACATTTTTCATTTTTTTCAGATCATCTGTCTTGGTTGAAACTGCTAGGCTACGACACGAAGAGTCTAGCGCCACAGTTGTATCCAGACGAACTGCCAGGAGGATCCGTGTTGCCCAGCATCCCACGCGGACGTCCGATCTGGGGAACTGCTCCGACTGACGGGAGCCCAGGATTGCCATCGGCTATGTCCCTACTTCCGAGTGTCACCATAGAATCCGGATTCTTGTCACACATGTCCAACAAGAGAATCGCTGACTTCAGAAGCCTTTCAATTCCGGCAATGTCAGCGCTGAAAACCGACGCGCTAAACCTGGCTCCCAAACGAATCGGATCAGACTCTGAACCGCCATTCGGACGTGGAATATTGATCTCACGAAACTCACGAGGACGCGCCGTCGTTACGGCCGTACCTTCGGCTAATGCCATTTATCGTGACGTCTACACTTCAGTTTTCAACAGATCTCACCTGCTTCCGTTCTCTTTTGTGGTTCACGGAGATCAGCAGGACGTATTCTATTTCGTGAAGGAGGAAACGTGGCGCGCGGCCGACGACAAACAACAACTGAAACGTATGCAGGGGAAGCTGAACGTCACCTTCCATGAGGTAGCAGAGGGGGGCCGCTCCTACGCCGACGTGAAGATACACGGGAAGACTAGCATCGTAAACTTGCGCTACGGAACGAGCGCTGAAAGAGAGAGACAGCGGCTGCTGCATCACGCCCGCTCCTCGGCGATCAGAAAGGCCTGGCACCGCGAACGCGAGACGCTTCGCGCCGGCCTCGGTGGCTCCTTGGACTGGTCGGCAGCCGAGCTGGACGAGATCCAGAAGTCGGGCTCGGCGGCGGGCTACGAGGGCGAGTACGTGCACGACGTGGCGCGCTACCCGGAGCTGGCGGAGGACCCTTACAACATCCGCTTCGTGAAGAAGCGCTCGGACCGCGCGGAGCGGCGGCGGCGGAAGCGCGAGGACTGCCGCGCGCCCTGGTGGCTCGCGTGGGACGACCTCTGCTAGTGATTGCCGCCATCCATATGCCAAATTGTGTGAATGTAATAGGTGTGTGTGCCTGGCGACGGACGAGTGTGTACATGTGTGCGTGGTTAAATAAATATATTTTGTAAATAGTCTCTATTAATTGTTAATTGTTGATGTATGTATGTACGGTAGACGCGAATCCCTATCGCTATGTAAATATTTAATTTTGTGTTGCGGGGAGAGAATGGACCTTTTGTGAGGACTGATATAAAATAAATGTATTGTATGTATAAAATAAGATCTATGTGAATATAAATTATTTATACTTATTTATCGGTAAAAAGCTTCAATTGTGTCCAATGTTCTTATAAAATTTAGATGAAGACTATTTGAAAGAATAATAAAAAAGCATACTTTTTTAACCAAATCAACATGTCGTTTGAATTTTTCCCCTATATTATTTATACACAAGTACAAACCATCGATCTAAATAGGGATAGGTTCTAAATAGAATATGAGAATTTAGGAAGGCATCTTATACTCTCTCCTCCTCTATGACTACTAATGCTATAATCATATCATCAACTTTAATGATATAATTCATTCATTAATTATTATAACTAATCAGTAGATAATATATTAGCGGGGCATTGACAAAACAAATATGTGTAAAAGTTATTATTTATTTATGTTCGAAATTTCAATCTCTGAACAACATGTCGAGTAAATTTATACAATCATTTATACACAAATAAAGTTAACGCATTAATATAAATTTTATGGTACAATTTGTGGGTAAGCGTCACTAGGCTTATTATTATTTACTTACTTAAAAACATAATATTTACAATAAAACAAACTTATCACACCTATTTGACACTGGAAACTTCATACGGTTAATATGTATAAAAATCTCCTTTAAAAAATATACATTAGGTACATTTTGATAATTGCAACAATAATTCACATATTCAGATAACGTTTTGAGTTTATATTACAAATAATAATTCTTAAATATTGAGCTATATTATGTCCATTAACGAATGAGATCAACAATTCCCATAATTATTTAGCTATACACGTAAACTACAATATCATGCAGACTAGCCGTGTTCGATTTCTCAAATAAATATTATGTTAAATTTTTTTATGAGTTAAGTTGACGCTACTCGGATATTTGTATACTTCTTGAATAACTTTGTATATGTCAAAGCAAATCACATAAAAAAATGACAAGTCGATGATTCGAGGCTTCACATAAGTATATTCATAGCCTACCCTATTTAAAAAATATCAATTGGTAAGTAACTTGTTGTCATATCATACAAAAAAAATCTATAACAATAGCTAAAAACTTTTTGGACGCCTATTTCATAAAAGTACAGGTCGCGCAACGGTTTATGAGCGCTCAGTGAAAGTGGAGGGGATCGTTCGCGCATGTGACCAATAGCAAAGAATATATTATATTATTAACGTACCAATAGCGTGTCGGCAGCCATGTTCGGCATGCGTTCGGCGCATCCACACCTCCCCGCCCGAGCCCGCTACCGCCAAACACACCCAAAAACTGACTTCTGCGCATACCCCCTCTACTTTTGTCGAAAGATCTTAATTCGTTGCGCGACCTATACAGACATAAGCAAAAATAAACTGAGCAAACGAACACGGCCAATATAATGTAAAACAACCTGGATATAACATACATGTACATGTGAATATAAAGGCAAATTTAGGTACTTTAAAGTCCTAACATGCATATCAATTTTGTATGCGTGCTATGATAGTGCGGTCACTGCATCACTCTACAGCCTCGTCAAGAGTACTCGCGAAGTAGGTCGAGGTTGGCCGAATAAGACACTAGACAGTGTGGGCACGCACTTCGCTTCGCCTTTGTGTAATTTGGTTACTTCGCGGAGCACTTCCTCGGCCTACTTCGCGAGCAGTCTGGGCCTAATAAAATGAGACATCAAAATATAGATTCTTCAATACACATTATACAAAAGAAAGAGGCAGATAATCGTCTGACTCTGTCTTTCAGTGGTTATCACCATAGCAACCAACATTCTTTTTGGTGTCCACACTACAACTTTTTGAATAAACGCATTCAATAAAACAAAGATAGGACTTCTACTTTTATGCTATAGGTAATATTAATTATAAAGGCTATGATCAAATACCTCAAAGAAACCATGAACACATTCATGTCAATATTTACAAAATATAAATAATATGATCTTCTCTTAATATATTTCGCAAATAAAGTTGTGCGTTTTTTTATTATTACATTGGATATGATTAATACATATTTTAAGGCGTGCTTATTATTACTTTCTTTCACAACATTTGAATAAAGAAACAACTTGTTTCTTCCTTTAATAATCGATATCTGCAAAGTGTGTATATTAAGGGGCAGAAGTGGTTTTATTTCAGCTATTCATTTCGATTCTGATACAGTTCGCTTATAATGCCTTCGCTGTTGTTGAATTTTTACATGAGCCATTGCGATCGCCTAACGTACACCAAAACTTTCTGAAAAGAAGCCTACGTCAAATATTATAAAAACTACTATGGCAATAAGTAGGTCGTTTGCAACAGTATATTAAATATTATTATATCATATTTTTATTTGATTCCTACTAAAAGGACATTTTGTCGATTTTAGAATGTTCTTCTAACGGCGAAATAAAAATTATTGCTATCATTATATCACGGCAGTGTATACAAAAAGGTTTTCATAATATTATATTAAACTTAAATATTTATTATAATAATTGTGGCCTTGATAATTAATTTGGTGCATTACAAGAGAAAAAAAGAGAGGCATCGTCTAAACATACACATATTGTAATTAATAGTACCTAGGTAACCTAGCTCTGCTCGGAGCTCTAGTAGATTATAATTACCAAACGCAAAATAGAACCAAACTCCCAATTAAACTGACATTATAGAGTCAAAATTATTGATATATTGTTGCACGACGAAATAAAAAACAGTTATAACTTAAAAAGGCGCAGTTTGCTAGGGATAAAACCTAGCTAGACCGAATTTTCTCCCTAAAAACTTCCTGCATACTATATTTCATATAAATACTTGCAGCCGTTGCTGAGATTACGATTATATAATATTATATATACACAAGATTGTCTCGTTTCAAGTATAAGATACTATATAGATCCTAAATTGTTTTAAAACAAGTTCAAAATGGTCATTGTATTAAATAGTAACTGTGTGAATTACTTTCGAATTTAGCTTTGATTAAGTACTATAATGTTTACAACCTTGATGCTTTTATAATCATTAAAAAATCAATCATTATGAATACATATGTTTACAAAAGATAATATTAATGTATAAAAAGCATGCTATGTTAATCGAAGACGATGATTTTCATAATGATACATTCGTCACACTTTATCTTAAAATGTTATACCACGATCAGTCGTCACAACTCACAACCTGACCAGATATATAGTTCCTGCACACAACTGACTTTTGGTAGGACCTGTTACCGGACAGATAATAATTATTATTATCTGTCCGGTAATATAATTATTAATTATATTACGGGACAGATTTATTAATTAAACAGAATTAAATAATTATTATTATTTCCATGGTCTAGTGGTTAGAGCATTGGTTCTCGACTCGGAGGTCGTGAGTTAAGGAAGAGAGAGTGCTCTTGTGTACTGCGCACACACTTGGGCACTATAAAAATTACTCCTGCGTAACTGGTCTGGTTTCAATGAATCCGGCCACCGTCACCGAGATCGATGTGGGAAGTTATTACAGTGCAACCTTAATATAACGTACCTCAATATAACGACTTCCTCGATTTAACAAATTCTTCGTAATCCCCTTGAATTGTCCATAAGAGTCAATATAAAATATACCTTTACATTGCGAACATTCTTTGCGTACAACCTCTTAATAACGAATTTTCAACTATCAAGAAAAAGTATTCATACCTCTAATTAACGAATTTTGCCAACCCAAAACCTTTATATAAAGTTTCCACCAATAATATAACTCTTAATCTTATAATGTGATTCATGTCTCGACATGTTTCGACACGCTTTTGTTTGTAAAGTAATCATTGTTGTTTTGATGGAAAGTAATGTAAACACCTCTGCTCGTCACTATTGTTAAAGATTTAAGTTAAAATGGCTCAGAAACGTAAAAGGTAAAACCATCACGAAATTAGATTGCGCTTTGGATGTCATAACTCATAGCGGTGGTAAACAGACAACTATCAATGACCTTTTTTTCTTATCAATGAACAAAATTGAGATTAAGCTACTATATAACCACATTGTTAATTGTTTTTGATTATTAATGTAAGAAAAAAAAATATTATCTACCTAATTGTTTTTAAATACATAGCAAATATGTACATATACAATGTAGTATAAATGTAGTAATTTGATAAAAATGTGTTATCATTAAATTGTTATCATTGTAGAAGTTGTTCGCTATAACAAGATAAGTACGTAATATTGAGGTGAATAAAACTATTCTTTTACCTCTTTATAACGAATTACTTGATATTACGAATATTTTCTTGTTCCCCTCCGATTTGTTATATATCGAGGTTGCACTGTATTATATTAATTATTTGGCTAGTTACGTTCCATTTGTCGCCTCCAAATATCGGCCACCAATTTTTATTATGTTAGGTTACTAGCTGTCCCGGCAAACTTCGTACCGCCTTAGAAGTTAGAATTAAATTTGTTGACGCACTGACAGCAGCCCACCTTGGTCCAATTGTAAATCTAAACCATTCTCTAATCCACATGAACACATGCAAAAAGTTTCATCAAAATCGGCCTAGCCGTTTAGGAGTTCAGTAACATAGACACACACAAATATATATATATATATATATATATATATAAAGATCTGAGGAGGCCCTAATACAATGGGGATCGAATACACTACAAATTGCGCAGAGGCCAGAGTGAGTAATTACCAGTTTCACTTTCTGCTGATTCTTATTACAATACTATTTTAAAATATAAGACAGCATTAATCATGGTACAAATTTACAAGAAAGGAATATAAATAGTCATGTCACATTATCGAATTGCTTTGGTTGATTTGACATTAGCTAATAGCTACCTCCGTATTTCTATTACGAAGTCAAAATTTAAAAAGGGACGGTACAAATGCATGCAAAACTTGACAATTACGTTACAACTGGATGTTGCCCGCGACTGCGTGCGCGCAAAAGTTAATTTTTCGCAGAAACCTTACATTTTTCCGCGATAAAAAGTAGCATATATCCTTCCCTGTGGTCTACTCTACATCTGTGCCAAATTTCATCAAAATCGGTCCAGTAGTTTCGGAGTCTATTCAATACAAACAAAAAAAACTTTTCCTCTTTAGTATAGATATAAATATTAGTATAGATTATTATTATACATTTCGTACATCACTAGACGTTTAAGTTTAATAATAGTACTTAAATGGGGTCTAGTAATTGACTTATCACACATTTTCAAGTAGTTTTGCAATGTGAACTTAAAGAGTAAACGAAGACGAAGACGAAGAAGTGAACTTAAAGAGAAAAAAAACATGTCATAGTATGTAGTGTATCACTTATTTTTTTGTATTCGTTTTTATTAAAAAATATTACGGAGCATGTATAAAAATTGCTAACAACAACCAATATAAAAAATATAGTGTCTTCGTATTCGCATATCATCTTAATAAATTTAAAATAACATAACTGCGAGAAAAAGAAAATATTGCTGTCCTCTATGTCGATTTTAACTTTAAACAGTATGACACAAGTCTATTGTCTACGCTCTAAAACTATTCACTTCAATGAAATATTGCTTCTGTTTGATTATATAATTGGAACTTTACACATTATACATATTATTATTGGAATAAATGTGTAAAAAGTCTGTAAAATCTGACGGAAAAATGTTGTGTGGTGTTATGTGACTATCACTAATGTGAAAGAATATATAGACTATGCATTAATAATATATTTTTCTGAATTCAATTAATTTTATATGTTGATATCATTTAGTTCACCTGTTTAATACTGAGTGTACATAATATGGGAAATATCTATTTATTCAATATTTTAAGTACTATGTCCAAAGCAGTTTACATACATGCATCAAAATGTACATATTTTCCAATTGAACATCACATACATATACTATTTACATTTTTTATATACACGTAAAACATACAATACGTTTACACGCAAAAGTTCACAAGACTGTTATACTATTGTGCTTTCAAAACAATTATAGATAAGAAGATATTGACAAAATAGAAACACATCTAATTTTAAATAAAAATTTTAGTCAAAATTGTATTAAATGGTTAATAAATATCAGGCAAATAATATTTTGTTTCCTATATTATTCAATTATTTATGTTTGAAAGCAATCGAATATGAGTACACAGATATTTACATTAACATGGTACAGAAATGAGATCATAATAATAATAGAATAATATAGTTCTGTCTGCATCTGCACCTAATAATATTTTATTTACTATGTATGTGTTTTGAAAATTCATTAGTATCTAGTGCATGCGAAAAATTTTCGTTTAAAAAAAAGGTTTTAAAAATTTTGCGTAAAACCATGAAAACAAACTTATATTATATTATACTCTTTTAAATTAAGTATAGGTACATTTGTGACAACTTATGCGGATACACATTTTTTGTAGTGTTGATGTCAATAAAAAATCGGTTCGACGCTACGTCAATCTAGGTATTGAATTGATGCGATTTAAGTTATATCATATCAATGTGATTTTACTTCAGCCTTCTTTAAAATATTGCACTTTAAATTCCATTACCACACTTTGAGAATTATATACTGTCTAGGGATGTATCTACATTACATTGTCTAATGTCTATGTTGTTTACCATCTCTAGACGTCATGTCTATCCTATACACTATATATGTCCGGTTTCTGAAGATCTTACATATTAAGCTCTCGATAAACTGAGTTTATCTGGCGCCTAAGTTAAACTAACACTTTCTGAGGCTATGGTCAGTAATTCTGGAATCAATTACTACTGACCACAAATTCAAGCATAAAGTTATTTGGTTTGCTATAATTTAGATTATTCAACTGAAAAAATATCATTTTCTGTAAAGTTTCATGTACGTCAGCACCATCTATATTGATTATGAGGTATGATATCGATAAACCACATAGGTCAGCTAAAGTTAAACTTAGTTCATTTTCACTTTTTTGTTGAAAAACGCAATTCACACAAGTTATCTAACAAAAGCGCTAATGAATAGATAAACTACCGACATTAAATTCACCTTAGAAATCTCTCAGCTTAGGCGTAATTACTCACGACGCGAAATTGCAAAAATAATTTTAGTCGCGTAAGTTTACGAGTTCAGTCTGTTATATTTTCGACATAGTGTGTTTAAATACTAATATCGTAAGATACAATTTAATTTTGGTATTTAAACAATAAAGATTTTGTGGTAGTGGATACTTTTTTTTTAAATAAAAATTAGGATTAAAAATAAATAATACGAAGTACGAACACTTCGATAGAAACACTTGAGAAAATATAAAACAGTATTAATTATGTTTGTTTAACGTACGTCTTCTCACGCCGGGCCTACGATGGGGCCTTGGGCAGGGAGCCATGGTCCGGGCCTATGCCCCTGTGCATGGTAAAGCCAATTTCTGTTTGTATCAAGCTTAGCCTACTCTTATAGTGGTATCTTTATGTGCCGACCATTAAATCTAAGACTGTTTTTTTCTACGGACCTTTATGTATGGTGCATACCATAGCCATAGCCATCTATCCATCGTAAAAGCAACAAAAGTTGTCTTTCAAACGCGTTTATAATTTTCCTAAGTAACAAATAAATTATGACAACAGTTACTCGACATTTCACAAAAAAATTTGAAGCACTCATTTCTTAATCTGCCTAAGACTATTCCTATTACAAATTGTCAAAAATTCTCGATTACACTAAAATTTATTGCTTTCTAGAGGTATTTTAGTGCTCGTTTAGTTTCTATCTCTAGCTGCCGAACAAATACTCAACACCTAAAACTGCTTGTGATAATGTATATCGCCAATGAAGAGTCTAAACGATACTCCATAATTTCGAAGTAAAATGCTCCCCACAAAGAATATCAGTAAGGCTACCGAACGAGAAAATACGCAACGCGAAGATAGCAATTCAAAATAGAACTTTATTAACTACACAAAAAGTTACACGTTTCATATGACATCAGTGTTATGTGTTTCCAAGTTTGGTTAGGACAATGCAGGCTGATCACCTGATTGTCTGACAAGAAAGATGATCCATGCGTCGGATGGGCATGTAAAAAGTCGGACCTGCGCCTGATCTCTCGTCAGTCGTGTCGGTTATCCGTCCCACTGGATTATGAGAGTAAAGGAAAAGAGAGTGCTCTTGTGTACTGCGCACACACTTGGGCACGATAAAATTACTCCTGCGTAACTGGGCTGGTTTCAATGAAACCGGCTACCGTCACCGAAATCGGTGGGGAGTTATTATTACTGCAAATGCGCTGTTCAGCGCGGTGCAATTTGATATTCGAACACTTACAATGAAATGTTTATTTTCTTAGGCCCACTTGCGCCAATCCGGGTTAAAGTTAACCTCGGGTTAAAATATCATGCTTTCTCTTTCACAAATACGAAGAATGAGAGAGATAACATGGTTTTTAACGCAAATGGGCCTTAGTATAATAATGAAAATAAAGTTCAATTTTGAAAAGCTATGTTAAAAATGCAGCGCCGCTCGTATCGTTTCGGTGTGTTCGGTTTTAACTGACCCTAACATAATCTAATTGTATACTTCTGATACTGTATTATGTTCAGATGGAAATATATTAAGTAATCATTTAATATTTTGCCATAACTTACTCATCTGATTTCCTCTCAACCAGCCACGGTTTTATAGTGAACAAATAATGTTATTGAATTATTTGGGACCAAAAAATTTTATGACAATAATTTAGTAAATTGGAGGCAAAAATCTGCTCATTTCATTCTAAATGGAAGTTATCATTAGTATAAAAAAATCACATTCAAACAAGGTTCGTGGTGCGTGGACGTGACTTATATTTAGCACAAAATAAAGTATATTTAAAAACAGCACCAATTGTTATGTTAAAACGCAATCCATAAAACTATATTAAAGTTGCTTAATATTTTACTAAATTAAAAATATATAATATGCACTATTTTCAACTTAACGTGACTATTACCTACTTACCTACTATATGCAGTATGTACAGACTATATACAATGGCAGTGCTAATTACAGCTTCTACTATGAACTGTCCGCGTTCGACTTCCGCCGCACCTGGTGCACGTTCAGGACTTGCGTCTGCGTCTGCGTTATAAATTGTGTTGCACCTGAAACAATGCGTTATATTAACTACTTCTACTGACATAAAATTGAGCTCCATGGTCTAGTGGGTAGATCGATTCGCACTCGAGATGTGCAGGTTCGATTCCCAGGTTGTGGCGTGTACCAATGAGACTTTTTCAGATCTCAAGTACATTATACGGATGCTCTCACGGTGAAAGAAAACGTCGTGAGGAAACCCGCACATGGTTGGCCCCAGACGTATTGAGCAGTCATTCCTCTGGACTAGACTAGTGTGTTGTGAGAATGTCGTATGTGCTTGGGCAACCATACGACATTTAAATACCGACTGTCCCAAGCACTACAGTATTTTAAGAGCGGTTACTTCGCTCGGAGAATACTGTATAAATCATCCAATAACGGATGAAAAGGTCTAAGTATACTGACATAAAGGACACTGTCTAAAACTTAACCACGTGCTGCCCTGAATGACCGCAAGCACTATGTACATGTATTCAGAACCTCAAATCTCGTATTTAAAGTAGATTTTTATTTTACTTTGATTGTAGGTATTATATAAGTGAAGCGACTTATCATAAACTGATTTTGTGAAGTTTGGACCAATCAGAATACCGTTTGGCAGTTTTAGAGTATCGGGACTTGATTGTAATTGTATTATATTGCAGGTTTTAGTTAGCAGAATTGACCCTCTGTTCTTTGAGTCATCATAAGACCGAAGCGCTACAGATTCCATGTTAGAAGCAAAGACTTAAAAGACTGGAAACTACGCTTTGATGTTGTGGCGGTAATCGCTTGCCATCAGGCGTTTCTTGTGAACGTTTGCCGCTCCTATTCCAAAAGAATATTGTGCTCAGTGTCATGATATCGCATTCGCACACCTATCATCACACGCGTCAGTCCTACTGAAATTTAACTATTTTCAATCAATTTTCCTTCCATACCATCGATTTGCTATAATTATGAAATAATTAGGTATGCCATAAAAGGCATTTTTTCAAAGGAGAATACAGAAAGAGAATACATTCAAAATTTTAATTCGTTCCTTTAACACTATCGAATGGTGAGCGTGTGTGCGTGGAATTCAAACAATTATTTTTACAAAATCAGTAGGTCGATTCCTGGCTAGGAATATTGATTTATCAAGAATAAAATATATTTTTTTAGTTTTTATGAAATTTGCGCTCACAACTCCTTATAACATTATTCGCTAGTCCTTATAGTTTCGGATTTCGCCTACCATGTTCAGTTGAAAAATTTACCCTGTACAGTACAGTAACGATATAATATGCGTGAACAAATTCAAAACACATTCTTAGATTCGTATTGTATCCATTTGAAACAAAAAAATAACAGGACAATATTTTGGCGGTTGGTTTTTTACTTTATTGGGGTGTTTCCTCGATGTGCCGTACGTTACGTACCTGCGGGCGCGGTGGGAGCGGGCGCGGCGCGGGGCGGGGCGGGGCGGGCGAGGCGCGCGGGCCGGGCGCCGCGCACCACCTGCAGCGCGCCGCCGCGCACGCCGCCCTTTACGCCGCCGGACATCAGTTGTGCTGTAACCACATTACATGGGACAAGTTACTATAGATCTTGACCTTTTTTTCTTTATGTCCTAAACTATGAAACGTTTAGGACATAAATAAAAACAAGGTCAAGTACACAAATTTGTTAGATTACACAAAAAAATAATTACATTATTTTGAAACCTAAAAACCTACAAAAAAATATATTAAAAATACACGTTTTAAAAACGCCGAAATACTATTCGCCATGTTGGTTGATAGATTATTAGTGCTGTGACGTCATACTAGTACTATTTGTAATCTTTGCTAATAGTCCGCTCAGACAAAATGGCGCTGTGACGTTCCATATTTTGGCGTTTTGATATAAATACTTTAAAAGATGTCATGAACTATTTATTTACAGAAACACGTTCCGTTTCACTACTACGTATGTGTTTAGTGTGTATGTGTCGTCACATCCTTGCCAGAAGTTACTTCGAGGTATTTTCATCAGTAGAAAGTATTTTTAAATCAGCTTTATTTATCAATCTTAAGCTTTTAATATATGATATCGCTAGAATACGTTTTCCTAAACCATACTTGGTACTAAAGGAAATACTCCTTCAATGTATGAAATTAAATATGCGTCAAAGAGCCTACTACGTTTAAGTCGTCAGTCGACGTCACGCACACACCAAAGCATGCACTCGCGGAACATCCACGTGTGTGCGTGAATGCGAACGCTGAATGTATGTACATTCAGCGTTCGCATTCACGGTACCAAGTCATCCTCAGCTCTACAGTATGTTTCGCCTCGAGGTTGAGATATTTTAACAGCAGATAATACGTTGTTTTATCGACAAAACAGCCCCCTTTTGGAGGTCGTAAATTTTTAAATTGTCGTGTATGCAGTTTTAGTTCTTAACAAAATAGAGCTAAAAAATGTAGATGGTGTGCTTAAGATCGCAGGCCAGAAGTGAAAACATCACTGGCAGCCTACGAAGAAATGCGTGTGCAGTGCTTTCTCGCTCGGATACACTCCCGCCGAGTTCACCCGATCGATCGAGTCTTTCACATCAGACCGTGACGGATCAGTCTCACTTACAGCCTACGAAAAATGTGTGTGCGATGCGCCAATAGAAGTTTTCACATAAAAAAATGACACAACTACACTTACCAATAGGCAAAGACAGCACGGAGGGTTGGTTGGTGAGCACCACGGACGTCGTGGGCGGCACAGACACGAGTAGCCCACTGGGCGCGCCCGACACGTTCAACGACAGCGATATTGGGGCGGATAGACCCGGTATCTGCACTTGCACGTTCTGTAATCCCTGTATACCCTGCAAGCTTTGTAGACCTTGAAGTGACGTCAAACTGAGACCCTATAAAGATATACACATAGAGAATCCGCGTTGTTATTTTCGGTCTACGAAGCAATTAACTTAGATTATATACTACAAGATAAGGCACGCGAGGAAATTTTCAAACAAAACTTTCTGCCAATTTTGGTGCGGGGAGGGTAACTCCCACAATGAAAACAAAATCACACATTCACAAAAATATTGTAATCGTTACAAACTCACACATTTATAAAACTGCAATACTAGCTTATTTATTTCACACAAATAAGACTCGCGCTAATATAACAGTGTAGCGTACGCACTAATACACTGACATGTTAAGTGATGTTACCAATACAAATTATATCGATATATTGTCGATATGAATTTGTATTGGTCACATCTTCGTTATTTGAAAATAATGTATTTTGTTGAAATAAAACCATTCCGAATAATTCCGATATACATATTATATTATATTACACGTAAAAGTTATGGCAGCAATAGAAAACTTCACATACATAAGTAGTAAATACAGTCTATTCACGTTAAGTTTGCAATGAGTCGTCAGTACAAATTACAAATGTTAAACTGGCTTACCTTTATTGTCAAAAGTGAACACGAGCTAAGCGTCATTGCTTTCTAGACATTTGCACTGATGACTCACTGCAAACTTAACGCGTACCTATAGGCTGTATTTACCACTTATCTATGTGAAGCTTTTTAAAACCGCCATAGCTTCTACGTATACTATAGACTGCATATACGCACATACATACGCTAATACTCACATACGTAGATATTATTATGAACACTAAACATACAACTCTCCTTTTTTGCAAACATCAAAGAAAAAATAACCTAACCTAATCAAGAATATATCAGGACACGTCTAAGGAGGGTTCCGTAACTATAAACGAGTAATATTTTGTCAAATTACTTCAAAAGTTACTGTCTGATTTGGTTCAAAATATTTTTCCTAGAGAGTTATTAGCATAATCTATCAGCATAGAAAATTGTAAGTTTTTAAGTCTTATAGTTTAGAAATGCTAGGGGGGACCAACTTATAAATCACTTTGGAGGCCGATTACTCGAAAATGGTTGACTTTATAAAAAAGTTATATTGTATGAAACCTTGACTTTATTTTAAAATACCTTTTAAACGATACCCCACACGTTGGGATAGAAATAAAAAAAAGTTCATCCCCACACCTAGAATATCTTATACGTTTAAACGAGCAATTCTTGTATATTTATGTATATGTATATAACCATGATCTTGGAAACGGCTCTTAACGATTTCGCTGAAATTTGGTATATGGGGGTTTTCGGGGGTAAACAATCGATCTAGATTAGTCTTATGTTTGGGAAAATGCGTGTTCGTGTTTTAATGCGTTTTTCTTTCCACGCAGAATATGGTCGCTAATTTCGTCCTGCCGGCCACTGTCCGTTTGGTCCAGCGGGTTAAGACGCGAATGGCAAGAAACGAGTGTTACGGGTTCGAAACCTGCTCGGTGCCTTACTTTTGTTTTTTTTTATATGTTCAAGTATATAATTATATTTTTTTTTTATAGTTTTTAGACAAGTTTAAAAAAATGTAGTTAATGTTTGAGATTAAACACCTAATCTACACAGAAATCGATTGTAAATAATAATAATTATCAGTTCACATTTTACTTTTTAAGTTTATGTAGATTATCACCTAAACACCACCCACCATATTACAATAAATAGTCACCCAGGTACTAAAATTATTATTATTTTATGATGCCAAATCCGAGATCTACACATACACAATCTATGGTCTAGCTACATAATACTAATCTGTGATCTATGACTGTACCAAATTTCATCCATTTATATTCAAAATTAGGCTAACGGTAGAAGCGCGGACAGACAGACAGACGGATGGACAGAGCGAAACTATAAGCGTTCCTCAAGTATTACGGAACCCTAAATATGAACTGCGCTTCAAACAAGGAAAACTTGTGTCCCTCTGGCTGGGAACATCTTGATGTTATAACGATACCCCATAGTCCATATTTCAAACATCCAAATAAACTGTTCAGCCTTTCAAGTTTCAAAGTTGCGGTAGGGTAAATAATAAACATCACATACATACATGCACACTTTATACTCCTTGCTTGATCTGTCGTATAAAGTGTAAAAGCAATCCAATATTTTTACATCACAAAATATAAAATTAGTTTACCAAGAAAAAAATTAATTTTTATCGACATCGTTATTCTAGTGATTGTCACGTCACTCAAAAAGTAATAAAAAAGTTCCGCCATGTTTCGAGAATTAAGTGCCATAGTAAAATTCGAATCTATTGCATAGGAAATAAAGACTAAAATTCTATATCTAACAACAATAGTCTCGTGGGGAGTATGATCGAATATTCTACGATTATCTGTCTCGTGTACACCGCTATTCGATACATCGTCGATTTTTACGAAATTACATTTAAATAGAAATATACAATAATTAAATAAAAAAATACTTATAAATGAAAGGTTATTCCATCTTTTTTAAGATTCGACGTGTTGGACTTGTTTTTACAGGACATAAGAGCACAAATCGGCATTTTTAGCGGAGCATTTCGGACGTCCTTTCGATGCTATACCGATGCACATAATGATTAAAATCGATTACGCAAATAGTTTTTATGAACGCATTAGATTCAAAAATCTTATACCTCGGCAGAGGGGAAAGCTCATGTAAGGCGTATCCCGTAGTATAAGATCTAAGGCAATTAATGATATTTTTTTGAGGTTTTTTTTATATCGCCTTACAAAATAAAGGCGAAAACATATTAAAATACAAGTAAATTTTAATTCAGTATTTATGCAGTTTATTCATTCCAATTTAAGAGCTTCGCTCTTGTCGGTGGAGCTTTCTCCATTCCTCTCTACACTCCGCCCTTCTCTTGACCTCCTGATACGACACGACCATCACTTTCTCCTTCACCTGGTCCATAAAAGTTCTTGTCGGCCTTCCACGTTTTCTTCTACCTTCCCTTTAATTATTCCTCTAATAAATTTGTCGTGCCGTATCAAGTGTCCTAACATCTTTCCTCTTCTGTTCTCGATGGTATTTAATATCTCGCTCAATAATCAATAATTTATGCAGTATTTGTTAAAAAAATACTGGGACAAATGATGACTACATACAACACGTCAACTGATCAGATATTGATACGACTACATAGTCATGCCTTGTCTTAGTCCTTCTGTTCATTTACACTAATAATAATCAAAATTGCATAATCAATACCTGTAAATGGCATACTGGTTGCGCTTGTGCCTGCGGTTGCGGTTGTGTTTGCGGTTGCGGTTGGGCGGGGGTTGCTGCAACCGTATCCGCACCCATGAGCCTCTCCAACAACGCGCTCTCGCTACTAGACACGTTCGTTGATTCATTGTCTCTGGTGTAACTCATTACCTGCAAAAGTAAAACATCACAACTACATTTTTTGGGTACCTCATACGTGAGATACGTTATAATATGTATAGGTATGCGAAGAGACGCTGGTTACTAAACTAATGCGTATCTATAGGCTAGCGGCACACACGCAATATTATTGACACAATAAATTTGGCAATACTAATCAACACGTACAAAAATAACGGCCAGTAAATAGTATTGTCAATATGAGCATTATTGTCAATAATATTGCATGTGTGCGGCTAGCGTATGTAACATGTGGTCAATCCTGATGCGTGTATATGCGTACCTGAAGCTAGTACTGACTAGCACGCACTAGGACGCACTGGCGTCCTTGATACGTAACTTTGTGGGTATCTATCACGATTCACGTGCATATGCGTACCTGATACGTGCATGTTAGTACGTTCATGATGCGTGTCAGTGCGTACCTGATGCGTGTAGGTGGGTATCGTGTGGCTGGTAGTGGAAGCGGGCACGAGGCGCGCGCCCGCCAGCGACACGGTTCGCGCTAGCAGCTTGTGCGCGTCGTGCGACTCGGCGTGCGACATTGCCGCCGGCGCGCTGTTCAGCAAATTCAGTATCGTAGCGTTGCTGTTCGCCGTACTCACTGTAGCCTTAGCCGCGTTCTGATTGGCGGCCGCTGGAATTATATAGTTCAAATTATTAAATAATTATAACTAGTGATTGCACAGGTCGAAATTTTAAGTTCGAACTTTATAAAGGTTATTTTACCTTTTAGATGTGAAAAAAAAATGATGTCTATTGGATGTGAAAGACAAATCGACAAACGTCAACCTGTGACAAGTTTTTAAGAGTTTTCAAGTGTTTTTAATTTGAGGTAGTGTGTGTAACATATATTTTATTACTTTAATGTATTTATTAGGCATTATTAAAAAAAAATGTATCATTATTATATATTAAAATACGTGAAGCAAAAAAACTTCAGTACAGTTTTACAAGAATTGTGCGAACGGAGGAGTATGACACATTTAAAGTTTATATGGAGGAATCTTCCTCTGTGCAGAAAGTTTTTTTTTTTAAATAACGCTTAGGAATACATTATTAATACAGTCAGTGATACATGTATCATTAGTCATTATTTACCTTGTTGGAATTGTTGAGCGGAATTCATAAGGCTTGTAACTAGCGCGCTTATGGCTGGATTTGTTGCTCTTGGTTTTGTGACGGTTGCCTTCTGTTGCGACATTGTGGTTGTTGTATATTGTATACTCTGTACCTGTGCAAAAATGGACCCATCACAAAAGTTCTAGTACATTTATAATATCATGTTTTTGGTCATATAAGCTTCAAACATTTTTGCTGTTATTTTGGGAAAAAGAATAGTTGCTTTACGATTGATGTGGTTTCGAAATAGGGTAGACAAATCATTAGGAACCTTAGCAATTTTTTTTACTATATTATGCTGATAGTATAATATACCTGTGATGTTCCAGCATTGGACATGAGTGGGTTTTGTATATGGATTATGGCCGACTGCATCTTCTGAGGGTTTAGTGGTTGAGGTGGGTTAGTCAATTGCTGAGCCAGTAATTGGTTCGTTGACGCTTGCGCCGAGTGAGCATTATGAACCTAGTACAAACACTTTGTTAAACGACTACAGATACAAAAAAAATATATTTTTTCTAATTTACAAGGCAAAAACAAATCTTAGCAAAAGGATTATAATATACAGACGAAATAAGGACTTTTGCACTGTCGTCATAGTTTAATAATGTTAGCATAAAAACTTCACAACAACCGTCTAAAACTTGCGTTAATTATTTAATGTAAAAAAATATATATACCTGTGGGGAAAGCCTAGGGGTGCTAGGTGACGGTTGTTGCTTTAGTGTTTCCACCGTAACCGGGGTTGGCACATTAGCAACATTGGCAATATTTGCAACGTTGGTGACATTGCCAACATTGGTGACGTTGACGACACTGCCAACGGTGCCAACCGCGGTGACATTGCCCACTGTGCCAACCGCGCCCACGACTGTGCCAACTGCTGTCACACCACCGCCAACCTGTTGTAGCTGTGCCTGCTAATGGAATGGAGAATGTATTAGCTATGCTTTTTATAATTTGACTTATAATTTGAATTTGGCTTGTTGACTAAAAAATATTTTTCGTCTATTCAATGCTAGACAACATTATAAACAATTTAAAACCCAATTTTATCAATCTTAAAATTTTACGAAGATACAAACAATTTAAATTTACAATAATAAAGAGAGATATATCGGCCTGTGACGTCACGCCGCGCCGTGCTATCGCCATACAATTGTCTTTAAACAATGTATGGCGGTAGTACGGCGTGACGTCACAAATCGTTTTGCGAGAAAGAGATGGGCAATACTTTTTATTTACTTATAATTCTTTACCGCGTCAACATAACTTTTAGATTTATGTATCGCTATTCAACAATTTTAAAATTTAATTTGTATGAATGTGATGCCAGCCTGCCATTTTAAAATTGTAATAAAAACTTACCAGTATTGGTAACTGTCTCGTCGTTGTGTGCTGCACATTAGGGGTGGCTATTGCAGATGTCCTGAAATTTTTTTAGTTCAAAATAAATAAAAAAATATATACAGAATCTTTATGCTTGCTGAAGGTTGTGGTTCCTCCAACTGGTATATAAGAGCCGGCCCATTTCGGGGGGGTTTGAACCCCCTAAACCACCCCCTGGCTACGCCCATGGTCCCGCTAATAGAAACGTGAAAGGACAGTAGTTTTAATTTACAATGAAGAAGGGATTTCGAAAACTTGTACCCTTACAGGGGTGAGTAGGGGTTGAAAGTACAAACTTTCAATGATGAAATTTAATTATATTACACCTACTTAGATAATTAAAATTATTGAGTACGTATTTTGCAGTTTTTTTTTTCGCCCCTGGGGCTGTAAAATAGGGGTTTAAACATTTGTAAAGTAAAATTGAAAACCTTTATAGATTTCTATGAAAATAAAATACTCACAAATTACTACCAAATAACAAAATACTTCTTCTTTTATGTATGGCGGCCTCAGTTACTTTACCAAAATACTTACACAACCGGTAATGTGGTCGTGTGTGTGACAGTGGCGCTACTCGACGACGCCGACGCCGCCGCCGCCGCCGCAGCTGCCGCCGCAGCAGCCGCTGCCGCGTTACGTTGCTGAAGTAAGAGCTGCTGTCCTGACTAGAATCATAAATACATCAACACTTGAGTGCCGTTGCTCACATCCCGGTTGCTGTGAATCCAGTGTCGTGTAGTCGGTAGCGAAGTGTATGGCCATGTACGATAGCCTCGCACGTACCGGCATAATGAGGAATTTTAACAAAACATTTTTTTAGTAATTATAAAAATTTGAGTAAAATAAAACAAACATGTGAAAGAATTAGCAAACAATCTCTAGAAATGAAAATGTTATGGGACTTTGAATTTGTGTAATCGTGACGTCACTAAGCCCGAATGAGATAAACCAATTTTTCACCCCCTAAGGAGTAGAATTTCAGAAAATCTCTTCTTGTCGTATCCTACGTCATACAAAGAACACACACTCCAATTTTCAGGTCTCTACGATCAGCGGCTATATTTGATCCGTCAGGCTATGTGGGTCACCAGAAATTCCCTCAACTTCAATGATCCATTTGTCAGTCATTTATTGATCGATTCCAAAAAATTTGGCAGAGATTGATTAGTTTTGATGTATATTTTAATATCATTACGTTGAATATAATATTAACAACATCAGTAAACTTCTTCATTATTCAGCCGATTCAGCGCCGGGTGCTCACCGGGTCCACCACTGTTCGTCCGATCGGCGAGTATCGGTTAGCCGGCGGTAGGACTCACAGTAGTGTATTGAACACATAGCACGCTTTTATACTGCCGGACCGGACCATAGTCCGTAACCGGTCAGTCGGCACCGACTACCCGGCAACGGCACTTAAGGTCCGAGTGACAGCCGGTAATGTTCGTGTAGAATCAATACTTCCAGCACGGCAAACAATACTTCAACAATAACACCATCTATGGTACATTTTGTTTTTTGGTTTTACCTAATCGTCGAATAAGATTTTTGTATTTTTTCTGCCCATACGTCTTTATATAAGCAGTAAGTCACGTGCGCAAGGTTTCTATTATTTACTTTTGCGAAACGTTACATAGAAACACATTGAATTAATATTATACTAGTTTTTTATCGCATTAAAATCTTTTCTTTTTTGCGAAAAATATAGCATAATATGTTTATTATCATTCTAATGATGAAGTCATTTTTGATATCGGTCCAGCTTTTATTAATTGAACATATTTTTCAATATAAATTAACTTACCATTTCTCTCATGCCTCCAGTAAATGATACTCGTGGTAACTGACCAGGTACAATATGTTTGATTCTAACGGACTTTCGTCCTTCCTCAGTAAATATTTCGGTAAACTGTTGTATATATTTATTAGCTTGAAGTCGTGTTCCTGCAATGAAAATTTTAAAATTAAATTTGTACAATAGTGCAAATATAAACAGATAATTAGTCAGGAAGAAAGTAGGTTTTTTAACCTCTCAAAGGACAGTAATGATTCAATAGACATTTGAAAAATGTCTCTAAGCATAGGTTTTACTATGATATACTTATGGTGGTACCTTGTTAATGCCTCTCGGCAATCTTCGCTTATCAATGTATGTAGGGAAGTTGCAGACAATGTAATATGAAAACCGATAGACATGGTTTCACTGTCTCTATATAGAACAAACTACTAACCTAAGGCAAAACGGCAAGCAGCTCCATTTTTCTCTCCCTCTACATGATCTCTGTCTACATAAAGCTCTCCTAAAAATTCTTGATCCGATGGCCGCTGTAATATCGATAGTTTAATGTGGAAGAAACCTGCTCCGGCTTGAGCAGAATTTCTTTCTGTTTCCAGAATATATTCTTCCACGAGCTGCGGCTGACAATCGGGCGTGGGCCTCGGACGTTCGTAGGCCCTGGCAAGTTTGAGAGGTCCATTCGGTTCTGAAGGCAACGCTAAAGGCAGTGGATCCATTTTCGGTGGTTCGATTGGTTTGAATACCTGTCATAATAATCACACATAAACATCATATTATATCACACATTTTACACACAACACAATACAATATATATTTTTTTTTTCATTTTAATTGATTTTAAGTAGACCAGGTATATGCAAATAACTTTTTACTAAACTAACAAGAAAGTTTACGTTTTTCGAACACATGAATGTACAGTTAAAAACATTCTTTATGTGCTTCGGCAATCTGCGTCTTTCTTGTCAACAACAATTGTTGAAAGCCAATGAGATCATGGCCATACTGTACATTTATGGATTTTTCTTTAATCCATTACATTAATCACTTTCAAAAGGTATTATATTTTCAGATTTTCCTTACCTCTGGTGGTTTTTTCGGGAACTTAGAAGTAAGTCGTGTATGAGGTACTGATTGTCTACTATTTTTAGCTCTTTGGCGATGTATTAATTCTAATAATTCTAATCCATGGTAGTGCGTAAATTGATCTAATTTTCGTTTTCTATTTACAGCCACCTGCAAAGTTAATTATTCACCTATAACAATATCCATCCCAAATACACGCTTCTATTACGTCCGTTACGAAACAAAAAGTACCTGAGAAAACTTTTTTGCTTGTCTGCGTATTCTTGGTGTATTGAAGAGTCTCGGTGCGGCATGTAACCGAGCAGCGAGCAGACCAATAGCAGGTCGTGGTTCGAGGCATAGCGGTGGAGCTGCGGCATGTACGAGTGCCGCTTCCACTGCTTCCAAAGCCCCACGTTCTTCACCCACCCACCCACAACGACTGCCAATGCACATTGCGTCCGTTATAATACTCTAAAACAAATATTGACTAATAAGTTGCAATAAAAAACATGCCAAGATTTAACATATGTACTTACGATGAAATAAAATTTTAAATTAAATATCAAAAAACTATTGTACCAATATTTTACACGTTTGCTTATTATATCGTTAGTTTTGAACTAAGTTTTCCAAGTTACCTCATTTTACATGTCGTCTCTATAAATCCTAAATTAACAAAGTTATATAAGCCATTATAGTTTATCTTTAAAGTTCATCATATTATGGACTACCATTTTTTTACATTTTTCTGGCTAGCTGTTTAGTATAGACCCAATTTTAACAAAAAATGCGCTTTAAGTTGAATATCTCGCAAATGGACACCCAAATCAAAAAATCGTTTTGGCAACCTGTCAATGTTTTAAAATGCCAATCTAATGACACCTTACATTATGGGGTAGACGTGAGAAAAAAAACATCCCCACCTTACAAGTAGTGGAGGTGGCCAAAAAATGTTTTTTCGTTAAATTATATTAGAACTTTGTCAACATGCAAAATACACACATCAGTGCAAAGTTTTATCTTTCTAGCACTAGCGTTTAGATGGTAGGCCGAAGATGGTCAGACAGACCGATGGACATGACAAAATTATAAGGATTCCGAGACAGAAACTAAAGAACCTTAAAAAAGTTACCTGATTTGTGGGTCTTAACAACACATGATGTGTATCACACAAGAAACTTGGATATGCCTGTCTATAGTCCCGTATTTGTGCTATAATGCATCCAGAATAAAAAAGACACGAATGTTCCGATTCTAAAAGGTCGAGTAACACAACTGGAAGCTCCTCATTGTCAATATAACTTAAAAGCTCTTCTTCTTCATAAGGCCATCTCGGTGTTTCAATTAATGTTTCATCTTGACTAGAGGATGCCTAGAAATAATTCAGAATTGTGTGTTATTACATAATTGAAGTAAAACATTTTATATTTATTATAATGTTTTAAGTATTTAGGAAATGCATTATAATAATAAAATGTTTTATATTTATTACAATGTTTTAAGTATTTAGGAATTGCATTATAATAATAAAATGTTTTATATTTATTACAATGTTTTAAGTATTTAGGAAATGCATTATAATAATAAAATGTTTTATATTTATTACAATGTTTTAAGTATTTAGGAATTGCATTATAATAATAAAATGTTTTATATTTATTATAATGTTTTAAGTATTTAGGAAATGCATTATAATAATAAAATGTTTTATATTTATTACAATGTTTTAAGTATTTAGGAATTGCATTATAATAATAAAATGTTTTATATTTATTACAATGTTTTAAGTATTTAGGAAATGCATTATAATAATAAAATGTTTTATATTTATTACAATGTTTTAAGTATTTAGGAATTGCATTATAAATAGATTAACTCAACTTAGGTTCTAAACTCTAAACTACTCAGTCATTATTATGTATGCTTACTGACAGATCTAGTAAGCTGCCGCCTTTCAGCCTTATTTATTATATATGTATTAAATACTTGACAATAAAGTTAAAAAAGTGGTAGATAGGAACGGAATGGGCACTTTACTACTCTTTCTTTTGTCAGTCAGTTAAGTTCAGATGTCATTATACCAACTAAGATTAAAAGTTGGAGAAATTTTAGTAAAGATCATACAATGTCTAAGGGAAAAACAAATTTTTGAAAATCAAAAAGTTACATAGAGTATAAATAGTATTTCATTATAAATAAATAGTTTTATTTAGGTATATTATTTATAATTATAGTAATAATATTCATTACAAAACAATGTTGTAAAGTTGTAACCTCTGATATTTTGGATACCCTTATATTTATTACTAGCTGACTGGCAACAATATTTTGCCATTGTATGTTTTCTTTAATGCCACATCATAAAAAAATAAAAAAACTGTTGAAAAAAAAATTGCTTTCATTTTTTAATACAAACCTTCTCCTGAAAATAACAAACACATGAAAGAATGATTTATCCAATTTCATGCAGAAAATGTTTGTATGCATGCATACAAACATTTCAGTAATTGATTTTTATTTATATATAGATATAGATAGATAAATTGAGTAACACTATTTACCTTTAGAGAAAGTGAGTAGCCTTTATTTCCTGGATATAAATTGATTATGAGAGTGTTCAGATTATATGTTGCTAATAACTTCTCTAAAAGATATGATGTTGTCTTAAGGCCTTGCTGAAATTGGAAAAAAAAATTACTAAAGATATTTTTAAAATAAGTGGTATGTGAGCTTACCCTATTTATAGGATGCTAGACAAGAGTAGGCACATACAACACATAAATACAATATATTACATTGTGTGCTATCTATGAATAAGCATTACGTAACATAGCACTGCATTATCGGTCATGATGTCTCTGCTTCTCTCTCCTGTTTGAGATTTTGATTATAAAGGAGATTACATAGAGCTTATTAATATAAATAAAAAAATATTTTGTGTTAATTCTCTGACTGTTAAATTTTTTACTGTTTAATTAAATAAGTGTACAATACAAAAAATAATAATAATAATTATGGATGCTTCACACCATGTCAATCTGGTCCCGTGGTATGTTCTCAAAGAACTTGTGTTACGGGTAAATAACTGTAGAACAATTAGTTAAAGACTGAGCAGCAAAGTAAATAAGCAGTAATGTATTAGCATTTTATATTTTATTTGCTTTATCCATGTCATTATATTTTATTAACTTAGTATAAAAAAATATGGGTTACAAATACAGTGTTTTTTGATTTGTCCTTTATAAAATCCAAAGGAGCCTGAATTTTTTATTATATTTTTAACACACTGAATATAAAATTGCATATTAAGTGTGACTTGTGATTAACGTGAACATTCCAACTTTTGTGTAACAACCTATATCCCTAGTTTTAAAATTGAACTCTTTACCTAACACAGTACTAGGAGTTTGAGGAATACATGCATATAATATTAAATGATAATTTAGTAACTATTCATTTTAGGAGCTCCATGGCCTAGTGGGTAGACCGTTTGGTTCGAGAGAGAGTGCAGGTTCGAATCCCAGGTTGTGGCATATACCAATGAGACTTTTTCAGGTCTCAAGTACATTATACAGACGCTCTTACGGTGAAGGAAAACATTGTGAGGAAACCCGCATATGGTTGGCCCCAGACATATTGACCAGTCATTCCTCTGGACTAAGCTGACTATGTTGCGAGAATGCCGTATGTGCTTAGGCAACCATACGACATTAAAAAACCGACTGTCCCAGGCACTACAGTATTTGAAGGGTGGTGGCCTAAGTATTAATTTTAATAGTACATGAAAAAGCTAAAAATTACAATAACTTACAAAGTTAGTCTGGGACTCATCACTGCTCAACTCATTGTACAATTTATGAAGTTTCTTGAATAGATCAAACTTTTCTGTAGATTTCCCAGCAGAACTTGCTGAATTACGTTGAAACTTCATCCTAGAATCATCCACAGTTTCGGCTAAATGCATCTTTTCATCAGTCCAAGTCATTTTATGATCTGAGACACCACTGTCAAATTGACTCAAGTTTTTATTCACATGTTTAGCCCGGTCAAGTATTACCTAAAATTATGAAGAATTTTAAGCAGAACATAAAAAATCACTAGTTTTAGTTGAAAAATACAGTGGAGAGGAAATAGAGTCTGAAAAATTTAATTCTTCTTGCCTCTGCTTCCAGTGCCGCGTGAATTAAACCATCCATACTGTCATTAATTGAAACAAAATATATGAGTGGCAGTAACGTTTTTACACGAAATTTTTCATTTTATCAATTTTGCTTTGAGTATTAAGTCATGATTTAAAGAAAACTAATACGCTTTATTTATGTTTCGCACAGCATGACAGTAAAATAACATGTCCTGTGTCCATCCAAATTTTGATATTTGACATGATTTTTTTTTATTTATGGCTGTATGAGCTTGGTATGAGCTGTTATACAGCCATAAATAATAAAAAACATGTCAAATATCAAAAAGATGAAGAAAAGATGTAAGAAAAGAAAATATGGTCTTATAATACCACTACTACTACTACTAATACCACTCGGACTCCTGGTATATTACTTCGTGTTATTATTCTAAGCTAAGATTAAGAACCCTATTCTAAAGCTGCGCGTCCACTGCATCGGAATCGGAGCGGACGAAGCGGACGGAGCGTCGCCATTTACAAAATGCCGATGGGGTGCGTCCACTGCATCCGGATTCAGCATCGGCAATTTAGTTATTTTTAATCCGTCAGCCTGAACGTGCACTTGCATTATGGAGGATAGTGACGAGATATATTGTTGTAATCTCAGACCGAATAGGTTGTAATTAGCTTATTTTATCAGAAGAGGAAAAGAGAAACAAGAGGAAACGAAAGATATGGGTTCATAAATCATAATATAAATTCAAAAAGAATAATTTTTGGAGAATTTCATACATTGTATTCTGATTTATTAGAAGATGAAAATAGATTTTTTGGGTACATTCATATGACTCGAAAAAAGTTTTTTGAACTTCACTATATTCTACAATTTTTATTTATTATTTGCCCAATTTCATCCCATATTATATCGTCTCTCCTCAGTTGGTTAAGATAATGTTGATGTTTTAGATTGTAAAGTTCATCATATTTTTCCACTAAAGTAATTAAAATATCGTCATTCGTCGTGAATAAGTATTTATGTATAGCCGTCGCGTCGTCGCAAACACGTCAGAACTTGAAACGTTCGGAATCCGAATGACGGGTTCACTGCCGATGACGTCATCGGCAAAAATACCGGTCGCGGGCGCAGAAATGCCGATCCAGTGGACGCAGTACCATAGAAATCCATACAAAGCAACAAATCCGTCCGCTCCGTCCGCTCCGATTCCGATGCAGTGGACGCGCAGCTTAAGACTGGGAAATACTAGCTGTTGCTTGCGACTTCATCCGCGTCAACTGATGGCGCAATAGTAGGACTAATAAAGCTGCGCGTCCACTGGATCGGAATCGGAGCGTACGGAGCGTACGGATTTGTTGCTTTGTATTGATTTCTATGGTACTGCGTCCACTGGATCGGCATTTCTGCGCCTGAGACCGGTATTTATGCCGATGACGTCATCAGCAGTGAACCCGTCATTCGGATTCCGAACGTTTCAAGTTCTGACGTGTTTGCGACGACGCGACGGCTATACATAAATACTTATTCACGATGAATGACGATATTTTAATTACTTTAGTGGACAAATATGATGAACTTTACAATCTAAAACATCAACATTATCATAACCAACTGAGGAGAGACGATATTTGGGATGAAATTGGGCAAATATTAAATAAAAATTGTAGAATATAGTGAAGTTCAAAAAACTTTTTTCGAGTCATATGAATGTACCCAAAAAACATCCAAAAAATCTATTTTCATCTTCTAATAAATCAGAATATAAGGTGAAGGGGGCGAAGTGCGCCTACCGGAAAAGTGCGCCTACTTTTAATATATCGTGAACTGCTGACAATATACTATATAGTAACGACATCTTACATCGATATAGGAAACTTAAACATAGTTCTGGGTAAAAGCCACAGATGGCTTTATAATTGTAAACTCGAAATATGCGCCAACTTTTTTTTCTGTTTTTGAAAGTGGTAAGCAGAGTTGACCTCGTGAAAGTGATCGTTAAAAATCTCAAGAAGCTAAATGTTTTCCAACAAGAAAATATAGTAATAAAATAATTAAAACATTTTATTTTTAGGTTTTGACTTAATTTCAGCTGTAACTAGTCAACTTTATAAAATTATAGCAGATAAAAATTTCTAACATGAAATTTGGCAAGTCGGCTAAGTGCGCCCTATCATTGGGTATATGGCGCACTTCCCCGAAATATAGAGGTTGTAAACATTTTAAAACATGGCATTTTTAACTCTCTTTGGGAAGGTTATATTTGTAAAATAATTAAGTTAATATGCAAATTATACCTCGTATGCCTAACTATACGACGTATAAGCACACATAAGTAAGTTAAGTTCAAGTGCCATTCCATAAATAATAACTGAAATTCCTAATATATATTGCTTGTTAATTTTTATTTCTCTCATGTGGGTAGTAAAGTCACCAAGCTCTTAAGAATGTCCTTATAAAAGACGTGGCGTCCCCACATTAGTATTGAAGTTAACTGACTTAACTTTGCCAAATAAATATGTATTAAAAAATTAAATACTACAAAAGAACACTAAGTACTAATGTACTTTCGTATAAATAAAAAACGTGATGTACTTTTTTTTTATTGCTATTCCTTAGAAAGCTCTTCAAAAGTTAGTTTCTTGCCTTAGATCTGCTTAAAGCCTATTGCTATTGTCATACTTATCATAGCGAGGATAAAGTTAAGCAGAAAAAAAAATGTTTACAACTCCTGATTTACAAATATATGGCGCACTTTCCCGAAATTCGTTTTTTTTTTCTATAGATACTATAAGGATGAGACAATAAAAGAAAAACAAAAACTTCTGCGTGTTATTGTTTATGCTCTACTATAAAATGTGTTATTTTTTAATCTAATGCTTTGAAAATACGTTTTAACTCCACCAGGCGCACTTCCCCGTTTTTGCGGGAAAGTGCGCCTATCGTACATGTTTGTGATTTCGTGCAAAAATTTCATTATTTTATTGCTGGATTTCATTGACATGACATGGACCGTAATCTCAATACATCACAGATTCTTATTTATTTAAATTAATAATTATTGGTGAACTCTTACAGAAGTTTATTTTGCATAGAAGTTATCTATAAAAAAAGTATGGCGCACTTCGCCCCACTCACCTTAATGTATGAAATTCTCCAAAAATTAATCTTTTTGAGTTTATATTATGATTTATGAACCCATATCTTTCGTTTCCTCTTGTTTCTTTTTTCCTCTTCTGATAAAATACAGCTAATTACAACAATATATCTCGTCACTATCCTCCATAATGCAAATGCACGTTCAGGCTGACGGACTAAAAATAACTAAATTGCCGATGATGAATCCGAATGCAGTGAACGCTAAAGTGAACGCACCCCATCGGCATTTCGTAAATGACGACGCTCCGTACGCTCCGATTCCGATGCAGTGGACGCGCAGCTTTATGGCAAAAGTCTTACCTACCTATAATAGGGGTAGGGACTAGGGCTTTTATCGGCTAGTATTATTTTGATTTGTAATACAAAACGTTCAAAAATTAAAATGAGCGCTACAATTACATTTTTGCTATAATTCATGATTCTAAGGTGTTGTTTTGAGAAGCAAACGAAATGTTTGCCCCTTGATATTGCAAATCTTTAAAAATGGACTTAGGGACATCTTGAAATTGGCCATTCAATTTAACATGAATGGCCAATTTCAAGATGTCCCTAAGTCCATTTTTAAAGATTTGCAATATCAAGGGGGCAAACATTTCGTTTGCTTCTCAAAACAACACCTTATATCTTAGAATCATGAATTATAGCAAAAATGTAATTGTAGCGCTAATTTTAATTTTTGAACGTTTTGTATTACAAATCAAATTAATAGTATTAAAGAAAAGTGAAAAAAATAATCTGGACTAAGGTACAAACTTACTGGACTTAAGGACTTTTAAATAGGACTTAGGGACTTTATGCCGGACTTAGGGTTTTTAATACAAAATATTTTGGACTTAGGGTACATTATAAAAAGGAACATGAATTTTTTCTTATAAAAACAGTTAAATAATAAAATAAAAAGTATTTTTCTTTTTTCTTCTTCTTTTATCTTCTTACTTATATATTATTATTTTAAAAATCTTCTTAAATCTTTTTCTTTAAAATGTATGCTTAATATATATGTTTCAATTACATTAATTAAACATTTTTTTCTTAATACCTATTCCACCATATCTTCTTCATCTTCAGTGCATGTTCTCCACCTTCATTGATATTGTTTAACATGGGCGTAGCCAGGTTTTAGTTTCGGGGGTGGTTCAAGAAAATAAAACGACTACAACGTGTACAATAAATAACCAGGGCCGTCTTTAACTTATTAGAGGCCCTGGGCACATTAGAATAATTTTTTTTTCGTTTTTACCTGTTTAAGCTTAAAACTCTGAGAGACTGTGTATTTCGAAAAAATAGAAATAGGTATATAATATAGTCTAAAACTAAACGTCAGTACTAACTTTTATAATAGGTTTTTAAGCCTTCGCGAGCTTTTTACGTGGTAGAGCCATGCTTCGGCACGAATGGGCCGGCTCGACCGGAGAAATACCACGGGCTCACAGAAAACCGGCGTGAAACAGCGTTTGCGCTGTGTTTCGCCGAGTGAGTGAGTTTACCGGAGGCCCAATCCCTACCCTATTCCCTTCCCTACCCTCCCCTATTACCCTATTCCCTCTTAAAAGGCCGGCAACGCACTTGCAGCTCTTCTGATGCTGCGAGTGTCCATGGGCGACGGAAGTTGCTTTCCATCAGGTGACCTGTTTGCTCGTTTGCCCCCTTATTTCATAAAAAAAAAAAATCCTATTTTATAGGTTCAAACGTTCAAATCTGTTCAAATGTTTAACTAAAATATTAACACTGAATAACGGTAAACTTCGGAAAAATACCATAAAATCAACCGGCTAAAACAGAACATCGGTAATAAATAATATAATGCCCTTTATGTTAATCGCGAGCGAACGAAGCGAGCGCGCAAATTTTTTCCTATTTAATAGGTTAAATCTGTTCAAACTTTAAACCCTACAACACTGTGGAAATAGTATTATTTTATCCCACCAAAAACATTCTGTAAAAAACTAGCCAAGTCTCGATGGAGCTGCTTTTTTATCTCTAAAAAGTAATGAAATCTAGACAAAATCGTGCCAAGTCTAAGGTTCCTTACTGCGGTTTCTTTATTATTATAGTTAATGTTGAGTGACTTGGCCGTTGAACATTCTTTATACTTTAGTGGGTACAAGTCAATTTTGTTTACATTTGTAACTATGTTTGTTAAGCGAGATAATAGCCCATACTGGTATTGATAATTGGACGCTAGTGTCTCATTTTAGGCTGTTGTTGATTGTACAACACACGTATTGGAGCAATGGTGTCATGGAGCCCCTTTTGTACCCTTCAACGGCCAAGTCACACAACATTAACTATAATAATAAAGAAACCGCAGTAAGGAACCTTAGACTTGGCACGATTTTGTCTAGATTTCATTACTTTTTAGAGATAAAAAAGCAGCTCCATCGAGACTTGGCTAGTTTTTTACAGAATGTTTTTGGTGGGATTTCACTTCTTTTTGTAGAAACGTGGGCATATTGATTTTAGTGTATTTTGTTTATTTAATTTGTGTAATGTTCGAGTAGAATAAAAGGGCCTGAAAATGCGGCAAAATGGTTCTAGTAAAGAATGGTACGGCAGTGTTTGCTTCGCGCTCGACTTGGCGGGGGCACTGCCGTGCCCCCAGATCGACGTTCTGGTCTTATCTAGAGGTTCTCAAATAGGGGCCTGAAAATGCGGCGAAATGGTTCCAGTAAAGAATGGTACGGCAGTGTTTGCTTCGCGCTCGACTTGGCAGGGGCACTGCCGTGCCCCCAGATCGATTATCCTAGTTTTTATAGTTTTCCCTTTATGTGGCCATTAAACCCCAACTCTGTACCAAATTTCAGCTCTCTAAGTTTATGGGAAGTACTAGTTCCATTTTGATGATCATGAGTGAGTGAGTGAGTGAGTGAGTGAGTGAGTGTCGAAAATGCGAAACTTTGCTTTCGCTTAACTTCGGAACTAAATGACCTACAAACTTGAAATTTTGGATTTTAAGTACGTGATTATAGCTTATTGGATGACGAAAATTTCTGAGTTCTGGTCTTATCCAGAGGTTCTCAAATGCGGCGAAATGGTTCCAGTAAAGGATGGTACGGCAGTGTTTGCTTCGCGCTCGACTTGGCGGGTGCACTGCCGTGCCCCCAGATAATATAATGTATACCTATTGGGCGCGTAGAATAATGAGCGCCCAGTTTTTTTTTTTTCGTTTTTACCTGTTTCAAGGTTTATTTTGAAAGACTGTGTAATTCGAAAAATACAAATATCAAAAGCCTAAAACTTAACGTCGGTACTAAATTTTATAGTAATATGTTCTCTATGCTAAACACAAGTGAGCGAAGCGAGCAAGCAAAATTGTTTTCCCATTCTATAGGTTAAAATCTATTCAATCGTTAAACTTAAACACTGAATAATGGTGAACTTCAAAAAAATATCATAAAATGAACTGGCTAAAACAGAACATTGCTACTAAATAATATAATATGTTTATGTTAAACGCGAGCGAGCGCAGCGAGCGAGCAAAATTTTTTTCCTATTTAATAGGTTAGGAACTGCTAAATATGTGGTTGATGTCTTAATATGAATATATTTCTTCAGAGAATGGCTGTTGCGTTATAAAGAGTGAATTAATGTATGGGTTTTGTGGTAAACCAATCAAATTGAAGTCATTTCTATGTTATAGAGTTTTTTGTTATAACAAACAATATTATAAAGAGTTTACACTGTATTATGTAAAAGACATATAGGTACAAGGAATATATCTATTAGTTTATTAAAAAATCTTTTATTTTAAAATTTAATAGCCCTTAAATTAATATATAACTTCTAAAACAAATTAGTTATCATTAGATGCCATATGCCTTATTAAATTGGTGATAAATTTATCCACTTTTCGTACATCTTGTTGCACTTCTGTTTTGTACTGAATGCACTGAAAAAAAAAATTTAACATGGTATAAAATTATAGGTAGTAAGTATTGATATTTAAATATTCTACAAAGTCAATGTAATAAAATACAAAATTGTCAGGTCATTACAATAATCCAAAGACCAAAATGACAGGATTAGAAAAACAATAAATAAAATTAGTAAAGGAATAAACATAAGTAGGTAGTTTATCCAATCAGTCTAAAACTGTGCTGGAAATTGGAATGTCGATTTTATGAGACGTACAAACAATTAAACGTTTTTATGAGACGTACCTTCTTATTATCCGTAATTTTGACCAAGAATATTCCTTTGGAATGTGAGTATTTTACACTGTATCGAGTATTTATAGGATCTCTAAGATACAACATTTCAGCAGACTTTTCGAATTCTTCCCAATTAGGTATAAAAGTCATTGTAAATGTTAATAAAAATCTGTAGTTGTTGAGCGTTTAAATTACACACAGTTAGACTTTCCAGTTTAGATTTATTAAAATGTTTTTATTTATGGGATTTGTTTTTCATTTCCAAGTCCAACAATGCATTTCTATTTTCTAACCTCCATGATCTATCCCTGTCAGTTGTCACAACCATGTCACGTCATAAGTCATTTGTCAAACATGTGTCAAACTCAGAAAAGTATGACAAGATTTCATTTTGTCTTTGCATTTTGTTTATATGGCGTCGGCTTATAACCATTTGCCAGTGTCAAGTTAAGAAGCGGGAAATTAGAATATTCGTTATAATTTTCATCACCGTATTTCTAAATCGTCAAGTCCAGTCATATCAAAGTCCAAATAAATAGTCAGAGTATTCAGTCAGTCAAGTCAGTCGATTCATAAAAGTGGTAAGTAGAAGTAGTAGAGTAGTACTGAAACTGAGTTTTAACTTTTAGCGGAAAATCCAATTTAGCACGCATTTTGTACTTGTATCACTTACCCACACTTGTGCACGGTAACGAAAATGTAATGGATAATATTCTACCAATATTACACATTAAAAACCGTTACACATTACACAGGAATTAAAATATATTATATTATTTTTATAGGCGGGTGGGGGGGGGGGGGGGGGTTACGGGGTTCAAACCCCCACCCGAAATGGGCCGGCATGTCCATGTGGATGATCCATATACAGAGGCGGATTTAGAAATTTTGCGCCACAGGCCAATTTTTGAAAGATGATATTTTGAAGTTATTGTACTTTATACTAATTTATACTATATGTACGAGTATGTATTAAGGTTAAATGCGTTCAAACTGAGAAAGCGAGCAAATGTTTTTTACTCCTAAAATCTTTTTAAACTTTAAACCCTGAAAGACTGTAGTATAATACTACTATATATATTATACTTACTTTAGAAAAAAAAATTAATAGCCTAAACTTTGAGCCTAAAACAGGAATCGCGAACCTATGGCACGTGTGCCATCGAATCCTCGAACCTATAGCATGCCACAATATTTTGGGCACGTCACGGATCACAAAATTTTGTAATAACGACGAAAAAAGTCTGAAATAAGTATTTTAAGACAAACCTAACTTAATTTTTTTCATCTATTTTGCAACATCATAAATTACTTACGCAAATTTTACTATAATTTAAATTACAAAATCATCCTATTTTTACAGTCTTTAGGGTTTAAAGTTTAAACAGATTTAACCTATTACTTATATAGGAAATAAATATTTTGCTCGCTCGTTTCGCTCGCTTGCGTTTAACATGAAGAACGTTTTATAATTTTAGTACCGATGTTCTGTTTTAGCCTTAGATCTTATACTACGTTTTAGCTGGTTGATTGTATGATATTTTTCTGAATGTCACCGTTATTTAGTGTTTTAGTTTAACGTTTGAACAGATTTTAAACTGTAAAATGGGAAAAAAATTGGCTCGTTCCAGTGATCTTTTTAATATTATATATCTACGGTTATCACTGTTTGAAACGCATTATTAAATATATATATCAGAAAGAAGATATTTCAACCATAGATATATAATATTAATAAGATACGTATATAGGTAATATCTTAGACTATGTCCAGAAACTGCGTAAGCCTGCGTAAACCTACGCACGTAGAGATTCTTATCTTATCACAACAAAATTTCTGCCGGTCTATCTGTGATGCCAACTTGGGACTTTTTCCCTAAATTTAGGGAGAAAAGTATCTGAAGGGGCTAAGAATCTTATGCTTGTGTTATTTAAATACGCAATTAAACTGCTTGTCGATAAGTAATATACAGCACACTATTTTTTTAACCGACTTCCAAAAAAAGAGGCGGCTATACGTTCGGCAACATATATATATTTTTTTATTTTTGTTTGTATGTTATACCATAATCCCGCCTTCTGTGGACCGATATTCATTTATTTTTTACTTTGATGATTTTATTTTAATAAAGGATATAATCCTAAATTAATCCCTGTGATGATTGATCAAAGTGGTGACCTGATGATGGGATCCATAAGGAATAGAGGGAATTCCTCGAATTTTATATATTCAGACACCATGTCACACATACGCTGAGCCTGGCCACAGACGTTCTTCATTGACATTCTTAAAGTTCGAACTGACATTTAAGAATCTGAAAGATTATGCACGTGTGTGGGCTATGCGTGTTTTGTATGGAAACTTTGCCTTCGACCTGAATTTGACGTTCTTAAAGAATGTCAAATTTAGAACGTCTGTGGCCAGACTTATGGGTCATACTGACCACACCTACAAGCACAAGGCCGCGGATTTTCAGGCAAAAATTATAAATGATTGATGATGATGATGATGAATGACACTATTGACAATAATGATACTGTTATACTATAAGTACCGTTGCTGGATTTGCTGCTTGGCCCGTGAGTATGGCGCTTTAGGGTAAATATTATTTTTGTTGGTTATTTTATAAATATAATCGAATTTAAATAATAACGTTAAATTATCTAAACATTTAATTTTAATAATACATATTCACAATTCGTTCTTAAAATCATACATTAACATTTTGTTTTTCATTGTTGGTGCAAGGCAACTTGCCAAAATTATATTGTTTTTGTTATTGTCCTACTCATTTTGCTCGAAAATGAGCAATCATCGTTTTTTTTTCTACGGAAATGACGGATGTTGTTTTACTGTATCTTTATAGATCTTTATAGATCTTTTTACTGTATCTTTGTAGATCTTTATAGGTATGTTTTTCTAAATAAGTAATACTTACATATTTGGTATGTAACTTTTTTGATTTTTAACGGTAAGTACCTATATATTTTATCGTATTATGTAACTTTATGAAGTTTCGATATGGCATAAGTACTTTAATAATTATATTTAAGAGTCTTCGCATGCTAGGTAAAATCCACGGGAACCGTACTATTTGTTTTAGGGAGAAATATTTTTTGAAACTTGGCAACTCGATCTTACTACACTTTCATTGCACTCCAAAATACAGGGGATGACACTTTTGACTATTTCAAATCGATATCAATTGTGTGTTGAAGGTTTTAATATAAAGTGTCTTCAGAAATAATTGGTTTTGACAAAACATTGACAGCATAAAATTTCGGAACACTCTGTAAAGTAAAATGCCAACAGTGTCAACCGATCTGAATGCTGTGTAACGAATGAACTGAATACTTCTATCTCACTTTGAATCATACAATCGGAGCGAGAAAAACATTTTTCTTTCACTTTGTGTCTCGCGCGTACTCGAGGTAGCTGCGTAATTGCTGCATCTATTGAGTCAGGGGCGGAGCACCTATACGTGTGGTATGGGCATACCCACAACCCCAACAGCCTTGTGAGTGCATACTTTCAAGGTCTATTAATTTATAATCAAAATAGGTTCAGTGGGTAGTAGTATTGGTATTGTTAGCCTTTTGAGTCTTACCTGGTGCTTTTTACCTGCTGGTCATACTTATATTATTGTTAAAATACATATTTATAGTAGTGGATTTAGTGTTAAGCGGACCTTTAGTCAGGTAGATTGAAGAAAACGCAAAATTTGTCACCTCTCCATAAATTTTCGGCCCTTTTTTATTTACTAACCAACAGATTTAAGAAAAAATAATACTTTGTTTGAACCGATAGGAATTACTCCTGCCGATGTTATATAATCTATAATTTGTGTATGTTTCTTTACTATATATGCATATATTTTTTATTTAATTAATTTATAATCTTAGTTGATGTTAATTTGTTTAAGGTACCTATATTGAAAGCTTATTTTTTACCAAACATAAAATAATTTTTTTGCTAAATAAGCGAAAAACTTTTTCACTCACTCCGCGCGTTAGCTTTTAATTAACATAATATTATAAAGAAAATAATAAAATTCTTTTTTTATATTCTAATAACCATGTTATGAAGGAAATAATATAATCAAAATTTTCGGGCCACATCTTCGTTTGAGAGCTGGATCCGTGCCTGAATCAACCAAAGCGGTTTAATAGGTCAATTTTGTACGATACGCGCATAGCTAAAATAATACGTACGTAGCTCCTGGACGCAATGTATGGGGCCCTAGTACCTCGACTACGTGCGTAGACCTTACGTGCGTAAGAATACGCAGTTTCTGGACATAGTCTAAAGGAAACAATGAGTTTCTGACAGGCGTCAATCTCTTTCTGTGCCTTACAATTAAAAAATAATTCTATATATTGCTCGTATCAAGTATTAATCTAGAATGCATTCTCTCAGTGGACGCAGGTTTTTTAAACTTAACTATACAAGTGGCCTGCGCCCCTTTGAAGGTCTCTGGCCCCACAGTTTGAAAACCCCTGTATAGATCATCTTGAGAAGCTCATGAGATCATGAAAAGCTAGTCGTACTTCAGACCGTTTCAGCCAAGAAAGGTCTTGAGAACGGTTTATTGACACGGGCCTAAATATTGTCCCTGCAAGCAGTGCTTTGAGTACCTAGGACGTTTGTTGCCCAATGTGTCAAAATTTTTAAAAATCGTTAGCTAGAGTTGCTATATTTAAAAATAACATACGGTAGGTATTTGAAAATACAAGCACCGAGCGCAATACAATCGAGATCGAGTACCTACATTGCAGAAAATCAATACAGTGATGTTTCCATTCGTCTTTTTAAAATGAGAACGTGACAAAACATTTAATTTAATTCGGAGAAACCATTTTATTTAAAAATAATTTGAAGCTTGATGCTCTTTTTTTATTTATTTACATAGTGATGCCAATTTTCATAGTTACGGCGTGGTAGAATATTCTGCGTTTGATTGAACATCTTCGCTGAAAATTATACTAAAGGTTAGTAAAATTCCAAATACATTTCAATTTATTACAAACGTACGTACATACTCACTTAAAATCGAAAAGATAGACTATCGATCCTCGCCATTGTCTGCATCGAGCATGGTGCATTGCGTTTTTGATACACGATATAGGTAGTCGAGTGCAGTAGCTAACTACTAGATACCTACCTACCTTCAGGGCTCAACATTTTTTTATCTCTTATTTTCAGTCTATAAACTGTTTTGCGCATTCTAAAATACTTATCATTTCGCAACTGTCGTTACTTAACTATGAGGTAGGTAGGTATTATCTTGCTTTAATTAATTTTAAGTATCTTCCTTTCTCATCCTTCTGTACTTACCTATATTGTGTTTAAAAATTGAAGCATAAATTAATAATTATCTTTGGTTGTTATGTAATGGGGATGTATTTGAGTAGGTATAGTAAAATGTTTGCAGTAAAACAGGTCCTATAGTCATTTAAGGTAGGTACTTGATTATGGTACCACAAGGACAGTTTGTTGATAACTGTAACTTAGAACACTCTTGACTGTCAAACTGTCCTTGAGTAACTAGCAATAATAATTGTTGGTGTACTAAGTAAAATTATTTACTGAAATGCAGGTTATTCATAGTTGCGACAAATCCAAAATAATCAGTAGGTAGGTATACATAGGTGCTTATCAATAAAAAAATTACCAATTCAAAATACAGTACATAGCTGAAACTCAATAATGCCTCCCTTAGTAATATTGATTTGCATTTAGCTGGACTGATAACCATCATCATATATTTTATATCATTTCTCAATTAAATTACTAATTTTTTTTCCAGTTTCTTGACATTTACATTGATTTTTTAAATATTTGTGTTTGTAGATTATTATTCTTACATAGCAATAATTGCAAAATTGAGTATAGAAATGTGAAGTAAGTATGTAGTTGATATATTCAACTCAAACCCAGGAGCTCCATGTAAGATTTGACATTGACGTGCATCAACATTAAATAACTGCAAAAATTTGTGTAAAGTTGAAGTCATGACTGTATGCAGTTAAAATTGATTTAACACAACTGCAGCCAGCCAACAATTTCACACAGATGAAGTTGATATCATGACTGAATGAAGTCAAACAAACAACTGCATGCAATAGGGGATTGGACTACATCTGAAATATTTAGTTTCATTAATATATTCCGAAATATTGAGGCATTACTACTTGGTAAATGTAAAAAAATATATTATTAATTTATGTGTAGTTTACTATTAAATACATTTAAAAAGTACCAAAAAAATTTTTTTTTTACGAAATTGGTAAACAAAACCAACATCATTAGTTTACTTACATCATATATAAAAACATTCATTATGGTAAGTATTAACTTAAATGCACAAACATCGGAGATGTGACGTCACTTGTAGGTGGAGTATGGAGCGTTTTTACGCGATTTGCAAAATTTTGTATACAAATCGCTGTACCTTTGAAAATAATTACTTTTGATATACGGTTTCTTCTGAGAAGATACTATTCACTTATGCGATAAAAAAATTTCAGTCCGCTTGCCTATTGAATATATTGACTGCACACATTTTTGAGATGCAGTCAGTCTGATGGCAGCCTTATTTGTAAATATCTTCTAAATAAATAAAAGGCAAACCTGACTGACTCATCTATCAACACACAACCGAAACTACTTAATAGATTTTGCTTAAATTTGGTATACATATATTTGTAATAACGTAGGCATCGCTAGGAAAGGATTTTTGAAAATTTAAATTTTGTATGGAAACCAAACCATGCGGACGAAGTCGCAGGCAAAAGCTAGTCACCAATATGTTTTGTGTGTTAAAGTTCATAAGTAGTATGTAGTAGTAAGTGTTAAGATCATAAGTATGAACTTACCATAATGAATGTTTTTGTACATGATGTAGGTTCTGTTTACTAATTTAGCAAAAATATTAAACTTTAGATGTATCTAATTAGTTATTAATAAACTTCACATAAAATGTTATATTATTTTACATTTTACGATGTAGTAATGCCTCAATATTTCTGAGTATATTAGTAAAACTATATATTTAAGATGTAGTCATCTCCCCTATTGTCACAATTTGTACTCCCCTAGCTAATAAATAGGGGTGATAATTTAACAGTAAGGTCCAAAAATGGTAATGACCATACCAGATCTCTCATACTCTCAATGAACAAATCAGTTTTAGTCCCATTTCAAAAACTCGCCCACTCAGAATTATGCATAGGTGTTACTGTCAATTGACTAGTTAACGATATACTAACTAGTTATGTTGTTTGTTGTAATGTTTATCCATAATATCTATTGTTTATCTATGTTGTTTATTTAACAAATGTTTCATTGTTTTCCTATTAAACACAGCACAAAAATATGTTCTTTGATAGATGATTAATATTTAATGTTACACTCATTTCATTTCAGTTGGTCAAAAATTTAGGCAAAACAATATTTAAGATTTTGCTACTATTATACTATATTATACTACTCACTAGCATTAATTGCCTGCGGCTTCACCCGCGTGAAATTAGGTGGAAACTTGAAATGAATTTTGAAAAATCTTTCCTTAGTTACGTACTTAGCCTACGTCATATCTGAAATATGTGTGCAAAATTTCAAATTTCTAGCCAGGGTTTGGCCTGTGCATTGATACATCAATCAATCAGCTTTGCCTTTTATAATTATAATAATACTAGCCCGTGGCTCCACCCGTGTAAGTACAGTATCCCACGGAACCGCATACCTATGTCCCGCGGTAAAAAGTAGCCTATGTCCTTCCCCCTTGGTCTAGGTACTTTATATCTGTGCTAAATTTCTAGATATCGGTTTAGTAAGTTTTACGTGAAACCGTGAATAAAGTATCCCACGGGAACCGCATATGTCCCTCGCTCGGTAAAAAGTAGCCTATGTTCTTCCCCATGGTCTAGGTACTTTATATCTGTGCTAAATTTCCAGATATCGGTTTAGTAAGTTTTACGTGAAATTGTAAATAAAGTATCCCGCGGGAACCGTACATTTTCTCGCGATAAAAAGTAGCTTATGTCCTTCCTCGTGATCTACCTATATACATATAAGGGTTGAAAGTTCTTATAGTGAAAATTAAAATTCTTTATAGATTTCTATGAAATTGAATATCCCGACTAATAAATACAAATGATTGAAAATGTATTTTACCATTTTTAGAAATAAAAAAAAAAACAACTTCCAGAAAAGGAGGTGGTTATTATACATTCGGCTGTATATACTTTTATTTTTCTTGTATATTCAATGATTATTCTGGATCATGTTATTTACAATATCTACCTAATGGAAGCTTGGCGTGCATTCAATGATACAAATGTAATAAATAATAATTTAACAAATATCACTAAAAAGGAAAAAAATATTATGTTAAACTTAATAAAATATTATTTAAACGAAAAATTGACAACCAACTTCCAAAGTAAAATCGAATAAATCTTATTTTCTAATAATTCCCCTGTTAAATTAAGCTAAAACTTTAGCTATTTCTATACAAAATCTTCATAATTTTGAAGTCTGTACCAGCAAACTTAAAAGTGAGTTCTATAAAATATTGTTTTATCGGGATATTGCTTGGGCAGGTTCCCTAAAGAAAGGGGTAATGAGGAAAGATGCTATGTTGGTAGCCTCCGTGGTCTAGTGGTTAGAGCATTGGCTCTCGACTCGGAGGTCGTGGGTTCAATTCTCTCATTGGAACAATAAAAAAAACAATGTTTCCAAGTTTGGTTAGGACAATGCAGGCTGATCACCTGATTGACAAGAAAGATCCATGCGTCGGATGGGCGTGTAAAAAGTCGGACCTGCGCCTGATCTCTCGTCAGTCGTGTCGGTTATCCGTCCCACTGGATTATGAGAGTGTGTACTGCGCACACACTTGGGCACTATAAAATTACTCCTGCGTAACTGGCCTGGTTTGATTTGAAACCGGCAACCGTCACCGATATCGGTGTGGGGAGTTATTATATGTTGGCAGTCATGTTGGCCCGACGTTGCTAAGTGAGGGCCAGGAGCAACATGTAGACAGCCGATTTGCCTTGCCTTGTTATTGCTCGGTGTGTAGAGCTCAACTTTTCGCTCGCCGTCACTCGTGAGCACTTGCCTCACTTCGGACCGGTGTCGGTTTACAAATCAAAGGCGCTCATCTGCGCTCGGGTGTGGGCAGCTCGACAAAACAATCGTCTAAATTGGCCGCCTGCATTGGCATTCAAGGAACTTGTCCAACATGTGGACATAGAATCTATATCAACACAACAATGTCAGATTCCTTAATTATGTTATAGATATATGATAATGATTTTATTTCTTTTGCTTTTTATTGAGTCTTCTGGTAAATATGTATAAAAAATGTTTTATGCTTCCAGATATTTTGTTTATAGGAAGTTGGAAAAAATTACGAATATATCACTGTAATTGTAAGGTAAAATGGAAGAATTAAACGGGGAGCTTTACGGGGATGGCCTTCTTAGTTTGGGAGATGAAGGTTCTTTAGAATCTTCTGATAATGGAAATCAGGATCAAAATTGTAAAATTTGCGAGTAAGTCTTATTTTGCCACTTATAAAAATAACTATTATACATATGTTGTTATATATTATGTAACAGTAATTCTTACAAAAATTTTATGTATTTTAGCAATAAATTATGCAGTCCTCGAGTATTGTCTTGTCTTCATGTTTTCTGTGAAGCATGCATCGATAAATTAATGGTTAATGAGGCTGGTGATTCTCTTAAATATGATTTGGCTGTGGAATGTCCTTTGTGCAAACAAGAAACTAAGGTAAGCTTATATTTTAAAAATATATTTAATTTATTTTTATAATTTATGAAGCTTAAACTAATACAAATCTTATGTTATATAAAACAGATGCCTAGTGGTGGAGCTGCTTCTCTGCCATCTGATTACGTCGTTACTAACATCTTAGACGTCTCGTCTATGGACCAGTCTGTTGTTTGCACTTGCTGCAAAAGCAAGGAACCTGCCGTTGCTAGATGCACTGACTGTTCTCATTTCCTTTGCGCCAACTGTAATTCGGCACATGAGTTTATGCGGTGCTTCGAAAACCATCGCGTTGTCCCTTTCGATGCTTTGCGATCATCTAAAGAAAAGGCCGCTGTGCATAAACCAATATTTTGCGCTCGACACGTAGGTGAATGCCTTAAATTTTATTGCTGCGAGTGTGAGGTCGGCGCGTGCACGGAATGTTTAACGGTTGACCATAAAGTCGGCGAACATCGCTGCGAGCGCATTGTGGATGCCGAACCGAATTTACGCGCAGACCTTCGTAATTTTATCAAGGAAGCGAATGCAAGGGCGGTTGCCGCGGGAAGCGCATCAGCTAAGCTCGACGATGCTCTAGGAGAGCTTCAGCGTCAACGCGACGACGCGGAGAACTTAATCAATGAAGCTTATCATTCTTATGTGGCTGCTCTCGGACGACGCCGTGACAAGGCACTCGAAGAGCTCGAACGTCTCCATAAAGAAAGAGAGCTCAAAGTGATGGATTTATTCGATCGCGTTGACAAAACCGTTCAACGTATAGATTGCGCTTGTAACTTTGCCGCAAGACTTCTGTGCCGCGGTGACGGAACCGAGATCGTTATGTTAAAGAAAACTGTCGCATCCCAATTCGCTCGAGTCATGGAAGGTGCACCTGAATTCGACGTGGACTACTCGGTGGAGTTTGTTACACATGTGGACAAATTTGACGCCATAACTGAGGAGACCTTTGGAACGTTTCGCACCGAAACGACGAAAGCGGAAGAAAGGAAACGCGCAAGCGAAGCGTCTGCTATCGTATCTTTGGCTTCAAACTGTCATTCACCTGCCGTTTCTGTTACCAATGCTCCAGTGTTTGATGATTTTCCTCTGGGTATGCGGAGAGTAACCGGTGGCGTGGGAAGCTTGGTCGGTGTTCCGAACGTGGGAAGCGTGCCACCGATGGGAGTGGGTAGCGTACCTGGTGTTGGCAACAACAACAGCGTTATATCGGGGGTCGTCAACAACGTGTCTGGTGTAGGTGCCGGGGTCGGTGGCGTGCCAGCTTTGCCGTCGATGGTCGAGTACAATTTACAGCAGCTGGCCAGTATTGCCGAGAAAGAAGTGCCCCCTCCGCCTCACGCGTCGCCCGCTCCGACATTCACCCTCGCCGAACTACTCGCGGGAGATCTGAACTCACCACAAGCATATAATAACCTGCAGGCCCTGGCGAAATTGGGACTGAATGCGGGTAAGCTTTTACATGAATTATTGTCACATACTTCTGTAACATAAAAGTTCTTTTAAATATTAAAATCAAATAGTAGTTGCATCTTTGTTTTTCTGTGATGCTAATAAATATGTTCTGCATAAGTCACAAATGCGATTATCTCAATCTAATGGCGATGCTTATTTTCAGATGTGAATGGTTTCGGTAGCGTTGGTAGTGTCGGCGGTATGGGGGGCGTTGGGCCTCGAGGGGTTTCCCCCGGGAGACCCCTACTGACGGCTGTGGAGGAGGCGGCCCTGGTTGCACCACCTGCACCATTGGTTCGAGCGACCAAAGCCACACCGATGCACATAAGGTTCAAGTTTGGGCAACTCGGCGGTGGCAAAGGGCAATTCAACTCACCTCACGGATTCTGTCTCGGCAACGATGAGGACATCATTGTAGCTGATACCAACAACCATCGGATTACGGTATGTGCATAGAATTGTGACAGTAACAATAATATTACTATATTTTACATATTATGTATGAAATATTATTATTATTTATATTTGTCACACATTAGCTAGTTTTGCAACATTTTGATAATAAGTTGAAAATAATTTGCTAAAATTTGTTAATAATAAGTACCTATATTCTAAACAATATGTTGGAATGTATTCTTCTAGAGACTTTTTTAAACAATTTTGTTTTACAATTGTAGGTGTTTGATAAGTCCGGTAATCATAAATTCAACTTTGGTGTCGCGGGAAAAGAGGAGGGTCAGTTATGGTATCCACGCAAGGTAGCGGTCGTGCGCGCCACGGGGAAATTCGTGGTTTGCGATAGGGGCAATGAGAGATCCCGCATGCAAATATTCACCAAAAATGGACACTTCCTGAAGAAAATTGCTGTAAGTTTTTTTTGCTACATTCTGACTTCTGAGCGTAATTTGCTGCAATCTATCTTGCAATCTTCTTTTAATATATATGTCACCGTAAAATTGTAAAAACCGTTACATTGTAATACAAATAGAGAAATTGTAAAATGTTGATAGACTTCCGACGCGAATATGCTGCCTATAATTACCCGACTGTCAAGAAGGGTTATTTCACACTTTATTTTTTGTTAGATTATAAATATATAGTTTTTAACCTTTTGGCATATTTTTACAATCTCGTTAGTTATTTTACAATCTAACGGTTTTTACAATTTTACGGTGACATATACAATTCTCGTGTCATAGTTAGAGATGGGCGATGGGTAAATACCCAATCTACCCATTTGGGTATATACCGGGTAGATTGGGTAAATACCGGGTATATTGGGTAAATACCCAAAAGTGGTGGGTAGATAAAATTTAGCAATTGTTTCAACTCCTGGTTTTTTAAAAACCTCCCTAATATAATGTAGATTTACTAACGAATTCATATTAGTTAGAATACGCACCGTAAAATCATAAACCAATCTAGTTTTGAAAAATAGAATATGTTTCTCTATGGTAATACATATTATAAAAAATAAAAATATATTAATGTTTAGGGCCATACTCAATACTTTCTCATGGTCCAGCGTCGCAGGTCCAGTAGCCCGTCAATAGTAAGCTGTTATTAATTGGTAAATATAGTTTTAAAAAATTATTGAGACTAATGATGCTAATGATCATGAAGCATAGATACCAGGAGTCCGAACGGTATAGGCTTTTTAATAATAATTATGTACACAATAATAGGACCAGATCTTAGTTCTCTTTTCTGCCGCTAGGCGTGCGAGACCGACGAGTACCGAGTGTTGCCAATACTATTATAGCGAGTGTTGCCAATACTATTATTTATTACAATTATTTTTAAATTACCGTTAGGCAATTACCGTGTTCTACGGTATCTATTTTTCGAGAACAGTTTCTAAGAATTTCCTAAAACTTTTATATAATAAGATTTCAATCTTTCCAGAGCTGTCAATAGCAACTTTAAACTTCCCGCGTAATTTCAAACGTGTGCATGTCGGACCGTCGCGCGCTCTACCGGCAAAAATCTGTCCCCGTAATTGAGACCATTATTTTAACATTACGTTCGGACTCCTTGTTATCTATACTTCGTGCTAATGATAATCGTAATGATCGTATTGGACCTACGGCGTATAACTTCTATGCACAGATTATAGAGGAACAGATAAACAGCTACATAGTTATGTTATTGATTGTACTGTAGGTTCTTGGTGGAAATTCATGTTTCACAGTAATAATACACAATACTTCTTGCACTATTTCCACTTTAATTAAAGTGGAAATAGTGCAAGAAGTATTGTGTATTATTACTGAGCTACATAGTTATCTATCGATTTGATTGAACAACTACAAGCATATATACCACTATTATGTGAAAAAGTCGTGGGCCATCAAAGGGGACGTCAAAATTTTCGATTTTGGAACGTTCTATGAAAGCTGTTTCTGAGTACGTAAGAGTATAATATCGATACCTTGGGGTAAAAAGGTCGTATAAACCATTTTACCTATTTAAAATGAGTAATAAATGCAGTCTTATTTAAAATTTTCTCTATTTCTCTATTCAGTTTCAGCCTGGTGACGTCCACTGCGGGACATAGGTCTCCCCCATAAATTACCAGTGCGACCGGTCGCTCACGGACTGTATCCACCGACTCCCTGCGACTTTTCTTAGGTCATCTGTCCCCCTGGTGTAAGGCCGTCCTACACCTTGACGTCCAGTTCGTGGTCTCTACTCAAGAACCTTTCAGCCCCAGCGGGCATCGGTTTTACGGGCAGCCCCTTGCCACTTTAACTTGCTAATGCGCTGGGCTATGTCGGTAACTTTGATTCTGCTACGGATTTCGTCATTTCTGATCCTATCACGTCGAGATACTCTGAGCATAGCCCTCTCCATAGGTCTTTGAGCGACACGAATCTATTGAATAAGTCCCGTTGTGAGTGACCACGTTTCGGCTCCAATATATGTCATCACCGGTAACACACACTGCTTGAAAACGTTTGTCTTTAGGCACTGAGGGATTTTTGATGAGAATATGTTTCTGAGTCTCCCGAACGCTGCCCAGGCGAGCTGGATTCGACAGTTGGCCTCTTTTTCGAAGCTGAACCTACCTAACTGGACTTTGTGCCCCAGGTATATATAGTCGCCAACAATTTCGGCGTAGAATTTCCAACGGTCACTTGGGTGGGTACAACATGGGCATTAAACATAATTTTTGTTTTGTCCATGTTCATACTAAGTCCTACCTGTTGTGAAACTCTACAGAGGTCTTCTAGCATAGTGTTAAGGTCTTCCAGAGTTTCTGCCATAATCACGATGTCATCGGCAAATCGAAGGTCAGTGATGTAGTCGACATTAATATTGATCCCAAGTCTTTGCCAGTCCAGGAGTTTGAACGCATCCTCCAATGCAGCGGAAAACAGCTTCGGAGAGATGACGTCTCCCTGTCTGACGCCGCGCTGCAGTGGTATCGCCTTTGTGCTATGCTCCTGTACTCGCACCGACATGGTGGCTTTACTATATGAATAAACACTTCAACACTTCGATGTACCGGTAGTCGATCCGGCTGTAACACCGCCCAGGTCTCAATCAAATCAAAGGATTTCTCATAGTCCACAAACGCCAAGCACAGTGGCAGATTATAACTCCTCGGTTTTCTGTATAACCTGCCGTAACGTATGTATGTGGTCTATGGTACTAAAGCCTTTTCGGAAACCGGCTTGTTCAGGAGGCTAGAAATCATAAAGCTTCCGTTCGAGACGATTCATCAGGACTCTTGAAAACAGCTTATAGACATGGCTCAGCAGCGTAATAGGTCTGTAATTCTTCAGCAAAGTCTTATCTCCTTTTTTGAAGAACAAGACTCCCATGCCCTTGCTCCATGTCTCTGGCGTTTTGCCCCCGAACAAGGCGGAATTAAAAAGCCTCTGGAGCATTTTGAGTGTTGGTGTTCCACCAGACCTCAGCAGCTCCGAGGTGATCCCATCCTCGCCCGGCGCCTTGTTGTTTTTAAGCTGTTTAAGAGCCATACTAATCTCGTATATGCTGATGTCCGGCATATCTTCCGTGTGATGTCAGGTTAGTCTAGCTCTAGGATCTTCAGCCAGATTAACGACAGGCTTGGCAACTGAGGTGTAAAGTTGCTCATAGAATCTCAAGAGATTCTAAGAGCAACTTTACACCTTAGAGGTCAAGACTTCTGCGAGCACCTCAGACTTGGCTGACACAACTTTCCCATCCTCGGTCTTCAGCTTCGTCAACCGGCTCTGCCCAACAGACGTGTCTCTTACGCATACTTTTGAGCCCTTGTTTCGCTGCATCATGTCCTTAATACTTATATTATTAAAGAGACGAATATCGTGCCGTAAAGACTTTGATATCTGTCTGTTAAGCTGCCTATAAGACAGCATCGTCAGAGGTTTGAAGAGTAAGGGTGCGTCGCCTAGCCATTAGTGTAAACGTGCGGTCGGAGATTTTCTGTGGCTTTCCTCTACGGCGGGTCTCACAGTACTTTGATCCAATCGCATGGATAGTCTCTACTGTCGCGTAGTACCTGTCATAGATTTCGTTCGCTGAAGGGTAATTTTCCAGGCCAGCAAAGCGGTTTTGTAGCTCGAGTTGAAAGCTTTCGGGGTTCCTAATTCCGGTTTGAGACGGTCGGAGCGTAGACTTTACCAAGCGAACTCTTTCGAGTTTGATATTTAAGTTTAATGTGCCTCGCACCATTCAGTGATCGCTGCCGGTTTTCACTCGGTGTATCACGGAGACATCCTTAAATATCTATCTCTGGGTGCTCATGATGAAGTTTATTTCATTTTTTGTCTCTCCGTCAGGGCTCATCCAGGTCCATTTCCTGTGAGGTGGCTTCTGGAAGAAGGAATTCATCATAAAGAGTGCTTCCTTTTCCAGAAAATCGGGCAGCCTTTCCCCTGCTCCTGAGATTCCTCTGACCAAAACCAAATTTTCCCACTTTCAGCTCGTTTTCACCTCGCTTGCCTAACTATGCGTTGAAATCTCCCATAACAACATTGAGTTTTTGAGTTATGGCTTTAGATATGTCCTCATACATAACCTCTACTTCTTCATCTGGGTGAGACGAGGTAGGTGCGTTAACTTCTATGACCTTCAACGAATATCTTTGAGATATTCTGAGTATAAGGTACGCATCCCTATTAGACACACTTTCGATGGCCACGATGTTGTTGACAAGAAACTTGTGGACGAAAAACCCGATTCCACCTTGGGACTGTTGGTCGCCTTCCCGGTAGAAGAACAAGATAAAGATAAGAAGAATAATAAAGTTCGCGGAAACTTTGCTGCCCATTTTCGCTATGTATTTCCCTTAGTCGTCTCTTACGACACCCATGGGAAGAGATAGTATATGGGGAGGTGCTATTCTTACTCCGGCATGAATTGGTGCATGTAACACTTTTAAATTCGCAAAAAATGATATATGACTTCAACTTCTCAACATAGTTTTTGTTGAAATGTATGATGTAAGATTCAAAATATATTGTAGATATTGCTTTGACTATTTGGTGTAATGTCATATTATATAAGATTAGGTCGTAAAAGACAGTAGATTGAGTCAATTATACTAACCAATTTAACAAATGCACTTGGTTGTAAAAACCAAAGTTCAGTACGATTTTGATTACCAACATAACAAATGCGCTTGGTTGTAAAAACCAAAGTTCAGTACGATTTTTACTTACCATTACATTATTATGTTTACTAAAATTTGATTTAAAGATTAAATTCCAAAAGAATGTATGAAGAACAAAAAAGAAAAAAATATAAAAAAGCCTTTTTCCTCTATAAATATATGATTAAAAGCTATAGAAGTAAAATATTAGTGATTAATACCTAATACAACATTAATCAGAGGTAGTTATATGCTCAAAAATTGTTACAAAATGTTGAATTTTATCTACCCAGCATTTTGGGTAGATATGGGTATTTACCGGGTACGTATGGGTATTTACCCGGTAGATGGGTAAATACCCGGGTACGTGCCCATCAATAGTCATAGTAGAGGCGTATTTAAAGATGTGCGTGCCTCTTCGGGCCATTTAACTTTGCCGTCATGTGACGTTTTATCTTTGTTAAATACATTTCATTTATTTTAAAGGTCACAAGGTGTACAACTGATTTAAATATTAAAAACCCTTTCTAAATGACTGCTCACTTCGAGAAATACAATCAAATTTATAGCTTAAATTAGAATGTCGGGACTAAATCAATAAATCAATACATGTAATAAAATAATATGATATTATGGTTTTTATGTTAAACGCGAGCAAGCGAGCAAAATTTGTTTTCTATTTTACAGGTTAAAATCTGTCCAAACTTTAAATCCTGATAAACTATGAACTTCGGAAAAAAATCAGTAAAATTAACAGCCTAAAACAGAATATCGTAGTAAATAATAATAAACATAATTTTATGTTCTTGTTTTACCCTAATTTATACTGTAAACTTCAGAAAAATACAATAAAATCAACAGCCGTAATGTCGTGTTTCTTATACTAAATAAGAAAGCAAAAAAAATTGTTAAAAAACAATCCCGTAAAATAGGATTGTTTTTTAACAATCCTATTTTACGGGTTAAAATCTGTTAAAAACTTTATAACCTAAAAGACTATGCACAAAAAAATCGGTTCAAAGTATTTACAGAGAGTGAACGGAGCAAGCTAGAAATTTTTCTTATTTTGCAGTGAAAACACTATCCAAAAGTCTGTGCACTAGAAAAAAATGTTCGTATGTTTTTATTTCAAATGTTTTAATAAAATCTTGAAGCCCAAAGAAATCCGCGAATTCACCGGCCCTTACACCCTTATTAATAAAAATATTTACACCATGGATAAGCAAATCCAAATCGCTCTCTTTGTCTATCAAGTGACTGTTCCAAAGTATCTGACAGAGACAGCCATGTTGGATTAGCTAATCCGTGGTGTAAATAATTTTATTAATAAGACTGTTATGGTCCTACGGTAAATACGCTATCGCTATGGACTGAGATTCCAATACATTTTGGGAAAGGGACATTCTGGAACCAGGGGACATTTTTGGAAAGTCTACCTCTCTTTTCACATGGCTAGTAAACCAAAATAGCAGAGTTTTGGACCATTTATGTAACACAAGTACCTGTAACACAAGTACTTCGGATACTTAGCACACGGTCAGATTGTGTGTGAAGCGTCCATACATATAATTATTTATCTCTTCCTCTTCAAGTATGAATTGCCCATTTCCACTTTCGTTTTCTAATAGTTACTGTTACACCTTTTGTTTTTGTGTATTTTTACTAGTTGACATACTGAAATTAAGTCCTAGATTAGATCAAATATACATTTGAGAAGTTCCGATTTATGGTATCGGTGTATTGGTCGAAATTATTTGTATTGCCCTCAAATCATAATTGTGCATAGACGTCTTATTCTGTCTGATAATTTCTTTCCAAACATACCTACTCCTTTCCATGGCATTCTGACAAGTTTCAAGTTTTTTGATATGTATTTTGTTTTTCCCAATTTTGGCATCCTATTAGATGTTCTGACAGATTTGACTCCTATATTTGATTTAGGTACGCTTCATAGACATCGTGGCGGGTCTTGCGGTGACGGCGGAGGGACTGATCGTGGCGGTGGACAGCGTGACTCCGACCGTGTTCATTCTCTCCGAAGAGGGAGACCTGCTGAGCTGGTTCGACTGCAGCGAGTGCATGCGGGAGCCCTCTGACATTGCCATCAGCGGTGAGTTGGACATTGCACTGAGCTATGGCTCATCAGTGATGGGATATGCAAGAAAAATTTGTGTGTTGTATTCTAGAGCTCGTGATCAGGTAACAGGTTTGAAGGATTCGAAGAAGCAATTTGTTTCGAATTCCAATGTTTGTTGATGAGTGTACCATATAAAAGTATATTTTAGGGGCCGCCTATTAATTACGTGAGACATTTTGACGATTTTTGAAGAAATTTTCATCATAGCCCCCTCCCGAAGTTTTGCGAGATTCCGCTTGATTTGTCTCTCTTATATTTATTAGTCGCCCATTTTATTTGTACAATGCACAGGATGCGAGTCTTTATTTTGATACAATAATGCATTGTATTGCATTGCATTATTGTATTGATACATATTGCATTGTCACATATTGTAGTGTCATGGGATGCTCAACCCAACTTACCTGTCCGGTAGATGTGGTATAGTATACGGGTATGCGACCCCAGCTTCCTTAGCTATTACTGTCCTATCCATTTCCTATTTCCCAATCTAAGTTATACCAATCTTCCTTTCCATATCACCTATCCTTCCCTTTCCCTACCCTCTCCGCCAATCCGTGGGAACGCAATGGATAATCATAAAAATAATTTAATTATCCAAAATGGCGGCGATGTGGTTCGTCACTCATCACGACGTCTCGTTTCACGCGAAGGCGAAAAGTGGCCCATGGAGAGCCGCTTCGCTACGTTGAATGTAAGAGGAATGGATGGTAAGAATGAAAGTGGACGAAGCGAAACAAGTATGTGAGGATCGTAGCAAGTGGAAAGAAGTGGTATCTGTCCTACCTTTACGGGAAAGAGGCGGTCTCTGCCTACCTCTACGGGAAGGGGCGTGATTATATTATGCATATGTATGTAATTAATGCATTTGTAATGGTACATGTTTCAGGCAAGGAATTCTACGTCTGCGACTTCAAGGGTCACTGCGTCGTCGTTTTCGACGAGGAGGGCCGGTTCCTCCGTCGTATCGGCTGCGAGAACGTCACGAACTTCCCCAACGGCATCGACGTGTCAGACGCCGGCGACGTGCTCATCGGCGACTCCCACGGCAACAAGTTTCACGTCGCCGTCTTCTCGCGAGATGGCGTGCTCGTCACGGAATTTGAATGCCCGTATGTCAAGGTGAGATTGTATTTTATTTATCTATTGTGTTTAATTAATTATACTTATTTCAAAACGAAAAGCTTTCAACAAATCCCCCTTTTTTTTGGTCAAAATTGGTCGTAATAATGTAAATGAGTGTTTTTATCATAAACCAATAAATCTAATACTGCAAAATATCTAATACTAATTTAAGTGTACTTTATTATTGTACTTTCGATAGAGGAGTATATTATGTTAAAAATTACTTAAATATCTTCAGGTGTCCCGCTGCTGCGGCTTGAAGATCACCTCTGAGGGCTATATCGTCACTCTGGCTAAGAATAACCATCACGTTCTAGTCCTCAACACCCTGTATATCAACTGAGGAACCACTCGATGGCTGTAAGTCTGCATACTACAAGATCTCACATTTATTCCCTATATATTATTATATTTAATTGCTGTTTTTACAAAGCTAACATTTTTTGCTAAACCAGTATTTGACTACTTATTGTTGTTTTGTGTTTAATTTTAAAGTCATAATATCCAATGGCAGTGAATATTATCCTTATTTTCCTATTTTATTATTATTCTCTCTCTCTGTGTGGAAATTTGGAATTTAACAATATCTACAGTACTGATTTCACTGCTTTTGGATATGAATATTTTTATTCCCAAAGTACTAAAAACATATGTTTTTGGTTTGTTTCGTTTCTCATTTTTGTGGTTGCATTTAGTTGTAATAAACAGAAAATCCAAAGTTTAGGCTATAAATATACAATATTTTGTTTAATTAAGTTTAAAATCCAGTCGTTGAAGGTGGTATTTAAGATTTTATGATAGATATTTCAAACTCACAAAAACTGCTAATTAATTGTAATTTTAACACTTGTATGTCTGTTTTAATATCATCAATATGCAGTTAAAGTTTATTCAACTTAAGTATTATTTATTTTTGGCAAAAGTAGTCTCAGTTGCATAAGTGAATTCAAAGTATTGAAACATTTATTTACTTCGACCATAGTGAAGTTAATTATATCTGGGATAACATTGCTGAGTGTTGCACACTTTATCTGCAACTTCACAACGGCTATTGTGAATCGGACATGTGACCGATGCTCCAACGACTGGGGTTATTGTTCATTTTCTAAATTGAGCAGCTGGTATGGTTCCTAGTTCGAGTGAAGTTGAATAATACATGTCAATTAGGGGTTTGCGTGGAAGTGTCGCCTCAGTAGACGACGTTCGTTGCTCGACAATATTACTATCTTCTAGGGATGTGCTTAACGTCAAGTCAAATTCATATTATATTTATAAGTTTTTTAGCATTTTAAGTAGACGCGGTTTTGCGTTTGCGGCTTTTTATCGTAACCACTAGGTTTGCTTGTAACGAATTTGGCAGACAAATTCCTAGAGCTAAGAACGTAGTGTATGAACGCACAATTCTGTTATAATGATACTTACCCAGTTTCCTATTGACCAAAGGGGCGACACTAAATTAACGTGCCATCTAGTTTAGGTTAATCGCGTATACAATATTATATATTGTCCGTTGAATATATTTACCATTTACAGAATTCTTGTGTCTATACAAAATGTTTTTTCCATGTACTCTTGTTTTGAGAGCCTATTTAAAGTTTTTTCGTGAGTAGGCTACTATGATAATGATGATATATTATACGATTTGGTTAATTTTAGAAAGTTCTGATACAGAATTATTATATTGGGATGCCATTGTTATTTAACTAAAAGTAATGTTTACTCGTAATTAGAAAGAGTGGAAAATGTAACTGTTTTAAATGGCACCTTTATGAATAAAAACTATTAAACGTTATTGTATAGATTGGTAAGGTCACAAAATTAACAATTACCCATTTTAAATATATATACCCTCATTTGATGTAGCGTAAATGTGCCATTACAAACATTTTATTTCTACAAAACTATATGTGCGAAGTTCATATATACAGTACGCCAAATTATATATTTATATGGTTATATTTATCCACATTATTATTCCAAATTGAAGTTCATATTATGTAGTTGAATGTTTAGAGTTTCTTATTGAGAATCCCTCGGCTTAACTGACACTGGCTGTAGACTAGAGTATTGAAATTAGCACGTGATAATAATATGGTTTTATGTTCGAGACGATTATTATTATGCATGCGTATTAAATATCATCGACAATGTCGTCTTCCATACGAAAAAAACCCTAATTTTCTAAATTGAAATTTACTTGGTAACAGCGACTAGAATTGTTTATGATAGATGTTTAATTTAGAATTTTCACGAATTTAATACGCAATAGATGTACTTAACCGAACCAACGGAGTGGTGTGATATTTTGTTGGTTATGATTTATGTCAGTGCTCTCTAGATCTTTTTAAAAAATGAACTACCTATTCGAAAAGACAAATATTGAAAAGTACCACTGTTTTTTTTCAATCATTTAAGTTCCTTTACCTACTAGCTTAGATATAAACTATTTTAATTTAAGAAAATATTTCATTAAGCGTTATAATACTTTCGGAGCCATATTATTATCATTGAACAGTAAACAATATTATAGGTACTCATTAGTGATTATATCTGAAGTATGTACTTAATTAGTAGTATTTTATTTGTTGTCGCGTCTCAACCCATTCGGATTGTGATACGGGCTATAACGGGAACGGGAAGACGTCGTGTAACTGAGCGCGGCACGGCTGACGGCTCGGACACACAAGCCAGTTTGAATCCAGTAATTAGTCTTTTGACATTTTACTTCATGAATCCTCTATTTATTAGTGATTAATATTTTGGGTTGATATTTCTTGTTTTTAAGTTATTTTGTTTCTGGATTTTTGTCCCGATAGTATTAGGGAATTTTATTTTCTTTTTTTTTATTATTAATTAGAATAAATTTCGTCTACACATTGTAGTTGTAGGTTCGAATAATACTCGGATTTTTTTAATTTGTTTTTTCTTTTGTTTTATTATTATATATGGCCTATGTCTAAATAGTATTTTGGGCCAGAGAGGTGGGCCACTAGTGTTACGAATTTTACTGCCAAAATTATTTTCTTACGATGTTTGTGCATGCACATAGTAATTATTTCACTGTAATTCGTATTGTATATATATATAATGAGTTACTAATTGTTGCCAATTTTATGTTTATTCAGGGTTTTATATTATTAACTGTTTAATTTTGTTTGTTATCCAATTACAAAATTTTTGTGTGTTAGTGACGTAATATACCGAAATAGATGTAATAGGAGCCCCAAAGGGAGCGTTTGACGCTATTAATTAATATCGCTTTAGGGTTGCATAAAATTATTAAAAAAGTGGTGTGATAAGTTTTGGATAATTTTACAAATTATACTATTTTATGTGTGAATTCAATAAAAATTCGAGGTTATTATATAATATTAATTATTATTGTAATGTTTCAATACGCGTCGGCTCCCTATTCGGCCGACCGCGTAAAGTATTATGATTTGTATGTTAATTTAATGTTACTTTAAATGTTTAGTGATTCGTCTACGATGTTTCCTTTGCTCTTGCCATGTATCTAGTAGGGAAGTAGCGGTTTTGTAGGGGTTAGTATTTTTCAATCGATTTACAAGCGACAGTATCACGTTTTGCTCCCGGTGTTGACGAGGAGCGCTAGTGTAGCGGCCGGCGGGTTTTCGCCGGGCCGCTCGGCTGTATATTCTTGCTGTAGCAAGTAAGCACTTAGTGAGGTTAATGGCAGGTCGAATGGTATTTATTGTCCATTGACGTTACTCGATAATAATTGTATCATTAGAATACATTACAGTAGCCTTTCTCGGGAATCTTAAAAGTTACCTATATACACTTTAAAAGCAATTTTTTGGTAAATATTATATTTCTCTCGAATCTATATTCCCTTATATGTATGCAGCAATAAAATTACTTCAGTAGACGTAGTTATCGCATTGCGTGGTGTTAAAACGAACTTTTCTGTGTCGTCACATTAATATTTTAGCAATAAGGTTTTTTCGGAGTGTCGGTACTGGGTAGGGGGGTTTGTGTGTTTAATGCCAAGTAATGCGGTATGGTAGGGGTTCGCAGCGCACAAGGTGAGCTCTAATGTTACCCTCCCTATTGGAGGTGGGCGTATTGCCTATGTTACGGCACCGAGCACGGCTCGATGGTTCCACGTGGAGTTGACTGAGATGTGGCATTACACCGCGGTCTGACGACGTCTTGAGCAGCTGTGCCGCGGTGGCCGTTAGGGGCCATCCACATATTACGTCACGCAAAATTTCGTCTTTTTGAACCCCCACCCCCCTATGTCACGCTTTTTAGTATCCCTGTACCTGTATTTAACATGTACTGTCACATTTAGTATGACCCCCCCCCCTCCCCCATCCGCTGTGACGTAATATGTGGATAGACCCTTACGACAAAAAGTGGCTCGAGTTTTTCACGTGCACTCGAGCTCCGCAGCCACAGTTCCTTATATTTACTGGCACGCCACCGTTGGTGCACAACTGTTTGAGAAGTTTTTGAACTGCGACAATATTCCGAGGTTTTGATCTTGCGGGAATATTTTCTTGAACGGCTATGACACGAGGCCGAGTTGCGTCTGAACTCTATATGTCGCAAAGAAGTTGCTTTTCGTTCGAAACGTTTCGAGTTCAGAAGTAAATGACGTTGAAGCGAGCTGCACTTTTTTCGCAGTTCGTATCGTTGTTGGAATTTCAAAAGTCGTTCCGCCAGAGCGAATTCTCGGAGAGTTTGTAGGTGGGGTTCAGCCGATTTAATTTTGTCGTGTTTAGGCCTTCGTCTGGATAGGGCACAGTCAGCTGATCACCGGCTTGCCTGACGAGTAGTGATCGATTACTTTCTTCGACCAGTGCCACTCGAGCATTGGATGCAACTTTAGTTTTGGACTGATTAACATATATGTATCTCTAGTTTTCTCCAACTTCACCCACCTGACCACCAACCTCATCATTTCTCCACTGTTCGAAAACCAACAAACAAGGTTGTGAGCTCTATTCCGGTCGGAATCTTAAGCCACAAGTGTGCTTGTGCAATAAATATCACAGTTTGGATCTAGGCTTTTAAATTATTATAGATTATATACATTGTTGAGCTGATTATAAAAAATTTAATATATTATTATACCTTTTAATATTGTTAAAGAATTCTAATTGCATTCCACATCTAGAGTGAACGAATTTGAGATGACCATTTTCAATCTACATTATACAAGTTATTTTTTTTACAATCGTAGGATTATTAGCAGTTGCCAATGTTTTTCCTTTAGTCAGTAAAAGTACAAATATTTTAATATACAACTCTTGGTAATTACGTATTTTTTAATTCATTTGATTATATAACTTTTAAGCATAATTTTTTTTTCAAACTAGCGGCCATTTAGTTATTCGAGAGTAGGAAATTATTGTTCAGTAAATTGCAAAACATATCATACTGAATGTTTTCGTCTCACACTACGCCATATTGTGTAAATTGCAACTGTTTTGATATAGACATGAAGGGACAATGTTGTGAGTGGTAATAACGAACGTTTTGTTTAGCGTACGGTACGCAGGGGGTTGTCTCGCATGTGACGTATTGTGAGAATGGTTAGTGTTAAAGCTACAGCTTATTTCTTCTCGGCTTATATTTACGTTGAAATGGCTTTTGTTTTTCAAAATAGATTTAAGTATATTATAGTAGTTTACCTTTTTAAGTTCTCGTCATTTTACATTGATAAAAATTGAACAAATTTTTGTACGCGTTCGAGTGAAAGATGCATGTAAAATGCATATTTTAATTTTTATCCAAAGATTTCTTTAATTCTTATTAATTTTAAATAATTTTTAATTAATTTACATTACGAAAATGACATTTGTGGAGTGTGCATTGGTATTTGATATTAGGATTACAAGATTTTTGTCGTAGAGGTGCAGCCGAGCAAATGTCTATTATATTCTCATAAGAATATATATTGCTCAATGATTTTATTCTGTTAAAGTATTTTTAACTTAGGTGTAGTCCACGTGGGTTACGTATTTAGTGGACTCCGAACACGAAATTATATCTTACAGACAATACCCTCCGCGAAGATTTGAACATTGTAACGTTGATGTTTTATTAGATGTAGAGTTGTTTGGCTTGCGACGACGCAAGGTGTACGGGGCGCCGCCGCCCGCACGGCCGACCCGTCCGAACTAATCTATCGACTGTTATCTGTATACAATTTTATATTTATTATTTTTATATTCACTGATCGATAGTAGTGTTTCTTATGGTAGACATCCTAAATTTATATCTTAGTGACCTATATTACATTCCAAAATTGCTAAGTCATATTATATATATATATATATATATACAAAGATCGTACCAAAAAAATGAAAATATATCCCACCAACGTCTCATGGTTACTACACGAATCTAGTCGCGCCTAACACGAGGAACGCTTAGTATTATTTATACATAGTTATCGTTCATGTAGCGTTTCGGACGGGGTCGCCCGTGCGGTGTCGGCGGATAAGTTATTTCGCCCCACAGTCAACGAAATATTGTTATCCATACAGGAGTCTCTGCTGCATTGTGCCTAGATCTTAGAAGTTAACGGTATCGAGGTAGATTTAATCTCAAATATTTTGGCTCTTTGAATATTCCATGATATTATTTTGTTTTCATGAAAGTGTATTTACATTATTATACATTCATACACGTAGCTATTATTATTGTATACATGAATAATATACATTGCATAGTTTGTAAATTGATTTTATTGTAAAAGAAGATGATCAACTGGCTCCTCCGCCACGGTGTGCCCGGTGCGCGTGTCTCAGCCAGTTGGCATCTTCCTTGACCAAATTTATTCGCCGCCAATGTTACCTGAGAATTTGGCCAGTGTTAATCTCGTTATTTACGACGAGAACAAATTTTCACGTGACGTTGCGGCATTTTAATTATTAAGTTTTTGTCGTGAACTGTGGCCAGGATAACAACTGTACAGCACAGAGCAGTGTAATTCAGAGCCTGCCTAAAATATATTTTTGTCATGATTTTATTTAGGTATATACATGTTATTATTCACATATTACAGTTTTCTCAATATTAGCTTGTATTTTAATTAAGAAATAATCATATTTAACATTGCCAGGTGATCAGCAACCTGCACTTTAATATTTTTGGAAACTATTGAACTTAAATTGTACTGACTTTATAAATATATTTACTTCAATAAAGATTTTCCATGCCACTAGAAAATTATTTTATTTCAAGATTCCTTTCATAGACGTTTTCTTTCAGACGTTTTACACCAGCAATTTATGACAAGATTGACAGCCTGCGTGGTCTAGATGTTCGAGCATTGGCTCTCGACTCGGAGGTCGTGGGTTCGATTCCCACAAGGGAACAACAAAAAATGTTGTTTCCAAGTTTGGTTAGGACAATGTAGGCTGATCACCTGATTGTCTGACAAGAAAGATGATCCATGCGTCGGATGGGCATGTAAAAAGTCGGTCCTGCGCCTGATCTCTCGCCAGTCGTGTCGGTCATCCGTCCCACTGGGTTACGAAGTGTAAAAGGAAGAGAGAGTGCTCTTGTGTATTGTGCGATTCAAATGAGAATAGGAACGTCAATGACTATCTGTCAAATGTCACTTGAAAAGTACGGTTAGCAGAAAAACTTATTTGCCAATAATAATAGTCGAAATAATTCTTTATATACTCGACACTAGCAGAATGGTGCAAAACCTTTGCAACCGCGATTGCCATAAATAAAAGAAGAGGAATAATAGTCTTACATCGAATTTAAATAATAACGTTAAATTATCTAAACATTTAATTATAATAATACATATTCATAATTAGTTTTTAAAATCATAAATTAACATTTTGTTTTTCATTGTTGGTGCAAGGCAACTTGCCAAAATTATATTGTTTTTGTTATTGTCATACTCATTTTGCTCGAAATTGAGTAAACGAGGCGCTGTGTTACGTAGACGACTAGACTACTCGGACAGTAATACAGAGATGAGCGAAATTGAAGAGATATATATAATAAGAAGAGAGAATAGATTCAGATTGCATTTTTTTCACTCAATTTTGTGAATAATTATATTAAAAGAAAAAAAACTTTTTTGCCCACCTTACCTAATTGGGTAAAATTGACAGCTATGACGTCACAATATGGCGCCGACTCGATCCTATTCTCATTTGAATCGCACTATACTGCGCACACACTTGGGCGCTATAAAATCACTCCTGCGTAACTGGCCTGGTTTCAATGAAACCGGCCACCGTCACCGAGATCGGTGTGGAGTTATTATTATGACAAGATAACACGAAAGGCCAGTCAGCTAATATTTTACAAACCTATTATTATATGTAGCAAAAATTTATTAAATTTTGGATTCTACGGGTCAATTGTGTGCGTGTGGTTTGAGGGACCCACCTGAATATCCCCAAAATAAGTATAGCAAGTTTTAGTAGAAGTCTAAAAAAGATTGTAGAACAAATCTGGGAATTTGTAAAAAGATAGTTTAAAAGATATAGCCCTCAGAGTGTGGTCCCTCAGTTCACACACCGCTATTTTCCAGATCTCGAAAAGTATGTGGAAAATTGTGATTGTGGTTTTTTCACTACAGAATTTTAGTAGAACTTTTGTAAAAGTTTTTACAAATTTATCAAATACAAGAAATAAAAAAGCTACAACCACCGAAGTGTGGTCCCTCAGTTCACACAAAAATGACGTACTCATTTCGCGATATATTACTGACTTTTTTAATTATTTTTCTACGTAGAGTTTTAGTAGAAAATTTGTAGAATTTGTAGACAAAATTTCAGCAAAATCTATCGGCGCATTTGGAAGATTATACCATTATGTTGGGTCCCTCAGTTCACACACTTGTGTATAAGAAAAACTCAAATAACTAATAAACGAGAAAACTAACAGAAAGTCTACTATACTTAAATTTTAGTAGAAGTTTTTTTCTCTTGGATTAGCGCATAAAATATTTAATTTCTTGCTTCCTAGCTGAGATAATGTTAATTTTTTTGATTGTATGAAAATGCAGAGTAGGTTACCACACAAGAGGCAAAATGAGGACAAGTCCTAATATTATTGTGTATGTTATACCTTATTAAATTTGCGTTTTGCTCGCGGTTTCGCACCTTTTCACTATTTTAGGGGTTCATAGTACTACAAACAACCCATATACTTACTAATTATTAACTATGTACCTATTTGTGGGTTTTGCTCTGCCCGCCCTTTTCTCTGTCCGTTCTTTCTAACTCCTTATATGTAATTACATATGTATTATATGACTAAAAAACTGGCCAAGTGCGAGTCAGGCTCGCGCACAAACGGTTCCGTACAAAACGGTTCCGTACAAGAGAAAAAACTTCTACTAAAATTTAAGTATAGTAGACTTTCTGTTAGTTTTCTCGTTTATTAGTTATTTGAATTTTTACCCGACTGCGCGACGCAAAGGAGTGGTAATGTGTTTATCAGCCTATGTATGTATGTATGTATGTTCCTTTGAAGCACTATACAGACCAAACGCCTGGGCCGATTTTTATGATTCACACGTCAATCGATTCCTCTTAGTCCGGCGAGTGTCACTAAAGACATGACGTTAGTGAAAATTCAATATGGCGACTACTGGACGCCATATTGTGAAAATGAAAAAAATGAAAGTCAACAAACTATATCAAGTGGGGTATCGTTGAATAGGTATTTAAAAATCATTGTTAGTTTTCTCTCAACATTTTTCGATTCGACTGACTGTTTAGGATCTATATCGATTTAAAGTTGCGTAACAACCATTCTCACATTCCAGCGCAATTGTGATGTAGGACTGATGCTGATAGGAAATCCAGTCTGGTAAATAGCTAGCTAGGTACTCATAACTAAAAAGTATAAAATAAAAAATAATAATTTAAAAAAATTAAAAACCCGACTGCGTAAAAAGTGAACCAAACTAAGTAGGTATCTACTATTCGACAGCCAATCTAATTTTTCAATGGATCCTGACTGTTTAGTTGTTATGTTCCAATAGTATTAATTCAATAATCCATACTAATATTATAAATGCGAAAGTGTGTCTGTCTGTCTGTCTGTCTGTCTGTCTGTTACCTCTTCACGCTTTAACCGCTGAACCGATTTTGATGAAATTTGGTACAGAGATACTTTGAGTCCTGGGAAAGGACATAGGATACTTTTTGTCCCAAAAATTTGCGGTGTTCCCGTGGGATAATGTATTATTATTATGTGTACTTTGATTGTCTTTTACTGCTAAACGGTTGAATTGATTTGAATGAAATTTGGTATGGCAGTGGTTTATGCTTTGGACAAACGCGCAGTGTACTTTCTAACCGACTTCCCAAAAAAGGAGGCGGTTATTTTTTTTGTATGTTCAACGATTACTCCGCCGCCTGTGGACCGATTTTCATAGTTTTTTCTGTGATGTATAGGGTGTAATCCCAAATTGGTCCTTTTGATATCAAAGTGGTGACCTGATGATGGGATCCATGAGGAATCGAGGGAACTCCTCGAAATTTATATAGACACATATGGTGATTTTGACTTTTTCTGAAGTAGTTCAAGTATATGCTACCAAAAAGTAAGATTTTGCTCCAAGGTATACCCTGGATCCAAAAGTACAGAACAGAACTCCTGGCTCCTTATAGATACATGTTTGGGAATTTCGGCGTTGTTTAAAGAACTGCAAGCGTATGCCACCCTGTCAGTTAGAGTAATCATCATCACCACTATCACACCATACATCATCAGATTATGATGATATAAAAGGTATTTCTCATAGTATTTTACACTAACACGGATATCTTTGAACATTACTCTGCCGTTTATGGACCTATTTGCAAAATTCTTTTGTTGTTGTAAAGGGTTTAGTTCGAAATTGGTCCTTTTGATATCAAAGTGGTGACCTGATGATGCGATCCATGAGGAATCGAGGGAACTCCTCGAAATTTATATCCACACGTATAGTGATTTTGACTTTTACTGAACTAACACAAGCATATGCTACCAAAAAATAAGATATTGTACCAAGGTATACCCTGGATCCAAAAGCACTGTACAGAACTCCTCAGTCTTTAAAGATATGCGTTTGGAAATTTCGGTATTGTTTAATGAACTGCAAGCATATGCCACTTTATAACTTACAGTAATCATCATCATCATCTTAATAGCAATATTTTATGGAAGCTTGGCGCGTATTCAATTATACATTCGATCGTTTAGTTTAGACGTTCTTAAGACGTATTAATAATAACTTAACAAAATATATCTCTAAAAAGGGTGAAATTATTATTTTTAAACAAAAAAATTAACCGACTTCCAAAGTAAAAATACACAAAAAAGTATGAAATAAAACTTAATATCTAAATAATTCCCCTTTCAAATTCGGCTAAAATTTTTACTATTTCTCAGTTCTCTACTCAATCTTATTAATTTTGAAGTCGGTACCAGCAAATATGAACGTAAGTTCTATAAAATATTGTAGAATATTGTTTGGGCTGGTATCGATTTCAAAATTAATAAGATTGAGTAGAGAAATAGTAAAAATTTTAGCCGAATTCGAAAGGGGAATTATTTAGAGATTAAGTTTTATTTCATACTTTTTTGTGTATTTTTACTTTTTATCCCAAAAAGATATATAATATTGTTCCCGAGGGATAATGTACTATTGTGTATATTTTTTTAATGTCTTTCATGGCTTAAGTGTTTAAACCATTGAAATGAAATATGGTATGATGGTGCTTCGGACAAACAATTAGTAATTAAAGAGAGAACGTAAGATAAGGAAGATACAGATTTAACTTAGAGTACAGTCGTAAGTGGCCAAAAAACCCCATTTCTCGCGGGCGGAGCCGCGGGCAAAAGCTAGTATATTATAGAATTCTAGACCACCGGATATCTTAGTGCTTGTTTTTTTCTTTTCAGTTTTAATTATGTACCTACTTAGTTTGGTTCACTTTTTACGCAGTCGGGTTTTTAAATTTTTTAAAATTTTTTTTTTCTTATACACAAGTGTGTGAACTGAGGGACCCAACATAATGGTATATATCTTCCAAATGCGCCGATAGATTTTGCTGAAATTTTGTCTACAAATTCTACAAATTTTCTACTAAAACTCTACGTAGAAAAATAATTAAAAAAGTCAGTAATATATCGCGAAATGAGTATGTCATTTTTGTGTGAACTGAGGGACCATACTTCGGTGGTTGTAGCTTTTTTATTTCTAATGCTATGTATTTGATAAATTTGTAAAAACTTTTACAAAAGTTCTACTAAAATTCTGTAGTGAAAAAACCATAATTTTCCACATACTTTTCGAGATCTGGAAAATAGCGGTGTGTGAACTGAGGGACCACACTCTGAGGGCTATATCTTTTAAACTATCTTTTTACAAATTCTCAGATTTGTTCTACAATTTTTTTTAGACTTCTACTAAAACTTGATATACTTATTTTGGGGATATTCAGGTGGGTCCCTCAAACCACACGCACACGGTCAATTCACATCAAAACGAAACTACGCGACCTGGCGCTGCATTTTTAACCGACTTCCAAAAAAGGAGGCGGTTATTTCATTGTAAGAGTTCGAATGTCAGGTTCCTTTCATCCACATTACTGAAGTTTTGTAACCAGCTATGGAACATGGTTGCACAGCGCATATATTGTAGTGTATGACTGATATCATATGTTACGTGTATCTTTTAAAGTACATTATTGTATATTTTTTATTGCCGAGCAAATTCAAGCATAATATATTTTGTGAGATAATAATATAACACAACTTTTTATACACACTTTTCCACTTTATTCAGATTTTTACAATAATTTATATATAATCACGACCGGTTTCGATTAACTCATCATCAGGTCTATATTTGTGAGAAGCCGTGTGCCAAACATTGTAGATGATCTGCAGCCAACAGTCTTCGAGATTTAATAATATACCAAACGTTATAATTACACCTTGCAACGCTCTATCTGCATACTATTTTCATCAAAATATATTTTAGAAAAAAAAGTCTGGCTGGAGTAACGTTTCAAACGTTACTGTAGCCGGATCTGTTTTTCGAGTTTTTCAATAAAACTAAATTACGAAAATGTAAACGCTCAATTAAAAGAAGACAACGCTCTAATTGAGCATAGATAAAAAGTTAACAAAATCCATAACATCTGGCTGGGGTAACGCACACGACTGCTCCTAAACATCAAATATTTCTATTGGTCCAGGGGTTTTGTCTCCTAACGCTCACAATCCATTACCAGTCAAGCAAATAAAATAAAATTCTCAAAAAAAATTCAGTCAATAATATATTGTAATATAATAATAATAATAATTGATAAAGCACGCATTTAAGCGTATAATAATTATAGTTGCTTCAAGTATATAAAAAAATCATATCACAATTTTATCACAGTCATTCTTTTGTGTAAACGCACTCTCCGGATATCCAGGTGGATAAAACTTGCAATGTCTCCGGGTGGAGAATAACAAAATCAGCGTCACAACCAAAGTTGAGGTTTCCTTTCCTGTTTTCTATGCCCAGTGCTTTGGCAGGGTACAAGGATGCAGTCTCAAGGGCATATTCTAGGGAACAATCTGAAATGTTTTTATAAAGTATTTAAATATCAAAAATTACAGTGTGCGCGATACACATGTAACGGGAATGATAAGGGGAACGGAAATGATAGTTGCAATGCAATACAAAATAATCACCTGTAGATTCTTTGAAAATTTTCACACACTGATCCAATCCTGAAGTGCTTCCACAGAGTACTTTAGTGCCAGAGATATAAGCACGCCCGCCTTCTACGGTGACGGCTTGTGGACCAATGTGATAGCTGCCGTCGGCTAGCCCTTGGGCGGCCACGGCATCACTGACGAGGACTAAGCCTGGAAATAGAAGCATTACTTATTATAACGTGGTAATAACAGAATTTTAAGTGTTTTGACGGACATTCCAGACGGTCGGGTGAGGCATTGGTTTGGAGTGCATGTTAAATGAGTTAAGTCTCAGTTCAGTGCGTAACCATTCATTAAATATCAGGATACTCGTATTTACGGCCGAACTCGGAGACATTTAATGCTTATTTAAGGACCTACTTAGTAGAGATTTTGACAGAAAATGTATGGAATAAAGGAGATGTTTTAGAAATTTATGAGGCGTGGCCCGTGGGCTAGCACAATGTAAATGTAGCTACATAATATGGTAATCGTTTCCTATTCTTTATTTTATTTAATCCTATCAAAAACATAAATGTGAAATGAGAGCCAAGTACAATATTATGATATACTAGCGACCCGCCCCGGCTTCGCACGGGTACAATACTGATACATTACTACAGAATGTCACCCGCTTCGCAACGGGCCGTGCAGCAAAAATCGTAATATTTTAATTTCGCCATAACTTCAAAACCAAACGTCCAATTTTAATCATTCAAAGACCAAATATTATCCACATAAACTGTACTTAGTGATAAAATAATTTATTTTGATAAGGATTAATAGCATGAGTAAAATAAACGCGTTTAAATGTAGTCCAAAAAAAATTCAAGATTTCTAAATAAAAAAATGGTTGTTGTGCCTCACTCGACATAGATAGGTATAGTGTGTCGCGGACTTTTTTGTAGATATTTATAAGATCTACAATTAATTAGAACATTATATGGTTCTATCTTTTATAGTTTAGGCAGCGTACTCAAAATAAGTAACTTTTCTGGTTGATTTTTTACACCTTGTGTTCGAAAAACCCAAATATCTTACGGAACCCTATTTTTTTCCAAAATAAAATTTAGCCTATGTTACTCGTGGATAATGTAGCTTTCGAATGGTGAAAGAATTTTTGAAATCGGTCCAGTACTTTTTGAGCCTATTCATTACAAACAAACAAACATACAAACAAAGTTTTCCTCTTTATAATATTAGTGTAGATAGTGTAGATTATGCCTTGGTTGTTCAACGACAAAAGAAGTGAGATCTAAATGGGTGCCAAGATCAATGGTCAGTCCTGAAATGTATTAGGTATAACAACATGAAATATCATTTCTACTTATAACTGAGCATAATATATTGTTACTTGTCGGTTCTTATTTTATTATTCCGAAAATTTGGTTTGCTAGTAGAAATAGCTGGTCGAACATAATAATTAGTAATAAACAAAGAATATTATTGTCAATATGAGCATTATTGCCAATAATATGGTGTGTGTGCGGCTAGCCATTGCTTATTGACGACCTCTGTGGCTCAGTGTTTATATGAAGCCGAAGGTTGCGGATTCGACTACCACTAGGGAACATAAAAGTTTTGTTCCTGGATCAAAAGGTGTGTTCCGTGGTCATAGATGTGTATAAAATATTTGTGTATTGTATAATAAAAATATTTTATGTATGTCTTTTATGTGTGCTAGTTTGTACCAAAATACCTAACGACCAATCAAACCTGCTGCACCTTAATAATATGAGAGTAGTAATTATCAGCGGGAAAAAAAAGGTTTTATCTGCGCAGGACATTCACCCAACCCAAGTTCACTTACAAAAGTTGTAAACACATTATTTTCCTTTTTTGTACACAAAAATTTGGTATTTCGGTGTTATGGTATCTACAGACACTCGAACTTGGTCCGGAGATCATATCCGCGGACCGAATCCGGTGTCGCTACACACGCACTGATTTGGTACGGCGGACCGAATTGAAAGATCGACGCTCGTGTGTTAGATTTTATGCTCTATTGCATTAGCACGAGTTCTATTTACAGTGCTGTTTTTAAACGACGACGATGATTCCCGCAATTCATTGATAAGGAGCAGTGATACCAACTCTCAAAAATATTTCTCCCCTAACTTTACCCCTGATAACTTATACCTACCATTGATAGGTCTAAGAGATAATAAGCTAGAAAGGAAGGTTATGTGTTTGACATAAAGACTTACGCGTGAATAACATAAAACTAACTTGTCTTAATCTGATTTCACTCCCAATACATTTTATATCCCTGGCTATATACACTTATAAAAATATTTTTTATTATTACATAAAAATTGATTCATAAGTTAAGTAAACTCTAAACATCCTGCCCCCTAGTAAACCCCCGTAGATATTTTCCCTAATTTTGGGGGGGGGGGGATCCCTAAGTTGGCAACACTGACACCGTTGTACGGCCTAACCGCCGGACTGCTCTATATACGCACGGATTTGGTACGGAGCGTACCAGATCCGATGCGGACAGCGGTGAACTCAATTAATAATAATTATGTTCGGCGGACTGCCCCACACACGCTCGGATTCTTGAAATTCGTGTGTCTGTAATATAAATGTCTGTAATAAAAATATACCATAAATGAACCATACGTAATATTTTGTTTTATATTTGTTTATTAGCCTTTTTGCTCTGTAAAGGGGCAACATGACTTACAACCAACCAATCCAACCTACAAATCCAGCGCCAGTACATAAGGACGTCATTGGTGTCATATTTTATTTTGCCTACTAGTCCGCTTCAATTTAACACTATTAACAGGCTTTTGGATTTGCAGTTTCCTTGAACACTGTCCAAGGATTCTGAAGGTGAAAGACGATTAGAATATAAAATGTTAGCTGACCTTCCTTGTTCGTTCTGCACGCTATTCTTAGCGCTGCCGGGTGTGTGTGTATGCCGTCCGCTATGATGCCGTAGTATACTTGCTTTTCCGTAGTAGACGCTAGCAGACCGACTAACCCCGGGTCTCGGTGATGGAACTAGAATAAATAAACGTAGGGAGATTTATTATTATTATTATTATAATATGTTAACCACACTAGCAGCTATTAAGCTAATGCATGTGTATCAAATAGTTTGAAGATAATATTATCTATGATAATATAATATTATTTGAGATTCTAAGAAGACTAATCTTCAAATATATTGAAAACAAAAATGGGGTCTTTTCCTTTGTTCTAGGTCCTCTAAAAACAAATGAACGAAAGCATAGGCAGGATCTGTTCAACTTACAGGAAGCATAGCGTTAAATAGATGCGTTATCAAATTGGCGCCACATCTAATAGCTTCTTCGCCTTCTGCCAGACTAGCTGTGGAGTGGCCCACTGCTACTCTAACACCCATTTTGGCAAGACCCTTTATAGCACCAAACGCGCCAGGCAATTCCGGTGCTAATGTTACTATGATGACATTGTCGATTGAACCATATGTCTCCAATACAGTATCTAGGCCCTGAAAAAAAAATACAAACTTATTACTAACTAGCTGTTACCCGCGGCTCCGCCCGCGTAAATAAATACCTCGGGAACACTGTAATTTTTCGGGATAAAAAGTAGCTTGTTTTAATCCAGAGTTTAAACTACTACCATACCAAAGATCATAGAAATGTGTTCAGCAGTTTTTGCGTGAAAGAGTAACAAACATCAATCCATCCATCCATCCCATCCCCACAAACTTTCACATTTATAATATTAGTAGGATTGTAGAATTATTATACTCATAAGCGAGTTCATTGGTGTGAAGCTTCAGTCTAATCTTTCTGTATTCCAAGACACTTTACAATATTTACCATCGTATAATATTATGGTGCATCTGTGACTGTATACTAACTGTATAATTATTATTATCATAAGCGAGTTCATTGGTATGGGAGAGCCACGCTTCAGCATGAATGGGGTGGCTCACAGAAAACCGGCGTGAAATAACGCTTGCGTTGTGTTTATTTAAACTATAAAAATTTTATTAAAGTTGTGTTTCTTTTAAACTCTAAATATTTTAAAATAAATTATTTTAATGATTTTAATTTTAAACTTGCCTGATTTTAGTCCATCAACGTTTATCTTGCATAAATAGAAGGTTGGGAGACAGATTGTGTAAATCTTTAATCCCACCAAAAACATTCTGTAAAAAACTAGCCAAGTCTCGATGGAGCTGCTTGTTTATCTCTAAAAAGTAATGAAATCTAGACAAAGTCGTGCCAAGTCTAAGGTTCCTTACTGCGATTTCTTTATTATAGTTAATGTTGTGTGACTTGGCCGTTGAACATTATTTATGCGTTAGTGGGTACAAGTCAATTTTGTTTACACGTTATATCTGTTATATCTGTTGTAACTACCTATGTTTGTTATGCGAGATAATAGCCCATACTGGTATTGGTAATTGGACGCTAGTGTCTCGTTTTAGGCTGTTGTTGATTGTACAACACATGTATTGGAGCAATGGTGTCATGGAGCCCCTTTTGTACCCTTCAACGGCCAAGTCACACAACATTAACTATAATAATAAAGAAATCGCAGTAAGGAACCTTAGACTTGGCACGACTTTGTCTAGATTTCATTACTTTTTAGAGATAAACAAGCAGCTCCATCGAGACTTGGCTAGTTTTTTACAGAATGTTTTTGGTGGGATTTCACTTCTTTTTGTAGAAACGTGGGCTTATTGATTTATGTTACTAGATTTTAGTGTAATTTGTTTATTTAATGTTCGAGTAGAATAAAGTTAATCGTTCGACTATTTATTCTTGTAAACTTGTAAATATAAGTATATAAAAGCCAGTCTAGTCTTATCCAGAGTTTTCCTTTAATTTTATTTATATGCGTATTAAAAGCAGAAGGGGAGGCATTCGCCCAGTAGTGGGTCGCTACGGGCTAGATTAAATTAGAAGATGTGTCCCACTTCGCTGAATTTTTGCAATGACAGTTGATTTTTTATGTACCAATAGTAGAAGGGGGGCATTACCATAATAACTCTAAATCAGTTAAGACCAGCTGAGGGTTCTTCATCAGATACTTCAGACCTTCGATTTTTGACACAAATGAAGTGGCTCACCAAGTTGAATATTTTTTGTAAAGGCGGTATGTCGATCTCTAATAGTTTGGTTGGGCTCTTGTGTTTTTTTTGTAATCAGGGTCACCAGGTACTCCAGATCTTCGATTATCCTAGTTTTTATAGTTTTCCCTTTATGTGGCCATTAAACCCTAACTCTGTACCAAATTTCAGCTCTCTGAGTTTATGGGAAGTACTAGTTCTATTCTGATGATCATGAGTGAGTGTCATAAATGCGAAACTTTGCTTTCGCTTAACTTCGGAACTAAATGACATACAGACTTAAAATTTTGGATTTTAAGTATGTGATTATAGTTTACTGGATGACGAAAATTTTTGCGTTCTGGTCTTATCCAGAGGTTCTCAAATAGAGGCCTGAAAATCCGGCGAAATGGTTCCAGTAAAGAATGGTACGGCAGTGTTTGCTTCGCGCTAGACTTGGCGGGGGCACTGCCGTGCCCCCAGATCGACGTTCTGGTCTTATCCAGAGGTTCTCAAATAGGGGCCTGAAAATGCGGCGAGATGGTTCCAGTAAAGAATGGAACGGCAGTGTTTGCTTCGCGCTCGACTTGGCGGGGGCACTACCGTGCCCCCAGATTGATTATCCTAGTTTTTATAGTTTTCCCTTTATTCGACCATTAAACCCTAACTCTGTACCAAATTTCAGCTCTCTGAGTCTATGGGAAGTACTAGTTCTATTTTGATGATCATGAGTGAGTGAGTGAGTGAGTGAGTTTCATAAATGCGAAACTTTGCTTTCGCTTAACTTCGGAACTAAATGACCTATAGACTTGAAATTTTGGATTTTAAGTATGTGATTATAGTTTACTGGATGACGAAAATTTTTGCGTTCTAGTCTTATCCAGAGGTTCTCAAATAGAGGCCTGAAAATCCGGTGAAATGGTTCCAGTAAAGAATGGTACGGCAGTGTTTGCTTCGCGCTAGACTTGGCGGGGGCACTGCCGTGCCCCCAGATCGACGTTCTGGTCTTATCCAGAGGTTCTCAAATAGGGGCCTGAAAATGCGGCGAGATGGTTCCAGTAAAGAATGGAACGGCAGTGTTTGCTTCGCGCTCGACTTGGCGGGGGCACTACCGTGCCCCCAGATTGATTATCCTAGTTTTTATAGTTTTCCCTTTATTCGACTATTAAACCCTAACTCTGTACCAAATTTCAGCTCTCTGAGTCTATGGGAAGTACTAGTTCTATTTTGATGATCATGAGTGAGTGAGCGAGTGAGTGAGTGAGTTTCATAAATGCGAAACTTTGCTTTCGCTTAACTTCGGAACTAAATGACCTACAGACTTGAAATTTTGGATTTTAAGTATGTGATTATAGCTTACTGGATGTCGAAAATTTCTGCGTTCTGGTCTTATCCAGAGGTTCTCAAATAGGGGCCTGAAAATGCGGCGAAATGGTTCCAGTAAAGGATGGTACGGCAGTGTTTGCTTCGCGCTCGACTTGGCGGGGGCACTGCCGTGCCCCCAGATTTTTTTAGGGTTCCATAGCCAAATGGCAAAAAACAGTATCCTTATAGTTTCATCATGTCTGTCTGTCCGTCCGTCTGTCACAGCTTTTTTCCGAAACTATAAGAACTATACTGTTGAAACTTGGTACTTACCAAGTATAAAAAAACAAAAAAAAAATGGGAGTTCCCCATACTTTACATATTCATATACAGAACTGAAACTCAAAATTTTTTTTTCATCATACCCATAATTATGTGTGGGGTATCTATGGATAGGTCTTCAAAAACGATATTGAGGTTTCTAATATAAGTTTTTTCTAAACGGAATAGTTTGCCGTTGGCGCGAGAGACACTTCCAAAGTGGTAAAATGTGTGTAACTTCTAAAATAAGAGAATGATAAATCTAAAAAAATATATCATTTACATTACCATGCAAACTTCCACCGAAAATTGGTTTGAACGAGAGCTAGTGATTAGTGTTTTTAATACGTCATACACCGCAATTTAACTTTCATTCAATCAACTCAAATATATAAAAAAATATTTTCATAAACATAAACCTTATGCATAAACCATGAACCATTATTTTTTATTACAAGTTTGTACGGAACCCTCGGTGGGCGAGCCCGACTCGCACTTGGCCGGTTTTTTTCCATCTATTTTAGTTGAGTACACATACATACAGCTTTATAATGCCAAACAAAATAGCCCTCAAGTATGATGATAGAAATTATTTGCCCAGTACATACTTATGTATAAAAACGAGATAATATTGTAAATAATATGTCAGCACTGATAACAAGTTCATTGCCCTAGTAACCCTAGTTTATTTATTGATGTAAGTTGGATAATGATACCCTTACTTTTAAATACAATACTATTTGGCATTCACAATGACAGAAGACTGGTTTTAAAGGTAAAATCTTTGGGTAAAATATTTTTTTAAGCATACAAATAACAACTTTATATGCTTACTTACACAGAGTGAGAGAGAATTATTTTAGTTTTAAACGTAAAAACTTACTATAAAAGGGGGAGCAGCTTATAACTTAAATATTCAGTTAATTATGTACTTGCTAAATGTAAAAAAATAAATGTTTAAATATTTTTTGCTATACCTAGGTAGGTAGGTAACCAACATCATCATTAGTTTACATATATCATACTAGCGACCCGCCCCGGCTTCGCACGGGTACAATGTATATATCTGTATAATCTATGGGTACAATACTGATACTAATCCTACCTCATAGATCTAAACTCCCCTCCCGCACGCACACCCCCGCCTTGGTGACGCCTACTTCGCAACGTGCCGTGGAGCAGAAATCGTAATATTTTAATTTCGCCATAACTTCAAAACCAAACGTCCAATTTTAATCATTCAAAGACCAAATATTATTTATCATCTACATAAACTGTACTTAGTGATAAAATAATTTATTTTGATAAGGATTAATAGCATGAGTAAAATAAACGCGTTTAAATGTAGTCCAAAAAAAAAATCAAGATTTCTAAATAAAAAAATTGTTGTTGTGCCTCACTCGACATAGATAGGTATAGTGTGTCGCGGACTTTTCTGTAGATATTTATAAGATCTACAATTAATTAGAACATTTTATGGTTCTATCTTTTATAGTTTAGGCAGCGTACGCAAAATAAGTAAATTTTCTGGTTGATTTTTTACACCTGGTGTCCGAAAACCCCAAATATCTCACGGAACCCTATTTTTTCCAAAATAAAATTTAGCCTATGTTACTCGTGGATAATGTAGCTTTCGAATGGTGAAAGAATTTTTTAAATCGGTCCAGTACTTTTTGAGCCTATTCATTACAACCAAACAAACAAACAAACATACAAACAAAGTTTTCCTCTTTATAATATTAGTGTAGATACAGAATGTCCAAGTACTAGTACGACAAACTTAAGGGGGTGATAGCTTAGGTTGTTAACACGTTTCAAATGAGAATAGGAACGTCAATTACCTTTTTCTGTCAAATATCATTTGAAAAGTGCGATTTTCAGAGAAACTTATGTGCATATAAATATTAATAGTCTTGCATCGAATTTAAATAAAAACGTTAAATAGTAATCAATTATCTTAATATAAATTTAACTATCATAAGAGTCTAAATTCGAAACAATATGGCGCCGACTCGATCCTATTCTCATTTGAATCACACTATACCTGTCAGAATATACAAATTTGACCTTAGTAAAAACCTCACCATTTTCGAGATATTTAGACTTTTTTTTAAAAATCTAGACTTTTTTTTAAATTATTAACTACATAACTAGGTTTTCAAAATTACACATGCAAGCATTACCCAATGTACATGATATTCTTCGCCATTGGAATAAGAAATTTAGAAAAAAAATATTATTTGAAATTGGATTTTTAACTGCAGAAAATTATCTAGCCGAATTTTGTCCTTCTTTGGTAAAAAAAAAGTTCTGAACCGTGATGGCAATGTATTTTAAAATGTTACTCATTTACTTAATGCAGATTTTAAAAAGGTATATTAATAATCTATTTTATTTGCTGATTTTTGGTATATTATGCTGCTTAAGGTATATTATTAATCAATTTTATTGGTTGCCATGAAAGGATAGTGTGAAATTTACCGGGCCAAGGTAGAAAAAAGTTTGGGAAACTCTGTTTTAGAGTACTAGGTATTTATTTATGCAACATAAATATCTGTCAATTAGCCTATTTTATTTTATAAATAAAATAAAAAAAGAATTATTAGTTTAATGTGGCTTAAAAATTACCTTTTCTGGATTTTTTATGAAAACATCAGCATGAGCACCCTTCTTGTTTTTATTAATAAAAGGTCCTTCCAGATGCACCCCCAGAACAGTAGCACCATGTTTACCTCCCTGCTTCTTAAGGATCCTTGGCAGAATTTTTGTATATTTCTCAGTGTCAGAAGTTACCATGGTGGGACAAAAAGATGTGATACCGTGAGCTAAAAGCTGCTTGGCCACTTTATCCACCCCTTCTTCAACATTTTCCGCATCAAATGAAAAATCCACTCCCCATCCACCTTAGATATAAACAACAACAGATGAATTACTTTGTAAAAACTTAACAACAATAAATTAGTTTTTTAATAGCTTACCATTTATCTGAATGTCAATAAAGCCTGGAGCTATAAGCAAATTCTCGGCATTAATTCTTACGTCTTCCTCCACTTGTTCTATATAGAATACTTGTTCTGGGTTCACTATTTTCCCATCTCTTATCCACAAATCTTCCTTTACAATTTTACCGTTACGCAGGATCAGGCAGTTATGGAATCGGGTTAAACCTGATTTAGCTTTCATGGCGTACTAACTACTAAATATTAAAAAAAGGACTGTTCTCTAATGTAAATAAATACGTATTATAATGTAAATTAAGTAATTGATTAATATTACATTCACTATTTTATACGAGCGTGTTTCTAGTCAAATAGTCGTAACAACAAATGGAATCTACTCGTCGGTTAGCACTCACAGTAAAATTAATCAAACTTGACCTCATTAAATAAGAAGCCGCTACTTTTCAACATAGAGCTGCAAAATCAGCGCGATTTGTATTTTGTATGTATTGCGAATTCAAAATTATTCAAAACAAAAGTCAAGTCAACCTCGAGTCAACCTCAGCTGTGAACTGTCAAATATTATCTTTTTTTTTAAGGCCATTCGGCATTAAACCGTTGCCAGTGTCAAGTTAAAAAGGCGGGAAATAGGATATTCGGCCAAATTTTTAACACCATAATTCTAATGCCAAAGCAAAGCCAAAGTCTAGTTAAATTCCAAATAAATATTCAGGGTAGTCAATAAGTCAAGTAAATCGATTCAATGAAAGGCCTATCTCACTACACGGTATTCAGAGACTTAGGACTCTTATTTAAAGTGTGGCGGACCAATCAGCGCGCACAGTCCTAAATCGCGCTATCGAAGTTTCTGAGTTCGGTAGCATATATACGACAGCTATACAAGTGGGCTTCGGCCTGACCGAGCATACCACCTCGCTCGGTCGGAGATCTCCCTTTGGGGCTTACCACACCATATTCCCACATTGGTGACCCTCGACAGAACACTTCTTCTGGACATCATCATCATCACTCCCCACCCCTTCGTACCACGCCAGCCAGCTTCAGCCTCTTCGGGTAACTCGACCATTAGTCGCAACGCAGCGCGGCCTGGTCGCACCCTCATCCGCTTCAACGGGCACTCTCACTACCACGACCGGTGAGCAAGCAGAGCACATCTCTCCTGGTCAGCACGTAGCATCGGCCCCGCACGGCAGCACTCGGACTCACTGGAGCCCGTGCAGCAGCATCACAGTTCCGACTCGCTGGGACTCTCTCCACTGGCCTGGCGACTCAAGCAACAAGACTCATCAGAAGTGGTTCGACCTCCGGTCTTCGGGGGGAGTGATGTGGCGGAACAATCAGCGCGCACAGTCCTGAATCGCGCTATCGAAGTTTCTGAGTTCGGCAGTATATATATATATCGACAGTGGGCTTCGGCCTGACCGAAGCATACCACCTCGCTCGGTCGGAGATCTCCCTTTGAAGTTTTCACTATTCCCAATTTCCCACAGTGGCCTAGGACCTAGGTATCTGCCATAAGCGCGGAAGGTCCCGGATTTTTTTCTCGATCGGGTAAATTTGGGAAGCGAACGTCGTCGTCAATTTTATTAATTTTAAGAATTTATTAATCCTTGGTAAATAAAAAAACAAGTTAAGTACGAAATATTTATTTAAACATTGGTACAGGGTTCAATTTTCAACACGAACTGAAATTTTATGTACACTTAACGTGAACTTAAAGTTCTTAAAGGCACTCTGGTAAAAGTTAAATATACCTAATTTGAAATTATTGAATTATTTACAGAAACTGCCCTTTCGTTCTGTGTTTTATATTCCATGTTCGCGCTTGAGCATGAAATTATTATTTCTTTCATGTTTTAAACAAGCTTATATAGGTATATAGGTCTTTAAGACTTGGGTCATATGAATGCTCATAGTCACCGACTGGAATTAAACGCTATGACTATCTCTCTCGTTCACTCGGCGCGCCGATATATTTTTGCAGCGGCGGCACTCGGCAGTGCGGCAAAATCGGCGGTGGCGCGGCGGTGTGAAGGCACGGCGCTCATATTTATATGAACGCCGCGAATTTAATAGGGGATGAAAGTTTAAAAACTTATTTCACGCGGGCGAAGCCAGGAGCAATTAATGCTTGTATAAAATAAAGGCAAGGTTTCATACATGTTTTTATAAAGTCAACCATTTTCGAGTCAACACCCTCCGAAGTGGTTAAATAGTTCACCTCTCTGGCATTTTTAAACTATAGGAGATAGAAACTTGTAAGTTCCATGCTGACATATCATGCTGAAAACTCTTTAGAAAAAACATTTTGAGTGAAATAGGACAATAACCTCTAAATAGATAATAGGAAATAAAAATAAAATTAATAATAGGATTAATTTAGTTATTTTCATAGTAGAATATCTTAGGGACCGTCCATTAATCACGTGATGTTTTTAACAACTTTTTAGATCCCTCCCCTCCCCCTGGTGATACGTGGTGAGGTTTTATACTACCCCCCCTCCCCCACCTAAGATCACGTGTATTTTTTTACATAGTAAGCAGGTCATGTTTCAAATAAACTTTAACTTAAAAAACGTTTTAATCGAATAATTTGAGCAATTAAAACTATAGGAGTCATTTGTTTTGTAAGTATTTAAACAACACTACGAATCTACATCCGATAATAATTTTGGTATGCATAGACTAGATTCGAAATTAATACACGTGATGTCTCCTTATACCCCCCCTTGGTGATACTTGGTGATTTTTTTTCGGACCCCCCCTCCCCCTTTAGGCATCACGTGATTAATGGACGACCCCTTACGGCATTATACGGTATGGGGAAATGCCGCCGACATTAATAGAATATTTGTGCTGCAGCAGCGAGCAATACGTTTTATTTACAAAATGTCCTGTTTTGAATCTCTGAGAGAAAAGTTTAAAGAAATAGGAATTCTAACCGTCACTTCTCAATACATTTTGGACAATGTGTTATATGTTAGCAAAAATTTAAATATGTTCAATACGAAAAGTAATAATCACTGCATGAACACTAGAAATAAACACAACTTAGATATTCCGGTGATCAGACTAAGAAAAGTTAGTAAATCTTTAGATAAGTGTATTTTTAGTATACAATAGAATCCCAGAAAACTTTCAAAGTCTGTCTATTAATAAATTTAAAAAAGTAGTTAAAGAACGTTTGTGTGCTAAAGCTTATTAGAGGGTCAATGATTTTATTGACGATCGCACACCTTGGGAATAGGATGCCCAACCTGCAAGGCTGCTTCTATGTACTATTGTACTCTTGTTATGTAGTTATAGTCATAACATTGTTATATACCTTTCTTATTCTAAAAGAACAATTTTCCATTGTTGTGTGCGCGAGTTTTTTACGCCGGGTTAGTTCCCGAACCGGTGGTAGGCATCATGTATATCGACGTTCAAAAAGAGTACCTATAATAATACCAACTTTTAATAAAAAAAATATGTTTTTTTTTATAACTTTTGAAGTAATTCGAAGAAAAAGTATTGCATCTACCCAGTTATAAAACTCTCAGACATGTCCTGACCAAGAGCATCTTGGTTCGTTTATTTAAACTTTCAATTATGTTAATCTTATAAGGGAAGATCGCAGGATCTAGTGTCCCTTATACGAGGACACTTGCTTGGTACAATAGGGGAGACGACTAAATATATATAGGTACTCAGAAATATTGAGGTAACTACTTGATAAACGTAAAGAATATTATAATGTTTTACGTGTAGCTTGGTAATTAGCTACATCAAAAAATACAAAAAGTTTCAATATTTTTTGTGAAATCAGTAAAAAAACCTACATAATAAGTTTACTTACTTCACATAAACAAAAAAAATCCAGTAAGTATGAACTTAAACGCACTTTCGCAGATATTTACAAATGTTTATTTAATTCATAATATCGACCTATGCGTAGAACAAAGTCCGATTTGAAAAATTGCTACTTTTCAGTAGAGGCAAAACAAGTTTTGCGAATTGAAAAACTTGAATAACTTTTAAACGGTGAGAGTTTTATTTTTGAATTTTTGGTATGTTATTATGACATCCTAGTCTAGTTAACCACTTTATACTGTTTATTATTAATTATTATATTTACTGAGATAACGAGTTCTATATCAACCTAGGACGTTTTACAGCGGAGAAGCGAGAGTTCGTAGTGATCATATTACGTTGTTTTACGGAGATATTTGAGTGAAACGCCGTTCTATATTCATATAATTCGTTGTTTTTTGGAGTTATCCGACATTTTTAAGTCATATGTGAATAATTATAATCTATTATTTTGATATAGTGTTAGCCACATTACGTATAAATGAACAATAATACATAATTGTTTATTAAAATCGTTTATTTACATTAAAAAATCTCAAAATAGGTGGTGTTTTAAACTTTGATTAAATCATAGTCGGTACTAGGTATAGCTCTACCAGAATCTGATGGCATTTTAAAAAAAATAAAAAATGTGATTTTCATATGGCAATGTCAAGTATGAACCGTCAAATCAAAGTACGTGATCTGTCAACCGCTGCTAAAATTTTGTGATTATGTTCTTGGAATTTGTTGTTTTTGTGAAAATATCCAAAAAGGCAATTCGATCTCAAGCGAGAAATATTGTTTTCTATGTCTATAGTAAAATACAGAAAGAAGAAGGTGTAAATCGAACTCAATCTTTTAATTTAAAGATCGTGGTCGAGTTGACCGGTAAGTTAGAGTGAGTTGTTTTGATACTTTTAGTTTTTTTATATTTTCTTAGGTAATTATTGTGACTTCTTTAAATGTGTTTCCAGTACTACTATAAGGTGAATCGTAGCTGATGGCACATCGAATGATGGTTTGTTTTCCATGCCTGGTAAAAGGAGGAGAGGAGGAAAAAAGAAAATCAACATAAGACAGTTTCGATTTATAGTTGATTAGGAATAAAGTAAACGAGTTCTATACAGTTCGGAAGGAAATTCCAACATTAAATAAACTGTTGCCAATTTAATTGTATGTTATTCGTAATAAATAAGTATATAAAGTAATTCACGATTGATTTATTTTTCATGAAATATCATTATATTACATAGTATAAAACAAAGTCCCTTTTTTGTCTGTCCCTATGTATGCTTAAATCTTTAAAACTACGCAACGGATTTTGATGCGAGTTTTTAAAATAATAGTCTTTAAGTATTTAATAGTCTTTAAGATATTATAAGATTATGGTAAAATTTATATTCAAGTACTTATTATGTAAGTATATTATCAAGTGGTCGCGCATGTCGTATCGAGGTGATAGGGTCCCATTTTTAACAATTTGCATTGGGCAAACCTAAAAACATGTTCAATATTGTATCAGTAGTATATTGCTGTAAGTAGGTAGAGAATTATTCGCCGAAGTAGTTTTTTCTCCAAGAACACTATTCCACGCGGGCGAAGCCGCGGGCAAAAGCTAGTTTTCTATATTATACACCGAACATTCTTCATACAGTCTTATTATAATTCATGTTCAATAATACTAAAGACATAATTAAATATTAACCAGTATCAAGATCGTTTAATCCAATTTCCCCAGTATTGCACACTACAATTTTTTTTTTCCCTATTTGCCATGAGATTCTGGTACACCTATACTTACTTAAAATTAAAGACTAGTTACCATAGTCTTAAACCTACATAACAATTAAAATCTATAAGATATGCCCATAAAAATAAATATTGTTAAAAACTTAAAATGAGATAAAAAAATAAAAATTTGTATAATTCTACATTAATAAGCCCTAAACAAAATTTAAACTTAAAAAACAGTAAAAAACTTTTCTAAAACGCAATTAATTTATAACTTTTAAACTTCTTTAGTACTATATCTAAACTATCTAGCTATGTTGTATAATATAGTTGGATAGGTACAAGTTCAGATTAACCTACATGGGGGAAGTACCAGAACGTTTATCCAAAATAATGAAAAATAATCTTATGATTATTTTTAATTATTTTGGATAAACGCCATAACAATATTATTATTGTTATGGTCATAATCCCATAATAATAAGCATGTCGTATGCAGGAGAAATAATACTTAAAAAAACAATTTTGTCATAATAAGTTCCGGATTGATTTAAAGTATCAATCTCGTGTCTAAATAATCGATTATCCTGAATGTGATAGTACACATACGTGGGTTAAACAGTTTGACCCACGTATACAATATTATGTAACACCATATAGGAATGTCCATCAGGTACACTATAACCTCTCGGCCACCCCAAGTGTTTTATGGCATACCTCGTCAAGCGCCCGCCTTCAAATCTGACGTCGAACGTAAGTTGCCGGTCAGCGCTAAAATGCCAAATTCGACGAAAAGTTGTAAGAATGCACTAGATTATATTAGTATATTTGGAATCTACATAACATTTGCTTTAATAAGTATATAATATAAACTGAAAAATTAACAAGTGTAATTATTTCGAACAGCCTAATCGTACAAGTATGTAAAATCCCACCTGTTGTTGTAGAAAAAAGTATTTAAAAAACAATTTAAGACACTAGAAACATTATAAAGAGACTCATAATGATATTATTAATGATGATATATCATATCTAAAGGGTGTTTAGCAAAATGTGATTTATCACGATAACCATTTCTATAAGACGCGATGTATTCTTTGTACCGAGTCTCAAAGTTACGTCCAGTTTGAGTCAAACTTAGTACCGTGTTTTAGAGTTACATTTAATCACATTTCGCTAAACACCTTTTAGATAGTGGTTATTATAGTGTATCCGATGGCCATTCCTATAAGGTATATATGATACAAAGTCTTTTTACCGAGCGTGCTGAAATAATTAGAAATAATTAAAAATAGAGCAATAACAGACATGTATTACGCATGGTTAAACGTATACTCACAGATTTGCTTATAGGTTGTGGGTATTTTTCTAGATTATACTTTCGGGATATTGCTAGATATAATATTAATTAAATTGTATACTACTATCTACATGATTGAACCTGAAAACGCTGTAATAGGTGGAATGACTATCAGAAGGAGACTGCATAGGAGTTAGCACCGACAGTTCTTGAATAACTGGAGTACACCTATGGTCAGAATTTTCTAAGTCTTCAAGTTGTATTATAGGTGATTTTTCGAAACTAGAAGGCGCTTTTAAAGAAAGTATTGATGGTCGGCCATAAATTGTCTCTCAATAATAGATGGATTAGGTGCGGCATTAACTTCATTTCAAACATCACCCAGTTGCTGACTTATTTCTTCTGCACCTTGTTGTCAACAACTGAAATGTTAAAAATTGTATTTCTACACTGCACCATAATATATTAAAAACAATATATAATATTATGATATATATGTTACTTGAAAACATAACACTATAATACAAATTAATATAATATATAACTTGAAAACATAACATTTTAATACAAATTAATAACATTTGTACAAAGCTATTTAAAAAAGTTTGAATATACAAGTTTTAATGAACATCGCAGTACACAACTAAAACTGTTGATTATAGTGTTATATGATTTGCCGAAGACCCTACAAATGTGTATATATTGTAAGGTAACGCAGCTTAAAACTATTTTTATTTATTTAATATATTTCAATTTAACGATATTTTTAAAAGAACAACGTCCTAACTGATGTCATCTTTCAGGTGATAACGTCCCACCTGCATATTGAACTGACAAAACGTATTGTAAATATTCTATGATTCCGTAAAAAAACGTCCCATAGTTACATGAAACACTTAGAAGTTCTAAAGAATTAGTCTAACATCGTTCTAATATTACTTATAATGTCAACTTTTATGGTACGTCAACTGTTATTGATAACACGACAAATACTCACCTAATAAATAAACATGAAACTAATCAAACTTCTCGCACTAAAACGTATTTTTCTAACTCTCCGTCAAAAAATGTCTTATATGAAGATAGATCCCCCGTTTCTATTTACTAGCTTAAAAAGCGGAATATTAAAAAATAATAATTTCAAAGCGTAATAATATTCAATTTGAAGAATAATATAAGTAAAAATATCAACTTACCTGGATCTACACCGTTCTTCATAAAAATATCTTGCTTATTTGAAAAAGAAGGACTACGTTCAAGCTCTTTTCCCTCTTCTTAAAGTATATCCAGCAATATCCGTAAGCGTGACATCTCAAAAATACTTTTAGTACGCAATAATAAATAAAATTATAATTTTCGTCAAACCGAAAAACAAATCACACATATGACGCAAAAAACCCTTCTTTCCGCTCGACAACGCCTGAAGTGAAGATCGCGCGAAGCGCCCGCGCCGCGCGCGCTCTAATTTCTCCGTCCTATGAACACAAGGTGCATTTTAACATGGAGCTTACATCAAATAAGACGTTGTACGATTCTGTATTTCCGAAATTAAGCCAGTTACAAAAATTCTGAAAATGCCAGACTGTAGAGCTTTGATTCCTTATTTCATTTATCCAAAAAACGCACACGTGACGTCACAGTTAGGCACGACTTTTGTAAATTGTATGGATCGTTATCACGAGACTAGTGAAATTTTGTAAACAAGTCACTGTACCTATGAATAACATATTTTGTATTTAATGTTTTCTCTGAGAACTAATTCACAGTACTATTCATTTATGCAATAAAAAAGTCAGTCGTCTATCCTTCTTTGTCTTTCCTTTTTTTGCCATTATCTGTCTTTGGTTTTGATATTGTTAATTGAGTATGTTTTCACTCATTTTCTGTTGGTTGCTTAGAACATGTTGATGGTCGCAGGTTCTTGTAGCCAGATGAATTCTTCAAATAGGACCAAATATATAAAGAAAATTAAGGTTCAAATAACCTAACGTAAGTAAGAGCATGCCAGGACATATCTATGGAGGGTTCCGTAAATATAAACTCGTAATATGTTTTTTTCAAATTACTTCAAAAGTTACTCTCCGATTTGATTCAAAAAAAAAAAATCCTAGAGTTTTTAGCATGATTTATCAGAATAATTAAATAGTTTTATACATGGAGAATAGAGATAAGGACTACCATCTCCATACATAAAAAAGTGTCCGTAAAAAGCGTTAAATAGAGGGCGCTACAGACGCAACGAGGTATAAAGCGGCAAAATTTAAACTAAAATAACAAATTTTTAGCATCTTCTTCGGTTATATTTATAAAAATATATTCGACTACGTGAGAAAGTAGAATATTCATGATTTACTGAATAAATACTTTTAGTCTTCTAAAGTCGTCAAAAATTTTAAATAACTAAACTCACTCCACTCCATCTCTTATTCCTATCTTCATATCATACCCTTTTACGACTCTAGCGCCATTAAGGCCAGTCGTGTTGGTTATCCGTCCCACTGGATTACGAGAGTAAGAGAAGAGAGAGTGCTCTGGTGTACCGAGCACACACTTGGGCACTATAAAAATTACTCCTGCGTAACTGGCCTGGTTTCATTGATACGGTTACCGTCACTGAGGTCGGTGGGGTGTTATTAATGGCCAGTTTTGGAACTATTATTTAATTACTTTCGTCGGACACTTTTCAGCTTTTCTGCCTTACAGAGATGTTGCTCCTTTTATCTTTATTCTCCATGGTTTTATAGTTTAGAAATTCCAGGGCGGGACCAATTTATAAATCACTTTGGAAGCCGACTACTCGAAAATCGTTGACTTTATAAAAAGTTATATATGAAACCTTGCCTTTATTTTAAAATACCTATTCAACGATTCATCCCCACTTCACATGTATGGAGAGCCACTCCACTTCACATGTATGATTATTATTTTATCATGCCAATCTATGACTATACCAAATTTCATCCATTAATATTCATAGTTACCGACGCTATTTAGAAGCGCAGACAGACAGACAGACGTACAGACAGATGGATGGACAGAGCGAAACTATAAGGGTTCTTCAAGTATTACGGAACCCTATAAACAAAAGAGGAAATCAAGTGTCTCCGATCTAATTAAAAATCTTGCATCAGAGAATTAATAATAATATTATATCATACTTATTTACTATGTTGTGCATAAAAATCAGAGCATTGAAAATAGAACTCTAGAACAATACAATAAAGTTTAAAATCGAACACATGAGTGTCGAGTTGGCTGATTTTCAGCTCTATTGTAATACAATACAAGAGCAGAGTTCTATTTTCAGTGCTCTGATTTTTTTCCGGACTTACGGATTCCGGACAGTATAATCCTGGCCAGGATTATACTGTCAAGCTCCTCTTTCCGTCTTTTTTTCAAACTCCGACACCTTAGAGTTCACGCAGTGACAGTGGCTCATCTAGTTGGTAGTTTACGGGGAGTGAGCAAATCGATGTAATGTACCCGATATCTACACACCGATCTACATTATGTAGCGTGTTAAAGTGCTCACCCCATCTATTAAGCACATCTTTCTTGTTGGTAAGCAGTTGTTTTAGCGTCAAGCTCCTCTTTCCGTCTTTTTTTCAAACTCCGACACCTTAGAGTTCACGCAGTGACAGTGGCTCATCTAGTTGGTAGTTTACGGGGAGTGAGCAAATCGATGTAATGTACCCGATATCTACACACCGATCTACATTATGTAGCGTGTTAAAGTGCTCACCCCATCTATTAAGCACATCTTTCTTGTTGGTAAGCAGTTGTTTTAGCGTCAAGCTCCTCTTTCCGTCTTTTTTTCAAACTCCGACACCTTAGAGTTCACGCAGTGACAGTGGCTCATCTAGTTGGTAGTTTACGGGGAGTGAGCAAATCGATGTAATGTACCCGATATCTACACACCGATCTACATTATGTAGCGTGTTAAAGTGCTCACCCCATCTATTAAGCACATCTTTCTTGTTGGTAAGCAGTTGTGTGCCATCGAGCGATCTGAGAGGCACCTTAGTACAAATTTTAGTACCAACAAGTTTGCGGACTTCATTGTAGAAGGTACCTAGTTGCTTGGTGTCAGCTAGCCACTGTATGCGTTCGGCCTTATCGTGCCACCACTTATCTTTTATTCCACGTACATACTTCCTTAGCTCAACAGCACTACGCTTGACTTTCTCCGCTTCGTGGTCGTCGCGATTCTGACGAAGAAGAGTTCGGTGTTTTTCTATAGCTCTGGTCAGAATTTTGTCGTTGTCGTCAAACCAATCCTCATGTCTGCAGACCTTAGTACCCAGTATCTGCGAGGCAGCGGCAAATAGGTTAGTCGATAACTTTCTCCAGTTGGCTACGACATCACCACCTTCAACGTCTGTGGCGTGAATAGAACCTTTCACATGTTGTGAGTAGGTCTTGCGTACCTCTAAACAGCGAAAATTTTTCACGTCTAGGTGTTTGAGTTTCACTCCTTGGGATCTACTGGGAGGAAATAGTCGGAGAATTAGCTTAGTAATTACAAGCCTGTGATCAGTCGAGCAGATCGCGTTAGCACCACGCATGACGCGAGTAATATGCACTTGGGAGATATCTCTTTGTCGGACTATTACGTAGTCAATCATGTGCCAATGCTTTGACCTCGGATGCATCCAAGTGGTCTTATATTTTGCCGGAAGTCTGAACATGGTGTTGGTGATAGCCAGTTGGAATTGGGCACACAGGGGGGCATCCAGGACAGTAGGAGTTGTCCATTACTGTTCATATTGCCAACATCATGTTTTCCTAAGACCTTGGGCCAAGCTTCAAAGTCACGTCCAACTCTAGCGTTAAAGTCTCCCAGTAATAGAACCTTCTCTCTAGAACGCACCTTCGAGAGGACGTACGTGAGTTCTTCATAGAACTTGGACTTGATGTCTTCATCCTTGTCCATCGTCGGCGCATAAACACTGATGATGTTTAGGTAGTTGTCATTTTCAAGGCGAAGGCGTAGCGTGGTGAGACGGTCCGAGTTGTGAACAGGACACTCATCTAGTTTAAATGCGATATTGTTTTTGATCGCAAAACCAACACCGGACCTCCTGGGCTCCGAAGCGGGTGTTCCTTTCCAAAAGAAAGTGTATCCACCTCGGTACTCCACCCTCTCTCCCTCGTCAGCCAGGTGTGTTTCACTGAGGGCAGCGATGTCTACACCATAGCGTCGGAGTTGACGAGCTACAAGGGCTGTTTTACGGGGAGGACCTATGTTGGAAGCACGGTCGAGGAGAGTGCGTACATTCCACGCCGCTAATGTCATATTCCGGAATTTGAATTTGAATTTCGTACACATTTATTATTGTTTCCTGGACCACGCATTAATTGATGCAGAGACAGCCGTGGTAACTATCTCCATAAATTAGTGGGTCAAGCCTTTTTTAGGACACCTTTTCTGGTCCCCTCCCCAGATTGGGGGAAGCAGGGCCTCCCTAAATAGGGCTGCTTCGTCACCCAGATAGCTGCCGAATCTCGCTAATAACCCAATGTAGCGTGAAACGACCATCTTTCCTGGGTCGCCTGTGTGCTGGCATCAGGCAAAGCCCGGTTGGTCTGACCTCTCTACCTTTGCCAGTCGCCACAGGACTTGCGTTCAGATCAGAGTCCGATTAAGAGCCAAGTCATATGCGCAGGAGATAGTTTTTAGTGCACGAAACATTGTAATGACAGTGTGCGCGCGAACACAGGTGCACTCTTATTCTTACCTCCCTGTACCCAATGGAGCGGAAACCCGCTACGATCAGAGAGAGATAGGAACGTCCCTAAGCACCACTAAGATCTTAAGTGGTGACTATAATCCCTTAGTCGCCTCTTACGACACCCTCGGGAGAATATGGGGGGGTGGTTCAATTCTAACCCGGAAACCACACGGGGCACTTTTTATTACAGACTAGATATTGCCCGTGACTTCGTGCGTGCATAAGAAAATTATGAGTAAACCGTACATTTTTCCACGATAAAGAGTAGCCTATGTCCTTCGTGGACTACTTTATAAAATCTCTGATAAATTTCATCAAACTCGGTCTAGTAGTTTCGGAGCCTATTCAATGCAAACAAACAAATAAACAAACGTGCAAATAAACAAACTTTTCCTCTTTATAACATTAGTATAGATATTGGTAATTTTCGTTAACTCTTTGTTTATCACTTCTGCCGCTTCTCTGCCGAATTATGTTGTGAGATTGAGGAGTGGGATTAATTTACACGTGTGTACAATATGTGTCAGCGGTTACGAGGTACGATATAGACTTGATAGAACTGAGATAAATGAATGCCTAGTTTTGCGTCTGCGCGGACTTGGGTATTGAGAAGCTCGTAGCACGGCTCTACATCAGTCGTAGCAATCCCGCTACGCGCCTACGTAGCGACAAACTTTCAGTCCCCGCGTAGTTTTAACTCAATACGCAGTTTTTTTGACTTTATTTCTTACTTCTGTGCGAACTGTGTTTTTAAAAAAATTGTGTAATTACTTTATTCATTATGTTTTATGTTTTAGTGTCCGAATGTTATGCGTATATTGCGAATATTAACGGATCAAACTTATGGTAAGTTTTAAGTAGTGTCTTTTGTTGCTTGAATGTTGAATTTAAGTAATTACCGATATTTTGATTCAGGTATTACTACTAAAAAAATACGTTAACAAGCTAGTGGCTTTTCTTTAGTCACTATTCGAAAATAACTGTTTAGTTCATCTCAAAAATAAAGCAATTCGATTTTTATTTACTATCTATTAGTATTCTTTTATAATCGGAATTATCGTAATATATTTCAGCTTGAACCTTAAATATTCCCTTAGGACCATAACATTTGTACTACGTTATAATCTCTGCAAAGTATTAGTGGTGAAGAAGTTTTCTATTCTGGTGTATTGCTTCTTTTCAATATTTTCAATTTTGCATTTATTAAATGCAACTAAAAAGGAAGACCGAGTACTTTTTAAATTAACACTTTCCGAAATATTCACTAAAAAGCATTCGAAAAATCTTTTACATTATAACAATCGGCAGGAAATGTGTAATTCAAATATTGGCTCGTAGCGTATTTACATTTTACCAAGGAAATGCGTTGCTTGAAAGTGGCGAGTGGCTCTTGGCCTACGTTCAACGAGGTTTGAGTGTAAGAGGCTGTTGACCTTGCTATTGTCACTGGCACGTGTTTATTAGCGGTAGTATTATAATTCGAAAGGAGGTTGGACCGGAACCTTTTTGCAGTTCGTAGTGAAAAAGGTCTCGCATTCGATTTTTGAATGCGATTTTAGGGCTTTGTGTAAACGGGGCGGGGGACTGTATCGTTATTCTTTTGAGCGCTACCGTAACACACCGTTCGATATTTAAAAAAATAATTTAAACCTAATTTAGATGACTATAGTGGCGACTGGTTAAATATTACAGAATACTAGCTAAGTGCGAGTTGAGCTCGCACACTAAGGGTTCCCGTACAAAACAGTAAAAAACACCTTAACTGTATGGGAGCTCCACTTAAAATATTATAATTATTTCAATTTGTTTTTAGTACTTGTTTTTATAGCGACAACAGAAATACATATATCTTATCTGTAAAAAAAATCAACTATCTAGATATCACGGTTCATGAGATAGAGTATGGTGACAGACGGACGGACCGACAGACAGTCTTAGTAATAGGGTCCCATTTTTACCTTTGGGTACGGAACCAGAAGTATTTTTTTATTTTTTATTTATTTATATAAATCTGTGTAATATTACAATATGGCATTTACTGCCTTAACCCTTAATAGAGTTGTGTAGAATTATGTCGAGGGAATGTTCTATAGCAATGAGCAATCAGTCGCGGTCGTCGCATACTCGTTTTTGCCAAGTCTATGGAACCTCTGTCGTTTGTTGTATTCTCATAAATACCACATATTTTTGTAAATTTTATTATTATCATGAAATATACATAAAGTTAAAAAAGTGGGTGAGATTTAAACCATGCCATAATACCCGTAAAAAGGCTGTAATTATAAGGATAAATACAGGGTTTCGCCCCGGCCTGTGCTGTTTTTATAATAGCCGGGTAATTACGGTCATCTCCCTCATTATTTTGTATACTAACGAAGTAGAAGGGCCAATCTAAATCTCGGCATTGTTCTGATTTGAAGTTTTTCACGAAACACGCAAAAAACCAGGGATCAATTATACTTTGCCGATTTGCTTAGAAACAATTTTGTTAATATTGTAAGTATGACAGTATAATTTTTTCACGAAATGTATATTTTCCGAAATAGACCAACAAACGAGCAGTGATCCGACTGCTGATGGTAAGCTATTGCGAGCGCATAATTTATCGGCGAGACACTAGATACTTGTAATAGGTAATTTGTATCACGGAGGTAGTATATTTTAACAGTCAACCCAATAAACGAATTACGAATACTAACGGGAGTTTTGATTGCAAATAAGGTTTTATATTATTAAACTGTCACATTGTAATCTAGAGCTCCGTGGCCTAGTGGGTAGACCATTTAGTTCGCAGTTGAGAGCTCTAACGGTGAAGGAAAACATCGTGAGGAAACCCGCACATAGTTGGCCCCAGACGTATTGACCAGTTCATTCCTCTGGACTAGGCTGACTATGTTGTGAGAATGCCGTATATGCTTGGGCAACCATACGACATTTAAAAACCAACTGTCCCAGGCACTACAGTATTTCAAGAGTGGTTACTTCGCTCGGAGAATACTGTATAAATCATCCATTAACGGATGTAAAGGCCTAAGTTAGTATTGTAATCCAACCTCAGTATCAGTATCAAAGTGTACCAGTGATTGTGTGACCTAATAAATCTGTCGACCTTTTCGGAGCTTTTCGGAAACAAAAAAATATACAATTTTATACAAAAAATATTGTTACAATTTCTCGAATTAAATAAAAATATTATAAATTAAATCTCTTATTCCGCTGGCAGTGCTTTAGTGGAATAAATTTTAAAAGTTGATAAATTACAATATTATTAATGAATGAAATGTTGCCTGGCCATTATGCGTTTAAATGTCGATTATTTATCAACATTTTCTCACAGTTTAACTTCTAGGGTAAGCAGGCAATGTAACACAAAATTTATTTTTTAATAATATTAAAATCCTTAATCATAAAAATATATTATATACACATAACGGTCGAAATTTGTATCAATTAGAACGTTCTATTACGGAGTGGGTCAGGCTTAGCTTTAAAAAATATTTACTCAAACTAAAATTTATTTAAGAAAAATAACACAAAAAGAATGTGTTGTCACGCCGAAGTTCAAATCTACTCTATCTGTTGTTTATTAAAAATGAACAAAGGAAAATTAAATGCTGATTTACGTAATTGTGCAAGCGTGAGACTGCTTGCTCAGCTATTTACTTTAAGTATGATAACTGTGAAAATAAAATTATTACAGTTCAATGCGACTACTAAGTAGTCTTTTGTACTTATGTTAAGTCTTAACACATAGGGAAAATGTGTGAAGTCTTCACTGAATACTAAACGCATAGGGCATACTTCATCCACCGTTTGTTTTTTGACCCCAATTTCCTTCGTATAAATCCTACTTAAAAAAATTGCACTGAAATACATGGAATTAATCAGGCTACAAGATAAATATAAAATCAGTGAAATAAAAATTAATTTGTCTCCTAAAACTAAGGACAGAATCATTCCAAGTGGCTCCTATGTTTGAACAGAAATTTAATACTTGAAAGTTTTAAAAACGTTGCTATACCCTTCATTTATTCCTTAAAATACCACTAAAATAATAAATTATTATAATCGCATTTGCCTGCGGTGTTTTATTAATTTCAACACTTTTATGTTTCGCCCTCCTATTGACACTTTTTTATGGTTCAACAGCCTCCGTGAGGTGTTAAAGTTTAGGTTAAAGCGGAGGTCGTGGGTTCGATTCCCGCATTGGAACAACAAGAATATTGTTTCCAAATTTGATTAGGACAATGCAGATTGATCGCTTGATTGTCTGACAAGAAAGAATATGATCCAAGCGTCGGATGGGCATGTAAAAAGTCGGACCTACGCTTGATCCCTCGGCAGTCATGTCGATTATCCGTCCTACTAGGTTATGAGAGTAAAGGAAGAGAGAGTGCTCTTGTGTATAATTAAAAAATAAAATACCTCCCTGAAAAACTGTACCATGTTTACCCGAAAGTAGTTTTATGATACAAACATATTAATCATAAAAGTCGATTAGGATTAACATTTTTATTTTAATTAAATGAAAGACACATAGAGAAGTATTCGAATTAAAAACATCCTACTATCCTACTAATATTATAAATATGAATGTTTATGAGGATGGATGGATGGATGAATGTAAGGATGTTTGTTACTCTTTCACGCAAAAACTACTGAACGGATTTTGATGAAATTTGTATGCCAGCAGTTAAAGCTCTGGATTAAAATACAGGCTACTTTTTATCCTGGAAAAGAACAGTGTTCCCACGGGATAGCCGATAGTATATTTATGTGGGGGGAGGCGCGGGAAACAGCTAGTATTTATTAATATTATAGTTACTAAATACCTATTAAATTAGAATAAAAAATAAAAAAAATACATAAATAAACTGATTTACATATTTATATGCCGCCATCTATACATATAAAATCCTTTGTCCTGAATGACTGACGGATCAACGCACAGCCTAAACCGCTGATCGTAGAGACCTGAAACTTGCAGGGCTTGCTCTTTGTAATGCGTAGGGATCCGATAAGAAGGGATTTTTCGAAATTCGATTCCTAAGGGGGTGAAAAGGGGTAAAACAGTTTGTATGGGGCAACGTGATTCCTTGGTCCAATCTACTTCATATTTTGCACAAACATTATGTAACAGAATTGATGGAATTCATGTATCATAGTTTATTGAAATTCGTCCGCTATCGGGAATAAAAAGTGAAAGAAAGTTGCTTGGGAGAGATTTGCTTTTAAGTTGATATAAATACTCCTTAGTGCTTTTGATATAAAGCTCCCCACACACAAGCGATCGATCGATTTAGTCTTTACAATTTAAACATTTACTGGGTTCGTAGTTGCAAGTAAATCGGTTTAGATAAAAATTAAATATAGTCTGAGATCCTAGGACCACCTTACTATACTTTTTATATGAAACTCGTATATATACGCGTAAATTTTGTTCCACTAGCTGGTAGGTCTTACACTAATCATTTTGTGTAATAGTTTGTCGTTAGCAATTTACTTTCAAATACGAATTATTTTCCAATTTGATCGAAGCAATCGATAGCCCGTGAGTGGGAAGCTTTATTTTTATTTTGACATAATATATTGTCATCATGTTGAAAAATAAATCTGACAAGAATGCCAAAGTTAAATTTGATGAAAATCTCTTTGAAAAACTAGGCACCTAAATATTTGCGATTGCTATAAAATTAATTATATTCATAATACTTATTATATTACATACTATTTCAGTCCTCTTTTTAATATTATATATCTATGAGTGTAGGCATTATATTTCTTTCTCTTTTGTTGTTATAATATGTAATTTAATTTATTTGTGCTTCATTTATCAGTGTTTAATACATAGGCTTTGATTAATTATTATATATCTATGTACATAGGTTTTAGTTTTTAACCTAGATTTTTGATCTGTACGTTTGTGCGCGCTAATCTCAGAAACTACGGATTTTTATAAAATTTGTTACCGTAATAGTTTAGCCCTTGGATAAATACATATAGGACTCGCTTTTTATAGCGGAAAATTTTTGGGTCCGTAGGTAGTTAACCTACGGATTCCACGCGGATAGGAATTAGGCTCATTAGGATAGCTCTGCTTATAATTTTGTGTAGGTATTTCAATTCAATCGGTTCATACCTACAAAAAGTTTTATCAATCTAAAAAATAACGTAGCATAAAATGCTATAAAATAACCAGATATTTGAATTGGTTAAAACTTTACCTAGGTTAATCCTAATCATGATTATTATATGAGGAATAAGTGAGAAGCTAGATGGCTTCGTGGTCGTACTGCTAACTCATCTCTCTCTCAAACTCTGTCGTGGTCCCAACTAGGATGGGCGATCACAATCCAAATTATTTTTATTAAGTTCAAAGTCCACAACGTCTTCCCATTGAAAAGATTTTCGAAATCGTTAAAATACTAATTATCGGCTACAAAGAAATCCTTACTTAATATTATACCTAAACGCGAAAGTTTGTATGTACATAATAATATGTTTAGTTTTACATGCAATAAAGTAAAGTAAAGAAAACACGTAAAGAATTTTGATGAAATCAGGTATGATAGTCCGTAGTAGGTTAAGCAGAATTAACACAGAATACTTTTTGCAGTTTATTAAATTTTATTTATGGTACAGTTCTCGGTAGATTTCTTGAGCGTACCTACGAAGTCGCAGGAAACATTCAAATAAAATACAACTGATACGGCTGTGCAGTACCTACACCATTATGTATTCAATTTTGGTATTGGTATTTTCCCGAACAAGCTTTCCCTCTGACGCGAGCGAAGCTGCGGGCAAAAGCTAGTCTTAAGATAAAATATAGTAATATCTTCGCCGTCTATGACGCCATTTAAACTAGTTATTGCCCATATAGGCTTTGTAAATTTAGTGTACCTAGTCTCCTATATGGATGAAATATCCCTCCCCTTCTTTACAAATACGTTATAACTTATTACACCTTACGTGTAGGACATAGATAGGGAAAATGTAATGCGGTATATTATTCTTCTTTGACAAATATACGTACATTATAATGGATATAGTTACGACGATACTCGTAATATATAAATCAAGATGACAAAAGGTACGGATAATATATTTCCTCAAGCTGAGTAGCCGTAAGAAATACCTACTCACTTGGAGATCTCTGGCTTGGAAAGTTCAAATGTTATAAACGTGCTTTCCAGTTTATTCTGCATTTGTGTTGTAAGGACAGCCAAGATATTTCGGAGTAGGACATTTAAGCCACATCTTTTAAGATATTGTAGCAAGTATGCCAAAATTCTATGCGAAGGTTTCGAAAGTAGTATTTGTCTGTAGAAAACTTTATGTTTTGTGCTTCTATTTTCTTTATATAACTGACTAGCTGTTGCCCGCGGCTCCGCCTGCGTAAATATAGTTTTTTCGCGGTCGCGGATAAAAAATAGATAAAAACAATCCCTGATGCGGATTATATATCATGCTAAAATTTCAGCTCGATCGGTGCAGAACTTTTTGAGTTTTTGAAGCGTACACAAACCAACATAACATTTTTATGTATAAAGATTATTTTGAGTTTCTTTTGATATTATTCAATATTTATACGTTACAAAAATGTATACCTGTCAAAACTACACAAACGCTATTTCACGCCGGGACTTTCTGACGCCCGCGCCGCCGCCGTGTTATCACTCCGAAATTTTGAACATGATAAAAAAGTTCTAACCTAACCTAACCCAAAACTACACAAACGTTATTTCACGCCAGATTAACCTATTAACCTATTATTACACTGTGGTACCCAAGTTTGCCAAGAAACAATTATGCCAAAGTATTGTTATGACGGTAAAGAAAAATATATAAACCGATTCATATTTTTTTTTTAGCGATATTATAATATTTTTAACTAGTACTAGTACTTCATTTCAAGGAGAAGGATTTTCCACTTCCTGCATCACGGGTGATGAATAACAATGATTGTCTTTCTTGTTCCTGCAAAGCATTTCCACAGCTGCACAAACTTTTTGAAAAAGGTCTCTTTATACTTTAAATATTATCCAAGAAGACTTTGGATGAAGACGTCTGACATTTCAGATCTTTCGCATCTACACAACAGTTAAACAATGCTAAAATTTCCAAACGTGGATTACTGTTCAGTCCTTTTGGATCCTGGGTACACCTTGGCACAACGACCTTTTTGCAGCTGTGAATGTTTAAAGAAATCGATATCGGTGTAAAAGACTATGAACATACAAACAAACGTGTACTCCTGTGTTTTGGAAGTCGGTTGAAAAAAATATGCCTAACGAGTTATGTCACTTTAAATAAGGACAAAAACATTAGAAAGATTATATTATTATATTATTAGTATAGATAAAATATGTTTGAAAATAATAGCTCCCCACACCGATTTCGGTGATTGATGGTCGGTTTCATTGAAAACCAAGCCAGCTACGCAGGAGTTATTTTATAATGCCCAAGTGTGTGCGCAGTACACAAGAGCACTCTCTTTTCCTTTTCCTTTTCTCTTTCCACGGAAGACCGACACGACTGGCGAGAGATCAGGCGCAGGACCGACTTTTTACATGCCCATCCGACGCATGGATCATCTTTTTGTCAGACAATCAGGTGATCAGCCTGCATTGTCCTAACCAAACTTGGAAACAACATTTTTTGTTGTTCCAATGCGGGAATCGAACCCACGACCTCCGAGTCGAGAGCCAAGCTCTAAACCACCAGACCACGGAGGCTTTAAATAATAATCGGTATGTTTGAATGAGAAATATCTCATAACAGTAGAAGATTTGGAACCTTGCACCGTAATAACTTTTAATCAGCTTTGTCATACTTTAATAATACCTATATCATACTCCACTGAAAAGTAAGTCCTGTAAAAATATGACCAGCCGTTTCAGAGATAAGCCGGAACGAACAGACAGATTACGAACAGACAAAAATTAAAAAAAAAAAAAATTCTTATGAATTTGAAGTACCGTTATTTATCTACACTAATATTATAAAGAGGAAAACTTTGTTTGTATGTTTGTTTGTTTGTTTGGTTGTAATGAATAGGCTCAAAAAGTACTGGACCGATTTCAAAAATTCTTTCACCATTCGAAAGCTACATTATCCACGAGTATACATTACATAGGCTAAATTTTATTTTGGAAAAAAATAGGGTTTCGTAAGATATTTGGGGTTTTCGGACACAAGGTGTAAAAAATCAACCAGAAAAGTTACTTATTTTGCGTACGCTGCCTAAACTATAAAAGATAGAACCATACAATGTTCTAATTAATTGTAGATCTTATAAATATCTACAAAAAAGTCCGCGACACACTATACCGATCTATGCCGAGTGAGGCACAACAACATTTTTTTTATTTAGAAATCTTGATTTTTTTGGACTACATTTAAACGCGTTTATTTTACTCATGCTATTAATCCTTATCAAAATAAATTATTTTATCACTAAGTACAGTTTATGTAGATTTAAAATTGGACGTTTGGTTTTGAAGTTATGGCGAAATTAAAATATTACGATTTCTGCTCCACGGCCCGTTGCGAAGTAGGCGTCACCAAGGCGGGGGTGTGCGTGCGGGAGGGGAGTTTAGATCTATGAGGTAGGATTAGTATCAATATTGTACCCATAGATTATACAGATATATACATTGTACCCGTGCGAAGCCGGGGCGGGTCGCTAGTATATTATATAAGTGTAGTATTTATACAGCATATTAAGTGAAAAGCTCTTAATTTATAATTATAATGTATAATAATAAAATATATAATATATAATGTCTATGGACGCTTCACACCACATCAATCTGGTCCCGTGGTAAGATCTCGAAGAACATGTGTTACGGGGACAACTGAAATATATTTAATACTTTTATATTATAAGCAAATTTAAGCAACGAAAAGTTGTCACGACACTTTTTTAATTACAAAAGATAATTTTATTTTTTATAATAAATATTTTCGCGTATACATTTATTATATTGATGTATGTATGTGTGTATGTATGTATGTATGTATGTATGTATGTATGTATGTATGTATGTATGTATGTATGTATGTATGTATGTATGTATGTATGTATGTATGTATGTATGTATGTGTGTATGTATGTATGTATGTATGTATGTATGTATTAGATATGAGCGCCGATGGGTGGTAGGTCGGCGGCGGCGCACCGGCTTTTTTTGGTCGGCGGCGGCGGTGTCGGCGGCGTGACCTTGAAAGGGTTGAAGTTGCCTCTAGGCACGTGCCTAGTCTGCCTTAATAGGATAATCCGCCACTGCCTACCTAGGTATACGTTTTAAGTACATACTTTAAGTACATACTTAAAACGTCAAATAGTCGCAATGCGCAACACACACGTACAACATGGACATAACATGTATGTAAACTGCACAATGCACATGGAAGCAGATTGTTATTGCAGAATAATCGTTATTCAAGACACTTTAAATTATTATTATCAGATATGTACCTGGTAGTTAAGAACTGACGTCGAAGCCATTTATATAACTGACTGCGTAGGCTCTCTATTGAACAACCAATAATAGCGGAGAACTCAGCGTGACACACGGTGCAAAATCTCCCAAACAAGCATATCTGTCCGTAGGTGGCAGTTGGAACGCTCGGGTAGTCCAGCGCCATCACGGTTGTCTTTCTTAGATCTGTCCCTGGACCAAATTATGTCCTTAAGGTGAACATTAATTTGGACCCAGTCCTCCCTAGAAGTTATGAAAACTGGGTATAGCTTCTAGAAGCTATGCACCTTGATTATGGCTTCAGATGGCTAGGCCATAACAGGTATCTCAATAAGAGACTGTTGCAGTTGTCCAAGTAGGGTGGAGGCCCGTTTCATCCTACCTGCCGTCATGGCCCTGAGAACAACCTTCTTAGCGTCCATAATATGAACAAGCAGAGGAAATGGCGTCAGGTGAATCAGGGCTTCAAGTGATGTGGTTGGTGCCGAAGACACGCACCCATGATTGTCAGACAGGCCAGCCCCTGTACACTATTTAATGTTTAGATGCAGTTGACATGTACAGCTTTTTTTCTGCGTAGTATGGCATACCACACTACGCATATGTATCAATCGCCTCACTATACCGTAGGCAACATTTACAGCTGACAAGTCTTGGGCAGAACCACAGAGCACGTATAGCATTTTTTATAATGTCCTCGATGTGCTTATTCCAAGTAAGTCCCATAATATCAAGGATCGATCCAAGATATTATCCTTACATATGAAATTGGTGTTTTGTCGTACTGTTCACTGGTCTCAAATATGTTATTCTTTGGTTAGGAATTCCAATTTCAAATTTATACCGCTTGTTACTCGTGCATTTGTGTTTCGAAAACCGTAATTCATTTGCTGTTTCCTCTTTTGGATTTTTTTTTGCGTCACTCCACCGTAGCACCAGTGCTGAAGAAAATATTAATAATGTGTATGGCGGCGGTGTCGCAAAAGAAAACACAGTGCGTTTTTGGTTCCAACGTTTTCGTTCTGGAAAAGTTCGGCCTGTAGAACAAGCCCCATGGACGGACGGACACAATGTTGATAATGAAGAACTGAAGGCTATTGTGGAAGCGGATCCATCACAAACCACGTCCGAGTTAGCTGCAGGCTGTGGTGTTAGTGATAAAACTGTTTTAATCCACTTGAAGCAAAATGGGAAAGCTTTAAAGGTGGGTACCTCATGAATTGAGTGCAGCAAACCGACAAACGCGCGTCGACTGCTGCGTTACATTACTCAACCGGCACAATAATGAATGGATTTTAAATCGAATAATACCTGTGATAAAAAGTGGATCCTGTACGATAATTCAAAATGCTTATCGCAAAGGCTGAACCCTGGCGAACCAGTCAAAGCCTGCCCCAAGCGAAAATTGACTCTGACGAAAGTTATTTGTGAGCGTTTGGTGGACTAGTACCGGTGTCGTTCACTACAGCTTTCTTAATTCTGGCCAGACAATTACGGCAGATGTCTATTGCCAGCAACTGCAAATCATGATAGAAAAGCTAGCTGCTACCAACAACCGAGGTTGGTCATTCGCTCTAGGTCACTGCTACTTCAGGACAACGTAGATCACACACTGAACAACAGACGGCTACCAAATTAGAGAAGCTTGTTAGGTATCAAGACTATCTTATAAGCGTTGACTGTTAGCTTGACCCTTTTGCACCAATTTTGTACCTGATTGCATTAGTCCAGCGACTAGTATCGCTAGGTGGGATAGAGCTTGGCTCATGACTCGGAGGTCGTGGGCTCGATTCCCGCATTGGAACAACAAAAAAAAAGTTGTTCTGACAAGAAAGGTGATCCATGCGTCGGATGGGCATGCAAAAAGCCATCTTTCGCCAGTTGTGTTGGTTATCCGTCCCACTGGATTACTCTCGTAAAGGAAGAGAGAGTGCTCTTGTGTACTGCGGACATACTAGAGCACTATAATAATAACTGTTGGCCTGATTTCAAAAAAACCGGCCACTGTCACCGAGATTGGTATGGGGAGCTATTATTAGGCCGTCAGCGTATCCTTGAGCATAGAACCTTCTATTGTTCAGTTATTTTAGCAGCCCATTTACACCAGGGAGCACTCCAGCGGCGACAGTACGCCACCCCTTCCTGTGGGCATCCTTAGGTCAACCTGCTCCTGAGCGTCAAGCCCATAATAGTTGATGACGCTACTCTGTTGTTTAGCGTAGCTTTGATCCACTCTATAGTAATTCTTGAAGCCAGGCTATCAGGGTAATAGATCATTTTGAGTTTTTGCCGAACGAGCCTTCAATATCTAGGAGGGCGCTGAGCGCAAACTTCTTATCCTCAATGCTCAATGGATTTATCAATGCAATCTACTAGCTCCATCTACTAGCTACATCAATTCAGTAAATCTGCCTTTCTAGCAAGCATGTTGTATTTTATGTAGAACTATTTCGATGAGATAGGTGTGACTTATGTGGATGTTCTCCTCGTTTAAAGCATGAAAGAAGTATGGCTTATATGGGTATATATGACTTGGGTAATATGAATGCTCATAGTCACTGACTGAATTTACACATTATGACTATCCCTGTCGCTCACTCGGCGCGCCGATGTATTTTCGCGGCGGCGGCGGCGTGGCAAAATCGGCGGCGGCGGCGGCGCGCCGGCGCGGCGCTCATATCTAGTATGTATGTATGTATGTATGTATGTAATGTATGTATGGATAATATCGGTTCGGATATTGTATTATTATTTATTTTATATATACATGTACAATTGTCTGTCTGTATGTCTTTTTTTTTGCTATAGTAAGCTATTGTAAGCTGTGCGGCGTCGCATGTTTCTCTGTTTGTCCCTCTCTCTCTTATAGAAAGCAAGCCAGATATTTTCATCCGGAACTTCGCTCCATCCGGGTGTCCCTTGACACCTCTCAAGTTTTTATGAAATAATACACATATTTAATACACATCCATGACCCAGGAACACAGAATAACTTTTTGTTCCTTCGGCGGGATTCGAACCCGCGACCCCGGCTTGAGCATCAACACGCTGTACCACTGAGCCACAGAGTTATAAGTTACCACTATGTCAATTATCCATTACCTATTTTAAACATTTATCAAGGCTAATATATGGAGCTTAACTGGCACTTAATAGCTTTATTAACTGGCAGTACGTTCCACATATTAATATGACCGAAAGCGGAGAGCCTGCAACAAAGAACCTTGCAAGATATTAAAGAAGACCTACTGTACGATAGCACATAAGAGATAAATGAAACTCTGAATACTTTAGACCAGTGTTTTTCAACCTTTTTCATGTTGCGACCCCCTTTGTATGAAAAAATATTTGGCGACCCCCCGACCCTTCGCTTTTTTATCTGCGGACAACGTCAACGTCTCCAGCCTGCTGAACAAGTACATCATCATGAAGGCAGAGCTGGACGAGATGCGAGGAAGATTGGATGCCTCGGAATCTACCATCAGTGAGTTGCGTAGTGAATTATTACAACTTAAAAGTAATGATTCATTATGTAGGTCACCCGAGCATCCGATAGACTCGGTAAATATGCGTCGCGGAGCGCAGTTTGACTCGTCGTTTTGCATGTCAGCGAAATCGTACGGGTCAGCAACCGCCGCCGTCAGCTCGCCGCTTGCGGTCGAGTCGAAACTGAGTCCACTGACTCAGCCGAAAAAATATGCAAGCGTCGCTGCTTGTCCCGCGCCGCCTCCGCGGGTGAAGACGAGGGGGGTGAAAGAGGGCCACAAGGCTGAACCTCTTCGTCTCGACAAGGACGAGTGCAGGAAGTGCGATGAGGAGGGCTTCACACTGGTGGAGAGAAGAAAGGAGAGGAAGCCCGCCGTCCGCAACCACCGCGGCACCGCACCCAGCGGACCCGAGGAGCGTCTGCGGTGTGAGGTACCCGCAACGCCGCTATACGTGTCCCGCCTGCACTGGTCCACGACAGTAGAGGACGTAGTGGACTACATCCGGAAGAAGTCGTTTTTCACCTTAAGGGTCGAACGCTTGGAGTCTCGCCACAAGGTTAACTTTAGTTCCTTTGTGGTGAGAGTACCAACGCATCTTCTACCGACCTTTGAGGTGGAGGAATTCTGGCCGACGGACCTGGTCTACCGAAGGTTTAGGGGGAGGCTCCCTAATGAAGCGCGCATCACGTCGCCGACTTTACGTGATAAACATGTGTGTTAGTGAGTGTGAGTGTAGATTACCTATAGTTTTAGAATAGTATATGTATAGTAGTATAAAATATATACCCGATATATCTGGTACTCGTAACACAAGTTAATCTTAGCACGGGACTAGATAGTCGTGGTGTATATATTAATATAGTTATGTATAATATTATTATTTAGTATCTATATTGTTATTAGTATAAATTAATTATGCGTGTATTGTATTTGTATAAAATATAATTATATCCGTTGTCTGATACCTGTAACACAAGTTCTACTTAGCACGGGATTAGATCGACGTGATATATATTATTTAATTATGTATTAATAATGTCTGTATATATTTTTTTTGTGTGTGTGCGTGTGAATCAAGAATTTGAAAAGAATTTGAATTTGAATGTATGTATGTTACAGTGTTACAAATAATCATTCCATGCGACGTTTTTATGCGTCTCCATAATTAGGATTCAGATATAAGTACATACGTCAAACACATTATTTTATAATTACATATATCGATGATATCGATAATCGATTTATGAGTATATATCCTTTTGTTAAAATTCTCGGTACTTTAATAAATCAATATTTTTAAACTATTGTTTTTTTACTAAAGTTCTCTCGACCTCCGGCAACCCCCCTACAGAAGCTTCGCGACCCCCCAGGGGGTCGCGACCCACAGGTTGACAAACACTGCTTTAGACTGATTATATTCAGGTTTTACAAATATTAAAATAATACTATAAAAAAGGCAAATTAAAAATGTGAGTGTCCACGAGTAGGGTTGTAGGCACAGAACACACAATACTCGCGGTTGTAGGCGTAGTGGGATCTCCGCGAGTAATAAGTGTTCTGTGAGTGGGATCGCGTCGAGTATCGCCGCGAACGTTCTCGTGCGTGTGAGTAGGACGGAAGAGCGCCATCGTGCGCGCTCGTATAGGAACTCGCATATGTTCGGAGCTAACGCGCGAACACCTACTAGTGCATTCAGGGGTCGTATTACGATCTTTTAAAAAAACCAGGCAGTTTCCAGGCAATTCAATGTACGGCCCTAAAGTGCCTGGTTCTTTTTTCGTATTACAACGACATTTCACTCTGACTGGATTCATCCTAGTTTGGTTCTCGCTGGCTGGTATACGAGCGTGAAAGTGACGTACGGAAACGTCAAATTCAACTCAAATTTGACAGTTGGTTTTTTATGGCATGCTCTTAGTAGGTACAGAGTTATTAAATAACAGAAAACTTGTACTGCCGGAATTATTATTATTTATTAAAATAATATTATTTAAAATAATGCGATATTTAGATGATGTATTTAATGCGATATGGGACATTATTTGGAACTGTATTTTAAAAGTCACGTATTTTTAACTATAAATAGAATATGTATATAGTATATATATAGTAACACCCTCGCCTCTCATAGTAACCCTCGGGAACACTGTATTTTTTTCGGGATAAAATACTTTTTAAATATTTTATAGGCTACTGCCTTTATTTTAATCCAGAGCCTAAACTATTACCATACCAAATTTCATCAAAATCCGTTCAGTAGTTTTTGCGTGAAAGAGTTACAAACATCCATCCACCCATACATCCATCCTCACAAACTTTCACATTTATAATATTAGTAGGATGGTAAATTGCTTGGTGATTTTGTTCTTCTCGTGTGAGGCATTATTTCTAGAAATTCAAATACATAATATTTGTAACTCGTCAGCTGTGCTCGTCAGCGTCACACGTGATTATTTTCTATGAACATATGAATAAAACCTATATCTTAAACATAAACAAATATTCGCAATTATTTTAGCGATATTTTACGTTACTACAATACCCAAAATAATTTAAAAAGAGAACACTATAAAATAAACCAGTCAGTATAAGTTAATATTTTGTGGCGTAAACTGAACGGCTTTGTTTGACGTAAAGACAAGCCACCTAATGTCAGTTATATGGTCGTAATACGAAAATACTTAGGAAAATACCGTTCAAGTTTCAATGCAGAAGCAAGTCAAGTGTCACGTGACTGCTGACTGGCTGGCAATAGGTGGTCATAATACGAAAACGCAAGCCAGTTTGTTTTATGGCGTAAACTGGCTGGAATTAAGAGCTTGTAATACGCCCCCTGGGGCATATTTCACAATCTGTTGATAAGCGCCACATTTCTTTATTGCATGTTTTGTCACTGTCGCACAGTATAAAGTAAGTAGCGACAAAACTCCCGAATAAATTTAATAGGCGGTTGTGAAACGGGCCCTTAGTCAAAGATTTCAAAACTCAAGATAGGCTATGACATACATTTGACAGAACAAATCATCATACAAGAAAAAGTTACGCCATCTTGGTTTTCACCACACCTCAAATGTCAGCCATCTTGTTTTATCTACACTATCTACACTAATATTATAAAGAGGAAAACTTTGTTTGTATGTTTGTTTGTTTGTTTGTTTGTTTGTTTGTAATGAATAGGCTCAAAAAGTACTGGACCGATTTCAAAAATTCTTTCACCATTCGAAAGCTACATTATCCAGGAGTAACATAGGCTAAATTTTATTTTGGAAAAAAATAGGGTTCCGTAAGATATTTGGTTTTTTCGGACACAAGGTGTAAAAAATCAACCAGAAAAGTTACTTATTTTGCGTACGCTGCCTAAACTATAAAAGATAGAACCATAAAATGTTCTAATTAATTGTAGATCTTATAAATATCTACAAAAAAGTCCACACACGATACACTATACCTATCTATTTCGAGTGAGGCACAACAACCATTTTTTTATTTAGAAATCTTGATTTTTTTTTGGACTATATTTAAACGCGTTTATTTTACTCATTCTATTAATCCTTATCAAAATAAATTATTTCATCACTAAGTACAGTTTATGTAGATAATATTTGGTCTTTGAATGATTAAAATTGGATGTTTGGTTTTGAAGTTATGGCGAAATTAAAATATTACGATTTCTGCTGCACGGCCCGTTGCGAAGTGGGTGTCACCAAGGGTGCGCGTGCGGAGTTTAGATTATTGAATATTTTTTTTGTTTTGTGTTCGTTGTAACTATGATGGATAGTTACTTGAATACCTATTTATTTAGTGTTTGTTGTATTGTTAGTCCTGAAGAGTATAGGTATTTCATACGATAAAAGTATACCCTACTTAGATAAAAGTATACTTACTTATTTCATTGAGTTTTTGTAGGTACCTACCTATATTAATTTGTTTCTGTTTGTTTTGAACTTTTGACTAAATTTCGCCCGTTTGGTAGAGGTTTAAAGACATTCTGTAGTATTAGTATCAGTATTGTACCCGTGCGAAGCCGGGGCGGGTCGCTAGTACACCATATAGCCATACTTCGAATGGCCCTAAAAATTTAAAAAGTGGGTCCATTTAACTGGAGACCCTTTTTGCCTTAACATGCCTGGTCTATAATATACGTCTATGCCCTAATTGTTCATGCAGGATATCAGCTTTTATAGTTATTTAAATATTTTATATAGCTATAAAATTTTTAAAGCATATTTTTATGCTTTAAGAATTAATAGGTATAAAAAATATTTATATAAATAGTTGTGAGAACATAAAAAATATCTCCCCACACCGAAGTGTGTGCGCAGTATATAAGAGCACTCTCTTTTCGCAGTGGAATGGATGACCGACACGATTGGCGAGAGAGCAGGCGCAGGACCGACTTTTTACATGCCCATCCGACGCATGGATCATCTTTCTTGTCAGACAATCAGCCTGCATTGTCCTAACCAAACTTGGAAACAACATTTTTTGACTCAACCTCCTCCTCCTCCTCCTCAACAACAAACAACCACTAGATCACGGAGGCTGTTACCACTGTGAGAACATAACATACGAACGAATACCTATCTTTGAAAACCATTATTTTAGGAAGGTACAAAAGTCCAAAACTTACTAACTACTAATACATTGTACCAATTGTGTAAAAACATCCAGTTTAAACCCCTTAGAAATTTTATTTTTAGACGTTAACGACAAATACAGATTTAACTGCAAATGCAATTAGCTTCGAAAATTTTACATGAAATGAGATTCACAGGGGAGATCGGGCCATTTATTCCGGTAGTGTTGTAGCGATGCTCGCTAATGCTGTTTGGAATGAAGCGGTGCTCATTATGCGAGAAATCGGTGCAAAGGATTATTCGAAATTTAAATAAAACGAACGAATGTTTTAGCTAGTGCTACCTATACTATAACGTTTTAAGCTGAGGCTTATACAACCGATTTATGTTAAATTAAATTTAAGTTTGTGTTATATCAAATTAATTCAACACGTTAGGTATTTCACTCAATCAAAACACATGTATGATTTTTTATTGGCTTTTTACCCGACTACTGGGGAGACTAAGTAATGATTTTGGCAGTCTATAATATATTATTGTGTATGTATCTACGTATGTATCTATATATTATTCTCTATATATCTATATAATATGTATGTATCTATCTATATATTATTGTGTATGTATATTTGTATGTATGTAATGTTTCTACCACCTTAGCGCCTGCACTACTGATCCGATTATAAATTTGGTGTCAATAGATTCTCGATTCCCGATTACCCGGGTAAATAATTTATAGTCCAGTTATAGTTTTAATAATTAACGAATGTGATTGCTCTAACTGAAAGGAAATATTAAAAATATTTTAAGTGTCCACCCGGAAAAATTGAAAACTCTAAAAATGTCAAAGAAACTCTAAAAACTGTAGTCATTTATAAATATTTCCATGTTTTGGGGTGATTATTATATTTTGGCGACGTAAATAACAAAATAAGCATTAATGCTTGCAGTACAAACATGCTAATCCTTATACTTTGTAGATTTAACAAATATTTGTGTTCCTCGCATCACTAATTTTATGCAGCGGGTGCAACTTAAGTATTGGCATGTAAAGTATTTACAGAATCTTTTGCTTAGTGGAATTTCTTGTGTACTTTAGCGATACGTGCTCTGCTTGTAAATACAAGAACATCAAAGTGTTTTCCTATAAGTTTCAGGAAGAGGAGTTATAATATATACTAATTATAATATTACTAATTCGTGACGCAAAAACTTTCAGTACAGTTTTGTTAAATCAAGTAGGTACTTCGTTAATCATTGTAAGTATAGTGCCACATAATGAAAACGCGCCACCGAGCAGTGAGCACACGAGTCTTATTATTGTACTAGCTTTTGCCCGCGGCTCCGCCTGCGTAAATATATTATTCCGCGGGAACACTACTTTTTCGGGATAAAAAAAATCGGTGTCCTTTCCCAGGACTCAAAGTATGTCTATACCAAATTTCATCAAAATCAGTTCAGCGGTTAAAGCGTGAAGAGGTAACAGACAGATAGACAGACACACTTTGGCATTTATAATATTAGTATAGGTATTGTAAAAACTTTTGCGGTTTGCTGCAGAGTAGGCATCTACAGACACACGAATTTGGTACGGAGCGTACAGCGGACCATATCCGCAGACCGAATCCGGTGTCGCTACACACGCACGGTTTTGGTACGATGCAGTGGACCAAAAAGCTCGACACTCGTGTGTTCGATTTTTAGTTCTATTGCATTAGCACAGAGTTCTATTTACAGTGCTTTTTTTCGACGACGCGATGATTCCCGAAATTCATTGATAACAGGCAGTGATATCAACTCTTAAAAATATTTCTCCCCAAACTTTACCCCTGATAATTATACCATTGACAGGTCTAAGAGATAATAAGCTAGAAAGAAAGGTTATGTGTTTAACATAAAGACTTACGCGTGAATAACATAAAACTAACTTGTCTTAATCTGATTTCACTCCCAATATTATGTTTTCATATCCCTGACTATATACACACATTTAAATAAGTTTTATTATTACATACAAATTGATTCATAAGGAGTAAACTCTAAACATCCTGGCCCCTAGTAAACACCCGTAGATATTTTCCCTAATTTTGGGTGGTAAATCCCTTTGGCAACAATGACACCGTTGTACGGCCTAACCGCCGGACTGCTCTACACACGCACGGATTTGGTACGGAGCGGACCAAATCCGATGCGGATAGCTGCGAACTCTTCGCCTTCTTCTTATGTTCGCCGGACTGCCCTACACACGCTCGGATTTGGTACGGAGCGTACCAGATCCGCTGTACGCTCCGTACCAAATTCGTGTGTCTGTAGACACCGTTATTCGTAATAAGATACCTACCAAGCTTCAAGTTCAACCTAATATACAATTACTTAGTACCTATAATATGGTAGGATACTCAGAGATATAACATCAATTTAAAGTTTATTTCACTAAAATTAAAGAAGACGAATGTTATAAAAGTTGAAAATATTTTTTTACAGAATAGAATAGTATTTGAAATTATTATAACTGTTTAATAATTTCAAATACATACTTCTTCTATTCTGCTCAGTCAATATCAATAAGGTAAAAAGACTATGGCTGTGTTCCGCCGAAAATAGAGCTTGTTAGCGCTTGCTAGCGCTAAAAAAACAGATTATCCGCCAGGGCACATATTTTGCTAACTTCAATAATGCTAACATAATCCGCCATTTTGCTTATTTTATACCAGCGCGGCGGTTGCCATTTTGCCTACGTTTTATATCCCGTGGAACACAGCCTATGTATGGGGTTTAATTTTGAATTTCGAACGCAAATATTTCAAGAGCCTGAACGAAATAATATGAAGGTACATTTTTATCGGCTAAAAAAATAGTAGGTAACTTATTAAAGATCACCAAATAAGTTGACCTCTCGCTCAAAGCAAATTCTTAGTTTAAGTAGATCTTGTACTATTGGTTTATTCCTTCGCTATTTATTATTTGTGTTGAGTAGGATGAAAAATAGATTTATTTTTATAATTTTAATTTAATAGTTTTATTTCAAGAGAAAACATGCGAAAAATGATGATTTATTTCGGTTTGTGAAGCAAGTTCAAAAATACAGTTTTTTCATGATCCCGTGGGAACCGTTTTGGTTTCCAAGAAAAAAAAAATACTGTTAGTTATTTCATGTTCCAATCTACCTTTGTGCCAAGTTTTATTTAAATACGTCGAGTAGATTGCCTGAAATAACGTCAAACAGGTAGGTACAGTTTTTTGAAGATCCCATGGGAACCCTTTAATTTTGCTGGATAAAGAGTATCCTATTTTACCCTTCAGGTCCTAAGCTACCTACCTGCCAAATTTCATTTTATTCCATCCATTGGTTTCGGCGTGATGTGATAACAAACACACAGACAGACAGACAGACAGACAGACATTTTTTTCAAAAACGTTATTTTTAGGTTCTGTGGCCTTTATAGACCCCCCATTTTGATTTTCACCAAAATATCTTTAATGTACAGACATAACCCCTCTACAGATTTATTATATGTATAGATAACTAGCTTTTGCCCGCGACTTCGTCCGCGTGGAGTAGTTACTTTGGAATATCGCTAAAATTTACCCGCGACTTCATTTACGTAGAAGGACGCTTGCCCGCGACTCACGACTGCCCGCAGCGCGCCGCACATCATTATTGCGCGCTGATTATTTTATTACTGCGATATCTTCTAAAATACATATTGAAATCAAATGATGTAAATGGCAAATTTCTTCTAAATTAAATGCTTGTAATGAATAACGTATTTATTTGGATAAGGATTAATATCATCTTTATGAAAACACCCTCACAAATAATGCTTAATTTTAGAACAAATTTGGTTAGCTTAAAAAGGTTATTGTGAGCCAACCTTAAAAGATAGACATATACTGTCGCGGACTTTTTTTTAGAACTTTTAAAGAGGAACAATTCTGTCATACATAATTTTAGCGAAACTTTAACCGTTTCCGCAGCGTACGCAGCGAAAGCTCTCAAAAGGGAAAGAAACACCCCGATTTTGAAACATTATTGATTGGAGCTCCGCTCGTATTGAGCTTAGCATGATGTTATATAGCCTAAAGCCTTCCTCGATAAATGGACTATCCAACACAAAAAGAATTTTTCAATTCGAACCAGTAGTTCCTGAGATTAGCGCGTTCAAACAAACAAACAAACAAACAAACAAACAAACAAACTCTTCAGCTTTATAATATTAAGTATAGATAAATTGTTTCTACTTTGTTTTTTGATGCTAGTGTTTTTGTGCCTTACATTATTGGCAGTAATATCAAATACCTATATATAATAATACGTGACGCAAAAACTCGAAAATTACTATGCGAACACAGGAGCATGAAGTTTGGCACAGTTAAAGTTTAAATGGAGGAGGGGTGAACTGGACTAACATTTTTTTTTCATTACTAAAATATTTAATGAATAACTGAAGAAATATGTTTTGGAAAGTGGATAACAAAAAAATATGACATAGCTTTAAAAATTATGACGTAGCGTTTTGTGGGGTTGAATACTGGCGAAAAATAAAAATTACTTCAAAACCGGCGATGCGGGTCGAACTCACGCACGAAGGGTTCCGTACAAACGACAAAAAATCACCTATGTTGTATGGGTAGTGGGTACCCTTAAATATTTATTCTATGCAGTTTTTAGTATAATATTAAATTGTTATAGCGGCAACAGTAACACATCATCTGCGAAAATTTCAACTGTTTAGCTATCACGATTAAGTAAATACATACAGCCTGGTGACTGACAGATCGGCAGACGGGCGGACAGCGAAGTTTCAGTAATAGGATTTTTGGGTACGGAACCCTAAAAACTGACTTAGAAATGCTAAAAGGGAACAGAATCTAACTTCTACGTTATTTTATGTAAAGGCAGAGAATAAATTCAAGTGAGTACTTTAAATATTTGCTGAAATCGCCTGAACTATGGAATAAAATACAAAGCGAAGCACTTGGAAGAAACAAAATTACTCTTTAGTATTCCGCGAAACGTGGAAGCACAAAGAACAAATGAAATACCAACAAAAAGAAACGGACAACAAACTAAACGACAGTAGACCTCAAATATTATATTATGTTCAAAATAATATTATCTTACGTATTTAACGAAGCAGAAAGGTTGTAAAATTATTTTATTGTATTCGTTTGTTACTTTCTTAAGTCTCACGATATATTTGTTATAATGTATTAAGTGTAATATATATTAATGATTTAGTTTATGCCTTTTAAAAGAGATTTGTAATATCTACTGAAATAAAAGATACCAACAAAATAAAGATGTTATTCTTAATTTTGTAAGTTATCTTTGTGTATTGTATAACATAATACAGTCATATAATAATAATAATTATTATAATAGTATTTATGGTTTTAAAAAATTACATTATACAGAATGTTGAAAACGTAATCGGGATCGCTCATAGTACCTAACAACCTTTTAATGGAAAGATCATCTGGTATGAAGTAATATTAATGGACTCCGTTCAGTCATCATCGGAGGCAAAAATCTGGCATAAAATTCTGAAATACAACGACACGCGGATGACGTATGCCACACACGATTTCCCGCCGACTTCACGATTTATGCAATTCATTCCATTGAAAAGTTGCCCATAATTTATATTTTTGGTCCATTTTATATGCTGGAGATTAAAATTAATGTCCAAGAATTTCTCCGTTCATTCTCTTCAGTCATTTGAATAATAGCCAAAGTATTATGATACAACGTTTTTATTTTATTATACTTGGGATCGGTCGGTAAATAAAACGTTTTGCAGGCGAAATTTTACATAAATTAACCATAAAATCTATACTTAAAAATTTTTACAACACCCTTAAATAGAAGTACGAATTAATTTTTTTGTTGGTTTGAAGGTCAAAACTAAGAAAAAACAAAAGAAATTATGTGTTCAAAAAGATCAGATTTTCCTAAGAACTTATCAGAACCCATACATTTGATAACTTTAAACGTATGATGAGGTTATAACTTATAATAATTATTGATAATATATTATATGTAGAAGACATGGGATAAACATGCTTCAAATATCGCACTATATTAAAGTCCTGGCTCTCAAATTAACACTGTGGGCTTAATGTGGGTAATGTTGGTTACAAAATGAAAACAGAAGAAACAGCATTACTTCACCTCTCTTCGACATATTATATTATATTATTATGTAAAATGTTATTAGGTTTCCATAATACTCAAGCCTTTATAGTTTCGCTACGTCCATCCGTCTGTCTATCTGTCCGCGCTTCTAGGTTCTGTAATTATGAATATTAATGGATGAAATTTGGTATGGTTATAGATTGTGTATAGATCTCGGTTTTGGCATCATAAAATAATAATAATTTTATAATTTAGAGGTGGCTCTCCATATAATATGGGGATGAAAAAAAAAAACATTCTACTCCATCGTGTCCCTACCGTTGAATATTTTTTTTAGAATAAAAGCAAGGTTTCATAAATGCATTTCTTACAAAGTCGACCATTTTCATGTAATTGGCCTCCAAAGTGGTTAAGTTGGTCCCCCCTGGCATTTCTAAACTATAGGAGATAGAAACTTGTAGGTACGTTTCCATGCTGATAGATCATGCTAAAAATTAATTAGAAAAATTATATTGAGTGAAATCGGAATGTAGATTTTGAAGTAATGTAAATAAGGCGTATTGTGCGTTGATCGTTACGGAACCCTCCTTAGACATCTCCCGACATGCTCTTGGTTAGGTTATTTAGTGTAAGTATTTATCTAAACTACTAATAAGTTTGTTTAATGTTTCGCTAGTGGCCGCCGGTTGCACACACGTAGGTATGTATGAGTGCGGCGCCACAGAGGCGACACTCTCCACAAATGACAGCTCGAGCACAGGCGAATGTCAGCTATGTTGACGTAAGACTAAGGTTGACAAAGTAATAATTTCAAACGTCGTGACAGGCAAATCTATAATAAATATTATGAAATTAAAATGTCAATTAAGCCAAAGTACAAAATGACCAACAGCAAGCCTCGTGAACGAAAGTCCTGGCTTGAAAAAACTCACGTCCCGCTTGCCGCGCGCACGCCCTAACCACGTCTAACCACGTCTAACCACGCACACATAGCCGCGGGCTGTCATTCGTATTATTACTAACGTAAAGAACCGTCATTCTATTGAATGACGGTTCTTTACGTTAGTAATAATATATATTCTTTGGCGGCAAAATGACGTTACAATTTTGTAGAATCGCATTTTCATAAAACGCCTGTAGCGATCATTTATCAGGTGTTGTATACCTTTGGGACAGAGCGTTTTACAAAACATTTATTTTATCTGCAGCGTGTATTTACGGATGCACGACACGAATTAATCGAGTATGTATTATGTTTCCATGAGTAACGGACTCTTTGTTTAATTAAGTATTATTCATTAAAATTTTCTAATCTCATTTTAATTTCATATTTTTTAAGATTAAAAAAAACAGTAGGTATACAAATACATATATTGTAGGTTTAAATATTTTTAAGTGCTTACTACTTGATTTTAATAATTCTTAATTCCTATGTCTTCAATATTACGATTCTGAACATGAAATGATAGAAAGTTTAAAAAAAAGCAGGCACTAGATACTTTATGGATGTTAGGTTTTTTAGGAATTCAGATAACAGTCAACTGCCCACTCGTGACGAGATAAGAGCTTTGTTCTTTTCGTCCATTCAATTGGGGTTTGGCTTTTAACTGTGTAAGTACCTATTTATAACACTTCCGAGTGTATTTTCTACCTGAAGCTTATTTTATCTGTATTAACTTATTAAAATGTAACATGTATGCAATATATGTAATGTAAAATGTACATTTTCATATTTAACCATGATTTTTAAGTAAACTAAAGTTAAGGATTTAAAATACCGTTTTAACAATATATCGTAATCATATAGTATTAATTATCAAGTGAAAATCAAATAATAAGCTTATTGAAAATGCAAAAAAGAACATTTTAATCTTCTTCTCTTTCTTCTTCTTATCTGATAAGATAAGAAGAAGAATTAAGAAACGAGATATAAATACAATGGAAAAAGATATAATATATTATATCTTCTTTCTTCTTCTTCTTATCTTCTTATATATAAAAATGAATTGCTGTTCGTTAGTCTCGCTAAAACTCGAGAACGGGTGGACCTATTTGGCTAATTTTGATCCTAAAATAATCGTATGAGTTCAGGGAAGGTTTAAACGGTGAGAAATTTTAGTTACAGCTAGTTTAGGGACAGCTAGTTTTCAAATAAAAATAAAAACCGATGAACCAAAATAAAATGCAAAAAGAAAGCATGTACGTACGAAATCTTATTATCTAAATAATTCTCCTTTTAAATTAGCACATTTAAAATGTAAAGAAATAAACGAGAACAAAACTAGAGCAAGTCTTGAATATTCATTGACAGAGCTTTTAGCTAACATTATTATCTTATTTAATTTACTCAAGATAATTTTTTGGCAAACTTGTTAAAAGAAGTAGGTACCTATTGAGCGAAGCAGGATGGGTCGGCTATAATGCTTTTAACTTTACATGCAGTTTTAAATGGCATTGACAAAACAAGTCCACGGCTGACTTTCCTGGAAAGCGTTCTCGTCCTTTTGTGAAGTTTTTGACCAGTATCAGTTAGCCGAAACCGCAGCGATTAATAGCGCTGACGCCAGACGAGGCGACGCTTGGAAAATAAAAATATTTGAACTTACATAATATAATATGTGACGATAATAATTATAATAGGTTTAAATATTATTTGTTACTTTTTACAGTTTATTTTTATGGTCCAATAAGTTCGGTACTCCCGTCGAACCGACACATATTGAATTACTGAGAGATGTGAAATTATTAAAATATGATATCTGCGCGATTTAAGTCGCATGTTAATTTTTTATAATTCGGTACGGTAAGGAAGGTTCCGTGACTATAAACGCGTAATATGTTTTTTTTCAATTTACCTATTTCAAAAGTTACTGTCCAATTTGGCTTAAAATAGAGTTTTTAGCATGATCTATCAGCATAGAAAAATTGCAAGTTTCTAAGTCTTACAGTTTCTATGCTACCAACTTATAAATCACTTCGGAGGCCGATTACTCGAAAATGGTTGTCTTTATAAAAAAGTTATGTATTTATTTTAAGAAACCTATTTAACGATACCCCACACGATAGGGTAGAAGAAAGAAAAACATTTTTCATCCCCATTTCACATGTATTGGAGTCACCCCTAGAATATAAAAATATTATTATTTTATGATGCCAAATCCGAGATCTATATACAATATATGACTGTACCAAATTTCATCTAATTATATTCATAATTATCGACGGTAGAAGCGGGGACAGACAGACGGACAGACAGACAGACAGACAGACGGACAGAGCGAAACTATAAGGGTTCCTCAAGTACTACGGAACCCTAAAAACAGGACCCTATCACAGAGACATCAGTGTCTTAGGTCTGACCGTCCACCTGTCTGTCTCTGTCACCTTACCAGCCTATATCTCTTAAAATAGACATTTGATTTTTTCAACGGATGATGCATTTCTGTTGCCGGTATAACAGCAAATACTAAAAGTGCCCAAGTACGTGTCAAGATACGCAAACAATAGGGTTCCGTAGTCAACTTATTATTTCGTTACTTTAGAACTAAGTATTCCAAGTAAGTTATTTTTATAAGTTAGGTGTCTAAAACTCCTGAAGTAACAAAGAATATCTAAGCCGTTTTAATTTTCATTCAATTCTTTTTCAATTTTTTTCATCACATTAATAACTTTTTTCAATTATTTCGAGCCAGCCAATTTTTGTATATATATCGCAAACGGATTCCGTAATTGGAAAAAATGTTCCAGAAACCTCTAAATAAAAGTTTTAAAAGTCCTGTCTAATGATACCCCACACTATGGGGTAGACTCGAGAAAGAATTATCCCCCCTCAACGTGTACCCCAAAAATATTTTTCGTGATTTTATTTTAGAATTTGTCGATGTGGTAAATAAATAAAATACACAATAAATAGATAAATTCAAAATTGCTAGCATAAACTGTTTATACCGCCCAACTTTTTCACCCTCTTAGGGGTAGAATTTCAGAAAATCCCTTCTTTAAACCTTTTTACATTTCCACGGTGACATATACATTTGTTAGAATCTTTTTACGTTATAATATTGTGGATCTACACGAATAGTGATGAAAATTTAATTTTCTTTAACGTGGAAAATTTTATAAAATATACAACATTAAGCGAAGTAATCTACACTAATATTATAAAGAGGAAAACTTTGTTTGTATGTATGTTTGTTTGTTTGTTTGTTTGTAATGAATAGGCTCAAAAAATACTGGACCGATTTCAAAAATTCTTTCACCATTCGAAAGCTACATTATCCACGAGTAACATAGGCTAAATTTTATTTTGGAAAAAAATAGGGTTCCGTAAGATATTTGGGTTTTTCGGACACAAGGTGTAAAAAATCAACCAGAAAAGTTACTTATTTTGCGTACGCTGCCTAAACTATAAAAAATAGAACCATATAATGTTCTAATTAATTGTATATCTTATAAATATCTACAAAAAAGTCCGCGACACACTATACCTATCTATGTCGAGTGAGGCACAACAACCATTTTTTTATTTAGAAATCTTCAATTTTTTTTGGACTACATTTAAAAGCGTTTATTTTACTCATGCTATTATCCTTATCAAAATAAATTATTTCATCACTAAGTACAGTTTATGTAGATAATATTTGGTCTTTGAATGATTAAAATTGGACGTTTGGTTTTGAAGTTATGACGAAATTAAAATATTACGATTTCTACTATACGGCCCGTTGCGAAGTGGGTGACATTCTGTAGTATTAGTATCAGTATTGTACCCGTGCGAAGCCGGGGCGGATCGCTAGTATATAATAAACCCCTTACTAATAAACGCTGTATAAGCTTTGAAGTGTTTTGTTCCCGTCACACAAGTGACATTTTTAATTCGATAGAAGGAGACAAAACACTGTATAACTATTCAAAGCTTATACAGCGATTATTAGTAAGGGGGTAGGAGTATTAGTTACTAGTACTACTAAACTAATCTATACTAATATTATAAAGAGGAAAACTTTGTTTGTATGTTTGTTTGTTTGTTTGTTTGTTTGTTTGTTTGTTTGTTTGTAATGAATAGGCTCAAAAAATACTGGACCGATTTCAAAATTTCTTTCACCATTCGAAAGCTACATTATCCACGAGTAACATAGGCTAAATTTTATTTTGGAAAAAAATAGGGTTCCGTAAGATATTTGGGTTTTTCGGACACAAGGTGTAAAAAATCAACCAGAAAAGTTACTTATTTTGCGTACGCTGCCTAAACTATAAAAGATAGAACCATAAAATGTTCTAATTAATTGTAGATCTTATAAATATCTACAAAAAAGTCCGCGACACACTATACCTATCTATGTCGAGTGAGGCACAACAACCAATTTTTTATTTAGAAATCTTGAATTTTTTTTGGACTACATTTAAACGCGTTTATTTTACTCATGCTATTAATCCTTATCAAAATAAATTATTTCATCACTAAGTACAGTTTATGTAGATAATATTTGGTCCTTGAATGATTAAAATTGGATGTTTGGTTTTGAAGTTATGGCGAAATTAAAATATTACGATTTCTGCTGCACGGCCCGTTGCGAAGTGGGCGTCGCGTCGTCGCCAAGGCGTGCGAGTTTAGATCTATGAGTAAATTTTTTGTTTTGTGTTCGTTGTAACTATGATGGATAGATACTTGAGTAACTATTTATTTAGTGATTGTTGTATTGTTAGTTCTGAAAAGTGTAGGTATTTCATACGATAAAAGTATACCCACTTACTTATTTCATTAAGTATTAGTAGGTACCTATATTAATTTGTTTCTGTTTGTTTTGACTAAATTTCACCCGTTTTGTTAGAGGTTTAAAGACATTCTGTTATCTGTAGTATTAGTATTGTACCCGTGCGAAGCCGGGGCGGGTCGCTAGTATACCTATAAAAATATATATTAATAGTAGATATTATTAGTTACTAGAAAATTTTAAAAGCTTTTATCAACCGACAAGTACTTATATTTACAGCTTGTCATGAAACTTTAATTTTAAAAATGTGAATCGGTGATAAAATAATGATTATGGATTCATAATAATCCAAACTGCACGAGCGCCGAGCGGCGAGCGACCAAGCGTGTTTGATGCATAGCCGTTTTTATAGCTATTTAACTATGGACCAAATTATCCCAGCGATGGGATAATATGTGCTTCCATTTCCTTTATCCTGATATAAAATAACTGTTTATCATCAAGTACACAATAATTTATGTTCCTTTGGTTTCTATTTACATACTTCAATGTAATACTAATAGAGTTTTTCGTTGTTATTCGTTTTTCCAGCTAGTAATTTATTCATAAAGAAATAATAAATATAATTCTTTGTTACATTGTAAGATTTACTTCAGAATATTAATTAGATTCAAATTAAAGTTGAAGCATATAAAAATGTTGTAGTAATTATTCGACTTTTGTCTAGAGCTATTTTGCAAACTTCCACGTTTAATTAATAACTCGGCTTTAGAGCGACCGGACTGTGGCATGTCAGAATGAAAAGCACATTTTGAAATTAGTCTTCAAGTAACGAAGTTGTGAAAAAGGTTCGTTGGTGACGTAAGATTCAATAGAAAATAGGTGACCGGAACCAAATTCGCCCAGGAAATTTAATAGAAAAATCTTAACATCGAATAAAATAAAGTCATTCAATCCCTAGTGTAGAGTAGTATCTAGCAGTATGCGTATCGTAAACTTCGTAGCGGATTTTCATTAAATTTTGGTTTCCTAGGATAGCATTGCCGTCATATAGTGGCCGTAATACAGCGGTGAGTAAACGTTTTCTATGTAAAAAAACGGTATCAATTAGCGCTGTCTAGGAAACTGCGCCATTTTGTTTACGAGATTATGATACATAGGCAATGGCTGTGTTCCGCGGCAAAAGGAGCATGTAAGCGCTTGTAAGTAAAATGGAAATTGCTAAGCGGTAAACGCTGTCAATGCAAAATTTTTCCTCTAGGACACGTTATCCTCTAAAAACACTACAGATTTAAGAAAAAAGCGCCTAACAGGCATAATTGGTAGGTAAAGCTAAATAACTATACGAATAAATAATAATTATTATTAATAATTTACTATTATTATAAATAAGCCTCAACTTCGTTTGCGTGAAATTGTAAATGGAAACTGTAAAAAAAGATATTTTTTTGGCGTAAGCACCGCATTTGCTATCGTATAAATGTACACCAAAGCTGTTAATTTGAAATTACAAACTGTCACTTCAGTTTTATTCATTTGTGTAGATGTATAGATTATAATATGACAAAATAACAGTTTCAAGCTCTATTGGGTTCGTAAACTTAGACATATTTATCTTGGAAAGGTTAAATCCAAACGGAAGGTGACAAACTAATAATACTATAGGTACATAGTTGGATTATGTAAATAATCCTGTTTCAGTTGCTAACTAGTTATTATTATTAGTTATTACTAACCAAACGACGACGTGTGGTAATTAAAATACAGACTACTGACTAGTGTAATAAAGGCTAGCTTTTGACAGAGACTTAATATGCGGATAAAGAGAGTCTATCTGTCCTGCAGGAACCGTTCATTTTGCTGTGACAAAAGCCTATGTCCATTTGAAACCTGAAATTTATATTTCGGCCCATCCTTTAATATTAAGTTCCTTGCAAATATAATTAACTAGCATTTTCCCAATTTATTTATTCATTTTAAACGATATCTTTAAAATAATCAAAAACTTTCATTATCGCTTTTTTACTCACTTAGGGGTTGAATATTAGAAAATACTGAAATATTCAACACATTATTTTCCGTACGCAATTCATACGAATTTTCATGCAAATATGTAGAAGGAATAATAAGTTTCATATAAACTTTTATCCTCTATTTCACCCCTTCGGGGGTTGAATGTCGACAAATCCTTTCTTAGTGGATGCTTATATTATATACTAGATGACGCCCGCAACTCCGTTGCGCCAAAATTCGTTTATCGCGGCGGAAAGTACATTTTTCCGGGATAAAAAGTATCCTATGTCCTTTCTCGGGTCTCAAAGTATCCCTATACCAAATTTCATCAAAATCGGTTCAGCGGTTTGGGCGTGAAGAGGTAACAGACAGACAGACAGACAGACAGACAGACAGACAGACACACTTTCGCATTTATAATATTAGTATGGATGAGAAATACGTGTGCAAAATTTCAAATTTCTAGCCGTCTTAAAATTTAAATTTCTGATCATTAATTGAATAAAAAATACCTTGATTGATTGACTATGAATGAAAATAATTTAATATTTTAACATAAGTATTTAATTGAAAACATGTTTACAACTAAACGCAATTTATTCTAAAAGCTGGATTTTCTTTGATCTCGTTATTAAAAACATTAAATATGGCACGAAATTCAGGGAAAATATCGTGTCGGCATGTACACATAATGATATTAAAAAAGGTTCCATTATGTTGAGAAGTCGAAAACGTTACATGTTTATATATTCATAACGTGAAATACCAACGAGCGTGGATTGTAGGTATACGTTTTAATTATAAGCCTACGTGGAGCCGAGAAGCCTACCTCAGGCCTTGAGCGCTAACTTTATAAAATAGGGTTAAGCCTGTTAACGCCCCTGTGGTCCAGTGTTTTAGAGCTTTACTCCGAAGGTCGTAGGTTTGATCCCCGCGTTGAAACAACAAAATATGTTGTTTTCTAGTCTGGTTAGGATAATGCAGGCTGATCACCTGATTGTCTGATAAAAAAGATCTGTGTGTCGAATGGGCATGTAAAAAATCGGTCCTGCGCATGATCTATTGAAAGTAAAAGAGAGAGTGCTCTTGTATATTATGCACACGCTTGGGCACTATAAAATTACTTCTACGTAGCTGATCTGGTTTCAATGAAACCATCCACCGTCAGTGAAATCGGTGTGGACTGTCGAGAGCTATTAATAATAATAATAGCTCCCCACACACGGTGACGGTGTCGGTTTCATTCTACGCAGAAGTTTTTTATAGTACAATTTAGAGTTATTTTTAACCGACTTCCAAAAAAAGGAGGCGGTTATACGTTTGGCTCTATATACTTATTTAATTTTTTTTGTATGTTCAACGATAATTCCGCCGTCTGTGGACCGATTTTCAAAATTCTTTTTTTGATGTAAAAGGTATAATCCCACGTTGGTCCCATTTAAAAAAAGTGGTAACCTGATGATGGGATTCACGAGGAGTCGAGGGAACTCCTCGAAATTTATACCCTAGATCCAAAAGTACCGAACAGAACTCCTGACTCCTTATAGATACATGTTTGAGGATTTCAGCATTGTTTAAAGAACTGCAAGCATGTGCCACCATGTCAATTAGAGTAATCATCATCATCACCACCACCACCACCACCACCACCACCATTATACTATACATTGATATTTACACCAACACGGAGATCTTTGAACATTAACTCTGCTGTTTTTAGCCCTATTTGCAAAATTCTTTTATTGTTGTAAAGGGAAAATAATTCGAAATTGGTCTTTAAGTGGTCACTAATGTGGAAACTTGATGATGAGATCCATGAGAAATCTAGGGAACTCCTCGAAATTTATTTGGACACATATAGTGATTTTGACTTTTACTGAAATAAAACAAGCATTTTGATTTTGATTTTGCACCAAGATACACCCTGGATCCAAAAGCACTGAATAAAACTCCCCAGTCTTTAAAGATACACGTTTGGAAATTCCGGCATTGTTTAAAGAACTGCAAGCATTAACCACTATGTAACTTATATTAATCATCATTATCATCATCTTATTTACAATACCTAATGGAAGCTTGGCGCGTATTCAATTATACATTGGATCGTTTATTTTAGATGTTCTTAAGATGTATTTATAATAATTTAACAATATTTATATCACTAAAAAGGATGAAATTATTATTTTTAAACAAAAAATTAAACCGACTTACAAAGTAAAAATACACAAAAAAGTATGAAATAATACTTAGTTTCCAAATAATTCCCCTTTTAAATTTGGCTAAAATTTTAACTATTTCTCTACTCAATCTTCTTAATTTTGAAGTCGGTACCAGCAAATTCAAACGTGAGTTCTTTAAAATATTGTAGGATATTGCTTGGACTGGTACCGACTTCAAAACTAAGAATAATAAGTAGAGAAATAGTTAAAGTTTAAGCCAAATTTAAAAAGGGAATTCCCTTTTTAAATTTGGCTTAAACTAAAAATTTAGAAAATAAGTTTTATTTCGTACTTTTTTGTGTATTTTTACTTTGGAAGTCGGTTTATAGTTTAAACATAATTAAAGACTATAAATGCATGCGCAATACAAATCTTACTATACAGTTATACTTTCGCAATATAAGTTCACATAATAAGATAAAACTAGCATTGTTCAAAACGTTATATTATGCAGATCCTAAAGGACTCTGCCGGGTGCCGGCTTTTATTTTGCACGGGGTATTGTTACACAAGTACTAGGTAGTAGGTACAGTTAACTGGTAAGTGGTAACGACTGCTGAATACTAATCGAGGAGGTTAAGGAATATCAATTAGTTATTCCATCAAAACCGAAATCGAACTCCGCAGTAATTTTTCGCTGACAATTTTGGATCGTCTAGTGGTTTTTAATTCACGAGCGCGTCAGTTATACCACGTTAACTTACACCTCAGGGGCGACACTCTTTACAAATGACAGCCCGAGCAGCGGCGAATGTCAGCCATATTAACGTAAGTCTACTTCTTCTTCTTCCCTTTTTGGCATAACATAGCCCTGTAATAGGAGTTGCCAATGTCAAATAAGTCTGGTCGATACCGAAATATTTTCAAACGTCGCGTCAGGCAAATTGTTCTGATTAAAAGAGATGTTTGATTTTGGGCCAGTTCTATGTACACTACATAGCTAAATAGGAAAAAAATATAGGAATATCATAAAAATACGAAAAAATTAATTTGAAGAAGGGTACATGCGTACAAAAATGATTATTTGAAGAGTTTTTTAATGCGAGAACACTATTTTTAGGGCGGCCATGACGGTTGTTTTGACTTGAATTTTGACGTAGCAGACAGTTTTACGAAGAGACGTCGTCTTCAATGTCATACGTCTTTCTTTGTCAAAAGTCATGTCATTGACAAAATGACATTGTCTAGTTAATTTTGATCTGATCCGCCATGTTTTATTTTACTTTGTGTTGCTCTCCTTGACGAAGTTAATTTAAATGTACATGGAAACGGAGTGAAATTAAACAAAATAGAGATAAGAATAGGAAACGGTTACTATATTATGTAGCTATATTTACATATACTGTACGTAGGGCTGGCCCAGGCCTCATACATTTCTTGAACATCGCTTTTATGAAATTATATTATTGTCAATTATGTCAAAGCACGAAACGACCAACAGCCAGCCCCGTGAAAGAAAGTGCTGGATCCCTCTTTTTAATATTATATATCTATGGCTGGATCGAAATAAATCGCGTTCTACACTGTCTAGTCACGCAATATAATCTAATATATTATATCGCAGAAATCTTTGCCAGACAATTCGACGCCTAGGCCGGATCGTGTGCTAGGTAATTTTTTTAAGTACCTAGTCATGACAGGTCAAATTCGAAACAAAAATCATAAGTAAATAATGCCTGATTTTATCCGAACTAGGAACTTTATATTCAATTAATAAAACATCGTGTAGCTAAAATATCGTGACAAGTGACAAAAATGGTTACTGGTCCCTATACTTTTATTTTAAGTAAGTCTTAGCTGTAAGTCCCTTTATAGCTATAACGCTACATCTTCCTTTTTTTAAAGTATTTCTAATAAAGAAGTTTTTTTGTTCTGCGGAAATTGTATATTTTTCTTCAGTTTAGCTTTAGTTTTTAAGATTTTTGTTTTGTTCAAGCTTTAAGTCTAAATAAAAAGAAAACATGTTCATACTACAAGTAGCCCTAATATTCCTATTTCATTATTTGTAGTGTGAACAACGTAATGGTGTCTACAGACACACGAATTTGGTATGGAGCGTACAGCGGATCTGGTACGCTCCGTACCAGATCCGGGCGTGTGTAGGGCAGTCCGGCGAACATAAGAAGAAGGCGAAGAGTTTGCCGTTGTCCGCATCGGATCTGGTCCGCTCCGTACCATATCCGTGCGTGTGTAGAGCAGTCCGGTGGTTAGGCCGTACAACGGTATCAGTGTTGCCAACTTAGGGATGTACTCCCCAAAATTAGGGAAAATATCTACGGGGGTTTACTATAGGACAGGATGTTTAGAGTTTACTCCTTATGAAACAATTTGTATGTAATAATAAAAAATATTTTAATGTGTGTAATAGCCAGGGATATGAAAATGTATTGGGAGTGAAATCAGATTAAGACAGGTTAGTTTGGTTATTCACGCGTAAGTCTTTATGTTAAACACATAACCTTTCTTTCTAGCTTATTATCTCTTAGACCTATCAATGGTATAAGTAATCAGGGGTAAAATTTGGGGAGAAATATTTTTTAAAGTGTTGGTATCACTACCCGTTATCAATGAATTGCGGGAATCATCGTCGTCGTTTAAAAACAGCACTGTAAATAGAACTCTGTGCTAATGTAATAGAGCATAAAATCGAACACACGAGTGTCGAGCTTTCATCATGCTGTAGATGACAGGAACTTTAAAAAATCATACTCTAGCTTCTAGCTCTCAGTTAATTTCAATTTTAGGAAAAAAAGTTATGAGAACATTTTAATGTAAAATTTTACGCTCTACAACTTTTATTTGAAGTTATTATTTCTAGCACTTGCCGTTTTCCCAAAAAAAAAAAAACTTTCTTTATGTTTTTTCACCCCTTCTCGGGGGTGAATTTAAAAAAAACTTACACAGTTCGTTTTTAAATTCTTCAAAGTAACTTATATCAAAAATTCAAGTTTTAACTAAAATTCGTATTTCAGAGCCTATTTTCTTGGACTATATGGTCCGCTGTACGCTCTGTACCAAATTCGTGTGTCTTTAGATAGCATAAGTCGTAACATAATTAAAATTACGTGACTTTATACTCGTATTATCCAGCCTTGGCCTTCAGGCTACAAATGTATTATTTTTTAGAAAACCACGGTATGAAAATAATTTTTAAAATCTTAGTCAACGTTATTCCATTGCTCTGATGTAAGGAAGGAATTTGTCAAGAAAAAATTTAAAAATTTAATATTATAGATAATATTATCCTTATTTTCTTAACAAATATGAAATTATAATAATGTATATGAATTTTTAATATAGATTTCAATTAACTACTAGTGTTTGCCCAGTAGTCGAAATTCAACCATAATAATTCATTTAATTTTAAAGTTTGAACTTTATTAGGTGTATGGGACTGTAATTTTCCATAAGATTTCCACCGCCGGTTCGGATCAGACTCGAAGATAGTAAAACACCGATTTGAGAAGAACGTTTATCACAAAAAGAAGAAGAGGCAAAACGTCCCCCCCCCTTGTAGCACTACATGACATATTATATCAAATGAAAGGGCTTAAAAATTGTGACATTTTATTGTATGATTATACTCGTATTATCCAGCCTTGGCCTTCAGGCTACAAATGTATTTTTTTTTAGAAAACCACGATATGAAAATAATTTTTAAAATCTTAGTCAACGTTATTCCATTGCTCTGATGTAAGGAAGGAATTTGTCAAGAAAAAATTTAAAAATTTAATATTATAGATAATATTATCCTTATTTTCTTAACAAATATGAAATTATAATAATGTATATGAATTTTTAATATAGATTTCAATTAACTACTAGTGTTTGCCCAGTAGTCGAAATTCAACCATAATAATTCATTTAATTTTAAAGTTTGAACTTTATTAGGTGTATGGGACTGTAATTTTCCATAAGATTTCCACCGCCGGTTCGGATCAGACTCGAAGATAGTAAAACACCGATTTGAGAAGAACGTTTATCACAAAAAGAAGAAGGTGTAAAACCCCCCCCCCCCCCCCTTGTAGCACTACATGACATATTATATCAAATGAAAGGGCTTAAAAATTGTGACATTTTATTGTATGATGAAAAATCTCTAAGTCTTAACAATGAAATGTGAATGAAAAAATGAAATGAATAAGAGAAAAAAGTTAAAAAAAAAATTAAAAAAAGTAAAAAAAAGTATCCCGTATTATTGCACGACTTCATAGTGTTTCTAATAAGGAACAGGTTGCTTATTAGCAACACTATGGAATGGTGCAATAATACAGAATGATTTTTTTAACCTTTTTTTTACTTTTAATCCTCATGAACTTTTTTCTCCCATGGTTTACAGATTTTTCGTCATACAATAAAATGACACACTTTTTAAACCCTTTCATTTGATATATGTCTTGTAGTGCTACAGTAGTGGGGACGGGCTCCATACAAAAATGCCCCTTCTTCAAAGTTTACTTGGTTCATGGCAATGTCGTATTGAGAGCCGCACCCATATGCCACTTTCAAAACTTCTTACGTACATTTCGTAGATAGTGAAATTAAAGATGGCAGAAATCAGGATAGAGGGAGTTTTTTTTAAGTGTTTTTTACCATTTTATCGTCTTCTTTCTAATAATATTTTATGTTTTATGGAGTATTTAAAATGTACCTATTTAATAAGGTTTAATTTATGAAAGAAACGATTATATACGTAAAACAGCTTTTTCCCGCGACTTCGTCCGCGTGGATTTCGGTTTTCATACAAAATTTTAACCCCTTTTTTACTCCCTTAGGGGGTAAATTATCAAAAATCCTTTCTTAGCAGATGCCTACGTCATAACAACTATCTGTATGCCAAATAACAAGTTCAGTAGTTTCGGCTGTGCGTTGATAGATGAGTCAGTCAGGTTTGCCTTTTATATATTTAGACAATTTTACAGTTTTACCCAAAATATTGAACTTATTATTTAAAAAAGTTTGACCTACCTGAGCTAGGCACTATTTTTCTCTAGTTGAGATAGTTGCAGATTCCATTACGTCTTAGTATCAACGACGATATAATCATACACCTAAACTGCCACCAGCTCCCTAGGTATTAGCCTTTTAAAAAAATATACAGCAGTTTAGGTGAGGTGAGAATTTTAATAACGTTAGTGCATTCATTTTTAATCTGGGCTTAGCTGGCGTTGTTAAAAGTTGTCAGAGCGCGGTAGCGAGTTTAAAGTTACGAGGCTCGTGTAAATGTGAACTAATTAATTAGCTTCCTCAAATATTCTACCATAAAAAGATACGCATGTCGTAATAACATTATTATAGAAGTACTATCTATACTAATATAATAAAGAGGAAGAGTTTGTTTGTTTGCATTGAACAGGCTCCGAAACTATTGAAACGATTTTGATGAAATTTGGCACAAATGTAGACCACGGAAAAGGACATAGGTGCTTTTTATCGCGGAAAAGTGTACGATTTCTACGAAATTAACTTTTGCGCACACGAAGTCGCGACATCAGTATTTAAGATAAGCTTTGCTTTCAACAGGGGTAAACGCACTGAAAATAATTACCTAATAATATTTATAGTTCGAAAACTTTTGTTTTTTGATTATTAACAAATAATTAACAGACTGAAGTTTTGTTAAAATTTCGCCAAATTGTGCCTTTAGAAGGCCATAAAGAAATTTAAATATTTTGTATAAAAAAATTTAAAACTATACCAATCACAAAAGAACATACATGACACAATACAATAAACACCCTTGTTATGTATAATTTGTCTTGCCTGTCTGTCACTATAATCTTCGTGTCGTTGATAAAGTTGGAACAAAGTTCAAGCTCGCGCGTCCCACAGTTGGGGCGTGGAGCTAACTCGGGCGGGAACTTTTGGGGACAATTTATACTCCGGCTAATCACTTAACACAATATCAATGTTTGGTTTTATATGAAACTTCAGATATTTCAAAATAGGGAATATGCACACTTACTTATCTATTTCATTAAATCTCTGGATCAACTGAACCGATTTTGAAAATTCTTTTACCAATAGAAGGCTACGTTATTTGTGAGTGATATATGGACTATGGGTGTTTGTTACTCTTTTACGCAAAAACTAGCGAACGTATCTCGATGAAATTTGGTATGGTAGTAGTTTAAGCTCTGAATTAAAACACAAATCTTTTTATCCCGTAAAAGTACAATATTCCCGTGGAATACTATATTATGTACGCTGGCGGAGCCGCGGGATATAGCTAGTTTTGTATAATTTTGTTTGATAAGCCTTGTTGTTGGATAATCAGTTTTGAAATATTACTGAAAATAACAAACATACCATTATGAACGTTTAAAGTCATCAATAATTACACAGAGAGACCCGGGCCTCTAGTCAAGATGCATTCGATAATTTCGGCGACGAAGTTCGACAATAAAATGTATGGGATTTGACATAAGGCAACCTGTGAACCTAAGCATTATGCATTGGCAGTATTTCTTAGTAATAATTTATTAGTTAAGATAATGTATACGTTAGAAACGGGGCTGCTACTAAAATCATAAATTATCAAGTGGGCAAACCACTGCGCCAAAACTTTGTTAAGTTACTAATCTCTGGCGCTACCTAATTGTTCCCACACAACATAGTACAGAACACCGTACGTTATAGCTTACTATGATCTTGTAAGCTTTGTTTGCCATTTGTATTAAGACTTACGTACTACTGAGTAATCTGGGCCTCTAGTCAAGATGCATTCGATAATTTCAACGACGAAGTTCGACAATAAAATGTATGGGATTTGACATAAGGCATCGCAAGCGACATGTCATTTAACGATGACGTATGTCAAATCCCATACATTTGATTTCAAAGTTCGTTGTCGAAATTATCGAATGCATCTTGACTATAGGCGCTGGTCCTTACTGTTTACAGTACATAGGAGTTTACATAACGCGGGATTTACACGAGTGGCCAAAGCCGCACAGTGAAAATGGCAATTTTGACGGTCGAATTGCCATTTTAAGGGGCTATTTTAAGGCGCGGCGATGTGGATCGCCAGGCCGCCACCCATCACGTCTCGTTTCTCGCGGAGGCGAAAAGCGGACCATGGAGAGACGCTTGGCTACGTAAGAATGAAAGTGGACGAAGCGAAAGAAGTATGTAAGGATCGTAGCAAGTGAAAAGAAGTGGTCTCTGCCTACCCCTACGGGAAAGAGGCGGTCTTGCCTACCCCTACGGGAAAAAGGCGTGATTATATGTATGTTTGTATGTATTTTTGGTCTATTTTCGCAAAAGTCGTGCGGTATTAGTCACCCGTGCTTGAATTACTTACTCATGTCAATATTTATACTACTACGTACTTAGTATTGGTTAGGTATTGTTTTTTCCTTTATCTGTTGTAATTTTGATGTATTTACAAAAAATATTTCATTTCGACCATATAGGTACATACTTTAATGGCAAAACTAACCAATTTCACGAAAGCCAATTAAAATACTATGCATGAAATATTTCAGCGTTGACGAATATAAAAAAGGAATTTGGAATTTGTTTATAAATTGAAACAGAAATGTTGGTCCCACAAAAAAAAAAATAACAAATGAAAATTATCCAAATCTTTTATCATAAGTGGAATAAAACTAAATGCTAAATATCTTGTCACTAAAAACTAATTTGTGTTCATATCCTTCAGTGGTTTGATGCCATATACATTATGGCTGTTTTGATGTTATTTTACAATTTTAAAAATATATGTCTAGCAATATCCCGCGAAAAAATACCCACAACCTGCAAGCAGATGTGTGAGTGCACGCATAAGCATGCGTAAAGCTCCTCCTTCCTCCTCCCACACTGCTTATGAACCCTTCCACACTCCTCCCACACTCAGAACAAGATCGTGCAAATACCACCACCACATAAGCAATAATGTCAGCATAATAGTGCAAGGCCCCACACCACCATGCAGGTTGCAAAACTAGACGCGCATTTCGGCCCGAACCCGGAGCATCCTCAGGAAGTGGACCTGCGAACAAAGTTCCTTAGTGAACTTTGTTTGCTGGTCTACTTCCTTTTACTGACATTGTTGCTCGTGGTGCAGTGTGGGAGGAGGGAGGTGCTTTACGCATGCTTATGCGTGCACTCACACATCTGATTGCAAGTTGTGGGTATTTGTTCGCGGGACATTGCTAGATATAATATCTATTAATTGTATGCACAGAATACATCCAGAACATCCAGAAACCGTCAACGCGCTTGAAAGTGAAGCCGCCACGACTACTCCAAATTGGAGTGGCTATCCACACATAATATGTTGCCACAGAAAAACGGAATGTTTTACCCAACTTTTTTTTCAACTATTTTTTATTGAATACCTAATTGTCGTAACATAATAGCGCGATTTTTTTGTAAGTGTAAAGAGTAAAGTAAAGAGCGGGTGGGGCGGTGTTTCGCCATGGTTTTGGACACAGTGTTATGCGTACAAATGTGATCGAACACTCATACTGGATGTATTCTGTGATTGTATGCTATGGATTTCCACAAAGTAACGCGTGATGCTATTCACTGATATTATTTTGATGTTTCAAGAGCCTACATATGTATCTTGCCTCTTGGAAGCGACTTAATCAGCGCCACGTTTAATTAAATGAATCCCTAGTTGTACATAAAATATAAACTTGTCTACGTTACGGTTAGCTATCGTCTTAATTTGTTAAGTTGATTGTGTTGTTGTGAACATAATTCATTAGAATATTTCCAACGACCTACTTACTTATCGTAAGTCATACAATTTAAGTTTCTCATTCGAAACGTGCCTGTTTTTGAAATAGTTTCAAGTTGTATCAAGTGTCAAAGTAGTTTTGTAGATATAATGATGTGCGATTTACACGGGTGACTAAATTAATAATCAATCCTAATATCATTTTAGCTATCTGAGATCATGATTTCAATATATTTCAAGGAACCCAGGATTAACTTCACGTCAATTTACGTCAATTTATGTTTGAGAATCTTAGATTGAAGTCAATCTAAGATTTAAGATAGGTGCGTTATTAATTTGGGGCGTTAGAGTCAGTACAGCTCAGACTGAAACGAGAAAAAAAATAACTTTATTCACTAAATCATTACACAAGAAAATACACGTTTCAGTAAAAGAGCGGCCGCGGCGGTGCGCTGCGCAGCCCAATGCAGCTCAAAATTTCTATGTACCACCGACAAAGTTCCCGCTCGACCAGTCTCTAAACATTCACCTTTGCACTAGGACGCCTCAAAATATTTAAACGCAAAGGAAGTAACCGCAACGACTACAGCCGAGGTTGAACTACGTATTTACACGTGAGTATGTTTGCGAGCCCACTATTCAACGGTGATGTTGAGCGATTGTCATCTGATGCCTGATCGAGCGGGAACTTGTTCGGTAATACTTACCTACGAAATTATGAAGACTACCTTATTATGTACATTAATGTATTTAATTACATTAATGCCCGCTTTCTAAAGACCTTTCGTGAACTCTACATAAACTAAGTTTATCTGGAGCTGGGTTTCTGAGTTGCCGGGTTTAGATGGATCTTTTTTGAATTCGACAACAAAGTTATTTTGTTCTGCTATAATTCGGCAATGTAACGAGTTTTATAATATTAAAAGTTCCTTCTATAAAAAACCGATTCCAAAGTAAAAATACACAAAGAAGTATGCAAAAACTTATTTTCTAAATAATTCCTCTTTCAAATTTGGCTATTTCTCTAATTAATCTTCTTAATTTTGAAGTCGCTACTAGCCCAAACGATATCCTACAATATTTTATAGAAGTCACGTTCATATTTGCTGGTACCGACTTCAAAATTAAGACAATTAAGTAGAGAAATAGCTAAATTTGAAAGGTGAATTAATATATAGAAAATAAGTTTTATTTCATACTTTTTTGTGTATTTTTACTTTGGAAGTCGGTTTAATTTTTTGTTAAAATATAATAATTTCACATCCATTTATATATTTTGATAAGTTATTATTAATACGTCTAAAAGACGTCTAAAATAAACGATTAAATGTATAATTGAATACGCGCCAAGCTTCCATTAGGTATTGTTATTCTATTAAGATGATGATGATGGTTACTGTAAGTTACAAAATGGTATATGCTTGCAGTTCTTTAAACAATGCCGAAATTTCCAAACGCATATCTTTAAAGACTGAGGAGTTCTGTTCAGTGCTTTTGGATCTAGGGTATACCTTGGTACAACATCTTATTTACTTCAGCAAAAGTCGAAATCACTATATGTGTCGATATAAATTTCGAGGAGTTCCCTCGATTCCTCATGGATTACATCATCAGGTTTCCACTTTAGTAACTAAGGAGCAATTTCGAATTAAACCCTTTACAACAACAAAAGAATTTGCAAATAGGTCCATAAATGGCAGAGTAATGTTCAAAGATCTCCGTGTTAGTGTAAAATACTATGAGAAGTACCTTTTACATCATCATAATGTGATGATAGTAGCGGCGATGATGATGATTACTCTAATTGACAGGGTGGCATATGCTTGCAGTTCTATAAGGAGTCAGGGGTTCTGTTCTGTACTTTTGGATCTAGGGTAAACCTTGGAGCAAAATCTTACTTTTTGGTAGCATATGCTTGGACTACATCAGAAAAAGTCAAAATCACCATATGTGTCCATATAAATTTCTAGGAGTTCCCTCGATTCCTCATGGATTCCATCATCAGGTCACCACTTTTTTGAAAACGGGACCAACTTGGGATTATACCCTTTATATTATAAAAATAATTTTGAAAATCGGTCCACAGACAGCGGAATTATCGTTAAACATACAAAAAAATATATATATACAGCCGAAGGTAAAACCGCCTCCTTTTTTGGAAGTCGGTTAAAAAGTGTCAGTGCCATTTAACAGCAGTAATAACAGTAATGAGTTATGAAATCTATAAACGGACCACATTGGTCTGCTAAAGTTACAATTACAAGTTTATTGTAATTTTATTTGAAAACGCAACTTACGCAAGGTTATAGAATCAAAAGCGCTAATGAATTGATAAACTACTGACAACTTCACCTACGAAACCAGGTATTATATGACACTTAATATACACTAATATTACAAAGAGGAACGATTTATTTGTTTGTTTGCGTTGAATAGGCTCCGGAAGAACTGGATAGATTTTGATGAAATTTGGTACAGATAGACCACAGGCAAGGACACAGACTACTTTTAACGCGGTAAAGTGTACGGCTCCCGCGGGATTTTCTTTTTCTCGTACGAATTCTCGGGAAATATCTATAATCACATAATAATGTCGTGTAGAAAAATATTTAATATCAAATAAAATTATTTTCTACACCAGCATTAAAACAGATATGTTTTAATAATAATATGTAATAACTAGCTGTTTTTCGCGGCTCTGCCCGCGTAATTATACTATCGATTATCCCGCGGGAACACTGTACTTTCCCGGGATAAAAAGTAGCCTATGTTTAATCCAGAGCCTTAACTAATACCATACCAAATTTCATTAAAATCCGTTCAGGAGTTTTGGTGTGAAAGAGTAACAAACATACATCCATGCTCACTTACTTTCACATTTATAATATGAGTAGGATATAAACGTGTTTTATATCAGTAATTGCGTGTCATATATTTGAGTCTTCTATTGCGCTCCGGTAAGCCAAGCCATAATATGTCTCCTGGAATAATATAAACTTGAATGAAACGACTTGAGATAATATAAGCCACAACATTTTTAAACAAACTTCTTCATATAACTAACGCTCGTGTTTTAATAATAAAGTTGCTTGCACAGAAAAGTAATTTATGCTTAGAAGCTTTTAACTCATTGGCTGTTATAATATCTATTATCTTCTATACAGATAAATAAAATTGAAGTGTCTGTTTGTAACTTCAAATTAACAGCTTTTCACATAGTGAATCTGAATGTATATTCGGTACTTACAATAAAATACCAATTTTTAGAATTTTTGTCTGTCCGTCTGTCTGTCTGTCGGTCTGTCTGTCTGTTTGTTCCGGCTAATCTCTGAAACGGCTGGACCGATTTTCACGGGACTTTCACTGGCAGATAGCTGATGTTATAAGGTCTAACATAGGCTACTTTTATTTTAGGGTTCCGTTTAAAAAAATAGGGTTCCGCTTCCGTTAGTTCTGCGCAAACGAAGTTGCGGGCATCAGCTAGTTATATATATAGTACCTTGCTTTGGTTATTACATACCTATATTAAAGAGATAGTGAAGTGTGTTTGAAATGACAGCCGCCACAAAATGGAGGTTTTACAACCTCCTCAATAGTACAGGGGTGACACTACAAATGACAGATCGAGCACGTTATTTTGTCCGTACTCAATTAATACAAAATATCATGCAAATATGTCCAAGGAATAAAAACTTTTATCACCTATTTTACCCCCTTTGGAGTTGAATTTTTAAATATCTTTCTTTACTGGATGCCTACACCGAGAATTACGTGTGCAAAAATTCAAAATTCAAATTTCTACCCTTAAGGGTCCTGTGCGTTAATACATCAGTTAATTAGCTTTACCTTTTATATAATATTATATAGATAAATTGTTCTATAACAGCATTGATATTTATATGCACGACAAGTACTTCGTAGCACGTAGCAAAGCACGAACCTAACTGCTACGAAGTTGCGTAGCACATAGCGTGTTAAGCTTTGCAGTGCTACGGAGAAATGCTACGCCTAAGCTCGCCGTCTTATACTCGTATTAATTCATCGTACTAGAAGACATTTTATAATAATACTATAGTCAATTAGTAATCAGAGGTTAAAAAAGAAGGGGCATTTTTGTATGGAGCCCGTCCCCACTACTGTAGCACTACAAGACAATACTACTATATCAAATGAAAGGGTTTAAAAAGTGTGTAATTTTATTGTATGACGAAAAATCTCTAAACCATGGGAGAAAAAAGTTAACGAGGGTTAAAGGTTAAAAAATGTTTAAAAAATCACCTGTATTATTGCACCATTTTATAGTGTTATTATATATATATGATAAGGAACAATTTTTTGGGAAGTTTGGTATACAGCAAACTTCTTAAAAGTGGCCTATTTTGATAAACTGCCTCATATTTTGAAGAAAATTATGGAATAATAATAAAATGTAAATAATAAAAAAGCTATTTCCTTAATTTTTTCGCATATAATTACTTTCTGGAAATTGTTTCTTACTTGCAACACTATCGAATGTGCAATATACAGGTGTATTTTTTTTTACGATCTATGGGTTCGAATCCTTGCTAGGAAAATTGAGTTATTACAAATCTAATGATGCAGTTTAAGTTTTCATCAAGTCGGACTCGACACTCCATAGGGCTAAATTGCTATTCTTAATTTGTTTTAGACTTCTCTTACAACGCCCAGGAGAATAGTTCACCATGTAATATGTTTTTTTTTCCTTTTTTTCAGTGCATAATCATTTTAAAATAATTTTTGCTTTAATTATATGTATTTTAATGTAATTGTTTTATCTGCATCATTAGATTTTACATAAACCAATTTTCCATGCCAGGATTCGAACCCGCAAATTAGGAAAAAATACATTCTGTAATATTGCACCATTCGATAGCGTCGTAAGTAAGAAACAATTTATAGAAAGTAATTATGTGCGAAAAAATTAAGGTAAGTAATAGCTTTTTTTAGCATTTTACTATTAATCCATACATTACTTCAAAATATGAGGCAGTTTATCAAAATATACCACTTTTATGAAGTTTGCTGTATACCAATACTTCCTAAAAGTTGTTCCCTGTTAGCAACACTATGAAATGGTGCAAAAATACAGGTGATTTTTGTAACTTTTTTTTAACCTTTAACCCTCATTAACTTTTTTCTCCCATGGTTTAGTGATTTTTCGTCATACAATAAAATGACATACTTTTTAAGCCCTTTCATTTGATATATGTCATGTAGTGCTACAAGGGTGGGGACGGTTTGCCCCTTCTTCTTTGTATGAAATATTAGCCAATACCGGCAATAAGTGTATGTACTAAATTGCCTCCATCTTACAACTGATCGAGTCTATGATATATTGTGTTTCTAGCAGGTGAGCAATCGAACATTTTTGATTTTAGTCACACAGTCAAAAATTTTTGGATTTGCTTCAAAAAAGTTTACATAATATTATTTGTAGATTTACATTCTCTAATAAATATCCTACTAATTAAGTCCGCTGAACTAAACTGTTGGACGACAGATAGTTTGAGAGGCTCGATATAAATTATATTAACTTTTGTCGACAAAAATCGGGTTGTCCAAAAATAGTCCAATACTTTGAGCGTAGTTCGCGGTATATATACCATTCTCATCGCGACTGACCTTTGCTTTGACAGGGCCCGCCGCCGTGATTGATGACACTCCGACGGGAACCAATTAAACTTGTCCACTACACTGAGCACCGTAAATTGGAGCACTATTTGTTATACAGTACCGCGATGTCGGTAGTCGGTACTGATGAACTTGCGCCCATTAAATTAATCTTTTGATAATAAGGGTCAGTTCACACCGAAACAATACACGACGTTGCGCTGCGTTTAAGATAACAATTCAAAATTGAACTGTGTGGCTCAGTCGTTCAGCGTGGTGGCTATATATATACACATATTTAATACACATTTATGACCCAGGAACACGGGAAATTTTTTTGTTCCTTCGGCGTAATTCGAACCCGCGGAGCGGGCGGAGCCGCGGGTAACAGCTAGTAATGTAATAAAAATTTTAAATATATGTGTGCAAGAATGAGAATGGACCCGTGGGGGTGAGGTTTCGATTCGCACCAGGTCGTCACTCTTGAGTCTTGTTACATAAAAGGGTATCAGACAATATTAAATTAAATCTGATTCAGGAATCTAAAGGTGGCGTATGGTTCGAGTAACGTCTATCTGTAATGCGAAAGACTTACCGGAATGCTGCCAAGGGCTTCGAGTTCTTCTGACCGGCCGGTCTATTCACACTTAGGTTAGTCTCACCACGAAGCACACCAGTTCTAGAATTCACGTAAAGGAGGATTCCCTCTCGTGGAGAATAAGATGCGATAGCACAAGAGAGTAATCGATTCGTTTTCTGTAGTTAACAGTTTTATAGTCTAGTATTAATGGCGTCGCGTGCACGGGAATTCCTCGACTGCTGCGAGTGCGATTTTGCCGCACGCTAATGGCGCGAAATACGGCGCTCGGATTGGTCAATTCGCAAACATACAGACAACTCGACCATACGCGCGAAAATTGAAATTGAAATAATTTAAATTTATACAGAATAAATTGTTGCCAGTAAAATGTAATTACTGGTTACGATACATATATGTATGGTATAAAAAGTATTTAACATACTTCCTTCCTTCGGATATTTAGCACGGGGTCTGATTGACGTGGTACGAAGCGTCAATAGATATTTTTACTATGAAAGAAGAAACACGTTTCGTTGCAGGAGTTCGAATTTCGATCCGCGCTGCTAGACGAGATAGGATGAGACGCGACGAACGCTGTAGTTTTAAGATAGCGACTAAAAATTGAACTTCATTCACTACACAAGAAAATACTCATTTCATTACAAGAGTGCGCGGCGCCCCGCTTGTAATAAAACGAGTGAATACACGTTTTATTTACACGAGTTATTGAATCACTTTTTATAAATGCAGCACCACGTAGCGTATTGTCTCGTTTTAGTGTGAGCTAACACTAAGAGTGATAAGCATTATGTAAAGAGGAAGTTTTTAGAAGCAAATGTAGATAATCAATGAGAGATTTGATACAAAACACATTAAAAATTATAATACATTAGGTAGGATTAGGTAGGTTTAACTGTGGGCCCCCCGATGGTTGCACGCCTTGTCGTGGTGGTGGGGCTTAGTAACCGTGGATTGGACACCCACGGTGAAGCGAAGAGGCAACCAGGGCCGGCTTGTTTGCCGACGGCTGGCCCGAGGAGGGCGCTCCCAGCGGGCTGGAGGAGTCCGCTGCGGACGCGCTAGGAGGTGGGACCGCAGAAGAAGAGGAGTGCCGGTGTTACGGTGCGCCGTACTCTCTATCTTCTGCGGCCGTGGAGGGAACGCAGGGGCTAGGCGTGGTGGTGCTGTGCCATTCTCCCTACCCCCTGCGAGCTGGCGGGGCCGTTCCGTATGTTAACGGCATTGGTGGGGCCGCAGAGGAAGAGGCAAGTTGGTATTACGGTGCGCCGCTTGCCCTATCCTCTGCGTCCGAGGTGTGGTCGGTGGCAGAACCATAGCCCAGATCTGCCACCGGGTACCGGTTGTGGAGGCTGGTATCCGTGGCCTCCTAGTAGCAGACTCAGGGGGGAGTCTGCTACAGTACTGGTGGAGGCCGAGGAGGGAGGCGCACCTTACCATCTGGTGCGCCTGGGGCCTTCGGGCCTAGGATGGAGCCGCTTGTGGGCGGCTGCTGCCGGCGGGGTCGCGGATGTGTGTATCGTTCCCGTGGCCCCGTCACAGGGCGGCGAGGAGGAAGGTGGGGGGTGGTTTTTAGTGGGTATACCGTGGGTCCCATTAGCCTATACGGGAGTCCCACATCACCACTCGGGTGCCCCCTGCGCCTGTGTGGTATGCGTAATGCATTTTCCCCCCCGGAAACAAAAAAAAAAAAAAAAAAAGGTTTAACAGTGGGAGAGCCACGCTTCGGCATGAATGGGCTGGCTCGACCGGGTAAATACCACGGCCTCACAGAAAACCGGCGTGAAATAACGCTTGCGTTGTGTTTCGCCGAGTGAGTGAGGAGACCGGAGGCCCATGGGGGGATTGGGGATTTTAAGGACCAGGAACGCAAGTCGCAGCACCAGAGGAGTTTAATCGCTTACCATCAGGCGATCCGTCTGCTCGTTTCCTTATTCATTACATAAAAAAAAGGAATCTAATTCTTACTATGATCAATAATATTTACGTATCACATGAATATGAAGCGTGAAGATGTGACGTGTTTATGTATTTAGAGCTATGCCCGTGTAATTCGTGAACATCGTTTAGTGTAAAAGCCCGCGCCTCACGCGGCCGTAATGGCGCGCCAGGCGCTCGGGGACTCTCTATACGCCTCGCGTAATCATACTCTTGCAATTTTAACTTCTTTACATCTACCCACATTATTCAAAGCGAAATTTACTTGAAATGCTATGTGCGAAAACTGTTTTTATGATGCTATTAGCTACAACTATCTTTATTTCATTTATGTTGTAAAAACTTTGTTTAATTTTCTGACAAATAAATAAAGTGTCTCTTTGTAATTTTAAATTAACAGCTTTTCATTCGTCTGTCCATTTATCTATCAGTATGTGTGTTTGTTCCGGCTACTCTCTGAAACTGGACTGATTTTCACGGGACTTTCACTGGCCGATAGCAGAGGATATAGGTATAACATAGGCTACTTTATCTTAAGGTTCCGTTTAAAAATAGAGATCCGTGTCGGTTAGTTCTGCGCAAAAAAAGTTGGTGCCCCAGCTAGTATTGTAATAAATCTCCTCAGGTTAGACTCGAAACGCCCACACTATTAGTTTCGGAAAAGTGTATTGTCACTCTAAGATATCCTATCCTTACAAAATATTACATCTTGATATTTGTTTCCGGGTTGTTCTCAATAACAAACACTTGGATCAAGAGCAAACAATCTCAAATCTTTTGCTGTAGACTTTTGTGAGTGGTGACCCTTGTTAACACGACAATATAATCAGTGGTCTAGAAGATACTATACCATACTTCAAGTAACACACACTTCAACATCACAGAACTCTTCGCACTTTAATTTGCTTTCGGGCTCAATCATTTTAGATTCAGAAATACGTGTGTAACAATTTAATTTCTTAGGGGTATCACAAACGTCTAAGATACTATATATTTGTATATTACGTAGGTACATTAACATAAAATATATCTTGGCATCTTAAGATAAAATACTTATTAAAGTATCGTTGCCATCTGTGACGCTTTCTGTTTACTTCTATTACAAGGATTATATCACCTCTTTGGCTCAATCTTAATCTCATTTTCTCCCATCAGCTATCTAAGATCAAGATTTTAATACATTTCAACGATATTAACAACTTCCCTGTCCCCATACAACTCATTTTAATTAAGCCCCACGTCCACTGTTTTTTTAAATATAAGCTTTATAACATTACTATATTCTATAAAAATAATAATATCGTAATTATTATTTTATAAACTACCCCAATTTTAATGTTTTTTTATTTGAGTCACATGTGACTCATGAACGTAGCGTAATACATTTTACTATTCCACGTTCAATGAGTCATATGTAAGCACATATGTGGAAATGCATTTTTATTAAAATTAGTCAAACGTCAATCAATCAATAATTAGATTTGAAAGTAAATTATTTCTTTGAGGTTATAATTGATATTTTATTGAAAAATGTTATTATGAGAAACATGCTTGATTTTGTTATATTTTCTTATGTATAAATATTCTAAGTATATATTACATTACGCAGTTTAATTTATAATTTTTTTCTTGGGATAAAACCTTATTTTTAGTACCTACTTGAGTTTTATTTACTGCAAGTTTCTAGTAGTAATTATATGAAAAATATAAAAAAAATCGCGATTTTTTATTTTTTTACTAAAAACTAGGTTTATTGCCATACGTCCAGGTGTGATTCAAAAAAATATCGCGTCACGTTCACAACAAAAATTTGCCTAAAACTGTATAGAGAAATGAGTCACCTGTGACTTATGAACTTATCCCAAAACGTTCCTGTGAGTCATGTATGACTCATTGGACAGGGAAGTTGCTAGGATTGACTTCACGTCAATTTACGTCAACTTTTGTTTGAGAATCTAATATTAAAGTCAATCTAAAATTTTAGATACATTATTAATTTCGGCTGTAAGTGGTTGAGCGCGTGCGATCAAGCCGGAGGTTCGTGGCACGACTTAATATCTCAGATCAAATAAAAAACCAAGATAGCGTGTGGAGTTTGTTCGAAGTGAAGCCTAAAAAACTACGCTACTTCAATTTTACACACGCGCTCACGCACACACAAGCAAAAAAGTACGCTACTTTTCGACAGTATCGAATGAGTCGTCGCGACGACTAATCTATGCTGACAAAAAGTAAAGTACTTTTTTGCTTGTGTGTGCGTGAGCGCGTGTGTAAAATTGAAGTAGCGTAGTTTTTTAGGCTTCACTTCAAATAAACGCCACGCGCTATCTTGGTTTTATATTTGATCTGAGCTTAATATTATAATTTTAGAGTATTGAAATATTAAAATTGCATAAACACAGTATTCATAGCCTCGAAAGTAATTGTGCATAGATTCTGTAGGTAAACAAACTGTGTTATCAATGCCGTTAGGTACTTATATGAAACCACACAAAATTTTTACAGTGTTTTCATCTGTGTTATCGTCTAATATTGGTCTTGTATTTTTAAATTTATCATCTAACTCAACTTACCTACCAACTGTAAAAAGGTCCTAGTTTTTATTAACCCATAGATTATTATTTCAGATTAGATATTTTATTTATTATACATTAGATATTTTTAATGCAAAAATTTTTTTAATACGTTGATGTTTGTCAATGTGTCACAAGATTTACATTTTTTATGTAAGAGGCAAAAGAACCCTTATAAAATTCAAACTTTAAAATTATAATATTATGAATTATTATGGGCGAATTTCCACCACAGGGTGACCTCTAGTTATATACTTATAAATTATGTAGACAGTAGACTCTTAATGAATACTTACCGTGCGTTTGTAATAAGGGGAAGTTTTAACTTAATTCACGTTACGCTCCGATGTGAATAAATGGAGGATGACTACAAAAACGTCGGCCTAATGAGCGCCGCGGGTCGCGCTTACAACTGTAGCGACTGGGGCTGGCCCATTTACACGGACAGAGAACATAATATTAATTAATTACTTACTTTAAGGTCATCGCTGCTGACGAGAGTTTATCTACATTTTTTACGAGACTTATTAAATATTAACTACTTCGGGTTTACTATTAGGGTTCCGTAACGCGTAATATGTTTTTTTCAAATTACTTCAAAAGTTACAGTATAATTTGGTTCAAAATAATAAAATAATAATAAAGTTTTTTAGAATGATCTATCAGCATAGAAAATTGAAAGTTTCTAAATCTTATAGTTTAGAAATGCCAGGGGGGGACCAACTTATAAATCACTTTGGAGGCCGATTACTCGAAAATGGTTGACTTTATAAAAAAAATTATGTATGAAACCTTACCTTTATTCTAAAATACCTATTCAACAATACCCCACACGATAGGGTAGAAAAAAAATTTCATCCCCACTTCACATGTATGGAGAGCCACCCCTAGAATAAAAACATATTAATATTATATTATGATGCCAAATCTGAGATCTATACACAATCTATGACTTTACCAAATTTCATCCATTTATATATAATTACCGACGCTAGAAGCGTGGACAGACATACAGACGGTCAGACAGACGTCAGACAGACAGACGAACGGACAGTGCGAAACTATAAGGGTTCCTCAAGTATTCTTGAACCCTAAAAATGAATCGCTGAATGTGTTGCTAAGCGCAATTCTCTAGAACAGCTGAACCGATTTCGCTAATTCTTTTTTGAGAATATTCCGTGAGGGTACGGGAATAGTTTTAACGGAGAGAAAAATTAAAAAAATTACCCGGGTTCCGGGAAGGGAAGGAAATATAGCTATAGGTTTTGGACCTTTTTTTAATATTGGAAAAGGTGAGTGTCAATTATATCATATATACGAATTTGACACTCACCGTGGATTCAGCTGTCGAGATTTGAAAATGTTCTTAGAGAATAGACAGGCAGTAATAAAATAATAAATCCTAAGTAAGCCAAGCAATCAACTACTTTCATCGAATTTTAAAGAGAAGATTGTATTATGCTAAGATACTTAAGACATCATACCTGCATACTAAATTTCATGGGAATTTAGTATGCAGGTAATCGTTTTATAAGTGTAATTGCTGACAATTTTACGTATACTATACGTAAAATTATGATAATTTCTTCATTGATTTATTGTCAATCATATTAAATTGGTTATATGATAAATTAATTGAAAAAAAAATAATAATAATATTATTTTTATTTGTGAAATGTACTCTATTATCGATACCAATGACGTGGTAAAATTTATTGTACCGATAAAAAAGTATTCCTGTATACTAGCCTACTTTTTGATTCAGGCTATAAAATATTTTAAGCCAAGTTTTATCAAAATACTTTCGGCCTTGCAAAACACCCAAACATACAAATTACAGATATCCACACGGCCAATACAATATTCCATAGCCTAATGAAGTAAAAATGTTATTATTATTCTTACAAAACTGTAACAAAGATTCCTTTTTAACAAAAGGAATCTTATAAATAAAAACAGAGTTTATTTAAAAAACAAGTTACTGATTATGGTAACAAGCAGTATTATAGGAATTTTACAAAAATACTCGCAGACTGAAATTAAATAACAAAAAATAAAATGTTAAGGAAGTAGTCGGTTGTATACAAATTATTAAAAAAAAAGTTTAATAAGGCTACACACTAAGCTGCGCTTTATTTAAATTATGAATCTCTAGATAGAACGCTTCACATTTTATCTTTGGATTTTGCTCATAATTATTTTTGCAAGGAAACTAAGTATTTCCAGAAAATGGATTAGATTAAAAATTTTATCTGTAAAATAACTTTTTACCTTACTTTGCTCTCTTTGCCTTCAAAAGTATTGAAAAAATAAGCTCAGCTCTTATGTATAAATCTCGTTTAAACAAGTATCGTCAAAAGTTAAAATAAGTTTTTTTGTTGTTATACCTGTATATTATTTTACATATAATAAAGTAAATGACTTAATGTTAGAGTTAGAGCTATGTTTTAATCCAGAGCCTAATAAACTACAACGATACCAAATTTCATCGAAATCCATTCATTAGTTTTTGCGTGATATAATAACAACATTAAATTTTTACATTTATAAAAGAAACTTTCACATATATAACAGTAGTAGGATCCATATTGCCTATTGAAAAAGGAAGACGGTAAAAACAAGTAGGTAATATGATCAGAAATCTTGTAGTAGTTCAGAAGCTCTCCACGTACGCTATCGCAAAAGTTTGAAGTGGTAAGGGCCAGGCCACACGGTGCGGTACGGCTGCGGCGCGGCGCCTGAGCGGTATCGCAACGGGTCTTTTACATATAAAAATGTATGGTATGCCACACGGCGCGTCCGGCGCCGCTCCGGCGCCGCACCGCAGGCACAGGGGCGACACTCTCTACAAATGACAGTTCGAGCACCGACAAATGTCAGCTATGTTGACTTAAGCCTAGGGTTGACATCGAATTAATTTAAAATATTTTTTACGCCCGCGTCAATATAATACTTTTTACCTACCTACTAATTTAATCCACGTCTCAGTTATTTATTGTATGTACCTACTGCGTGTGACAAAAGCAAGGGTTAGGTTAGAAAAAATAAGTAATAATTATCGAGGTAGGTACTTACCTTTCTGGATTATTAGGCAAGCGGAAGAAGCTTTTGTCATAATTTTGTTCTTGGTTATTACGGCTGGCGACCAATTATATAACCACAATTAAGCCCACCCATTTTAATGCCGATCAGGAAATTTCTATTATTTTAGGTACACGGTGCGTGCGATTTAAACTTTTGAACGATACTGATATTTACAATAAAAATTCAAAATAGTCTCAAATGCAAACGAATAATAGCCATATTTTTTAATCAAAAATAAACTCAGCCATTGGCCCATAAATTGGAAAAATATACCTTGTGTCCTTAGCAATTGGGTTGAATTTGTACTTAATTCTTAAGTAGTTTAAAGACTATATTTTGAATTATATCAATGCAATTTTAAATTTTTATTACCACTCAATAAGTGTTGTAACACAACTAAGATCGTCGCACAATATAGATAGGTATCGACAGATTTAAATGCGATTAAGTAGTTTCTACATTTAATATTCAATCTAAAGTATTATGCGGAAATCCTTACTAATATTTTACTACTATTATAAATATGAAAGTTTAAGAGGATGTATGGATGGATGAATGGATGGACGGATGAATCTTAAACGGGCAAATGGCACACCACACGTTTGTTTCTCTTTAACGCAATAACTATTGAACGGGTTTTAATAAAAATTCGATATACGTTCGAGGTTAACCTCCTATAAACTTTACCCAACCCAAGCATATTTCGTTAAAAATATCGATAAAATCAAATTATTGCATGACTACATCACTAGTGAAACAAAAAACAAATATTTTTTATAAACATCGCGACAAGTCTTTCTTAGGAAATTACACTATCGCGTCGGCGAAACTGCCAGCCCCGTGAACCATAGTCCAGGCTGGGAAAAAGTTACACCCCACCCGCCCCCGCATTCGCCCAGACACGCACACATAGCTGCGAGCGCGGAGTCGTGTAAATCGGTGGAGTGACGGTTCTTTACGTTAGTAATATATATTCTTTGCCGCAGGCGCACCGGACAGCGGCGCGAGGCAGATGAGGCGGGGAGGGGTGCAAGTATTGCGGTGCCGTAGCGGCACCGCTCAGTTGTATGCTCTATAGCAGTGATTTTCAACCTGTGGGTCGCGACCCCGGGGTCGCGAAGCTTCTGTAGGGGGGTCGCCGGAGGTCGAGAGAACTTTAGTAAAAAAACAATAAAGATTATAAAGATTGATTTATTATCTAAGTCTCTTACTTAATAAATAAATCTTTTATCTTATTATCTATCTATTTTCTCTATTTTAACAAAAGGATATACTCATAAATCGATCATCGATGTATGTACCTAATTGTAAAATAATGTGTTTGGCCTACTATATTATGCACTTATATCCGAATCCTAATTATGGAGACGCATAAAACGTTATATGGAATGAATATTTGTTGTTACAACTCTGTCTGTAACATACACATGATACGTACATGATAAAAAAGTGAAGGTCGGGGGGTCGCGAAATATTTTTTCATACAAGGGGGGTCGCATCATCAAAAAGGTTGAAAAACACTGCTCTATAGGAGTAATAGTGTTCTGTGGTTGTATGTACGGCGTAAGCGGAAGTGTACGCTCGTTAGGGTCAACGATTAATTACGTGATACCTATTATATTTATATTATATTTATATTACCTATACAAAAAATTAGTACAAGTATGGAATCAATAGACGTGGACTACCTCATTTCGTTAATTCAAGAACGGGAAATACTGTGGGACAAGTCTCATGAGAATTTTAAAAACAATTATTATAAAAAATATTGTGACTGTCGTCAACAGGGTAAGCCATTAGCCAAATCAACCCTGTTGCGGCGCCGCAGCGGCGCCGTAAGAACATTGCGGTGCCGCAGCGGCGCCGTAAGAACATTGCGACGCCGCATTGCTCGTGTGGCCGCCAGTGCGGTGCGGAGTATTGCGGTGCGGTGCGCCGCCGCGCCGTGTGGCCCGGCCGTAAGTGCTAACGAGGTCACCTGGCGAAACGATGATTCGTTACGTATTTGTTGCCAGTGTTGCCGCTATACGTACGAATACTTCCATCCCACACTCCGCTGTCCAATAGCTCAATCGATAATGAACTGAGATTTCATTTTGGATTTATTTTATCGGAAATATTTGTTGAAAGTATCTCTCAAAATGTATCCGACGTCGACTAGCAAAGTGCATTGAATTTTAACAACTATATTTTGTTTGTTGAATAAGTTACAATAACGAGTTACAATAGGTATATATGCCACCGTAAAATTGTAAAAACCGTTAGATTGTAATAAAACTAGTGAAATTGTAAAATGTTGATAGACTTCCGACCTCAGATCAAATAATAAACCAAGATAGCGCATGGCGTTTGTTTGAAGTGAGGCCTAAAAAACTACGCTACTTCAATTTTACACATGCGCTCACGCACACACAAGCAAAAAATACGCTACTTTTCGACAATATCGAATGAGTCTTCGCGACGACTAATCTATACTGACAAAAAGTAAAGTACTTTTTTGCTTGTGTGTGCGTGAGCGCGTGTGTAAAATTGAAGTAGCGTAGTTTTTTAGACCTCACTTCAAACAAACGCCATGCGCTATCTTGGTTTATTATTTGATATGAGTTAGGCGATTGCGAAACAGGCCCTTAATATAAATAACACACGTGTGTCAGAAACTTAAAATAATCCTACTACTATTATAAATGTGAAAGTTTGTGAGAATGGATGGATATCCAATACCAGCATTCTAGCCTCATCAGAGTCTGGTTCGGCTAGAATGCAGTGTAGAGCACCTACGTTACATAAACTTAAATAAAATGTGAGAAGGAGATGGATCAGTGACATTACATTGTACAGAATAGCTAAGTAGGTACGAGTATGTTCGACACTCAATTGTTGAGCCAGATAAATTTTAAAGTCCCTACTCGATCTGTGCGCACTCCGAAGTATTTAATATTCCCTTTAGTAACAATAATGTTTCCGTGAATAACCCAGTAACCGGAATATGCAACGAATATAACGCATTTTGTCCTGAGGTAGATAATTATGTTTTTCAGTAACTTTAATTAATTCAGAAACTTATAAATAATAAACTCAACTACATTCTTAATTAATTACTTAAGAAGTAAAACACTTCTTCTCAACTATGTTTAATCTAAATTGTAACATTAATTTTTAAGCAAATAATTGTTCAATAAAAGCTGTGTACAATTATAATTGGACTGCAGATTAATCTAAGGTATATTGTTGAAATTGTTCTAAATTGTATAAAATTTGTAGCCTGTTAATATATTTCATAAATAAATAAAGGATTATGATGAAACTAGCATTTTCCCGCGGCTCCGCCCTAGTCGATACAGTATCCCACGGGATCAGTGTACTTTTTCTGGATAAAAGTGGCCTATGTGTTAATCCAGTGCTTAAACTAATATGTACCATACTAAATTTTATCAAAATCTATTGAGTAGTTTTTGCGTGAAAGAGTAACAAACATTCATCCAGACATCTATCCATCCATCCATTTACCTACGTTCTAGATCTTTAATATACATCTTTGCAATGTACCTACTTAAATCTTAATTAAAATAAACCGTAGAAGTACTTAATTAATTTCGTTACCGCATGGAATTTCGCAGAAGTAAGGTCCGGGTCCGGCGCTTCCTTTAATTTGAGGATATGAATAATAAAGTACAGCGAAACACAAGCAACACTCAGGCTAGAATAGCTTATTTTGAAAATACCTCAACAATTATAATTTCATAATTATTTTATTTTTAAAATATTCTATTCGAATAATATGTATAACATTTTGTAAAATCAATTACAGAAACTTAGGGGAAGATTTAATCACTACAAAGTATTAAACAACATTGCTTTTGTTGTCTGTCCCTATGTATGTTTGATCTTTAAAACTACGCAACGTATTTTGATGCGGGTTTTTTTTCAAAGCTTTAATATATAGATTGATTCAAGAGGAAGGTTTATATGTATATACAATGCATAATATAGCAGAGATATTGATAATTTTAGAGGTTTCAAATGTCCTATATAAACACATTTTTTGCGCTTACATTGCAAACGCTGGCTGATCCCTACGTGATAGGTCAAAATAATGTGCTACAGTATTGTACACCTTAAAAAGGTCTACAAAAAGTCCGCGATGGTGTATGTCTATCTCTTAGGGATAACCCTTAATAATAGCCATTTTTTTATCCTTTATTTCTTACGATAAATAATGTCTTATTTACAAAGCGATTTTAAGCAAGACTCAAAATTAATTCTTATCCAATTAAGTAGGTACCTTAAATGTATTGTGCATTTAATTTACATCAATATGGCCCTTTACAGTATGTAATTTAAACTATAGTTTAAATAAAAATCTTATATTTAGAAGATATCATACTAATTAAATTAATGTATACTACAGGAAAAGTACCTAAAGATTTTAAGATTAGCAAAACAGTTATGTTACCTAAGAAAGCGAATACTCTGAAATGTGAGGAATACAGGACACTAAGTTTAATATCTCAAGCTAGTAAGATACTTCTTAAAATTATTCAAAATAGAATAAGGCCTATAGCTGAAAATTACTTGGGACCAGATCAATACGGATTTCGCCAACAGAAAGGAATGAGGGAAGCCATATTAGCATTAAGATTAGCAATAGACAGGAGAATGGAATTAGATTTAGACACACATATTGCCTTCATTGATTTAGAGAAAGCATTTGACAAAGTTAATTGGAAATACATGATGACAGTTTTAAAGCAAGCAGAAATAGACTATAGAGACAGGAGAATAATATTTGAACTTTACAGGAACCAAGAAACGGTAATACGGATAGGAGAAGAGGAAGGTATGGCAAAGATCAGACAAGGTGTAAGGCAGGGTTGTCCACTCTCGCCACTCATATTTAACATCTTCATAGAGTGTGCAATCAGGAAACTTATAGAGTCAGGGAAGGGGAGGATAAAAATGAATGGGCAAAATATCCAATTTATACGTTTTGCTGATGATATAGCTGCGCTAGCCGAAAATTCAAAGCAATTAGAAGAATTGGTAACCTACATGGATCTTGTATTTAAAGAATTTGGATTAAAAATCAACGTTAATAAAACTAAGACACTAATTACATCCAAGACTACAGCAAAACATAACCCCATAACTATCAATCAATTACAATAGATCAAGTCAAATCAGGAGGTCAAGAGAAGGGCGAAGTGCAGAGAGGAATGGAGAAAGCTCCACCGACAAGAGCGAAGCTCTTAAGTTGGAATGAATGAATCATATTTATATTCAAGCCCGAAAAATATATTATATCAAGCGGTCACGCACGACGCGTCGGTCGAGGTGATAGTCTCGTTTTTACCCATTGGGTACGAAATCCTAAAAATATTTTTAATATTGTATACAGAAATTGTAGTGAGTATTTTGCTGAAGAAGTTTTTCTCCAGGAACACTATTCACTAAGAACACTATACTAAACAAAACCGCGGGCAAAAGCTTTTTGATTATTTTGGCAAAATTTTTGATTATTAATAATATTAATAATCAAAAATTTTATGAAAAAATATATAAAGTATGTAGGTATCTACGCAAGTCTACGGCGCTGAAAAGGCCATTGACCTCATAGAACTGATTTCAATTGATCGAAATACATATATATATTTTTTTATATCAGTGGTGAGTTACATTGATTCACATCCTCACAGCAGCTGGTCAGTGTTGGAAAGAGTGCAATGTAACAATTAACCGACTTCCAAAAAGGTGGACGTTACCAATTCGTCTGTATGTATTTTTTTTTGTTTAAACAGTATGTCGCGTTTTATAATTATTTTTCTGTCTAAAAGTCTTTACATAAGCAGGAAATCACGTGTCCAAAGTTCCTGTTATTGATTTTACAAAACGTTATAATATTTGAATAGAAAATTGTAAAAATTAAACATGACACTTTATTTGGTAATAAATTTAATTTGAAAAACTAACATATTATTTTTCGATGCAAAAATATAAACTTTTCCGTAGGTACTCGTAATGTCATATCTAAAAGATATATTTTAATATTATGAAAAGGAAGGAAAAACAAAGTTGTTCTACGTGGAGTTTGTCGTGTGTTTTGTATTCATAACATTTAACGTCAAATGCAAGATAAAATATAGGACACCTGCATATAGGTCAAGAATTATGTGTAGGATTATAATATTACGAAACTGTTGCTGATGTTCAATCTACCGAAAGCTTTGTTTCTCACCCACATATCCAGCCCTATCGGAGTACAGACATCACCTCACTTCTCGTATTTAAAGTAGACTTTCATTGTACTTTGATTTTATTTTATGAGAAGCGACTTGTGATCATAAACTGATTTTATGAAGTTTCGACCAATCAGAGCGCGTTTCACGCTGCTTTAACATTACGAGAATACCGTTTGACAGACGTGTCGAGACTTGATTATAATTGTATTAATGCTGGTTTTATTTAGCAGAATTGCCCCTCAGTGTAATATCACAGCACCACAGAAAACCTGAACCTTAATTCTTGTATTTAAAGTAGAATAAAGTAGACTTTCATTTAACTTTGATTTGATTTGAAGTGATTGACATGACATGACATGTTATCTTCAACTGATTTTGTGAAGCTTGGGCCAATTAGAATGCGTTTCACGTTGGTTTAACGTTCACGAGAATAACTTTCGGCAGTTTTAGCGTATCGGGACTTGATTGTAATTGTATTATTGGAGGTTTTATTTAGGAGAATTGACCTTCAGCTTGAAATAACGGTTGCTTTTAATGGCGATAGTGCACTGTGCACTGGCGGAGGCCTAAGTTTTAAAAGGTCCGGCAACGTATTACTAACTTTTTTAGTGTTGGACGTGTCCATCAACGGCTCTTAGTAATAAGTTTTCTCTCAGTCGATCCTTCTACTTTTTTGCACTCACATGCACTTAATAGACAGAAAACAAATAAAGCTTTGTTAAAATATTTTTATGTTCGTTAAAAATAGCTAAAAATGTGTCGAGTTATTTATACACAAAACCTGTTTCAAATAAAAGCATCCGCGGTAAAAACACCAAATATTATTTTTAAATGTCTTTCGTCCGATGGAAATTAAACAATGTTATAAAAAAGTATGAAAAGTTTTTGCATACAAAATTGATTAATTAAAGACGAAACAGATTATTAAAAAACAAAATTTAAAATTTTAGGTAACCCCCGAATTGTTAAGCAGTGAGTGAGCTGATGGTAAAAATAATAGTTAAGCACACTCTCGATCATGTTAGTTGAAACAAAAAAAAAAGCTAGATGAAAATCGCTTCATCACTTTGGGAGTTATGATGCCATGGACAGACACACATCTCGGGGGTTAAAAAGAAGATACTCAATTCAATAACTAAGAAATCATTTATTTATTGCTAAAACGTCACGCTCGCTACATACCTAACAGTAAGTTAGATGATAGTTTGATTTGATTTTTCACTCTTCTTTTTCAAGCGGTTATCATTGTTAAAATGCGATTTACTTGAATTAAAGCGCATTTTCCCCTAAAAGCCGCAAATCAAGCAATATATTAATGAATATTTTTCATCATATGAAATTATCATATCGCTCATCATAATTGACAGCCTGTTAAAGTCCAGGCTATAATGAGGAATGCTATTATCACGTATGAATCCAATATTCATTAACTTGCGTAATGTGCCTGATTAAATGATTACGCATACGTTGATTAATAAACAACAGAAACGAAAATGGAATTAAATTCTAACAAAGAGTACGTGTTTGAAATTAATCAATTGTGGTCACAAAGCACTTCCATAGAGGTTTGCTTTATCCTTAGTATGTAAGGTGGGTGGACCATGGAAGGCCACGCTCCTTTGAAGGCCAACTATCAAAAAGTCGTAGTTATTGACATGTAAACACATATTCCTTCGGCTATACACTAAGATCCATCAAACTCAAGGCCACAGATGCGGCGGCGAGTCGCTCGCGCCGCTATTGTGGCAGTGCGATCTCACGCTTCGTAGACTTCTGTCGTCGACGTTACAATTGTTATTCGCGCGCACAGCAAAACGTAAGTTTTTAGTTAGATAACCTATTATTATTTCATATTTTTTTACTGTGAATTGTCGTATAAGGATATATTTATGGTACTAAAGAAAAAAAAAATAGTTTTGCCTCGATTTAAGTTAAAATATTGGTAGTGTTCCCAGGAAAGCCGGTGGTTCCTTATAAGGCCAATCAAAAATTTGACAGTTGGCCTTGCTAGGGTACATGGGCCTTACAAAGAACATGTACAAACCATGAACATATGAACAGTTACTTTTTAGTTATAAATACGTATCGTTACAGTTAAAACAATGTTTTATATTTATAATATTTTTATTTATAAGGGTTATTAAACTTTTTAACTCATATTGAATAGACATTTTTTTAAAAATTATTTTATTATCAGTACCTATATATTTAAATTTCTCTTATGGAAAGGTTATGTCTGAAAATAAACTAAACTAATTTACATGAAAAGCAACGAATATAAAAATATTTATATGTTAAAAGTCATTGATAATTTTTAGTTTGGCCTTCTTAGGAACATTTTGGCCTTACAAAGAACGGACCCATAAGAAGGCCATTTGAGGTAAAAAAAAAGTTTTTAATTTCATTATAATACGCGTTGGCAAGTTATTTGATGTCAATATAATACTCATTACTACTGTTTTTAAATAATTTCCATTAATATATTCTTAGTTATACGATGGTGTTCAAGTAATGTTCGTTGAGTTTTTTATAATGATAAAAATATATTGAGCATTTAATGTTTTGCTTAAATGAAAGAGCTTATTATGTAGTTTTAGTAAAAGCGAATATATTAATTGTTACAACTCCATTTTTAAGTTGAACGACTGATGTATAATATTGGCCTTGTTTGGAGCCGTGTTCCTTGCAAGGCCATTTGGAAGAGCTTAACAAAACTTAAGTTTAATGAATACTGATTAAAGCTAGGTTAAAAAAAGTGATTTATATGATACACAATAAAACAAAGTATTATTTGATAATTTGTTTTTTTCATTTATCCAGTTAATAAACGAATAAAAAGCGTTTACTCGTTAGAGTGGCCTTCCATGGTCCACCCACCTTATGAAAGACGAACCTTACATATTTTTTAAAATTTTTACGGAAAAACTTACAGCTAAGATACATTTAAATCTATATTAATATTATAAAGCTGAAGAGTATGTTTGTTTGTTTTAACGCGCTAATCTCAGGAACTACTGGTTCTAATTGAAAAATTATTTTTGTGTTGGATAGTCCATATAACGAGGAAGGCTTTAGGCTATATAACATCACGCTGAGACCAATAAGAGCGAAGAATCAGTGGTAAATGTGGAAAAAACGGGGAAAATTATTCATCTTTGAGGGCTTCCGTTGTTTGTTTGAACTGATCTCAGGAACTGTTAGATCGAATTGAAAAAATATTTTTGTGTTGCATACTCCATTTGTCGAGGAAGGCTATAAGCTATATAACATTACACTGCGACAAAAAGGAGCGAATCGTCAGTGAAAAATGTTGTAAAAACGGGGAAAATTATTCATATTTGCCAGATTTTAATGATTTTTTTGTGTGTTCAAGTAGATTCGAGAATGGTTTAGATTTGCAATTGGACCGGGTAGGTGGCGCTGCTGTCAGTACGTCAACAAATTTAATTCTAAGGCAGTACGAAGTTCGCCGGGACAACTAGTATAATAGAAAGTTAAGAATAATTCAAGAAGGCCAATAAAAAGTTTTTACAAATAGTAGAAATGAAAGTAGAAAGGAAAATATACAGTGATAAACAATTATATTATGTATTGAAAAATATGTATTACAATTTAATACGCGTATATTGCCCAATGGCAAGGCAGACACAGATAGCAAATATTAAATTATGTAGTGAAGAGAAAAATTAAGACATATTACTATTAAAATATTAGTCGTTTATGATGTGTAACTCACGTGTAACACAACAAAGTACATACAGTTTACAACTTTACCACCGCACCTAGAAGATATTCTTTGCCTGAAGTGTCAAACATTTTCCTACAAGTCCCAAAATGACAGATAGCGAGAGGAAAGATGTAACAAGTCAGAAACTGAATACCGATTTAAAATCCTCATTTTGTAGCGCTATATGTGACAATGTAGTTCAAAAACGTTTCTTCGTATTACATTTGAAACAAAGAGCGTGAAGAAGTGAAGCGCAAGGTGTCAAGTGGAGGGTGGAGGCTACTAGACTGCCAATAGAATTTCATCGAGAGAATAATTTAATAACTATTGCGATTCTCTTGAGCGTCCAATATTATTTAGATACAGAGGGCGCGCGATGCGATGCATATTATTATAAATGCGAATGTGAATTTGTTTGTTATAAACAACATAACCGATCATCATGAAATTTAGTACATAAAAAAGCCTACATTGGCTACTTTTTAAATCCGTGAAAATGTACGGTTCCCATGGGATACCGTATTTACGCTTTCATATATAAACTACATAATCGGTCATTATGAAATTTGGCTGAGATATTATAGAGTACGGAGAAGGACTACTTTTCGTCACGAGAAAATTTACAGTTCCCGTGGGATACTGCATTTACACGGGCAAAGCCGCGGAAAAAAGCTACTTTAAAATATCAACCTTTGTGCTCTAGGTACACTATTAATGACCCGTTTCAATTGTATATATTAATTATTAACAGTACTTTTTGTTAAAAACGTCGTCATTCAATCATTTGCCGTTTTTTTGCGATATAAAATTTGTCGTTTTTAACAAATAGTTATTGGTAGATAGATTATTGAAACGGGACGTTACAAAATAAGAATTTCAGTTGAACGGTCTATATATTTTTTTAATTTATATGTACGTGGCGTTAATGTATAAAAAAAAATAATTCTTTTAGCAACTACGAATGTAAGTAGGTATAAAGACGCACAAAATTTATACCTATTTGTTAATACCTAGTTACTTACAGCTTCTTTTTAAACATCCGTCCGTTCAGTTAGATTAGGTTAGGACTTCGGGTAAAATAGAAATTCTATTTGCTGTAGTTAAAAAAACGCCGATGATTTAACATAGTCAAAGAGTAAATATCTACAAGGACAATAGTTAACAAATATTCATGACTGTGCAATAACATAAGACTGTGACTACATATTTGTTACATACATATAATCACGCCTCTCCCGTAGGGGCAGGCAGAGACCACTTATTTTCGTAGATCGTAGCAAGTGGAAAGAATTGGTCTCTGCCTACCCCTACGGGAAAGAGGCATGGTATGTATGTATGTAACAAATATGTAGTCACAATCTTATGTCCATAGAAACAATAAATGTGAGCAGTGAGACTTAATATAAACTAAGGCAAATAATACTATAATAATTAATGTCTAATAAATATACTGTAATGAAAAAATAAAGAATCGTTCTAGGAATTAACGTTAGTATTTACGAAAAATATCAGCTGATATATAAAATGTCTTTATTAAAAAGAATATTAAGCCCGACCCTCATTCTTAGGCGCCGAAGTACAGTTTCTGCGAAAATATACTGCTACTTTTAATAGAAGATAACGAGTCTTTTGGGTCGCAAATTGAGGTTAGACTCATTGTCGTGGCTGTTAGTTACCTATTACGGTACAATTTCTAAGCTAGTTACCTACTGTGCACCGTCATTTACGTTCATCATCAACAACACGCGTATGTACGAAGTAGTTACAAAAGTGTGTCTTTTGAGAGCATTGTTGTTGGTATTTTCTTATACCTACATAATACATTAATGATGAAATTATATTATTTTAAGTAAAGTATCTATGTCTAAATATCTATGTCCGATGTCTGTGATGTATATTACATGTTTATTCTATTGTATGTTATTGTGTTATTAATAAAGAATTTGAAAAAAGAATTAGAATTCCTTGGAAAATTCTATTTCTTTTTTAGATAAGTTAAAAGCTAAATAATTAAAAATATTTTAATTATTATTATAGTAATCGCGTCACTCTTATATAGCTAAACTACCTACGTCTAATATGATTCGTAATCTGAGTAGTAAAATTACAACTTTAAGTTTAAAATCTCTGTACATATTATATTTATAATATCTATACAACCAAAAGTCCACATAGTGGGGCGCCCGGCCGGGTCGCTCTATCAGGTAAATATATTATCTAAAACATATTTACCTGATTTACCCGTGCATCACTCATCTATTGTTGAAAAGTGCATTAAAATCCGTTCAGTACCTACTTTAAAAGATCTAGGTAAGCGAACAGGCAGCGGAAACGATTAAATTTTATTCTGTGTTAAGATTAATACGTGAAGTAACATTTTTAAGAAATTTGCAAACGGAGGAGTATGTGATTTAGTACAATCAAAGTTTATGTGGAGGAATGTGTGCAGAAAGCTAATTTTTTAAATAATGCTTAGAAACTCATAAAATTAGATATGTTACATGCACTACCACACTAACACTACCATACGTTTGTATAGTCACAGAACAGAGTAATTATGAATCATTCTTTCACATTCCTTAAACAATATTTATATTTTTATTGCATCTAAGAGGCAAAAGAACCCTAAAAACGTTTTAAACTTAAAAATAATGAATTATGGTAAAATTTCGATCACTAGCCGATTTCTACTTAATTAACTTTCAAAAGGCCATGCTAGTGATCAATGACATTACTGCCGCAGTACTACAATTAGTATCTAGCAATTTCACGGCGCAAATTCCGGCCTACGTGATCTGAACTTGATTGCGCCTTATTGTTGCTAACTCAGCGTAAATGCTTTTTATTAGTGGTGCTTGGTATAATAAATTAACTTAACTATGTTCAATATGTAATATAGCCTGTTGTACCTAATTAGAAATTACAAGATTGTTTTTTTAATGAAAATAAAAAACGGCCAAGTGAGAGTCGGATTCGTGCACGAAGCGTTCCAACTATTAGTGCTAATATCGAGCACTTGTATTCGCATCGACGCGAAAACAGCGAAAACATGTATAAGTATAGGAATATTTATTTTATTTTTATTTTTAAGGTCTCGGCTTCGCCCGCCTTTTATTGGGTTTTAATAATAAATAGCGACCCGCCCGAAATATAATTGATAAACTATGGTTTTAATCTAATCTTGTTTAACCTAATGTACTTAATATAAGTGCGGCTTAAAAATTTACCTTAAGGCGCTGTTACCCTAGAAATGCGCTTCTTTCAAAAATTTTTTGAGACGAATGGATACATTTTAGTGCAGCAAAAAAATATATGTTAATTTTGATCATATTTGCTAGGGGACCTTCATTTTCAAAACACGTTATCTGAAAAATTTCTCGATGAAAAAAAATCATAAAGTTACCATTAAAATAGAAATTCTTGGAGTTGTAACTGTATTATTTGTGAACAGAAATGAGAAAATTATTTGCAGTTTCGTAAAATATAATAAAAGGAAGGGAATTGTTGTTTTGATTTTTCGTATAGAATGTGATATTTGTTAGTATTAATTTATTTCAATGATAAATAATTCGTACGAGTCGAATGAAACATCGCGAAATGGCGACCTGTCATTCCTTCTCTTTCATATCTATTGAATAAGACAGTACCGGCTTAGGCCTCTTGCTAATGAGACGTATGTCAAAATTTTCCCCTCTTTTCTGCTCAAAAATTATTCGAATTTATTGTTGAAAGTCCGTTCAAAGTTATTTTACCTCCGACTTGACCTTTATGCAAACGACATAAGGATCATAGTTTGTCATGTTTTTTCTTTGCCGTGTAATACTTATATTAATATGTTATAAGTAATTTCGTCCTCTACTGTCATGTTTCCGTGGCTCAACTATGCGGGCCATTGGTATTTGCATTGTTGACCAATTGGTCTCGGGTTCGAATCCCAGTCAGACGAATCATTTTATACCTATTTTTTTTTTCTTTTTCTTGAAACGAAACCTTTCCTTTACTTTATAAGAACTATTCAAGATTCACATGTAAGTATATACCCTAACCCCCTTACTAAAAAACGCTGTATAAGCTTTGAATAGTTATACAGTGTTTTGTCTTCTTCTATCGAATTAAAAATGTCACTTGTGTGACGGGAACATATATAACTATTCAAAGCTTATACTGCATTTATTAGTAAGGGGGCTAAAATATAAAGTTATTATTATTTTATGATGCCAAACCGAGATCTATACACAATCTATATTTGTACCAAATTTCATCCATTTACATTCATAATTACTGAGGCTAGAACCGGACAGACAGACAGACGAAAGGACAGAGCGAAACTATAAGGGTTCGTTGTCATACGGAACCCTAAAAATACGTCATAAATCATAAATAAAATACATTCCGTTTAGACTTATTTTACTTTATGTCGATGTTATAGGGATCACTCTATGGCAGACACATGAGGGTGCTGCGAGTATACGCGCCAACATAGTTATACACAAACACACACACACAGACATTGACGTTCACTCGGCGAGATTTCTGAATTTATATTTTGTATATTTGCATACTGGCAAATGCCGGTTCCGAAATTCTCGGTTCTTTGAATTGTTCCGAGGACCGGGAATAAAAAATTGAGAACTATGCAGTGGCTCTCAATTTTTATTGTTGGGCTGGGGTGGTTCTACATAATAGAGAAGCTCTAGCCTGTATAATAGGTAGAGATTTGGATGAATGTCTTCAAAAGGTAAGTGGTAAGTGAAGCCGATAGGAATGGAACCCCACGCCACTAGAACCGTACTTTCGGTACGAACAAATGTTATAGAAATTACAAGTACGTATTTTATATTAGACTAACTAACCCATGTCCACTAATTCGTTGTGCGTCACACAATTTTTTAATGATGACGATGAGGATAAAAAGTATCCTAAGTTACCACTTATAATATAGGTAAGCTATCTGCCAGTAAAAGTCCCGTGAAAATCGGTCCAGCCGTTTCAGAGATTAGTCGGAACAAACAGACAGACAAACAGACAGACGGAAAGACAAAAAATTTAAAAAGTGGTTAGTACCGTATATACTTTCATAATATACTTTAGGTAAGTATGTGAAAACTTTAAAATTACAAACTAACACATCAATTTTATTTATTTGTAATAGAAGATAGGATTGTGTAGTGTTTATTATACCTACGTCTAAAACTAAGAATTGTGAGTGGTTCGGACTCAGAGGAAATAAAAATCTACTTCTTGACAAAAACTATAATATTTTGTTGTGTGTTATTTATATATAATAGTTTTGGTTTCGTATAAAAACCTCCAGATAACAGTAATGCGTATAAATGTGTTGTAGTGTTCAATTGTTGATGTCGAATATATGCGAATAATCGTGTTGATCGTCTTTTGTTAGCGTTTTAGAATGTTCTGTCAATCGAGTAGGCCATGGTTGTCATAGGTGTTTGTCATTTTGATTCGTTCCCCAACCGAAAAAAATCATTTTAATAATTATTATTATTGTTGAAATCTGTCTTCCTATTTATTTTACGGATTACTTATTTACTTTCTCGAAATATTATTTTTGTAGTAAATATTAGGGTAGTGCATATAAAATGGGTAACAAAAAACCTATATGGAGAGCAAGAAAGAGATCATATATGACGAAACAAAAACACATGATGGAAGTTGTAAAGTAAGAACCTATATAATATTATGATGTATCTTATTTATTATATTCTTTGGTTTTATTAACTTTTCAAACAATTATAATATAAATTGGTTTTTATATTTTATAGTAAAAAGAAACGGATGGTGAGCAATCCGCCAACAGATGAAGCATCGCAAAAAACCTTTCATGAGTAAGCTTATACAGAGTGTTACAGAATATTGTAGTATCTAATGATGCGAAAAGAGTAGTAGAGATACTCATCGTGCCAAAACCAAATTAATTTAAATGCACACTATTTGAATTCTTAGTTTTCCCAAAAATTTAAAACATGATAATAATATAAAAAACTGAAAAGAAAAAACAAGAAAGGCATTCGCGCCGTCATAAACAATCAAGACGTGTTATTTATCTAAAACGGCCTACGCGTTTGGTTTAAAAAGCGCTATGTACAAAGGTATAAATTTACATTACATTCGTACATACATAGGTTGATTAACATATTAACTTCCTTTGCGTCGCGCAGCCAGGTAAAGAACATTCAAGTTCTGTAATCGAGATTTTGTTATAGAATACTAGCTGTTGTTCACGGCTTTACCTGCGTAAATACAGTATCCCACAGGAACACTGTACTTTTTTGGGATAAAAAGTATCCTATATATCCTATCCTTTTTTTTTCCGGGGGGGAAAATGCTTTACGCATACCACCCAGGCACAGGGGGCACCCAAGTGGTGATGTGGGACTCATGGTATACCCACTAAAAACCCCCCCCATCTTCCTCCTCGCCGCCCTCTGACGGGGCCACGGGAACGATACACACATCCGCGACCCCGCCGGCGGCAGCCGCCTACAAGCGGCTCCATCCCGAAAGCCCGAAGGCCCTCCACGATGGGCGCACCAGATGGTATTAGGTGCGCCTCCCTCCTCGGCCTCCACCAGTACTGTAGCAGACTCCCCCTGAGTCTGCTACTAGGAGGTCATGGGTACCAGATAAACTGGTACCCGGTGGCAGATCAGGTCTGTGGTTCTGCCACCGACCACACCTCGGTCGCAGAGGATAGGGCAAGCGGCGCACCGCAATACCGACATGCCTCTTCCTCTGCGGCCCCACCAACGCCGTTTCGACGGAACGGCCCCGCAAGCTCGCAGGGGGTAGGGAGAGTGGCGTACCGTAATACCATCACGCCTCTCCCCCTGCGATCCCTCCACGGCCGCAGAAGATAGGGAGAACGGCGCACCGTAATACCGGCACTCCTCTTCTTCTGCGGTCCCACCTCTACGCGCGTCCTCTGCGGGCATGTTCAGCCCGCTGGGAGCGCCCTCCTCGGGCCAGCCGGCGGCAAACAGGCCGGCCCCGGTTGCCTCTTAGCTTCACCGTGGGTGACCAGTCCACGGTTACTAAGCCCCACCGCCACGACAAGGCGTGCAACCATCGGGGGGCTATATATCCTATCCTATCCTATTCCTATCCTATCCAGAGCAACTACTACCATACCAAATTTTATCGAAATTGGTTCAGTACCCAATAACATCCAACTTGATAGGATGTTTTCTTTTTGAGTGTATCGATCACGAAAATATTTCAATTGTAAGTATATTTATTCTATATAAAATCTCGATTACTGAACTTTCTTGTTTTTTTCTCTTTTCAGTTCTTACGCATTTTATTTTACACTTTATGTTATTGCTTGTCTTTCTTTTACCTTGAGACCATCATTACAGTAGTCAGCAGCACCGTATCAATAACAGTTATTTGTCTAAGGGCTGATTTTTCAATCTTCAGTTAACTCTTACCTGAGGTAATGTATGTGACATTGACAGATTTTTCATACAAAATCTGCCAAAGTTACATAATTATTCCTCAGTTAAGAGTTACCTGATGATTGAAAAATCAGCCCTAAAAGCCTATCGTTACTAACCAACATTATTTTTTACTAGATTTATTTTCCTAGATGTTGCGCGCGAATTCGTGCGCGACAAAAGGAAATCTCGTGGAACCGTATATTTTGCCGCAATAAAAAGTAGTCCTTCCCCGTGGCCCGTGGTCTATTCTATATCTGTGCCATATTTCATCAAAATCGATCTCGTAGTTTCGGAGTCAATTCGATCAAAACAAACAAATAAACAAACAAAAAAACAAACTTTTCCACTTTATTATATTAGTATGGATTAAAGATCTTAAACGGTAATAATTTCGAAAGAAAAACGATAAATACTTATTCAACGATATCCTACTTGACATTGTTTGTCAATTTTAATTTTTTACACAATTTTTTTTTTGTCGAAATTAGCTCATTTTGTTTTTTCCATTTTTTTTTTTGCTTTCTGTCACATTTGCGCTTTCATTACAAATCAAACGACGTGTCATTTATCAAAATCGACTTACGTGTTTGGTCTAAATAGTGCCACAAAGGTAAAATAAAAACATATATACATAGGCTGATAAACATATTACTACATATTGATAACTTCGCGTCACGCAGTCGGGTCATAAAAATATTAGTTTTTTCGATTTTCAATTTAATATCTACTGATTTGTTTCAATTTTAGATTACAAAATTATTCTGTAAACGAAACTCTCAGGACATCACTTTTAATTGCAACAGCTGCTACTGGAGTTTCAGGAGCCAATCTAGAACCAAATTTTGAAGAGTAAGTATATTGTGTTCACCCAATACATCAGGATTGGGTATCGGGATGGAGAGGTGGCGTACACACCGCGTAATTGCCATGATTCGGTTTTTTTATCCATAATAAAATAAATAAACTACAATTTTAAAAGTAATAATTTAAAAACAAGCTTTTATTACTGGGGAGTAAAAATAACAAGAATAAAAAGTTCAAAAACTATCTGAAGGCAAAGTACTCATCAAGACGAATCAAACGAGCCCAAACTCGATGGGGTTGTGATTTTATTACGTTACGAGTTCCTATGGCCACCTTCCAGCTCCATCATCAGATCAGCTCCACGTCATCATAATATTGCATTGTCACGCGATTTACATATTCGTGCTAAATTTCAGCTCAATACGAAACTAGAAAGTGGGTCGAATTTAACTTGAAAAATTCCGTTACAGACAATGGGACAGGTGAAACTAAATAAAAGCTTGTAAAAATATGTGTTTTTATTTCAGAAAAATCACTGACGATATGCTTATCGTTGAACCATCGACCAAAATTCAAGAGAAGTTTTCACCAGTTCATGGTCGTAGAAGAGTCGTTGACATATTATATTTTATTCAGCAGCTGCAAAAAATATCCGGTCATAGCTCTTTGTTTAGTTGTAATTTTTCACATATGTCACTGATAGGCGAAAAAAGGAATGGCTTGATCTCCAGATTTAAGTTTAGATGCAATTTATGTAATGAGGACTTTTTTATCACGAGCGAAGATATATACAGCACAGATAACGTTAATGCTAACGTGGGTGCCGTTACTGGAATTACATCTGCTGGTATCGGTTTTTCGCAATTTGAAGAAATTACGGCGTGTATGGACGTTCCCATATTTACGAAAAAAACCTATACTCAAATTCAAAGTATAGTGTATGAAAAATGGGAATCAACATCTGTTGAATCCATGGCAGCAGCAGCTATGCGTGAGCGTGATGCAGCGATAGCTGAAGGAAAATTGAGCAGAGACAGCATTCCTATAATAGACGTATATGCTGACGCCTGTTGGTCATCGCGGTCCTACGGAAATAATTATAAGGCATTGTCAGGCGCTGCAGCAATCGTAGGTCGCAGATATGGTGAAGTATTGTTTTTAGGAATTAAAAATAAATACTGCCTTGTATGTGCTCGTGCAGAGAAAAAACTAATAACGGCACCAGAACACGTATGCTTTAAAAACTACACGGGGTCATCTAGCGGAATGGAGTCTGAAATAATTTGCCAAGGTTTTGAAACATCTGTATTGATGTACAATGTTATTTATGGCAGGTTAATTGCTGACGGCGACTCGGCTACATATGCAAAAATTTTGGCGCGAAATCCTTACCAGAGTTATACAGTTCAAAAACTTGAATGCCGAAACCATTTGCTACGCAATATGTGTAATAAGTTGAGGGCTGTAGCCAAAGACACAAAATATCCCTTATTACATAGAAAAATGCTAAATGAATCAAAAATTCTGAGTATACGAAAGGTTGTCATTGCTTCAATAAACGAATACAAGTTAGAAAAAGAGACAACAGAAGCAGTTGCAAGTTTTAGGAACGAAATACAAAATTCTCTTCTACATGCTTTTGGAAATCATGAAAATTGCAAGAACTATTACTGTTCTAAAGAAAAAACACAGCAGAGTAATTTAGAAATAAAAAACACAACATTTTGGTTCAGGATACAGACAATACTTCAGTCATTACTTTGTAAATCAAGAAGCCTACTTGAAGACGTAGATACTAATACAGTAGAGCGCTTCAACAGTGTGATTGCAAAGGTCGTGGGGGGAAAGAGAATCAATTTTTCTCTTCGTCAGGGTTACAGCGCGCGCTGCCATGCTGCAGTCGTTTCTTTTAATAACTCCTACCCGAGACATCTACTTCATACAAAATTTTTGGGAAAATGCCCCACAAGCATCCTAAAAAATTTTGAAGAACGAAGACTTACAAAAAGAAAATTAAACAAAGCAAAACCTCATAAGAAAAATCGGATGCTAAAAAAAGACAATGTTGTTCAACATGACTATGGGGCTCAAAGTACTACTCCCGATTTGACACCGGATGAATTAAATGCATCTAAAGAATTATTTCTCAAAAACCTAAAGCAACTGACTGCGGACAAAGAAAAAATACAAGTATCTACTATAAATCAAAGAGATAGCATTGACTGGGTAGAACTAAGAAAAAATATGCTAACAGCATCAAATTTTGGATTAGTCGTGAAAAGAAGAGATAATACCAGCAAATCCAAATTAGTGGAAAATATTTTATATAAATGTAATCTGAGTAATATCGCTGCAGTTGCACACGGAGTCAAAAATGAACATCTTGCTTTACAGCAACTCGCCATCCAAGAAAATGTCTCCATTGATCCGTGTGGGCTGTTCGTAGACTATGAATTTCCTTTTATTGGAGCAACACCCGATGGTTTAATTGGCCAAGACACAGTAGTTGAAGTAAAATGTCCTTTAGTGGCATTTAAAAAGAGTGTAGAAGAATGCATAAAGGAAAAAAAGATACAGATTTGGAAATATAATAAAAATAGTGACATTGTAGTAAACAAAAATTGTAACTGGTATTATCAGATACAAGGTCAACTCCATATAACACAAAGAGAAAAGTGCTTGTTTGCTGTATGGAGCGGTGAAAATAAGCCACTAAAAACAGAATTAGTAATAAGAGATGACAATTTTTGGGAACAAAAGATGAAGGAGAAGCTTGTGTCGTTTTTTATGGACTGGCTTCTGCCGGAAATAGTTGATTCGCGGCGAGCGCGGGGGATGCCATTGCGAGAAAAAACGACGTCATTAGCTGTAGTCACATCAAGTGACGACGAGAAACAAAACGTCCCTTGTTGTAGTAAAACACTTAATTTTGAAGAATTGTGAATTGACTATTTTATTAAACCTCGACGAAAAGAGAGGGGCTTCATACACATTGTAATGTGTATGAAGCCCCTCTCTTTTCATGAAATATTCAACTTAACATTATGCCAACAAAAAATTGGTCAAGTCACCAGTTCTTCAAATTTTTGTTTTGACAGTATTGTAACTAAAAATTTTGTAACTAAATTTATTTTTGTTGACCTTGTGTGTGTGTATGTGTGTATATTATCTCAAAAAATATGTTCGATAAAAATATTTCGATATAAAAATATCGAAATTTTGATATGATGTTGTATAATGTTCAAGTTGTTGCGGAAAAGATATATGTCATTTAATCTCGGATTTCTACTTGCCATTCCAGTGTAAAAGTAAATTGGAAATATGCTGGCTATCAATTCATAATTTTCTGACATCTATCTGTCATTTTATGAACTAAAAGTATTTCGCGGCAACATTTTTGCATATGTAACAGAGTCGCCGTCAGCAATTAACCTGCCATAAATAACATTGTACATCAATACAGATGTTTCAAAACCATGGCAAATTATTTCAGGCTCCAACCGCTAGATAACCGCGTGTAGAAAAACAATACTTCACCATATCTGCGACCTACGATTGCTGCAGCGCCTGATAATGCCTTATAATTATTGCCTTAGGACCGCGATGACCAATAGGCGTATACGTCTATTATAGTTATGCCATCTCTGCTCAATTTTCCTTTAGATATCATTGCATCACGCTCACGCATAGATGCCATACATTTGACAGATGATATTTCCCATTTTTAATACACTATGCTTTATACTTGAGCATAGGTTGATAAAATGGCAGACAGATGTCAGAAAATCATAAATTGATAGCTAACATATTTCCGATTTACTTTTACACTGGAATAGCAAGGTTAAAGCCATGACTAAATGGCATGTATTTTTCCCCAACTCAACTCAAAATCTCAAATAGCTTCAAACATATTTTTGAAATTAAAGAAATCACGTTTCAAAAATTTGTACAGTCTTGACTTAGCCCCGCTTCTGAGTAGCTGTGATCCTGCATTCTAGTGTTGGGGTACAATAGGACAAGTACCTATAGGACAAGGTTAACCCATTTACCGCCAAATTAAAGGCAGCAAAGTAAAATGAATAAAATGTACATTTTCTTATTTAATATAAACCACATAAACACAATAATAATAAAAAATCTCAAAAACATTATTCCTCCCCCCTATAGGGGGGTGTACTCATTTGTGTACAATGGCGCCTTATGGGTGCAAGCAATTTACTGTAATTTTAGTAAAAAAATATTTTTTATCATTATTTTACTATAAATATAGATTCTTTAAAACAAATAAAACACTGTTCAATTGATTCCAAAGCTTTAAAAAGTAAGTTAAGCATGTTTTAAATAAAATTTGTACTGAAATTAGTCGATCTTATCCATTAAATTTGAAAATAAATTCGAAAAGCGTGTTAATATTTTTATAATTTCCCTTGACGTGTGCCTCAACTCATGACACATGAGAGCCAGGCTTTTGGACAACCTTACTATTATGTATATGTCAAAAACCTACCTTCTTTTGCGAAAATGTATTGATTTGTATGGAACACAATCAAAATTCGGTAGTTTTACTGCCAACACTTATCTAGTATTATTAAATAATATTTGTTACAGCTTATTTTAGCTTTTTTTATATTATAAATTACAATATTATATAAAAAATAACAAAAATAAAAAAAAAAATCTGTACGTATTCGGCCGTTGTACTCAATTGAGTACGGCAGTGTATTACAAACAATATCGTTGCAGATATAAGTTTGAAACCTATCAATTTATGTTTATTTTACAGATTCAGGTGTATTTTAATAATTTAAATAGTAAAATTAACGTATAATGAAAATTAGGCACCGAAAAAAACGAAACAGTAAGCTTACACATGCAAGCTCAAAATCTATCAACTTTGTTTGTGGCTAGTGACAATAATTATAAATATATTCCTGTTTTATTGTTAAAGTTTAAGTAAAAGATTATCCTTTTATTAAGCAACTTGTGAATAATCACTCTAATTATGGACATTTTTACTCTACACTTAAATTTGTAGGTGTACCCAATTGCGTACGGCGGCGGTAAATGGGTTAAGCTTGCCACAAACACCTGCTCTAAATTTCCTAGTAGCTCTCCATCAATGAGACATATGAAAGATGTCTAGTTTTATAATACACTAGCTAATGCCCGCGGCTCCGCCCGCATAAGTTCAGTATCCCATTTATAATATTAGTATGGATACAATCGTATTATGTTTGAAAGCTGACAAGCTAAGTGTTGTAATAGCTATAATTCATCATCATAAGTTCGCTTAATGAGTTACCATTAGGGGGTTATTTATCATTGATTTTGTTTTCATTTTCACAATACAGATATCTAGATATTATGTAAAATCACTTTGAACTTTGTTACTTGAAGCTTCAACTAATAGCTATTAGTTTTAATTATTATTAATAATAATATTTTGAGTATGAATATGATACAGTGGCGCATTCGACAAGATGTCCTAGATTGAAACATGAGAACTTTGATACAACTGGTCATCAGCCAGTGCTTCATCAAAATCACCACTTATGTATACAGACATTCTAGTTTTTGTGTTATTCAAAAATATTTAATATTTACTTAGGTCTGATTTTACACCCCTTCAAAGTTTTCAAAATTTTCGAATCTCGCTAACTGCGAAGACGTCATGACTCAGCCTTCTACGCTAGTTTGTATCACAGCCATGCGTTACAATGAATATAAATCGATGATTTGATACAGCTGTAAGGATGTCCTATAGATTTTATTTTTGACATTTTAAAATTATATTTTTTAAATAACTATCTATTATTATTTTTAGTTTATTTATTATTATTATTTTACGTCAGAAGGAGTAAGTTATGTTTTTCGAGTGTATGTATGTATGTATGTTTTTTAATATAATATATATAATATGATGTCTGCATAATCGTTTGGCACGCTCGCCTTTGGCTTGTCGTATTTGAGCTTGAGAGGAGGTGAGAGTGACACTGGTTATATCAAAATGGCGTACGCGGTCGGGTTATTTTTTAAAAAATAATTGAATAATTACTATTTAGAGTCAAATATCTTAAATACTGATTGACGCATCGATTTATTTCACTTTTTTTTTTATTTATTTTTATTTTCCACGCAGAATATAAAAAGCTGATATTTGAAATTTGTAAACATTTTACAATTTCCATTTATTTTTTTAGATTTTGTTCTGTAGTATGTGTAAAGTCGACGAAAATAATAAAAATAAATTAAAAGAATTAGCTTGTTTTAATTTTATCTGTCCATCTTGAAGTGCCATCATGGATATTTTTATGCAATTCAATTAACAACGTCAAATTTTACACAATTTAATTAATTCTATATTAAATTGACATTTAATTATTTTTATATTAAATTAATTTTATATGAATGTACAATATAAATTCGACAAAAAGATATGTGCTCGCTGCCCAGTTTGTTCAACTGTTCATACATTCATCAAGAATTCAAAAAGCAAATCATATACAAAAATAATAAATATTTTTATTTACATAGATATATTTATGGATTTTATACAAATTTCAATTTTTACAAAAGGGGTTACATAATTTGTAAAAATAAACCATAAATCGCTAAAAGCGTTTTATATACAAAAAGGTTAGTCTCGAGAAAAAAATATGAAACAGCCGTTTTTTAGGGCTTGCGTCATAATAAAAGTTATTCATAATGAGTACACACGACCTACATCTCAAGTAATACATTTCCGGTATAAGCTGATCTCTCATTGTATGGGAGATAAGGTTATTTTGGGGATATAATATAACTTGATGTGTGACCTTCGTTTGTACAATGATTTCCTTTGGTATAAGCAACTCTTTTGCAACATACTGTATACAATTTTTCTCCAGTATCGACTATCAGCTGGCTTGGTGTTCATCATTATTTTACATTTTTAGGGTTCCGTACCTCAAAAGGAAAAAACGGAACCCTTATAGGATCACTTTGTTGTCCGTCTGTCCGTCCGTCCGTCTGTCAAGACCCTTTTTCTCAGGAACGCGTGGAGGTATGAAGCTGAAATTTATATCAATTACTCAGGTCTACTGTCCCTTGAAGCTGTGAAAAAATCAAACTTCTAAGCCAACGCAATCAAAAGATACAGCCGTTTATGCCGCAAATTTTCGACACTTGCAAGGGAATCAAAACCTACAGGGTGCTTCCCGTGAACTCAGAATCTTGAAATTTGGTACGAAGCAACGTCTTATAGCATAGATAAAGGAAAAATTACGAAAACCATACATTTTTAGTTACATCACATAATATATTTTTTTTAATAATTTTAAACTTACTACCCATTTCCTCATAAACGCGTCATTTTGCAATAAAAATACCATAGTTATGACTCGATTGTCGTAATGAACGAACTTTGTAAACCTTGCAGGTTTGTACGGAACCCTCGGTGCGCGAGTCCGACTCGCACTTGGCCGGTTTTTAATATTTTACTCTTGATTTAAAAGAAAAATATCTAAAGGTAAAACATTTTTTAATTATTTTAAAATCTTTATCTACTATAAAAAACGAATGTCTGTCTGTCTATCCATATGTCCTTTATAGAATCGTAAACTATGCATTTGATCATGTGATGATCTTTAGCAAAGTTGTTGTGATTGGCCAGAGAAGGATTTTGGACCTTATTTTTAATATCGGAAAAGTGTAGGTGGTAGGAGTAGGTGTAGGAGTAGGTGTAGGTGTAGGAGTAGGTGTAGGAGTAGGTGTAGGAGTAGGTATAGGAGTATGTGTAGGAGTATGTGTAGGAGCAGGCGTAGGTGTAGCAGTTGGTGTTGTCATTTATTCATTCCAGTTCATATAAGACAGAACACGTCTGTCGGGGTCAGCTAGTATATAAATAAAATCGAGTTACCGAAATGTTTGTACGCGCATAACTTCCAAACGATTGCACCAAATTTTTAGTTTTTAGTTAGTATATTGAAGACGTCTTACACTTCTTATGTATTCGTTATTGTCAGGAGAGAGTTTGTATGAAAAAAAAATATGACTTAAAATTTTAAAATCTCCAAAAAGTGTGTGCGAATGAGTAAGAAGTATGTACCTAAGATGTCTTCAATATATTTATACTAACAAAACTCTGACAGAATGACGTTCAGTTGTTAGCCAGTGTTTCTTCAAAAATATAACTTTCTAAGGATTTTTTAATATACCTATATGGCAGTGCGAAATTCGCTAGTGCTAGTAGAAAATAAATTATGTAGGTACAAATTACACATTTTACTACAAATTTTAAGAAAAAAGAAAGCTAAAATATGTTTAGACATCTATAACTAAGAAAATAAGACTAGAAATAATTAATAAAGAGTATTGAGATTTGAACCTAGTCGCTACGCTTTGCCTGGGCGGGCTGAAAACCGCTAGGCTGTCAATCACGTTTCAAATCTATCGAAATTACGCTTTTGTATATGATGGACACATCACTTTGACGTAATTCGCATGAAGCCCCCCGCAGTAACGGGGCGGCACGTCCCCCACTCATCTCCTTCACCCCCTCGAATACTTCATAGTTGACTACTCACAGCGCCTTAATACCTACCGACGTTATTATTAAGTATTATTTAACGACTTAAATTATTTTTAATATAAAAATCTACTTTTACATTTATATTTAAAAGTTAGACATATGCTGTCGCTGACTTTTCTGTAGGCATTATCAAGCTCTACAACTTTTCTCTAGGACTTAATCATATATATCTCCCATCGGTAAGGCAGCGTTCGTAAGAAACGTTTTCGTTCGACCGTTTTTTCTCCAACTTACTTTGCAAATTCAGCTACCACCCAAAAGTCTTTTTATTTTTCGGATTAATATATAGCCTATATCACTCACAAATAACGTAGCCTTCTATTGGTAAAATAATTTTAAAATCCAGAGATTACTGCCTACAACCTCACAAACATTACTTACGAGTATATCTTTATAATATTAGGGTCACTATTCTAATATCCACTTTGTAAAATTTCACTCCAACGTCTTCATATTTGAACACCATAGTTAATTAGAATACAGCTCAATATTCAGTGAATATTTAAAGCTGTTGCAGTTATTTATACCGAGCAAAATACGGCTAAAAATTACGTTGGTACCCTTAAATATATTTATATTCCCTCTAAAATATTTATTTTATTCTGAAGGTCGATGCTGCTAATTAAATCCTGCAATAATACAGTTACGATCCAATACCGATACGTTTAAACTGTAAAATAGTATTTTCATAAACATTAAACCAACGTCAAATAATAGAGCAAACTCCAAAAATAATTTTATGTAAGGTCAGGTTGGGTAAGACCGGCATACTTCATTGAAAAATTTACTCAATTTAATAAAACAAATATTTGGTATGTTCTAGACCGATCTTAAGTATTCCATGTGCTGAAACATATTAACAGTAACAATTTTGTGCTACATAAATTACAATATAATAGCACATATTTCAAATACAAACCCTTTTTTAAAATTCGGCGTGCAGACGGTCTTCCCGTGCTATTGGAGGAAAGACCGTCTATTGACATTTAACACGTCACTTGGTATGTTATATGTATTTATACCAACTTATATCTAAAAAGTGTATTTTACCTTCAAATATGCACTTTAACCGTAGGATAATAAAGTTAAAAGTCATATGAAATTCTTGTTTTCATATTTAATGGACCTTCAAAACCCAAATAAAACTGGCGGCAAATTTTCTCCCATCATAGTGTTGCCAGCGACATCTATGATTATAAATTTTAACCAAAGTATGATAATGTTTTACCGACTGTCAATTCAAGCTGCATAGCTATTCATAAATATAAGTTATTGCGTGCAGACGGTCTTGCCTTGTAGACGGTCTTCCCCAACCTGACCTTAATTCATTTATAATTCAAGACGTTTAATTTTTTTTAATAAAACTAGGGGGCAAACGAGCAAACGGATCACCTGATGGAAAGCGATTACCGTCGCCCATGGACACCCGCAACATCAGAGAAGTTGCAAGTGCGTTGCCGGCCTTTTAGGAGGGAATACATATAAATTTATTATAAATTTATTATTTATTATTATCAATAAAAGTAAAATGAAAGTGTATGTTAAATACGAGATTTGGGGTTGTTTTTACTGTGTGTTTTATAAAAAGAAAGTTCAACTCTCTATCTATTACGATTCACGAGATACAGCCTAGACAGACAAACAGACGGACTTATGGAAGGACAGAAAAAATCTCGTTAATAGGGTCCCGCTTTTTACCCATTGGATACGGAACCCTAACAAATAATAAGTAAAGAATACAATACTCAGAATATTGTAAATATAAAATATACTCTATATATTCGTATTTATCTATTTGGAGCTGAAGAAACTTTTTGCACCAAGTGCTTAATGCTATGTGTTATGAATGAAGTTTCATAGTAACTCGTCAAGCACATACCTTAAGACATGTTTATAAAATAATGCATCATCCTAACTACTTTCTTTTATTTACCAAATAAAAGATACTAACTTGATCCACGGAATAAAAAGCTAAGCTTTAGAAAACTAGTCAGTCAAATACTGGGAAAATATCGAAGTGTGCCATAATAAGATACACACAATAGCTGTGTTCCGCGGAAAGTAGCGCTTGTTAGCGCTTGCTAGCGCTAAATACAAAAAAAAAACAGATTATCGGCCAGGACACGTTTGCTAACTTCAATACTGCTAACATATTCCGCCATTTTGCTTATATTTTAATGACAGCGGTCATCATTTTGCTTACGTTTTTTTGTTAGCGCTATTTTCCTCGGAATACAGCCACCATGTAATCACTACTAACAGATATAAAAAAAAAAAAAATATATCCTTCGTGTGGTTTCAAAACAACCTCTTTACTAAAACAGTTTTTTTTTTATTACCCAGGCTGGAGTAAGGCGTGAGATGGAAGTCCGCAGGTAAAGGCGGAAGGCGGGCGTGCTGCCCCGTCCGCGCCCGCCCATGGCACCTGCTCTACATATACGGTAAGTTTAAAAAACGCTATCGAAGGGTTCAGTACAAACCGGCAAAAAATCACATTTGTTGTATGAGAGCCCCATAAAATATTTTTTTTATTCTGTTTAAGTGTTATTTTAAGTGTTATAATAATATGCAGATATAAATACTATATTTGTGCTGCAGAAGCGAGCTGTTCGGGCAATCTACAAGCTGGCCCCCAACACTTCATTAAGAGAGAAGTTTAAAGAAACTGAAATCTTAACTGTAGCTTGTCAGTATGTTCTAGCAAATGTATTATATGTCAAAAAAAATTTAAGCCAATTCAAAAAGAAAAGTGACAACCACAATAGAAATACTCGAAATAAGCATAAGCTTGATGTACCAGTGACTACACTTAGTAAAGTAAAGAACTCGTTTAAAGGCCAATATATACGCCTATACAATAAGATCCCAGAACGCGTTCAAATTTTTTCAATCAATAAATTTAAAAAAGTAGTTAAAGAACGTTTAAAATGTGCTAAAGCCTATTATAAAGTTAATGATTTTATGAATGATAGCACACCTTGGGAATAAGGTGGCCACCTGCAAGGCTACTTCTAAATTACATATATTATTATTGTATTCTTGTTAAGTAGTTTTAGGCATAACAATGTTATATACCTTTTTTATTTTAAAAGAACAATTTTCCATCTTTTTGGTAAAAGATGGCCCCGTGCGAGTTTCTTACGCCGGTTCTTCTCGCCGGGCTAGTTTCCGAACCGGTGGTAGGCATCATGTAGGACAATTCTATAAGTGTTATTTATAACCTATATGGAAATAAAACATTTTGAGTTTGAGTTTTGAGTTTGTTAGTGTAAGAGTGCATTAAGCTAATATTTCTTAAATTAATAATACTTATAACTACATAAAATTAGTAAAAATAAAGTTATACAAACTATCTCACTCAACTACCATTTGTTTGTACAATAGCAGCAGGTGTTGGTTTGGCACAATAATTGTGTCACATTCCATAGACTTACATATTTTTATTGCGTATCTAAGAGGTAAAAGAGCCCTAAAGTTGAAACTTAGAAATTTGAATTATGGTCGAATTTCACAGGGTGACATCTAAACCTACTTATATTATAAATATGAAAGTTTGTGAGGATGGATGGATGTATGTATGGATGGATACAAACATCCCTTCAAACTTCCTCACAAACTCACATTTATAATAAATAGTAGGAAGACTTTTGCTTCAGGTAAGAAATTATGTGATTACTAAACTTCCACAGAATTGAGCCTTTTGGAATCTTTAAATTTGAATAAATAAAATATTCCAAAAGATCAAAAGTCGTTCAAAAAGCAAAAAGCAAATATTATATTATGTAATAGCACCTGCTCTAAAAATAGCACATTTTAAAAATAACTTTAGAATACTTAATACGTACTTAACGTTAGAAAGTCATTAAGTATGAAAATGGCGACAATTTTCTAAAGATATCATTGTGTCTAAACCTAGACTGTAAATATTAAATATTTTATTAGATCGAATTGATTCGTCTCGTTTAATATTAAACTCTGGCGTGGAGCCAAAGTCTCATCGAGAGGCAATTTAGGAAAGTACAGAGCCTAACTGCAGCTTCATTTATGTAATGACAAAACTTAACATTTTAAAAAGTTTCATCAATATCAATAACTTTAAATCGCATTATTGAAAATCCTATATTCGAAGTCGTATCAGATCAGATATTCTAGAAGTTTTCCCGGTATATGAGTCCGCTATGATACTTTCAACTTTATTGACGCTATTCCATTTCCAACTCCCAACTTTTATATCAAGAATAAAATAATGTTAGTACTAAGTTATAATAATATACAAATTGCTCAGATAACAGTTTCCGCGTTTTTAATGAGGCTTCTGCCGTTAATGCTTAGGGTCAGCTCCTATTGACCGATTCTCATAATTCATTTTTCGATGTAAAGGGCATAATCCCAAGTTGGTCCCATTGACACCAAATCAGTTCACCGACTTCAAAATTATGAAGATTGTGTAGAGAAATAGTTAAAATTTAAGCCGAATTTCAAAGGGGAATTATTTCGAAAATAAGATTTATTTCATACTTTTTTGTGTGTTTTTACATTTTACAGTGATTCGATGTTGAACTTTTTTCACTACACAAAAAGACACGTTTCAATGCAAGAGCGGAGACGCGGTGCATCTTTTTTTTTTCACAAAAAAAAATGAAAACCGACTCCCAAAGTAAATATGCACCAAAAAGTATAAAACAATACACAAAAAGGTATGAAATAAAACTCATTTTCTAAATAAGTAAACCTTTTAAATTCGGCAAAAATTTAAACTATTTCTCTAGTCAATCTCCATAATTTTGAAGCCGGTACCAGCCCTAAAATCCTGATAAAACAATATTTTATAGAACTCAGGTTCAAGTTGGCTGGTATTATCGTTAATATACGGCGGAATTATCGTTGAATATGCAAAAAAAATATATACAGTCGAACGTATAACCGCCTCTTTTTTGGAGGCGGTTTAAAATGCTGCTCCGCGTCGCAACTCTGTGTGAATTCACGCTAACGATATTATTTCCATGTAGTAAGCACCTAGTAATTAAAACAATTTATTTGTTAAGATCGTTCATGTAGAAAGTAAATTGTCATATAATTATATTATGTGTGTGTGTGGCCAGTGCTAGTTCACGATTTACTCTATCACTTCTCTGTGTTATCTGATAAGCGAAAACCAAGAAGGTTTTTTCACACCGTAACTTAAGACGCTAGTTGACTGAATTTTTTTATTGCATAAATTAATATTATTCTTAAATATATTTACTTTTCAGAAGAAACATTATATTATTCAAAATCATTATTTTCAAAAGTACAGCGATTTGTTTTTCTTATATAGAATTTCGCAAGTCTCGTGAAAACGCTCGGTATGTACAAAAGTCTGACGTTACGCTTTCTTGCACTTGTATGAAATATATATTATGTCGCAAGAACATAATATTTGTTTATATCTCCGAAACTATTGCGTTTAAGATTATGTATAATTACAATATTTATTGTTTTGTACTTAATTTAAGTAAACTAATAATTATGTATGTTATTTTACTCTAATTATTAAAAAGCATATTCCAACTTTTTTATATCTTTGAAATCTAATTACAAAACTACACATATTATATATTTATTTACAATTATCAAATAATAATACGTCCATATTTCAGCATCTATAAATTAAACTAAATATTGTACATAATATGTTACGGGTAATGCTAGAAGATAGAGTAAACCTAGGTTTATTTGGGTTTACCTAGGATTACCCAAGCTTTGTAGATAATGTCCGAATATTTATTCATATTCGGCGTTTACCCGTATACAACTAAGTTTACCCAACACTGGTTGGGTAATATTCGGTGTTGGTCTGAATAATAATTGAAATAAATTTTAATTCGAAATTTACCCATACTCACCCAGCCTGTCTTGGGTAGACCAACACAGGCTGGGTAATGTTAGAATAATTAATGAAATTAAAAACCATGTGCATTTATAGCTTTTGTTTAATGGAAAAAACGTACACAAAACAATCATTGTTTTTTTATATATTGGTGATATATTTTCAATGTCGATCAGTTTATCCTGACACACAAAAAACTGGTTCCTTGAGAACATTTCTTCGATAGTTCCACGTTCGTTTCCTAGCTTGTAAAGATCATCAGTAATATCTATAACTGCCATAAGCACGTTCCAAAAATCTCCTCTTCCTCTATCAACATTATTATTACGACCAAACATTACCCAACCAGTGTTGGGTAAACTTAGTTATATACGGGTAAACGCCGTATCTAAATATATATTCGGACTTTATCCACAAAGCTTGGGTAATCCTAGGTAAACCCAAGTAAACCTAGGTTTACTCTATCTTCTACATAGTATTACCCGTAAAAAAACTTAGGCCTTTACATCCGTTAATGGATGATTTATACAATATTCTCCGAGCGAAGTAACCACTCTTGAAATACTGCAGTGCCTGGGACAGTTGGTTTTTAAATGTCGTATGGTTGCCCAAGCACATACGGTATTCTCACAACATAGTCAGCCTAGTCCAGAGGAATGAACTAGTCAATACGTCTGGGGCCAACTATGTGCGGGTTTCCTCACGATGTTTTCCTTCACCGTAAGAGCGTCCTATTATACGGGATCCGGTGAAAGTCTTTTAAAAAAAAATGTTTTACTGCTAAACTTATTTATTAGGAAATAGAAAATGACATAAGATTAGACAATTAATTATTACGACCGACCGGGTTAGAGACTGAATTAGAACTGAACTTCTCTAGCGCTCAACAACCGTCCTGCTATCTCCTGCTGACATAGTAAAAGGGATAATGTCAATTAAGCATTCTTGCTAGCAGTGTAGGGTTATAACAGTCCGTATGATGTACTTGAGATCTGAAAAAGTCTCATTGGTACACGCCACAATCTGGGATTTGAACCTGCACTCTCTCGAGTGCGAACCAAACGGTCTACCCACTAGGCCACGGAGCTCTCAAATTATGATTATGTGTACTATAAATAATAACTCCCACACCGATCTCGGTGACGGTGGCCGGTTTCATTGAAACCAGGCCAGTTGCGCAGGAGTGATTTTATAGTGCCCAAGTGTGTGCGCAGTACACAAGAGCACTCTCTCTTCCTTTTACTCTCGTAACCCAGTGGGACGGATGACCGACACGACTGGCGAGAGATCAGGCGCAGGACCGACTTTTTACATGCCCATCCGACGCATGGATCATCTTTCTTGTCAGATGATCAGGTGATCAGCCTGCATTGTCCTAACCAAACTAGGAAACATTTTTTTTGTTCCCATGTGGGAATCGAACCCACGACCTCCGAGTCGAGAGCCAATGCTCGAACCACTTGACCACGGAGGCTGTTTATTATTACCCGTAACACATACATGTATTAAATTAATATTGTACCCTATTGCGCTTTAACATAGTTTGAACCACGGAGTAGAGAATATATATACTTATGTATAGAGGTTTCATAGAACGATCCAAATCAATCCAAATTTTAAAAAAATGTCATCGCATCAAGGGCCCACAATTTTTCCACACAATCGTGGACACATTGTATGCTTGTAGTAGTGCAGTCAATTCGAAAGCTAACTATGTACGTGTTTATCAGCTGTTCTTCTTCACTAATTGACGAACTCTGTCAAACCTCTGTGGCTCAATGGTTGAGCGTGTTGGTGCTCAAGCCGAGGGTCGAGGGTTCAAATCCCGCCGAAGGAACAAAAAGTTTTTCTGTATTCCTGGGTTATGGATGTGTATTAAATAAGTGTACCTATAATATAATAAAAATCTTAAATATGTGTATAATATAAAAGTAATAAATATATTTCCGTTGTTTGGTACCCGTAACACAAGTTCTTTGAGAACTTACCACGGGACCAGTTTGACGTGGTGTGAAGCGTCCATAGATATTATTATTATTAATCTGTGGTCTCAACACTCTTGCAATAAGTATCGATACTAAGTTTTATTGAATTGTTCCAGGTGGCTGGTGCAGTGTGTGGTTGCGTTCTCGGCGTGGACGGTCATCGGGCAGGCGAAGCCGCTGACGTCCAACCTCGTGCCGTCCTGTCCCACAGAGTGCATCTGCCTATCACAATCACAGGTAATGTACTTCTTGTAATGAGAACAAAATGAAAAAAAAATGGCATGGTACGTAAACCATGCCATTTTTATTCATTACAAGACGTATCTTGTATATTTACAAGACGTATCTTGTTGCTGAAACCATGACAGTTTAATGCATATTATGTAAATCATTGTAGCAATTTATTAGTATGAGTACCTGGGTTATCGAGCTTTGCTCGGAGCTCTAGCAGATTTAAAAAAAAACACAAAATATTTTACCGGGGTTTGAAATCACCAACCACATCCGAAATCCGAAATGCTAACCGGACTGACATATTAGAGTTAAAATTATTGATATATTGTTGAACGGCGAAAGAAAAACATATATAACTTGGAAATGCGCAGTTTGGAAAGTAGAAGACCTAGCTAGATCGATTTTTTCCCCCAAAACTCCCTGCATACTAAATTTCATGGTAATACTTTCAGCAGATTTCGAGAAACCGATTACATATATATGTCACCGTAAAATTGTAAAAACTGATAGATTGTAATATAACTAGTGAAATTGTAAAATGTTCATAGACTTCCGACGCCAATATGCTGCCTATAATTTAACACATTATTTTACGTTAGATTATTATAGTTATTTTACAATCTAACGGTTTTTACAATTTTATGGTGACATATATAAACTCGTCTCGTTTAAAGTACCTATAAGATTATACTGTGATGTTGATATCACTTGAATAAAACCCGAACCCGTCTCTGGTGAAACCGCATCAAAAAAGACAAGTGGTTTTGGAGATACATGGTAACAGTAAAACCGACAAACATCCTCGCACCCCACACACATATATTCAAACACATATTATACCGTCTCCGTTCCATCGCCGCGCTGGTAAAATTTGAAGTCCGGCCCATCCACATACTAAATAGAAGTAACACTGTGACCATTTGATTTAAGTATAACTATTATTTAATTAGTTATTTCATTCGCAATTTGTTATATTCGGAAGATACTGTTTGTTTTAATAAATAAGAACACTATCTTAATTCATATTAATCAGGAAACATAAGTCGTTAATTTAAAATCCCAATGAAATACACTAGCTTCTGCTAAAAAAGAAATATTTACTTTGACTGAGTGCTTACTAAGCTTTCATCGTAATCATAAATGAAAGTCATAATATTTTGCATGTGAAAATATGAAGCTTCAAACAATAAGCCGGCAGAAATCTTTTCATTTTGTCGGACTCCGGACTTGTATTGATCTTACAAAGTCACATCTGCTTTGCAGAAATAAATTTAACAAGAGAATCAATTTTAATTTAAACTGGATATTTTTATCTGTGAGTCATATTCTTTGGTTATGGTGGAATATAATATATTTAATGTTTGTTTAACGTAATAATTTTTGAATAACACTTTTTGTGTTTATGTATTGTACAGTGTTTTAGTTACATACTTAAACATTTATGAGTTAGAGTGGTATTAAATTATTATGAGTCTCTAGATATCAAGCCTTCCCTACATTGCTAATGCAAGGTTCTCCATGCGTTAGCAATGTAAAACTATTTTTATGCTTGGATTTGTTGCGAAACAAGTTAATCTAAAATATAAACTTATATTTGAACGAGGTGTTGTTTCTCGTTCATTTAGCTACAAAAATATGGTTGATTTTATTCACATTTTAATACTGTTTTGCTTTATCTACCAATTTCCTGAAAGCGATAAACCGTCGCATTTACGATTACGTACACAGAGTGATCAATTCGGTCGCGGCGGAATTGCGTTTATATTGTTTGATTTAGCAATAAATTTAATCTCCCACCTAAAATCCTCTGGCGCGATGATACGCAATGCCATATTTTGTTTGAATACGGATTTAGGATTCCAATAGAAAAAAATATTTATTTGGTTACACAATAGAATATTGATTAATCAATATCACACAAGCGCCAAGCACCACGCAGACATGTTTTCTGCATGGTGCTTGGTTCATATATTTAATATAATAACATTATCCAGAATATATATATATATATATATATATATATATCATATAAAAGAAGTATATATACTTTTATATATTAATTCTCATGAAAGCTGAGATTTCGAAATAACTGAGAAAACCGTAGAAAAGTTGTTATGAGTTATAAATTTTAAACATAATTTTTTCACTTTAAGCCAACGTTTTCACGATATTTTCGAACATAACAGAATGCTGATTATTTTAAGAAGTACATTTTGTATAGTACAGTATAAGTACTAATTAACATACATACATAACACTCTGTACATAATATACAAAAAATTTCAGAGTAACCATCGTAACCTGAAAATCGTGGAGATGATTTGAAAGATTTTTTTCGTTGTTGGCAAATTGGTGAAATGGGTTCGAATCCCGGTCAGACGATTTTTTTTTCTTTTAATAAGTTCTTATTTATTTTTAATTATTTTGTTGTTGTACTAAAACATCGAGCAAAGCTGGGTCTCCCAGGCACTTATTAAAACTACAACAAACATAGGTGTATTTAAACTATTGAGCATCACATAATACCTATGTACCTATAAATTGTACCAGTATTATAACTTATACTTTAAATATGCATATAAAAATATTTTTCATAGAGTTACATTTAATAATGTTGCAAAATATCTAGTTTGCAAGTAAAACATTGACAAATCACATTTACCAAAATTCACGTAAACGCTGCAACGATTGAATTAAATAAACATGAACATTAATTTGATTTATTGTGCGACACAGGCGGTGTGCACTGTGTAGTATAGAGTTAAATAATAGCTAGTGGTGTTGATTGCAGGTGGTGTGCAACAGCGCGGCACTGCGCGGCGTGCCGTCGGCGCTGGGCTCCAGCGTGACGCAGCTGTCGCTGTCCCGCGCGGACCTGCGCGTGCTGCGCTCCGACGCCTTCGCTCACCTGCGACAGCTGCGCCGTCTCACGCTTGACGCCTGCAACCTCACCCGTATACGTCCCTTTGCCTTCCGCGGCCTGCCTCGTCTGAACGAGCTCTACATCCAACACACCCCCCTCGCCACCGTCGACGCCTTCGCGTTCGCGGCTCTCCAGAACATCTCCACTATCGTGCTGACGCACAATAGAATCGCCCAGATCGAGGGATACGCATTCGCCGGGACTAATTTTATAAAATTGATTTCGCTCCGCAATAATCCCATTAAGAAGATTTTGGCGCACGCATTTTCCGGTCTGAGTGAAGTCACTCAGATAGAACTACCCTCCGGAATTCGATCCATCGAACCGCAAGCTTTCGCGGGATTGGAGGGCGTCGGGATTTTGGAGCTCGCCTACATGGACTTGCCGGCTCTTCTACCCGACACGTTTTTTGGGCTACTCCGCGTGGGACGACTGTCGCTCCGGGAGTCCGACCTCGGGATAATAAAAGTGGGAGCTTTCGATGGATTGAGACGGGTGGAGACCCTCGAGATGTGCAACAATAAAATAGACGGCATCGAGGAGCTATCGCTGGTGCACAACAACAGCGTTAATACGTTCAAAATGACCGGCAATCATATGCTAGAGAATCCCGAGGCGGTCGTATTGGAAGTCGAAAATATCGTTATACGAGGCAATCACTTGCCGTGCGAGTGCGGACGTGATCCTTTAGCTAATCCGCTGGCGCTGACTCAGGACTTTGCGGAGGAAAATCAATGTATATCGCCGTTGAAGGTTCGCGGGCGGAGCCTGGCGAGCGCGACCACGGCCGTGTGCCGCGGGGAGATCGGCGGCAGCGCCCGCGCGCGTGCCTCCGCCGGCGCCGCCTGCAGCGGTCCGCAGCTCGCCCGCAGGGTCCTCCTCGCTCTAGCGACGATCGCTTATCTCGCGACCAGCTAAGTGTTCAGTGCTCATTGTTCTATTGCCGTTCTTGTGTGGGTCTGTAAATATTGTAATATAATGTATAAGTGTAAATGCGAAATTTTACATTGAATGGTTCCGTTCATTCAGTATACGCAGGACCATGAATAAAATTTGCCTTTGGAATATTTGTTTTATTTCTTTACGCCAAATTAGCTACTACAAAATGTGTAGAAATCTTTTGACTTGTAAGAAAATAATTAAAAATCATGTTAATAAACATTTTGCACAAACCTGTTAATCTATAATCTATAAATTGTGAAAATAAAAAAAATCTTTATTTTACAACTTGTAAGGAAATTAGCAGTGAAACTAGATTTTTTTCCACTTTCACAACTATTTGATATTAAGGGCTTGTTGACACACCCCTAACTGTACTTCTGTAACTATAGTATCGAAACTATTGGTCTTTTTCAACTATGATAACCATGAGATTCAATATAGATATTGAACCAATAGATAATCACATACGCGTACTTGTAAAGTATATTTTGGAGTAGGTATGTATCGTAGTCCGTTTACGTCATAGACTAATCATTGGTCTCGCTGGGTGGTAGAGCGCCCAGCGAGATAAATGATTAATCTATGTTTTACGTATAACAATTAGACCTGATTTCTCAATCGTTAGACAACTCTTACCTGAGGAATAAATATGTGACTTTGACATTTATTCCTTAGTTAAGAGTTAAAAATCATCCTTACCAATAATAATAGGTATTATAAAACTTTTCATTGTATAAAATATAAGAAAATTGTTAATTTCTCACTCTCTCAGATTTAATTTTGAAACATGTAAATAGGCGCTTCAATATTGAGCTTGTTTTTATAACATCATTATGTTGTAAATGTACAGAAACCCTTATTTTATTACAAGCGAATTAAATATTTTGTGGAAAATATTATTTTAACACAAAAGACTAAACAGAGAATATAAAGCATCATAGTCAGTTTATGGTATCAGTACACCGTCAACACAATAAAGCCTATCATGTATATGAATCTGACATCTGTAAAATGAGAAGCCTTTATTTAGTTATGAGAAACACCTCTTTTGTTTCGAAAAATAAAAATACTCGTATTCGATTTATCGATAGATTTGAATAAAACAATTTCTTCACATTTTTAAATCTGCGGAGAAACTGCGGAATTTAAACTGGGATTACGGATAATAGGCGTAATCTTCACTTCTGGTCAATTAGCGAAGGAATCAGATAGGGGGTGAGTAATGTCGCGACGCCGGAACTGCGGCGGGCACCGAGATATATCACCAGGTTTGTACTCACTGACTCGCAGTGAAATTGTTCATGAAATTAACTAGCTTTAAAGTTGGTATTTTGTTTACTGACCTAAAGTGCTCATGTGACTTTGAGAAAATCTGTTAACTCCTAGATGATAAGGTGTCCTAGTACATAACAGGAATCACATATATAAGCACTAGGGAGACGGGAGGATGTTTAAAATGGACACACTTATAAAACTCCAAAGCCTGGGCGTCTAGTCACAATGCATTCGATAATTTCGACAGCTAAGTTCGAAAACAAAAATGTATGGAATTTGACGTAAGTCATCGATAAGTGACATATCGCTTGCGATGTCTTATGTCAAATCCCATACATTTTGTTTTCGAACTTCGCCGTCGAAATTATCGAATGCTTCTTGACCAGAGGCCCTGAAAGCTTTTGACATTTCTTAACTTGACGCGGACTCACCGGCAATTCCGATGAGACTTGACAGTTTCTACGATAGTAAACATACCTTATCCTAGAATCAAATAACGGGCATTGCACATAATTATGACTTTATAGGTAGACTAGAGGCATACCTCTATGATGTAAAAAACATTAATTGCAGTGAATTATACTTATTGTATGTGAACACGTCACGCCGCACGCGTGACGCAGCAGCTCATCACGCTCCACTCATTAGTGTGATATCGATCTGCCTCCAGCCGGCAATTCCACGATTCGCTTCCATTTTTCACACCACTGGTTAATTCAATATTCATGCTTTTACTTTGAAAAGAATCTTCGTGCGAACTATTAATGCATTGTAAGCAAATGAAAAGCCGTTTGGTGTCTTTTAAAAGAATATAAAAAGCTCGTTCACAAAATCGTAAAACACATTTTCTACAACGACACCTCTTGAATTAACGAAGGAAAACATTACCATTTCATTCCCAACAAGTCCCTACTCTTGTAATTTGACACGTTTTTGTACGACTATCTTCTGCCGGCGACTTCATCGTGTAGAAAGAGAGTAAATTATAAAATTTGACAAAATGAAAGGTAGCCCTTATCCTATTTAGACCAGGCTATAAAATATATATGGATAGATATTTTATAGCATAAATAGAATAAGGCAAAATTAGCATTCGTCAGTAACTGGCTTAATTACAATTTTATTCACTCCACCTGTTAAGTTAAAGCGAGACAACTATTGATTATTCAATATATACATTTAAATATACTTTGTTTTCACTAGTAGGTTTTTGTTCTTTTTTTATGACTTATTATAAAAACAGACAGATCCAGACGACGTGCCGGCCTTTGTGGCGAAAGATCTCCACAAGTTGTCGGTGGATCACGTCAACGTCTCCAGCCTGCTGAAGTATTTCAACAGTATGAGCTGGACGAGATGAGAGGTAGATTGGATGCATCGGAATCTACGATACGTGACTTGCGTAGTGAATTATTAGAATTAAAATCTAATAATTCAATAAGTAGGTCACCCGATCATGCAGCTGCCTTCGTCAATACACGTCGTGGAGGCGCGCGTGCTGACACATCGTTTTGCGTGTCAGTATGTCTCTCGCCTGCACTGGTCTATGGAGGTTGAAGATGTCATGGACTACATCCGTAAGAAGGACGTCTTAAGGGTCGCCTTAATGGTCGAGCGTCTGGAGTCTCGCCACAAGGTCAACTTCAGTTCCTTTGTGGTGAGAGTACCGACGCATCTACTGTCGACCTTCGAGGTGGAGGATTTCTGGCCAACAGGTGTGGTCTACCGGAGGTTCCGGTGGAGACTCCGGAACGAAGCGCGCATTACGTCACCGTCATCACGTGTCAAAGTAGTTTTTTAAGTATATAATATACGTAAGGTAGGTATGTAAGGTATTTATAATATGGGCCTATGCAGCCTGAAATAAAAGCAATTTAATTTAATTTAAAAAGCAGTACATATCAATGGTGCTACACTTGAAGAGCATCAGTTATAATTAAAAAATCATCGTTTTTATTTAAGTGTATCATCAAACTAAAACATTGCCCGCGAGCTTATAAAGCAGTCAGCCGAGGTAATAGAAAGTTAAGAGTTTGTAAGAGTCAGTTCACACCGCGACGGTATCCTGCGTACAGCGCTGCGTAATGTCGCGTCTGCAACGCTACACAGGGCTGTTTTTTAAGGATAGCTATTGAAAATTGAACTTTAATCACTACACAAAAGATACACGTTTCATATAGGTACTCAGCGCGTTGCAACCAGAACCTCAATTCTCGTATTTTAAAGTAGACTTAATTTTACTTTGTTTGGATTGAAAGTGTAGCGACATGTTACCATGAACAGATTTTATGACGTTTCGACCAATCAGAGCGCGTTTCATATTTGTATAACGATCATAAAAACACTGTTTGAGAGTGTACAAGCGTATCGGGACTTAATTGTAATTGTATTAATGCAGGTTTTATTTAGCAGAATTGCCACTTTGACATTCATACTCTTACAATGAAACTTCTTCTTTTATAACGAATAGCTGTCTTAAAAATACAACATATTTCATGTATCGTTTTTTTAGTTTCGGTGTGAGTTGACCCTAAGTGGGAGTAATAAGATGAGCCCGGTATCTGACGGCCGCGATTATATTCGGAAGGGCAATCCTCTGATCCTTTTCACATCAATGGATTAGCTAAAAGTGTTTTATTTACGTTTATCCTTTAATATGAAAATATTTTTCGCCTTTGATATGATTTGCGAGAAAATTCAAATATACATTTTATACGTGCGATATATTTTATGCAGGGAAATAGTCACTTCGTAGAGCTACCGCTGTGTATTTAGTTATTATAGTCATTTAGAAGTTTTACGCGCAAAGTTATAAAAATAAGTTTTATAGATTCCGATGTGCTCTTTTCCTACTTTATAACCTCGTATCTTTGCCGTTAGCGCCACCACCACGGAATAACATAGCCAAGAGCATGTAAGGAAGTAGGAGAATTCTAAGGAGGATTATGTAACAGTTACTATCTACTTTTCAAATTTTTTCAATTATTTAAATACAAGAAAATATAAACTTCTAAACAGAACCCTAAAATATCCTCCCCGTCAAGGATTTTTTCTAAAATTTTAGGGAGAAACTCCTAATTTGTCAACCAAATCCGTGGTTTGCTGCGGACCAAATCCTTACATGTGTTAATGCAATAGCAACCAATTCCAAAGAACCAATTTCCATAAAAATCCTGTCACTTTCAAGATTTAATTTCTATGTCCTATGAATTTAAAATTTTCGACCCACTGTGCGACGTAGTACTGGAACTAAAATCTAATGCTTCTTTTTCTTTGTGGACGTCATGTCGTCAGAAGGACATATTGGAATATGAAATACGGATTAATTACGAGGCCAGATAGATACCTATAGAGATGACTGAGGCATAGATTACTTATTCATTCCTTCGGAATTCGTGCTGTAGATTTATGAATTTTCTTGTTTAGTCTAGACAGCCTTTCTGCAGGCTTAGCATGGCGATCCATAGAAATACATTTAAAGAAGAAATTAATATTCTATCCAAAACAGTTCGTTGCAAAATAGTTCTTAATCCATGACAACAAGGTCGACAATAGAAGTCAACATTTCTAAACAGCCATATTTTTAAAATGGTTGCCGCGAAATCTTCAGTCAAAAATGAACAAATATTCAAGTATATATGACTCAACGTAAAGAAACCTTTTGTCTAGGACCGCCATGATGTGGAGTGGTTGATATTATTGTGGGACTTTTTGACATTAAATTAAGAAAACGTTTCTACTTTAGCTGTCAAAAGATGCCATTTTGTGAGCTCATGCTCGGAAAGAAAAGAAATGTTTTTTCTCATAACGACGATACATCGACCTTGCTACATTATAATAAGACCTATTTTGCTCCGAATGGTATTAATGTTTCTTGAATGTGTCATATTCTTCGGTGTTTCTTCTATGCGCATGCTAAGCCTTTCTGGTCAAACTTTTTTCTCTACCACCAAAAGATGTAGGTGATTTTTGAAAAAATTCAAGTGTCGCCTGAAAATATCGCAAAATATATAAACAACTAGCTGACCCGACACACATTGTTCTCTCTAACTATGAACTAGAATAAATAAATAACTACACCAACATCTACATCTACAACTACACCTACTTAAACACCTACACTTATGAAACTACTAACCTATCTACTCATATATACCCACAATTTCAACACCAAAAACTACACCTACTGCCTACACCTACAACTTATTGAGGCCGGCCGATTTTTCTGAAATAGAACTATTTAGTAGACAATACATCCAACCAAACTTCAACTGAACGCGCCTATACATATTTTTGACAGTCAAGTGAAAGAACATTAAAATTTGATGTCCGTTCGTTCCTACCTGCAAAACATTTATCCCCTTAATAATAAAAATATTCACACAATGGATAAGCCATACAATGTTTTGTCTTTGTCCGATACGTTGGAAAAGTCACTTGAACAACAAGAATTGTACGGCTTATCCATTGTGTAAATATGTTAATTGTGTTGTGTAAATATTTTATTATTAGATTTCGGTTAATATCTTAGTAGTTTAGGCTTTGGATTAAAACATAGGCTACTTATTTCCCGAAAAATACAGTGTTCCTGAGGGATTACTGTATTTATGCGGGTGGAACCGCGGGCAACAGCTAGTATTTTTTATATTTTAGGGGTGGTCTTCATACAAGTGACAATGAAAAATATTTTTTCATTCTTCCTCATCGCTCCCAATTAAAATATTATTATATAGTTATAAAAAAAAAGTTATACTTAAATTATAAGAAAAATGCATAAATAATTTTAATTGGTCAGTATTTCTTACGGTTTTTTTTAAATTCAAGGTTAAAGAAAGTAATTTTTCTTTGTTTACTATGTTCACGCTTTTGTTGTCACAGTCAGAGCACCCATTGTTCTGAAATGGTTTTCATTTATTTTTTCTTATGATTACAATTGTTTTGTTCAAACCCCAATAGCGCTATTAGGTCGAGTGTATAAATGGTAAACAATAGAACTGCACTGATTTACAGTTTCATTTATTTTTACCCCAGCGAGCTCGGAGCTAGACAGTGCATGTTGCAAAAAAATTATACTAATAAAAAATGACAGCCAGTACATACTCATTTATCTCAGGGCTTTCACAATCTTCTATTAAGTGTCAGAAAGCTCCTTCAGAAGTATTGTCGGTGCCTACTTTATATCGAAATACAGACAGACAATTAAGCTATCTGACAGTCTTGGTTGCTTATTTTACTATAGCTTTTGCCCGCGACTTCGTCCGCGTGGAGTTCGATTTCCATACAAAATTTTAACGCCTTTTTTACCCTCTGGGGGCGAATTTTCAAAAACCTTTTCTTAGCGGATGCCTACGTCATTACAACTATCTGTATGCCAAATTTCAGCTGTGCGTTGATAGATGAGTCAGTCAGGTTTGACTTTTATATATTTGCGCGTCCTCTGAGCGTTTAAAATACCCCGTGTGCCATAGCACACGGGGTATTTTAAACGCCATAGCTCTTACGAGTATGATTATAAGCACTTCATGTATTTAATTTAACTTATTTTTACTACATATTCATTTAATAATAATATAACACAACTTTTTATACACACTTTTCCACTTTATTTAGATTTTTACAATAATTAAATATAAACACGACCGGTTTCGATTAAGGTGGTTCGTTTCCTATACAAAAATACAATGGATATTAATTAGGTAATTTCATACATTACTACATAAATTTATATGCACATCTATTTATTTTGCAATACAATTGTCGCAAAATATATTTAAAATACTTTATTTCACACAGAAGTCACATTTTTATTGAATTTTCGACAAAAAGTGACATAAGTTACAAATGTCACTTTTTGACGAAAATTCAATAAAAATGTGACTTCTGTGTGAAATAAAGTATTTTAAATATATTTTGCGACAATTGTATTGCAAAATAAATAGATGTGCATATAAATTTATGTAGTAATAGTATGAAATTACCTAATTAATGTCCATTGTATTTTTGTATAGGAAACGAACCACCTTAACTCATCATCAGGTGTAAATTGAAGGTAGATTCAATATAAAGTAGGTAGTTAAAAAATAATTCAAAAAATTGTGCAGATTTAAGCTGCGCGTCCACTGCATCGGAATCGGAGCGTACGGAGCGGACGGAGCGTCGGTATTTACAAAATGCCGATGGGGTGCGTCCACTGCATCCGGATTCAGCATCGGCAATTTAGTTATTTTTAATCCGTCAGCCTGAACGTGCACTTGCATTATGGAGGATAGTGACGAGATATATTGTTGTAATCTCAGACCGAATAGGTTGTAATTAGCTTATTTTATCAGAAGAGGAAAAGAGAAACAAGAGGAAACGAAAGATATGGGTTCATAAATCATAATATAAATTCAAAAAGAATAATTTTTGGAGAATTTCATACATTATATTCTGATTTATTAGAAGATGAAAATAGATTTTTTGGGTACATTCATATGACTTGAAAAAAGTTTTTTGAACTTCACTATATTCTACAATTTTTATTTATTATTTGCCCAATTTCATCCCATATATCGTCTCTCCTCAGTTGGTTAAGATAATGTTGATGTTTTAGATTGTAAAGTTCATCATATTTTTCCACTAAAGTAATTAAAATATCGTCATTCGTCGTGAATAAGTATTTATGTATAGCCGTCGCGTCGTCGCAAACACGTCAGAACTTGAAACGTTCGGAATCCGAATGACGGGTTCACTGCCGATGACGTCATCGGCAAAAATACCGGTCGCGGGCGCAGAAATGCCGATCCAGTGGACGCAGTACCATAGAAATCCATACAAAGCAACAAATCCGTCCGCTCCGTCCGCTCCGATTCCGATGCAGTGGACGCGCAGCTTAATGTTGCCCGCTTCATGAAACATTTTTATATTTTGGGCAAATATATACTAAATTATACCATATCAATAATTGTTATCCTAATTATTATTAACACCACATGCAATTGATAAATTAATATTAAAATAAGATACAATGTCCTAAAACAGAATCATAATGCAAATGTCAGAGTATAAAATTAAATAGGTACAATATTTTGTCACATTAAACTTTCGTCACAAACATTAATATCGGAATATAAAATATGTCAACAGAATAAATTAAAATTAAATTGTCAATAAAATAAATAAATTACTTAAATTAAAATATGATGTCCCTGAATTAATTATTAAGGCTAAATTTAATTAAATATTATAAATAAAAATAAAACTAGATGTCCAATAAAATAGAATTCGAAAGACATGATTGATCATTTAGCAAATTTCCCCCTTTTTTATATCTGTTTATTTCTAAAGCTTCTAACGCATCCATTTTTCGACTTTTTGGTAGAATATGCAAATATTTTATGTCTTTATCTGGGTCAAAATGATGTCCATTATTGTTAAGATGTTCTGCAAACGTCGATCTATCTGTTTTTTTCTTCCATGCTGTCATATGTTCCTTAATTCTAGTTTTAAATTTTCGTCCTGTCTGGCCTATATATACTCCTCCACACGTGTCACAAGTGAGGCGGTATATACCACTGTTGTCTGTGATTTCAAATTTGTCTTTATTGTTACATATAAGCTTTTTTAGAGAACCTGTTGTGTAAAATGCTACTTTTTTCTCCTTATTCTGTAAAATCGTTAATTTTATTCTCATAATCTTGTTTATAAGCTAATAAACAAGATTATGACAATAAAATTAACGATTTTTTAAATAACAGTAATTTAGAAGTTTTAAAAAGAGATCCAACCGAAGTTTTTAATAGTGACATCAAGGACATAGTTCGCTCCACAAACTTCTAAATTACTGTTATTTAAAAAATCGTTAATTTTATTCTCATAATCTTGTTTATAAGCTAATAAACAAGATTATGACAATAAAATTAACGATTTTTTAAATAACAGTAATTTAGAAGTTTTAAAAAGAGATCCAACCGAAGTTTTTAATAGTGACATCAAGGACATAGTTCGCTCCACAGACAGTATCTTCAAAAATACCTACCTACCTTCGATTATAAATATGAATCCTTTGATACCAAGATTGTACGGATTTTACAAACTCCACAAGGAAGGAGAACCGATCAGACCAGTAGTCGCATATACAACCGCGCCAGCTTATAAACTAGCTAAGAAAGCTAATATTATTTTTAAAAATTTGACAAAGTTTTATCCGTCATATACAATCAAAAATAGTCTTGACCTAATTAATAAAATTAAAAATATTTCAATTCCAACGGGCGCAACTCTTGTATCATTTGACGTTAAAAACTTATTTACAAATATACCGGTCAAAGAAGTTATAAACATCGTAGACGAAATATTATGTACATCAAATCTAGATGCACAAGAAATCATAGACTTGAAAGCCGTCTTCAGCGTTTGCCTACATCAAAATTATTTTACTTTTAACGCAAAAACCTACAAGCAAAAGGATGGACTAGCGATGGGGAGCCCCCTATCTCCTCTGTGTGCTGACATTTTTATGAATAGTTTAGAATCGAAAATACTTGAATCAGAATATAAACAAAACATTGTATACTGGTATAGGTATGTTGATGATATAATATGTCTGTGGAAAGGAGAACATACGGTATTAAAAGACTTTTTCGATTATATAAACAAGCTTCATAATACCATTCAAGTTACTATGGAAATAGGCAATAAAATGTTGAATTTTCTAGACATCACAATAGATATAAGCCTACAACATCATAAAATTAATATATTTAGAAAACCAACTTACAGTGAAAATATTCTCCACGCGAATTCATGCCATCCATACCAACATAAACATGCCTCTTTTCATGCCTTTGTTCACAGATTACTAAGTGTACCCCTTGATGCAGTAGATTACAGAACCGAACTAAATACAATAAAATATATAGCACAAAACAACGGGTATGATCCAAGGTTGATAGATAGTATTTTAAAAAAAGCTAAAAAGAAGAAGACTGAACAATTACTATACAATCAGACAGTTGAAAGAACAGAAAGCATATCGTGGGTCAAAATACCATATATTGGACCATCGTCATATAGATTCCAGAGAATTTTACAGAATAAGGAGAAAAAAGTAGCATTTTACACAACAGGTTCTCTAAAAAAGCTTATATGTAACAATAAAGACAAATTTGAAATCACAGACAACAGTGGTATATACCGCCTCACTTGTGACACGTGTGGAGGAGTATATATAGGCCAGACAGGACGAAAATTTAAAACTAGAATTAAGGAACATATGACAGCATGGAAGAAAAAAACAGATAGATCGACGTTTGCAGAACATCTTAACAATAATGGACATCATTTTGACCCAGATAAAGACATAAAATATTTGCATATTCTACCAAAAAGTCGAAAAATGGATGCGTTAGAAGCTTTAGAAATAAACAGATATAAAAAAGGGGGAAATTTGCTAAATGATCAATCATGTCTTTCGAATTCTATTTTATTGGACAACTAGTTTTATTTTTATTTATAATATTTAATTAAATTTAGCCTTAATAATTAATTCAGGGACATCATATTTTAATTTAATTTATTTATTTTACTGACAATTTAATTTTAATTTATTCTGTTGACATATTTTATATTCCGATATTAATGTTTGTGACGAAAGTTTAATGTGACAAAATATTGTACCTATTTAATTTTATACTCTGATATTTGCATTATGAATCTGTTTTAGGACATTGTATCTTATTTTAATATTAATTTATCAATTGCATGTGGTGTTAATAATAATTAGGATAACAATTATTGATATGGTATAATTTAGTATATATTTGCCCAAAATATAAAAATGTTTCATGAAGCGGGCAACATTAATCTGCACAATTTTTTGAATTATTTTTTAACTACCTACTTTATATTGAATCTACCTTCAATTTACACCTGATGATGAGTTAATCGAAACCGGTCGTGTTTATATTTAATTATTGTAAAAATCTAAATAAAGTGGAAAAGTGTGTATAAAAAGTTGTGTTATATTATTATGAACATGAATTTCCACCAAGAACCAACAGTACATTCAATCAGTTATATATTCATTTAAATGTGCGTCCTGTATTACTGCGTCCTGTTTTTCAACTGAATTGTCCTGGTTTTTCCAACTTCAAACCCTATTTATTTTAATTTGGAGTTGGCAACCCTACGATAAACTATCTGTGGCCGCCACGAGTGACGTCACTTGCACGCCCGGTGTTACGACTTATGAACGATTACAGGTGCCCGAATAATATTATTTAAAAAGTTTCTGTAAAACAGTTAAAAGTAGGTAATGGTGGATTTACATAAGTTGATTTTTGCTGCTTGATTTCCGCACGGCGAAAATGACAGTGTAAATAAAAATTCGCCTAGGTCGCAAGGCAATTTGACACATGCACAGCGAAATTCGACTAATATACCTAACAACGGAATTGGAAAAAAAACGTATTCGTAACGTTATCGAAAGAGTATTGTACGAAAATTATGACATTAGACATTTGTTAACGTTACGATTAAGTCCTTGTCAATAGGGGATCGGACTACATCTAAAATATTTAGTTTCATTAATTTACTCAGAAATATTGAGGCATTACTACTTGGTAAACGTAAAAAATATATTATTTTATGTGTAGCTTACTAATTAAATACATCTAAAAAGTTAAAAAAAAATGTTTTTTTTGCGAAATTAGTAAACAAAACTAGGCATTACTACTTGGTAAACGTAAAAAAATATATTATTTTATGTGTAGCTTACTAATTAAATACATCTAAAAAGTCTAAAAAAAAATGTTTTTTTTTGCGAAATTTATAAACAAAACTAGGCATTACTACTTGGTAAATGTAAAAAAATATATTATTTTATGTGTAGCTTACTAATTAAATACATCTAATAAGTTAAAAAAAAATGTTTTTTTTTTGCGAAATTAGTAAACAAAACCTACAATTATTAGTTTACTTACCTACATCTTATACAAAAACATTCATTATGGTAAGTATGAACTTAAACGAACAAATATCGGCGATATTTACAAATACAAATACAATGTATGTTGTATTATGTTCCTGCGGCCGTATAGGTACTTCATAACTACTTCATACACTTTAACCCAAGAGTGACGTCACTCGTAGCCCGACTTTAGTATGGAGCGTTTTTACGAGACTTGCGAAATTTTGTATACAAATCGCTGTACCTTTGAAAATATTGACTTTTGATATACGGTTTCTTCTGAGAAGTTACTCATATTTAAGAGTACTATTCATTTATGTAATTAAAAAAGAAGTACGATCCCCTATTGTTCGTACTACGTAGCTCGGTGCAGAGGCCGCGGGGTACCTCTGCCTGCCAGTAGAGAGCCACAGTATAAGCATAGATTATACAGATATAATATACTAGCCCCCCTACTAAAAAACGCTGTAATAAGCTTTGAATAGTTATACAGTGTTTTGTTACGTCACACAAGTGACATTTTTAATTCGATTGAAGAAGACAAAACACTGTGTAACTATTCAAAGCTTATACAGCGTTTATTACTAAGGGGATTGTAGTATAAGACCGAGCTGTGTAGCGCAGCGCCGCTTTTGCAATGAAACGTGTATTTTCTTGTGTGTTGAATAAAGTGATTCAATTGCTTCACAACTATGGGAGAGTCACGCTTTGGCACGAATAGGCTGGCTCGACCGGCTAAATACCACGACCTCACAGAAAATCAGCGAAATAACGCTTGCGTTGTGTTTCGCCGAGTGAGTGAGGTTACCGGAGGCCCAAGAGGGGGATTGGGGATTTTAAGGACCAGGAACGCAAGTCGCAACACCGAAGGAGTTACGAGTATAACTCCTCTGGTGTTTCCAGTGTCCATGGGCGGCGGTTATCGCTTACCATATGGCGATCCATCTGCTCGTTTCCTGGTTCATTTCATAAAAAAACGTCACGACGTCGCGTCTTGGTGTGAACTGACGATAAGGCTTCGCGAAAACAGAACCTCAATTCTCGTATTTAAAGTAGACTTTTATTTTACTTTGATTGGATTGAAAGTGAAGCGACATGTTACAATAAACGGATTTTATGATGTTTCGCGTGTCGCGTCATCACTTCAATTAGATCATTCAGAGCGTGTTTCGCGTTGGTTTAACGTTTATAAAAACACCGTTTGAGAGTTTTAGTCTATCAGGACTTGATTGTAAGTATTAATGCAGGTTTTCTTTAGCAGAATTTCCCCTAAGGTGACCTGTATCTTTTGTGCGCTAGCGCGAACGCGGATTTTGTGACGCACACAAAAAAGTTTATTCATGATATTATCTATTTAAAAATATTCCAAACCACAAGCTCAGCTTTGCTTTTAGGACTGCGCAAAGCGTGACATGTTCGCTTTTAAAATCGACTGCCGAAGTTGGGAGAAGCTTGCAGAAAATAGAATAGTCTGGCGGAAACGGGTATAGGAGCGTCGAAAGTTTTGTTATGACGCCTGGTTCCAAGCCCATGCTGACAAAAGACAGAAACGACATCTAGGTCTCACATCATCCACCATCAGTTTCTTTTGTCGGCTCTGCGGTAGGCTATGCGGTTCTCGTATCGGCTCCCACAGCCACGAGAAAAGCTGTTCCAAGGTCCATAACAATTAAATAACACGCCATAAATCGTCTACAATAGACGTTAAGGCATTTAACATATTATAATAATATACATATAGTAATTTAAAAAATGAAGTGAGAATGGGATTCGTGCAGATGATATAGGGTCAAACCCACATTCAAATGGTGAAATTTTTTCTCGATCTCATGTTATTTTTTTACTCTAAAAAGATTAGGTAACTAGCGTAGTATTCTGAGGCTATGAATAATTACTATTCAACCTTTTAGCGGTTCGGTTTGTCTGAAACAAACTTGCACAAGTGATACACCCTATGATTTATAATTATTCACAAGGTTGCCGAATTTATTATTCAGCCTTGAGAGTGATAAATTTATGTGTAAAGTTTCCAGAAAAATAAATGAGGACTGATTTTCGGGTGAGGGAATAACTTTTATTTGTAATACCCTAGAGCAATTTTTACTTTGTTTACAAATCAACTTGCCTTTGAAGTCGAAAAGAAAAACCCTGCTTTGAAAGAGGATAGGTAAATCGATTTATGCAAAACAGATACCGCTTTTTGTATGTAAATTCTTGTTCATTTTACACAGATTGAAATGGTTGTATCGCGGAGTGAAAATATTTGAGTTGAAATATGAAACAATTCCACAATAACGATGTTTTATTTATGTGTATCGACAACTTTACTTGAATAATGTTTTTATTTAGTTCGTGATGTATTTTAATTTTAGTATTGACTGCATTAAAAAATACGTGTAATATTTTATTTTATGTTCTTAAGAGTTGTATTGTACCTACATTACGCTTTCACAAATGTCGGTCTATATTGGTTGGTCTATTAAAAGATTTATAACAAATGTGATTTTACTTCTCTCTTATTGTTCGTGCCTGATAAATTATAAAGTATTTGATAGTCGATTTTTTTTCAAAAATTAAGAAGAATAAAATCTATTTATTACAATATCAGGTAAGTGCTCATGTTGTTTGTTGGGCTTGGGAATGGGCAGCCTGCTACATGTTTAACGGCACATACAAATTTTTACATACAATAGGGAATTATTCTTATTTTCTCTTCAAAGTAAAATATTTCAAAGGTTTACCTGATACGTCCACTTATTGAAACACAATATCTCTGAAAGATTTAACTGAAGACATTACAGTACGTATACCAGATAAAGGAGGATAAATTTAGAATTTTACCCGTGCCAGGAAGTAACCCATAAATAAGTAGCATGATCTAATTTTTAAGAATTTTTAACTTATTTTGTCGATATACTAAAAACATGAAACCGATTCAAAAGTACACAAGGTAATTTCAGCTTTAGAACCCTAAAATTTAATGGCACAGCGAAAATTACCCCACGCAGGTTAATTCAGCCATGACTCTTGTTAACGCAGAGGGACAGATAACGTTTTGTATACAGTACCTATACTCGTAAAGAATAAACAACTTAATAAAGTGTAAAATCGTGTGGCAAATCACATCGTCCGTTTTACGATAACCATCAAGTCGTACATAAACAATACATAACCGTTCTGTGTTTATAGCCCGGTGTTTGTTTTATAAATTCGTTTTTTATTTATCAAAACATGGAGCCAAAGCCGGCGAGAGCGCTCTCCTGATTTCCTATTTTCACGCTTTTCTGATTGAAAACGATATTTATAGCATGATCATTTAATAGCTTTAGCTCCTGAAATAGATAAAATTGTCGGTGCGGACACGTTTGGATAATTAAGTGATGGAGTGCATTACATTAAATAGGTAGAACGTATTTGGTTCTGAGTTGATTAAAATCTGAATGTTGTAATGAACATTTTATAATATAAATTTGTAACAAAAATTATCGTGGTTATTATCAACAGAAAAAACAAGTTTATAAAAAAGGATTTACCTGCAAAGTACTATCAAAATATACATAAAGTGTAGACGACATGCTTCCCGGGTAGTATCAATAAGACGATACTAAGTAACAACACAACAAGTGAATAACCTCCGTGGTCTAGTGGTTAAAGCATTGGCTCTCGACTCGGAGGTCGTGGGTTCGATTCCCGCATTGGAATAACTAAAAATGTTGTTTCCAAGTTTGGTTAGGACAATGCAGGCTGATTGTCTGACAAGAAAGATGATCCATGCGTCGGATGGGCATGTAAAAAGTCGGACCTGCGCCTGATCTCTCGTCAGTCGTGTCGATTATCCGTCCCGCTGGATTATGAGTGTAAAGGAAGAGAGAGTGCTCTTTTGTACTGCGCACACATTTGGGCCCTATAAAATTACTCCTGCGTAACTGGCCTGGTTTCAATTAAACCGCAATATGTTTACATCTTAATCTTCTGATTTACGTGTAGAAAAAAAAAAATTTTTTCAAGTAACCGCCGAATGATAGTTAAGTACACTCTCGATCATGTCAGCTTTCAAACAAACAAAACTAGATCAAAATCGGTTCATCTGTTAGCTACTATGACACGAACAGACACAAAGACATCAAACACACAGACAAACACGTTAAGCTTATAACATCATTCTGTTTTATCGGGGGTTAAAATACCTATTCACAAGTTTTGACTCCCAAAACGACTAGCCAATCGGCAGTCATAGTCCGACAGAAGACGAAGCTTTCCGGCACTGAGCATAGACCGATTCGAAAAAAAATAGTTTTGGTCTCAGCCAATAGACAATCGACATAAAGTAAGATAGTTAAACTCTACTTATCTTGAAAGATCGTGAAACAGGCCCTTATTATAGTACAATCTATACTAATATTATAAAGCTGAAGAATTTGTTTGTTTGTTTGAAAGCGCTAATCTCAGGAACTACTGGTTCGAATTAAAAATTATTTTTGAGTAGATCTAGTCCATTTATGATTTATCGAGGAAGGCTTTAGGCTATATAACAACATGCTAAGCTCAATAAGAGCGGAGCACCAATCAATAATGTTTAAAAATCGGGTTTTTTTAGGGTATCCGTCATTTCAAACAAGGATATTATTGGCTGAACAAAACGTGACGTCATAGACCGCATGGACGTGTGTCAACTATCAAAACTTTTTTTTTATTTAAGGGGGAAGGTATTAAACCATTACCAAAGTAAAAAATTTCATTGTGTCAAGTTAAACAGAAATTTCATATAAGGTTGGGACTTTAATATGATCCGGAATCCGGAAGGCCGAAGAAAATTCTGAGCATTGAAAATTTCTGTTTTCAATTATAATTTTGTATTATTTTTTAAAATTCATGTTATTTCGGTTTTTAATGTGTAATATTGGTGGAATATTAACCATTAATTATTCGTTGAGGTGCACTAGTGTGGAAAAGTGATACAATTACAAAATGCGTGCTAAATTGCGTTTCCCGCAAAAACTCCCTAGGAAGTTTCAGTAAAGCGTCTACCACTTTACTGAATCGACTAATGCATTGACTACCCCGACTATTTATCTGGACTTTGACTAGACTTTGGACTTGACGATTTAGAAATACGTTGATGAAAATATACTTGACACTGGCAAATGGTGATAAGCCGACGCCTTAATAATAAAAAAAAAGTCAAACAATGATTTTATCTGTCAACTGTCTATACAAGTGCGATGACGTTGTGATGTCATAGTCCACAACTCAAGCGCTCAAAAATGGCGTTTTTAAGTCGCCAAAAATTGATTGTGATTTTAAAACATTTTTTCCAGGATAATAAATAATATTTTAGATATGTTATTTAAATATTTTGAAATGTTATAACCAGTAGAAACGTTTAAAAGAATAAAAAAAATACATGCATATTCCCTATTGTTGGTGTGAGGTTGGAAGCGCTTCTCATTCTACGAAAATGAAGTTAGAAGTTAAATGAAGTCGCGGGTAAATTTTAGTGATATCCCAAAGTAACTGTTATAAATTCAAAATCCAAAGGCTAGTAATTACATATAACGGACAATAGGTATTACAGGTAAGTGCGAGAAAATATTGTGTAGCAGTTGATAACATGGCGCATTACCCTCATTCATTACCTAGGTGGTCCAGATTCGAGAAGCTTTTGTTGGGATGAACGATCCACTGTAGGTGTTGGACCCACCCCAATGAACCACGAAATAACGTATTTCAGTCATCTAGCGCTACAGACGCCATTTCAGTGATTTGTGTTTCCATTTGCTATAATCAAACGACCAGACCAGCCTTATTTTACACACATTCGTAATCTGTTTGCAGTTTGCTGTTAGTAGTTGATTGTTAGATCAAATAACTTTGATGTGTTGGTACCTAATCAAAAGTAATAAAGGCAGAAAAGTCTTTTACATATAATCGATCCTTTGAAGTTTTTGACGTCCCCTTCAGCGGGCAACAATTTTTCCACATAATCGTGAACACAATTATGTTTATAGTACCTAGTGCAATCAATTCGAAAGCTAACTATGTAGCTGTTGATCTGTTTTTCTTTAATCTGTGCCTATACCATGTACCAACTTGCAAACAGTTGTAAAGTAATAATTATTTATGGATAATATAATAATAATAATAATAACTCCCACACCGATCTCGGTGACGGTGGCCGGTTTCATTGAAACCAGGCCAGTTACGCAGGAGTGATTTTATAATGTCCAAGTGTGTGCGCAGTACACAAGAGCACTCTCTCTCTTCCTTTTACTCTCGTAACCCAGTGGGACGGATGACCGACACGACTGGCGAGAGATCAGGCGCAGGACCGACTTTTTACATGCCCATCCGACGCATGGATCATCTTTCTTGTCAGACGATTGTCACGACGAGGTGATCACGAGGTGATCAGCCTGCATTGTCCTAACCAAACTGGGAAACAAGATTTTTTTTTGTTCCCATGTGGGAATCGAACCCACGACCTCCGAGTCGAGAGCCAATGCTCGAACCACTTGACCACGGATGCTGTGGATAATATAATAAAGTAGTAAGTAAAGAAATATAAATATTTTATATCAAAAATCATATGGACCTTGCTCGTGCAGCGTGCTGCAGTCAATTTGAAAGTATTAAAATGAAAACATAAAATGGCGGAGTGAAATAAAATATTTAGAGATTGCATTGTGATATGCATGAATGGAATGATTTATTTTATACGAGTAGTGAGTGATGATATTCGCACCGTATATTCGATTTGTAGCGAACTGGATAGCATTAGTCAGCCGTCAGTCGGAGTGTCGGGAAGAAAGTAGACCTGCGCGGCGCGGGCAGGCGGAGCTGCCGGCGCGCGACGTAGCGATTTGTTCTCAGAATTGCATTGTTCAGCCGACACCTGGAATCTGGATTCGGTTAGCACTCCTTTCGAGAGGATTTGTATTTTCGTCTAGTACTAAAAAGGATATTCTCGAAAGTAGGACACGAATGTCTGATGAATTCAAATTTACAAGCTGCGTCACTGGCATATAAATTTTTCAGACGCTAGAAAATGTTACTAACTTTTAATGTGAATGATATATTTGCAAAGGGTAGTGCTACAGGTATGCACATTTAATGCTGTAAATGAAAGAACATTTTTGAATTAGTATCCTACTCCTACTAATATTATAATGTGAAAGTCTGTGAGGATGTATGGACGGATTGATGTATGGATGGATGTTAGTTACTCTTTCACGTAAAAACTACTGAACGGATTTTGATTAAATTTGGGTATGGTAGTAGTTTAGGATCTGGATTAAAACATAGGCTACTTTTTATCCCGAAAAAGTACAGTGTTCCCGAGGGATACTGTATTTACGCGAGCGGAGGCGTGGGCAACAGCTAGGCGTTTAACAACAAAATTGAGGCCAGTATAAACAAAGTTGCCGGACAAGCTATTTTCTTATTTTTTTAATTCAAAATCGGAGGAGGAAATGCGTTACAGTGTAAGTAGTTTATGGGCGTCTGTAGCTTTATCGTTTTGAAACAAAGGCAGGTACGATTTATGGCCCTTCGATTAGATAAACGTCGATAGACCGGCTAACGGACATAAAGGGCATTGTTTATGGAAATCTATTGTTTATTAAATTAGACTTATTAAACCAATTTTAATATTATTACCTTTTTAGGGTTTCGTACTTCGAAAGGAAAAAACGGAACCCTTATAGGATCACTTTGGTGTCCGTCCGTCTGTCTGTCAAGACCCTTTTTCTCAGGAACGCGTAGAGGTATCAAGCTGGAATTTATAAAAAAAATATATATCAAATACTCAAGTCTACTGTCCCTTGGAGCTGTGAAAAAATCAAACTTCTAAGTCAACGCAATGAAAAGATACATCCGTTTATGCCGCAATTTTCTGCAAATTTTCGATACTCGCAAGGGAATCAAAACCTACAGGGTATTTCCCGTGAACTCAGAATCTTGAAATTTGACATGAAGCAATGTTTTATAGCACTGATAAAGGAAAAATTGCGAAAACCTTAAATTTTTAGTTACATCATGTAAGAAAAATATTTTTAATCCTTTTAAACTTACTATCTCTACTTTGACTCGATTGTCGTGATGGGTGAACTTTTACTTATATACCTACAGGTTTGTACAGAACCCTCGGTGCACGAGTCCGACTCGCACTTGGCCGGTTTTTTTAATGTGAAATAACCCATCGTGTTCGTATAGTATATTGTCTCTGTTGAGCTCCATAAAAAGAGGATCTAATGTTATTCTACAGTCGTACAATAAAACGTATTATAAATTGAATTATGGTGCCATGCCTCGACTGCAAGAAGTGAATGCAAATGCAAATAATGCAAAAAGTCAGTTGAGAAGAACAACGGTACTTTTATCTTTAGAGAAATGTTCTCATTCCGGCAGCTTATTTATTGTAACAAAATTGACGTTGTATTTAGCTAAACTACTTTTATGAGTCTGGTATCTGACTTCGAAGTTCGAGCTAACTTTTATATTTTCGTAATAATTTCACCTGTATTATTGTTATGTAAATAGTAGATCTACATCTAGTTTATTATTTCTAAAATTGTTTGTCAATATCCTGAAATCGGAGTAATTGCTTCTTCCGAAAACTTCGGTCTTCTGAAAATGAGTTTAATATCACTATAAATAAATAAGCTAGTAGATATTTATATACATACTTTTTACGCCTAAAGTAATAAAGTTACTGTTATCAACTTTATTAGGTAGGTACTTTTGGAGGAATTTTTATACATACTGCAATATTAAAATTTAGTTTAAATACTAGGTATTTAGTAATAAAACCTTGTAGTGAGTAAAACCTCTATATCATAAAGTCCTTTATAACAACAAACAAGTGCCTACTGTCTATACTCTATGTACTGGAAAATAAGTTTCTTATTAATTAGCTCATAGTCAGGAATATGAGCTTCATCGATTTTACATTACAGCGTCGAACGAAGTCTGGCGTAATCTAACTAATCCTAATCATATGCTTGAAGTGATGACTTTCCAAGTACGTGCTCGACGTAGATAAGGGCGCATCGAGGTAATGTATAGGAATATTAAGCACAATTAGAGGCTTTCATTAGCATAAGCAGAATGTAGTGCTTGAGATATTGACGAGTGTGATATTGAATAAATTAATAGTTACGATGTTCGTGCGGTTGGTTTCACATGATTGACAGATGTTTGAAACTACTCAGTTGACGCTCGCGCTGTTGTGACGAGTTCTGCAGTTATAAAATGCGTCTATTGAATTTAAATAGTTAATCTATACCAGTTTCAATCTTTTTCCTGACACGGCCCCTTTATTATGAAGAATTATTTCGCGACCAAGTTGTAATAATGTTTTTCATGTAGTTTATTTTGTGACAAATATTCAATCCCATATACTTAGGGGCCGTGCATTAATCACGTGATGTTTTTAACAACTTTTTAGACCCCTCCCCTCCCCCTGGTGATACGTGGTGAGGTTTTATACTACCCCCCCTCCCCCACCTAAGATCACGTGTATTTTTTTCACATAGTAAGCAGGTCATGTTTGAAGAAAAACTTTAACTTAAAAAACCGTTTAATCGAATAATTTAAGCATTTAAAAACTATACGAGTCATTTGTCTTGTAAGTATTTCAACAACACTACGAATCTACAGCCGATAATAATTTCAGTATGCATAGACTAGATTCGAAAATTAATACACGTGATTTATCCTTATACCCCCTCCTCCCCTTGGTGATACTTGGTGATTTTTTTTCGAACCCCCCCTCCCCCTTTAGGCATCACGTGATTAATGGACGATCCCTTATTCGTTTTCATAATGAGGGTTCGAATAAATACATATCTAATTAAGTACGTGAAACACATTTTTTATTTTTTGTTAATTTGATACTTATGTTTAGGATGGAAAAGATCTCTTAAGTTATTTTTATTTTTTTGTTTGTGTGATTCAAATGATTATGTCCTTACTCCTTTAGAGTTAAATTTCTTCTTAAATAAATATTTACAAAATTTATTGTTTTTTTACTGCAGTAGCTTTTTTTTGCAACCCCACCTTTTGCAACTCCCTTATAGAAGCTTCGCGATCCCCTCGGGGGTTGCGACCCACACTTTGAAAAACACTGATCTATACATTAGTAAAACAAACAAACTTTTCCTCTTTGTTATATTAATAACAAAGAGGAAAAGTTTGTTTGTTTGCATTGAACAGACTGAAACTACTGGACCGATTTTAAATAAATTTTCATACCACCTGCTCGACAATGTCTGATTATATATCACTTAAACTCAACGTAAAGCAAGTCATTGACTCCCAAGGGAGATAATATTGTATGAAACTCCCAAGGGATTAAAGTGATTTGAATTTGGAACGTTAAAATTCGTATGAAAACTTCTAATAGATACGTATCTATCGTAGAGTTTTTCAATAATAATATTGTAGAGCTAGCGCCCACCGTCGAAAAAGGAGCTCATCGAGAACAAGCATTGGACCACTGCAGATCGGTAGGGGCCCTAAATCTTGATATAAAACCGCCGGTCTGGCGGTCCTAAATCTGGCAGATTTTTTTTTATTGACCAAAATGTGTGAAGATTTTTTGAGTAAAAAAAGCTCATAAGGAACAAGGAAACTGTTGTTATACACGGGTGCGCGCCAACTAGAGACCGATAAAAATGCAAGTCTGGCAGTCCTACTCTTGACCAGTTTCCAGCCAGACCGCCCTGAACGTGTAAGAATTTTGAGTAAAAATAGCTCATAGAGAACAAGGTCAAGTTATATGTCAATCTGTTCGTCTCCTAATCCTCTTTTGAAAATCGTTGGTCTGGCATGTTCAAACCTGGCGAAAACTCAGCCAGACCGGGATGAAGTTACCTCCTGTGATACTTACTAATAGGTAAATAATGAGTAATTTGCACTTAATGAAGCGTGATTTTAATAGATTTGTATGTAGTCTTTCCGAATTTAAAATTTGCTACCCCATATTATTATCACTCGATTCGCCATCTTGAAAAAATGGCGATAACTTTCAATATTTTGGCTATATCTCTTTACAAACATACTTTGCAATAAAAATATGTTCCACGAATATGAACTATATACAATTTCTTACAATTTATTTTATAAGAATTTTTGTGTCACATTGATAGTTTTAGCGCTGCAGAGACTTAGAGTGAAATTTTATTTGTGTTGGTGATATTTTTTATAATTCAGTATATTTTACTTTTTATGTCCTTTTAGATGATACCAATATCACGAAGTTTATAAACAATTATAAAGACCGCCACTTTAGGACGGCGGCCATTTTGAATTCATAGTCATTTTAAATATACCAAATTTTAGTAGCAATAAAACTAAAAGTATACTAAACTAATATCTTATAATAATATAACTGATTGAATGTACTGTTGGTTCTTGGTGGAAATTCATGTTCATAATAATATAACACAACTTTTTATACACACTTTTCCACTTTATTTAGATTTTTTACAATAATTGAATATAACACGACCGGTTTCGATTAACTTATCATCATCAATTTACACCTGATGATGAGTTAATCGAAACCGGTCGTGTTATATTCAATTATTGAAAAAATCTAAATAAAGTGGAAAAGTGTGTATAAAAAGTTGTGTTATATTATTATATCTTATAATAAGTAAAATTAATATTAGTGAAAAATAATTTCTGTACAGCGATTAATAAAAAAATAAATTTGTGTGATACTTTATTTTTATGTTTTAGTCTAATAAAATCAATTTTATAAGAATCAAAGTTCCAAAGTTTGCAAAACTCTCAATTTTGTAAGCAGTCAACATTCGAATAGAAGTTTGACCCCTTTATCTTTGATATTCTGATCTGATATTAAGTATATATACTTTTGGTTTTATTGACACTAAAATTCCGTATATTCAATATTATTGTAAATTCAAAATGGCTGCCTTCATAAATTGGCGGACTTTATAATTATTTACAAACTTCTCGATATAAGTATCATCTAAAAGGACATTAACAATAGAATGTAGATGATTACAAAAAATTTCAACAACACAAATAAAATTTCCTTCTAAGACTCTGCAGCGCTAAAACTATCAATTTGATACAAAAATGCTCATATAATAAATTGTAGAAAGTTATATATAGTTTATATTCGTGGAACATTTTTTTTATCGTAAAGTTTGTCTGTAAAGAGATATAGCCAAAATATTGAAAGATATCGCCATTTTTTTAAGATGGCGGATCGAGTGGTAGCAATATCGGATAGAAAATTTTAAATTCGGAAAGAATACATACAAATCTAGTAAAATCACGCTTCATTAAGTGAAAATTACTCATTATTTACCTATTAGTACGTATCACAGGAGGTAACTTCATCCCGGTCTGGCTGAGTTTTGGCCAGGTTTGAACATGCCAGACCGACGATTTTCAAAAGATGATTAGGAGACGAACAGATTGACATATAACTTGACCTTGTTCTCTATGAGCTATTTTTACTCAAAATTCTTACACGTTCAGGGCGGTCTGGCTGGAAACTGGTCAAGAGTAGGACTGCCAGACTTGCATTTTTATCGGTCTCTAGTTGGCGCGCACCCGTGTATAACAAGAGTTTTCTTGTTCCTTATGAGCTTTTTTTACTCAAAAAATCTTCACATTTTGGTCAATAAAAAAAAATCTGCCAGGTTTAGAACCGCCAGACCGGCGGTTTTATATCAAGCTTTAGGGCCCCTACCGATCTGCAGTGGTCCAATGCTTGTTCTCGATAAGCTCCTTTTTCGACGGTGGGCGCTAGCTCTATTGGTATTGTTGAGAGTTTAATCGAAAATCGAACTGGCCACCTATAACAAAACAAAAATGCGATTCAAAAAATTCAAAGCAAAAGCCAAAAAGTGTTTGGTGCTATTTTCAGAAAGTAAAATAGGTACCTACTACGTTATTTTAACAGTTCCGTGTTTTAACATTCTCCCTAATAAAAATATTAGGTACTCTGTCCCTCCATAACTGGACAAATGTGTTCAATATCAATATTAACTTTTAACAAAATAAATGTTTTATTTATGTAGCCCTGGGTTTTTATTGACTCGCAGTAGGTATGAAAAGTAGAGTATGCACCTCTGGGATAAAGCCTGTCTTCGTCTTGGGCAGCTTGAACCCCTCGCTTCACTCAGGACTCTACATAACTCCCTCGCTTCACTCGGGAGTTAAGTTTTAACTCCCTCGCTTCACTCGGGAGTTAAGTTTTAACTCCCTCGCTATGCTCGGGAGTTAACTCTAGAGTCCTCGTTACGCTCAGGATCCAATATGCTGCCCGTGACATAAGACACTGCTTTATCCCCTTGGTGCATAATCTACTATTGCCACAGATTTAGAGTAGACCATAGGGAAGGACATAATATGCTACTTTTTATGGTGGAAAAATGTACGCTTTATACGAAATTAACTTCTGCGCGCACGAAGTCGCGGGCGACTTCTAGTGTTTCATAAACCGATTCACTTATGGTTGCCATTTTAGGGTCAATTCACACTGAAACGAAACGATACGTGACATAGCGCTGCATTACTACAAGATACACGTTTCATTATAAGAGTTCGAATGTCAGATTGCATCGTACTGCACAACGCATGTGCATTGTGCAGTATATGACTGATGTCATATGAAACGTGTTTTTAGGGTTCCGTAATACTTAAGGAACCCTTATAGTTTCGCTCTGTCCGTCTGTCTGTCTGTCTGTCTGTCTGTCTGTCCGCGCCTCTAGCTCCTGTAATTATGAATATAAATTGATGAAAATTGGTGAAGTTATAGATTGTGTAAAGATCACAGTTTCGGGATCATAAAAAAAAATATATATATTTTAGGGGTGGCTCTCCATACATGTGAAGTGGGGATGAAAAATATTTTTTCACTCTACCCCATCGTGTGGGGTATCGTAGAATAGGTCTTTTAAAATAAAGGCAAGGTTTCATACGTTACTTTTTTATAAAGTTGACCATTTTCGAGTAATCGGCCTCCAAAGTAGTTTGTAAGTTGGTCCCCCCCCTAGCATTTTTAAACTATAGGAGATAGAAACTTGCGAATTTCCATGCTGATAGATCATGCTAAAAACTCTTTAGGAAAATTATTGTGAACCAAATCGGACAGTAAATTTTGGAGTAATTAAAAAAAAAGCATATTACGCGTTTATAGTTACGGAACCCTCCTTAGACATGTCATGACATGCTCTTGGTTAGGTTATTGTGTAATAAATAAAGTCACTATAACGCGTATCGTTTCGTTTCAGTGAAAACTAACCCTTAGCTAATTCTAGGAATACTCCGGATTCTAACGAAACGCAGGTGCAGCGTTGGTATTTTCAGTGAGGATTCAAGTTTCAGAACCATTGTCATCAAGGTGGATCCCGCTTGTTTTTCCATTTATGTATTGGACTTTGCATGATCTGCATATAATGAGTTTGTGTACATGTCACCGTGAAATTGTAAAAACCGTTCGATTGTAATATTACTAGAGATATTATAAAATGTCGACAGATTGTCAAATAAAAATTTCTCCTTACAATTGTACGCATTATTTTTCGTTATAAACATTACAATATAACGAAAAATAACGTGTAAAATTGTAAGAAGAAATTTTTATTAAGACAATTTGTCGACATTTTTATAATATCTCTAGTAATATTACAATCGAACTATTTTACAATTTTACGGTGATATATTATAATATGCCGCTCGGGAATGTTCATAGGTGCGTTACTATGCAAAATATTACACTAGGGACCTCACAATCGTCTTTTATGTAACGATTAACTAATCCGGAAGTTTTGTCGCTCTAATTTATACTGAGCGACATTCTCATCTCTGAATTGATCATTCTCTGAAGGAAGGTAATTTCGCGGAATATTGCTAAGTACCTAATACATATATGTACTATAACCGCCCCGTGGTCTAGTGGTTAGAGCATTGGCTCTCGACTCGGAGGTCGCGGTTCGATTCTCACATTTGAAAAAAAAATGTTATTTCCAAGCTTGGTTAGGACAATGCAGGCTGATCACCTGATTGTCTGACAAGAAAGATGATCCATGCGTCGGAATGGGCATGTAAAAAGTCGGACCTGTGCCTGATCTCTCGTCAGTCGTGTCGGTTATCCGTCCCACTGGATTATGAGAGTAAAGGGAGAGTGAGTGCTCTTGTGTACTGCGCACACACTTGGGCACTATAAAATTACTCCTGCGTAACTGGCCAGGTTTCAATGAAACCGGTCACCGTCACCGGTATCGGTGTGGGGAGTTATTATATATACTATACCTAATTTATAATGAACTTTTGCTAAGTTTCTAGCGCCTGAATAACTATATCCGATAGTAAAAATAGCTACTGATCGCAGCGTGAACGGTAACATTTTTATCATTGAATGAAGGCAGCAGTTATTTATAACATCTACCTACTCTTTTTTGGAATTCCAAATATAACTCTCAGGCACTGTTTAAAGCCCGTTACATACGTAGCTATAATATATATTAATATATCGAGATGTATATAGCAAGCAGTGTTATTACACGGGAGCTATGCTATAAATATATATTTTGCCCTCACTCGGTGTGCGGTCGCCCTTTGCAAGCGCACAGTTAAAATATATATTAATTTGCCAAATTTTACCGTGATCCGTCGACATATTTTGGTGCCGTCATAGAAATATATGTAATAGCTGCGTGTGTGGCCATCGAAAATTTATAAAGAAAATATATCGTAATATGCCTTGCTGTGATTCATATTAATATAATATATTATAGCTACGTCTGTGACGGGCTTAACAATCTTCTAATAAGTGTCGAATAGCTTATTCCGAAGTATTGTCGTTGCTTCCTTTATAACAGAGATAAAACATGCAAAAAGCTATCTGCAGTTACCACTAGATTTTGGAACTGGCGATTTTGGTTTATTTATTACTTTACTTTAAAATAAAAAATAAATTATTCCGATTCTGAGATATTTTGCTCGATCAGATAAAACTTGGCTACTCAGGTAGTACTTACCCTCATTAACAATTTCATACGCGAAACTCGTTCCGATTGGACCTCAATATTTAATGAACTCTTGTAAATCTCCTCTAATTAAAAACACGTAAGGAAGGCCTGGATAAAGCGCTTATAAATAATTCCAGAATCAGAATCAGAATCAGAATCGTTTATTTCAGGAAATTGGTACATATAAGGTGTTATAATTTATAGAGCGTATCACAATTTCAGCCTTTGGGGCGTAGAAATATTAAAATTTAAAACAATATAATCAGGCATTTTAACTCAATACTTATTCCAAATTATTTTATACATTAGAATTAATTATGACATCATTCTTATATACATAGTATTAGTTAAAATAATCATTTGATAAGTACAATTATTGTTTTAAAAATACATAATTTACAATAGGCAAGCGGACTGATTTTTTTTTATTACATAAATGAATAGTACTCTTAAATATGAGTAACTTCTCAGAAGAAACCGTATATCAAAAGTCAATATTTTCAAAGGTACAGCGATTTGTATACAAAATTTCTTCGAGTCTTTATACCAAAAAAAAATTTTTTTTTTTTGCGAAATTGGTAAACAAAACCTACATCATTAGTTTACTCACATCATATACAAAAACATTCATTATGGTAAGTATGAACTTAAACGCACAAATATCGGAGATATTTACAAATATATTCCTGCGGCCATATACTTCATATACTACTTCATACTACTTCATATTCAAGTGACGTCATGTGTATATCGATTTTAGTATGGAGCGTTTTTAGGAGGCTCGCGAAATTTTTTATACAAATCGCTGTACCTTTGAAAATATTGACTTTTGATATACGGTTTCTTCTGAGAAGTTACTCATATTTAAGAGTACTATTCATTTATGCAATAAAAAAAAATTTGTCCGATTGCCTATTATTTTAACTTTAAATGCTTAGGTACTTATTCCAAATTATTATATAATTATTTAGAATTAATTATGACATCATTCTTATAAAAATCATCATTCGGTAGATACTAGATACAGTTATAATTCTTATGCCATTTTTTCAAATAATCTTCAACTGACATCATTATAATATATTGAGTAATATTAATTTACAACATTATTAAGTATACATTTTTAAAAATTTACATAATATACTAACAATGAATATAATATATTGCATATTAAAATCAATCTGTTATTATTATTATTACATTAAAACAAATAAAATTCATAAATTACATTAATAACATTGATTATATTGTTGACTAGCTGTTGCCCGCGACTTCGTCCGCGTCAACTGATGGCGCAATAATGCATTAATTTCGACCAAATTTGATTACCATACAAAAGGTTATAGTGAGTCAATCTTAAAAGATTTTTTTAGATCATTTAAAGAGGAGTAATTCTTCCATTGATATTTTAGGTAACTTGAGCCGTTTACGCAGTGCACGCAATGGAAGCGCTCAAATAAAGCTCATATTTTTCCCCGTTTTTGCAACATTTTCATTAATGCTTCGCTCCTGTTAGTCGCAGCGTAATGTTATATAGCTCAAGGCTTCTCGACAAATGGACTATCTAACACAAAAATATTTTTTCAATTCGATTTAGCAGTTCCTGAGATCAGCGCGTTCAAACAAACAACGCAAGCCTTCAAAGTTGAATAATTTTCCCCGTTTTTTCCACATTTTCCACTGTTTCTTCATTCCTATTGGTCGCAGCGTGATGCTAAATAGCCTAAATCCTTCCTCTATAAATGGACTATCTAACACAAAAATAATTTTTCAATTCAAACCAGTAGTTACTGAGAGAAATTAGCGCGTTCAAGCAAAAAAACTCTTCAGCTTTATAATATTATAGTATAGATAGCTGATGCCCGCGGCTCGCCCGCGTAAGAACAGTAACCCACGGGAACCGTATATATCCCGCGATAAAAAGTACCTTAAAGTTGTAGTCTACTTTATATCTGTGCCAAATTTCATGATAATAATCGGTTTAGTAGTTTTTACGTGAAACTGTAAATAAAGTATCCCACAGGAACCGTACATTTCCCTGCGATAAAAAGTAGCCTATATCCTTTCTCAGGCTATACTCTCTGTATCTGTGTACCAAATTTCGTTTCAATCGGTTCAGTAGTTTTGGCGTGGAAGACGGACAAACAGACACACACTTTCCCATTTATACTATAAGTATGGATTTATTAAGGAATACAATATGTATTAAATGCAGCATTCGCAAATATTTAAGTGCCTACTTTTTCAAGTGTAAGATTTTCATCAAATTTAACTTTTTAATTCTTGTCAGATTTATTTTTCAATATGATGACAATATATTAATGTCAAAATAAAAATAAAGCTCCCCACTCACGGGCTATCGATTGCTTCGATCAAATTGTAAATTATTTCGTATTTGAAAATAAATTGATAACGTTAAACTATTATACAAAATGATTAGTGTAAGACCTACCAGCTAGTTTTTGCGGTAGGCGCCAAAGTAGGAACAAAATTTACGCGTATATATACGAGTTTCATATAAAAAGTTTAGTAAGGCAGTCCGAGGATCTCAGGCTATATTCAATTTTTATCTAAATCGATTTATTGCAACTACCAATCCAGTAAACGTTTAAATTGTAAAGACTAAATCGATCGATCGCTTGTGAGTGGGAGCTTTAAATCAAAAGCACTAAGGAGTATTTATATCAACTTTAAAGCAAATCGATCCCGAACAACTTTCTTTCCCTTTTTTAACCCCGTTGGGGGATGAATTTCGATAAACTATGATACACGAATTTCATCAATTCTGTTATATAATGTTTGTGCAAAATATGAAGTAGATTGGACCAAGGAATCACGTTGCCGCATATAAACTGTTTTCCCCCTTTTCACCCTCTTAGGAGTCGAATTTCGAAAAATCCCTTCTTATCGGATGCCTACGCATTACAACGAGTAAGGCCTGCAAGTTTCAGGTCTCTACGATCAGCGGTTTAGGCTGTGCGTTGATCCGTCAGTCATTCAGGACAAAGGATTTTATATGTATAGATAATAATAATATTGTCTAGTAATAATTTAGTAATAGTTATAATTTTAATACAAAATGTCAGATTGTTTAAATAATAATTATTTTGTCTATCAAAAAGTCATTTATGTCATAATACATTTTGGAAAGTAAGAATGCATACAATTTGGTTTTTAGTTTATTTGCACTAAGTTCCTTTATTTTCGTTGGTAGTTTGTTGTATAATTTAACAGCAAAGCAGTATGCATTCTTACTACACATACCTATTCTCTGATTAGGAATACATATTTTATCAGGTAGCCTGCAGCTTTTTGTTGCTGTTTCCACTTTTCTGGAGTAGAAATCATTACTGTACTTTTGAACAAATACGCATACTTCTAGAATATAGAGGCAAGGTAAGGGAAGTATGCCGTGCTTTTTAAATAGTGGTTTACAGCTGTCCAAGACGTTCGCTCCACAGGCAGATCGAATACACTTTTTCTGTATTCGGAAAGCACGTATGAAATCTGTGGAGTTACCCCATATTATTAGACCATATCGTAATATTGACGATACATATCCGTGATATGCTAACAAGGCAGCTTTTTCAGATACGGTTCGATTTACATTTCTTAAAACGTACACAAATCTTTCCAGTTTAAGGCATACATTATCTATGTGTTGTTTCCATGTGCAATGGCGATCAACAATTATTCCCAAAAACCTAGTTGAGTAGACCTCTTCAATATTATTATTATCTATAGAAATATTTAGATCATTGTGTTTATTGTTGTAAGGTTGAAACTGAATTATTTTTGTCTTCGAGGTGTTTACCATTAAGTTTTTAGACTTTAGCCAGTTTATTATTTTTGTGAGAGTTTTAATTATTTCAGCTCTGTGATTATCTTTATTGTCAATTATTATAGTACTGTCGTCAGCGAAGAGAATTGATTTATATAATATTATGTCAGGGAAGTCATTAATATATAATAAAAATAGTAGAGGTCCTAGAATTGAGCCTTGGGGCACACCATAACCATTTAGCATATAAGCGGACTTACAAGGTTTTTTATGTTTACCTTTTATTTCACTCAATTCAACACATTGATATCTGTTAGTGAGGTAACTTTTAAACCAGTCATTAGCTACACCCCTGATGCCTTGTTTATTTAACGTTTGTAGGAGAATTTTGTGTGAGACAAAATCAAATGCCTTTGATAGGTCTAGAAAGATTGCTGTAATAGGTCGTTTTGAATTTAGTCCCTCCGTGATAATTTTGATTAAACTGAAACAAGCCTTTGTTGTAGAGCAATTTTTCCTAAAGCCAAATTGCTCTGGCTTGAGAATTTTATTGATTATAAGAAAGCTGTGTACTTTCTGATACATAACTCGCTCGAATATTTTGGATAATACAGGGATCAGTGTTATAGGTCTGTAGTTGTTTATTTCAGTCTTTTTTCCCGCTTTGTATATAGGTTTAATTATAGAGAATTTCAGTCGCGCCGGGAAGACTCCTTCAGTTAATGACAGGTTTATGATATGCGCTAAGGGTACGGCAAGAGATTTATAACATTTTTTTAATATTTTTGTTTTAATTCCATCATATCCTGTGGAGTTTGTGTTTTTAAGATTTAGTATAGTTTTTTCAATTTCAGTGTGTGTGACTGGTGTCAAGTAAATAGATTTATCATTAGTGTTTGTATTTATGTCTGTATTTTTACATTTGTCGTCGATGTTAGACTTATTCGTTAATTGTATGAAATGTGTATTTAAAGTTTCAGCGATCCAATCTTAATATCCTCCCGGTTCCCTTGTACAAAAATCCACCGAGTATGAATATTAATTATTTCAAACGATATACATTTTGAACGGCCAACAAAATTTCATTCTAGTGACCCCAATTTTCACTCTGCTTAAAATTAACACGTTATAAATAAATTTGTAATGTTTTACACAATATTAGTTTAGCACTTTGCAAACTTTTACCCTAATCACGTACGTTACTTATTAACTATTTATAAATCTGTGCCCTAATATAATATATAATATAACCATTTTAGTACGTATTATTACAAGTATTATGTCATGGGATACTGATCCCAATTTACCTGTCCGGTAGTTGTGGTATAGTATACGGGTACGCGACCCCGGCTTCCCTAGCTATTACTGTCCTATCCCTTGCCCTCCTGGGCGGTAATATCCTACATTTCCTATTTCCCACTCTAACTTACCAATCTTCCTTTCCACACCACCTATCCTTTCCTTTCCCTATTCCTACCTTCTCCACCAATCCGTGGAAACGCAATGGATAATCATAGATATATTTTAATTATCCAAAATGGCGGCGATTTGGTTCGCCACCCATCACGTCTCGTTTCTCGTGGAGGCGAAAAGTGGCCCATGAAGAGCCGCTTCACTACGTTGAATGTAAGGGGCGGAATGGATGGTAAGAATGAAAGTGGAAGAAGCGAAACAAGTATGTAAGATTCGTAGCAAGTGGAAAGAAGTGGTCTCTGCCTACCCCTACGGGAAAGAGGCGGTATCTGCCTACACCTTGGGAAAGAGGCGTGATTATATGTATGTATGTATTATAAGTATTACCGTAAAATTGTAAAAACCGTTCGATTGTAATATGATTAGCGAGATTGTAAAAATTCGAAAAGTCTAAAGATTCTTCGCTATATATTTATAATGTAGTGTTAAAATATAAGAAGAATACTCGGGTCCGCAGTCTTTTGACATTTTTACAATTTCACTAGTTTTACCTATTACAATCTAACGGTTTTTACAATTTTACGTTGACATCTTCATTTTCATTTCATATTATTTTTATTGATAATTATTAGGTAGTGTACCTTTTGTATTTTGTGAGATACAAGCGAGTATTTAATTATATTATCTATATTCAAATCAATATCATCAAGGAAAAATATTAGACCGGTAGATAAGTATGTACAACACATTCCATGAGCGTAAACAATGATACTTTTAGAAATGTTTAGTATCGGCTCGACCCTTGCGATAATTCAACCCTTATTTGATTTGCCCTATTGTTAGGCATGGTATCACCTCCGATATACGTTGAAAGAAAAAAGCATTTGCGGCCCTAACTGTAAGCGAATTCGTATTATGTTTTTCACGCGTAACAGGTTTTTGGTTTGATATAAATTTGTTCATAACATTACGGGTTTACATATATATTTTATCGAACATGTCAATCTTGATTCTTGTGTTTACTGCTCTATATTTAGCAAGGAATTTGTAAGTATTATATACAAATTCCTTGATATTTAGTAACTAGTTGTCCGCCTTTGTTAAACTTATAATAGTGTTTGTCAAAAACTCGGCATATTCAATGCATCGGTCAAATCGATACACCATTTATGTTCAAAATTGAAAATTTTAAAAACAATATTGTTTTATTATTTTATTTTAAATATATATTTAAGTTATTTATGAGCGTAGTACCTTTAGTGCATGTTGTGTTCACTCTAGACGATTGTACACTTCGATAAATTATATTGCATGTTTTTATTATCTTGTATTGTGATACATCCAGTTTATGAACATTATAAATAAATAAAAAATGAGACTTTCGGCTCCTAGCCTAGCCAGCTCATCCGCGGTTTCGTTGCCGGGGATATTGCTGTGGCTAGAAACCCATACCAGACGAATATGGTTGTTACAGCCTAGCTAATGTTTAGCGTCTCAACACAGTTCAGAACTAATTTGGATGAAATTTTAGCTGCAGTCAGTGCTTTCAGCGCAGCCTGACGGTAACGCAATGCAACGTCAAGAAGCCACAGCTTGACCACATTTTGGAAGGCCCATATTTGAAACGTACGTGACATTTTAGACTTAGTCATATTCCTGAATTGGAATTCCAGTGGAAAAAGATAATTTAAATTCTACTTCAAAAACAAGTGCAAAAGGACAAAAAGTGGAAACATGAAAATCGGTGCAAGCGTATTCACAGTAGAAAGTATTGAGGAAATTCGTTCCTGTTTTATTTTATTTCGACTAAGGATTTCACGCTAGAGGGGAACCAGGTTCGTCGGTCAGATAAAGTGCGCTCAAATATAAAGTTTCAATTTCCCGCGCCCGGTTCGAGCGACGGGCGACGTGCTGCGCCCAGAATGAGCGGCCACTTTAATGGTTCCTCCCTTCGGCGTGTGTCACGAACTCACGAACTACAATATCATTTAATATGTATGCTGTATTTGATAAAACTTCCATAATAAATATTAAATCTAAAGTTATGCATTATAATTCATGGCATTACATCCATACTAGTGACTAGTCTATAATAATATTATAAAGCTGAAGAGTTTGTTTGTTTGAACGCGCTAATCTCAGGAACTGTTGGTTAGAATTGAAAAAATCTTTTTGTGTTGGATAGTCCATTTATTGAGGAAGGCTTTAGGCTATATAACATCATGCTAAGCTCAATACGAGCGGAGCACCAACCAAGAATGTTACAAAATCTTTTTTTTTTCTTTTTAGAGCTTTTGCTGCGTCCAACTACGTTCCAATATTGTATATGTCTATCTTTTAAGGTTGGCTCACAATAACCTTTTTATACTAACCAAATTTGTTTTAAAATTAATCATTATTTGTCAGGGTGTTTTCATAAAGATGACATTAATCCTTATCCAAATAAATTCGTTATTAATTACTGTTATTAATATGGCAATGTTTTATATTTAGGTTGGCTGCATTGCAAAAGATATTGTAATGTTATTTTTGTGTCAAAGTTGGCATCACAACTAGTTCCGCTAGGATAATAGTGTTCTGTGTGATCGATGGTTGTATCGTGTGTGTAACTCAGATGAGATCAGTATATAAATAAAAGTACTTTCTTTACAAATTTCTATTTTTTTCATTTCAAAAACATCAGGTTACGGGCCCAGACACTTAGAACTGTGTGTTATTAGTTACGGCAACAAAATCGGCGAGAAGGAAAAGTGAGGTTACCGCATTACACCGCCATTTTTTTTTGCGGCTTGGTGTTCGGACATTGCAGAATATCGCCGCGGGGCGTGGAGTACTTGTTCCTAGTTAGAAGAGGACAAGGTTGGAATGGAGGGCAGTAACAGTAACAATGTCAGTGTGATCAAGTTGGAAGGGGCCAGAAATTGGAATATCTGGAAATTCCAAACAACAGTACTGTTGAGGAGCAATGGCTGGTTGAACATAGTGGAGGGCAAACAGGCGAAGCCCGAAGTTGCCAGTGAGATACATGCATGGGAAATCAAAGATGCCAAGGCGCAAACTTTACTGGTTACACGGATGTCGGAAGAGGCAATGTTACATATCATTACGTGTACAAGTTCTGCCGAGATGTGGCGAAAACTCCAGAGCGTGTATGAACAGAAAACTGAGACTAGCGTGCACATAATACAACAGAGGTTTTTCCAATACAAATTTGAAAAAGGCACAGACATGTCCGTTTTCTTGTCGAAAATACAAGAGATGCAAAATCAATTAAAACAGATGGGCGAAGAAATCTCGAATAAGTTTGTAATCACAAAAGTATTAATGTCATTGCCAGACGAATATAAACATTTCGTTTCGGCCTGGGAATCTGCGCCTGACGACAAGCAAACATATGAAAATTTAGTGGCCAGACTACTAATTGAAGAAGAGAGGGTAAAAGGAAAGAACGAAGATGCGCAGCAATCTTCATCTTCTGCCTTTTTAGTGAAAAATAAAAAGCCTATAAAATGTTTCAAGTGTGGTAAGAGTGGACATTATCAAACTGAATGTAAAAGTAATAAAAATAAAAGTGAAATGAACATAAGTAATAATAATAATTGTTACTATTGTGGAAAGTTTGGGCACTTCAAGTCCCAGTGTCGTTTTCGGAAACAAAAATGGTCAAGACCTGAAAAAGTGAACAGTAACGCGTTTGTAGTGTCTAATTCGCATAAACTACAAAAATCCAAATGGCTAGTGGACTCTGGCGCTAGCGAACACATGTGCCGGGATCGTGCATTGTTCACATCGTTCAAAAATACTTTGCCAAAACCTGTAATTGTTGGTAATGGCGCGGTGATTAATGCGCTCGGTTGCGGACAGATGGCAGTTCAAGTATCGAATGGGATTGAATGGATTGACACGGTAATAAACAACGTGTTGTACGTTCCTGAACTGAAAACGAACTTGTTTTCGGTCAACAGCGCCATTGACAGAGGATATGTCATGATGACAGATGACAGTTCGTGCAAATTTTACAAGTCAAATAAAGTTTGTGCGGTGGCGAAAAAGATTGGAAGCTCTTACTTTATGGATTTACGCTTTATTACTAATTGTGAGATCGCGAGTACTGCAAAATTGGTGCCGAATGACTTAAATGAGTGGCACAGAAGATTGGCGCATCAGAACTTCAGCTACGTAAAAGATATCCTACGGAAAAACAACATCGAGGTTAAACAAACATCCAAGCCAGTGTGTGAGAGTTGTTTGGTTGGAAAAATACATAGATTGCCGTTCAGTAGAAGTGAATACAAGAGCAATAAGACATGTGAGCTAATTCATGTTGATACCTGTGGTCCCATGGAAGAACTGTCAGTTGGTGGGTCAAGATACTTCGTTGTGCTGAAAGATGATTATTCGAACTACAGAAGTGTGCAATTTGTGAAAACGAAAGATAAGATCAAACATATAATTGAGAACTTCATTATTAAGGCTGAGAATGTCACTGGAAACAAAGTGAAGATATTCAGAAGTGATAATGGCCTGGAGTTCGTAAACAGGGATGTGAAAGAAATATTTGCAAAATATGGAATAACACACCAAAGGACAGTAACATATACCCCTGAACAGAATGGTAAGGCGGAGAGAGATAATAGAACATTGGTGGAAGCGGCTAGGACTATGATTCATGAAAAAAATTTACCAAAGAAACTATGGGCGGAAGCTATAAACACAGCAGTGTTTGTGTTGAATAGAACTGGGAAGAGCCATGAAGATGGAAGATCTCCTTTTGAAGTATGGACTGGGAAAACATATGATATCCATGCGTTGAAAGCCTTTGGTACAGAAGTGTATGTACACATTCCAAAGGAACGTAGGCAGAAATGGGATAAGAAAGGAGAGAAGGGATTGATGGTTGGGTATGAGGAGGATGTAAAAGGATACCGTATCTACTACGCTCAGAAGGACACAGTGGAGACAAAAAGGGACGTTGTTTTCTTACAGGAAGAAGAGAAGGAAAAACCTCAAGTGGATGGAGGTGAAAGTCAAAATGTAGTGTCCTTAAACCTTGAAGAGGAGACAGAGCAAGAGAGTAGTCCCGAGGTAGATACTGATGAAATAGCTACTGCTATAGCTACCCCTGAACCAGAAGAGACAACCCTTACAAGCAGTACCCTAGGAGATAACTCAGAAAGTGACAGTGACTACTTGCCATGTAGTGAAGAAGAGCACATATTAGAAGGAAGTAGTCCGCCTAGAGAGGGAAGGAGCAAGCGTGAGCGTAAACAAACATCTTTCTATAAATGCAACAATGTGCAGGTGGACAAAAGTGAGTGCGAGCCCGTTACTTATAGGGATGCCATGAGCCGAAGCGATGCCGGTAAGTGGAGTGCAGCTATTTTTAATGAGCTTCAGACTCTAAAACAGAATAATACTTGGAACTTTTGTGATTTACCTGTAAATGCAAAGGCTGTGAGTTGCAAATGGGTTTTTAAAATTAAAAACATAAATAATGATAAACAGTATAAGGCTAGGCTGGTGGCTAGGGGGTTTGAGCAACAGGACACACTTAATTTAAGTGATATTTATGCCCCAGTTGCTAAATTATCAACCTTCAGATTATTTGTAGTAATTGCAACTAAATATAACTTACCCATATACCAAATGGATGTGACAGGGGCCTTTTTGTATGGTGATATTAAAGGAAATGTTTATATAAGTTTACCAGAAGGGGCTTATAGTGGGGATAATAATATAGCAAAGTTAAAAAAGTCATTGTATGGATTAAAAAGTTCGCCTAAAACTTGGAATGTTAAATTTAATGATGTAATTACTCGAGAAGGCTTTATAAGGTCAAAATATGATTCATGCTTGTATAAAAAGTACAGTAGTACCAATAAAATATTTGTGTTACTATATGTAGACGATTTGTTAGTTTTTGGGACAAATGAAAATGATGTCACAAAGTTGAAAACAATATTAAATAAAGAATTTAAGATGAAAGATCTAGGACAAATTTCATACTTTTTAGGAATAAATGTGAAACAAAATTTGGAAAATGGCACAACTATTCTATCACAAAGAAATTACTTAGAAAATGTACTTAAAAGGTTTAATATGGAAAATTGCAAACCCATGTTGACGCCCTTGGACATAAATTTTAATACCAAAACATTTGATACTGATCCTGATTGTAATATTGAGGCAACTTGTAGGCAAATTATTGGCTGCCTCATGTATGCAGTCTCAGGCACTAGGCCTGACCTGTGCTTCTCAGTATCCTTGTTAAGTAGATATCAGAAATGTGCTAACAGTGTGTTGCTAAGTGCACTTAAGAGAGTATTGCGTTATGTGAAGCATACTTTAGATTATAAAATAGTTTATAAGTGTAATAGTAGTATGTTACAAGGCTACTGTGATGCAGATTGGGGAGGCGATCAGAGAGACAGAAAATCAACGTCCGGTTATTTGTTTACTTTTGCAAATTGTTTGATTGCATGGAGTTCAAAGAAGCAATCTTCTGTTAGTTTATCCTCTACTGAAGCTGAATATGTTTCTATGAGTATGGCAGCAAGTGAGGCGTGCTGGCTTATTAACTTGTTACATGATTTTGATTTCCAAAATGTTAGCCCAGTCAAGTTGTATTGTGACAATCAGTCAGCTATTTTAAATGCCAGTACAGAGTCAGTTAAACGTCTTAAACATGTTGATATCAGATATCATTTCACAAAAGATTTAATTAAAAATAAGAAAATTGATATTCAGTACATAAGTACTTCTGAACAATTGGCAGACATGCTAACAAAGGCATTAAGTAAGGATTTGTTAATTAAGTTTCTAACACAGTGTAATGTAAAAGTATAAACTAAGAAATAGAAAAGTCTTGTTAATAATGTGTTAAGCTAATAATTGATATTACCTACTTAGTTAAGAATTAATTTTTTAAATATATAAACATTGAGAAGGGGTGTTATTAATATGGCAATGTTTTATATTTAGGTTGGCTGCATTGCAAAAGATATTGTAATGTTATTTTTGTGTCAAAGTTGGCATCACAACTAGTTCCGCTAGGATAATAGTGTTCTGTGTGATCGATGGTTGTATCGTGTGTGTAACTCAGATGAGATCAGTATATAAATAAAAGTACTTTCTTTACAAATTTCTATTTTTTTCATTTCAAAAACATCAATTACAATTTACAAGCATTTAATTTAGAAGAAATTTGGCGTTTACATTATTTGATTTTAATGAGTATTTTGGAAGATATCGCAGTAATAAAATAATCAAGCGCGCAATAATAATGTACGGCGCGCGGCGGGCAGTCGTGAGGGGGAAGCGCTTCTCCTTCTAAGAATAATAATATAATAATAAGAATAATAATAAATAAGCAAGTAAATATTTAATTTCATAGAAGGTGTCTTGCTTTATTATACGAGCGTCATGCCTGATCTAGTGAAGAGACCCTTTGATTCACACAGGTGCGGTGTAGGTTTGATGCCGCTTTGTGGTGTTTCCCAAAGAGGTCGGTGATTTTTAAGGAGGATGTCACGAGTTCGGACAGCTGTTTGACACGACTATGACAAGACTTATACGAGGCGCCACCTGGTGGCAAAAAGGTGTCCACTAGACGGTGGTTTGTGTGGGTCGGGTCTGCCCGCTGGCGATAGGTAAAAATTCGAAAACCCTCATTAGACTTACACAATAACCGTATACTGTTCCTAAACTGTGTAACTATTTAAATATTAGTTTAATTTAGCCCCTTCTTCTGTGACAACCCTGACAAAATTTGGATGGTTTTATGAAAGCTATCCGTACCTCTGTACGCAAGTATATTATATTGTTACTCTGTGTTGACGTTTTACACGACGTTATGCTTCTTACACACGCGCCGCAGCACTGGCAGCGCCACTGAATTTTGCATAGATTTCGTCACCGCAAGTGGCCTTGCTTGTGGTGGCGCCCCAGTAGCTGCGGTGTAGGTACGCGACCGGTGCGGCCCTACAGCAAAAAATTATATTCAGCTGAATTCTTGTGCGATTCAAATGAGAGTAGGATCGAGTCGGCGCCATATTGTTTCGAATTTAGACTGTTGTGATAGTTTAATTTATGTTTAGATAATTGATTACTATTTAAAGTTTATATTTACGTGGTAGAGCCATGCTTCGGCACGAATGGGCCGGCTCGACCGGAGAAATACCACGGGCTCACAGAAAACCGGCGTGAAACAGCGTTTGCGCTGTGTTTCGCCGAGTGAGTGAGTTTACCGGAGGCCTAATCCCCTACCCTATTCCCTTCCCTACCCTCCCCTATTACCCTATTCCCTCTTAAAAGGCCGGCAACACACTTGCAGCTCTTCTGATGCTGCGAGTGTCCATGGGCAACGGAAGTTGCTTTCCATCAGGTGACCCGTTTGCTCGTTTGCCCCCATATTTCATAAAAATATATATATATATATATATATATATTCGATGCAAGACTATTATTATTTATATGCACATGAGATTTTTTGAAAATAGCACATTTCAAGTGAAATTTGTCAGAAAAAGCTCATTGACGTTCCTATTCTCATTTGAAACGCATTATACCTACTAGTTCAGCGGCACCGCAAGAGCTGCGGCACGTGTGTAAGCATACTACGGGGTATATTAACAACTTGTCTACAGCTATGTTATGAATAATTCTTAAGTAGGATATAAGCAGAAAATTCAATCTCCGAACAATGAAATCGTATTAGCATACAAAAGGTCTCACATATTTCACGAAAATCCGATATTTTGACTTATCTCCTCACAAAAGTGAAAGGCTTATCGTTGACCTGCGAAACAAGAAATTTTATATTGCAATATATTCGTTGGAATCCCGTTTTAGTTCGTCTAACACGTATTTGTTTTACATTATTTACTATTAAGTATTTATATAATTATTAAATACCAATATATAGAGTACATTGTTTTGTTTCATACATCCTACTTAATATTATAAATGTGAAAGTTTGTGAGAATGGATGGATGTATGGATGGATATATGTTTGGTACTCCTTCACGCAACAACTACTGAACGTATTTCAATGAAATTTGGTTGACAGGTCATATTAAAATCTTTTTAATTTAAAACTCCTTGGTTTTAAAAATCGAATACCGTTTATTTTTTTAAAAAAAGATTCTCGGTCTTGTCACAAGGTCTTGTCAAACTTGTTTAGTCGTTGAGAAAATGGAATTGACTCGAGAAAATTCTAGAGCGATGATTTATTATGACTTTCGAAGTGGTTTAACACAAAAACAGTGTGTTGACCGGATGATTTCTGCATTTGGTCATGAAGCCCCATCCAAAACCACAATTTATCGCTGGTTTGCTGAATTTCAACGTGGACGTGTCAAGCTCAGTGATGATCCCCGTCAAGGTCGTCCAAAAACTGCAGTCACCCAAGAAAACGTTGATGCTGTGCGTAAGCTGATTGAGGAAGATCGACATGTGACATACCGCGAAATTCAGGCAACTTTAGACATTGGCATGATATGAGTCAAATACAAATAATCTTGCATGAACAATTAGATGTCAAAAAGTTGTTATCCCGATGGATACCGCATTTGCTCTGTGAAGAGCAAAAAGCGGCTCGCGTTACTTGGTGCGTCAGAACTCTCGAAAGATTCCACGCAGGATCCTCAAATGCTGTATACAACATCGTATCAGGTGACAAATCCTGGATATATGCGTACGAACCCGAAACCAAAAACCGGTCACGAGTTTGGGTGTTCGAAAATGAGTTAAAGCCAACAAAAATTGTTCGTTCACGGAGTGTTGCAAAAAAAATGGTGGCCACGTTTGTCTCCAAAACCGGCCATGTTACGACAATTCCTCTTGAGGGACAAAGAACGGTTAATGCAGAATGGTATGCTAACATTTGTTTGCCACAGGTCGTTTCTGAACTCCGTAAAGAGAACTGCAACCGCCGTATCATCCTCCATCACGACAATGCGAGTTCTCACACCGCGCACAGAACAAAAGAGTTTTTAGAGCAAGATATCATAGAATTATTAGACCATCCGCCGTACAGCCCCGACCTAAGCCCTAATGATTTCTATACTTTCCCTAAAATAAAGAATAAGTTGCGTGGTCAGAGATTTTCATCACCTGAAGAAGCTGTGGACGCCTACAAAACGGCCATTTTGGAGACCCCAACTTCTTACTTGCTGAATGGTGCTTCTGCTGGTTGGTTGAATGATTGCTTCAACAATAATGGAAGAAAGAAAGAATGGAAATGGTTGCTTCAATGATTGGTTCCATCGAATGGAAAAATGTGTCAAATTTCGCGGAGAATACTTCGAAAAGCAATAAATACATTTTTAAATAGTAATGTTGTGTCACTTCCTTGATTCCCGAAATTTTCAGTGCCGCCCTCGTATCTCCAATATGGAAAGGTCCTTTTAGAATTTTAGTAAAATTAGTTAATCATAAGAAAGCGAGATATCATTTATATCAAATATAATTAGCTCGCGATATTTCTTTTCCAGGGCCATCGTGCCAACTACAATCTCCGCTGAGCCAATAACTCCGATAGTAAATAGACAGCGTTCCGCAAAGTGTGTACCGCGGCACACTGGTATACCGTGGACATCTTCGTCCCATAACACAAAATCACTGTCAGATGTACAAGACAAAGGAAAAGTTACATTGATAAAAATAATAATATCTAAATTACCCTTATTTAACGCTTTTTGACGGACACTTGCAGTCGGGATTTTTATTTTTTTAATTATATGATTTTATGAATAGAGATGGTGCTTATTTACAGTCTTCGGACTCCATGTACCTTGTATAAAAATAAACGTAACCAAGAGATATCTTACCTATAGATCAATCAGATAATAAGTTGATTTGAAAAGTAACATGATCGTCTAAATTTATAAAATATGGTTTCCATTGAGGCAAAGGACCCATTAAGCTTATCAATAGGGTAGACAGATGTATGCTTTCGAATTCGACCCTCACTTACCTACAATATAATCTATTTTGATAAGAGCAATTTAGAACCCTACCTTATATTATTTACCACAAAACCAAGATATTTTTTCTATTTTAATTAGTAACAGAGTAACCCTTTTAAGCTAATAATAATTCAACCAGGCCAGCTTCGCAGCAGTTATTTTACAGCGCCCAAGTGTGTGCGCAGTACACAAGAGCACTATCTCTCCCTTTACTCTTGAAACCTAGTGGGATGGATAACCGACACGACTGGCTGGTCCAATTTTTTACATACCCATTTCACCCATGGATCATCTTCCTTGTCAGTCTGCATTGCTTCTAACCGAACTTGGAAACAACATTTTTTGTTGAACCAACGCGGGAATCGAACCCACGACCTCCGCGTCGAGAGCCAAGCTTCAAACCACTGAACCACCGGCTGGTGAGCTCATAAGCTACCATACACCTTGCCTCGACTTGCTCTGCAAGGGCGTGCTGCGCGATCTGTGGTGATGCCGGGCGACCGTCAGACCACGTCATGGTGGGTCGTTTTTGTGACCCTCCACCGACTCGCGCACAAGTGCACTCTCCCCCGCAAGAGGCGGGACGACGAGGGCAAGAGGCTTTACCGGACGCCATGGAATAATGTCATCCGAAGGCGGATGAGAGGAGCATCAGGAGATGCAATTTGTGTCTCTCGATAGCTCTGTTCCAGGACCAGGGTAAAGGCTGGGAACCTTTGCCCATTGCACGGTCCCGGCGGCGGCCGGGTTACTCTAATTGCCGGAGTAGCCCCCTTTGTGGAGTAGTCCGGTCTTTAGGACTGGCCAGTCGCGAGGTTACCCTGTGCTTGACAGATCCGGGGTAACCTCATTTATGCGGCCGATGGCATTCGTAGGTGGTTTAGTGCGGTATTCCGGCGTGGTGCCGGTGAGTCCCACAGTCCCAACCCTTCGGGAAGGGCGTAAATGCCTTCCCCTACGTAAAAAAAAAAGGTGCAACTGCCTCCGTGCAGGCTAAACTTATACATAATGCGTCATTGGTAAATTTTAACATTTGTACGCATGAATCACTAACTTCTTAAGGCGAAAATATACGTAGATGACGTCACAGATTCGGGCGTGGCCTAACACTTCCCGCCGCGCCACCCGCATACACCCCGCAGCGCTCGCGATCTCCGTGCGCGGCCGCGCCGCGACTCAAATTATAATCTGAGGAACGGCCCTTTTATACGACTTTAGGATTGATTTAAATGCAACTTGAAAATATTAATTTATTTCTGGTCTATGAGCAAAGAAAAAACGTAGAATGTATAAGCCGCTTCTCCTTCTTCTGTAGAAGCCGGTCGAGGTTATTCCCGAAATCTAGAAATTATTTGGTAGGCAATGCGGCTTCCAACCCATCACTTTTGATTTCATTTTCCACCTCTACGCCCACCAAAATGCAATACTTAGTGCTATTGACAGAATCACTAAAATATCCACTAGGTGTTTTTTCGCTTTCCTAAGCGACAAAAATACCGAAAATGAGTTATATCAATGAGATTGTATTTTTTTTTTCTGCGTCGATTGGTCTAATCGTCGTCTTCCTACGACGATTTTTTTGTCGCTTAGATATAGTGAAATTTATACAAAATCATGAATGTTATGTTCACTAAGCGACAACAAAAAGCTATTTATAAAAAAAATCATTTGGATATTTTGAAGAATTTTAAAAATCTACTTAGTCTATTTTTCATGTTTTTACTTTTCTTTTGTTTGCACAAAAATATTTTAACTTGTTTAAAAAATTCTTTTCGTGAACACTTTGTACATTTTCTCCATACAAATTATTTGTGAATTGTCCTTACAGTGCATTTAATTTGATACCATTATTTTACGAAAGTGCAACTTGTAGAATTTTACCCATAGTGAAATAAAACAATATTGGCGTAAAGATAGTTTTACATATTTGACACAATAACTATTCGTGCTATGTAGATATTTTTACTTGAAAACTTTTGTTTTTAAGTATGTCGGTTAGATATTTTTTTTTTGTCGTCGGTTAGATAAAATGTAACTAAAAGTATTAAATTTACAGTGTGTGGGAACCTTAATGAACGCAAACATTGCTAAATATATTCCTATATTTATGCGCCTAATGTTTCGCTAGTTAGTCCTGTCGGTAGTAGAAAATATCAATATACTAGGTTATGGGAGTAAACTTTGCGCACATACTTGGACATAATAAAATAGCTCCTATAGCTGGTCTATTTTCAATTAAATTGGCAACAGTCACTGAAATCGGTGTGGTTTCATTTTTATTCCTTTTTTAAGGTTCCGTAGTTCATGTCTCGGAATCCTTATAGTTTCGTCATGTCCTTCCATTCGACCGACCGTCCGCCCGTCCGTCTGTCCATCCAAACGGTGGTGCTTGAAATATGAAACTTTGAATGGATAAGTTTATTTATCACGTCGACATAGTGCTAAAATAAATGAAGATAATTTTTGGTTACACCTACACGAAAAGGGGAGATATAATTAGGTACATAGACATTATAAGAACATTGAGAGGTTTCTGAGATTATATTTTGATGTACGTACGTATCCGTTTGCGCGATATTCCACTTTTAAGCGCATTTCTTGTTAAAATACGGCGTCCCCCCCTCTAAAAGCCAAACGGCTGGCTCTAAAAATGTGAAAAATTCATGATGGTAGTCCATGTAATAAACTTTGAACGAAAACTATAACGGTCCAAAAAACTTCATAAATTCAGGAGTTATAGAGACTTAAATTGAATCAGTTTAGATGAAGATATCTGTGGCTCAGTGGTTAGCGCTTTAGTGCTCAAGCCAGAGGGCGTGGGTTCGAATCCATAAGAGAATAAAAAGTTTTCCGTGGATTCATTGGAAAAATTATGTTAACTGGGGTTAAGAATTAACTTCAACGATTAACGAATTAACGCTGCTGACAAAATATGTTACTATGATAAAATTTTAAAGCGATTTTGCCAAGTTGATGTTCATAAAAAAAATTATCAGAATATAACAAATATTGTTCATCTCTTTTGTTACATCAAAAGCTGCTATCACCGTACATTTTTAATGACAAATGTATGGCGGTAGTAGCGTTTTTCAAGGCCAGAAAGCCAAATGGACTCCCACTCTTCATGGACAGATGCAATAGTCTCTTCTTAAGACACCTATCATGGCCATGCCATCAGACGATATGATCAAGGTGCATAGCTTCTCAAAGCAACACCAGGTTTTCCTATCGTCTAGGGAGAGTAGAGGATAGGAATCAATGTTCACTCCAATGACATAGTCTGGTACACGGACGGATCCAGGAAAGACAACCGGGTGGACGGACCTTCTACGGGGCATGCCACCTACAGGCTTGCCTATATAATTGCTTAGGACAATTTACAACCATGTTTGAGGCTGTGATGAGTTGTTCACTACAGAGCCTACAGATTGTCCTTGTCCATAAAACATCCTAATCTTATAGAGAAGATTAGGATAATTTAGATGATATTTCTGCTACTGTCAATGCTTTCAGCGCAGTCTGTCAGAACAATCACACTGCGCTGAAGGCACTGACAGCAGCAGAAAGAAGAAGGGGCATTTTTGTGTGGATCCCGTCCCCACTACTGTAGCACTACAAGACATATATCAAAGGACTTAAAAAGCGTGTAATTTTTTTGTATGACGAAAAATCTCTAAACCATGGGAGAAAAAAGTTAATGAGAGTTATAAGTGAAAAAAAGTTTAAAGAATCATCCTGTATTATTGCACCATTTCATAGTGTTGCTAATAAGGAACAATTTTCGGGAAGTAATGGTATACAGCAAGCTTCAGAAAAGTGTTATATTTTGATAAATTGTCCCATATTTTGAAGAAATGTATGGAATGATAATAAAATGCTAAAATAAGCTCTTTCCTCAATTTTGTCACATACTTACATTATGGAAATTGTTTCTTACTTGCGATACTATTTAAAGGTGCAGTACACAGGATGTATTTTTTTCCATAATTTATGGGTTCGAATCCTGTCTAGGAAAAATGAGTTATCAAAAATGATGCAGTTTAAGTTTTCATCAAGTCGGCCTCGATATTCCGTAGGGCTAAATTGCTATTGCTAATTTTTTTTGACTTCTCTTACAACGCCCAGAAGAATAATTCACCACGTACAATATCTTTTTTACTTTTTTTCTGTACCTAATCGTTTTAAAATTATTTTTGCTATTTAATTATATGTATTTAAATGTAATTGTTTTATCTGAATTATTTGATTTTACATAAACCACTTTTCCAGGCCAGGATTCGAATCCGCAAATTAGGAAAAAAATACATTTTGTATTATTGCACCATTCGATAGCGTTGCAAGTAAGAAACAATTTCCAGAAAGTAATTAGGTATGTGCGAAAAAATTGAGGAAAGAGCTTATTTTTAGTATTTTATTATCATTGCATACATTTCATCAAAATATGAGGCAGTTTATCAAAATATAACACTTTTCTAAAGTTGAGTGTATACCATTACTTTCCAAAAATTTTTCCAAAGTAGCAACACTATGAAACGGTGCAATAATATAGAATGATTTTTTTAAACTTTTTTTAACCCTCATTTACTTTTTTCTCCCATGGTTTAGAGGATTTTTGTTATACAAAACAATGACACTTTTTTTAAGCCCTTTCATTTGATATATGTCTTATAGTGCTACAAGGATGGGGACTTTTTGCCCCTTCTTCTTTCATCTAAATTAGTTATGGCTTGTGTTCAAACGCTAAACATGCTAGGACGAGATAACAGCATCAGTCTGGTATGGGTTCTAGGCAACGGCAATATCTCCGGCAACAAAACCGCGGATGAGCTGGGTAGGCTTTGGGCCAATTGTGTCACGGTGTCATGCCCAGAATCGGTATGTGGAATATCTCCCAGCACTACCAAGAGAGAACTCAAGGAATGGGGCCGCAGCTTAAGTATAAAGCAATGGGCTGAAATCCTAGGCCTTGAGTTTTTACTTCTATATTTTTTATTATTTCAAGATCAAAATTAGCTAACGTTTTAGCTCGTTTTAGTCAGACAAGGGAACTGCAATTCATTTTTATAAACAAGAAGAAGGAGAATATTGTCAGTTAGGAGCAAAAATTTACAATGTCATTGAATAATAAATTTACTAAGATAACTTTAGCCGTAGAAAATTCTTAATGTAAGCAACATTTATGTAACTTATCTTGTTTTATTTTATAAACTCTTAGGCCATTTAGATGAATACTCCTATAATTTTTTTAAAGTGTTTAGAATTAGTTATTTTTACCTGTTATTACAGAAAATGTATCTATAGCTTATCTATTTTTACATGTTGCTGAAAACCTTTAAAATAAAATGTAGGCAATTTTAATTGATATTACATAATTTTCGTTGATAGCTTAGATAATTTTACCTATTTTTCGAATTAGGACTTTTTTACCTAAGCGACATAAACTGCCTGTAATTCGAAAGCTATATGACTCGTTTTAATATCAAAAATTGCTATAAAAATAAGATACACGTTGTATCTTATTGATATATAGATATTTAGATGTATGTTAAAACCATCTAAATCCGACTATTTTGTGATTTTTAATGATTTTTTTTTCTAAAAATTTTAACGTTAAATCACTCTTCTATAAAGTTTACTAAATTTATGCGTCATATGTGTATTTCTTTAATTATTATATTTTCTTTAATTATTATTTTTTATCAATTATTATTATTTAAACTGGAAATATATCATAATATGTATTATATAAAATATGAATTTGCTCTCCTACGCTATCGAATTGGATTTTGTCTGTAATGGTAGTTGTATGTGTGTTAAATAAATAAATAAATGTCGCTTAGGCATTTTTACCTCATATACTATATATACCTCAAAACGTTGATATACTAAATAGACAATTAAAACAGAAATAATATAATATATCTATGGACGCTTCACACCACGTCAATCTGATCCCGTGGTAAGTTCTCGAAGAACTTGTGTTACGGGTACCAGATAACGGAAGTATATTTAATACTTTTATACTATATACATAATTAAGATTTTTATTATATTATACACATATTTAATACACATCCATGACCCAGGAACACAGAAAACTTTTTGTTCCGTCGGCGGGATTTGAACCCGCGACCCCCGGCTTGAGCAACGACACGCTCAACCAACTGAGCCACAGAGGTCGTCATAGAAATAGAACTATACACTTTCTGTGAAATTTACAAGTACATATTATATAATAAAATATTATACTATAATATATACTATATAATATTATATTAATATATTATTAAAATTTCAAGTAAGAAGTTGAAGGAACAAAAAAGTACATTCAACGATCGAACATTTTCATTCTATCGCAGGCAGAGTGCTCGCTAAGGTTTTCATAATTTATTTTTTACGGCATATTGTTTCCTATTATTTCAAGAGTAAAATAAACGATTGCGAAATAGCGGCACCGTGGAGAGTGACACAACCTCCTCGTACGAAAGTCAGCGGCTCACTGTCCCGCGCGCCCGCGCACGCACCGCTTACAAATATTTTCACAAAATAATAGTTATTTACGTATATTTTGAAAACAAAACGGTATTTCGAAAAATATTGATGATATATTGATGGTCGGGAATAGACCATCAATATTTTTTACTTTTTATCACAATAGGCAATCGGACAATTTTTTTTATTGCATAAATGAATAGTACTCTTAAATATGAGTAACTTCTCAGAAGAAACTGTATATCAAAAGTCAATATATTCAAAGGTACAGCGATTTGTATAAAAAATTTCGCGAGCCTCCTAAAAACGCTCCATATTAAAGTCGACCTACAAATGACGTCACTTGTAGGTTATAGTATATGAAGTAGTATATGAAGTATATGGCCGCAGGAATATATTTGTAAATATCTCCGATATTTGTGCGTTTAAGTTCATACTTACCATAATGAATGTTTTTGTATATGATGTGAGTAAACTAATGATGTAGGTTTTGTTTACGAATTTCGCAAAAAAAATAATTTTTTTTTGGTATAAAGACTCACGAAATTTTGTATACAAATCGCTGTACCTTTAAAAATATTGACTTTTGATATACGGTTTCTTCTGAGAAGTTACTCATATTTAAGAGTACTATTCATTTATGCAATAAAAAAAAATCAGTCCGCTTGCCTATTGGTATTCATTCAAAATCAAAATCTATAAATATTTTAATAAGTATTAACCTACTGTAGAAGAAGTTCCGCGAAAATCTGCATAATAAGTTTAATAAGCACTTGTAACTCAAACAGAATTATTCTTGATTTTTCAATAAGATTTCTAGTTCATCACTTTTAAAGTTTGCCTTTTCAAACTTTCTATAACTTCTTAACAAGACTGAGATATTTACTAAGAGACATTATAACTTTAGGATATAATATTGTGTGCAAAGCAAACTGATCCAGAAGTGAAGTTACGAGTTCTTATAAGTTAAAGCAAAATTTCTATTAAGGGCCTGTTTTACAAATTACAATCTTCTAATTTTGCGCTGTGTTTCGCCGAGTGAGTGAGTTTACCGGAGGCCCAATCCCCTACCCTATTCCCTTCCCTACCCTCCCCCATTACCCTATTCCCTCTTAAAAGGCCGGCAACGCACTTGCAGCTCTTCTGATGCTGCGAGTGTCCATGGGCGACGGAAGTTGCTTTCCATCAGGTGACCCGTTTGCTCGTTTGCCCCCTTATTTCATAAAAAAAAAAAAAAGTGTCGGATAGCTTATTCGGAAGTTTTGTTGCTGCTTTATATCGGGCGACAGAGACGAAACATGTAAATAAGCTATCATACATTTATCAGTAGACTAGCTGTTTCCCGCGGCTCCGCCCACGTAAATATATTACTATCCGGCGAGAATATTGTACTTTTCCGGGATAAAAAGTAGCCTATGTTTTAATTCAGAGCCTAAATTACCACTATACCGAATTTCATCAAAATCCGTTCAGCGGTTTTTGTCTGAAAGAGTAACAAAGATCCATCCATCCTCACAAACTTTCACATTTATATTAGTAGGATTGTGAAACAGGCCCTTGCGTGTCCGAATATAAAGGAATGACATTAGGGTCAATTAAACATCAAATCGAAACGATACGCGACAGAGCGCAGTATTTTTAAGATATCTATTCAAAATTGAACTTTAACCCTTTGTCATTACGTACCCACTACACAAAAAGATGCACGTTTCATCTTTGATTAATTATTACAAGATACGTTATATCCTTACAAAACTGACAATATTTCTGTGCCACGACACACACTGACATGGGACGCGTGTCAATGTGTCAATGTCGCATAGTAACACAGAACACACTATTACTCGCGGAGCACACTAACCAAAATTGGCCCGACATCGGACCAATTTAGGTCTTCACTTTTTACGCGCAATGCCATATCTACCTCTTTTTAATATAATACATCTTTACGTTTCATTGTAAGAGTTCGAATGTCAATACTCAATAGGCAAGCGGACTGATTTTTTTTATTGCATAAATGAATAGTACTCTTAAATATGAGTAACTTCTCAGAAGAAACCGTATATCAAAAGTCAATATTTTCAAAGGTACAGCGATTTGTATACAAAATTTCGCGAGTCTTTATTTTTTTGCGAAATTGGTAAACAAAACCTACATCATTAGTTTACTCACATCATATACAAAAACATTCATTATGGTAAGTATGAACTTAAACGCACAAATATCGGAGATATTTACAAATATAATATTCCTGCGGCCATATACTTCATATACTACTTCATACTACTTCATATACAAGTGACGTCATTTTTAGGTCGACTTTAGTATGGAGCGTTTTTAGGAGGCTCGCGAATTTTTTTATACAAATCGCTGTACCTTTGAAAATATTGACTTTTGATATACGGTTTCTTCTGAGAAGTTACTCATATTTAAGAGTACTATTCATTTATGTAATAAAAAAAAAATTGTCCGATTGCCTATTTGCATCGCACTGCACAGCGCATGTGTAATGTATGACTGAATTCATATGAAACGTGTTTCTTTTTGTGCAGTCAATAAAATTCAAATTTGAATAGCTATTTAAAAAATGCAGCACTGCGTAGCGTTACGTACAGTCGCGGTGTGACCTAACCCTTATTCTTACTCGACCTACGAAGAAAGTCGCAATTGCGAAACCTACGCAAAAGTTAGTTTTTTTTTTATTTTTATAAAAAGCATTTCGCTTTTTGCACATTTTGCGCCGAAGGGCTTTTGGCACGCTCTACAGTCGGCATTCGATAGATGTCAACATGTAAGTTTTAGTAGGTACATGTACGTGCACAATGGATTTTATATAGCACCATGGAAAATAAGTAACAAGTAAGTGTTCGTATAGAAATATACAGAAATGTATTGTTAAAATCCTTATGAGATATCTTTCGGATATGGGATGACACAACAAAGCATTTAAGAAATACATTGGAATATTTATTTAGTTACTTTTGTTATTTCAAGTGTCTATCCCTTGTCAGGAATTATTAGACCAAACAGATTATTTCAAACCTGGATCACAATTCTAATCATTGTATGTTTGAAAAAAAATGTGAAATTGTGTTTGTGCCTTACTAAACCGGAATGCAAAGATATTAATAAAATACGAAAGAAATCAAATAAATTGGTAATGCTTGCCACACACCTAACGTTTTATCGTAACGATAGGTACGAACAATTTAAACAGAACTGAGCAGTTTCATCGATTGTGTTTATGACAAATCGTTAAGTTACTGTCTTCGATCAATAATACAAGTCACTATAGTTAAGTTACTATTACAACACTAAAGACTAAATAAAGTTAACATAAAAATAAGGGCGTGTAAAATTTTGATAGATAATAATCACGGTGATTATAATAAAGTATATGTGCAATACAATCAATTACACAAATTATATCACAGATTGATGACAACGACGCAATCTCATCTTTGACGAGATCAAAAATATTCATGGATGACAAAAGGAATGATCATACAAAATGCGCATATTTGCTTAACCCATTGGGATTGCACAAATAATATAATTATTATTATATAAACATGGCTAACGAGACAAGTTATATCGTGACTTAATTAATCCTCATGTTGATGGAATGGTTGATCGAATGATCGGTCAGAACGCGAACCTTGATTGAGACTACTGAACGTAAAATTAAATTGCCGCTCAAAACGTTTACCGAGAGTACTTCACGTGAAGTCTGATTGCTCGTTCACTTTACATAATTTATCAGCTTTATTATTGCCCTTGTTCATTTGTAAATATACTTATACATATACCTATCTACTTGTTCCCCCGGCTTTAGTCGTCAGGCTATGTCTTATAGCGATGTTACATCTAACGAAAAATCGCTATTCTGTGTTCCGCGGAAAAAAGCGCTAAGAAAAAAAAAACTAAGTATAATAGTGATTGCTAAGCCTTGTATAATAAGCAAAATGGCGAATATTAGTGGTATTGAAGTAAGTAAACGTGTCCTGGCTAATAATGTTTTTTTTTTCTTTCAGCGCGAGCAGCTATTTTTTCCGCGAAACACAACCAAGAAAGGCAATAGAAATTTCCATAAGCGCCAGTTTACACCGAGACGCGACTCGGCGTTGCATTTTATAGCAAGATTGATATTCAATATTGAACTTTATTCACTACACAAGATACACGTTTAAAATTGCAGTTCGAATTTCAAGCTGCACCGGGCTGCGTAGTGCGTCGCCGCTCTAGCAATGAAACGTGTTTCTTATTGAGCATTGAATAAAGTTCAATTTTGTATCGCAATCTTCAAAATGCATGCAATCTCAGTTGAAACATTATCAAGGTATTATTTTTATCTATACTAATATTATAAATGCGAAAGTTGTCTGTCTGTGACGTCTGTTACCTCTACACGCTTTAACCCCTGAACCGATTTTTATGAATCTGATTACCGAATGGTAAAGACATATTTTGGATCCCGGAAAAGGAAATAGGATATTTTTTATCCCGAAAAAATAGTGTTCCCGGGTTAATGTATTTACGCAGGCGGAGCTACGCACAAAAGCTAGTAGTATAATAATATGTTAGGGTTACATAGATACCCTAGTGACATAACCAGCGTTAATAGCGTTATAGTATGATATAAGCTATAAAACACCGGTTAAAACATTGACGATCAACCGCGAAATGAGAAGCGCAGCTGCTGCAGTGGCCATTAGCTTAATGCGGTAAATATTCACAGCGTACATGACGACAATGTCATCGGAACTTCAACTGATTAATAATTATTGTGATATCTTGTTAGATTCATTTTCATAATACCTACTCTTAACTCTACAGATATTATGAACTAGCTGTTGCCCGCGGCTCCGCCCACGTAAATACAGTATTCCACGGGAACACTATATTTTTTCGGGATAAAAAGTAGCCTATGTTTTAATCCAGAGCCTAAACTACTAAGATACCAAATTTCATCAAAATCCGTTCAGTAGTTTTTGCATGAAAGAGTAACAAACATCCATCCATTAGTAGGATTAGTAAGATTTCCAGAGAAACCGAGTTTTACTCAGGGTTTGAGTAGAAAGGTACTATAATAATTTTAAAAAATATATAAAATAAATAGAAATATTTTTGTGATTTTCGTTTTGAATCACAAAAATATTCGTCTGTCCGGGATTCGAACCCGAGACAGAAATTAGCCAACAACGCAATAATATATAAAACGATGCTGCCGCCAACCGGTTTTGACATAAAATTGAAATCACTCTTATTACGCGACGAAAGAAAAAACATTTATTACATAAGTTAAAAATGCAGTTTCCCAGGTATTACCTACCTAGCTAATTCGATTTTTCTCCCCCAAAACTCCCTGCATATGAAATTTCAAAAAAAAATACTTGCAGCCGGTTTGTGGATTCCGTATACACATACAATATTTGCTCTTAAAATATATGACGTATTGCAAACATTTTCTTCAGTGGTAGATTAAAAAATGTACAACTAGGACAGACGTTCCTTTTTGCACTAACAACTAACTTATGAAAAATAATTTACTAAATATCTACCTAATTATCATTAAAATAGCGCTCAAAGAACGAAAAAAAAGCTGAGTGTACGAGTATGTGAATACTAACTTCTAAGACAAGAGAAGGTAAGCTGTACTTAAATCTCCAGAGTGCATAGAACATAAGTGTTTAATATATAAACATTATAATATTAAAATGAAATATTGGATCCCGTGCATAAAAACGTTTACCGAAAAATATTGTTGCGACACTTGCTTTTTAACCGCTCGCGCTAGGGCGTTGCGCGGCACATAAATACAAATAAAAACAACCCCGTTGGGCGTCGGCCGGCATATTTGCCCATTTTTATTGCTATATTTTCTGTTTATTCTCATTTGTAAATATCTGGATTTTTATCTGTGATTGAAATTTATTTACTTAGTACAGGGATAAAACAAAGCTGTTATAGTTTTTTATCTTTGCTGTTGTACTCAATAATAAAATAAATAATTGTTTGTCTCAGAGTAAAGAAATTTGACACCAATTTCACTCCACTCCACTAATCATTGATGTTTGGTTAATTTTGTGCACACATCACGATTTTTTTATATATATCGTTATTTGAACACGTATTATTTAATTAAATAAAAACTTTCGTATGCGTGTGATATAAATTTTCGCCATAATTTAGCTTCAAAAACCAACATTAAAAAATTCATTTCCAGTGAAATCATGTTTGATATTTTGCATTATGTAGTTTATATTTCTTTTAATTTTTTTTTTCATTGTGTAGAACGATTCTTCTTATTTCTAAAAATGTATAATGTGCCAAGGTTTTACTAACAATTCAATGATAAAAATCGAAAAAACAAGCGCGGGTGCCTTCTGGCGTATAATACCGCGTAACGCTCAAGGGAGGTCATGGATTTTTTTTTACATTGGCCTGTTTTGTTATTAAATAATATGAACAATATATCCACAGAATGTAATTAACGCAAAATTAAATTAAATATGATTTTTATTGAGTTTTAAAACTAAGAATTGGGAAAAAAAAACAATTCTTTTGTGTTCACATCCAGATTACTTTTATTCGTTAAGTTTTTTTTAAATTCCAGTTACATCATCATATAAGGAATTTATTCTATTTTCTAAATTTATATAACATGCAATAGTTTTAAAATCAATTGATTAATATAATCTTGAAAAACGACGCCCGAGAGGTTAACATTTTATTTTTACTTCAACCAGTTGTTAAGGAGAGAATAAGAATTAATGTATTTCCAACAAAACAGTTACTTGTTAAAGAAAAATACGTGTCATTATTAACGAAAACGAAATAGTTTTTTACCAATGATTTAAAAACTATGGATGGGCTCATAAGCTATGCCATACATTTGACAGAACTCATCCCAACTTACCTGTCCGGTAGTTGTTGTCTACACTAATATTATAAAGGGGAAAACTTTGTTTGTATGTTTGTTTGTTTGTTTGTTTGTTTGTTTGTAATGAATAGGCTCAAAAAGTACTGGACCGATTTCAAAAATTCTTTCACCATTCGAAAGCTACATTATCCACGAGTAACATAGGCTAAATTTTATTTTGGAAAAAAATAGGGTTCCGTAAGATATTTGGGTTTTTCGGACACAAGGTGTAAAAAATCAACCAGAAAAGTTACTTATTTTACGTACGCTGCCTAAACTATAAAAGATAGAACCATAAAATGTTCTAATTAATTGTAGATCTTATAAATATCTACAAAAAAGTCCGCGACACACAATACCTATCTATGTCGAGTGAGGCACAACAACCATTTTTTTATTTAGAAATCTTGAATTTTTTTTGGACTACATTTAAACGCGTTTATTTTACTCATGTTATTAATCCTTATCAAAATAAATTATTTCATCACTAAGTACAGTTTATGTAGATAATATTTGGTCTTTGAATGATTAAAATTGGACGTTTGGTTTTGAAGTTATGGCGAAATTAAAATATTACGATTTCTGCTGCACGGCCCGTTGCGAAGTGGGCGTCACCAAGGCGGGGTGCGCGCGCGGGTTAATGTTTAGTTTAGTTTAGTTTAGTTAAATAGTTTAGTTATTTTATAAACATCAAATTGATAATATCTTAAAATATAATACATTATAATATCTATATACATCTATACAGTTAAATACAATATAAGTGTCTGTTTGTAACTTCAAATTAACAGCTTTTTACATAATGAATCTGAAAGTATATTTGGTACTTACAATAAAATACTTTTTTTTTTTAATTTTTGTCTGTCCGTCTGTCTGTCTGTCAGTCGGTCTGTCTGTCTGTTTGTTCCGACTAATCTCTGAAACGGCTGGACCGATTTTCACGGGACTTTCACTAGCAGATAGCTGATGTTATAGGGTCTAACATAGGCTACTTTTATTTTAGGGTTCCGTTTAAAAAAATAGGATTCCGCTTTCGTTAGTCATAAATAAAGTCGCGGGTAAAATTCAGCGATATCCCAAAGTATTGTTCCACGCGGACGAAGTCGCGGGCAAAAGCTAGTATAGTATACGGGTATGCGACCCCGGCTCCCTAGCTATTACCGTCCTATCCCGTGCCCTCCTGGGCGGTAATATCCTACATTCCTATTTCCCACTCTTACTTACCAATCTTCCTTTCCACACCACCTATCCTTCCCTTTCCCTATCACTACCCTCTCCACCAATCCGTGGGAACGCAATGGATAATCATGAAAATATTTTAATTATCCAAAATGGCGGCGATGCGGTTCGCCACCCATCACGTCTCGTTCTCGCGGAGTCGAAAAGTGGCCCATGGAGAGCCGCTTCGCTACGTTGAATGTAAGAGGAGGAATGGATGGTATGAATGAAAGTGGACGAAGCGAAACAAGTATGTAAGGATCGTAGCAAGTGGAAAGAAGTGGTCTCTGCCTACCCCTACGGGAAAGAGGCGGTATCTGCCTACCCCTATAGGAAAGAGGCGTGATTATATGAATGAACGAATGAATCTATAAACAAGAAAAAGTTACGCCATCTTGATTTCACCATACCTCAAATGTCAGCCATCTTCGTTTTACCATACCTTAAATGTAAAAATGGCTCAAAACCTCAAAAGTGGGGCCATTTCAGTGGGGATAGTTTTTGCCTCGACATGCCTCGTCTATAATATATAATATGTTTAGGTTTTTCAACATTATTGATCGCCATATCGCAATTCGTAAGCCTCACACGGCACAACACCAAGTTTGAAGACGTACAATCGCAAACTTTTGTTACGATTGTAGCGTTAAGCTTTTTATGGCCGTTGCGCAAAATATTTCTTTTGTAAGAACATTAATCATTTTGAAACCCTTTAAAGTTTTTAATATGATTAATTGATCTCCAACTCCTAGCGACAAACTGGCTGAACTCTAAAAGGTGATATTCGGAATACTTACATATTTTTATTAAACATTTTTTAATACTTACCAACAAGTAGGTACTAGATGTTGCCCGTGACTTCATGCGTGCAAAAGTTAATTTCGCAGAAACTGTACATTTTTCCGCGATAAAAAGTAGCCTATGTCCTTCCCCGTGGTCTACTCTACATCTGTGCCTAATTTCATCAAAGTGGGTCCAGTAGTTTCGGAGCCTATTCGATACAAACAAACAAACAATGTTTACTCGTAGATAGTTTTAAATTTATAATCATAAACGTTTAGTAAAGTGCAGTAATTATGGACTACCTTATGCATTTTGTTAAATAAATCTCAGTTTTATACTTTTATTAGCTGTATACATTTTTAACGGCTCAATATTTATCTGGTATCAATTAAAAATATATTCAAAATTTTCTAAAAATTTATTTTTGACAAACTGAAAAAAGAATATTATAATAGACCACATGGTTTCAAATATGGACCAATATAATGAATTAAAGTTTAATATAATATTAAATGCCAAAAAAACTAGTTAATATTTAAAATATGCTGTTGGGTCATAATATTACAATACACATATAAATTGGCTTTATTGTACCTAATACAAAAATAGATTATGTAGATACATAATATGTACAGCTTAATTGACTTGTAATTCGAGTTTTTCATCAGCTTCATATTTTCACACTTTTACACTTTGAGAATTGTAAGCGGACTGTTTGCCTTGCTTGCAAAGGGGTTACGCTTTTGATTACAAAAATGGAACTGTAACAATGGCTGCTTTCATTTTCAAAACACGCCCTCGTTTCGTTTAGAAAAATGACAACACAATATGGTCTCTGAAGTGTAAACCGAAAACAGACCTAAAAGCTTTCTGCCTGCGAATTCAACCGGACCGCAAATGCTTATTATATTCAAAGCAGAGAGTGCTTGCAAATATTTTAGTGACAATTAGTAAATAACAAAAATTTCATTAAATATATGAAGATTTATCTTGTTTATCTATATAATATTATCATAATATATATATATATATATATATATATATATATATATATATATATATATATATATATATATATATATATATATTGCTGTTCGTTAGTCTCGCTAAAATTCGAGAATGGCTGGACCGATTTGGCTAATTTTGATCTTAAAATAATCGTATCAGTCCAGGGAAGGTTTAAACGGTGAGAAATTTTAGTTCATAGAGTTAAGGCAACGTTTGTCGGGTAGTTGTTAAGGACAGCGGCCTCGCCTCAACAAAAGTGAATTTAAAGACAATGAACGCTTATCAGTGCTTTAAAACGTTTCTAAAAACTGTGAGTAAATAGTACATAAACTCTTAAGAGTGAAAATAGTGAAGATAAGTGTTGTATATAAGTGTTAAATTCATTAAAATAGTGGTAAATAATTGTTTTAAAGTCACGAGTTTATTTTCGTTATAATTTCTTAACCGTAGCTTATTTCGCTTGGAAAATTAGTGTTGTACATAGGGAAAATTAGTGGCTAAAGTAAATAACGTTTAGATAAACAGTAATGTAAATGGTTTTAGAGAAAATTAGATTATAATGGTGAAAAATATATGGTTTTCTTATACTTGTAATTTTAAGTTGTGTATTACTAAGTATATATGTAAACTGTGTGATTATGTATTGTTTTATGGTAAATAAAGAATTTCACGTTATGCGTTTCACTTATCCTGGCTCAGGGGAAATAAAGGGAAATTAGGGAAAAATAGCCGTATAGAGAAATAAGAGAGAGATAGCTAATATGAAAGTTAGAAGAGTACATTTGTGCTCCCTATACGGCATTGCCCTGAGCCAGGTAAGCTAACGACTTATCGTGCTAAATGTTCTCCTCAAATCAGTGTTTTATTATATACGCCCCAGCTCTGCCCGAATCGGTGTAACCTTGCTATCTTCGAGTCTGATCAGAGCCGGCGGGGAAAACCTAGTGGAAAAATACAGTCCCATACAGTAGTGCGTGGTCCTTGCGATCCGGATTGCAAGTTAGTGAGTTAGTCGCGTGTGATCCGAGATACAAGATTGAAGAAATTTTCGAAGTCCAATACCAGTTGAAAACAATCAAGACGACACTTAGAAGAATTTATTGATGACGGAACATAGAAAAATTTACTGAACATCGGACATAGAAAAATTTTACTGAGCCAAGGAGATAGAAAAATTTATTGAAGACCGGACTTAGAAAAATTTACTGAACACTGGACATAGAATAATTTCATCGAGCCAAGGACATAGAAAATTTTTTGAAGAAAATTTATCAAGCCGAACATAGAATTTTGGAAGAAAGGAATTCAACACCGGGGATCGACGGACTCAGATTAGAAGATTGGACTCGAAGATACAAGACAACACCAAGGAAGAGGGAAGCAAGGATTCGCAGATTTTTCGCCTGAAAAACCTACCGAAGATTCTTGAAGAGTCGTGAAGACTCTGAAGATTTTTGGAGTTTGAAGACGAATATTTGAAGATTAATTTTTGATTTGAGGATTTAACTTAACGTAACATTTAACTTAAACTATGGTCATCACAAGGAGTCAGAGCGGGGCCGAGGAGAACCAACCACAACAACAACAACCGCGAAGATTTCCAGATCCGCCACGATCGCCGTCTGCTGCCGCCACGAGCCAGCCGCCGCCGACCGAGGGAAGGGCAGATCTGCTTCAAACAATTTTAAAACCGAGACCAGGTACTAGCAAGGCACCTGTAGCTCCGGAAGTGCAAACACTAGCCAGGAAGAAGGCTATTTCAATTAGGTCGCGTCGATCGACAGCGAGTGTCGTCGCACGCATACAATATGAGGCGGAAGAGAAGCTTGCCGCTCTCCGTAAAAAGGAACTGCAGATAGAGGCAGAACTTATCAAGAAGAAACTCGTCGCCGACGTCGCCGCTGCAGAGGATGGAAGCAGCCCCGATGACGACGAGCCGTCTGAACAGGTGGAGCAACGTGTACGAGCCTGGCTAAGCGAACAAGGACCCGACCATGAAGAGGCTAGACAAGAGCCGGTCGTGTTAGAGGAGAGAGAGACGCCGAAGCCAGAAGACATGCCACCAACTGGAGGAAGACGCGAAGGCCAGAAGATGAGATTTGAGTGGCCGGAACAGCGCCGCCCACGCTCACCCACACCGCCCACGTCTAGGGCCAACGGGGTGGAACATCTCGCTGAAACGTTAGACAAGCTGCTGAATCAACGCCAGACGCGCCACACCACGGAGCTGCCTACATTCTCGGGGGCTCCCACCGAATGGTTGTCCTTCAAAGCAGCCATGGAAGACACCACCGCATTCTACAAGCTGAAACCGATCGAGAACTTAGCACGGCTAAGGAACTGCTTACGGGGAGAAGCCAGGGAAGCCGTGGCACCACTGCTGAGCGTCGCTACGCCGCCCGAACAAATCATGAAGACTCTAGAACAATGCTTCGGACGCCCAGAAGTTATGGTGGACCGCATGATGGAAGACCTGAAGAGGCTACCGAGGCTCGGAGGTTCGGCGGCGGAACTCAACCAATTCGCCGTGAAGATTCAGAACATGGTGGCTATCCTGAAGAGGCTGAGGCACGGGTACCTTTTCAACCCGTTCCTCACGAGAGACATTCTAGAGAAGCTCAGTCCCTACGAGAAAAGCAAGTGGTACGACTACGCAGAAGAGACGTCGCGCTTCAGGAACGAGCCCGATGTCGTCCTTCTCTCTGAATTCTTAATGAGAGAAGCGGACAGGGCACTGCGCTACGGATTCAGCACAGCGAAGAAGGAAACACCGCGTCAGCCTCCGAACAAGAGTGAAACCAGAGCAAGAAGGCCAGTCTTCGCGGTGACAGATGAGGGCAGGGGTTCGCCGAGCCACAGCCAACCCAAGAAGGTACGCGAGGAAGCAATGAAGTGCCCGATATGTGCCAATGATCACGCTCTGCCTCGCTGCGCCACCTTCAAGAAGATGAGCGTACCAAAGAGATGGGACACAGTCAAGAAAGAGGGGCTGTGTTTCCTATGCATATTGAGCAGACACAGAAGATTTAACTGTAAGGCGAAACCGTGCGGCGCAAAGGGTTGTAAGCGGTTGCACCACACGTTGCTGCACGAGAAGAGGTCCGGTGGCGCTCCACAGGCTGAGGACGCCGTTATTACCGCATCGGTTACGTCCGACCGTGCGGTAAAACTCAAGATGAGAAGGGTTCAAGTCGTAGGTCCACGGGGCGAAGCGGACATCTTCGCGCTGTTCGACGAGGGCTCAACAGTGACTCTGCTGGATGAAGACGTCGCGAAGGCTATCGGCGCAGACAGTCCGTCGAAAGTGCTGCGGATGCACGGGATCAATGCCGAGAGGAATGAGGAAAAAAGCCGACTCGTACAACTGGGCGTACGGGGTCACGACGGTACCAGGCACGACATCACTGCGAGAACGGTGGGCGGATTGAACTTGCTCACTCAATCCGTTCCGGAATCCTTGCTGCAACTCGCTCACCTGCACGATCTCAGGGATGAAGAGATGTGTTATGAGAACGAGAAACCCCAACTTCTCATCGGTACGGACAACTGGCAGCTCATCGTGTCAAGAGAACTGAGAATCGGGAAAAGGAACCAGCCTGCGGCCTCAAAGACCAAGCTCGGCTGGGTGATTCACGGCGGCATCCCGAGACGCATGAAAACGATACAGGATGACGAGAATATCCTGCACATATGGACCGTCGACTACCCGGACGAACGAACGGGAGAGAGTCGAGACGGGACGAGATTCCAGTGGCGCAAAGAGGGCGTCACATTACCCCGGAGTTACAACGGGGGGAGTCGGACAAACTGCAGTATGGGACCGGGACTCCAGTGGCACGCGAGAGGTGTTATAACCCCAAGGATCGACGGGGGGAGTCGTACGGACTGCAGTTTGAAGCAGGAAAATGAAGATGTTCGAGTCGTGTTGGCCGCAGCCAAGGCCAAAGAAGCGCCGTTGAAGGCACAAACGATACCGAGGCTGGAACTACAGGCCGCCCTGGTCGGAGCGAGGCTGGGAAACGCCGTCGTAGCAGAGCACAGGTGGAAAACAGATACCGTTTTCTACTGGATTGATGCACAGGTGGTGCTGTGTTGGATACAGAACGGCAGTCGGAAATACACGCCGTACGTCGCGCACCGCCTGGGGGAAATCGCCGAACTGACATCTGTCCACCAGTGGAGGTGGGTGAGCACTAAGAACAACGTCGCGGACCTAGCCACGACAACGGGCTATGTTCCGAAGAGCGACGAGGACCCATGGTTTAAAGGGCCAGACTTCCTGCGCAGGCCTATGAGCGAGTGGCCCGCGGAGAGTCCCGCCCAAGTTGAAGATAAAGAAGAACACGTCGCCTTTTACACCACAAGGGCGAGTGAGCTGGATTGTCTACCGGATGTGACGCGCTTTTCGAGTTACGAGCGCCTCATAAGATGCACAGCGATGGTTTTGTTATTCTTAGAAAAATGCCGAGATCGTCGAGCCAACCTCGAGGTACGACACCTAGAACGGGCCGAGATGTTGTGGTATCAGAGGTCACAACGGGACAGCTTCACGCAAGAAATTGAAAAGATCACAAGTGGCAAGACAGCGCCTAGGTGGAGCTCCTTATACCGGCTCAATCCGGTGTACAGAGATGGGCTGCTCGTACTGGACGGGAGAATCAAAGCAGCGCAGGTTCCAGCGGAGATCAAGAATCCAATCATCCTGGACGGAAGACATCCGTTTACGAAGTTACTGGTGGCACGGGAGCACGCCAGGGCAGGACACGGGAGCCGTGAGAGGGTCGTGAACGACCTCAGGCAAAGGTTTTGGATCCTGAAGCTGCGGCCGACGGTGCGCAGCATAAAAAGTAAGTGTGCGTTTTGTCGGCTACGACGGGTGCACCCGAGAACACCACAAACTGAAGACCTGCCGGCGGAGCGCCTGGGGGCGTTCCAGAGACCATTTTCGTACTGTGGTCTCGACTGTTTCGGCCCGATGACGATCACCATCGGCCGACGTCACGAGAAGAGATGGGGAGCGCTCTTCACCTGTCTGACGACGCGGGCCGTGCACCTGGAGCTGGTGGCCTCGCTGTCAACAGACTCAGCAATAATGGCCATGAGCTGGATGGCTGCGCGGCGAGGATGGCCGTCAGTCATGTACAGCGACAACGGGACGAACTTCAGAGGCGCGGACGTCGAGCTGCGGCAGGCGTACGCTGAGTGGGCACCGGCTATGGCTCAGCTGGGCCTCACGCACCGCATGCAATGGAAGTTCACCCCGCCCGGGGCGCCGAGTCAAGGAGGTGCCTCGGAACGGATGGTGAGGTCGGTGGAAGCCGCCTTACTCGCTACGCTGAACGAGAAGTCGCCGAAAGAAGAGGTACTCCAGACCCTGATGGCCGAGGCGGAGTATTCCGTGAACGCACGACCGCTAGTTCACGTGTCCGTGGACCCCAGCGACCCGGAGGCAATCACACCGAACCATTTCCTCCTCGGGTCGTCTACCGGACTGCCGTACGTCGGACCGTGTGTGCCGGCGGACAAGAAGACTTGGAGAGTCGCGCAAGCCCTTGCAGACGAGTTCTGGAGGCGCTGGGTGAGGGAATACCTCCCCACGCTCACGCCACGCTACGGGGCGCCGCAGAGCAGCCGTGCCCTGGTTCCGGGCGACCTGGTCGTGGTCGTAGATCCGGCGCTGCCGCGTAATACGTGGCCGCGCGGGGTCGTGCACCGGGTCTACCCTGGCCCGGACGGACAGGTGCGTTGTGCGGACGTTCGCACGCGCAGTGGTGTGTTCCGCAGGCCCACATCAAAATTGGCAGTGCTGGAGGAGGCGCCGCAGTCGCAACCGCGACCGCTGGCGGAGCAGACGGAGCCGGGGGCGGTGCCGGGCGCAGAACGAGCGCCGGAGCGAGCTACAGACAGCTCGCAGTCGCCGGAGCGAGCCACAGACAGCTCGCAGTCGCCGGAGTGAGCTACAGACAGCTCGCAGTCGCCTGAGCGAGCTACAGACAGCTCGCAGTCGCCGGGGCGAGCTACAGACAGCTCGCAGTCGCCTGAGCGAGCTACAGACAGCTCGCAGTCGCCGGAGCGAGCTACAGACAGCTCGCAGTCGCCTGAGCGAGCTACAGACAGCTTGCAGTCGCCGGAGCGAGCCACAGACGGCTCGCAGTCACCACCACGAGCTGTAGCGAGCACAGACAGCTCGCGGTCGCAGCCAGTTGCAGCGGGCACAGTCAGCCCGCAGTCACCGGAGCAGTTTGCGGCGGACACGGACAGCTGGCAGTCAGCGGAGCAGTCCACGGCGGGTCCAGCGAGCCCGCGGTCACCTGAGGAGGCTGCGTAGAACCTGGCTACTGCGCCGGGGGGAGGATGTTAAGGACAGCGGCCTCGCCTCAACAAAAGTGAATTTAAAGACAATGAACGCTTATCAGTGCTTTAAAACGTTTCTAAAAACTGTGAGTAAATAGTACATAAACTTTTAAGAGTGAAAATAGTGAATATAAGTGTTGTATATAAGTGTTAAATTCATTAAAATAGTGGTAAATAATTGTTTTAAGGTCACGAGTTTATTTTCGTTATAATTTCTTAACCGTAGCTTATTTCGCTTGGAAAATTAGTGTTGTACATAGGGAAAATTAGTGGCTAAAGTTAATAACGTTTAGATAAACAGTAATGTAAATGGTTTTAGAGAAAATTAGATTATAATGGTGAAAAATATATGGTTTTCTTATACTTGTAATTTTAAGTTGTGTATTACTAAGTATATATGTAAACTGTGTGATTATGTATTGTTTTATGGTAAATAAAGAATTTCACGTTATGCGTTTCACTTATCCTGGCTCAGGGGAAATAAAGGAAAATTAGGGAAAATTACGGAAAAATAGCCGTATAGAGAAATAAGAGAGAGATAGCTAATATGAAAGTTAGAAGAGTACATTTGTGCTCCCTATACGGCATTGCCCTGAGCCAGGTAAGCTAACGACTTATCGTGCTAAATGTTCTCCTCAAATCAGTGTTTTATTATATACGCCCCAGCTCTGCCCGAATCGGTGTAACCTTGCTATCTTCGAGTCTGATCAGAGCCGGCGGGGAAAACCTAGTGGAAAAATACAGTCCCATACAGTAGTATTAGATAAAAGAAGATGTCCAAAGTCCCATTGACTCACTGACATACTACCTATAGACGCACGCACAGCCGTAACCGCTAACGGTAGAAATGTGAAATTTGGACAGCAGTTTTAATTTACGACGCAGATATACACCAAGCAGGAATTTGAGAAATTCCGCCCTCAAAGGATTGCAATTGTAGGGGTTAGAATTTTGTTTGCATGGAAAAATATCGCTGATTTAAAGAAATCTGCACCGATTTTGATGAAAATTGAGATTTATGCTCTTAAAAATATTAAATATATGTGTTTCAGGGTTTTTTAAAATTACTTCCATATCAATCCTTATTTTACATATTATATATAGAGGATATATCTGTGGCCCTAGTGAAAAGGGGTACAAGTCCGATTTTGTCGAAAATGAGTTTATTATACCAAAATGATGAGAAATAAATGCTCTATCGATTGGTGTAAACGGATCTGAGCTATCTTTAAAAACAACAAAGTTTCTTGGTGTATATGGGTCTAACTAACACAAAAAAAAACTACAAAAGTCGGATCCAAGTACATCTGTATTGTTTTAAACTGAAAAATAAAAAAAATATCTTGTGTTTTTTAATCTAAATTAACATAAACTACCTTCCTTTTTATAAAATTGGTGTTTAACAATACAACAAGAGTTGGTCCTTAAAAATGACTTAGTTAGTAATGATGTTACTGGACATCAATCTGTTTTCACCAAAATAAATGACAAAAGTCTAGTATAACTCAGTTTAGATCAGTATTCACAATACGCTATTGTGAAATCAATAAATGTAATGTACTACTCTCTAGTACGAGCTACTCTAGTAGCCTACGAATGGTATTCAACTTGCATTTAACAACATTAATTGGAAAATAAATCATTCTATTCTATTCTATTCTATTCTATTCTATTCTATTCTATTCATTTTACGTGTAAAACGATATAAATCGTCGATGCGGGGGACTGGTGCGGGTGTGTGGAGGGCGCATTGCGCCCGCGCCTCTTCAGTTTGAAATTATGATTATTTTTATACAAAAAATTAAACCGACTTCCAAAGTAAAAATTCACAAAAAAGTATGAAATAAAACTTATTTTCTAAATAATTCCCCTTTTAAATTTGGCTAAAATTTTAAAAATTTCTCTACTCAATTTTGAAGTCGCTACCAGCCCAAACGATATCCTAGAATATTTTATAGAACTCACGTTCATATTTGCTGGTACCGACTTCAAAATTAAGAAGATTGAGTAGAGAAATTTTTAAAATTTTAGCCAAATTTAAAAGGGGAATTATTTAGAAAATAAGTTTTATTTCATACTTTTTTGTGAATTTTTACTTTGGAAGTCGGTTTAATTTTTTGTATAAAAATAATAATTTCACCCTTTTTAGTGATATATTTTGTTCAGTTATTATTAATACATCTTAAGAACGTCTAAAATAAATCGAGTTTATAATTGAATACGCGCCAAGCTTACATTAGGTATTGATAATAAGATGATGATGATTACTGTAAGTTAGAAAGTGGCATATGCTTGCAGTTATTTAAACAATGCCGAAATTTCCAAACGAATATCTTTAAAGACTGAGGAGTTCTGTTCAGCGCTTTTGGATCCAGGGTATACCGTGGTACAATATCTTATTTTTTGGTAGCATATGCTTGTGTTATTCCAGTAAGAGTCAAAATCACTATATGTGTCGATATAAATTTCAAAGAGTTCCCTCGGTTCCTCATGGATCGCATCATCAGGTTTTTCTCATCATCTTTAGTGACTAAAGGACTAATTTAGAATTATATCCTTTTGTAAAACTTCTCAGAAAAACAACCAGTACCAGTAGAATAGCACTTTATTTATTCCAATATCACTTTTTATCCAACCAATGCACTTTATTTATTCCAAAATCACTCCTTATCCAACCAGTAATAATAACAACCAATCCTTATAAAACACAATCAGTAGATATTTATGGACCTTAGATCCGGACTCACACGACTGTGTCGTACCACTGCCCGAGACCAATTCCCCAGTCCACCTGACTGATCCCCGTAAAAACCCTCCTATCCCCACTTATTCTTTAGTTTCTCAGTGTGGCCAGTGCAAGAAATTAAAAATACCAAAATTACTGTAAACAAATGTGGGCAAAGTAAACGAAACCTTACACTCGTCCATCCTGATAACGTGTATGTCCCCATACACGTACCAGGTGGAACCTTACACTCGGCGGACCAAGAAGCCAAAGCTTAAATTTATACATTGTAAAATATATTTGAAGTCAAGGAAACAATTCTCAAGAAATCGCAATAAAATATGTTTTATTTGATTATATTAACCTTTTGTATATATCTAAAATGAAACCAGTGCATATAATTTATGCCTTGAAACAAAATGTACCTTATAAACTAATATCTATCGAACATTTATCAGCTGTATAATTTATCCAATTATCTATCCTTTATCCATCCATTTATCCATCCGTTTATCCATCCATTTATCCATCCATTTATTTATATTATATTATCTATTTTACAAAACTGATTCTACAAAAACCGATACATAATAATATAATTAACAGTGGCCTTGCATTGTATCAGATCAAGTGGTGGCCTGAAACCATAGCCTACACCCGTTCTTGATCTGAAACAATACAAAGCAATAATTAGATACTGTATAAAAACAATCATCCTAATATTCAATTCATTCAATTTACATATATATATCATAGAATAAATAACAACAATAAACAAATCAATACATTTTAAGTCCTATTTTATCATTCAAACATATTATCCTCATCACTTGCATCATTCACGACATTCTCATCAACGCTGTAATCATCATCAATTTCTAATGAAGTTACATGAATCCAAGGTCTCATACGATCAGCGGCTACAGTCGTTTTCCGTTTATTTTTCATCCCTTCAAATCCTGCTATTGGAGCTACCTTATACCGATCGTTGCCCAAGACTTTGACAACCCGATATGGGCCTTCAAATGATGGCATAAGCTTTGAGCTCTTACCGTCATTGTTAAAATTAACCTTCGTAATTTTAACTAGATCGCCACGATGGTACAAACGAGCAGGAACTCTTCTCTGGTCGTAATACTTCTTTTGTGTCACCTGATTCTTATCAATCCTTTCCTTTACTTCTGCTCGGATAGACTGTAAGGATAAGTCTCCGCAAGATTCCTTGGTGACTTCGTTCATGATGGGATTCGACTCACTATTCATCTTCATGCCAAACATGACCTCTGCTGGAGTTTTACCGATAGTCTTCTGTACGGTGTTATTCAGGCCCCATTGAATCTTACCTAGCTTGTTGTCCCAGTCTTTATCGTCATCTCTAAGGTTTTGTGCAGTCAGCGAGTCTAAAATGGTCCTATTATATCTTTCGACTTGTCCGTTGGCTCGTGGACTTGCCACAGCATTCAATATATGTTTTATTCCCCGGTCAAGACAAAACCTCTTAAATGCGTGAGACGTGAAACATGAACCTCGATCGCTAACCAATCGATCGGGAATTCGAAATGTGTCGAATATTTCCTGTAAGGCTTTAATCACATTTTGAGTGTTTGTATTCCTTACAGGCTTAATGAACACAAACTTTGTGAACGAATCCACGGTTGTCAGTATGTGGGTATAGCCTCTCTTGGATTTTACAAAAGGCCCAAGGTGGTCGATATGCAGGGTATGAAAAGGTATTTCTACCTTTTCGATAGGATGTAGTAATCCTTCCCGCGTATTCGCAGCGCTTTTTGCATAAGCACATTCGATACAGGCCCCGACGTATTTCTTTATGAATCTTTTCATTTTCGCGAACCAATAATTCTTTTTGATTCGTTCGAGCGTTTTCTCGAAACCAACGTGGCCTATATCGTCGTGGTTTAGTTTGCACAGCTGCCACCTAGCGCCCTTTGGAACAACCCACCTTATGCATTCCTTATCACTTCCTATGCAACGAAATAACTTGTTGTCCTTAAGAGTATAGTTATTTTTTATGTACTCTAACCCCTTTGGGTCCAAGTCACTATTCACGATGTCACGAATCCGACACAACTCTGGATCTCCCAACTGGAGGGTTAGCAGCCAGTCTTCGTTGCTAATGGCCATGACAGCAGGATATTGCTCAGGATTCTGGGTTTCTGGATCTTCGATAGGATTTCTGGAAAGAGCATCTACATGACCCATCCTTGAACCCGCTCTGTATTCCACCGTACAATCAAATTCTTGTAATGCCAACCACCAGCGGGCTATCCTAGGTATGAGGTCACGCTTTTGAAAGGTTGACCGAAGTGCACTGCAATCCGTGACAACCTTGAAAGCTTTACCCAGGAGATAAACTCTGAACTTCTTTAGAGCACAAACAACCGCCAAAGTCTCCAATTCATAGGAATGAAAATTCTTTTCCTCAGGAGACGTTTGACGGCTGTAATAAGCCACAGGGTGAAAGGAACCGTTACTACCACGAGAACGTTGTAGCAGAATTCCGCCAACACCTAGCCTGCTGGCATCAGAGTGTACCTCGGTGTCAGCAGTCGGGTCATATATAACGAGTACAGGCCTCTCGATCAGCCTAGCTTTAAGTGTTTCGAATGCTTCGTTTTGATATTTTGTCCACTCCCATGAAACATTCTTCTTGAGCAATTTCGTGAGGGGATTAGCTAGTTGTGCAAATCCATGTATGAACTTTCTAAAATAGCTAACTAATCCCAAGAATTGACGTACGTTATGCACATTTTCTGGACGCGGAAATTCCATAACGCTCTGAATCTTTGTGAGACCCGGTCGCATTCCATCTGAACTAATCTCATACCCGAGGTAATTTATTTTATTATGTAAAAAACTGCACTTTGAGAGGTTCAATTTCAGGTTAGCCCTTTGCAACAAATTTAAAACCTCCTCCAAGTGGTCCATGCACTCTTTCGGACTCTGGCCAAATATTAAGAGATCGTCTATGTACACAGTGGCTTTATTATAACGCACCGGACCAAGGACATGGTTCATCATTCGTTGGAAAACAGCAGGAGCGTTTGCCAGGCCGAACGGCATACGATTGTACTCGTATTGGCCGTCCGGTGTGACAAACGCCGTTAAATGCTTACATTCCTCAGAGATAGGTACCTGGTAATAACCTGACATCAAATCAAGAGTGATGAACCATGCCTGACCAGCTAATCTAGATATTTCGTCTTCAATTATTGGAATAGGGTATCTCTCCTTTACAGTTACCGCATTTAATTGTCTAAAGTCTACACATAGGCGAATACTGCCATCCTTTTTTCGAACGAGGATGATTGGACTTGCATAGTTCGAAACAGACTCCCTAATGATCCCTGCCTTCAGCATATCATCTATCATTATACGAACTTTTTCTCGTTCATGGTGTGAGAGCCGGTAAGGCCTATAGACGATAGGGCGTTGACTTGTTAACTCTATTTTCATTTCAGCAGCAGACGAGCAACCGAGGTCAGCTAAATCGAATGCAAAACACTCTTTATGACGCTTTAAAAGCTCTACGAGTTCAGCTTTATCTTTGTCCGTCACACTATCTCCTATATGCACTTGACTCTCATCAAAGCATTTACTAGGCGAGGGAACGTCAACAGGTTGAATTATGGTGGCAGCACCATCTGCGTCGGTGAGCCTATAAACCATATGTAATCGTTCTGCCCTTGAAAAAATGAAATTCTTTTGAAGACGACATGGTATTGAACACGGCGTGACTGTCACAAAGAACACCCCATCCTTCACCTCGTAGACGCCACCACACACTAAATATTGCTCGTTCGGTCTACCTACAATTTTTGTGTTCAGTATTATATTGCCTGTGAAAGAAGTTTCCGCTACGGCTTTTACACTAGCAACACTGAAAAGGACAGCATAACCCACTACCCTAACTTTTTCTAAGCGTTTGTCGTCTTCATCTAGATTTGGAGCTGGAACTTCTGCGCTGATGTTCAGAAACTGTAGTCTATGCGAATCCTTGTAAATAACAACGTGTGGTTGTTCAGAATAACTTTGTCCAATCAACATCGGTCTTTCAAGCATACAGTCATCTACCACCTTGCATAAAACAGTAGCTGTGACGCCATCAATTGACAAGTCTAACTTTGTGGAGCCCGCGGAATGGACCAAGTTATTACCAAAACCTCTTAACAACGATGGAGTATGATCATGAATAAGTCCAAGCTGTATAAGGGTGGACTGCCTAATCAATGTCACCTCACTACCAAGATCAACGAAGGCTTCTACGAATGTACCGCCAACACAAACTGATTTAATAAATTTATCACACGGATTCGTATTGGGAGTCGAAATTACCATAGTTTTAGCTACTGAGTCGGCCTTCGTAGAAGCCGTGTCTTGTTTGAATCGACAAAACTCTGGTTTATGCCCTACTTTATTGCAATGATGACATTTTAGCAGTGGTTTAGGACATTTTGCGAACGGGTGACCTCTCTCCTTACAGTTGTAACAATATAAGTTCGGATTATTTTTATTGTTGGACCTAGCATTTGTTCTATCCTCTGGCATACTAAAATGTTTATCTTTGGACGGTAAATGAGGATGTTGCAAGTAAACTTCTTTGAGTTTCCTTTTCCATGTTCACAATCTATAACTCGTCACATGAAACAAGAAAAAAAAAAAACTTTGTTAAAAGCAATATCAAAATAATATAAAAATATATCATCAGTATCTCTTAAACCGTAAATATATCATCAGTATCTCTTAAAACTTTATAGCAAAACAGACAGAAATTTTATTCCCTTTTTCAAAACCCTGTGTACATTTACTAATGTGAGATTACTACGGAAATGATATATATTTTTTTTAGTTTGATAATAATTTACCTAAGGGAGGCCTATGCCAAAGGGCAAGCTGATACTGATGATTAGAACGAAAGTAAATGTAACCTTATGCACTATATATAAAAATAACAGAATAAAAATAGAATTATAAAATAATATTATTATCTATTGTTTGCCAAATATAATGTTAATGTAAATCAATGTAATCCAACATAATATTTAGAATGGGACATTTCTATTAATAATTCAAATTCATACTGATGTATTATCTTTATACTGCATGTCTTGTAAACTGTATTAGTAATTAAAGGCTATTTGATTTGATTTGAATTTGCCTAATTGATTCTAAAATGGACTAGAAAGACATAAGATATTCTAAAAGATCACTTCTCATACTCTTGAGGGTAGATCGCAACGAAAATTTTCTTGTAGTTACGTAATATCAGAATATCTACAATTATGCATGCAATAAAATGACTACCCTATTATTCAGAACATATTTTCCCTAAAACGCGTTACATACTCAGCGTAAAAAATAAAAAAATAAATTGCAGGCGTGTACTTACAGAATTTTCGATGGTGTGCCACTTCTGAGATGTAAAACTTCTCAGAAAAACAACCAGTACCAGTAGAATAGCACTTTATTTATTCCAATATCACTTTTTATCCAACCAATGCACTTTATTTATTCCAAAATCACTCCTTATCCAACCAGTAATAATAACAACCAATCCTTATAAAACACAATCAGTAGATATTTATGGACCTTAGATCCGGACTCACACGACTGTGTCGTACCACTGCCCGAGACCAATTCCCCAGTCCACCTGACTGATCCCCGTAAAAACCCTCCTATCCCCACTTATTCTTTAGTTTCTCAGTGTGGCCAGTGCAAGAAATTAAAAATACCAAAATTACTGTAAACAAATGTGGGCAAAGTAAACGAAACCTTACACTTTACAACAACAAAATAATTTTTGCCAAATAAGTTCATGAATAGCAGAGTAATGTTCAAAGACAAATGTAGAAGAATGTACTAACAGTATCTTGAAGCCGCGGTGTTTTTTTTTAGTACGTTTTGCGTAGATCGGAACACAAATAATAATTGAAGAATCTTCGGGTAGTTTGAACAACTTCAACAAATAGGACAACTGACACCTCAGTCCTCCCGTGACCACGGCTGCTGGAAAGTAGCCGAAACGTCGGGCAAAAGAAAAGTGCACCGCGACAAAATCCGTAAGTGTTTAAAACAATGAACAATATTCGCGTAAACATAAGAAATCAATAGTTTAGTATAAATATAGGAGGCTTTATAAATAATGTTATCAAAGAGGATAAAATATTTTGTCAAATATTTACTTATATAATTAATAATAGGTAAAAAGCTAAACTGAAGTATCGCAGGAACATTATATTTGTATCCATATTTTCTAATTACAGTTTCATAAAACTGACCGTCTACGGTTACCTTCGTAACGACTTCAGCACGGGCATGTATTATAAATTAGTTTAAATTGAGTCAACGCCTTAAATGTAAATAATACACCTTTATATTCTGTATTTCAACAGGGGTCTAGCGAGAAGATGCAAATAAGTGTGACATGAGAAGGGTCCGGGAAACTCGCTAACTTAATTCATTACGGCGCCGTGTTTGAGTTTTGTGAGCAGGCGGACTCGCCGCCCCGCTCCAAACAGGATCTAGGTCCTACATAGACATTCAATCGAACTGGAATGCCTAGTTAGTTTGAAGTTAATGTTGTCAGTTTGCATAATAATTGTGCAAACATTTCAAAACTAAAGACAGGCTATGACGCTCATATGACAGAACAAATCTTTATACAAGAAAAAGTTACGCCATCTTGTTTTCACCATACCTCAAAATCAAAATGGCCCCAAACAACTCCAAAAGGCATTTAAGTGGGGACAGTTTTTGCCTCAACATGCCTTGTCTATAATATGTCTGTAATTTGTTTGGAATTGTTTGTAAAAATGCAGTTTGAAAAGGAGACAACCGAGGGCGGCATGACAGGTTTAGAAATATTATAATTTTGTGGCATTGATCAAATATCGTGTTTTGCATTTCATACGTACCTAGATCTAACCATACCATAGCCAAAAACTAATAAGATTATTTGTGTTTATCTTGTAACTAAATGTTGCGCGCGACTTCGTGCGTGACAAAATGAAATCGCGCGGTAACCGTACATTTTGCCGCGATAAAAAGTAGCCTATGTCCTTCCCCGTTTTCTATTCCATATCTGTGACAAATTTCATCAAAATCGGCATAGTAGTTTCGGAGCCTATTCGACGCAAACAAACAAACATGTCCTCTTTATTATATTTGTATAGATTTATCATGACTGACCATTTAACGTCAAAAAGTCCTATAATTACTTCATAAAGTATAATGAAACCAAAGTGCTCTAGTATTAATATTGTAATTTAACTTGTCACGGTGACAAAAGGCGAGTGCAATTTTTAGGTGAGCACGGTTTTCAATTATGACGTCGATGTGGCGCTTCACACTTTTTTACCGTAAATGCAATATGCAAACTTTGCTTTCAATTTATTGAATAAAACTTGTAAAGTAATAATGATTTATTTTATAGAAAAGTTCAATAAAGCTAATTATAAATGTTTATAACTCGACGTTTATTAAAATATTTTATATTTCTTAACATTTTGTTGTTAAACATAGTATTGTAATACCTAGATTATACAGATAAGTTTAGCGTAGTTTTAAGGGTTCCGTCGTACTCAAGGAACTCTTATAGTTTCGCTCTATCCGTCCATATGTCTCTTTCCGTTCTTCTAGCTTCTGTAATTATGAATATAGATTGATGCAATTTGGTGTAGGCACTGTGTATAGATCTTATTTTTTAATGGTATCTACAAAACTCTAATTAATAAAATCTCTGTATCATTGGCGAAGGGTGGTTTTACTTCAGAGGGAAGCCCTTGTCGCTTGACGTGAGTAGTGCAAGTTTTTTTGAGAGGAAATTTAGCTATGATGGTTAAAGTCGTCACAAGCGTGTAGAGTTGTGTCGTGTCCGAGAGAAATTGTAAATACCTAATTCTAATACCTACAATTAGGTATATTTCAAATTATAAAATAGATGTTACTTAATAATAAAACGTTTTTCTGTGTATTAATTAATAATATGTGTAAAACATAAAAGTATTATATATATTTCCCTTGTCTGGTACCCGTAACACAAGTGCTTCGAGAACTTACCACGGGATCAGATTGACGCGGTGTGATGCGCCCATATATATTATTATTATTATAAATATAGCCTATTTATATTATCATATAATCGGAATAATGAAGCATCCTAGTGGTGATTTTTTTTTGAAATCGGTCCAGTAGTTTTTGAGTGAATCGGGAACAAAAATAAAAAAAATCCCAAAATATAAAATTACAATGTTTTCTCTTAATAATATTAGTAAAGATATATAATTAGCATATTTAACATTGACAAGTAATCATTATTATTAACTTAAATTTTATGAAATGAATTACTAAATCCATGACTGATTTTAAAGCAATGTATTTTATTACACGTGACGAGTAGCGAACGTCAAGTTTCTTCATTGATATCTGGAATGAGGAATCTGGATGTTTGTCAGAACCATAGAGTAAATAATAAATAATTTCGTACAGATGAACAGCTTTCATAGAACGATCCAAATATTGTCAGGGTTGACAAAATATGGGGGTAAATTAAAATTGGTACACACCACAATCCGTCATCGAACCATCACGTGTGTGATTCAAAGAGAAATACACAAGGACTCTTCTTTAATAAAGCATGCAACCTTCTCGAAAATTAAATATTTATCTACTTACTTATTATTATTCTTAGGATAGGTAAAATGAGAGAAATTTTAATTTTGTTATAAGTATTATTTTTAATGCACGCATGACAATAGGTACATATTTCTTTTATTTGTTTAATAATATTATTATTTGTCTATACTAATAAAGTAAAGAGGAAATGTTTGTTTGTTTGTTTGCATTGAACAGGCTCCGAAACTACTGGACCAATTTTGATGAAATTTGGCACAGATGTATAGTAGACCACGGGGAATCGCGTTTAAATTTATCGCGAAAAAATTTACGGTTTCTGCGAAATTAACTTTTGCGCGCACGATGACGCGGGCAACATCTAGTATTCAATATTCTAATTTTATAAAGTCTTAACATCCTTATGATACAAACATGATAATATCAAATTACTATTTGTTTATAACAGTAGCACACATTCTCAATCTCACATGACATGAATAATAAAAACATGAAATTTGAAAATTTTGACGTCCATTCTACGGTCCATAAACTTTACCGATTTTCCCACTATTGCCGCGTACGCGATTGGTGATTTGTGGATATTCATACATTGGCTGTTTTCCGCGGAATTAAGCGCTTGCTAGGAAACGTTTGCTAACTTCAATAACTCCCCACCGATTTTCGGTGACGGTGGCCGGTTTCATTGCAACCAGGCCAGTTACGCAGGAGTAATTTTATAGTGCCCAGGTGTGTGCGCAGTACACAAGAGCACTCTATTCCTTTACTCTCGTAACCCAGTGGGACGGATAACCGACACGACTGACGAGAGATCAGGCGCAGGACCGACTTTTTACATGCCCATCCCATACACGCATGGGTCATCTTTCTTGTCAGACAATCTGGTGATCAGCCTGCATTGTCCTAACCAAACTTGGAAATAACATTTTTTGTTTAATACTAGCGGTCGCCATTTTGCTTACGTTTTTTGTTAGCGCTATTTTCCGCGGAACACAACCATTCACCGCCATATTATGCTTGTAGTAGTTCAATCAAATTGAGAACCTTAATAATATGTAAACATTATCTGTTTCTTTTTAATCTGAGCCAGAACTCAGCTTCTCTGTAGTCTGTTTCAGCGCAACAGAACTTTATGAAATAGCGCGACGTAGATTAAACTGACAAAAATATTAACGTAATTTTCATTGCGTTGCAGAAACAAGCTGACTCCTGACTATAATAGAGTATTTGTTGAAATTATAGCTACACGTACCTAGTACCTATATAAACCAGTACCGAAAGCTCGTTCTCCTTCATAGTCAAGCCCGCTGTGTAAATATAGCTGTGTAATAAGTAGAGATTGAGGGTCATCAAAAAGTTAGTGGTAAGAGAAGCCGATAAGAATGGGTTTTAAGAACCTCACGCCACTGATATATTCTTATAATATACGTTTTAAATACTTACACTTTTTTGCTAATGCTTTCTATAGGTGCCATGTTTGAGTAGTGACTCTAAACAGTTAAGATGCAAATATACTATTTATATTTAAAACATTATTAACTGCAAGAATATGTACTAAAAAAACTAAAATAGGTATATAATATTTTTTCTAACATTAAAAATATTTAAGTGCATATCATATCCAATTCCAGTTGTATACGTAATGGTAGCAAAAAGAAAAATTTGCATAGCAATTTCAGTCATCTAGATAGTGTTCAGAATACTGGATGCAACGAAAGACAGAAACTAGGTCATATCAGACGGTATTTGCTTCTACGTGCCATAATAAGAAGGTTTTTTTTCAATCCTAGCGCTGCATAAAATTATAATGATAATGCGACGCAATTTTATAACACGCTATATTAATATGTCGCAGTTTCCGTATACACTAGTTGAGTTTTTACATCAATTTAGAATATAAATAGTCGCATACAAACGCGAACCAAGTCGAACCAGTGTCGAGGGTTCAATTCGCACCGACACAAAACGAAACGTTAGGCGGCGTGACATTTTTAAGATTTCTATTCAAAATTGCACTTTATTCATCACACAAGAAGATGACGCGTTTCATTTTAAGAGTTCGAATGTCAATTTGCACAGCGCTGGAGTAGTGAACTGATCACTGATGTCATATGAAAAGTGTATATTTTTGTGTAGTGAATAAAGTCCAATTTTTAATAGCTATCTTAATAATATAGCACCGCTTCGCGTCGCGTATGGTCACAGTATGAACTGACCCAAACGCGCGTTACCAACATGGAATCATGATCATTATTACATATAAGTCCCTATATAGTCGAGGTTACTAAAAGCTGACAACTTGCAAATCCCTTTGTTTACTTTTACCGTAGGAACCTAACTCCTATATCAAGCGCAATTCTTAAATTAAAAAATGCTTCAAGAGTTGCAGTTGTCCAATGTCGCTCAAAATCATTTTCTAAAGATTTTTTAGCATGACCTATCAACATGGAAACTTACAAGTTTCATCTCTTAAATTTTAGAAATGCCAGGGTGGGGATTTGGGGACTAACTTATAAACAACTTTGGAGGCCGATTACTCAAAAATGGTGAACTTTGTCAAAAAGTTAGTAAACCAAACCTCTAGTTAAAAATAACTATTTGACGATACCCCTCACGATGGGGTAGATGTTTTCCTTATTTCACATGTAGGTATGGAGAGCTATACGTACATGTGAAGTGGGCATGGAAATATTTTGTGGAGTGAATAACCTCCTAAGATACGTTAATTATTATATACAAAATTTTATAAAATTTTGTATATGTCGGAGGAAGTCATGAGTCGAGTCGTATCTTGATTGCTTGCAATACTGATTGTTTACAATTTAGTTAAGCCTTAAAATTCATTTGATTACTGTTAAATTCGTTATAATTTGTAACATTTTTATCTAACGTAAAAGCCTTAATTAAAATTAAATCGTAATTATTTGTTAACGACCAATCAGGGCAGAACGCGCGCGCGCCTCGAGTGGGGTCGAGGTTGCCATCTTTGCTTTAGAGGTGCGGACAGTGATTGAGACATATTTGAGTGTGATTTGTCGATCGAGTTGGATCGTAGTTGAGGAATATATTTTGTGCTTACTAACTAAAGTAAGATCGGTGCCCTGAACCCACTGCTCGATCTTAAAATAATTTAAAATTACTGTTTTACCAAAAATAAATTAGTGAGTAGTAAAAAAAAAAAAAAAATCTTTTTATTCAGAATAAAAAAACAAGGTTTTGTTTTCCGAACGTCAAAAAAAAAATAAAAAAAAAAAAAAAAAATAGAAGAATTACAATTACCACCGGTTCGGAACCCTAACCCGGGTAAAAATACTGTTAAACATTTAATAAATTAGTGTTAACCAGTGATCATTTTGTTTTGTGCCCGCATTTTACCCACGATGACGCCCACATGAGCAACCGCTACTGAAAATGATGTGGAGGACAACGTTTCTCCGACATATATAATAATTAACAACTATTGTCCGGCCCTGCTTGGAAAAAAGTTTGTAGTAATGGGTTGTTATTACTACAACTGTGCAAATTCTTTGAGCTCCTGTACGTTTTTAAAATTTGCCCACGATAATTTTAACATATTAAAATTAGTTGATTATTCTCTGTGTTATCAATAGCATGGACCAAAAATATCCATTGGACTATTAAGGTAAAATACTCCTAAAACTCTAAACGAACTTGCTTTCAAATTTATGAAGTTTCGTGTATATCTGTGTCTGACAGCGATAAATCAATTTCTACATAATTTTAAACTATGGGTCATGGCACAGATTAAAGAAAACTAGGACCAGATAAACATGTTCATAGAAAACTGTCGAATAGATTGCACTACTACAAGCATACGACGTGCACAAATCTCCTATCGTGTACACACGGCATTAGTGTCAATATACTGTAAAATTTGTGCCTTCTCGAAGGGACGTCTAAATTTTCAAATTCCGTAAGTATTTGAGTTTTTATTCCTTGTGTGAGATTGAGAATTGTGATATTTTGTTGGTTGTCATGACGACTACATACTGACGCTAGACTTAGGTTAGTTTACTTCCATTTTCTGTAACAACACTGACAAAATTATGGAAGGTCTTTCTCTGTACGTAAGTATATATTTTTTTCTCTGTGTTAATGACGACCGTATTATTTAAAGTCTGTGTTTTAGGTTATAGTTTAATTTTGAATTGCTATTTAAAAATTGCAGCGGCACGTTGCGTGTTGTCTCGTTTCGGTGTGAACTGACCTTAAGTTCACGTTACGCCACGTCAATTGCAAAGAATTCGAGTAATGAAAACAAGAAGTTTTCGGCCGTCAGTAACGGCTCCAAGTGAAAACAAAACAAATTTTCAACTTAAATTAACTCTCAAACCAAAGAATGTTCACTGTTCAGTTTAAGCTAAATTACATCCGCGATTTGGAATAACTGGATTTCATTAATTTTAATATCAAATTCAAAATTGTAAATCGGTTTCGTTATAAAAAAGTTTTTAACGTTTTTTACGGGGCCAGTTTTTGTATACACACCCCCTTACTAATAAAAATATTTACACTACTTTTTTTATATTTACTTTTTACTCTAATGAAATTATTGGTCTTGATAGTTTTAGTATTTTTCTTAAAATTAAACCGTAACCAAATGAAAATACTATATTTTTTTCTTCCGTTCGGTTTATATTTATTTTGTACCCGCTTCATTTTCTTAAAATTAAACCGGAATGCTTTTAATTATTTTTTTTTGTACGATATTATTTCCGTTTCCGAATTATTAATACTTTTGGTTTTGGTGGGAAGACTTGTGGTTATGCCGGGAAGGCAAAGGTGATATTCTGATTCCAACCAGCGAATCACAAGTGTTGAAAAGTCAATAAATTGTTTCGTTAAAGTGTTACAAATTGTTTATTTTGCCCGTCTGATTCTTATATTAGTAAGAAGGAAAATAATAAATCTATATAGGTACCTATTGAAGATTATATATTATTATAATATAAGTAATATATTGCTCATACTTGTAGTGGTTTAACTCAAAAGTTGGTGAGTAGAATAACAACTGTATTACTACCGCGTTATTTGCATCGACAAGATATTATGATACAAAGATTCGAAATCAAGTTTGATTTAGTTCAGCAGTTCAGAAATCGCTTCTACAGATACAGATACAGAGTAGCTGATAACGTAGACGAGATAGTAGACATAGTTGCTAGCATAAACATATTATCACCGCTACGTGGCGTATAGAATACCTGCAGAAACAAGGATTTTATTGATGAAATAGATTTATAATAGAACTAGCTTTTGCCCGCGACTTTATTCGTGTAGAAGTCGAAAAAGGTTCTTACAGGATTTTACCCCTTTCAACCCAGTTTAAAATGAATTTCAATTAAATACTAAACGCGTAATTCCATCCATTCTGATATAGAATGTTTATGCAAAAATTGAAGTAGATTGGACCAAGTAATCACGTTTGCTCCATATAAACTTTTTAGGTACTCCTTTTAAAATCTTAGGAGTTGAATTTCGGAAAATCATTACTTATCGGATGCTTATGTCACACAAAGAGCACAAGGTTGACAAATTGTGTGTAGACTGCTCTTAAATTTTAACTAGTTGTCTTAAGTCTGATTACTTTAAATATTTGCTCTAAAAATAACTAATTGACGTTAAAAGAAATTTGATTTTCTTTATAAATATATTCGTTTCAGTTGATTTGAAAGAACTAGTTTTTTGTTCCAAATTTATGCTGTTTTTTGTCGTAATAATTAACTGTGATTATAGTTGTAATTGATATTACTGTAATTTTATATTAAGTTTTTAATCCTAAGTTTAAATTTTCGCTAAACAATATTTCTAAAATAGGAGTATTTTGCACACAAATTGTAATTTACATGTGTATGCCTCTGAGACGTATAACATTAAGGCTTTTAGGTACTAACAACCATAGTACACCTATGTGTGTTACACAAACCTTACAACCAACTTTAAATGTGAAGACAGGGCTTTGTTAAACAAAAACTGAGACCTGTTTTTATATAAATTGAGCCTCAAGGAGAGTAAAAAATATTTTTTTAAATTATTGTAAAGATATCGTTTGAAAAAAAAATTAACGCGGGCGAAGCCTCGGGCTAGTGCTTGTCAAACAATAAACGAGAAATCCGGAAAATTTTACAATTTATTTTGTAAGTATAAAATAATATATTATGTTCTATACTACTATTATAATAAACGACTACAATAACACTAGTCAACAAGGTTTTTGCCCAGTGATAATGAGTTGTAATATCTAGAAGTACGCGGTGACTATGTATCAACCATAGATGTTTTACAGCTGGCTTAGTTCGATTTTCGGAGTTATGCTTATTGTGTACTCGTTGTAACGTGTATTGGGTGTTAACGTCGGACATACCCACGAACATATTCTTTCTTGTCCAATAGCTTTTATCTAACGAGTATGATATACAGAAAAATACTTTCAACAGTAAATTAAATAAAGAAGAAAGCAAGGCTTGGAAATCCATGGTACAAGTTTTTTTACAAATTTTCTAGGAATGTGACACCTGAGAACTATAAAACACTTCTAAAAGATATGATTGAAGCCTTGCGCGTTATTGGCTGTAAAATGTCCCTCAAAATACATATTCTGGGTTCACATTTTAATTTTTTACCTCAATGTATGAGAGACTTTACGTGATGTACACGGTGAGCGTTTCCACCATGATATAGCAGGAATGAAATAGCGTTATCAGGAAAAGAGGAGTCCAGGTACGCTAGCAGAATGTTGTTGGATGTTAAGAAGAGAAGCTGTAGATCTCGATTATCAAAGTAAAAGTAGTTCAACTTTACATTTTTAAAATTAAAAAATGTATATTACCATAAGTAGGTTTTTAACTGAGCTGTAAATCTTTATATTGATATCTACAGAAAACCCGAGCTAACTAAGACATAAAATTATTACCACTGTGAACGTTTTTTAATGTTCTCTTAAAATCAGTTGAATTCCTTTCATGGGTTTGGAAAAGTTGTTTTTTTGTTGACCAGTGTAATTAATGTAAATGTTTGTGAGGCTGAATCGATGGATAGATGTATGTAACTCATGTATAAACTACAGTCGGATTTTGGATGAAATTTGGTATGGCAGTAGTTTCATGTCTGGATTAACTCACAGGCTACTTTTTATCCCGAAAAAGAAAAGTGTTCCCGTGGGATACTGTATTTACGCGGGCGTGCAAAAGCTACTTGCTTATAAAGATAAAATTGTATTTTATTTACCTAGCAGTCCATCGCGTCTACGTATTTGACACATTGTACGAAAGCCTTTGCGGCGAAGTCTCTAGTGACCGAATCGCATTTCCATACAAATGAGAAACTGTAAAGCCAAAAAAGGCTCTTAAATGTACTTATATTATTATGCATTCTCGGTTCCACTTTGCTTTACGATTGCCAATTATAGCGATTCCTCCAGTAACAGTATTAAGTTCTGCCTAAACCGACAATGAAACCGAAACTTTCTTGAAATTTTTTTTTAATTACACTATTCTACTGAAATCTAGTGTATTTTTTATACATTATCGTCAATGCATACGTTTTTATAAAGGTTTCGTAGTTCATGTCTCGGAACCCATATGGTTTCGTCATGTCCGTCTGTCCGTCCGTCTTCGCTTTACCGTCTAAACGGTTAGTGTTAGTAAGACTTTGATTTCTCTCGCGTCTACCCCATAGTGTGGGGTGACGTAGAACCATTAGATATATTAGGTCTTTTGAAGACAATGAGATGTTGCTAAGACATTTTATGATTTATATATCCATTTGCGAGATATTCAGCTTTTCAACTTTAAAGCGCATTTTTTGTTAAAATAGGGGTTAAGCTAAACGGCTGGCTCAAAAATCTGAAAAAAAAAATCATGATGGTAGCCCATAATTATAATGAACATTAAAGGAAAACTACAACGACTTAGATAACTTTTAGTTCTGGTGCTATAGAGGTCTATAACTTGTAAAATGTGTTTACTTGTTAGTTGACTATGGAACTTTGTGTATAAACCCTATTATTGAGAATTCACAGTCCGTCTGTCCGTCCGCGTCTGTAGCTATACAGTTGAAATTTCCAAGGATGATGTACTTCTGTTGTCACTTTCCGCTACAATACAAAGGAAGTGACCGCGACGACTGCAGACGTATCACGTAATTGAACTGCGTATTTACATGTAAGTATGTAAATGTGTATTTACATGTGACTTGCACACTATACAACGGCGCTATTTAGCGATTTCATCATTATTCATTCATTCATCTTATACCTGGTCCAGCTGCAGATTGTTCGATATAAAAATAGGAACGTCAATAACCTTTTTCAGTCAAATATCACTTGAAAAGTGCGATTTTCAGGAAAACTTATGTGCATATAAATATTAATAGTCAGGCATTGAATTTAAATAAATCGTTAAATAGTAATCAATTATCTAAACATAAATTTAACTATTATAACAGTCTAAATTCGAAACAATATGGCGCCGACTCGATCCTATTCTCATTTGAATCGCACTATATCTATAGGTATTCTGTAGGCGTGCTAAAGGCTATATTTAATCTCGCCTTTAACCGAATTCTGCACTTTACTTAGTTTAGTCACTGGTACATCAAGCTTATGTTTATTCTGAGTATACGCAGGGAACAATTCTGTCATACAACATTTTAGCGAAACTTTAACCGTTTCCGCAGCGTACGCAGCGAAAACTCAAAAGGAAAAAAAACCCGATTTTGTAACATTTTTGATTGGTGCTCCGCTCGTACTGAACTTAGCATGATGCTATAATATAGCCTAAAGCCTTTCTCGATAAATGGACTATCCAACACAAAAATAATTTTTCAATTCGTACCAGTAGTTCCTGAGATTATCGCATTCAAACAAACAAACTCTTCAGCTTTATAATATTAGTATAGATAGATAATTACGTTCTCCACATTACTCATTGACGAATTCCTCCCCTTTATTCATATTTCTGTTCTCTAAGGAGCTTCGGTTTAAACTACTTTAAAGTGTACTTAGATTTTATCCCATTCCTGACGACGCTTTTGAAGATTTATGCCTTTGGGGTTTCGGAGAAAAACAGTATCATCGATTTGGAGCCAAAACAAAACTTAGCATTACTAAGTTACGTTTGTTCCACTAACTAAAATCTTTCCGTATTGTGAGATGAAGGTGAACTCTCCCGGGAAATTATTGCCGAAATCTCAAGCCTACACAGACGGTTGTTCAACTCTTGTGTGCATTGAATCAATTCCCGTAACCTATCTACATATTTTATAATGCGTGACGAAGTGAGGCTGTATCGAGAGTTTGTTACTCGAGTACTCTGTCACATTGAGGCGAACCTGTTATGTACGTAAATAACGTTACACAAAGTTTCACGAGCAAAATAGGGTATGTTTGTTATTTAATTAACTTCTTAGCATAAATTATTTTAAATTATTTTAGTTTCTGTTTTCATAATAAACCTAAGAGTGCATAGGAAATTGTAATATGCAAATAACTATAAACTTAGGCCTTTTTCATCCCTTAATGAATGATTTAGACGAAGTATCCACTCTTGAAATACTCTACTGCCTGGGACAGTTGGTTTTTATATGTCGTATGGTTGCCCAAGCACATACGGCATTCTGACAACATAATCAGCCTAGTCCAGAGGAATGACTATCCATACGTCTAGGACCAAAAATGTGCGGGTTTGCTCACGATGTTTCCTTCACCGTAAGAGCGTCCGTATAATGTACTTGAGATCTGAAAAAGTCTCATTGGTACACGCCACAACCTGGGATTCGAACCTGCACTCTTTCGAGTGCGAACCAAACGGTCAACCCACTAGGCCACGGAGCTCCGTAACTATAAAGGACCAGATTTTTTGTAGCGTAAGTGATCAGTGAGTATTTTGTATGCATATTATCCAACTACTGTTATAATTGTGAAAGTTTGTGAGGATGGATGTATGGATGTTTGTGACTCTTTCACGCACAAACTGCTGAACAGATTTTGATGAAATTTGGCATAGTAGTAGTTTAGGCTCTGGATTAATTTAAAGGCTACTAGGCTTTTTAACCCGAAAAAGTACAGTGTTACCGTGGAATTCTAAAAACAGCTAGTCATGAAATAAATCCTATATCCAAATTATTACTCTACTGCTTTTTAGGGTTTCGTAGTAACTACAAGGAACCATAGTTTCCCTCTGTTCGTCCGTCTGTCCATCTGTTCGTCTGTCTGTTTGTCATCTGTCCGTCCTTCCTTGCTATACAGTAAAGTATGCTATACAGCTATACAGTAAAGTAAAGCTAAAGTACAATAAATAGACAACATTTTGTACAGGTTTGTTTTTGTATTTAGATTGCATATTATAAACTTTATTTTTAGCATCATAAAATAATAAAAATGTTGTACTTTAAGGGTGGCTCCCCATAGATACGTCATATAGTGAAGTCGGGTTGTTTTCTTTTTTTTTTCATTTTACCCAATCGTGCCGGGTATCGTTGAATTGGGATTTTAAATAAATGTGAGATTTTAAATGTAAACTATTTTAGACTAGTCGACCTCCAAATTTATTTACAAGTAATAAACGTAACAAACTTGTAACTTTCAATGCCGATAATACTAATATTACTCTTTAGGAAAATTATTTTGAAAGAAATCAAACAATAACTTTTGAAGTTAGGTGTTTAAGAAAATCTTTTACGCGTTGATAGATACGAAACCCTCCTTAGACATGTCCTGAAATGCTCTTGGATAATATATTGTTATCTATACTACATAATATAATAAAGAGGAAAATTTTGTTTGTTTGTTTGCATCGAATAGGCTCTGAAACTACTGGACCGACTTTGATAAAATTTGGCACGAATGTAGAGTAGATTATGGGGAAGGATATAGGCTACTTTTTATCGCGGAAAAATGTACGGTTTCTGCGAAATTTACTTTTGCGCGCACGAAGTCGCGGGCAACATCTGGTATAATATATTATCGCCTCTGAATGCTTAAACATTTTAAAGTACGAAAAATTTTAAAGCAGGTTTCATCAATTAATAGACATTAGACTTGCAATCAAATGCTGCAATTAAGTGACGCTCAAATCACATGCTATATTTGTCATTGTAGCTAACAAAAACAGCGACAGCCTGTGAGTAGGAGTTAATTGTGTTACAGTACTCGGGCGTGTCACTTAAAATTGTAATAGTTAATAATACTTATACATACATACATACATACATACATACATACATACATACATATTTAATCAAACACATACATACATATCACGCCTTTTTCCCGTAGGGGTAGGCAGAGACCACTTCTTTCCACTTGCTACGATCCTTAGGTACATACTTGTTTCGCTTCTTTCACTTTAATTCTTACCATCCATTCCTCCTCTTACATTCAACGTAGCGAAGCGGCTCTCCATTGTCCGCTTTTCGCCTCCGCTAGAAACGAGACGTGATGGGTGGCGAACCACATCAACGCCATTTTGGATAATTAAATTATTATCATGATTATCCATTGCGTTCCCATGGATTGGTGGAGAGGGTAAGAATAGGGAAAGGGAAGGATACGTGGAGTGGAAAGGAAGATTGGTAAGTTAGAGTGGGAAATAGGAAATGTAGGATATTACCGCCCAGGAGGGCAAAGGATAGGACAGTAATAGCTAGGAAGCCGGGGTCGCATACCCGTATACTATACCACAACTACCGGACAGGTAAGTTGGGATGAGTATCCCATTACATAACATAAATCATAGTTTCTTCGGCCCGGGAAGTTTCTAAGCTAAGAAGACTATTCTAATGGTACCCAGTACCCACTGTCTACTTAGTAATACCATGCGCTTTATGACTTAGCGTTATTTCTCACAGACGTGTACTGAATATAAATCTTTTATTGTTAGTGCGAGAAACAAAGTAAAGGTGAAGACAAAGGGAAATATAGATTATGTAGTGAATTGTGAGTGTCTTCAGCGCTATTATGTTACACGTAAATATTAACTGAGTTATTGTATTTAATGTAGTTAATAAGAGGTAATGTAGTAACAAATGGCACTATGAAATTTGTTACATTTGTTTTAAATCTCCTACTTTTTTCTTAAATATAATAACAATTATAATAATGAATTGCAGTTTCTATGTCTTGGTATTTCTCAAGAAAGACTGGACCGATTTGGCTCATTTTTATCTTGAAATAATTGTGGAAGTTCGGGGAAGGTTTAAACGGTAAGAAATATCGAAAAAATTACGAGCAAAACTACATTTAAATTTCCCCATATTAACTGTTCCTAGCAACGATCCTCCCTGTTAAAATAATAGGGAAAATCTACTGGGGTTACTAAATGGCAGGATTTTTACAGTTTACTCATTAAGAAATAATTTTTATGTGTATATAGCCTGCTATTAGGAGCTACGATGCTACCGACAGACACCCACCCAGAAAGATAATTAAGATACTGTATTTACGCGGCCGGAGCCGCGGGCAACAGCTAGTATTATTATAATAATATTGTTATAACGTGAAAATTACATAATTAATTCTCAAAGGATCATGACGACAACAATCACTTCGCAATTTTGCCATAGAATGTTAGCAAATAAATTGTTAATCCACACATGGAATCTAATTACATATTCCGTACTAGTTTAACTGATATGTGTACCTATCTCAAACTAGTAAAAGTGTTGTTTTATTTAATAAAATGTAAAAAAAAAACAAGTAACGTTCGACGAAAAGTTGGAAGTAGATTACGAGAACAATCTAGAAAAGAAAATAGCTGGTATTTGCGGCGGTATTTATAAAGCCGTCAGTAGCGGTAAGTCCTGGGGCGTAGTGCTGTAGTGCTGTAACGCACAACTTTCGGGAACAACTGCGGGTCGAGAGTTCGAGACCGCAATAGGATTACCGACAGACCCAGAAGCCTCGCGCCGGCTAATCCAATTTCATTGTCAATACACAACTTTTTTAAACCACTAAACTTTGCTTTTAAATGTTTTATTGTTCAATTTGAAACTTTGGTCGGGTAAATAAACGAAAACGTTAGTTAGTATTTAATTAATTATTGCATTAGTGGGATATTACATTATCAAATATCTCTGATCATCTAAATGATCATATATTTGATCCAATTTAATTGACTAATTGAGTCATATCTGTGTATTACACTATCAAAGTTCTTTGATCCTATTTTACGTCATATGTGGTTACAATGGAGAACGCGTCGGTGGTGTGCGCTACTATTGCTTCAGCAGTGTCCGTTATTTTACTATTAAAAAAGAAAAAGAAAAAAAGGAATACAAGAAAAAAAACGAAAAGGTATCAAATAAATAGAGAACTCGACAGAATGATGACAGGTATTGATGTCAGGGTTACCAGATCTCAAAGAATTCGATTTGCCAAAGGACATCGTCATTTTTAGAATGGCTTGTTTTTTGTTATTTCAGAAAGATTAAGCAAGTAAGTATATAATTAGAAAAAGAACTACATTACATTATTTTAACATATTAACGAACAAGAAATTAAAAACTCTTTTTTATATTAAATAAGTGGCAACACCTGTTTCTATGACCGTATTGGGTCCAATCTCTCAGCAAATGTCAAAAATCTATGATCAAGGAGAAAATGAATCATATGTCTATATTACTTAACATTGACTCATAGACCTATGATCCAAGATAAATGATAGTGTAATATGCCCCTTAATCATTTGGCGATTCTCACTGACTGGCAATTTCCCGCGTGGGGAAGCAGAATTTTAAATTGTTAGAAAAATTTTACCAATTTCTTTTTATCATAGACTGACCATATTATCTCAGAAGGAATGTGTGCATTATGATGTGGACTTATGGGTGAATTTGCTATATTAAATTTAGGAATTTCGCTTCGACTTGCGCTTTTGTATGAATTGACTCTTAAAATTATAAATATCGCTGAAATTTCTTCTCACCTTGAATTTATATTACGAGCTTGTAAAGTTATTTATGTACAATCACTAAACTTTTAATGAAAAAGTTGTTATTTTAAGAAAATTCTGAAATACTCATATAATATATTATAACCACAGTCACAGCCCACAGGTTAAAGCTAGTAACATTACAAAATACCTACCGAGTAACATTGGTATATATTTTATACCACCTAAGTTAATTTCGATTTCTCCACAAGCATTAGCTGTTACCTGCTTTACCTGTTTGCGTACATAACGAACGGAAACGGTCTACCGTAAAATTCACAGGAAAGCTTAAATGGTTTACGAGTTATCACAAAAAGAATTCACAGTCGAACATTCAATTCTATCTGACTTCAACGTACCTTTGAAACTGTCGGGGACGAGTAACTGGCGATTCGTTTCAGTCCTGACTACAGCCAATCAAAGGTTTTTCAATTTCAGACGGCCATCGAATGAAATGTGAAACAACAGGCGCAATGGAACGGTCTAGAGCGTAGCGAATGGTCGTCGCAGCTCGGACGAGGTTCGAGTTTTATTTCACAAAAACACCTAAATGGAGCGCTTTATTCCGCTTTTGATATGGCGTCAGTAAATGCAATGTTCAAATTTTTATGTTTTATGAAAACTGAAAGGACAGCTTCCGTATGATGCATAAAGGATTTTGTTATTAAATATTGTGGTTTCTATATTATGAGGTAGGTAGAAACGTTGGTGACCTTTCAGACTTCTGCCTACGGACTTTGACAAATCTATCTTATATAATAAAGAGGAAAAGTTTGTTTGTTTGCATTGAATAGGCTCCGAAACTACTGGACCGATTTTGATAAAATTTTGTACAGATATAGACTAGACCACGGGAAAGGACATAGGCTATTTTTTATCGCGGCAAAATGTACGGTTACAGCGGGATTTCCTTTTGCGCGCACGAAGTCGCGTGCAATATCTACATTAAAGAAACCTGTAGTGTTCTGTAGGAGAATGTGCTAATGTCAGTATTGTAATGTATTTTATACCGTATTTCACCCCCAAGGGGCTGAACCAATTTTAATGAAAATTATAGGTATTGCTTAATTATTGATGTATATGTTATACTAGGAGGAATAAGTGAGAAGTTCTATTATGGACGTATGTGTGACTTACCGAGATTGTGGGGTTATTCTCTAGATATATTATTATCGATTTTTTAAATTATTTTACCAAGAGAAAGCCACATTATTTGTTACTATATTTATTATTGAGTTCTAGAGGAAAGTTTAAGTGTTTTTATAGTGTCTGCAAAAAAGTCAGCGACAGCATATTTAAGTCACAAAAAGTCATAATATCAACAATTATGATTTTTTACTGATTTTGTGAGGTATGAAAGTGGATGAAAGCTATTTTTATACCCGTAAGTGATAAGCGTTACCCACTCCAATTTTTGCCAAATTTATGTCTCGGCTATGGCTTCATAAAATTAGGTTTATTAGATTCGATTAGTAGTTTCGGGCTCGCACGTCGGACAAGTAGTTTTCAAGTTGGAATCGGTTAAGTTGGTCGGCCCGGTTGCATCTAACTTCGATAATAGAAAGAATCCAATACTGAAACTTCCCTGATAAAGACGTTTACTTCGCCAACTTGATAGAGTTCTTCACTTATTTGACCGACCAATATTCAAGGTTTTTAGTAGTTAATTGGTTTTCGTACACTCTTACACTTTTCTTTTAAATTATATCTATCAATTTTTGTTTATAAGGGGTAGTTACAATTTACTAGTTGAAATCTAGTCCTACTATTATATTAATGAAAGTTTGTGAGGATGGATGGATGGATAGATGTATGGATGGATGTTTGTTACTCTTTCACGTAAAAACTACTAGACAGACTTCGATGAAATTTAGTGATATATGGTAGTAATTTAGGCTCTGGATTAAAATATAGGCTACTTTTTATCCCGAAAAAGTACAGTTTTCCCGTGGGATACTATATTTACGCGAGCGGGGCAACGGGAAAAGCTCGTTATTAATAAATATTAAAATACACGTTCATGCTTTAGTAGTAGATAAGTAGGTACATGATGCACTCCCTATTAAGTTAGTAATGTCCTACCCTATTACTATGCAAAATCTAAAAGTTTGTGAGGATGGACGGATGAATTTATAGATATCTGTTGTTCTTTCAAACGAAAACTACTGAACGGATTCTGACGAAGGTCATGTAAAGAGTACCATTATAAAAATATACTAGATGTTTCCCGCGATTTCGTGCGCGCAAAAGTTAATTTCGCGGAAACCGTACATTTTTTCGCGATAAAAATTAGCCTATGTCCCTCCACGGGGAGGTTGGCACGGAAATTTGGCACAGATGTAGAGTAGACCACGGGGTCTACTCTACATCTGTGCCAAATTTCATAAAAATCGGTCCCAGTAGTTTCGGAGCCTATTCAATGTAAACAAACAAACTTTTCCTCTTTATTATATTAGTACAAATTGATGGTATCTGGAACTAAAACACACACAAGCGCCAACTCGAGTTGTGCTCTAACTATTAATTTTAAATGAATACACGTGTGACAGGGTAGGTGGTTATATAATTTTAATTAAATAATTGCCATGAAAATGATATCGGTTCGCATTATTTGACATAACACAATATATTTATTAAAGTCCAAACATACTAAATTTTATTGTACAGCGATGAATAATTATTAATAAAACACAAAACAATGGTTGACTTTGCAGCTTATTAACGTGTTTACTTGGTAATTGTTCACCCGGTTGAAAATATTGCACGCCAAACGATGTTATTTAAATATTTAATTATTTTTTTGCACCTCAATTTTTCATCAAAATTTTACTTTGATTTAAATATTAGGTTAATAGTTCGCTTTGTTTTGAATATCTCGCTATAACTCTAGAACGGCTGGACCGATTTGGCTAATTTTGGTTTTAAAATAATCGTATCAGTTCAGGGAAGGCTTAAACGGTGAGAAATTTCAGCTGATAGTTAAGGCAGACAAAGTGTGTCGGGATAGCTAGTATAAAATAATTTAAAATATGTTTATGAAAGTAACATTGTTTGTGACGTAGTGACGATTGTGTGACGTTTGGGTATAGTTTTTGCTTTAATTACCATGGAAATAGATTTGATATTATGCTTACGAATATCCTGAAAGGCATGAGCTACTTTGAAAAATAAGATGCCGTTTAAGGGTCAATTCACACCGAAACGGTGGCGTTTAAGGTAGCTGTTCAAAATTGAACTTTATTCATTACACAAGAATTATACGTTTCATTGTAAGAGTTCGAATGTCATGTTGCACCGTGCTGCACAGCGCATAATAAATATTAATATGCAGTGTATGACTGATGTCATATGTTTATGGTGTCTACAGACACACGAATTTGGTACGGAGCGTACAGCGGATCTGGTACGCTCCGTACCAGATCCGAGCGTGTGTAGGGCAGTCCGGCGAACATAAGAAGAAGGCGAAGAGTTCGCCGCTGTCCGCATCGAATCTGGTCCGCTCCGTACCAAATTCGTGCGTGTGTAGAGCAGTCCGACGGTTAGGCCGTACAACGGTATCAGTGTTGCCAACTTAGGGATGTACCCCCCAAAATTAGGGAAAATATCTACGGGGGTTTACTAGGGGACAGGATGTTTAGAGTTTACTCCTTATGATTCAATTTGTATGTAATAATAAAAAATATTTTAATGTGTGTATATAGCCAGGGATATGAAAATATATTGGGAGTGAAATCAGATTAAGACAAGTTAGTTTTATGTTATTCACGCGTAAGTCTTTATGTTAAACATATAACCTTTCTTTCTAGCTTATTATCTCTTAGACCAGTCAATGGTGTGAGTAAACAGGGGTAAAATTGAGGGAGAAATATTTTTTAAACTGTTGGTATCACTACCCGTTATCAATGGATTGCGGGAATCATCGTCGTCGTTTAAAAACAGCACTGTAAATAGAACTCTGTGCTAATGTAATAGAACATAAAATCGAACATACGAGTGTCGAGCTTTACGGATCACTGCACCGTACCAAATCTGTGCGTGTGTAGCGACACCGGATTTGGTCTCCGGATATGGTTCGCTGTACGCTCCGTACCAAATTCGTGTGTCTGTAGATAGCATAATGTGCATAATATTTGAATAGTGAATTAAGTTAAATTTTTAATAGCTATCTTAAAAATGCAAACTCGGAGGTCACGGGTTCGATTCGCGCAACGGAACAATAATAAAAAATGTTGTTTCCAAGTTAGGACAATGCAGGCTGATCACCTGATGAACTCGGATGGGCATGTAAAAGTCGATCCTGCGCCTGATCTCTCGTCAGTCGTGTCGGTTATCCGTCCCACTGGATTATGAGAGTAAAGAAAGAGAGAGTGCTCTTGTGTACTGCGCATACACTTGGGCACTATAAAATTACTCCTGCGTAACTGGCCTGGTTTCAATAAAACCGGCCACCGTCACCGAAAATCGGTAGGGGAGTTTACTAATTTACTATACATAACTGGCGCCGGGCCGGCGCCGGACCGCGTAGAAACCGGTGCGCCGACGCGCGCCCTAACGGCTATGCCATTATATTTAAATGTATTTTCGGAATTATCATACTATCATGTTAACCTTAGGTATGTCCTACTAACTCCTAACTCCTACCTCATAATTGTTAGGAAAATAATAAATAATACTGAGAAAATGTCTTACAATAATTACCAGTTAAAACGAACATATCTTTCAGCACGTGTGCGAATTTATACGAAATAATAAAAGCGGAAAAGTTAAATTTTAAAATTCTGTTCGCTTACTTTTTACAATGGAAAATAGAGCTTCGTTAGAAGTTTAAATGATACCTAATTGCTACATTAAAAGCATTTAAAAGTTACGTGAATGATTTACAAAACAGGACCTCTAGTCAAGATGCATTCCATAATTTCGTCGACGAACTTCGAAATCAAAAATGTATGGGATTTGACATAAGTCATAGATAAGTGACATGTCGTTTGCGATACCTAAATCAAATCAAATCCTATACATTTTGTTTTCGAACTTCGCCGTATTAATTATCGAATGCATCTTGATTAGAGGCATAGGACTAGTTTCCACCTTCCCATGATAACGATGGATTCCAAACTATGCTGTAGCTGAAGTTACCGACATACCACCTCCTCGACTATAAACTACCTTTAACTTAGTAAATCTCGTGCATACAGCTATTTGTCAATTGATTTACATCAGTTTATTGTTTGCCACAGTTGAGACAAAGATTGTTTGAAGTATGTCGCTCGAGAGACAATAAAGGTTTTGGCCGTAAGTTAGAATATTCACTTATTTAAAAAAGTGGAAAGTTCCTTCTGCCTCTACCAAACTTCTAACTCTACACGCATTAACTTAACAAGCCTAACTTCACGAAGTCAAGTTATGTGGCTAGGCCAAAACAATATCTCGTCTTCAATACATTTTTTTTAACTTTGTTTATGTGTCTAATTTATAGTTGTGAGTAAATTCAGTTTCACTAGACCTCTAGAAAAGGAGATAGTTAGGCAACTATCTCCTTTTTTAGAGGTTCTAGTATCTTTGATTAACTAAATCTTTACTCAAATAAAAGTATTATAGAATATCTTCTGAAGTAACAATTATAAATGACAAACTACGTAGTGTTATTATTATGACTCTACGTATTTTTTAAAAGTGTCATTTTGTAAATATCATAGTAGATGTATGGCCTTTATAAAATAAAAGGTTAAAAAAAATCATATATACTATGTTGGTACACAATTCCATTCTAACAGAAATATTCTGAAACAAGCAACATAGCCCTAACATAATATAAATATTAATTAGTAACAAAGCTTTCGGTGGTTTCAGAGCTCCTCTCGGTTTTGACCCAATTATTGTTCAATGTTCAAAACGCCGACGATAAGCAATTAGACACGTAAAAATATCTTGTGTTAATTAAGCCGTCTCTTGATTATTAACCGTAATCAAATTCATCAAGATTAATCCCTTATTAAAATTAATTTCTTGTGCTTTAACGATCACTGGTTGGTCGCAAAACTATTAATATAAATCTTAGAGCATTAAATAAATTTTATAAGATACTTGCTGTCCCGACACACGTTGTTCTGTCTTAACCCTTGGCATGCCTGGTAGGGTCTGTCAGTCAGACCCAAACCAACGCGTGGTCCGTTGTAGTTCCTTCAAATTTGAATTGCGCACCTCACCGTTTTCAGTAGCTTACTATTACTAACCGCGGAATGTTTTCCACCCGCTTCCCCAGTTCGAAGCTAGCTGGGAGCGTAGAAAAACGTGCGTAAAGTGTGCGCGGGTCCCATAGACCCCACCAGGCATACGACGTGACATTATTATGTAAGTATTAATTTTTTTTTTCTTATGATACTTGGTATTTGTGTGTAAAATGTTGTAGTTTTTACATATTTCAGATTCAACATGAATAAACGTTTTCCAGATGAGGACATAGCCAGATTTTTATTGCAAGAGTTGAATGAGGTGGATGAAATTGTATTTAGCTCAAGTGGAGAGAGTTTGACATTGCTCTGGAAAATGATGAAGAATCTGATTCGGAGGTGGAACATAATGATAAGATCGCAAAACCTAGTACATTTGTGAGAGTTGTAGTAGCCATATTTGTCTTGACCATTCAATTTTTCAATATGCAAAGTGCTATCAAACTGAAGCTCAAGAAGATAAAAATGCAATGATGCAGACAAATATTTTGTTTGCTACGTTTAAGTATATATAAGTGCCTTACACTTTATGGAAGTCTGATAAAGATCTCTTTATTTTTAATACTTATTATTATGTTACCAAAGTTATAATGTCTAAATTTTGTTTCAAAATATGATTATTGTTTAATTAAATTAATATATATAAGGTTAGTTAATTCCTAATATGATTTGATTTATTATCGCTTGTTTTCCTTTTAAGCATACATTTTAACGCATTAAATTACTTTACATAATACAATTTACATTAAAAAAATCAATTTGAATATCTGGGTCTGACAGACCCACCAGGCATGGCGTGTAACTTTTGACCACCAGGCATGCCAAGGGTTAAATATGAACTGGAATGAATAAATGACTACACCTATAATGCAACCTACGTCCTAGTCCTACACCTACACCTACTCTTACAACCTACACCTTTTTCAATATTTACAACCTTCACTGAACTTCCACAATTATTTCAAGATTATTTGGCTAATCTCGATTCCAGCTACCTCCGGTCCAGCCGTTCTCGAGTTTTGAGTCCCTCGGAAACGGTATAAAAAGTATCCTATGTCCTTCTCCTGGGTCTTAAGTTACCTCCTCACCAATTTTCAGCCAAATCGGTTCGGCCATTCTTGAGATATTAAAAGTGTAACTAATACGACTTTCTTTTTTATAGGTAAAGATAATTTTCTAATATCATATTAATAGTGATTTTTAATGATTATTATGAATTATGAATTCATATTCATTTTACGGTATATTATATTAGAGGTTCGTACAATACATAATATCTAATACTTGAATATTGTTATGTCCATTGTCCATCAGCTATAATCCATGAGCCTGGAAATTAATCGCTACAGCATCAGTGCTTGTTGGATTGCTAATCTAATCAGCGCTAACAGCACATTCCGGCTGAGTGATCCGGTATTGTTGGGCGGTGATCGATCGCCGTCCACCGCCCGATGTGAATCCATAATGCGTCATACATCACCGATACATCTGTCGCAGATTAAAAATAATGGCTCCTTCCCATCTGGCCACCTCGTAATTTCCCAACTCGTACCCGTAACTCGTAACAAGTCGTACCCCTTATTGAAAATAAACATAAAATATTTTGGACCGCCTTAAAAATATGGAAAATTTACTTGAAACTTAATTTAAAAAGTCGGGTCGAAATAAATTAATATTTTTTTTAAATAAAAAATGTTTGGAGGTTTATATAATATCTATGAGTAGCAATAATACCTCTTATTCTTCCGGGGGCTCTAATAGGTTAGACAATTAAATTTAATAAAATAAATTAAACTATACTATACTACACTATTATACTGTTTATTATTACTAAACTATACTATTATACTGTTTATTTCAGGCTGCATAGGCCCATATTAAAAATACCATAAAGACTAACATACATATTACTATAATATATAACTAACACTAACCAATTTTACTAAACCTAGTACTTACCTAATATTACTTGACTTAGTATGCAAATTGGCGTAGCTATTTAGGTAGGAACGCCAATTTTTTACCAAGAGTATCTAAAACGTTTATCGTTCTTATTAATAAATTAATATTTATGCTATAATACTTATCTATTTTTTTATCTTGATATTGTATATAAAGCGTTAATGGAAAGTAACGCTACACGTTCAGCCTAAAAACCTGCATCTCTTCTATACTATAGGACCTAAATAGGACCTGTCGCGCTTTGACACTTTGACAGATTTTATTTTTTGTTTGAATTGACTGGGCTTTGAAACTACTGTAACGATTTTGATAAACGAGATTCCTTTTAAGCGCACGAAGTTCAGGAAACTTTACAATATGTTTGCCATGCGAACTGAACCTCAATTATCGTATTTAAAGTAGACTTTCATTTTACTTCATTAGTTTTGTAAATGTAGTGAAATGTTACCGTGAACAGATTTTATGACGTTTCGACCAATCAGAGAGCGTTTTACGTTGGTTTAACGTTCATAAAAACACCGTTTGGGAGTATAAGCGTATTGGGACTTGCTTTAATTGTATTAATGCAGGTTTTATTTAGCAGAATTGCCCCTCTGGTCTCAATTCTTTGCACGAGAATATTGTAGCATTCATATCATATCAGATCGGATAATGATTCGATCCTATATAGGTATCGGACACCAATAGCATACGATAGCCACCATATTTGTAGACAAGCAAAATCGCACATAATAGATATACATTTAAGAATCATGACGTATTTAGCACATACAAACTTTATTCGATCCGATATCCGATCTTGGACCGGATATGTTTCATAATATATTACTTGCTCTGATATAATATATCGGATCGGATTAAATGTGAAAACGCTCTTAAGATAAATTTCAATTTACTACTTTAAGTTCCATATTTTAGTTTTAATAATAAAACCTTTATATGAATTATTGTCATCTTGTGAAAATAATATTAGGTATGTATCTTCACTTACCTATATTATTATATTTTAATTCTAAAATAAACACGATGAAAGCGCAAAAGCATTTGTGCCACTATTTTTGACGTGGCGTGGGTAAAAGAAAGCGTATTAGTAAAGGCTATTATTAGCGAAATAATAATAAATAAAATACAAAGAAATACGCTCCAGTTTCTTTGCCGCACTTTATTATTTTAATAAAAATAAAACCTAACATTTTATAGCAAACAAAATATTTTCCAAGAATACCAATGCAAGAATTCATCCTCGACGGACCAACTTTGTGTGTTTATTCTCCTCGGTCAAATTAAAAAAGTTTCATTCGAGTCTTTCTTTTAATGTACAAGTCACATATTTACCTGGTCAAGTTATGTATGATTGAAGTAGTTGGAACGAAGTTCCTTATCGCGCGTTGTGAAAGGGGGCTAGACGGAAAAAATTCTTACGAAAAGTTGTCACGACACTTTTTTAATTACAAAAGATAATTTTATTTTTTATAAAAATTAAATATTTACGCGTATACATTTATTATATTGATGTATGTATGTATGTGTGTATGTATGTATGTATGTATGTATGTATGTATGTATGTATGTATGTACGTATGTATGTATGTATGTATGTATGTAATGTATGGTTGCAACTTAGCAAGTGATTATAAATGTGAAAGTTTGTGAGGATGGATGGATGGATGTTTGTTACTCTTTCACGCAAAAACTACTGAACGGATTTCAATGAAATTTGATACGGTAGAAATATAGATTCTAGAATAAAACATAGGCTTTTTATTCGGAAAAAGTAGTGTTCTGTACTCAGATACCTGAGCGAGCGGAGCCGCGGCAACAGCTTGTAATATAATAGGTACGTGCTCAATCTGTGGGTAGTTAACAATTGGAGGATTTTTTAAATTAAATAAGTAGAGAGCAATATTCAATAACAATTTAATTGATTAAAAAGGCTTGTCACAATATGTAACAGGTATAGTGTGAATATAACAAAAAACAAATCACAACAAGTGCATCTAGTCAAGAGGTAATGAAACTTAATATGATACTCCTAGGCGGCAATGAATAAAAAGTTTTCAAACAAACTACTAGTATTTTTAGATACGAACGTGCATATTCCATATTAAAAAAAAAACATTTCCGATCTTATTACTATGGTAAAAGGAATTTGTCAGCAATTGTACATCACAAAATGCATTAAATAGTCACACATTTTCGATTTAGGACAAGCCACAAGATTCAAGAGCCAAGTTTGTCTAAAATGTTTCAACTCGCTTGGCTCCAACTTAGCACTGTCAGAGTTTCTATCAAACACAGTTGATCCGCCTTCCCCATTAAACCATCATAATAGTTTAATAAAAAGTTACTAATTATTTAAAGCATATCATAATATAAATAATAAATAAGACAGTTCAATACTGATTCTACAGGCTTAAAAGCGATCTGTCAAATATCACAAGATGAAGGAGTTTATCTCTTAACATAATATCATCTGAGCTTAGAGAAATTTTCAGCAAATCCTTTTCCGTAGTTTGAGATGAACGCCATTTTTGGATTCGGTGACGATGCGGTAGGCGAACTGGGGTTCCATACCCGGAGAGCCGGGGAGGATCTCGTACCTTCGCAATAGATGGGACAGAGTCGATTTCATAACCACCCACGCGTAGCGGAAGCCTGAAAAAATTATGGTACTCATAAAACATAAGTTTTTCATAATATGCACTTTTTTAGTAAGGTGACCTTAATATGACAATCCATTATAAGTTACGTTAGTACCTAATCTTACTTACTATTATAAATGTGAAAGTTTGTGTGGATGGATGGATGTTTGTTACTCTTTCACGCAAAAACTAATAAATGGATTTCGATAAAATTTGGTACGTCAGTAAGCTCTGGATTAAAACATAGGCTACTTTTTATCCGGAAAAGTACAGTGTTCCTGTGGAATACTGTATTTACGCGGGCGAATCCGTGGGCTAAAGCTAGTTATAAATAAATTATTACGAGTATCTACCACCACTTTAGTCAAATAATATTAAAAACTAGCTTTAGCCCGCAGCTCCGCCTGCATAAATACAGTATTCCACGGAAACACTGTATTTTTTCCGGATAAAAAAGTAGCCTATGTTTTAATCTAGAGCTTACTAACGTACCAAATTTCATCAAAATCCGTTCATTAGTTTTTGCGTGAAAAAGTAACAAACTATCTATCCATACATCCATCCAACCATACTCACAAAATTTCACATTTATAAAAGTATAGTAAAATAATATGTAATAAGTTTCATAAGTAATAGTAAATAATATTCTGTTTGTATCTTGGTAAAATTGTAGAGTTTTAAAATAAACTCAATTAATTTAAATTGAAAATCAAACGAAATTACAATCGTCTAATGGCCAGTACAAGCACTAGGTTTACTTTGTATAAGTGGATTTTCTTCTGCAATCTTAATTAAATGCTTTCTCTTAAATAGCCAATAAAAGCGCTAGGATTCTGAAGATGTATCCTTTCATTCACTAGCCTTTTGCAGCGATTCATTTAAAATTATTTATTCATATTTTCATATTTCTCTACACAGATTAACTTACCTCACAAAATTCGAGTATTATACCAATTCACCCCCTTACTAGTAAAAATATTTATAAAGTGTATACATCTAGAAAAAAATCTAAGCTATACAATTTTCAGACGTATCAGACAAGGACAAAACATAGTACAACTTATACACTGTTTAAATATTTTTATTAGTAATGGACTTAAGGTATAAGGGGTGAGTAAAAACATTTTTTTTGTAATGTAAATAACTCCATATTATTATGTAACTCTTGAAAAATACCAACATACTTTTCAAGTTTTACGTTATGTTGAAAAAACTCTTGAAAAATACCTTCGTACTTTTCAAGTTTTCAAGTTCATTATGTTAAAAAAAAACTAATACATCTAGAAAAAAATCATGAATTACCTATGCAGTTCCTGGGTCCCGCGCTGAAGGGTACAAAGGAAAATGTATGCATGGCGCCTAAAAATCTATCGGGATTGTATTTTTCCGGTTCAGGGAACATTTTGGGGTCCGCATACATAGCTTCATAGAAAACTATAACAGAGGTTCCCGCGGGAGCGACTCGGCCGTCTGTAAAAATAATGTTCGGTTTTTGTAAGTATTTACCTTTTAAAAAAATATAACATTTACCACTGGGAATAAATAAAATATATTTATTTTAACTTGGAGTTAAATCCACAATCCATTAAAAATTTGGTTTATTTATTTACATAATTTTAAAAGGCGTTTGAACTGTTCGCCTTTAAATAGTTAATTAACAGTTTCCAACACTCTCATAAATTAATAAAATGTATTTATATATAATTTAAAAAAAAGTGTTTGTTACAGAACTTTTTCGAAATGGCTTGACCGACTTTAATTAAATTTTTCAATTCTATTTGATAGGTATGAGTATAGGTTGTTAGCTATTGTTTGTACCCCTAAGTAATAAGGGTGACCTACCCTAACCTTTTGTGTTTTTTCTTAATTTTCATTATTTTCTGGTTTGGCATTAAGAATACATATTATACTCTCAACTCAAACACCAACCCTCATTATTTAATAATGATATTAGTACTGTAATAAATATAAGTAACTATTTTTTTATTCCAGTTCACAGTCAAGACAGAACAACGTCTTTAGGGTACAACTAGTAATAATAATATTATATTATTGATTGCATTTCAGAAATATTAATACATACCTTTGAATTTGAGGTCATGTTGCAGCTGTCTTCCAATTTTGGTGACAGTTGGTATAACCCTAATGCTCTCCTTTATAACTGCCTCCAAATACTTCATTTGATTTAGTTCTTGGCTTGTTGGGCTTCTGCTTAAATCATTGTTTAAGATTTGTCTCTGTTCTTCCAGAACTTTGTTCTGTATTTCTGGATATTTGGCTAAGCAATACAGTGTGTGTGCCATAGTCATCGTAGTCGTATAGTGTCCCTAGAAATGTCAAAATATAGTTATGGTTTTTTATTATTTTTTTAAAGGTTCAGTTTTACTAGAATATTAGATGAAGCAATGAAAATGCTGTATCTAATATATAAAATTCTCGTGTTCACACACTCATCCGAAACGGCTTGACGGATTCTTATGTTTTTTTTGCATATTCGGTAGGTCTGACAATCGGTTGTAATCTATTTTTTCAACCCCTAAATGATAAAAATAATATATATGGCAAACCAACGTTTGCTGGCTCAGCTAGTTATAAAATAAATTTAGGAATAAATTATGATTCTTCGAATTAATTCTCTTTCTTATAGAACTTAGGTATTTTCCGGAAGTCACTTGCTGCCAGTGTTAAGAAAAATTTACAATTTATTCCCGCCAAAAAAAATGTGTCAAAAGAATAACATTTTAAATGATAATTATCATTGGCGGCAAGTAACTTCCGGAAGTTCTATAGGAAAGAGAATTAATTCGAAGATTCAATTTCATAATATATTACAATAGGTAAGAATCCTTTTCATATATAGGTTTTTTTATTAAACTGATCGAGAATTTCAGTGGTAGACGATCATAAAGATTTTCAACTCTTTTCAATATGCAATAATCACTTTATACCATCGTTTCTCAACCGGTGGGTTGCGACCCTTGATCGAGTTTGTTTTTAAAGGGGGTCGCAGTCTGTTGAAAAACAATAAATACAAAAGATTCGTTTTTCGAACGAATATTTTGTATCGAAAGTTGAAAAATCGTGACGGGGTCGTAAGACTTTTACTTAACTTTTTGGCTTTTTCGTGGGTCGCGCTATAAAAAAGTTTGAGAAACGAAGCTTTATACCATAGGATTTCCTAGTACTTACAGTGTAGCAAACAAGAGTCACTTCATCTTCGATCATGTCGTCAGGAATTGGCTCGCCCTTCGAATTTGTACCGAGCAAAAACTTGTCTAACAAACATGCATTGTCACTGAGTTTCTTCTCGACGTATGCTGACACGTCATCGCAGTCTAAGTTATTATTTATTAGGTCGTCTCTGATTCGATTTATCTTTTCTCTTCTTTTATTGATGATCTGCAAAATATTATGGTTTGTTTTTAAATGAACATTAACTTTCTGAACGAATGGTATAGGTATTAGTGCCAATTTTACAAATGCCTGTTAAAGTTAATTGTTGATTAGGTGTCACGTTATCTCTCTCGTTCTTTGTATCAATGAAAGAGAATGCATGATATTTAGAAAAACGAAAAACTGACAGGCTTTGGTGAAAATGGGACTTATTGTAAACATCTCTGATTATAATATCTAATTAATTATGAATGAATTGGTAAAGTAAGAAATAGTTTCCGATAACGCATTATCCATAACTAAAACAAGTATAGTAAGTGTTGTATCTATAAGTATTTAAGTACCCTTTCTCGTACTGCAAAATGCTAAAAGAACACTAATTATTTTTGTACTGTAGTAAAATTGTAATGATTGCTAACTGCAATTTAAAAAAATACTACTCAAGTCGCGTTTGCTGTTTCATTTCTTTAATAGACAGTGCATTATCAAAAACGTACTCGTCATCATCAATCAAATGTAGGTACAGTGCCACCAACTTATCTGTTCAGTAGACAAAATTGGAACTACAGCTACCATTTTGTGAAATATCATCGCTGTCAGTTTTTTAAGGTGCGAGTGCTCTGTGTGTTTTAAGTATTATTTTATTGTTAAAAGTATCATTATCATGCCGAAACCACTAAAAAGTGATGCGCGATTTAGCAACACTAAACGCGACACTACTGACCTCGGCTACTGAACAGATAAGTTGGTGGCACTGTACCTACACTACGGCCGCTGTATTTTGACGGGTCTGAACATAGGCTCTGCGAACTTTAGCGCATGTGCAACTCGTGAAGAAAACTGTTATTGTATTATTATTATATACCTATGTACTTATAAAATAAATACGAAAATACTTAAAAACAGTTATTGCGCAACCTTCTGCGCGAAGTTCAGACTCGCCAAGATACATCGGCCGTATTGTAAGTATACTCGTATTGTCGATTTCCCATTAGTAAGAGTGAGCGCTCACTGAAGACGCGACAGTCTCAAGACAGTCTATTGCATGTCTGAGTAGGTGTATTAATGAAACTAAATATTTTACATGTAGTTAGTCATCATCCCTACTACGAAATATCCATATGGTACTACGAAAAGTGTCAAATTTCTAGATTATAATTTTGAGGATTATATGATTAGTGTTATCGTATTAATGAAGCGTAAATATCAATTCTAAGTACGGATTTTAACCTCTGCGGATATAAAATTAATCGAGCATTTTGTTATTTGAATTTTCGAGACATAACAAAATGACGATGATAAGGCTTAAATAAAGTAGTTTAGAACAAAATCACCCGTTTAATAGTGTTAATAACAATTTAAAAAATATCTTCAAATCCTTTAAATAAAATAACTTCGATCTCGGTGACAGTGGCCGGTTTCATTGAAACCAGGGCAGTTACGCTGGAGTAATTTTATAGTGCCCAAGTGTGTGCGCAGTACACAAGAGCACTCTCTCTTCCTTTACTCTCATAATCCAGTGGGACGCATAACCGACATGACTGACGAGAGATCAGGCACAGGTCCGACTTTTTACATGCCCATCCGACGCATGGATCATCTTTCTTGTCAGACAATCAGGTGATCAGCCTGTATTGTCCTAACCAAACCTAGAAACAACATTTTTTGTTGTTCCAACTTCCAATGCGGGAATCGAACCCACGACCTGCGAGTCTCAGCCAATGCTCTAACCACTAGACCACGAAGGCTAAAAGACGAAGGCTCTCTCTCTCTTCATATCCTTTATCCAAACTATGTACCAGTATAAATTGGTCCCTAATCATAGATAATACCTAATACCCATACAAAAAGTTTGCTATAATACTGATTATATTAAAAAAATAATCGAACATCGTTTCATTTATCTCTGGTATTCCCGGCTGTACAATCAAATGTTTACCATTTCAGATTGTAGTAAAGTATTTTCCTAGAACATCACAAAAAGTTCTACTGTATAATATAAACAGTTCATTGTTATTCCGCATTGATACACCACTTCATTATGATGCAACTCGGCGGTAAATCATACGCTTAAAAGCGCTCCTGGGAAGCTGTAAACTATGAACGTTTATGAATTACTGCGTTTACGAGATACGTACGTCGGTACTGGTGTCTCTAATGGTTCTAACGGTGTCCATCATTTCGGTGTAAATGGGCGTCAGCACGAATATAGGTCGGATGTTCCGCCAATATGAAAAATAATTTTCTGTCACGATCCGAATTACTCTGGAATCAAATCAAACGGTTCATTATAATGTTTTTTTTTTTATATATATTCTTAACATATTCAATTGATTGTAATATAAACTTTTGATCATTCTTCTGATTGACAAATATGAATTAGGTAAATTGCGTGGATACCGGAAGGATTTCGCGGCTGTGTTGATTTTATTAAAAACTTTGCTAATACTCGTAATAACTTTGAATGTATAAAAATCGGTAAAGTGCGATTCGGGACACGCACACGATGGGTTCCGGATAAAACGGAAAAAAATATTACGTTTGTCGTATGGGTGCCCCTTAAATATTTATTTTATCTGTTTTTAGTATTGGTTGTTATAGTGGCAACATAGAAATACATCATATATATAAAAACTGCATCACGGTTAAAGAGATTACAGCCTGCTGACAGACGGACATACAGACAGGCAGCGATGTCTCAGTATTAGGGTCCCATTTACCCCTTGGGTACGGAACCCTAAAAATTAAGTGCAAGCAATCTCTATTAGTATCTAGTGCCAATAACAGACGAGGGCTTATAGCCAACATACTATCGTTATTTTTGAGAATAAGAATAATTGTATTTTAAACTTTTATAAACGTCAATGCCATACAAAAATATATATTTTTGATTTTTAATTTCGTCCTCCTTATTAGCGATGGCATCTTGACTTAAGAGCCTGTTTTTCCCGTTAATATTTACGTATACATTAAATGATATAACTATGGTACTTACTTTCCATTTGCTTTTAAATACGGATGATCTAAATTATTTAATAAGTTCGATTCTACACCCATCAGTGAATCTAAAACAAACACAAAATAAATTCACAACAATGTCATTTATTCAGAATATACTAAATACGCGGGATGGAAATATTACCATGCCAATTTTTTTTATAATAATTAGGTCAATAGTGCGTGAAAGAGTAACAAACATACATACATCCATTCATCCATACATCTATCCATTCATCCTCACAAACTGAAACATTTATAATAGAAGTAGGGTTGTAGAACAGTCCCATAATTATCATTACACGTGTACACTCACCGCTTAAAATATCGAACATGTAGGGTCGCAAGTATTTGTACATCTCTACGTCTCCTTTGCCAACAAACTCGTCAAGATGTCGGAAGAGATTCACGCAGTGAGTGTTGACGTCGTCGACTCTCTTCTCCAGCGTGTTGAAGTGGAAACTCGGTGTCATGAGTTTCCTGGTCGTTCGCCAACGGTCACCTGAATTAACAAACTTATAGCTACAGTTTGAACGTCTCGAGAGAGTGCAGTTTCGGTCACGGGTCCTGTGTACAGGGGATAAAGCACGATCATCGAACGAAGCCTTTGTGGTCTAGTGGTTAGAGTATTGGCTCTCGACTTGGAGGATGTGGGCTCGATTCCCGCATTGGAACAACAAAAAATTTTGTTTCTAAGTTTGGTCAGGACAATGCAGACTGATCTCAGACTGATCACCTGATTGTCTGACAAGAAAGATGATCCATGCGTCGGATGGACATGTAAAAAGTAGGACGTGCGCTAGTCGTGTCGGTTATCCATCTCACTGGGTTACAAGAGTAAAGGAAGAGAGAGTGCTTTTGTGTACTGCACACAGGCATTATATAATTACTCCTGCGTAGTTATGCCAGTTGGCCTGGTTTTTATGAAACCGGCCACCGTTACTGATATCGGTATCGAAGGAATATTGTATGGGCGCTCGCTGTCATAATTTTCATACTATTCTTATTCGATAACATTACGAAAACGTTGGACCGTGAGGCCAACTCGCAGTGGGCTAGCGTATTACCGCCGTATTAATAAAAATATTTACGCAACGGATAGGCTATAATTCATTGTTGCTATGTGTGTCTGTCAAGTGACTTTTTCAACGTACCAGACAAAGACAACAACATTGAATGGCTCATCCGCTATGTAAATATTTTTCTTAGTAAGCGGGTTAGTATTTCTAAGCATCTCAACCCAGTCTTATATTGAGGAAAAATTTTAGACCTAGCAGTGATGAGTGATGACGTTAGTTGGATGAGTGATTGGTAATGATGATGAAAATATTATGAAAAATATTTTATTCCTAAATAGAAAATTAAAAACACAAAACTTAAAAAGCTTCAAAAAAAAAATCTCCCAGATCGTTCCCACCAGGCAGAGTATACCTAGAAGGCTCAAACAGTAAGTTTTATTTCTTATTAGATTAGGAACTATCTCTTTTAGAATTGTTCTACGTTATGACTACTACCACCAGTTCGGGAACTAACCCGGCGACAAGAATCGGCGTAAGAAACTCACGCGAACCTTATTACGAGTAATTACAGTGTAAAATATTGTTTGTAATATCACCTGTATCGGAAATAAGGAAAGATAAATTGTCTACGCTCTACACTCTAAGCACGTTATTGGTATAATTAAAGTAATTAATATTATGTTTTTAATCTAAATAATATGTTTGAGCTTTTTAGAGAGGCGCCCACACTTTAAGTGTACAATGCATGCTCAGTGTACATACTTCACACAGTGCACACAACCGTAAGAGCTTATCAAACCTATTGGATGTTCACATCTTAAACTAATTTGATTTCAACAGGTTCAAGTGAATGTACCTAACATTTGATTTAACCTAAACCATAGAATAGATATAAGTTACAACATAAACCTAGATTTTCTTGGTATCTTTTTTATCTTGCTCTCAGTCCAGAAACTATGACCAGATTTGTTGGATGTATTGTACCAGGTAGAGTTAGTTTCCCAGTAGAGACTACTTTTTAGGAGTGTGGTCGCCTTTTTTATGAACTTACATTATCTTATACTTCAAACGAGACAATCTTGTTTATATAGGGTTTTCAAAAACGGCTGCAAGTACTACCATAAAATTTAGTATGCTAGGAGTTTTGGGAGAGAACTATCGATATAGCTAGGTCTTATACCTGGAAACTGCGCATTTTAAGCTATATATGTTTTTTCTCTTGTCGTGCAACTATTATTATCAATAATTTCGACTCTATTATGTCAGTCCGATTGGTAGTTTGGTATGCGTATTTATAATTATTTGTGCTTTGTTGAAAAATTCGGAATATGATGGATTCGAATCCCGGTCAGATAAATATTTTTGTGATTCTTTTTATTTCTTTTATAATTGTCAGAACTCCGAGCAAAGCTCAATTATTACCCAGGTACTATAACTGTATAATATAATAATATGTAGATTGTAGAGTCGACAAAATTGATTGTGATAGTGTATTAGATTTTAATACTTCTGAATTTAGTCCAGCTATTATATCCCAATGCGAATTAAAAATCACTTGAAACATTTAAGTAATTAATTATGTTTTTAGTTTTTCTCGTTATAGCGGCAACAGAAACATCATGTGTGAAAATTTCTAATGCCTAGCTATCATTCACGGTCCATGAAATAGTGAGAGAGAGACGGACAGAACGACAGTGGGGTCTTAGTAATAGAGTCCCGTTTTTACCCGTTTTTACCCAAGCTACATACTATGTGTATGGTATGTACGTATTTATGTTTACAAAAACAATATCATTAAGTTGTAACTTGTCCTAATTTATGTTGTATGGTCAGTTTAACGGAAGCTTAATAGGTACATTAAGCAGGACTATAGAATTTAACGTCTGCCCATGATAATGGCAGTCGTTATGTAGATTATTGTTACAGCAAATGATTAAGCCTTATATAAAATTATTTTGTATGTTGTTAGTAGGTGAGTAGTAATTAGTATTCACAAATGGTTCTTCTAATATCGTTCGTGTCAAAGAAATAATATTTATTGCACTATTTTTGGTATAAAGTTATTACATACATACAAAATTTATATAGGTATATTTTATTTATGTAAAGTAGTATATTTTAAAAATTATTCAAATATTTACTTCTATACTTTTCTGCATACCTACAACATAGTTTGGTGGTAATTTGCTGACGTAATTGTAATTAAAAATAATTAATATTATTGTAGTTGGGGAGGCCAGATTAATGCATATAATGGACATACTCGAGCGTCGCAGAAACCTATTAGAATTGGTAGATAATATTATAAAAATACTAAATGATTTTTTATTCTACTTTTATCGCTGGGGGCAAGTTGGTTGGAAAGTTGGAAAGTCCACATTTATAATATTGTTCATGCGCCAATAGTCTCTGATATGAATGAAATACATATTAATCTGACGATTTGCACAGTGGACGATATGCTATGCGGAACTCGGAAGGGGTGAAAATAAATAAATGTATTTATTTGAACGCGTATAATTTTCATTGGGGTTGTTCAGTGAACCCCACAAATGCTTCAATTTCATAATCTGACGATTTGGTTTCAGAAAATGTAAAAAAATCGAGAACTTCGTTCTAAGAAAATTTTTTAGGACGAAGATACTCGAGCGCGTCAGATTAAAATAGAATTATGTATGACGATGATGTTTCAATTTCGCTGAATAAAAATCTGACAATTATATTGGCGGGTATGCTTAAAAACCTTAATCTGACTATTTAACAGGACAATTTGGCCTTTTTTGATCACAGTTTTTATCAAAATCGAGCTCGTAACTCCTTTGAGCATTTTTCGCTATGCCTTACAGTTTCAGATTTTGTCTACAAGTCAAACTTAAAGATTTTCTTTTAATTACTTTCAGCTTGCGGAAACCGTCAGATTATTTTATTTTCTAGTATTTACAATAAGAAAAAAAAAATCAGACGCGCTCGAGCTTGTCCACACAAAGTTTTTTTCGACTTTGTTCCACTCCTGCACCATTAGATTACGCTTAAGGCGCTGTGTGTAGTCAACTATGAAGTATTCGAGGGGGTGAAGGAGATGAGTGGGGGACGTGCCGCCCCCGTTACTGCGGGGGGCTTCATGCGATTTACGTCAAAGTGATGTGTCTATAAGGTACAAAAGCGTAATTTCGATAAAACCGTAATGTGCTTCATAGCCTAGCGGTATTTTGCCCGCCTAAAGCAAAGGGTAGCGTCTAGGTTCAAATCTCATCACAATTTCAAAATGTCTATTTTCTGTCTAGGTCAATTATAATAAGTCTAATTCCTAATTTTGTGCCAAATTAAGCCATTGCGATTTGAGAAAGTTAAGCTTTTTAGTAAGTAGTTAAAGGGTAAAAAAAATCTAAAAAAAAGCTCAATTTAGTCACTGAACTCCTAAACGGCTGGACCGATTTTAATAAAAAAAATTATGTGTCTTCAGGTTGATTCGAGAATGGTTTAAATTTGCAATTGGACCTGGTAGGTGGCGCTGCTGTCAGTAGTCACTACATCAACAAATTTAATTCTAAGGCGGTACGAAGACTACGAAGTTTCCCGGGATAGCTAGTACTATTATAATATGCGGTCGAAGTACTGCGGAATACGCACTACAACATGTAACACATTACACAATCTGAGGGCACGGCAGTGCCCCCGCCAAGTCGAGCGCGAAGCAAACACTGCCGTACCATCCTTTACTGGAACCATTTCGCCGCATTTTCAGGCCCCTATTTGAGAACCTCTGGATAAGACCAGAACGCAGAAATTTTCGTCATCCAGTAAGCTATAATCACATACTTAAAATCCAAAATTTCAAGTCTGTAGGTCATTTAGTTCCGAAGTTAAGCGGAAGAAAAGTTTCGCATTTATGAAACTCACTCACTCACTCACTCACTCATGATCATCAAAATAGAACTAGTACTTCCCATAGACTCAGAGACCTGAAATTTGGTACAGAGTTAGGGTTTAATGGTCACATAAAGGGAAAACTATAAAAACTAGGATAATCGATCTGGGGGCACGGCAGTGCCCCCGCCAAGTCGAGCGCGAAGCAAACACTGCCGTACCATTCTTTACTGGAACCATTTCGCCGCATTTTCAGGCCCCTATTTGAGAACCTCTGGATAAGACCAGAACGTCGATCTGGGGGCACGGCAGTGCCCCCGCCAAGTCGAGCGCGAAGCAAACACTGCCGTACCATTCTTTACTGGAACCATTTCGCCGCATTTTCAGGCCTCTATTTGAGAACCTCTGGATAAGACCAGAACGCAAAAATTTTCGTCATCCAGTAAACTATAATCACATACTTAAAATCCAAAATTTAGCTCCAAAGTTAAGCGAAAGCAAAGTTTCGCATTTATGACACTCACTCACTCAGTCACTCACTCATGATCATCAGAATAGAACTAGTACTTCCCATAAACTCAGAGAGTTGAAATTTGGTACAGAGTTAGGGTTTAATGGCCACATTAAGGGAAAACTATAAAAACTAGGATAATCGAAGATCTAGAGTACCTGGTGACCTTGATTAGAAAACACAAGATCCCAACCAAACTATTAGAGATCGACATACCGCCTTTACAAAAAATATTCAACTTGGTGGGCCGCTTCATTTGATGTCAAAAATCGAAGGTCAGAAGTATCTGATGAAGAACCCTCAGCTGGTCTCAACTGATTTAGAGTTATTATGGTGATTCCCCCCTTCTACTATTGGTACATAAAAAATCAACTGTCATTGCAAAAATCCAGCGAAGTGGTACACATCTTCTAATTTAATCTAGCCCGTAGCGCCCCACTACTGGGCGAATGCCTCCCCTTCTGCTTTTAATACGCATATAAATAAAATTAAAGGAAAACTCTGGATAAGACTAGACTGTATTTTATACTTATACAAGTTTACAAGAAGAAATAGTCGAACGATTAACTTTATTCTACTCGAACATTAAATAAACAAATTACACTAAAATCTAGTAACATAAATCAATAAGCCCACGTTTCTACAAAAAGAAGTGAAATCCCACCAAAAACATTCTGTAAAAAACTAGCCAAGTCTCGATGGAGCTGCTTGTTTATCTCTAAAAAGTAATGAAATCTAGACAAAGTCGTGCCAAGTCTAAGGTTCCTTACTGCGATTTCTTTCGACCTATGCGTAGAACAAAGTCCGATTTGAAAAATTGCTACTTTTCAGTAGAGGCAAAACAAGTTTTGCGAATTGAAAAACTTGAATAACTTATAAACGGTGAGACTTTTATTTTTGAAATTTTGGTATGTTATTATGACATCCTAGTCTAGTTAACCACTTTATACTGTTTATTACTAATTATTATATTTACTCAGATAACGAGTTCTATATCAAGCTAGGACGTTTTACAGCGGAGAAGCGAGAGTTCGTAGTGATCATATTACGTTGTTTTACGGAGACATTTGAATGAAACGCGGTTCTATATTCATATGATTCGTTTTTTGTTGGAGTTATCCGACATTTTTAAGTCCTATGTGAATAATCATAATCTATTATTTTGATATAGCACTATCAACACTACGTATAAATGAATTATAATACATAATTATTTTTAAAAATCGTTTATTTACATTAAAAAATCTCAAAAAGGTGGTGTTTTGAACTATAATTAATCCATAGTCAGTACTAGGGACTTACTTAAAATTAAATTAAAATACTAGTTACCATAGTCTAAAACCTACAAAAAAATTAAAATCTCTAAGATATGCCCATAAAAATAAATATTGTTTGAAAAAATACATCAAGCCCAAAACAAAATTTAAACTTATAAACAGTTAAAACTTTTTTTTTTTATTAAACTAGGGGGCAAATTAGTAAAAGGATCACCTAATGGAAAGCGATTACCGTAGTGCTTACGGTACCGTACCGTTACCATAAGTGATAACATCAGAGAAGTTGCAAGTGCGTTGCCGGTCTTTTAGGAGGGAATATGCTCCCTTCTTGAAGGTTTGCAGGTCGTAATGGTCCGGATACTGCTGGCGATAGTTCATTCCAGAGTTTTACAGTGCGCGGCAGAAAGCTTCGGGTGATCAATCATCAAGGTGATGAAGATGATAAATATTTTGTCGCTTGGAACGGTGGCGAAAAGTTGCAGCAGGTATAAGTCCGAACAATTCCTTGGAGCACTCCCCGTAATATAACCGATAGAGGATGCAGAGTGATGCTACATAGTCAAGTCTGTTTGAAATACTATGGCAGTCGACAATTCGAGCGGCTCTACGTTGGATACGATCTAGAGGGAGAAGCTGGTACTTTGGCGCCCCTGCCCAAAGATGAGAACAGTATTCCATGTGAGGCCGAACCTGCGCCTTATAGAGTTGGCGTTGGACCGGACTGAAATACTGCTTTGACCTGTTCAGAACACCAAGCTTCTTGGAGGCTAACTTGGCCTTGCCCTCCAGATGATATCGGAACTGACCTCGCTCGATATGTTAACACCTAACCCTTTCTAAAACGTAGTTATAAATTAAACTGCTTTGGTACTGTATCTAAGCTTTCTAGCTATGTTGTATAATGTAATTAGATAGGTACAAGTTCAGTTTAACCTACATGGGGGGAGGTATCTGCACGTTTATCCAAAATAATGAAAAATAACCATAATATTGTAATGGCCATAATCCCGTTATAATAAGCATGTCGCATTCAGGAGAAATAATACATACAAAATCAATTTTGTCATAATAAGGTTCGGATTGATTTAAAGTATCAATCAAGTGTCTATAAAATCGATTATCCTGAATGTAGTGTATATCTATGTATACATTATCATATTTTCTGTAACACCTTATAGGAATGGCCTCAGGTACTTACACTGTAGTGATTTAACATATCTAAAAGGTGTTTAGCAGTATGTGATTTATCACGATAACCATTTTTATAAGACGCGATGTATTCTTTGTACCGATTCTTAAATTTACGTCCAGTTTGAGTCAAACTTTGTACCGATTCTCAAAGTTACGTCCAGTTTGAGTCAAACTTTGTACCCCGTTTCAGAGTTACATATGATCACATTTTGCAAAACACCTTTTAGATAGTGGTCAAAGGCTTTTGACCGAGCGTGCTGGAATAATTATTAGAAATAATTAAATAAAAGAGCAACAATAGACTTGCATTATGCATGGTAAAAAGGAAAACTCACACATTTGCTTGCAGGTTTTGGATATTTTTCTAGATTATACTTTCGAGATATTGCTAGATATAATATTAATTAAATTGTATACTACTATCTACATTGGACCTGAAAACGCTGTCATAGGTGGAATGACTATCAGCAGGAGACTGCATAGGAGTTAGTACCGACATTTCTTGATCAACTGATGATCAGAACCTATGGTCAGAATTTTCTAAGTCTTTAAGTTGTATTAAAGGTGATTTTTCGAAACTAGGAGTAGCTTTTAAAGAAAGTATTGATGGTCGAAGGCCATAAATTCTCTCATTATTCATCTACTAATGAGAGAATCCATCGATTGGGAGGTGCGTCGCTATTAGAAAAAGTTTGAATATACAAGGTTTAATGAACATCGCAGTACAGAACTAAAAACTGTCGATCATAATGTTATATGATTCGCCGAATTTGTAGGGTACAAATGTGTATATATTGTAAGGTAACGCAGCTTTAAACTATTTTTATTTATTTAATATGAAATATATTTATATTTAACGATATTTTTAAAAGAACAACGTCCTAACTGATGTCATTATTCAGGCTATAACGTCCCATCTGCATATCGAACTAACAAATTGTATTGTAACTATTCTGTGATTCCGTAAAAAAACGTCCTATAGTTACATGAAACTTTTAGAAATTCTAAAGTATTAGTCTTACATAGTTCTAATATTACTTATAATCTCAACTATTTTGTACGTCAACTTTTATTGATAACACGACAAATATTTACCTAATAAATAAACATGAAACTAATCATACTTTTCGAACTAAAGTGTATTTTTCTAACTTTCCGTCAAAAAATGTCTTATATGAATATAGATTTCCCGTTTCTATTTATGAGCTTAAAAAGCGGAATAGTAAAAAACTATAATTTCAAAGCATGATAATACTAAATTTGAAGAATAATTTAAGTAAAAACATCAGCTTACCCGGATATACACCGTTCTTCATAAAAATATATTGCTTATTTGAAAAATAAGGACTACGTTCAGGCTCTTTTTCTTCTCTTCTTAAAGCATATCCAGCATTATCCGTAAGCATGACATCTCAGAAATACTTTTAGTACGCAATAATTAGTAAAATTATAATTTTCGTCAAACCGAAAAAAAATCACACACATGACGCAAAAAACCCTTCTTTCCGCTCGACAACGCCTGAAGTGAAGATCGTGCGAGGCGCCCGCGGCGTGCGCGCCTCAATTTCTCCGTCCTATGAACACTACGTGCATTTTATCATGGAGCTTACATCAAATAAGACGTTGTACGATTCTGTATTTCCGAAAATAAGCCAGATAAAAAAAAATTAAAATGTCAGTCTGTAGAGCTTTGATTCCTTATTTCATTTATCCAAAAAACGCACTTTTGCTCTATGATCACATCAGACTTTGTTCTACGCATAGGTCGCTTTATTATTATAGTTAATGTTGTGTGACCGTTGATGTTGATGATGTTGGCCGTTGAAGGGTACAAAAGGGGCTCCATGACACCATTGCTCCAATACATGTGTTGTACAATCAACAACAGCCTAAAACGAGACACTAGCGTCCAATTACCAATACCAGTATGGGCTATTATCTCGCATAACAAACATAGGTAGTTACATCTATTGTTTATACGTGTAAACAAAATTGACTTGTACCCACTAACGTATAAATAATGTTCAACGGCCAAGTCACACAATATTAACTATAATAATAAAGAAATCGCAGTAAGGAACCTTAGACTTGGCACGACTTTGTCTAGATTTCATTACTTTTTAGAGATAAACAAGCAGCTCCATCGAGACTTGGCTAGTTTTTTACAGAATGTTTTTGGTGGGATACACATTATGACATTACACACATTGACGTTTCTTCCTAGAACGACATTTCAAAATTTTATTTAATTCGCATTTTTCAGCGGTTACAAAATCTAAACTTGCTTTTGCCCGCAACTTCGTTCGCGTAGCACAAAGCTAAATTTTGTCGACTGATTTTATACAATACATAAATACACAATAAAATTCAATATCAAATATTCCCCTTCTACATAGGTACATGAAACTTGCACTGACAGCAAAAAAAATACAATTTCAAATACCTAGTTTCTGACATTTGTGGTTTAACCAAATAGTCTCTTCGGCTTCATCATATTAATTGTAAATATTGTTTTATTTAATCTATTACTAATATAATACAGAGAGAAGGTTTATTTGTTTGTATGATTGTTTGTTTGCATTGAATAGGCTCCGAAACTACTGGAATGATTTTGATGAAATTTAGGACAGATATAGAATAGACAACGGGGAAGCACATAGGCATACTTTTTATTGCCGAAAAATGTACGGTTCCATCGAGATTTCCTTATGCGCGCATGAAGTCGCGGGCAACACCTAGTCTAAATATATAAAAGGCAAACCTGACTGACTGACTCATCTATCAAAGCACAACCGAAACTACTGAACAGATGTTGCTATAATTTGGCATACAGATGGTTGTAATGACGTAGGCATCCGCTAAGAAAGGATTTTTGAAAATTCGCCCCCTACGGGTGTAACAAAGGGGTTAAAATTTTGTATGGAAACCAAACTTTACGCGTACGAAGTCGCGGGCAAAAGCTAGTAAAAAATAAACGTAGATTACTGAATAAGTACATGTTCCTAATATCTGCTCATGGTGATTAGAATTAGAATTGATTATAATAATTGATATAATTATATGTATAAACTTTACAAACCAACAGAATAATAATATTTAGGTATATATATTATATTTACTTATTCTGTTGTCAATCAATGTTGTCAATTATGAATCAAATACCTACCTATGTTTTTTCTTTCGTCGTGTAATAAATTATATCAATAATTTCGGTTGTTTTACGTCAGTCTGACTGGCAGCTCGGTTTGCGTACCGTTTGATTTTTGGTGGTGAGTTCAAATCCCGGTAAGATAAATATTATTTTTGTGATTCTTTAATATTTTTTTATTTATTTTTTATTAATTTTTATCGTTGTACTAAAACTACGACCGAAGCTCGGTCTCCCTAGTACCTACTTATAAAGAGTTTTTGTACCTCCATCTTAAAACTTTGAATTAAAAATTTGGACATTCATCGAATACAATCTTTTCATATTTTATATAATATAATCTACACTAATATTAACAACAACTTAAAGTAACTAATAATAAATAAGTACATAATTAACCATATACTTCTATTACTGGGAAAACAAGCATCGCTCGGAGTTTCATAGTGCGACAAAAAAAAAGAAAAAAAAATCGTCTGACCGGGATTCGAACCCGAGACCAATTGGTCGCAACAACGCAAAAAGCCAAAGGGCTACCAAGCGTCTTACGTCAGTTAGCGAAATTACGTATATATATCATAAGTATTACACGACGAAAGAAAACTAATATTTACCCCCGACTTGACCTTTATGCAGACGACATAAAGGTCCATTCGGGGGTAAAATAAATTTGAACGGACTTTCTACAATAAATTCGAATAATTTTTGAGCAGAAAAGAGGGGAAAAATTTGACATACGTCTCATTAGCAAGAGGCCTAAGCCGGTACTGTCTTATTCAATAGATATGAAAGAGAAGGAATGACAGGTCGCCATTTCGCGATGTTTCATTCGACTCGTACGAATTATTAATCATTGAAATAAATTAATACTAACAAATATCACATTCTATACGAAAAATCAAAACAACAATTCCCTTCCTTTTATTATGTTTTACGAAACTGCAAATAATTTTCTCATTTCTGTTCACAAATAATACAGTTACAACTCCAAGAATTTCTATTTTAATGGTTACTTTATGATTTTTTTTTATCGAGAAATTTTTCAGATAACGTGTTTTGAAAATGAAGGTCCCCTAGCAAATATGATCAAAATTAACATATATTTTTTTGCTGCCCTAAAATGTATCCATTCGTCTCAAAAAATTTTTGAAAGAAGCGTATTTCTAGGGTAAGAGCGCCTTAAATCGTTTGATTAATAAAATTGACACTTGTTACTTGACGAGTAGCATATTAATTATTATCCCAATTCCCTCTTCGGCGGGACCAAAATTAAAATAGATTCCACAAGCTACAAAATACGTTTTCTGTAAATATTTTTTGCTACATTGTGAATTTTAGTTCCCATAAAAATTCCATCATACACACAATAACTTTTATAAATCCGCCTAAAAAGATAGCATTATAAAAAGGATAAATAAGCCGTCATGGCAGCTTTCGCTAATGAAAGGTTTTACCGCAGGCTAATGTTATAAAATAAGCGTTATTTGTCGGTGACAACGCGGCGGTGGCGCGGGGTGACCGCAAAACGCACATTGTTTTAGCGGCGACCATTACGGCTAACGTTAGATTTACAATTTATTTATGACGTTGAATCTAACAGTCTATCACACAAAATAGTATATAAATATGTACACAAATGTTGTTATTTTTATTACATTTATAATGTCTTTATACCTCCCCTAAAGGCAAATGAAACTATGATAACGTATAGCCTAGTTTCGCACAGTATTAAATGGAGTTCCTTTTACGCCTACGTACTTTTTATAAAACCGGCCCTAATAATCGGACCGATATAATAAATCGGCAGATTCGAGACCGTATTTCTGGCCGAATGTTTATAGGACACTTGCGTTGCACTTATGCACTACAGTAATAGATTTTCTTCTTAAAATTAAAAGTTGGCTACCGATTATTTTTTAACGAACGTGAGCGGGCACTCTTATGGTTTCTTGTTAGATGTGGTTCGCCATATTTTCACTTATTAAATCTCAACTAAAATTACCTTCAGAGCTGGAGACGGAGTTCCCGAAGAATGGCTTCATCGCAGTATTTCTTTCCAAAGGCTTCGACAACTCGGACGTGTGGTTTAAAATCGTCTAAAAGTAAAATAATTGTGTGGGTAAAAAATATTAGAACCTTTATTTTATAACCTTTAAGCTTACATACATACATACATATAATCACGCCTCTTTCCCGTAAGGGTAGGCAGACCGCCTCTTTCCCCTAGGGGTAGGCAGAGACCACTTATTTCCGCTTGCTTCGCTTCGTCCACTTTCACTCTTACTATCTATTCCTCCTCTTACATTCAACGTAGCGAAGCGGCTCTCTATGGTCCACTTTTCGCCTCCGTAAGAAACGAGCTTTTCAGCTTAGCTTTTTATAAATAAAATAAATGGTCTGTTTAACTCGATTTCGATGCAGCCCCTAGGCAGGGTTGTTGGCCCGTGTGATAGCTTGATTTCAAATTATATTACACGAAGTGATTGTATGACATATGATGAATGATTTACAAATAAGTAGGTACTTAATAACAGTCCAAGTTCAATGTGGTTGCTTCTCAGCCAGATATTCTCAACGATAGGGCTCGATGTTGCATCTCTTCATGTGTATTTTCTAAACGTCTTTCATTCCAATAATACCTACTTTTTGAATATACTATAAAATTATATGATAATGTTTTTAAAAACGACTGAAGTAGACTTTAATGTATTCATGGGCATACGTAAATTACGAAATAAAAGAAAAATCATGTATGATTTGTGTATGATTGATCGAATGTTCTGCTAAGTGGTCTTTTTAGACTCCCTGATATCGGAAACCTACCCCAACATCGTCTGCGTTTGAGAGCAGAATCCAGTCTTCAGAGCCGATACACATGCGAAAATTCACCTTCCCGTGTTTTCTCCAGAGCGCCATTAATTTTTCCGATGACTCTATAACATATAGGTATATAAATATATTATTTTTAATAAATATAAGATACAAAAGACCTAGGATAAGAGTAGAGTAGAACTTTCTCATAATCCTAGTGACATGCAGGAAAACAAAACGCTGCCATATCCTTTTAACTAAATTAAATAAACTAAAAATAGCAATAAATTACCTATTACTTTAATAAATTGTATATGTCACCGTAAAATTGTAAAAACCGTTAGATTGTAATAAAACTAGTGAATTTGTAAAATGTTTCTATGAACTTCCGACGCGAAAATGCTGCCTATAATTTATTGAACATATTATTTTTTGTTAGATTATAAATATATAGTTTTTAATATTTTGACATATTTTTACAATCTCGTTAGTTATTTTACAATCTAACTATTTTTACAATTTTACAGTTACAATTTTAGATGAATGTTTGTTACTCTTTCACGCTAAAACTACTGAACGAATTTCAATGTAATTTGGTATGGTAATCGTTCCAGAGGAATAAAAAATAGCCTATGTGTTACCTAATCCAGAATTAGGTAACACATAGGCTACTTTTTATCCCGAAAAATATAGTGTTCCCGTGACAGACTCTATTTACGCGGGCGGAGCTCGGAGCCGCGGGCAAAAGCTAGTTAAACATAAAATTACCATCGGAATCGAATCCCAGCTGCAGAGCATTCCCCACGAGCGGCAGTGGTCGGTCTCCTGGAAACTCGCTCAACTTCTTCCATCTGTAACCGCACTTCCTCAAAAAATCGTGCACCAGCACCAAGCATACAACCGTAATCAAAAGAAGCAGAATCATTTTTGATTATTTTTATTTGATAGTCGTATCAAATCAGACCGCGATTTAGATTTATGAACGCTAGGCGTAGTAGCCTCGGCTTTTATACTAATCCTTATCTGCACTTTATAATCCTACTGTGATTTTCACTGTCAATGCCCGAGTGATTTTTGCAATTGAAAACTGCTTTACACGGTGGAGATTTATATACAGAAGTTTTTAATATTGTGACGAAGGAAAACGTTACTACAATTATCACATTGCTCGTAGCTAGATTTCCCTCTCAATTTGCTTACAGGTAATTCCCTGATTATCCGCGTCGTTAAACTGTATGCTTGTTTTGCTTTATACGGTAGAGCTTTATATACAGAAGTTATTAATATTGTGACGAAGGAAAACGTTACATTACAATTATCACATTGCTCGTAGCTAGATTTCCCTCTCAATTGGTTTACATGTAATTCCCTAATTATCCGCGTCGTTAAATTATATGCTTGTTATGGGTTAAGGCGAGGTTACACTCGGGGTCAGTAGCTCGACTCGTCTCACCCGGTCCCACAAGTGCGAGCTGCTGATGTGAAAGTAGACAGCTACTGTTCCCCTGTACTTGCATGGCAGTAGCTCGACTCGTCTTATTTGGACACACAAGGTCAAGCTGTTAAAGTGATGTGAAACGTACGAGTTGCAGCTTGTGGTGAGGAAGGGTGAGTGGCGAGTAAAAATTTAAAAATGTTGTAGTAACTCGGATGCTACTAATGCTACTAACCAACTCTCATAATTGTGACAGTAACTCGTATGATGCGGTCACACTATGTGCGTAGCTGCACTACAGCAACTGACTCGGCCAACTCGCACGTCAGCTCGCACTGTGTAACCTAGGCTTTAGTTCTAATATCTTGTACTATGAAGACATTTAACAAAGTTTTGTCGCGTAATTTCATTTGGGAAATATAATTAATTAGGATAATAATAATGGTCCTCAGCAGTAAATTATAAATAACTGATTGCAAGCACTTTCATAATTTACTCGGAATATTGTTATATTTTGCGAATTGGTTCAATTATAAAAAAAAAAAATAGGCAGTTACAGGGACTACCGATAGAAGTTAAATAGTATTTAGGTATACCGATAGAAGTGAAATAGTATTAGGTTTCAATAATATTATACTATAGTACTTGGGAGATGAAGCATTGCTCGGAGTTTTAGAAGAGTGCGAGAAAAATAAATACAGGATGTCCCAGAAGTCGACGTCGTCCCTTCGAAGGCTGATAGACTAGCTCATGACTCACCAGAATATCGTAATATGACCTTAGAAAAAATCTTTACTTTTCGAGATATTGGAACTTTTAAAAATTTCTTAAAAATTACACATCATGTCAGTTTTTAGACTGCCGCAACTACAATTTGCCGTATTGTGGGATACAAATTTGTATTGCGGAATCCTGACCTGGAAACTGGTCAGGATTCCGCAATACAAATTTGTATCCCACAATACGGGAAAATGTACTTGAACTAGATAAGGCAAGTCATTTATGTAGATGAGAAAAAAAAATGGACCTAAAATAGATCCCTGTGGGACACCTAATTCTATTTTATTCCCAGTGGACCTTTTACTATTAATCTCTACCTGAGTTCCTTATGCCATAGTGGTGTAGTTTTCTAACTAGTGTAGCATGGTCTACACAATCAAATGCTTTGGAAAGGTCGCAAAAAAAAAAAAACGCCTTTAGTAAAACCGAATTGTGTAGTATGCAATAAATTATTTGTATTAACGTGTACTGTTAGTTGAATTAGTATATTTTTTCATATATTTTACTAAAAGTCGGTAGTATCGATATCGGTGTATAATTTGCTGGGTCTGACTTATTTCCAGCTTTGACTGAGTCATAACCTTACTGTGCTTCATTAAGTCAGGAAATACATAAATTTTTAAACGACTTCCAAAAAAGGAGGCGGTTATACGTTCGGCTGTATATATATATTTTTTTTTTTTTGTATGTTCGCGGATAACTCCGCCGTCTGTTGGCCGATTTTCAAAATTCTTTTTTTGATGTAAAAGGTATAATCCGAAGTTGGTCCCATTTTCAGAAAATTGGTGACCTGATGATGGGATCCATGAGGAAACGAGGGAACTCCTCAAAATTTATATGGACACATATGGTGGTTTCGACTTTTTCTGAAGTAGTCCAAGCATATGCTACCAAAAAGTAAGATTTTGCTCCAAGGTATACCCTGGATCAAAAAGTACAGAACAGAACTCCTGACTCCTTATACATAGATACATGTTTGGGGATTTTGGCGTTATTTAAAGAACTGCAAGCATATGCCACTTTGTCAATTAGAGTAATCATCATCATCACCACCACTATCACAGCATACATCATCACATTATGATGATATAGAAGGTACTTCTCATAGTATTTTACACTAACACGGAGATCTTTGAACATTACTCTGCCGTTTATGGTCCTATTTGCAAAATTATTTTGTTGTTGTAAAGGGTTTAAATCGAAATTGGTCCTTTAGTCACTAAAGTGGAAACGTGATGATGCGATCCATGAGGAATCGAGGGAACTCCTCGAAATTTATATCGACACATATAGTGATTTTGACTTTTACTGAAGTAACACAAGCATATGCTACCAAAGAATAAGACGTTGTACCAAGGTATACCCTGAATCCAAAAGCACTGAACAGAACTCCTCAGTCTTTAAAGATATGCGTTAGGAAATTTCGGAATTGTTTAAAGAACTGCAAGCATATGCCACTTTGTAACTTACAGTAATCATCATCATCATCTTAATAACAATACCTAATGGAAGCTTGGCGCGTATTCAGTTATACATTCGGTCGTTTATTTTAGACGTTTTTAAGACGTATTAATAATAACTTAACAAGATATATCACTAAAAAGGGTGAAATTATTATTTTTAAACAAAAAATTAAACCGACTTCCAAAGTAAAAATACACAAAAAAGTATGAAATAAAACTTATTTTATAAATAATTCCCCTTTTAAATTTGTCTATTTCTCTACTTAATCTTCTTAATTTTGAAGTCGTTACCAGCAAATATGAACGTGAGTTCTATAAAATATTGTAGGATATCATTTGGGCTGGTAGCGACTTCAAAATTAAGAAGATTAAGTAGAGAAATAGACAAATTTAAAAGGGGAATTATTTATAAAATAAGTTTTATTTCATACTTTTTTGTGTATTTTTACTTTGGAAGTCGGTTTAATTTTTTGTTTAAAAATAATTATACAATTATTAAATAGTATGGCTAGGTAAGGAGCTACAATGTCAATTATTGATTTGATAATTCTGGTAGACATACATCAGATATCGGCAGTATTTTTGATATTTAACAATTCAGATGTATAAAAATATCTCTGGAATCAATTTCTCTAACTTTATGAGCTTTTATTTGATACCCATATTGTTGTTAAAAGAAAAATGAACCTGCCATTTTGTTGGCGGCCATATTGGATTTTCATTTTATTTTCATTAAGAAACTCTATTCTACTAATCAAGCCCTTTTATTTGATACCAACATTGAGAAAGTAGTCATAAAATATGTAATGCGCCATTTTGTAGCGGTGGCCATCTTGGATTTACAATGATACCGAATGTATTTAATTATATTGTCACCAGAACTAAGGGGCCCCATACATGGTCCGGTCTACCTTCAGTTCGGCCTGAACGGATGCAAAATCGTATCGTGTGTGTGCAATTTCGAGATCGCATCAGGCGGCCGTAGGTACGGACTGAAGCGATTCGTTCCAGTGTTGCCAGCTCTTTTTTTGTGAATCTACTAAACTCGTATCGATTTCTACTAAAACTACTAAAAAACTACTAAAGAGGCTACTTAACTTAGGAATTCCTGAAGCCCCCCAAAAACCACTGCATTTTAGGTTTTATTATATTAATTTTTTTTCATTAATTGAATTTGATTATAAATTTTACCATTAAATTAAAATATACTAGGAAATATTACGTATTTAGTAGCTATTTTGCATATCATTACTGTCTGGCTCTTTCCTACTTAAACACTACTAATAACTAAATTTCTACCAAGGAGGGAATAAAATACTCAATTTAGTAAAATTTTGTAAAATAACTAAGTTGGCAACATTAATTCTGGCCTGACCGATCGGCCTGAACGCGCGGCCTGTCCTGACCGTGTGTGGACAAATCGCTTCAGTTCTTGCCCGACCCGCTGCCGTGCGGGCGTGTATCTTGTACAAGCGTTGTATGAGTTTTCGCGGTGTTTAAATACAAAATTGATAAACACGACCGTAGCGCGCGGCAAACCAGAATGGACTGATGCGACTGTTCCGTGTGTGGGCACGAATCAGATCAGGCCGAACTGACGTAAATTGGATTGGATGCGATTTTTTCCGTGTGTGTGCTCGAATCCGTTCAGGCCGAACTGACGTCAGTTCCAGCTGAAACGATCGGCCTCTCGTCTGTGGGGGCCTTAAAGGTGTGCACCAAATTTCAGATCAATCCGTCAACAGGAAGGGGGTCAAATTTCAATTACTAGATTTGACCCAAATAAATTAACAGGGCAAGCTAAATTAAACTGTTTAAAAAAACATCATAATACATAAAATATATATAAAAGTCTCACTTCAAAAAGGTAGTTCAATGATTAATATTTTCAATTCATCCAAAAGTGCTGTCAAGTGTTGAATTTTTCGTATAAAATTAAAACAGTAGTTTTAATTAGTAAATTAATATTACATCAAAATAAAACATAAACTTAGTAGACCGTAGGTACTTATTGAAAAAAATAATAACATAGTTTATAAATAAATTAAAATAAATAAATATTAATGGGTTTTCACCATCTTAATATCATAGTCTAGTTTCAAGTAAACTAAAAACATTTTTGAACTAAAAAAAGTAAAATTAAAAATTATCAAGACCCCCCCAACACAAAACACAAACTTTAAATATTGACAAATAATATTTTAAACCTATTTATATATATTATCGTCACATATATTATGTAAGTTAAAATATTTTTATTTTCCAAGCGTCGCCTCGTGGGAGGACCGCTAAAGTTTATAAAATATTTTTCAACAACAGCCAATTAATTATTACGAATTACATTTAGGGACGAGCGATCTCTTTTCGGAGTAAATTCTTTTGTTGTAATCTGCGACTTTTTCTCATTTAGCGGTCCCCCGACTCGACGACACTTGGAAAATAAAAATATATTTTTCATTTACATAATATATGTGACGATAATAATTATTATAATAGGTTTAAAATATTATTTGTTAATTTTTAAAGTTTACTTTTTGTGTTGGGGTTTATTTTTAAATTTTAATTTTACTTTTATTTTGTCCTTTTTAACCCCCGACGCAAAAAGAGGGGTGTTATAAGTTTTATTAAAGAAGGTATTAATAATGGTTACCTAACCTAACCTAACCATATACTTTCAATATCATTGACGTAACACGGTATCAAATTTCGATTCGATAGGACATAATTAATATAGAAGGTAATCAGATCCCCTCATCAACAATTAAAGAACTAATGATCTTCAAACGGCTGATCAGGTCATGGTTATCTTACCATGCTCTTTAAATATTATTAAAGTAACGCTGTACCACATTTCTAAACGATCGCATATAAGGAAGTTAGTCAGATCCTCTCATCAACTAGAAAAGAGCTAATGATCTTCAAAAGGCTGAACATATTTTCATGAAACATGGCTAAGAACACTCTCGATTAAGTCATCAATATTCTCTTTCAGTGCACTTTCATTCTATACCCAACTCGAGTATATTTGCAGACATTCGGTTATTCTTCCCCAATTTTCCCCAAAAAAACCCCCATAACTTTTAAACGATTCAAACGATTTTCATCAAACATAGCTAAGAACACTCCCGACTAATTCACCTTTCAAACAAAAATAAGAAATCCAAAATCGGTTCATCCGTTTGGGAGCTACGGTGCCACAGACATACACACACACACACACACACACACACACACACACACACAGACACGCTGAACTTATAACACCCCGTCGTTTTTGCGTCGCGTCGGGGGTTAAAAAAATGTTCTTCGAGGAGACTATCTGCTGGCATGGCAGCTGTATCAATTCAATTCAATTCATTTATTCACATGAAACATGGTACAATATACTTAGTTGTTATTACAAAAAAATTGTTTCCAAAATGTTTCGTCAATTGACATGCAAATATTAGTAAAAAAAACAGATATGATAGTAGATATTCTATATTAATGGATGTCAACTCTTGTACATTAAAATAATTCATTTTCTAGCTGAGATAAATCCTTTAGACCATTAGATTTAAAATAAGTCAATTATTTGCAAATATAAAATAAAATTTAAAATTACTAACGAATACATTAAAATCCAGTGTCAATTAATTAAAATAATTTAATAATTAAGATAAGTCATAATATATACCAATTGAATATTAATTTTTAATTATAATTTATAATTATAATTAATAATTTTTAATTATTTTATAATTAACTAGCTTTTGCCCGCAGCTTCGCTCGCGTCAGAGGGAAAGCTTGTTCGGGAAAATACCAATACCAAAATTGAATACATAATGGTGTAGGCACTGCACAGCCGTATCTGTTGTATTTTATATTTGAATGTTTCCTGCGACTTCGTAGGTTACACTCAAGAAATCTACCGAGAACTGTACCATAAATAAAATTTAATAAGCTGCAAAAAGTATTATGTGTTAATTCTGCTTAGCCTACTACCATACCTGATTTCATCAAAATTCTTTACGTGTTTTCTTTATTTTACTTTATTACATGAAATACTAAACATATTAATATGTACATATAATACAAACTTTCGCGTTTAGGTATAATATTAAGTAAGGATTTCTTTGTAGCCGATAATTAGGATTTTAACGATTTCGAAAATCTTTTGAATGGGAAGACGTTGTGGACTTTGAACTTAATAAAAATAATTTGGATTGTGATCGCCCATCCTAGTTGGGACTTGGGACCACGATAGAGTTTGAGAGAGAGATGAGTTAGCAGTACGACCACGAAGCCATCTAGCTTCTCACTTATTCCTCATATAATAATCATACACATTAATGATTAGGATTAACCTAGGTAAAGTTTTGACCAATTCAAATATCTGGTTATTTTATAGCATTTTATACTACGTTATTTTTTAGATTGATAAAACTTTTTGTAGGTATGAACCGATTGAATTGAATCACCTACACAAAATTATAAGCAGAGCTATCCTAACTCCTATCCGCGTGGAACCCGCAGGTAGTTAGGTACCCAAAAATTTTCCGCGATAAAAAGCGAGTCCTATGTGTTTATCCAAGGGCTAAACTACTACGGTAACAAATTTTATAAAAATCCGTTCCGTAGTTTCTGAGATTACCGCGCACAAACGTACAGATCAAAAATCTTTTAAGAAAATCTTAAAAGTCATTGTTTTGGGTTAAAAACTAAAAACCTATGTATAATTAAACGCTCACAAATAATTTAAATATTACATATAATAACAAAAGATAAAGAAATTTAATTATACCTACACTCTCTTTTTAATATTATATATCTATGACCTACACTCAAAATATTCTACTGAAATCTTGAAATAGTATGTAATATAATAAGAATTATGAATATATTTTAATGCAGCAATCGCAAATATTTAGGTGCCTAGTTTTTCAAAGACATTTTCATCACATTTAACTTTCGCATTCTTGTCAGATTTATTTTTCAATATGATGACAATATATCGTCGGCTTATTGCAAGAACTCATTAACTACAAAAAATCACTAAATACGTTTTTATTTAAAATGGAATCCGTTTGACAAAAGCTACAAAATGCAAAAACTCACTAATTTCTATCTAGTCAATTTTAGCCGTTACGTCCTTGTCATAAAATCCATAATTGCAACTTTGAAAGTCAGGCATTTGTAAAGAATCACTAACCTACCCAAGTTATTTTTATAAAAGTGATAATTATTTAAAAAACAACTGACATTAATATATATAACTCATTATTATCATTTAATTAACTTAATCCAAACGAGTGTAACATAACTAGCTTATAATTATGTTTTGATAAAGATAATTATTTTCATTTATTTAGTTCCTGTAATAAACCATTTATTCTAAGAGCACAATAAGTAATGTTAATGAATTTTAGTAAAAATTATTTGTATACTGATCGTAGTACTAAGATTTCCCTAAAATCATTTATTGTTTTTAATTACTTTTTATTTTGTCCGTTGCCGTATTTTTATCACCTAGGGATCGCGGGGCCGAACGCGGGTGAAGTAGGAGGGTTGCGCAGGGCGAATATGTAGGTACTTTGCGTGAGCGCGGCGGACAGCCTCATTTCGAGGCGAGTTATCTCGCACCTTTAGAATTGAAGTGGCTTAATCCAAAATTCTTGATTTTTGGTAAACGCCTAAAATGTAATTGGAGAATAGGCCATTTTAAGGGTTCCGTAATACTTAAGGAACCATTATAGTTTCGCTCTGTCCGTCTGTCTGTCTGTCTGTCTGTCTGTCCGCGCCTCTAGCTCCTGTTAAATTATGAATATAAATTGATGAAATTTGGTGAAGTTATAGATTGTGTATAGATCACGGTTTCGAGATCATAAAAAAATAATAATTTTATATTTTAGGGGTTGCTCTCCATACATGTGAAGTGGGGATGAAAAATATTTTTTCACTCTACCCCATCGTGTGGGGTATTGTAGAATAGGTCTTTTAAAATAAAGGCAAGGTTTCATAGTTACATTTTTATAAAGTTGACCATTTTCGAGTAATCGGCCTATCCCCTAGCATTTTTAAACTATAGGAGATAGGAACTTGCAAATTTCAATGCTGATAGATCATGCTAAAAACTCTTTAGGAAAATTATTGTGAACCAAATCGGACACTAACTTTTGGAGTAATTAAAAAAAAGCATATTATGCGTTTATAGTTACGGAACCCTCCTTAGACATGTCCTGACATGATCTTGGTTAGGTTATTTGGTTTTTTGACTATAATAGTAAGTGTAAGCCTTATATTTTTGTTATTTGCCGTAGGTGAATAGTTGTTTTAGTAATTTCTTATTAAAAATATGATTTAATTAATTAGAACCTT